>JAPDNY010000007.1:0-1200000 GCA_029375565.1 Gekko gecko
TTTCAAGTGAAAGGGATGGCAGCGACCCCCCCAGAGATGGATGGTGATTCTGTCACGCGACCCCCGGAATCCTCGGCTGAGGAGAAGGTAAGGCCTTTTCCTTTATCTATGGATGGGCCCCCTCGGTAATGGTGACAGTGATAGATTCATCGGGGGAGGAGTGTGACCCTACTAAAGAAATGCCCCAACTCCCAGAGGAGCTTTTTCAAACTCCTGAAGGCAGCTCCTTACACCCTATGGTGGCGCAGGATTTTTCAATGTCTCCCGTTATTCCAATTTTTGACTTCAAAACTAAACCTGAAGACCCGGGTGATGTGGTTAAGGGAGACCATGATTATTCTAAAGCTGAGTTAAACCAGCCGGTCCCAGCAAACCCTCAGATGATGTGCGAGACGACTGAGTCCACCAGCAATGTTGTTTGCAGTCAAGAAGGCCGTATGGCTATGGAAGGGAGATGTTTAAGATGGAAGACCTAGAAGCCGAAAAGAGACTAAGATGTTATGAAAAGCATTTAGAAACCGAAATGGGCTTAGCTAAGTCCCCTTTATCAAAGAAAATTGATGTTGAGCACAGTGACGAAATTCCTGGACGCCCTCTGTGTCGTTCTAAACTAGTGCAAGTTGCGGACTTCCGCCCTCCCGTGAATTTAACTGAACGGGCATGTTCATCGGTACCCTTGTTAACTGTCTTAACCCACCCCCAAGGGATGGGGCCGGAACTGGTGACAACTATGACTGCATCTGAATTTTTGGATGATTCCCACTCACAAGTGAGGCGAGAGGGAGAATTTTCTTTACAATTTTATGGGGATCAGCAGATTAAAGGTGATGAGGCATCTTGCGCTCCCAAGCATGTTAAGGAAGACGCAGCCCTTGAATTGGGGGAGCATAAATTTCAGTTGCGGAAAGCTTCTGAGACACTGAGTATCTCCTTACAAAAATTGTCATCTTACACTAAAAACATACGTGATTTAGACCTGACCATTGCCTCTTCTGCTGACCCTCTCCAGGTGGAGAGACTTTGTCATAGGAGAGACCAATTAAAGTCTTCTGTGGAGGCTGTGGAGTTAGAGGTGTCACAGCTTAATGCTACCATGGATGTTCTAGGCCAGAAGTTGTTAACCTCTGACACTGATATTAGTGATTTAGTCTCATTACCAGAACAGCGAGAATATCCTTTGGATAAGGTTGAAGACATGGAAGAAGAAGAACCTCTTCCTCCTGGTGAACTACAGTCTTCGCCAGAAGCCCGTCCAGCCAAACGGCTCAGAAAACAGCAAGAATCGCCAGAATCGGTGGTCTTTGTCGGTGAGGACTTAGGCAAAAAGGCTTCCTGCCAATCGGTGGTTGTCATCAATTCGGAGGTGAGTGAATTTATTCCCGCCTACCGTTACTCACTCTCTTCCACGTCTAAAGAGGAATTAGCCGATATGCTCCGTGGTAGACTCGGAGTTGATGATGAAGATATATTACCTGACCAACCCCAGACGATTGAAATCGTTCATGTTGACCAGACCACCTCAGGGAGCTGTACTAAAGGTATGGCCCGTGACACCCCAGGGGGTCGTCGGATTGGTAGAGAGGTGCGCTTGGCCCGTGAATGGGCAGAGTACAAAATTCTTCCCATGTCTGAAGGCTTTCGACTTCTTGTACCACAAGAGCTTAAGCAGATCGATTTAGCAAAGTTTTGGGCCTTCATTTTGGCCCATATGGGCCTGCCAGATGTTCTTACGATGGCATTGGATAAGAGGAGTAGAGACTTTATTTTGGACCTGTTGACCGAAGTGAAACCGGTTTTGCTACAATTTTTTACAAATAGAGAGGAGAAAGCCCCCAATTACATGGATCGAGTTATCTACGCTCGTGCCATATCTCTGGCAGTCGTAGACCGTTTGATTATCGGAAGGAAAGTGCGAACGTCAGCCGGAAACTACCCCGCTTGGCTTACTGAGCAGGGGATGATAGAGACTCTGAAAGCAATAACTCATTCCTGGGAAGGGGCAGAGCCTGGACTGTTAACTGACGTCTTTGACGATCCCGAGAAAAGAAGCAAGGAATTGACCCCTCAGGGTTGGTCCGAATGGTGCCTGCAGGCTATACACGTTCTAAAAATTAGGTCCGATAGACTTAAGGGAGAAAAGTATTGGCTGTGGAAGCAGCATGTTGCCGTGAGTGATCAGGAGGGGGCCGACCCTAAGGGTATTCGTGTTAAGGTCACCAAGACCGGGAAACCCAAAACAGCAGAATGCTTGACCTCAACTGAGTTCTTGCTGAGTGTTCCACAGGTGGAGACAACGAATGCTGTGTCTCAATCCGGAGCCAAGACCAGAAGAGATAAGAAGAGGATCCAGGGAACGGCGGCGATGAAGGATCGGGAGTCCCGGGGGAGCGAGGCAGCGGCTCAGGAGGAAGCGGACGCGTGCCGTACACCGATGACGACATCTGACGATTTCAAGGCCCTTTCACGTCGACAGGGGGACTCCGATCTTGGATGTCCCCCGCAAACCGGTGAGGATGGTCGATCGGTGCGACGAGAGACGGAGCAGAGGCAGTTAGAGTCCTCCCACCAATCAGTTGCGATAGACGAGTCGGGGGAGGTGCAGAGGGATAGTGGGAAGGGTCCTTACAGGGAGTACCTGGGGAGTGACCTATCGGGAATTGAGTCTTTGAGCTACAGCGAAGAGGAACCCGATAGGGAAAGGGAATCTAGTGAGTTTGAGGAAGAACCTTCAGGAGATATCAGAGGTCGAAAGTTTAAGACGGTTGGGAGGGGTGGTGTCGGGAGGCATGGGACGAAAGAGGGGGTAGGGATAAAGGGGATCTCAACTTGGTTTAGAGACGTGGATACCCCGGTACTGGCCTCTCCCCGCTTTGTTCCCCCCACTCCAGTGCACATAGAATCCACTCCGAGTATGGTTGATCCTCTGTCGTCATCATCGACCCTGATGGAGAACGCGGAAAGAACGGAGACGAGAGCGGCGGTGGCAGCTTTGGAGGTCTTGATGGAGACTCAACCGGGGTCCCCGGTTCGTACGGACGCTGTGCAGATACACGACCTCACTCGAGACTCGCCTCCGCCACCCCGCGCTGCCTTTCTTCCTCTTCCCCAGCGATCTGTGACGCGAGATGGGGGAAAGAAGAAACAGTCTCGTGTGCGCTTCGAAGATAGAGAGACATTGTCAGCAGATCTCGGGGCGGGGAGTGACACTCGTCCTACGGGATCTGAGACTGTTGTGAGTTTAACCGGTGGGGACTCTGAATCTGTTGTCGTTGAGTCTCTTCCCCCTGGGAGTCTGGAACACCAGGGCGATGAGTCTCAGGTCTCATCTGAGGTCAGGGCGGGAACCCCATTGAGTGGAATGCAAACTCCTTTGGAGAAAACAACCGACCTTGTTGGGGGCTGGGGTGATGGGGAGATGATAGTGGATCATGATAGACAGAAGCAAAAACGACCCAGATCTTGGTCCCTCAATGAAGATCGGGGAAACTTACTATGGGTTTGGGGGCGATAACATCTGCGGTACCTAAGAGAAATCAGAAGAGGGAGAAGAGGGAATCATCCTTGCTAAAGGGGATGAGACCGACCGAAACCCCACGGGGTCTTCCTGAGGAGTTGGGTACGGGTCCTGAGGGTGTAACGGGGCCTTTACCGGCGGGGAACACACCTAAGAGTGTTACCGGATCTTCTCCAGGTTCCGGGGAAGCCCCTATTCAGCAGAAAACCCCCACGAGGGATTCCTCCAAACCCCTTTCTTATTCCCAAGCCCTTAGAGGGACGAAAAGGGCACAGCAGGGAGCTGGGGACGGACGGGGGACGGAGGGTGTGGGGAAGGGAGGGACCCCGGGCGAGTCCAGAGACCTTCCCCGCAGGACCTTCGACTACGAAAGGGATAGGAAGGAGGATGAGAGGTTTTTGGAGGAGTTTTTGAAGAGCTGGGAGAGGAGGAGGGACAAGACCCGCGACAGCGATACGTATTAAGATTCCGTTATAAGGGTCTCGACAATCATAAACTAACGGAGGATTATATGATCGGGTCTCTGTTGTTGGGTGACTTGGGCATTCCCAAGGGAGACATTCTGGCGGTGATTATGCCGCCAGGGTTACGAGAGACGGATGTCTGTCTGGTGTCGGAAAGAGCCTACCAGCGAGCTTGGGGAAAGATCAGGGAAGCCCTTCGCTTTGCCCCTGAACTTTTTGACGATTATGACATCATCCCTCTTTTTCGGGGCGAGTCCAGAGTTCTGACGGTCTCCTTTAGGACGACCAACATACCCGAGGAGGACGTGGAACTCTGGCTGTCTCGTCACTGTAAAATTCTAATGGCACCCCGTAAGCGGCTTAATCAGTGGGGTGTTTGGGGAGGGGAATACAAAGCGGTGATCTCGCTCCACCGCGATACCAGAAGCAATTTAAAGCACCTCCCCAAGTACTTCTTTTTGGGAAACGACCGAGGAGTCACCCGCTATAGTGGTCAGCCCCCCGCCTGTTTTCAATGCGGGGGTTATGACCACATAAGACAACACTGTACTTCCCCCCTTTGTGCCAGCTGTGGGAAGAGAGGACATAACTCGGTCCATTGTTCAGTGGGGATTGTATGTAACCTTTGTGATCGTCAGGGCCACACTTATTTGTTGTGCCCTCGGGCTTACTATAACACCCAGTTCCCTAGGGCTTACGCTAGGTTCCAAGCTTCCCATCAGGATCCGAAAGGGGACAGGCAGGAAAGGGCAGGGGATTCCGGCGTACCGGAGGCCTCAACATCGTCCGAGACACCGGTTCCGAAGGCGACACCTGCCAGGGCTACAACTTCTGGAGACGACCTACAAGAAGCAGGATGGGAGAAGGTGCAGAAAATGAAGAAGAAGCTGGAGAGGAAGAAGAAGGTCTCGGTTCAGAGGGGAATCGTATTGGACGGCAAATACCAACCGAGGAGTGAACTCACGAAGAATCGGTTCGCGGCCCTCTCAGGTGAGGATCTTTCGGAAGGGGATGCTGATGGAGATGAACCCCGCAGCCCCAGTGACAGAGGTGAGGCTGCGCAGACGGTGAGCCGGGATGAGAGTGAAGGGGGCGATGGGATCCGTGAGAAAGACATCCAGAGGAGCGAGAAGAGATTATCACCGCCGCGCTTCAAGACAATGGAGGATCTTACGGTGCTGGAGCTGGACGACTTGATTCGGGAAAGTCGGAAGTCTGTACAGGACATCCAATTGAAGAGGGTTATGCTGGGGGACGATTCCCCGGGATGCGTAACCGGTTCTTTAGAAGACTTCCAGGAATCGGTCCGTGAAGAGTGTCAACGACTCCGGAATAAACAACTTTTCTTCCAGAATCGGCTTCTACTCCTGGACTGCGAGCGGGAGAAGAGGATGGAGGAGGAGTCCGGGGAGAAGAGGGCCGAAGGTGAGAGCTCGAAGATCGACGGGGACGTGGCGGACGACGCCACCCCTCCTTCCAATCAAGAGGCCCTGGGTCGACAGCATCTTCAGGATTATCCTCCACCGTTTAAATTAGATCTCGCAGCGCAGCCGGGGGAGGCTTCGGCCCCCTGCAATCTTCTAGTCAGGCCACACCTCCAACACAACAGGAGGGGGTGGATTCAATGGAGGTGAGAGAGGAAGAAGGAGACGAGGCTGGGAAGGAGGAAGGCTCTCTGGAAGACTCCGAGATGGCCTTCTTCGACGCACAGACCTTTGATGGGGAAATGGACGTACAGTAAATCTGAGTACTCGGTTAAGTGAGTTAATAAAATTTTCCATTTTGTGTTTGAAGTACGGGTTTCTGTGGTTTTTCGATTGATTCTTTGGATTTTGGTGAACTTTCCTTTCCTTTCTTAATTATGGAGATTAAGTTAATTACTTGGAATTGCAGGGGTCTTCGCCAACCATCGCGTCGGGAAGACATTTTCTTTCATCTGAGGAAAACTAATGCTGACCTCTGCGTTTTGCAAGAAACGAATATCTCCACTCCACGGGATCGCAGTTTAGCCCAACGAGCTTGGACTTGGGGCCCCTCGGTGTGGTCTCTGACCGACGGGGGGTCCGGAGGCTTGGCGGTTCTCTTCTTTTCTTTTACAAGGTGGAAGGTCAGGAGGGTGATCGAGGCGGTCCCCGGACATTTACTGATAATGGACCTCGACCTACGAGACCCCAGTGGGAAAACGCTGACTAGGTACAGACTCTGTGCGATATATGCACCTGTTAGGAAACAGCAACGGCTTCCTCTGTGGGAAGCTTTGAAAGACCACACGCTGACAAACCGAGCTCTCTTGGTATTGGGGGACTTTAACGTTCGATCGGAGCAATCCGATCGTATCGATCTTCGGAAACCGCAGGCGTGGCAAAACAAGCCCCTGACGGTAGAGGAGAAGCTTCTCAGATCCTTCCTCATGGACACGAAGTTACTCCAGGACTCTGCCCTCCACATCCTTAACCGGCTTGATTATCTACCGACTCACCACAGGTCTTTATTTCGTCAGCGCCACGCTCTCCCTGTTGGGGCCACGGCGACTTATTTTCACCCATTGACCACGAGCAGGTTGGACAGGATCTGGGTCCCGTCTACTTTACACCTACGTGACTGTGTGCTGATGGCCAACCCGTGGTCCGATCACGTCCTTCTAGAGGTGGTGCTGGGCGTAAAGAGCGACGGAGATGCGAGAGGCGGAAGATCGAGGTGGATCTTGCGAGACAAGGACGTCCATCTCTACAGGCTGCAGGCAGAGGTCATCCTGGCACTGGAGTCACGCCGACGGACGAAGGCGGCTTCGGACTTGTTGGAATGGTGGGACGGAACGAAGAGGGTCATCCGGAACTTTTGCCTCCGGGCTCGGAGAGCGGGATTAGCGAGAGAAGTACGGGACTACCATCTGGCCGTGCAGAATACTCTGGCGACCCGTTGGAAAGTGGCGGCGGGGCTCCCTCACGACGCTGCGAAATACCGGAGGAGCCAGCGGGTGATCCAGGACTACCGTAGGCTCCAACGAGAGAAACGGAGGGCCGACCGGATGGCCTCCTTCACCGGCCCCGTCATCCGAAGAGGAGAGTGGGAGAAGGACCGCGCGCCGTCGACCCACCAGACATTGCAGGGCTTGCGGATGCGATCGGAGGATGACGTGCAGCATTCGACCGTCGGGACCCTGTCCGTGATCGCGTCCTTCTACGGGAGTCTCTATAGCGCCCGCGAGGGGAACCCTTCGGAAGCGGACAACGACGCTTTCTTGAACAGCGCCCTGGGGGAGCGGGAGCCCCTGGATAACGCGGAGATCGAGGGACTGTCGCAACCGATCACGAAGGAGGAGGTCGCCGAGGCGCTCGGGATCGGGAGACGGACGTCGACCCCCGGACCAGACGGGCTATCGTACGGGCTGTATCGGGACCTGCGGGATTACTTCCTACCCATCCTCGTCGAGGTCTTCAACTGCATCTTAGAGGAACGGAGGGTGGGGAGGAGCTTCCTGGAAGGGGTCATGATACTCCTGTACAAGTCTGGGGACCCGACGTTGGTATCGAACTGGCGACCCCTTACCCTTAACAACATCGATTATAGAATCTTCACAAGGGTATTAAACACCAGGCTCAAGCGGATCGCGCACTCTCTCGTGGACGCGGGACAGACTAGCGCCGTTCCCCGTCGTAAGATGAGCCACACCGCCTGTCTCTTTCGCCAGATCTTTCAGGCGGTCGCGGAGGATGGGAGGAAGCCATACTTGCTACAGCTCGATCAACATAAAGCTTTCGATATGGTGGACCATGCTTACCTGTGGGAGATCTTGCGACGACACGGCGTTCCGGAGCGGTTGGTGGCGGTCTTTCGAGCTCTTTACACGGGGGCCCGCGTCTATCCCTACGCCCGGGGAAGCTCTGGAGACCCGATTCCGGTGACCAGGGGGTGAGACAGGGATGCCCCCTGAGCCCTCTACTCTACGTGCTCTCGTTGGAACCGTTCCTCAGAGTGGTCCGGATGGATGCGACGATCCGAGGGTTGAGGCTGAGGAGCGTCCCCGATGTCCGCATCACGACGGTAGCCCACGCCGACGACGTTTACTGTTGGTTGGCGGATGAGTCGGATCTCCGTAGAGTGCGGAAACATCTTGAGGCGTATCGGAGAGCCTCCGGGGCCCGGGTCAACGAGGAGAAGAGCAAGTTGCTCGCTCTGGACGGAGAAACCGCGACGATTCGTGTGCGCCCGTTGACCCCCGAGGATGCCGTGTCACGAGGCGGAGATGCCGGGACGGAGCCGGATCCCTTGGAGCACGTGAAGATCCTGGGGGTTCTCTTCAGCCTGCGGCCGGGAGGATGGCGGAAGAACTGGGACGAGTGGGGCCGGAAGGTGGAGGAGCGCTTGCTGAAATGGAAGAATTGGCGCCTCAGTACAGCGCAGAAGGTGACCTTCTTCAACATTTATTGCGTTCCAGCTGGGAATTATCTCGCTGGGGTCTATCCACCCACCGAGGAGATCATTAAGACGATCTCTACGAGGCTCTACAGATGGGTCCTCGGCATGGCGACCTTCCCCCTCGCGAGGACGGTGGTACAGAGACCATGTGCCGAAGGGGGCTTGGCGCTCTTAGATGTGGGACTCTGGTTCCTCGCCAAGTTCCTCGCTTTCAATTGCGGGGACATGTGTCGACGGGAGGAAGACCCGGGGGACTGCGAGGGAACTGCGACGGAGATGGTGGCCCGCGAGGCTTTTCGGAGAGCGTGGGCCGAGACGACCTGGGGTCGAAGATGGTGGGTCGACGGACTGAGGATTCCCCGACTCACTCGACGCCTTAAACAGTCGCTCCCAGACTTCGTGGCGGAGGTGGCGATCTCCATCCAGAGGCGGCGTATCTCGGCGGAGGAGGTCCGGAGGACCTTCCGGCAGCACCCCGACTCTGCGGGCCGCCTTTATTGGCACCTCTTTCGTAAGTTCAAGGCCGAACCGTACGACCGCGGGCGGAGGGGTAAGCTGTCTCTGTCGGAGTATCTGCGCGATCAGGTCTTCCCGGTACCGACCTTCGTCGATAAGGCGATTCCCTTCGCTCTCCGGGACCTTCGTTGGAGAGCGTACCATCAAGTCCTCCACGTCGGTTCGAAGAAGAAGACGACGAGGGATCGGGACCAGATGGTGTGCCGACGTCCGAGCTGCCTGGGCGCCGACACCGGAGGAGAGCTGGAGTCCATCGAGCACGCCCTGAAGACGTGTCTGCCCGCTCGACGGCTTTGGGGGATGGTCGGGCGCGCCCTGGGTTGGCCTTTTCTGGGTGTCCAAGACTGGGAGACCATAGCTTCGGGTCTAGAGCCGGACTCTGGTTACGGCGCACCGGGAGAACCCTGGTCTTGTTCCGACGTGCGACGTACCCCGCGGTCAGACACCCCCGCTCTTTCCCGGAGACCCGCGCGAAGGCCGCCCTGGGCGGTGGTCCGCCTCCTGAATCTTATCGTGGCCCACACGATTCTTCGAGATCGCAGAGCGGAGCTCTACTCACGGACGGCCGTACCCGCTCGAGTTTCGCTGCAGTACGTGCTGGAATATGTGAAAAAGGTGGTTTCTTGGGAGCGCCGGAATACGAAGCCGTTGTCTTTTCGTAACCGTTGGCAGTGGTTCAGTGAGATTAATCCTCCGGTGCCCTGAGGGGTACCCTAATCCCGAGGGTTATCCGAACCTTTTGAGATCTGTGCCGAGTCGCCAAAACTCCTATTTTGGGAGTTGATTTCCTGGGCCACTGATATGTGACCCCTTGTAACTATTTAACTCTTTTAGGTGTTAAATTGTGATACCTATGTAATACTTACCACTTTGTTTTATTGATATACTATGTATTTTATGTATTTTTATAGAATCAGAACGGATCCGCTGACCTTTTCAGAAACACCGCTGTTGTCGAGATCTCTAGACAAGCTAGGAGAGAGCTGTGGATCATAATGTTCTTTGCCTTTTTGGCGGTTTTATTTGTTACTGTTTTCGTGGGGCTCTCCATTTATTTTTGGTGGGTGACTGGGAACGTCTGATCGTTAAATCGCCTTTGGGGGATTGATTGGTTAAGGTTTTTGAGATCCTTGATTTTAGATTTTGTATTCTGTTATTAGTATCTTGTTATTTGTAACTCAATTTTAAAGTTCTGAACCTCGTCTTCGGACGTGTTTTAGAGGTATGGAGTTATATACCTTTGTATTCATTATCTGTAATTTTGGAACTCACTGTTAAAGTACCGAGTCTTTTCTTTGGACATGTTATGTATTTTTGTTATGTATTCTTGTATATGTCAATTTGAACGGATCCTTCTTGTTAATGTTAATTCTCGTTGTATCTTTAGGTAGTATTATGGGATTTTCTGTATGTGATGAATCCCCTTGTAGAAGACTAAATTTGAATGTATGCCGACACATGTTATACTATACATCTTTAATGTAATCTACCTCACTGGCTTTTCTTTATGTTTAAATTTTGGAATTTGTAGTTGATATTCATATTTGAAAGTTCTCTGTTATTGTTATCGTTTTGGCTTTGTACTGATGGTGTGTTTATGTAGAAAGGTTAATTTTAAATAAAAATCTATTTTCCTAAAAAAAAAAAAAAAATCTATTTTCCTAAACCTAAACCTAAACCTAACTACCTAAACCTAAACCTAAACCTAAACCTAAACCTAAACCTAAACCTAAACCTAAACCTAAACCTAAACCTAAACCTAAGCCTAAACCTAAACCTAAACCTGATCACCCACAGGACCAGTCGTCTTTTCAGGAAGCTCTGTCCTTCAGTGATCGTTTTGAGGTAAAATCGCCGGTTTTTGCTCTTTTGCCACCCGGATTTCAACAGGGGATTGTTGGGGAAGGTCCCCTCTATTGACTGAGTAATTATGGAGCCCCCCCGGCTGGGGGGACTCAGAAATCAAGATTGAAAAATCGTCCATTGTTCCCTATGGGGATGACTCAGCAAGTCAAGCCTCATTGCAAAACAGTCAAGCCTCACAGCATAGCAGCCAGGGCTTTTTGCAGCCTTTGGAGGATTTTTCGAAGACTTTCAAGCCAGGACTCTCGGCTTTTCAAGTGAAAGGGATGGCAGCGACCCCCCAGAGATGGATGGTGATTCTGTCACGCGACCCCCGGAATCCTCGGCTGAGGAGAAGGTAAGGCCTTTTCCTTTATCTATGGATGGGCCCCCCTCGGTAATGGTGACAGTGATAGATTCATCGGGGGAGGAGTGTGACCCTACTAAAGAAATGCCCCAACTCCCAGAGGAGCTTTTTCAAACTCCTGAAGGCAGCTCCTTACACCCTATGGTGGCGCAGGATTTTTCAATGTCTCCCGTTATTCCAATTTTTGACTTCAAAACTAAACCTGAAGACCCGGGTGATGTGGTTAAGGGAGACCATGATTATTCTAAAGCTGAGTTAAACCAGCCGGTCCCAGCAAACCCTCAGATGATGTGCGAGACGACTGAGTCCACCAGCAATGTTGTTTGCAGTCAAGAAGGCCGTATGGCTATGGAAGGGGAGATGTTTAAGATGGAAGACCTAGAAGCCGAAAAGAGACTAAGATGTTATGAAAAGCATTTAGAAACCGAAATGGGCTTAGCTAAGTCCCCTTTATCAAAGAAAATTGATGTTGAGCACAGTGACGAAATTCCTGGACGCCCTCTGTGTCGTTCTAAACTAGTGCAAGTTGCGGACTTCCGCCCTCCCGTGAATTTAACTGAACGGGCATGTTCATCGGTACCCTTGTTAACTGTCTTAACCCACCCCCAAGGGATGGGGCCGGAACTGGTGACAACTATGACTGCATCTGAATTTTTGGATGATTCCCACTCACAAGTGAGGCGAGAGGGAGAATTTTCTTTACAATTTTATGGGGATCAGCAGATTAAAGGTGATGAGGCATCTTGCGCTCCCAAGCATGTTAAGGAAGACGCAGCCCTTGAATTGGGGGAGCATAAATTTCAGTTGCGGAAAGCTTCTGAGACACTGAGTATCTCCTTACAAAAATTGTCATCTTACACTAAAAACATACGTGATTTAGACCTGACCATTGCCTCTTCTGCTGACCCTCTCCAGGTGGAGAGACTTTGTCATAGGAGAGACCAATTAAAGTCTTCTGTGGAGGCTGTGGAGTTAGAGGTGTCACAGCTTAATGCTACCATGGATGTTCTAGGCCAGAAGTTGTTAACCTCTGACACTGATATTAGTGATTTAGTCTCATTACCAGAACAGCGAGAATATCCTTTGGATAAGGTTGAAGACATGGAAGAAGAAGAACCTCTTCCTCCTGGTGAACTACAGTCTTCGCCAGAAGCCCGTCCAGCCAAACGGCTCAGAAAACAGCAAGAATCGCCAGAATCGGTGGTCTTTGTCGGTGAGGACTTAGGCAAAAAGGCTTCCTGCCAATCGGTGGTTGTCATCAATTCGGAGGTGAGTGAATTTATTCCCGCCTACCGTTACTCACTCTCTTCCACGTCTAAAGAGGAATTAGCCGATATGCTCCGTGGTAGACTCGGAGTTGATGATGAAGATATATTACCTGACCAACCCCAGACGATTGAAATCGTTCATGTTGACCAGACCACCTCAGGGAGCTGTACTAAAGGTATGGCCCGTGACACCCCAGGGGGTCGTCGGATTGGTAGAGAGGTGCGCTTGGCCCGTGAATGGGCAGAGTACAAAATTCTTCCCATGTCTGAAGGCTTTCGACTTCTTGTACCACAAGAGCTTAAGCAGATCGATTTAGCAAAGTTTTGGGCCTTCATTTTGGCCCATATGGGCCTGCCAGATGTTCTTACGATGGCATTGGATAAGAGGAGTAGAGACTTTATTTTGGACCTGTTGACCGAAGTGAAACCGGTTTTGCTACAATTTTTTACAAATAGAGAGGAGAAAGCCCCCAATTACATGGATCGAGTTATCTACGCTCGTGCCATATCTCTGGCAGTCGTAGACCGTTTGATTATCGGAAGGAAAGTGCGAACGTCAGCCGGAAACTACCCCGCTTGGCTTACTGAGCAGGGGATGATAGAGACTCTGAAAGCAATAACTCATTCCTGGGAAGGGGCAGAGCCTGGACTGTTAACTGACGTCTTTGACGATCCCGAGAAAAGAAGCAAGGAATTGACCCCTCAGGGTTGGTCCGAATGGTGCCTGCAGGCTATACACGTTCTAAAAATTAGGTCCGATAGACTTAAGGGAGAAAAGTATTGGCTGTGGAAGCAGCATGTTGCCGTGAGTGATCAGGAGGGGGCCGACCCTAAGGGTATTCGTGTTAAGGTCACCAAGACCGGGAAACCCAAAACAGCAGAATGCTTGACCTCAACTGAGTTCTTGCTGAGTGTTCCACAGGTGGAGACAACGAATGCTGTGTCTCAATCCGGAGCCAAGACCAGAAGAGATAAGAAGAGGATCCAGGGAACGGCGGCGATGAAGGATCGGGAGTCCCGGGGAGCGAGGCAGCGGCTCAGGAGGAAGCGGACGCGTGCCGTACACCGATGACGACATCTGACGATTTCAAGGCCCTTTCACGTCGACAGGGGGACTCCGATCTTGGATGTCCCCCGCAAACCGGTGAGGATGGTCGATCGGTGCGACGAGAGACGGAGCAGAGGCAGTTAGAGTCCTCCCACCAATCAGTTGCGATAGACGAGTCGGGGGAGGTGCAGAGGGATAGTGGGAAGGGTCCTTACAGGGAGTACCTGGGGAGTGACCTATCGGGAATTGAGTCTTTGAGCTACAGCGAAGAGGAACCCGATAGGGAAAGGGAATCTAGTGAGTTTGAGGAAGAACCTTCAGGAGATATCAGAGGTCGAAAGTTTAAGACGGTTGGGAGGGGTGGTGTCGGGAGGCATGGGACGAAAGAGGGGGTAGGGATAAAGGGGATCTCAACTTGGTTTAGAGACGTGGATACCCCGGTACTGGCCTCTCCCCGCTTTGTTCCCCCCACTCCAGTGCACATAGAATCCACTCCGAGTATGGTTGATCCTCTGTCGTCATCATCGACCCTGATGGAGAACGCGGAAAGAACGGAGACGAGAGCGGCGGTGGCAGCTTTGGAGGTCTTGATGGAGACTCAACCGGGGTCCCCGGTTCGTACGGACGCTGTGCAGATACACGACCTCACTCGAGACTCGCCTCCGCCACCCCGCGCTGCCTTTCTTCCTCTTCCCCAGCGATCTGTGACGCGAGATGGGGGAAAGAAGAAACAGTCTCGTGTGCGCTTCGAAGATAGAGAGACATTGTCAGCAGATCTCGGGGCGGGGAGTGACACTCGTCCTACGGGATCTGAGACTGTTGTGAGTTTAACCGGTGGGGACTCTGAATCTGTTGTCGTTGAGTCTCTTCCCCCTGGGAGTCTGGAACACCAGGGCGATGAGTCTCAGGTCTCATCTGAGGTCAGGGCGGGAACCCCATTGAGTGGAATGCAAACTCCTTTGGAGAAAACAACCGACCTTGTTGGGGGCTGGGGTGATGGGGAGATGATAGTGGATTATGATAGACAGAAGCAAAAACGACCCAGATCTTGGTCCCTCAATGAAGATCGGGGGAAACTTACTATGGGTTTGGGGGCGATAACATCTGCGGTACCTAAGAGAAATCAGAAGAGGGAGAAGAGGGAATCATCCTTGCTAAAGGGGATGAGACCGACCGAAACCCCACGGGGTCTTCCTGAGGAGTTGGGTACGGGTCCTGAGGGTGTAACGGGGCCTTTACCGGCGGGGAACACACCTAAGAGTGTTACCGGATCTTCTCCAGGTTCCGGGGAAGCCCCTATTCAGCAGAAAACCCCCACGAGGGATTCCTCCAAACCCCTTTCTTATTCCCAAGCCCTTAGAGGGACGAAAAGGGCACAGCAGGGAGCTGGGGACGGACGGGGGACGGAGGGTGTGGGGAAGGGAGGGACCCCGGGCGAGTCCAGAGACCTTCCCCGCAGGACCTTCGACTACGAAAGGGATAGGAAGGAGGATGAGAGGTTTTTGGAGGAGTTTTTTGAAGAGCTGGGAGAGGAGGAGGGACAAGACCCGCGACAGCGATACGTATTAAGATTCCGTTATAAGGGTCTCGACAATCATAAACTAACGGAGGATTATATGATCGGGTCTCTGTTGTTGGGTGACTTGGGCATTCCCAAGGGAGACATTCTGGCGGTGATTATGCCGCCAGGGTTACGAGAGACGGATGTCTGTCTGGTGTCGGAAAGAGCCTACCAGCGAGCTTGGGGAAAGATCAGGGAAGCCCTTCGCTTTGCCCCTGAACTTTTTGACGATTATGACATCATCCCTCTTTTTCGGGGCGAGTCCAGAGTTCTGACGGTCTCCTTTAGGACGACCAACATACCCGAGGAGGACGTGGAACTCTGGCTGTCTCGTCACTGTAAAATTCTAATGGCACCCCGTAAGCGGCTTAATCAGTGGGGTGTTTGGGGAGGGGAATACAAAGCGGTGATCTCGCTCCACCGCGATACCAGAAGCAATTTAAAGCACCTCCCCAAGTACTTCTTTTGGGAAACGACCGAGGAGTCACCCGCTATAGTGGTCAGCCCCCCGCCTGTTTTCAATGCGGGGGTTATGACCACATAAGACAACACTGTACTTCCCCCTTTGTGCCAGCTGTGGGAAGAGAGGACATAACTCGGTCCATTGTTCAGTGGGGATTGTATGTAACCTTTGTGATCGTCAGGGCCACACTTATTTGTTGTGCCCTCGGGCTTACTATAACACCCAGTTCCCTAGGGCTTACGCTAGGTTCCAAGCTTCCCATCAGGATCCGAAAGGGGACAGGCAGGAAAGGGCAGGGGATTCCGGCGTACCGGAGGCCTCAACATCGTCCGAGACACCGGTTCCGAAGGCGACACCTGCCAGGGCTACAACTTCTGGAGACGACCTACAAGAAGCAGGATGGGAGAAGGTGCAGAAAATGAAGAAGAAGCTGGAGAGGAAGAAGAAGGTCTCGGTTCAGAGGGGAATCGTATTGGACGGCAAATACCAACCGAGGAGTGAACTCACGAAGAATCGGTTCGCGGCCCTCTCAGGTGAGGATCTTTCGGAAGGGGATGCTGATGGAGATGAACCCCGCAGCCCCAGTGACAGAGGTGAGGCTGCGCAGACGGTGAGCCGGGATGAGAGTGAAGGGGGCGATGGGATCCGTGAGAAAGACATCCAGAGGAGCGAGAAGAGATTATCACCGCCGCGCTTCAAGACAATGGAGGATCTTACGGTGCTGGAGCTGGACGACTTGATTCGGGAAAGTCGGAAGTCTGTACAGGACATCCAATTGAAGAGGGTTATGCTGGGGGACGATTCCCCGGGATGCGTAACCGGTTCTTTAGAAGACTTCCAGGAATCGGTCCGTGAAGAGTGTCAACGACTCCGGAATAAACAACTTTTCTTCCAGAATCGGCTTCTACTCCTGGACTGCGAGCGGGAGAAGAGGATGGAGGAGGAGTCCGGGGAGAAGAGGGCCGAAGGTGAGAGCTCGAAGATCGACGGGGACGTGGCGGACGACGCCACCCCTCCTTCCAATCAAGAGGCCCTGGGTCGACAGCATCTTCAGGATTATCCTCCACCGTTTAAATTAGATCTCGCAGCGCAGCCGGGGAGGCTTCGGCCCCCTGCAATCTTCTAGTCAGGCCACACCTCCAACACAACAGGAGGGGGTGGATTCAATGGAGGTGAGAGAGGAAGAAGGAGACGAGGCCGGGAAGGAGGAAGGCTCTCTGGAAGACTCCGAGATGGCCTTCTTCGACGCACAGACCTTTGATGGGGAAATGGACGTACAGTAAATCTGAGTACTCGGTTAAGTGAGTTAATAAAATTTTCCATTTTGTGTTTGAAGTACGGGTTTCTGTGGTTTTTCGATTGATTCTTTGGTTTTTGGTGAACTTTCCTTTCCTTTCTTAATTATGGAGATTAAGTTAATTACTTGGAATTGCAGGGGTCTTCGCCAACCATCGCGTCGGGAAGACATTTTCTTTCATCTGAGGAGAACTAATGCTGACCTCTGCGTTTTGCAAGAAACGAATATCTCCACTCCACGGGATCGCAGTTTAGCCCAACGAGCTTGGACTTGGGGCCCCTCGGTGTGGTCTCTGACCGACGGGGGGTCCGGAGGCTTGGCGGTTCTCTTTTTTTCTTTTACAAGGTGGAAGGTCAGGAGGGTGATCGAGGCGTTCCCCGGACATTTACTGATAATGGACCTCGACCTACGAGACCCCAGTGGGAAAACGCTGACTAGGTACAGACTCTGTGCGATATATGCACCTGTTAGGAAACAGCAACGGCTTCCTCTGTGGGAAGCTTTGAAAGACCACACGCTGACAAACCGAGCTCTCTTGGTATTGGGGGACTTTAACGTTCGATCGGAGCAATCCGATCGTATCGATCTTCGGAAACCGCAGGCGTGGCAAAACAAGCCCCTGACGGTAGAGGAGAAGCTTCTCAGATCCTTCCTCATGGACACGAAGTTACTCCAGGACTCTGCCCTCCACATCCTTAACCGGCTTGATTATCTACCGACTCACCACAGGTCTTTATTTCGTCAGCGCCACGCTCTCCCTGTTGGGGCCACGGCGACTTATTTTCACCCATTGACCACGAGCAGGTTGGACAGGATCTGGGTCCCGTCTACTTTACACCTACGTGACTGTGTGCTGATGGCCAACCCGTGGTCCGATCACGTCCTTCTAGAGGTGGTGCTGGGCGTAAAGAGCGACGGAGATGCGAGAGGCGGAAGATCGAGGTGGATCTTGCGAGACAAGGACGTCCATCTCTACAGGCTGCAGGCAGAGGTCATCCTGGCACTGGAGTCACGCCGACGGACGAAGGCGGCTTCGGACTTGTTGGAATGGTGGGACGGAACGAAGAGGGTCATCCGGAACTTTTGCCTCCGGGCTCGGAGAGCGGGATTAGCGAGAGAAGTACGGGACTACCATCTGGCCGTGCAGAATACTCTGGCGACCCGTTGGAAAGTGGCGGCGGGGCTCCCTCACGACGCTGCGAAATACCGGAGGAGCCAGCGGGTGATCCAGGACTACCGTAGGCTCCAACGAGAGAAACGGAGGGCCGACCGGATGGCCTCCTTCACCGGCCCCGTCATCCGAAGAGGAGAGTGGGAGAAGGACCGCGCGCCGTCGACCCACCAGACATTGCAGGGCTTGCGGATGCGATCGGAGGATGACGTGCAGCATTCGACCGTCGGGACCCTGTCCGTGATCGCGTCCTTCTACGGGAGTCTCTATAGCGCCCGCGAGGGGAACCCTTCGGAAGCGGACAACGACGCTTTCTTGAACAGCGCCCTGGGGGAGCGGGAGCCCCTGGATAACGCGGAGATCGAGGGACTGTCGCAACCGATCACGAAGGAGGAGGTCGCCGAGGCGCTCGGGATCGGGAGACGGACGTCGACCCCCGGACCAGACGGGCTATCGTACGGGCTGTATCGGGACCTGCGGGATTACTTCCTACCCATCCTCGTCGAGGTCTTCAACTGCATCTTAGAGGAACGGAGGGTGGGGAGGAGCTTCCTGGAAGGGGTCATGATACTCCTGTACAAGTCTGGGGACCCGACGTTGGTATCGAACTGGCGACCCCTTACCCTTAACAACATCGATTATAGAATCTTCACAAGGGTATTAAACACCAGGCTCAAGCGGATCGCGCACTCTCTCGTGGACGCGGGACAGACTAGCGCCGTTCCCCGTCGTAAGATGAGCCACACCGCCTGTCTCTTTCGCCAGATCTTTCAGGCGGTCGCGGAGGATGGGAGGAAGCCATACTTGCTACAGCTCGATCAACATAAAGCTTTCGATATGGTGGACCATGCTTACCTGTGGGAGATCTTGCGACGACACGGCGTTCCGGAGCGGTTGGTGGCGGTCTTTCGAGCTCTTTACACGGGGGCCCGCGTCTATCCCTACGCCCGGGGAAGCTCTGGAGACCCGATTCCGGTGACCAGGGGGGTGAGACAGGGATGCCCCCTGAGCCCTCTACTCTACGTGCTCTCGTTGGAACCGTTCCTCAGAGTGGTCCGGATGGATGCGACGATCCGAGGGTTGAGGCTGAGGAGCGTCCCCGACGTCCGCATCACGACGGTAGCCCACGCCGACGACGTTTACTGTTGGTTGGCGGATGAGTCGGATCTCCGTAGAGTGCGGAAACATCTTGAGGCGTATCGGAGAGCCTCCGGGGCCCGGGTCAACGAGGAGAAGAGCAAGTTGCTCGCTCTGGACGGAGAAACCGCGACGATTCGTGTGCGCCCGTTGACCCCCGAGGATGCCGTGTCACGAGGCGGAGATGCCGGGACGGAGCCGGATCCCTTGGAGCACGTGAAGATCCTGGGGGTTCTCTTCAGCCTGCGGCCGGGAGGATGGCGGAAGAACTGGGACGAGTGGGGCCGGAAGGTGGAGGAGCGCTTGCTGAAATGGAAGAACTGGCGCCTCAGTACAGCGCAGAAGGTGACCTTCTTCAACATTTACTGCGTTCCAGCTGGGAATTATCTCGCTGGGGTCTATCCACCCACCGAGGAGATCATTAAGACGATCTCTACGAGGCTGTACAGATGGGTCCTCGGCATGGCGACCTTCCCCCTCGCGAGGACGGTGGTACAGAGACCATGTGCCGAAGGGGGCTTGGCGCTCTTAGATGTGGGACTCTGGTTCCTCGCCAAGTTCCTCGCTTTCAATTGCGGGGACATGTGTCGACGGGAGGAAGACCCGGGGGACTGTGACGGAACTGCGACGGAGATGGTGGCCCGCGAGGCTTTTCGGAGAGCGTGGGCCGAGACGACCTGGGGTCGAAGATGGTGGGTCGACGGACTGAGGATTCCCCGACTCACTCGACGCCTTAAACAGTCGCTCCCAGACTTCGTGGCGGAGGTGGCGATCTCCATCCAGAGGCGGCGCATCTCGGCGGAGGAGGTCCGGAGGACCTTCCGGCAGCACCCCGACTCTGCGGGCCGCCTTTATTGGCACCTCTTCCGTAAGTTCAAGGCCGAACCGTACGACCGCGGGCGGAGGGGTAAGCTGTCTCTGTCGGAGTATCTGCGCGATCAGGTCTTCCCGGTACCGACCTTCGTCGATAAGGCGATTCCCTTCGCTCTCCGGGACCTTCGTTGGAGAGCGTACCATCAAGTCCTCCACGTCGGTTCGAAGAAGAAGACGACGAGGGATCGGGACCAGATGGTGTGCCGACGTCCGAGCTGCCTGGGCGCCGACACCGGAGGAGAGCTGGAGTCCATCGAGCACGCCCTGAAGACGTGTCTGCCCGCTCGACGGCTTTGGGGGATGGTCGGGCGCGCCCTGGGTTGGCCTTTTCTGGGTGTCCAAGACTGGGAGACCATAGCTTCGGGTCTAGAGCCGGACTCTGGTTACGGCGCACCGGGAGAACCCTGGTCTTGTTCCGACGTGCGACGTACCCCGCGGTCAGACACCCCCGCTCTTTCCCGGAGACCCGCGCGAAGGCCGCCCTGGGCGGTGGTCCGCCTCCTGAATCTTATCGTGGCCCACACGATTCTTCGAGATCGCAGAGCGGAGCTCTACTCACGGACGGCCGTACCCGCTCGAGTTTCGTTGCAGTACGTGCTGGAATATGTGAAAAAGGTGGTTTCTTGGGAGCGCCGGAACACGAAGCCGTTGTCTTTTCGTAACCGTTGGCAGTGGTTCAGTGAGATTAATCCCCCGGTGCCCTGAGGGGTACCCTAATCCCGAGGGTTATCCGAACCTTTTGAGATCTGTGCCGAGTCGCCAAAACTCTTATTTTGGGAGTTGATTTCCTGGGCCACTGATATGTGACCCCTTGTAACTATTTAACTCTTTTAGGTGTTAAATTGTGATACCTATGTAATACTTACCACTTTGTTTTATTGATATACTATGTATTTTATGTATTTTTATAGAATCAGAACGGATCCGCTGACCTTTTCAGAAACACCGCTTTTGTCGAGATCTCTAGACAAGCTAGGAGAGAGCTGTGGATCATAATGTTCTTTGCCTTTTGGCGGTTTTATTTGTTACTGTTTTCGTGGGGCTCTCCATTTATTTTTGGTGGGTGACTGGGAACGTCTGATCGTTAAATCGCCTTTGGGGGATTGATTGGTTAAGGTTTTTGAGATCTTTGATTTTAGATTTTGTATTCTGTTATTAGTATCTTGTTATTTGTAACTCAATTTTAAAGTTCTGAACCTCGTCTTCGGACGTGTTTTAGAGGTATGGAGTTATATACCTTTGTATTCATTATCTGTAATTCTGGAACTCACTGTTAAAGTACCGAGTCTTTTCTTTGGACATGTTATGTATTTTTGTTATGTATTCTTGTATATGTCAATTTGAACGGATCCTTCTTGTTAATGTTAATTCTCGTTGTATCTTTAGGTAGTATTATGGGATTTTCTGTATGTGATGAATCCCCTTGTAGAAGACTAAATTTGAATGTATGCCGACACATGTTATACTATACATCTTTAATGTAATCTACCTCACTGGCTTTTCTTTATGTTTAAATTTTGGAATTTGTAGTTGATATTCATATTTGAAAGTTCTCTGTTATTGTTATCGTTTTGGCTTTGTACTGATGGTGTGTTTATGTAGAAAGGTTAATTTTAAATAAAAATCTATTTTCCTAAAAAAAAAAAAAAAAAACTACTATTTTCCTAAACCTAAACCTAAACCTAAACCTAAACCTAAACCTAAACCTAAACCTAAACCTAAACCTAAACCTAAACCTAAACCTAAACCTAAACCTAAACCTAAACCTAAATCCCTAAACCTGATCACCCACAGGACCAGTCGTCTTTTCAGGAAGCTCTGTCCTTCAGTGATCGTTTTGAGGTAAAATCGCCGGTTTTTGCTCTTTTGCCACCCGGATTTCAACAGGGGATTGTTGGGGAAGGTCCCCTCTATTGACTGAGTAATTATGGAGCCCCCCCGGCTGGGGGGACTCAGAAATCAAGATTGAAAAATCGTCCATTGTTCCCTATGGGGATGACTCAGCAAGTCAAGCCTCATTGCAAAACAGTCAAGCCTCACAGCATAGCAGCCAGGGCTTTTTGCAGCCTTTGGAGGATTTTTCGAAGACTTTCAAGCCAGGACTCTCGGCTTTTCAAGTGAAAGGGATGGCAGCGACCCCCCCAGAGATGGATGGTGATTCTGTCACGCGACCCCCGGAATCCTCGGCTGAGGAGAAGGTAAGGCCTTTTCCTTTATCTATGGATGGGCCCCCTCGGTAATGGTGACAGTGATAGATTCATCGGGGGAGGAGTGTGACCCTACTAAAGAAATGCCCCAACTCCCAGAGGAGCTTTTTCAAACTCCTGAAGGCAGCTCCTTACACCCTATGGTGGCGCAGGATTTTTCAATGTCTCCCGTTATTCCAATTTTTGACTTCAAAACTAAACCTGAAGACCCGGGTGATGTGGTTAAGGGAGACCATGATTATTCTAAAGCTGAGTTAAACCAGCCGGTCCCAGCAAACCCTCAGATGATGTGCGAGACGACTGAGTCCATCAGCAATGTTGTTTGCAGTCAAGAAGGCCGTATGGCTATGGAAGGGGAGATGTTTAAGATGGAAGACCTAGAAGCCGAAAAGAGACTAAGATGTTATGAAAAGCATTTAGAAACCGAAATGGGCTTAGCTAAGTCCCCTTTATCAAAGAAAATTGATGTTGAGCACAGTGACGAAATTCCTGGACGCCCTCTGTGTCGTTCTAAACTAGTGCAAGTTGCGGACTTCCGCCCTCCCGTGAATTTAACTGAACGGGCATGTTCATCGGTACCCTTGTTAACTGTCTTAACCCACCCCCAAGGGATGGGGCCGGAACTGGTGACAACTATGACTGCATCTGAATTTTTGGATGATTCCCACTCACAAGTGAGGCGAGAGGGAGAATTTTCTTTACAATTTTATGGGGATCAGCAGATTAAAGGTGATGAGGCAGCTTGCGCTCCCAAGCATGTTAAGGAAGACGCAGCCCTTGAATTGGGGGAGCATAAATTTCAGTTGCGGAAAGCTTCTGAGACACTGAGTATCTCCTTACAAAAATTGTCATCTTACACTAAAAACATACGTGATTTAGACCTGACCATTGCCTCTTCTGCTGACCCTCTCCAGGTGGAGAGACTTTGTCATAGGAGAGACCAATTAAAGTCTTCTGTGGAGGCTGTGGAGTTAGAGGTGTCACAGCTTAATGCTACCATGGATGTTCTAGGCCAGAAGTTGTTAACCTCTGACACTGATATTAGTGATTTAGTCTCATTACCAGAACAGCGAGAATATCCTTTGGATAAGGTTGAAGACATGGAAGAAGAAGAACCTCTTCCTCCTGGTGAACTACAGTCTTCGCCAGAAGCCCGTCCAGCCAAACGGCTCAGAAAACAGCAAGAATCGCCAGAATCGGTGGTCTTTGTCGGTGAGGACTTAGGCAAAAAGGCTTCCTGCCAATCGGTGGTTGTCATCAATTCGGAGGTGAGTGAATTTATTCCCGCCTACCGTTACTCACTCTCTTCCACGTCTAAAGAGGAATTAGCCGATATGCTCCGTGGTAGACTCGGAGTTGATGATGAAGATATATTACCTGACCAACCCCAGACGATTGAAATCGTTCATGTTGACCAGACCACCTCAGGGAGCTGTACTAAAGGTATGGCCCGTGACACCCCAGGGGGTCGTCGGATTGGTAGAGAGGTGCGCTTGGCCCGTGAATGGGCAGAGTACAAAATTCTTCCCATGTCTGAAGGCTTTCGACTTCTTGTACCACAAGAGCTTAAGCAGATCGATTTAGCAAAGTTTTGGGCCTTCATTTTGGCCCATATGGGCCTGCCAGATGTTCTTACGATGGCATTGGATAAGAGGAGTAGAGACTTTATTTTGGACCTGTTGACCGAAGTGAAACCGGTTTTGCTACAATTTTTTACAAATAGAGAGGAGAAAGCCCCCAATTACATGGATCGAGTTATCTACGCTCGTGCCATATCTCTGGCAGTCGTAGACCGTTTGATTATCGGAAGGAAAGTGCGAACGTCAGCCGGAAACTACCCCGCTTGGCTTACTGAGCAGGGGATGATAGAGACTCTGAAAGCAATAACTCATTCCTGGGAAGGGGCAGAGCCTGGACTGTTAACTGACGTCTTTGACGATCCCGAGAAAAGAAGCAAGGAATTGACCCCTCAGGGTTGGTCCGAATGGTGCCTGCAGGCTATACACGTTCTAAAAATTAGGTCCGATAGACTTAAGGGAGAAAAGTATTGGCTGTGGAAGCAGCATGTTGCCGTGAGTGATCAGGAGGGGGCCGACCCTAAGGGTATTCGTGTTAAGGTCACCAAGACCGGGAAACCCAAAACAGCAGAATGCTTGACCTCAACTGAGTTCTTGCTGAGTGTTCCACAGGTGGAGACAACGAATGCTGTGTCTCAATCCGGAGCCAAGACCAGAAGAGATAAGAAGAGGATCCAGGGAACGGCGGCGATGAAGGATCGGGAGTCCCGGGGGAGCGAGGCAGCGGCTCAGGAGGAAGCGGACGCGTGCCGTACACCGATGACGACATCTGACGATTTCAAGGCCCTTTCACGTCGACAGGGGGACTCCGATCTTGGATGTCCCCCGCAAACCGGTGAGGATGGTCGATCGGTGCGACGAGAGACGGAGCAGAGGCAGTTAGAGTCCTCCCACCAATCAGTTGCGATAGACGAGTCGGGGGAGGTGCAGAGGGATAGTGGGAAGGGTCCTTACAGGGAGTACCTGGGGAGTGACCTATCGGGAATTGAGTCTTTGAGCTACAGCGAAGAGGAACCCGATAGGGAAAGGGAATCTAGTGAGTTTGAGGAAGAACCTTCAGGAGATATCAGAGGTCGAAAGTTTAAGACGGTTGGGAGGGGTGGTGTCGGGAGGCATGGGACGAAAGAGGGGGTAGGGATAAAGGGGATCTCAACTTGGTTTAGAGACGTGGATACCCCGGTACTGGCCTCTCCCCGCTTTGTTCCCCCCACTCCAGTGCACATAGAATCCACTCCGAGTATGGTTGATCCTCTGTCGTCATCATCGACCCTGATGGAGAACGCGGAAAGAACGGAGACGAGAGCGGCGGTGGCAGCTTTGGAGGTCTTGATGGAGACTCAACCGGGGTCCCCGGTTCGTACGGACGCTGTGCAGATACACGACCTCACTCGAGACTCGCCTCCGCCACCCCGCGCTGCCTTTCTTCCTCTTCCCCAGCGATCTGTGACGCGAGATGGGGGAAAGAAGAAACAGTCTCGTGTGCGCTTCGAAGATAGAGAGACATTGTCAGCAGATCTCGGGGCGGGGAGTGACACTCGTCCTACGGGATCTGAGACTGTTGTGAGTTTAACCGGTGGGGACTCTGAATCTGTTGTCGTTGAGTCTCTTCCCCCTGGGAGTCTGGAACACCAGGGCGATGAGTCTCAGGTCTCATCTGAGGTCAGGGCGGGAACCCCATTGAGTGGAATGCAAACTCCTTTGGAGAAAACAACCGACCTTGTTGGGGGCTGGGGTGATGGGGAGATGATAGTGGATTATGATAGACAGAAGCAAAAACGACCCAGATCTTGGTCCCTCAATGAAGATCGGGGGAAACTTACTATGGGTTTGGGGGCGATAACATCTGCGGTACCTAAGAGAAATCAGAAGAGGGAGAAGAGGGAATCATCCTTGCTAAAGGGGATGAGACCGACCGAAACCCCACGGGGTCTTCCTGAGGAGTTGGGTACGGGTCCTGAGGGTGTAACGGGGCCTTTACCGGCGGGGAACACACCTAAGAGTGTTACCGGATCTTCTCCAGGTTCCGGGAAGCCCCTATTCAGCAGAAAACCCCCACGAGGGATTCCTCCAAACCCCTTTCTTATTCCCAAGCCCTTAGAGGGACGAAAAGGGCACAGCAGGGAGCTGGGGACGGACGGGGGACGGAGGGTGTGGGGAAGGGAGGGACCCCGGGCGAGTCCAGAGACCTTCCCCGCAGGACCTTCGACTACGAAAGGGATAGGAAGGAGGATGAGAGGTTTTTGGAGGAGTTTTTTGAAGAGCTGGGAGAGGAGGAGGGACAAGACCCGCGACAGCGATACGTATTAAGATTCCGTTATAAGGGTCTCGACAATCATAAACTAACGGAGGATTATATGATCGGGTCTCTGTTGTTGGGTGACTTGGGCATTCCCAAGGGAGACATTCTGGCGGTGATTATGCCGCCAGGGTTACGAGAGACGGATGTCTGTCTGGTGTCGGAAAGAGCCTACCAGCGAGCTTGGGGAAAGATCAGGGAAGCCCTTCGCTTTGCCCCTGAACTTTTTGACGATTATGACATCATCCCTCTTTTTCGGGGCGAGTCCAGAGTTCTGACGGTCTCCTTTAGGACGACCAACATACCCGAGGAGGACGTGGAACTCTGGCTGTCTCGTCACTGTAAAATTCTAATGGCACCCCGTAAGCGGCTTAATCAGTGGGGTGTTTGGGGAGGGGAATACAAAGCGGTGATCTCGCTCCACCGCGATACCAGAAGCAATTTAAAGCACCTCCCCAAGTACTTCTTTTTGGGAAACGACCGAGGAGTCACCCGCTATAGTGGTCAGCCCCCCGCCTGTTTTCAATGCGGGGGTTATGACCACATAAGACAACACTGTACTTCCCCCTTTGTGCCAGCTGTGGGAAGAGAGGACATAACTCGGTCCATTGTTCAGTGGGGATTGTATGTAACCTTTGTGATCGTCAGGGCCACACTTATTTGTTGTGCCCTCGGGCTTACTATAACACCCAGTTCCCTAGGGCTTACGCTAGGTTCCAAGCTTCCCATCAGGATCCGAAAGGGGACAGGCAGGAAAGGGCAGGGGATTCCGGCGTACCGGAGGCCTCAACATCGTCCGAGACACCGGTTCCGAAGGCGACACCTGCCAGGGCTACAACTTCTGGAGACGACCTACAAGAAGCAGGATGGGAGAAGGTGCAGAAAATGAAGAAGAAGCTGGAGAGGAAGAAGAAGGTCTCGGTTCAGAGGGGAATCGTATTGGACGGCAAATACCAACCGAGGAGTGAACTCACGAAGAATCGGTTCGCGGCCCTCTCAGGTGAGGATCTTTCGGAAGGGGATGCTGATGGAGATGAACCCCGCAGCCCCAGTGACAGAGGTGAGGCTGCGCAGACGGTGAGCCGGGATGAGAGTGAAGGGGGCGATGGGATCCGTGAGAAAGACATCCAGAGGAGCGAGAAGAGATTATCACCGCCGCGCTTCAAGACAATGGAGGATCTTACGGTGCTGGAGCTGGACGACTTGATTCGGGAAAGTCGGAAGTCTGTACAGGACATCCAATTGAAGAGGGTTATGCTGGGGGACGATTCCCCGGGATGCGTAACCGGTTCTTTAGAAGACTTCCAGGAATCGGTCCGTGAAGAGTGTCAACGACTCCGGAATAAACAACTTTTCTTCCAGAATCGGCTTCTACTCCTGGACTGCGAGCGGGAGAAGAGGATGGAGGAGGAGTCCGGGGAGAAGAGGGCCGAAGGTGAGAGCTCGAAGATCGACGGGGACGTGGCGGACGACGCCACCCCTCCTTCCAATCAAGAGGCCCTGGGTCGACAGCATCTTCAGGATTATCCTCCACCGTTTAAATTAGATCTCGCAGCGCAGCCGGGGGAGGCTTCGGCCCCCCTGCAATCTTCTAGTCAGGCCACACCTCCAACACAACAGGAGGGGGTGGATTCAATGGAGGTGAGAGAGGAAGAAGGAGACGAGGCTGGGAAGGAGGAAGGCTCTCTGGAAGACTCCGAGATGGCCTTCTTCGACGCACAGACCTTTGATGGGGAAATGGACGTACAGTAAATCTGAGTACTCGGTTAAGTGAGTTAATAAAATTTTCCATTTTGTGTTTGAAGTACGGGTTTCTGTGGTTTTTCGATTGATTCTTTGGATTTTGGTGAACTTTCCTTTCCTTTCTTAATTATGGAGATTAAGTTAATTACTTGGAATTGCAGGGGTCTTCGCCAACCATCGCGTCGGGAAGACATTTTCTTTCATCTGAGGAAAACTAATGCTGACCTCTGCGTTTTGCAAGAAACGAATATCTCCACTCCACGGGATCGCAGTTTAGCCCAACGAGCTTGGACTTGGGGCCCCTCGGTGTGGTCTCTGACCGACGGGGGTCCGGAGGCTTGGCGGTTCTCTTCTTTTCTTTTACAAGGTGGAAGGTCAGGAGGGTGATCGAGGCGGTCCCCGGACATTTACTGATAATGGACCTCGACCTACGAGACCCCAGTGGGAAAACGCTGACTAGGTACAGACTCTGTGCGATATATGCACCTGTTAGGAAACAGCAACGGCTTCCTCTGTGGGAAGCTTTGAAAGACCACACGCTGACAAACCGAGCTCTCTTGGTATTGGGGGACTTTAACGTTCGATCGGAGCAATCCGATCGTATCGATCTTCGGAAACCGCAGGCGTGGCAAAACAAGGCCCTGACGGTAGAGGAGAAGCTTCTCAGATCCTTCCTCATGGACACGAAGTTACTCCAGGACTCTGCCCTCCACATCCTTAACCGGCTTGATTATCTACCGACTCACCACAGGTCTTTATTTCGTCAGCGCCACGCTCTCCCTGTTGGGGCCACGGCGACTTATTTTCACCCATTGACCACGAGCAGGTTGGACAGGATCTGGGTCCCGTCTACATTACACCTACGTGACTGTGTGCTGATGGCCAACCCGTGGTCCGATCACGTCCTTCTAGAGGTGGTGCTGGGCGTAAAGAGCGACGGAGATGCGAGAGGCGGAAGATCGAGGTGGATCTTGCGAGACAAGGACGTCCATCTCTACAGGCTGCAGGCAGAGGTCATCCTGGCACTGGAGTCACGCCGACGGACGAAGGCGGCTTCGGACTTGTTGGAATGGTGGGACGGAACGAAGAGGGTCATCCGGAACTTTTGCCTCCGGGCTCGGAGAGCGGGATTAGCGAGAGAAGTACGGGACTACCATCTGGCCGTGCAGAATACTCTGGCGACCCGTTGGAAAGTGGCGGCGGGGCTCCCTCACGACGCTGCGAAATACCGGAGGAGCCAGCGGGTGATCCAGGACTACCGTAGGCTCCAACGAGAGAAACGGAGGGCCGACCGGATGGCCTCCTTCACCGGCCCCGTCATCCGAAGAGGAGAGTGGGAGAAGGACCGCGCGCCGTCGACCCACCAGACATTGCAGGGCTTGCGGATGCGATCGGAGGATGACGTGCAGCATTCGACCGTCGGGACCCTGTCCGTGATCGCGTCCTTCTACGGGAGTCTCTATAGCGCCCGCGAGGGGAACCCTTCGGAAGCAGACACCGACGCTTTCTTGAACAGCGCCCTGGGGGAGCGGGAGCCCCTGGATAACGCGGAGATCGAGGGACTGTCGCAACCGATCACGAAGGAGGAGGTCGCCGAGGCGCTCGGGATCGGGAGACGGACGTCGACCCCCGGACCAGACGGGCTATCGTACGGGCTGTATCGGGACCTGCGGGATTACTTCCTACCCATCCTCGTCGAGGTCTTCAACTGCATCTTAGAGGAACGGAGGGTGGGGAGGAGCTTCCTGGAAGGGGTCATGATACTCCTGTACAAGTCTGGGGACCCGACGTTGGTATCGAACTGGCGACCCCTTACCCTTAACAACATCGATTATAGAATCTTCACAAGGGTATTAAACACCAGGCTCAAGCGGATCGCGCACTCTCTCGTGGACGCGGGACAGACTAGCGCCGTTCCCCGTCGTAAGATGAGCCACACCGCCTGTCTCTTTCGCCAGATCTTTCAGGCGGTCGCGGAGGATGGGAGGAAGCCATACTTGCTACAGCTCGATCAACATAAAGCTTTCGATATGGTGGACCATGCTTACCTGTGGGAGATCTTGCGACGACACGGCGTTCCGGAGCGGTTGGTGGCGGTCTTTCGAGCTCTTTACACGGGGGCCCGCGTCTATCCCTACGCCCGGGGAAGCTCTGGAGACCCGATTCCGGTGACCAGGGGGTGAGACAGGGATGCCCCCTGAGCCCTCTACTCTACGTGCTCTCGTTGGAACCGTTCCTCAGAGTGGTCCGGATGGATGCGACGATCCGAGGGTTGAGGCTGAGGAGCGTCCCCGATGTCCGCATCACGACGGTAGCCCACGCCGACGACGTTTACTGTTGGTTGGCGGATGAGTCGGATCTCCGTAGAGTGCGGAAACATCTTGAGGCGTATCGGAGAGCCTCCGGGGCCCGGGTCAACGAGGAGAAGAGCAAGTTGCTCGCTCTGGACGGAGAAACCGCGACGATTCGTGTGCGCCCGTTGACCCCCGAGGATGCCGTGTCACGAGGCGGAGATGCCGGGACGGAGCCGGATCCCTTGGAGCACGTGAAGATCCTGGGGGTTCTCTTCAGCCTGCGGCCGGGAGGATGGCGGAAGAACTGGGACGAGTGGGGCCGGAAGGTGGAGGAGCGCTTGCTGAAATGGAAGAATTGGCGCCTCAGTACAGCGCAGAAGGTGACCTTCTTCAACATTTATTGCGTTCCAGCTGGGAATTATCTCGCTGGGGTCTATCCACCCACCGAGGAGATCATTAAGACGATCTCTACGAGGCTCTACAGATGGGTCCTCGGCATGGCGACCTTCCCCCTCGCGAGGACGGTGGTACAGAGACCATGTGCCGAAGGGGGCTTGGCGCTCTTAGATGTGGGACTCTGGTTCCTCGCCAAGTTCCTCGCTTTCAATTGCGGGGACATGTGTCGACGGGAGGAAGACCCGGGGGACTGCGAGGGAACTGCGACGGAGATGGTGGCCCGCGAGGCTTTTCGGAGAGCGTGGGCCGAGACGACCTGGGGTCGAAGATGGTGGGTCGACGGACTGAGGATTCCCCGACTCACTCGACGCCTTAAACAGTCGCTCCCAGACTTCGTGGCGGAGGTGGCGATCTCCATCCAGAGGCGGCGCATCTCGGCGGAGGAGGTCCGGAGGACCTTCCGGCAGCACCCCGACTCTGCGGGCCGCCTTTATTGGCACCTCTTTCGTAAGTTCAAGGCCGAACCGTACGACCGCGGGCGGAGGGGTAAGCTGTCTCTGTCGGAGTATCTGCGCGATCAGGTCTTCCCGGTACCGACCTTCGTCGATAAGGCGATTCCCTTCGCTCTCCGGGACCTTCGTTGGAGAGCGTACCATCAAGTCCTCCACGTCGGTTCGAAGAAGAAGACGACGAGGGATCGGGACCAGATGGTGTGCCGACGTCCGAGCTGCCTGGGCGCCGACACCGGAGGAGAGCTGGAGTCCATCGAGCACGCCCTGAAGACGTGTCTGCCCGCTCGACGGCTTTGGGGGATGGTCGGGCGCGCCCTGGGTTGGCCTTTTCTGGGTGTCCAAGACTGGGAGACCATAGCTTCGGGTCTAGAGCCGGACTCTGGTTACGGCGCACCGGGAGAACCCTGGTCTTGTTCCGACGTACGACGTACCCCGCGGTCAGACACCCCCGCTCTTTCCCGGAGACCCGCGCGAAGGCCGCCCTGGGCGGTGGTCCGCCTCCTGAATCTTATCGTGGCCCACACGATTCTTCGAGATCGCAGAGCGGAGCTCTACTCACGGACGGCCGTACCCGCTCGAGTTTCGCTGCAGTACGTGCTGGAATATGTGAAAAAGGTGGTTTCTTGGGAGCGCCGGAACACGAAGCCGTTGTCTTTTCGTAACCGTTGGCAGTGGTTCAGTGAGATTAATCCCCCGGTGCCCTGAGGGGTACCCTAATCCCGAGGGTTATCCGAACCTTTTGAGATCTGTGCCGAGTCGCCAAAACTCCTATTTTGGGAGTTGATTTCCTGGGCCACTGATATGTGACCCCTTGTAACTATTTAACTCTTTTAGGTGTTAAATTGTGATACCTATGTAATACTTACCACTTTGTTTATTGATATACTATGTATTTTATGTATTTTTATAGAATCAGAACGGATCCGCTGACCTTTTCAGAAACACCGCTTTTGTCGAGATCTCTAGACAAGCTAGGAGAGAGCTGTGGATCATAATGTTCTTTGCCTTTTTGGCGGTTTTATTTGTTACTGTTTTCGTGGGGCTCTCCATTTATTTTTGGTGGGTGACTGGGAACGTCTGATCGTTAAATCGCCTTTGGGGGATTGATTGGTTAAGGTTTTTGAGATCCTTGATTTTAGTATTCTGTTATTAGTATCTTGTTATTTGTAACTCAATTTTAAAGTTCTGAACCTCGTCTTCGGACGTGTTTTAGAGGTATGGAGTTATATACCTTTGTATTCATTATTTGTAATTCTGGAACTCACTGTTAAAGTACTGAGTCTTTTCTTTGGACATGTTATGTATTTTTGTTATGTATTCTTGTATATGTCAATTTGAACGGATCCTTTTGTTAATGTTAATTCTCGTTGTATCTTTAGGTAGTATTATGGGATTTTCTGTATGTGATGAATCCCCTTGTAGAAGACTAAATTTGAATGTATGCCGACACATGTTATACTATACATCTTTAATGTAATCTACCTCACTGGCTTTTCTTTATGTTTAAATTTTGGAATTTGTAGTTGATATTCATATTTGAAAGTTCTCTGTTATTGTTATCGTTTTGGCTTTGTACTGATGGTGTGTTTATGTAGAAAGGTTAATTTTAAATAAAAATCTATTTTCCTAAAAAAAAAAAAAAAAATCTACCTAACCTAAACCTAACCTAACCTAACCCTAACCTAAACCTAACCCTAACCCTAAACCTAAACCTAAACCTAAACCTAAGCCTAAACCTAAACCTAAACCTAAACCTAAACCTAAACCTAAACCTAAACCTAAACCTAAACCTAAACCTAAACCTAAACCTAAACCTAAACCTAAACCTAAACCTAAACCTGATCACCCACAGGACCAGTCGTCTTTTCAGGAAGCTCTGTCCTTCAGTGATCGTTTTGAGGTAAAATCGCCGGTTTTTGCTCTTTTGCCACCCGGATTTCAACAGGGGATTGTTGGGGAAGGTCCCCTCTATTGACTGAGTAATTATGGAGCCCCCCCCGGCTGGGGGGACTCAGAAATCAAGATTGAAAAATCGTCCATTGTTCCCTATGGGGATGACTCAGCAAGTCAAGCCTCATTGCAAAACAGTCAAGCCTCACTGCATAGCAGCCAGGGCTTTTTGCAGCCTTTGGAGGATTTTTCGAAGACTTTCAAGCCAGGACTCTCGGCTTTTCAAGTGAAAGGGATGGCAGCGACCCCCCAGAGATGGATGGTGATTCTGTCACGCGACCCCCGGAATCCTCGGCTGAGGAGAAGGTAAGGCCTTTTCCTTTATCTATGGATGGGCCCCCCTCGGTAATGGTGACAGTGATAGATTCATCGGGGGAGGAGTGTGACCCTACTAAAGAAATGCCCCAACTCCCAGAGGAGCTTTTTCAAACTCCTGAAGGCAGCTCCTTACACCCTATGGTGGCGCAGGATTTTTCAATGTCTCCCGTTATTCCAATTTTTGACTTCAAAACTAAACCTGAAGACCCGGGTGATGTGGTTAAGGGAGACCATGATTATTCTAAAGCTGAGTTAAACCAGCCGGTCCCAGCAAACCCTCAGATGATGTGCGAGACGACTGAGTCCATCAGCAATGTTGTTTGTAGTCAAGAAGGCCGTATGGCTATGGAAGGGGAGATGTTTAAGATGGAAGACCTAGAAGCCGAAAAGAGACTAAGATGTTATGAAAAGCATTTAGAAACCGAAATGGGCTTAGCTAAGTCCCCTTTATCAAAGAAAATTGATGTTGAGCACAGTGACGAAATTCCTGGACGCCCTCTGTGTCGTTCTAAACTAGTGCAAGTTGCGGAATTCCGCCCTCCCGTGAATTTAACTGAACGGGCATGTTCATCGGTACCCTTGTTAACTGTCTTAACCCACCCCCAAGGGATGGGGCCGGAACTGGTGACAACTATGACTGCATCTGAATTTTTGGATGATTCCCACTCACAAGTGAGGCGAGAGGGAGAATTTTCTTTACAATTTTATGGGGATCAGCAGATTAAAGGTGATGAGGCAGCTTGCGCTCCCAAGCATGTTAAGGAAGACGCAGCCCTTGAATTGGGGGAGCATAAATTTCAGTTGCGGAAAGCTTCTGAGACACTGAGTATCTCCTTACAAAAATTGTCATCTTACACTAAAAACATACGTGATTTAGACCTGACCATTGCCTCTTCTGCTGACCCTCTCCAGGTGGAGAGACTTTGTCATAGGAGAGACCAATTAAAGTCTTCTGTGGAGGCTGTGGAGTTAGAGGTGTCACAGCTTAATGCTACCATGGATATTCTAGGCCAGAAGTTGTTAACCTCTGACACTGATATTAGTGATTTAGTTTCATTACCAGAACAGCGAGAATATCCTTTGGATAAGGTTGAAGACATGGAAGAAGAAGAACCTCTTCCTCCTGGTGAACTACAGTCTTCGCCAGAAGCCCGTCCAGCCAAACGGCTCAGAAAACAGCAAGAATCGCCAGAATCGGTGGTCTTTGTCGGTGAGGACTTAGGCAAAAAGGCTTCCTGCCAATCGGTGGTTGTCATCAATTCGGAGGTGAGTGAATTTATTCCCGCCTACCGTTACTCACTCTCTTCCACGTCTAAAGAGGAATTAGCCGATATGCTCCGTGGTAGACTCGGAGCTGATGATGAAGATATATTACCTGACCAACCCCAGACGATTGAAATCGTTCATGTTGACCAGACCACCTCAGGGAGCTGTACTAAAGGTATGGCCCGTGACACCCCAGGGGGTCGTCGGATTGGTAGAGAGGTGCGCTTGGCCCGTGAATGGGCAGAGTACAAAATTCTTCCCATGTCTGAAGGCTTTCGACTTCTTGTACCACAAGAGCTTAAGCAGATCGATTTAGCAAAGTTTTGGGCCTTCATTTTGGCCCATATGGGCCTGCCAGATGTTCTTACGATGGCATTGGATAAGAGGAGTAGAGACTTTATTTTGGACCTGTTGACCGAAGTGAAACCGGTTTTGCTACAATTTTTTACAAATAGAGAGGAGAAAGCCCCCAATTACATGGATCGAGTTATCTACGCTCGTGCCATATCTCTGGCAGTCGTAGACCGTTTGATTATCGGAAGGAAAGTGCGAACGTCAGCCGGAAACTACCCCGCTTGGCTTACTGAGCAGGGGATGATAGAGACTCTGAAAGCAATAACTCATTCCTGGGAAGGGGCAGAGCCTGGACTGTTAACTGACGTCTTTGACGATCCCGAGAAAAGAAGCAAGGAATTGACCCCTCAGGGTTGGTCCGAATGGTGCCTGCAGGCTATACACGTTCTAAAAATTAGGTCCGATAGACTTAAGGGAGAAAAGTATTGGCTGTGGAAGCAGCATGTTGCCGTGAGTGATCAGGAGGGGGCCGACCCTAAGGGTATTCGTGTTAAGGTCACCAAGACCGGGAAACCCAAAACAGCAGAATGCTTGACCTCAACTGAGTTCTTGCTGAGTGTTCCACAGGTGGAGACAACGAATGCTGTGTCTCAATCCGGAGCCAAGACCAGAAGAGATAAGAAGAGGATCCAGGGAACGGCGGCGATGAAGGATCGGGAGTCCCGGGGGAGCGAGGCAGCGGCTCAGGAGGAAGCGGACGCGTGCCGTACACCGATGACGACATCTGACGATTTCAAGGCCCTTTCACGTCGACAGGGGGACTCCGATCTTGGATGTCCCCCGCAAACCGGTGAGGATGGTCGATCGGTGCGACGAGAGACGGAGCAGAGGCAGTTAGAGTCCTCCCACCAATCAGTTGCGATAGACGAGTCGGGGGAGGTGCAGAGGGATAGTGGGAAGGGTCCTTACAGGGAGTACCTGGGGAGTGACCTATCGGGAATTGAGTCTTTGAGCTACAGCGAAGAGGAACCCGATAGGGAAAGGGAATCTAGTGAGTTTGAGGAAGAACCTTCAGGAGATATCAGAGGTCGAAAGTTTAAGACGGTTGGGAGGGGTGGTGTCGGGAGGCATGGGACGAAAGAGGGGGTAGGGATAAAGGGGATCTCAACTTGGTTTAGAGACGTGGATACCCCGGTACTGGCCTCTCCCCGCTTTGTTCCCCCCACTCCAGTGCACATAGAATCCACTCCGAGTATGGTTGATCCTCTGTCGTCATCATCGACCCTGATGGAGAACGCGGAAAGAACGGAGACGAGAGCGGCGGTGGCAGCTTTGGAGGTCTTGATGGAGACTCAACCGGGGTCCCCGGTTCGTACGGACGCTGTGCAGATACACGACCTCACTCGAGACTCGCCTCCGCCACCCCGCGCTGCCTTTCTTCCTCTTCCCCAGCGATCTGTGACGCGAGATGGGGGAAAGAAGAAACAGTCTCGTGTGCGCTTCGAAGATAGAGAGACATTGTCAGCAGATCTCGGGGCGGGGAGTGACACTCGTCCTACGGGATCTGAGACTGTTGTGAGTTTAACCGGTGGGGACTCTGAATCTGTTGTCGTTGAGTCTCTTCCCCCTGGGAGTCTGGAACACCAGGGCGATGAGTCTCAGGTCTCATCTGAGGTCAGGGCGGGAACCCCATTGAGTGGAATGCAAACTCCTTTGGAGAAAACAACCGACCTTGTTGGGGGCTGGGGTGATGGGGAGATGATAGTGGATTATGATAGACAGAAGCAAAAACGACCCAGATCTTGGTCCCTCAATGAAGATCGGGGAAACTTACTATGGGTTTGGGGGCGATAACATCTGCGGTACCTAAGAGAAATCAGAAGAGGGAGAAGAGGGAATCATCCTTGCTAAAGGGGATGAGACCGACCGAAACCCCACGGGGTCTTCCTGAGGAGTTGGGTACGGGTCCTGAGGGTGTAACGGGGCCTTTACCGGCGGGGAACACACCTAAGAGTGTTACCGGATCTTCTCCAGGTTCCGGGGAAGCCCCTATTCAGCAGAAAACCCCCACGAGGGATTCCTCCAAACCCCTTTCTTATTCCCAAGCCCTTAGAGGGACGAAAAGGGCACAGCAGGGAGCTGGGGACGGACGGGGGACGGAGGGTGTGGGGAAGGGAGGGACCCCGGGCGAGTCCAGAGACCTTCCCCGCAGGACCTTCGACTACGAAAGGGATAGGAAGGAGGATGAGAGGTTTTTGGAGGAGTTTTTTGAAGAGCTGGGAGAGGAGGAGGGACAAGACCCGCGACAGCGATACGTATTAAGATTCCGTTATAAGGGTCTCGACAATCATAAACTAACGGAGGACTATATGATCGGGTCTCTGTTGTTGGGTGACTTGGGCATTCCCAAGGGAGACATTCTGGCGGTGATTATGCCGCCAGGGTTACGAGAGACGGATGTCTGTCTGGTGTCGGAAAGAGCCTACCAGCGAGCTTGGGGAAAGATCAGGGAAGCCCTTCGCTTTGCCCCTGAACTTTTTGACGATTATGACATCATCCCTCTCTTTCGGGGCGAGTCCAGAGTTCTGACGGTCTCCTTTAGGACGACCAACATACCCGAGGAGGACGTGGAACTCTGGCTGTCTCGTCACTGTAAAATTCTAATGGCACCCCGTAAGCGGCTTAATCAGTGGGGTGTTTGGGGAGGGGAATACAAAGCGGTGATCTCGCTCCACCGCGATACCAGAAGCAATCTAAAGCACCTCCCCAAGTACTTCTTTTGGGAAACGACCGAGGAGTCACCCGCTATAGTGGTCAGCCCCCCGCCTGTTTTCAATGCGGGGGTTATGACCACATAAGACAACACTGTACTTCCCCCTTTGTGCCAGCTGTGGGAAGAGAGGACATAACTCGGTCCATTGTTCAGTGGGGATTGTATGTAACCTTTGTGATCGTCAGGGCCACACTTATTTGTTGTGCCCTCGGGCTTACTATAACACCCAGTTCCCTAGGGCTTACGCTAGGTTCCAAGCTTCCCATCAGGATCCGAAAGGGGACAGGCAGGAAAGGGCAGGGGATTCCGGCGTACCGGAGGCCTCAACATCGTCCGAGACACCGGTTCCGAAGGCGACACCTGCCAGGGCTACAACTTCTGGAGACGACCTACAAGAAGCAGGATGGGAGAAGGTGCAGAAAATGAAGAAGAAGCTGGAGAGGAAGAAGAAGGTCTCGGTTCAGAGGGGAATCGTATTGGACGGCAAATACCAACCGAGGAGTGAACTCACGAAGAATCGGTTCGCGGCCCTCTCAGGTGAGGATCTTTCGGAAGGGGATGCTGATGGAGATGAACCCCGCAGCCCCAGTGACAGAGGTGAGGCTGCGCAGACGGTGAGCCGGGATGAGAGTGAAGGGGGCGATGGGATCCGTGAGAAAGACATCCAGAGGAGCGAGAAGAGATTATCACCGCCGCGCTTCAAGACAATGGAGGATCTTACGGTGCTGGAGCTGGACGACTTGATTCGGGAAAGTCGGAAGTCCGTACAGGACATCCAATTGAAGAGGGTTATGCTGGGGGACGATTCCCCGGGATGCGTAACCGGTTCTTTAGAAGACTTCCAGGAATCGGTCCGGGAAGAGTGTCAACGACTCCGGAATAAACAACTTTTCTTCCAGAATCGGCTTCTACTCCTGGACTGCGAGCGGGAGAAGAGGATGGAGGAGGAGTCCGGGGAGAAGAGGGCCGAAGGTGAGAGCTCGAAGATCGACGGGGACGTGGCGGACGACGCCACCCCTCCTTCCAATCAAGAGGCCCTGGGTCGACAGCATCTTCAGGATTATCCTCCACCGTTTAAATTAGATCTCGCAGCGCAGCCGGGGAGGCTTCGGCCCCCCTGCAATCTTCTAGTCAGGCCACACCTCCAACACAACAGGAGGGGGTGGATTCAATGGAGGTGAGAGAGGAAGAAGGAGACGAGGCTGGGAAGGAGGAAGGCTCTCTGGAAGACTCCGAGATGGCCTTCTTCGACGCACAGACCTTTGATGGGGAAATGGACGTACAGTAAATCTGAGTACTCGGTTAAGTGAGTTAATAAAATTTTCCATTTTGTGTTTGAAGTACGGGTTTCTGTGGTTTTTCGATTGATTCTTTGGATTTTGGTGAACTTTCCTTTCCTTTCTTAATTATGGAGATTAAGTTAATTACTTGGAATTGCAGGGGTCTTCGCCAACCATCGCGTCGGGAAGACATTTTCTTTCATCTGAGGAAAACTAATGCTGACCTCTGCGTTTTGCAAGAAACGAATATCTCCACTCCACGGGATCGCAGTTTAGCCCAACGAGCTTGGACTTGGGGCCCCTCGGTGTGGTCTCTGACCGACGGGGGGTCCGGAGGCTTGGCGGTTCTCTTCTTTTCTTTTACAAGGTGGAAGGTCAGGAGGGTGATCGAGGCGGTCCCCGGACATTTACTGATAATGGACCTCGACCTACGAGACCCCAGTGGGAAAACGCTGACTAGGTACAGACTCTGTGCGATATATGCACCTGTTAGGAAACAGCAACGGCTTCCTCTGTGGGAAGCTTTGAAAGACCACACGCTGACAAACCGAGCTCTCTTGGTATTGGGGGACTTTAACGTTCGATCGGAGCAATCCGATCGTATCGATCTTCGGAAACCGCAGGCGTGGCAAAACAAGGCCCTGACGGTAGAGGAGAAGCTTCTCAGATCCTTCCTCATGGACACGAAGTTACTCCAGGACTCTGCCCTCCACATCCTTAACCGGCTTGATTATCTACCGACTCACCACAGGTCTTTATTTCGTCAGCGCCACGCTCTCCCTGTTGGGGCCACGGCGACTTATTTTCACCCATTGACCACGAGCAGGTTGGACAGGATCTGGGTCCCGTCTACATTACACCTACGTGACTGTGTTCTGATGGCCAACCCGTGGTCCGATCACGTCCTTCTAGAGGTGGTGCTGGGCGTAAAGAGCGACGGAGATGCGAGAGGCGGAAGATCGAGGTGGATCTTGCGAGACAAGGACGTCCATCTCTACAGGCTGCAGGCAGAGGTCATCCTGGCACTGGAGTCACGCCGACGGACGAAGGCGGCTTCGGACTTGTTGGAATGGTGGGACGGAACGAAGAGGGTCATCCGGAATTTTTGCCTCCGGGCTCGGAGAGCGGGATTAGCGAGAGAAGTACGGGACTACCATCTGGCCGTGCAGAATACTCTGGCGACCCGTTGGAAAGTGGCGGCGGGGCTCCCTCACGACGCTGCGAAATACCGGAGGAGCCAGCGGGTGATCCAGGACTACCGTAGGCTCCAACGAGAGAAACGGAGGGCCGACCGGATGGCCTCCTTCACCGGCCCCGTCATCCGAAGAGGAGAGTGGGAGAAGGATCGCGCGCCGTCGACCCACCAGACATTGCAGGGCTTGCGGATGCGATCGGAGGATGACGTGCAGCATTCGACCGTCGGGACCCTGTCCGTGATCGCGTCCTTCTACGGGAGTCTCTATAGCGCCCGCGAGGGGAACCCTTCGGAAGCAGACACCGACGCTTTCTTGAACAGCGCCCTGGGGGAGCGGGAGCCCCTGGATGACGCGGAGATCGAGGGACTGTCGCAACCGATCACGAAGGAGGAGGTCGCCGAGGCGCTCGGGATCGGGAGGCGGACGTCGACCCCCGGACCAGACGGGCTATCGTACGGGCTGTATCGGGACCTGCGGGATTACTTCCTACCCATCCTCGTCGAGGTCTTCAACTGCATCTTAGAGGAACGGAGGGTGGGGAGGAGCTTCCTGGAAGGGGTCATGATACTCCTGTACAAGTCTGGGGACCCGACGTTGGTATCGAACTGGCGACCCCTTACCCTTAACAACATCGATTATAGAATCTTCACAAGGGTATTGAACACCAGGCTCAAGCGGATCGCGCACTCTCTCGTGGACGCGGGACAGACTAGCGCCGTTCCCCGTCGTAAGATGAGCCACACCGCCTGTCTCTTTCGCCAGATCTTTCAGGCGGTCGCGGAGGATGGGAGGAAGCCATACTTGCTACAGCTCGATCAACATAAAGCTTTCGATATGGTGGACCATGCTTACCTGTGGGAGATCTTGCGACGACACGGCGTTCCGGAGCGGTTGGTGGCGGTCTTTCGAGCTCTTTACACGGGGGCCCGCGTCTATCCCTACGCCCGAGGAAGCTCTGGAGACCCGATTCCGGTGACCAGGGGGTGAGACAGGGATGCCCCCTGAGCCCTCTACTCTACGTGCTCTCGTTGGAACCGTTCCTCAGAGTGGTCCGGATGGATGCGACGATCCGAGGGTTGAGGCTGAGGAGCGTCCCCGATGTCCGCATCACGACGGTAGCCCACGCCGACGACGTTTACTGTTGGTTGGCGGATGAGTCGGATCTCCGTAGAGTGCGGAAACATCTTGAGGCGTATCGGAGAGCCTCCGGGGCCCGGGTCAACGAGGAGAAGAGCAAGTTGCTCGCTCTGGACGGAGAAACCGCGACGATCCGTGTGCGCTCGTTGACCCCCGAGGATGCCGTGTCACGAGGCGGAGATGCCGGGACGGAGCCGGATCCCTTGGAGCACGTGAAGATCCTGGGGGTTCTCTTCAGCCTGCGGCCGGGAGGATGGCGGAAGAACTGGGACGAGTGGGGCCGGAAGGTGGAGGAGCGCTTGCTGAAATGGAAGAATTGGCGCCTCAGTACAGCGCAGAAGGTGACCTTCTTCAACATTTATTGCGTTCCAGCTGGGAATTATCTCGCTGGGGTCTATCCACCCACCGAGGAGATCATTAAGACGATCTCTACGAGGCTCTACAGATGGGTCCTCGGCATGGCGACCTTCCCCCTCGCGAGGACGGTGGTACAGAGACCATGTGCCGAAGGGGGCTTGGCGCTCTTAGATGTGGGACTCTGGTTCCTCGCCAAGTTCCTCGCTTTCAACTGCGGGGACATGTGTCGACGGGAGGAAGACCCGGGGGACTGCGACGGAACTGCGACGGAGATGGTGGCCCGCGAGGCTTTTCGGAGAGCGTGGGCCGAGACGACCTGGGGTCGAAGATGGTGGGTCGACGGACTGAGGATTCCCCGACTCACTCGACGCCTTAAACAGTCGCTCCCAGACTTCGTGGCGGAGGTGGCAATCTCCATCCAGAGGCGGCGTATCTCGGCGGAGGAGGTCCGGAGGACCTTCCGGCAGCACCCCGACTCTGCGGGCCGCCTTTATTGGCACCTCTTCCGTAAGTTCAAGGCCGAACCGTACGACCGCGGGCGGAGGGGTAAGCTGTCTCTGTCGGAGTATCTGCGCGATCAGGTCTTCCCGGTACCGACCTTCGTCGATAAGGCGATTCCCTTCGCTCTCCGGGACCTTCGTTGGAGAGCGTACCATCAAGTCCTCCACGTCGGTTCGAAGAAGAAGACGACGAGGGATCGGGACCAGATGGTGTGCCGACGTCCGAGCTGCCTGGGCGCCGACACCGGAGGAGAGCTGGAGTCCATCGAGCACGCCCTGAAGACGTGTCTGCCCGCTCGACGGCTTTGGGGGATGGTCGGGCGCGCCCTGGGTTGGCCTTTTCTGGGTGTCCAAGACTGGGAGACCATAGCTTCGGGTCTAGAGCCGGACTCTGGTTACGGCGCACCGGGAGAACCCTGGTCTTGTTCCGACGTACGACGTACCCCGCGGTCAGACACCCCCGCTCTTTCCCGGAGACCCGCGCGAAGGCCGCCCTGGGCGGTGGTCCGCCTCCTGAATCTTATCGTGGCCCACACGATTCTTCGAGATCGCAGAGCGGAGCTCTACTCACGGACGGCCGTACCCGCTCGAGTTTCGCTGCAGTACGTGCTGGAATATGTGAAAAAGGTGGTTTCTTGGGAGCGCCGGAACACGAAGCCGTTGTCTTTTCGTAACCGTTGGCAGTGGTTCAATGAGATTAATCCCCCGGTGCCCTGAGGGGTACCCTAATCCTGAGGGTTATCCGAACTTTTGAGATCTGTACCGAGTCGCCAAAACTCTTATTTTGGGAGTTGATTTCCTGGGCCACTGATATGTGACCCCTTGTAACTATTTAACTCTTTTAGGTGTTAAATTGTGATACCTATGTAATACTTACCACTTTGTTTTATTGATATACTATGTATTTTATGTATTTTATAGAATCAGAACGGATCCGCTAACCTTTTCAGAAACACCGCTGTTGTCGAGATCTCTAGACAAGCTAGGAGAGAGCTGTGGATCATAATGTTCTTTGCCTTTTTGGCGGTTTTATTTGTTACTGTTTTCGTGGGGCTCTCCATTTATTTTTGGTGGGTGACTGGGAACGTCTGATCGTTAAATCGCCTTTGGGGGATTGATTGGTTAAGGTTTTTGAGATCCTTGATTTTAGATTTTGTATTCTGTTATTAGTATCTTGTTATTTGTAACTCAATTTTAAAGTTCTGAACCTCGTCTTCGGACGTGTTTTAGAGGTATGGAGTTATATACCTTTGTATTCATTATCTGTAATTCTGGAACTCACTGTTAAAGTACTGAGCCTTTTCTTTGGACATGTTATGTATTTTTGTTATGTATTCTTGTATATGTCAATTTGAACGGATCTTCTTGTTAATGTTAATTCTCGTTGTATCTTTAGGTAGTATTATGGGATTTTCTGTATGTTATGAATCCCCTTGTAGAAGACTAAATTTGAATGTATGCCGACACATGTTATACTATACATCTTTAATGTAATCTACCTCACTGGCTTTTCTTTATGTTTAAATTTTGGAATTTGTATTTGATATTCATATTTGAAAGTTCTCTGTTATTGTTATCGTTTTGGCTTTGTACTGATGGTGTGTTTATGTAGAAAGGTTAATTTTAAATAAAAATCTATTTTCCTAAAAAAAAAAAAAAAAATCTATTTTCCTAAACCTAACCCTAACCCTAACCCTAACCCTAACCTAACCCTAACCCTAACCCTAACCCTAAACCCTAAACCCTAACCCTAACCCTAACCCTAACCCTAACCCTAACCCTAACCCTAACCCTAACCCTAACCCTATAACCCTAACCCTAACCCTAACCCTAACCCTAACCCTAACCCTAACCTAAAACCTAAACCAAAACCAAAAGCAAAACCAAAACCTAAGCCTAAACCAAAACCTAAAACCTAAACCAAAACCTAAACCCAAAACCTAAACCAAAACCTAAACCTAAACCCAAAACCTAAACCAAAACCCTAAACCAAAACCTAAACCAAAACCCTAAACCAAAACCTAAACCTAAACCCAAAACCTAAACCAAAACCTAAACCAAAACCAAAACCTAAACCTAAACCAAAACCTAAACCAAAACCTAAACCTAAACCAAAACCTAAACCTAAACCTAAAACCTAAACCAAAACCTAAACCAAAACCTAAACCAAAACCTAAACCTAAACCTAAAACCTAAACCAAAACCTAAAACCTAAACCTAAACCAAAACCTAAACCTAAACCAAAACCTAAACCAAAACCTAAACCAAAACCTGAACCAAAACCTAAACCTAAACCTAAAACCTAAAATAAAACCTAAACCTAAACCAAAACCTAAAACCTAAACCAAAACCTAAACCAAAACCTAAAACCTAAACCAAAACCTAAAAACCTAAACCTAAACCAAAACCAAAACCTAAACCAAAACCTAAACCAAAACCTAAACCTAAACCAAAACCTAAACCCAAAACCTAAACCTAAACCCAAAACCTAAACCAAAACCTAAACCAAAACCTAAACCTAAAACCAAAACCTAAACCTAAACCAAAACCTAAACCAAAACCTAAACCAAAACCTAAACCAAAACCTAAACCAAAACCAAAACCTAAACCTAAGCCAAAACCTAAACCAAACCTAAACCTAAACCAAAACCCTAAACCTAAACCCAAAACCTAAACCAAAACCTAAACCGAAACCTAAACCAAAACCTAAACCTAAACCTAAAACCTAAACCAAAACCTAAAACCTAAACCTAAACCAAAACCTAAACCTAAACCAAAACCTAAACCTTAACCAAAACCTAAACCAAAACCTAAACCAAAACCTAAACCCAAAACCTAAACCAAAACCTAAACCTAAGCCAAAACCTAAACCAAAACCTAAACCAAAACCTAAACCAAAACCCAAAACCTAAACCAAAACCTAAACCAAAACCTGAACCAAAACCTAAACCTAAACCTAAAAACCTAAACCAAAACCTAAACCTAAACCAAAACCTAAAACCTAAACCAAAACCTAAACCAAAACCTAAAACCTAAACCAAAACCTAAAAACCTAAACCTAAACCAAAACCAAAACCTAAACCAAAACCTAAACCAAAACCTAAACCTAAACCAAAACCTAAACCCAAAACCTAAACCTAAACCTCAAAACCCTAAACCAAAACCTAAACCAAAACCTAAACCTAAAACCTAAAACTCTAAACCTAAACCAAAACCTAAACCAAAACCTAAACCAAAACCTAAACCAAAACCTAAACCTAAACCAAAACCTAAACCAAAACCTAAACCAAAACCTAAACCAAAACCTAAAACCTAAACCAAAACCTAAACCTAAACCAAAACCTAAACCAAAACCTAAGCCTAAACCAAAACCTAAACCTAAACCCAAAACCTAAACCTAAACCTAAAACCTAAACCCAAAACCTAAACCTAAACCTAAACCAAAACCTAAACCAAAACCTAAACCAAAACCTAAACCTAAACCTAAACCAAAACCTAAACCAAAACCTAAACCCAAAACCTAAAACCTAAACCAAAACCTAAACCAAAACCAAAACCTAAACCAAAACCTAAACCAAAACCTAAACCTAAACCTAAAACCTAAACCAAAACCTAAACCAAAACCTAAACCAAAACCTAAACCTAAACCTAAACCTAAACCTAAACCTAAACCCAAAACCTAAACCCAAAACCAAAACCTAAACCAAAACCTAAACCAAAACCTAAACCAAAACCTAAACCTAAACCCAAAACCTAAACCTAAACCTAAACCTAAACCAAAACCTAAACCTGATCACCCACAGGACCAGTCGTCTTTTCAGGAAGCTCTGTCCTTCAGTGATCGTTTTTGAGGTAAAATCGCCGGTTTTTGCTCTTTTGCCACCCGGATTTCAACAGGGGATTGTTGGGGAAGGTCCCCTCTATTGACTGAGTAATTATGGAGCCCCCCCCGGCTGGGGGGGACTCAGAAATCAAGATTGAAAAATCGTCCATTGTTCCCTATGGGGATGACTCAGCAAGTCAAGCCTCATTGCAAAACAGTCAAGCCTCACTGCATAGCAGCCAGGGCTTTTGCAGCCTTTGGAGGATTTTTCGAAGACTTTCAAGCCAGGACTCTCGGCTTTTCAAGTGAAAGGGATGGCAGCGACCCCCCAGTGATGGATGGTGATTCTGTCACGCGACCCCCGGAATCCTCGGCTGAGGAGAAGGTAAGGCCTTTTCCTTTATCTATGGATGGGCCCCCTCGGTAATGGTGACAGTGATAGATTCATCGGGGGAGGAGTGTGACCCTACTAAAGAAATGCCCCAACTCCCAGAGGAGCTTTTTCAAACTCCTGAAGGCAGCTCCTTACACCCTATGGTGGCGCAGGATTTTTCAATGTCTCCCATTATTCCAATTTTTGACTTCAAAACTAAACCTGAAGACCCGGGTGATGTGGTTAAGGGAGACCATGATTATTCTAAAGCTGAGTTAAACCAGCCGGTCCCAGCAGACCCTCAGATGATGTGCGAGACGACTGAGTCCATCAGCAATGTTGTTTGTAGTCAAGAAGGCCGTATGGCTATGGAAGGGGAGATGTTTAAGATGGAAGACCTAGAAGCCGAAAAGAGACTAAGATGTTATGAAAAGCATTTAGAAACCGAAATGGGCTTAGCTAAGTCCCCTTTATCAAAGAAAATTGATGTTGAGCACAGTGACGAAATTTCTGGACGCCCTCTGTGTCGTTCTAAACTAGTGCAAGTTGCGGAATTCCGCCCTCCCGTGAATTTAACTGAACGGGCATGTTCATCGGTACCCTTGTTAACTGTCTTAACCCACCCCCAAGGGACGGGAGCTCGGAACTGGTGACAACTATGACTGCATCTGAATTTTTGGATGATTCCCACTCACAAGTGAGGCGAGAGGGAGAATTTTCTTTACAATTTTATGGGGATCAGCAGATTAAAGGTGATGAGGCAGCTTGCGCTCCCAAGCATGTTAAGGAAGACGCAGCCCTTGAATTGGGGGAGCATAAACTTCAGTTGCGGAAAGCTTCTGAGACACTGAGTATCTCCTTACAAAAATTGTCATCTTACACTAAAAACATACGTGATTTAGACCTGACCATTGCCTCTTCTGCTGACCCTCTCCAGGTGGAGAGACTTTGTCATAGGAGAGACCAATTAAAGTCTTCTGTGGAGGCTGTGGAGTTAGAGGTGTCACAGCTTAATGCTACCATGGACATTCTAGGCCAGAAGTTGTTAACCTCTGACACTGATATTAGTGATTTAGTTTCATTACCAGAACAGCGAGAATATCCTTTGGATAAGGTTGAAGACATGGAAGAAGAAGAACCTCTTCCTCCTGGTGAACTACAGTCTTCGCCAGAAGCCCGTCCAGCCAAACGGCTCAGAAAACAGCAAGAATCGTCAGAATCAGTGGTTTTTGTCGGTGAGGACTTAGGCAAAAAGGCTTCCTGCCAATCGGTGGTTGTCATCAATTCGGAGGTGAGTGAATTTATTCCCGCCTACCGTTACTCACTCTCTTCCACATCTAAAGAGGAATTAGCCGATATGCTCCGTGGTAGACTCGGAGCTGATGATGAAGATATATTACCTGACCAACCCCAGACGATTGAAATCGTTCATGTTGACCAGACCACCTCAGGGAGCTGTACTAAAGGTATGGCCCGTGACACCCCAGGGGGTCGTCGGATTGGTAGAGAGGTGCGCTTGGCCCGTGAATGGGCAGAGTACAAAATTCTTCCCATGTCTGAAGGCTTTCGACTTCTTGTACCACAAGAGCTTAAGCAGATCGATTTAGCAAAGTTTTGGGCCTTCATTTTGGCCCATATGGGCCTGCCAGATGTTCTTACGATGGCATTGGATAAGAGGAGTAGAGACTTTATTTTGGACCTGTTGACCGAAGTGAAACCGGTTTTGCTACAATTTTTTACAAATAGAGAGGAGAAAGCCCCAAATTACATGGATCGAGTTATCTACGCTCGTGCCATATCTCTGGCAGTCGTAGACCGTTTGATTATTGGAAGGAAAGTGCGAACGTCAGCCGGAAACTACCCCGCTTGGCTTACTGAGCAGGGGATGATAGAGACTCTGAAAGCAATAACTCATTCCTGGGAAGGGGCAGAGCCTGGACTGTTAACTGACGTTTTTGACGATCCCGAGAAAAGAAGCAAGGAATTGACCCCTCAGGGTTGGTCCGAATGGTGCCTGCAGGCTATACACGTTCTAAAAATTAGGTCCGATAGACTTAAGGGAGAAAAGTATTGGCTGTGGAAACAGCATGTTGCCGTGAGTGATCAGGAGGGGGCCGACCCTAAGGGTATTCGTGTTAAGGTCACCAAGACCGGGAAACCCAAAACAGCAGAATGCTTGACCTCAACTGAGTTCTTGCTGAGTGTTCCACAGGTGGAGACAACGAATGCTGTGTCTCAATCCGGAGCCAAGACCAGAAGAGATAAGAAGAGGATCCAGGGAACGGCGGCGATGAAGGATCGGGAGTCCCGGGGGAGCGAGGCAGCGGCTCAGGAGGAAGCGGACGCGTGCCGTACACCGATGACGACATCTGACGATTTCAAGGCCCTTTCACGTCGACAGGGGGACTCCGATCTTGGATGTCCCCCGCAAACCGGTGAGGATGGTCGATCGGTGCGACGAGAGACGGAGCAGAGGCAGTTAGAGTCCTCCCACCAATCAGTTGCGATAGACGAGTCGGGGGAGGTGCAGAGGGATAGTGGGAAGGGTCCTTACAGGGAGTACCTGGGGAGTGACCTATCGGGAATTGAGTCTTTGAGCTACAGCGAAGAGGAACCCGATAGGGAAAGGGAATCTAGTGAGTTTGAGGAAGAACCTTCAGGAGATATCAGAGGCCGAAAGTTTAAGACGGTTGGGAGGAGTGGTGTCGGGAGGCATGGGACGAAAGAGGGGGTAGGGATAAAGGGGATCTCAACTTGGTTTAGAGACGTGGATACCCCGGTACTGGCCTCTCCCCGCTTTGTTCCCCCCACTCCAGTGCACATAGAATCCACTCCGAGTATGGTTGATCCTCTATCGTCATCATCGACCTTGATGGAGAACGCGGAAAGAACGGAGACGAGAGCGGCGGTGGCAGCTTTGGAGGTCTTGATGGAGACTCAACCGGGGTCCCCGGTTCGTACGGACGCTGTGCAGATACACGACCTCACTCGAGACTCGCCTCCGCCACCCCGCGCTGCCTTTCTTCCTCTTCCCCAGCGATCTGTGACGCGAGATGGGGGAAAGAAGAAACAGTCTCGTGTGCGCTTCGAAGATAGAGAGACATTGTCAGCAGATCTCGGGGCGGGGAGTGACACTCGTCCTACGGGATCTGAGACTGTTGTGAGTTTAACCGGTGGGGACTCTCAATCTGTTGTCGTTAAGTCTCTTCCCCCTGGGAGTCTGGAACACCAGGGCGATGAGTCTCAGGTCTCATCTGAGGTCAGGGCGGGAACCCCATTGAGTGGAATGCAAACTCCTTTGGAGAAAACAACCGACCTTGTTGGGGGCTGGGGTGATGGGGGGATGATAGTGGATTATGATAGACAGAAGCAAAAACGACCCAGATCTTGGTCCCTCAATGAAGATCGGGGGAAACTTACTATGGGTTTGGGGGCGATAACATCTGCGGTACCTAAGAGAAATCAGAAGAGGGAGAAGAGGGAATCATCCTTGCTAAAGGGGATGAGACCGACCGAAACCCCACGGGGTCTTCCTGAGGAGTTGGGTACGGGTCCTGAGGGTGTAACGGGGCCTTTACCGGCGGGGAACACACCTAAGAGTGTTACCGGATCTTCTCCAGGTTCCGGGGAAGCCCCTATTCAGCAGAAAACCCCCACGAGGGATTCCTCCAAACCCCTTTCTTATTCCCAAGCCCTTAGAGGGACGAAAAGGGCACAGCAGGGAGCTGGGGACGGACGGGGGACGGAGGGTGTGGGGAAGGGAGGGACCCCGGGCGAGTCTAGAGACCTTCCCCGCAGGACCTTCGACTACGAAAGGGATAGGAAGGAGGATGAGAGGTTTTGGAGGAGTTTTTGAAGAGCTGGGAGAGGAGGAGGGACAAGACCCGCGACAGCGATACGTATTAAGATTCCGTTATAAGGGTCTCGACAATCATAAACTAACGGAGGATTATATGATCGGGTCTCTGTTGTTGGGTGACTTGGGCATTCCCAAGGGAGACATCCTGGCGGTGATTATGCCGCCAGGGTTACGAGAGACGGATGTCTGTCTGGTGTCGGAAAGAGCCTACCAGCGAGCTTGGGGAAAGATCAGGGAAGCCCTTCGCTTTGCCCCTGAACTTTTTGACGATTATGACATCATTCCTCTTTTTCGGGGCGAGTCTAGAGTTCTGACGGTCTCCTTTAGGACGACCAACATACCCGAGGAGGACGTGGAACTCTGGCTGTCTCGCCACTGTAAAATTCTAATGGCACCCCGTAAGCGGCTTAATCAGTGGGGTGTTTGGGGAGGGGAATACAAAGCGGTGATCTCGCTCCACCGCGATACCAGAAGCAATTTAAAGCACCTCCCCAAGTACTTCTTTTTGGGAAACGACCGAGGAGTCACCCGCTATAGTGGTCAGCCCCCCGCCTGTTTTCAATGCGGGGGTTACGACCACATAAGACAACACTGTACTTCCCCCCTTTGTGCCAGCTGTGGGAAGAGAGGACATAACTCGGTCCATTGTTCAGTGGGGATTGTATGTAACCTTTGTGATCGTCAGGGCCACACTTATTTGTTGTGCCCTCGAGCTTACTATAACACCCAGTTCCCTAGGGCTTACGCTAGGTTCCAAGCTTCCCATCAGGATCCGAAAGGGGACAGGCAGGAAAGGGCAGGGGATTCCGGCGTACCAGAGGCCTCAACATCGTCCGAGACACCGGTTCCGAAGGCGACACCTGCCAGGGCTACAACTTCTGGAGACGACCTACAAGAAGCAGGATGGGAGAAGGTGCAGAAAATGAAGAAGAAGCTGGAGAGGAAGAAGAAGGACTCGGTTCAGAGGGGAATCGTATTGGACGGCAAATACCAACCGAGGAGTGAACTCACGAAGAATCGGTTCGCGGCCCTCTCAGGTGAGGATCTTTCGGAAGGGGATGCTGATGGAGATGAACCCCGCAGCCCCAGTGACAGAGGTGAGGCTGCGCAGACGGTGAGCCGGGATGAGAGTGAAGGGGCGATGGGATCCGTGAGAAAGACATCCAGAGGAGCGAGAAGAGATTATCACCGCCGCGCTTCAAGACAATGGAGGATCTTACGGTGCTGGAGCTGGACGACTTGATTCGGGAAAGTCGGAAGTCTGTACAGGACATCCAATTGAAGAGGGTTATGCTGGGGGACGATTCCCCGGGATGCGTAACCGGTTCTTTAGAAGACTTCCAGGAATCGGTCCGTGAAGAGTGTCAACGACTCCGGAATAAACAACTTTTCTTCCAGAATCGGCTTCTACTCCTGGACTGCGAGCGGGAGAAGAGGATGGAGGAGGAGTCCGGGGAGAAGAGGGCCGAAGGTGAGAGCTCGAAGATCGACGGGGACGTGGCGGACAACGCCACCCCTCCTCCCAATCAAGAGGCCCTGGGTCGACAGCATCTTCAGGATTATCCTCCACCGTTTAAATTAGATCTCGCAGCGCAGCCGGGGGAGGCTTCGGCCCCCTGCAATCTTCTAGTCAGGCCACACCTCCAACACAACAGGAGGGGGTGGATTCAATGGAGGTGAGAGAGGAAAAAGGAGACGAGGCTGGGAAGGAGGAAGGCTCTCTGGAAGACTCCGAGATGGCCTTCTTCGACGCACAGACCTTTGATGGGGAAATGGACGTACAGTAAATCTGAGTACTCGGTTAAGTGAGTTAATAAAATTTTCTATTTTGTGTTTGAAGTACGGGTTTTCTGTGGTTTTTCGATTGATTCTTTGGATTTTGGTGAACTTTCTTTTCCTTTCTTAATTATGGAGATTAAGTTAATTACTTGGAATTGCAGGGGTCTTCGCCAACCATCGCGTCGGGAAGACATTTTCTTTCATCTGAGGAAAACTAATGCTGACCTCTGCGTTTTGCAAGAAACGAATATCTCCACTCCACGGGATCGCAGTTTAGCCCAACGAGCTTGGACTTGGGGCCCCTCGGTGTGGTCTCTGACTGACGGGGGTCCGGAGGCTTGGCGGTTCTCTTCTTTTCTTTTACAAGGTGGAAGGTCAGGAGGGTGATCGAGGCGGTCCCCGGACATTTACTGATAATGGACCTCGACCTACGAGACCCCAGTGGGAAAACGCTGACTAGGTACAGACTCTGTGCGATATATGCACCTGTTGGGAAACAGCAACGGCTTCCTCTGTGGGAAGCTTTGAAAGACCACACGCTGACAAACTGAGCTCTCTTGGTATTGGGGGACTTTAACGTTCGATCGGAGCAATCCGATCGTATCGATCTTCGGAAACCGCAGGCATGGCAAAACAAGGCCCTGACGGTAGAGGAGAAGCTTCTCAGATCTTTCCTCATGGACACGAAGTTACTCCAGGACTCTGCCCTCCACATCCTTAACCGGCTTGATTATCTACCGACTCACCACAGGTCTTTATTTCGTCAGCGCCACGATCTCCCTGTTGGGGCCACGGCGACTTATTTTCACCCATTGACCACGAGCAGGTTGGACAGGATCTGGGTCCCGTCTACTTTACACCTACGTGACTGTGTTCTGATGGCCAACCCGTGGTCCGATCACGTCCTTTTAGAGGTGGTGCTGGGCGTAAAGAGCGACCGAGATGCGAGAGGCGGAAGATCGAGGTGGATCTTGCGAGACAAGGACGTCCATCTCTACAGGCTGCAGGCAGAGGTCATCCTGGCACTGGAGTCACGCCGACGGACGAAGGCGGCTTCGGACTTGTTGGAATGGTGGGACGGAACGAAGAGGGTCATCCGGAACTTTTGCCTCCGGGCTCGGAGAGCGGGATTAGCGAGAGAAGTACGGGACTACCATCTGGCCGTGCAGAATACTCTGGCGACCCGTTGGAAAGTGGCGGCGGGGCTCCCTCACGACGCTGCGAAATACCGGAGGAGCCAGCGGGTGATCCAGGACTACCGTAGGCTCCAACGAGAGAAACGGAGGGCCGACCGGATGGCCTCCTTCACCGGCCCCGTCATCCGAAGAGGAGAGTGGGAGAAGGACCGCGCGCCGTCGACCCACCAGACATTGCAGGGCTTGCGGATGCGATCGGAGGATGACGTGCAGCATTCGACCGTCGGGACCCTGTCCGTGATCGCGTCCTTCTACGGGAGTCTCTATAGCGCCCGCGAGGGGAACCCTCCGGAAGCAGACACCGACGCTTTCTTGAACAGCGCCCTGGGGGAGCGGGAGCCCCTGGATAACGCGGAGATCGAGGGATTGTCGCAACCGATCACGAAGGAGGAGGTCGCCGAGGCACTCGGGATCGGGAGACGGACGTCGACCCCCGGACCAGACGGGCTATCATACGGGCTGTATCGGGACCTGCGGGATTACTTCCTACCCATCCTCGTCGAGGTCTTCAACTGCATCTTAGAGGAACGGAGGGTGGGGAGGAGCTTCCTGGAAGGGGTCATGATACTCCTGTACAAGTCTGGGGACCCGACGTTGGTATCGAACTGGCGACCCCTTACCCTTAACAACATCGATTATAGAATCTTCACAAGGGTACTAAACACCAGGCTCAAGCGGATCGCGCACTCTCTCGTGGATGCGGGACAGACTAGCGCCGTTCCCCGTCGTAAGATGAGCCACACCGCCTGTCTCTTTCGCCAGATCTTTCAGGCGGTCGCAGAGGATGGGAGGAAGCCATACTTGCTACAGCTCGATCAACATAAAGCTTTCGATATGGTGGACCATGCTTACCTGTGGGAGATCTTGCGACGACACGGCGTTCCGGAGCGGTTGGTGGCGGTCTTTCGAGCTCTTTACACGGGGGCCCGCGTCTATCCCTACGCCCGGGGAAGCTCTGGAGACCCGATTCCGGTGACCAGGGGGGTGAGACAGGGATGCCCCCTGAGCCCTCTACTCTACGTGCTCTCGTTGGAACCGTTCCTCAGAGTGGTCCGGATGGATGCGACGATCCGAGGGTTGAGGCTGAGGAGCGTCCCCGATGTCCGCATCACGATGGTAGCCCACGCCGACGACGTTTACTGTTGGTTGGCGGATGAGTCGGATCTCCGTAGAGTGCGGAAACATCTTGAGGCGTATCGGAGAGCCTCCGGGGCCCGGGTCAACGAGGAGAAGAGCAAGTTGCTCGCTCTGGACGGAGAAACCGCAACGATTCGTGTGCGCCCGTTGACCCCCGAGGATGCCGTGTCACGAGGCGGAGATGCCGGGACGGAGCCGGATCCCTTGGAGCACGTGAAGATCCTGGGGGTTCTCTTCAGCCTGCGGCCGGGAGGATGGCGGAAGAACTGGGACGAGTGGGGCCGGAAGGTGGAGGAGCGCTTGCTGAAATGGAAGAATTGGCGCCTCAGTACAGCGCAGAAGGTGACCTTCTTCAACATTTATTGTGTTCCAGCTGGGAATTATCTCGCTGGGGTCTATCCACCCACCGAGGAGATCATTAAGACGATCTCTACGAGGCTCTACAGATGGGTCCTCGGCATGGCGACCTTCCCCCTTGCGAGGACGGTGGTACAGAGACCATGTGCCGAAGGGGGCTTGGCGCTCTTAGATGTGGGACTCTGGTTCCTCGCCAAGTTCCTCGCTTTCAATTGCGGGGACATGTGTCGACGGGAGGAAGACCCGGGGGACTGCGACGGAACTGCGACGGAGATGGTGGCCCGCGAGGCTTTTTGGAGAGCGTGGGCCGAGACGACCTGGGGTCGAAGATGGTGGGTCGACGGACTGAGGATTCCCCGACTCACTCGACGCCTTAAACAGTCGCTCCCAGACTTCGTGGCGGAGGTGGCGATCTCCATCCAGAGGCGGCGTATCTCGGCGGAGGAGGTCCGGAGGATCTTCCGGCAGCACCCCGACTCTGCGGGCCGCCTTTATTGGCACCTCTTCCATAAGTTCAAGGCCGAACCGTACGACCGCGGGCGGAGGGGTAAGCTGTCTCTGTCGGAGTATCTGCGCGATCAGGTCTTCCCGGTTCCGACCTTCGTCGATAAGGCGATTCCCTTCGCTCTCCGGGACCTTCGTTGGAGAGCGTACCATCAAGTCCTCCACGTCGGTTCGAAGAAGAAGACGACGAGGGATCGGGACCAGATGGTGTGCCGACGTCCGAGCTGCCTGGGTGCCGACACCGGAGGAGAGCTGGAGTCCATCGAGCACGCCCTGAAGACGTGTCTGCCCGCTCGACGGCTTTGGGGGATGGTCGGGCGCGCCCTGGGTTGGCCTTTTCTGGGTGTCCAAGACTGGGAGACCATAGCTTCGGGTCTAGAGCCGGACTCTGGTTACGGCGCACCGGGAGAACCCTGGTCTTGTTCCGACGTGCGACGTACCCCGCGGTCAGACACCCCCGCTCTTTCCCGGAGACCCGCGCGAAGGCCGCCCTGGGCGGTAGTCCGCCTCCTGAATCTTATCGTGGCCCACACGATTCTTCGAGATCGCAGAGCGGAGCTCTACTCACGGACGGCCGTACCCGCTCGAGTTTCGCTGCAGTACGTGCTGGAATATGTGAAAAAGGTGGTTTCTTGGGAGCGCCGGAACACGAAGCCGTTGTCTTTTCGTAACCGTTGGCAGTGGTTCAATGAGATTAATCCTCCGGTGCCCTGAGGGGTACCCTAATCCTGAGGGTTATCCGAACCTTTTTGAGATCTGTACCGAGTCGCCAAAACTCTTATTTTGGGAGTTGATTTCTTGGGCCACTGATATGTGACCCCTTGTAACTATTTAACTCTTTTAAGTGTTAAATTGTGATACCTATGTAATACTTACCACTTTGTTTTATTGATATACTATGTATTTTATGTATTTTTATAGAATCAGAACGGATCCGCTAACCTTTTCAGAAACACCGCTGTTGTCGAGATCTCTAGACAAGCTAGGAGAGAGCTGTGGATCATAATGTTCTTTGCCTTTTTGGCGGTTTTATTTGTTACTGTTTTCGTGGGGCTCTCCATTTATTTTTGGTGGGTGACCGGGAACGTCTGATCGTTAAATCGCCTTTGGGGGATTGATTGGTTAAGGTTTTTGAGATCCTTGATTTTAGATTTTGTATTCTGTTATTAGTATCTTGTTATTTGTAACTCAATTTTAAAGTTCTGAACCTCGTCTTCGGACGAGTTTTAGAGTTATGGAGTTATATACCTTTGTATTCATTATCTGTAATTTTGGAACTCACTGTTAAAGTACCGAGCCTTTTCTTTGGACATGTTATGTATTTTTGTTATGTATTTTTGTATATGTCAATTTGAACGGATCTTCTTGTTAATGTTAATTCTCGTTGTATCTTTAGGTAGTATTATGGGATTTTCTGTATGTTATGAATCCCCTTGTAGAAGACTAAATTTGAATGTATGCCGACACATGTTATACTATACATCTTTAATGTAATCTACCTCACTGGCTTTTCTTTATGTTTAAATCTCGGAATTTGTATTTGATATTCATATTTGAAAGTTCTCTGTTATTGTTATCTTTTTGGCTTTGTATTGATGGTGTGTTTATGTAGAAAGGTTAATTTTAAATAAAAATCTATTTTCCTAAAAAAAAAAAAAAATCTATTTTCCTAACCCTAACCCTAACCCTAACCCTAACCCTAACCCTAACCCTAACCCTAACCCTAACCCTAACCCTAACCCTAACGCTAACGCTAACCACGCCCAGGACTGGTCGTGTTTGAAAGAGGCTCCTTTTTTCTTCTAGCGTTTTCGCTCTAAAATCATCGTTTTTTGGAATTTTGTCATCCGGATTTTGATAGGGAGTTGTTGGGGACAGTCTCCCCCATCGACTACATAATTATGGAGCCCCCCCCGGCCGGGGGGGACTCAGAAATTGAGATCGAAAATTCGTCCATTGACTCCAATGTGACTAACACAGCAAGTCAGATCTCATTGCAAAATAGTGGGAGCTACTTTCAGCCTTCAGTGAGCCTGTTGGAGACTTTAGAGCCTGAAGTGACGGCGTTTCAAGAGGAAAGGGGACCAGCAACCCCCTCAGAGATGGATGGTGATTCTGCTATACAACCCCTGAAGTCCTCGGCTGAGGAGAAGGTAAGCCCTTTTTCTTTAATTATGGAAGGGGCCCCTTCAGTAATGGTGACACTGTTAGATCCAACAGGGGAAGACTGTGACCCTAGGAAGGAGATGGCCCAGGTTCCAGAAGAACTTTTTCAAACCCCTGCGGACAATTTTCCATGTTTTGCGGCGTCACAGAGTTTTACAATGTCCCCTACCATTCCAATTGTTGACTTTAGAATTAAGCCTGAAGATTCCAGTGATGCGATTAGGGGAGATCATGATTATTCTAAAACTGCAAGAATTCAACAGTATACTGTAAATGATCAAGCGGAGGGCGTAGGGGCGGAATCTGCCAGTGACATTAGCAATGTTATTAGTGAAGATTTAGAGGCTGAAAGAAGGCTGAAGTGTTATGAACGTCATTTAGAGATTGAAATGGATTTGGCGAAGTCCCCGCTGTCAAGGAAAACTGAGTCTGGGCAACACAGTGAGAAATATGAACGCCCTCGGTACCCTTTAAATTTAGGACAGACGGTAACATTTCAACCACTGGTAGATGAAACTGGGCCTGGATCGCTGGATAGTCAATTTGAAAGTGATAAGGCCCTTTATGCCCCTCAACACTCAAGGCAAGACACGATTTTGGAATTGAATGAGTATAAATCTCAGTTACGTAAGGCCTCTGAAATGCTGAGTATATCTTTACAACAATTGTCCTGTTATACGGTCAATATCCGTGATTTGGATTTCTCTATTGCCACCTCTACTGATCCCCTCCAGGTGGAAAGGCTCTGCCTTAAAAGAGATGAGCTGAAAGTCTCTGTAGAGTCTATAGAACTTGAAGTATCCCGCCTTAATATGACCATGGAAGATCTTGGGCAGAAGTTGACAATTTCTAATGTCGATATTAGTGATTTAGTCTCCCTACCAGATCAACAGAAGCCCCCTTTGAACGAGACCACGGACAGGGAAGAAGGGGAACCTCTCTCCTCGGGTACATTGCAGTCTTCGCCAGAAGTTCGTCCTGCTAAACGACCAAGGAAACGCTGCGAAGTGTCGGAGTCTGCCGAGTCCATTCCAGAACAACAGGGCGAACAGATCCTCTGTCAACCGATGGCGGTCGCTGATCCGGAGGTGAGTGACACGGCTCCCATCTACCGATACTCCCTGTCCTCAGCGTCTAAAGAAGAACTGGCAGACATGTTACGTGGTAAGCTTGGAGCTGAGGATGAAGAAATTTTAGTTGACCGACCACAAACTATACAGATTGTGGACACTGATTCAAAAGCCGTAGAGAGCACTACCAAGGGATCTGTCCGTGACACCCCAGGGAATCGACGGATCGGTAGGGAGGTACGCTTAGCCCGTGAATGGGCAGAGTATAAGACTCTTCCCATGTCTGAGGGCTTTCGACTTCTCGTACCGCAGGAACTCAAACAGATCGACTTAGCTAAATTTTGGGCCTTTATTTTGGCTCACATGGGCCTACCGGATGTCCTTACGATGGCCTTAGACAAGAGGAGCAGAGACTTTATGTTGGACTTATTGGTTGAAGTGAAGCCAGCTTTGTTACACTTTCTAACGAATAGAGGAGAGAAAGCCCCGAATTATATGGATAGGGTGATATACGCCCGTACAATTTCCCTGGTGGTCGTGGACCGCCTAATTATTGGAAGGAAAGTGCGAACGTCAGCCGGGAACTACCCTGTTTGGCTCACGGAGCAGGGAATGATAGATCTCCTGAAAGAAATACTTCACTCCTGGGAGGGAGTGGAGGAAACCCCAATAACTGACATTTTTGATGATCCAGAAAAGTGGAAGAGAGAATTGACTCCTCAAGAATGGTCGGGATGGTGCCTGCAAGCCATCCATGTGTTGAGGATTAGAACGGATAGGTTGAAGGGAGAGAAGTATTGGCTGTGGAAGCAACACGTAGCCGCAACCGATCAGGAACGAAATACCCCCAAGGGCACCCGTATTAAGGTCACTAGGACCGGGAGATCAAAAGCTGATGAATATAAGACCCCGGCTGACTTCTTGTTAAGTTCTTCACAGGGGGAGATGACGGTCATTGGACCCCAATCGGGGGTCAAATCCAGGAGAGAGAAGAAGAGGAACCAGGAGACGGTGGCGATGCAAGCTCGGGAATCTCGGAGGGAGGAAGTTGAGGCTGCGGACCATGATGGAGCAGACGCGCGCCGGACTCCGAGGATGGCATCTGATGATCTGAAGGCCCTTCCATATCAACAGGGGGACTCCGGTCACGGTTGTCCCCCGCAAACCGGTGAGGAGGATCGATCGGCGTGGCGAGAGTCAGAGCAGAGGCAGTTAAAGTCCCCTTGTCATCCCATAGTGACAGACGAGCGAAAGGGATCCCAATGGGATAGTGGGAAGGGCTCTTATAGGGACTTTCTGGGGAGTGATCTATCGGGCATAGATTCCCTGAGCTATAGTGAAGATGAGCCCGATAGAGAAAGGGAATCTAGTGAACTTGAGGAAGATCCTCAAGTGGATTCTAGGAAACGAAGTCTTAAACTGATGGGGAAGGGCGATGCCGAGAAACGAGGGAGGAGAGGAGGGATTGGAAAGACAGGATTGCTAACTTGGTTTAGGGATGTGGATGCCCCGGTACTGGCCTCTCCCCGTTTTGTTCCTCCCATACCAGTGTGTGCAGAATCCACTCCACGTGCAGCTGATCCTCCATCGACATCGATTAGCGTGGCGAATGGCGGAGAGAGAGTGGAGACGGAGGCGGCGGTCGTGGTATTGGAGACAGTTATGGAAACTGAACCGGAGACTTTGGCCTGCACGGTCACTGCACAGGTCCATGATCTTACTTGTGACTCGCCTCCCCCTTCTCGTCCTCTGCTTCCCCCGCTTCCACGGCGTGCAGCAGCGAGGGAGGGAGGAAAGAGAAGACAGACTCATGTCCACTTTGGAGATATAGAGACATTGCCAACTGACCCTGAAGCGGGAGGCGCTACCCACCCTACAAACCCTGAGACCGTCGTGAGTTCGCTTGACATTAATACTGTGCCTGTTGAGGCTTCTTCTCTTCCCCCTGGGAGTCTGGAACACCAGGGCGACGAGTCTCAGACCACATCTTTAACTGGGGAGGGAGTCTTGGTGACTGAATTGCGTACCACACAGGGTGGGTCGGTTGATCTCATTGAGGGACAGGTTGTAGAAGCGATGGGGATGGATTGGAACAGACAAGTTCAGAAACGACCTAGGTGTTGGTCCCTTGTGGAAAGTAGAGAGGGATTGACTGCTGACCCGAGAGCGAGGGTAACCCTCGGTTTTGTAGAGAACCAGGAAGGGGAGAGAAAGAGCCTACCTTTGATACGAGGGGAGAAATTGATTGAGACCTTGCAGGTTTTACCCAAAGAGGTCACAGCTGCCGTCAAGAGTGTGCAGCGCTCCTCACCGATAAAAGCAGAAATCATTAGTGGTGGTGAATGTTCTCCGGATTCTGGGGAGAACCCCGTGCAGCATCCCTCCTTGATGGGGGACACCTCGAAGTCTCTATCTTATTCTCAAGCCCTGAAAGGGTTTCGGATGATACAGCAAGACGCTGGAAGGAGACGGGGAACGGAGGGAACGAAACAGGGAGTGCCCCCTGGAGAACCGAGGGATCTCCCTCGCAGATCTTTTATGGTAAATACATTTTATTATTGGATATATCACATGTTCATACATTTTTAACCAACCTACATATCCATTTTTCTAATTTCCCTTCTCCCCCCCCAAACAAGGCTTCCCGCACTGCTCCAACCCCATTAATATCTCTCTTATTCTGTTACAGTTATTTCTAAACTTATTTTCTCTAACAAACGGTAACAATTCAGAAATCTAATTCTATTTCATCTTCCACTTAATAACTATCAAAACAGATCAAACCACGTTTAATGTCCCAATTTTTCAACAAGTATTTTTGAAAGTCTTTCCAGTCTTCAAAAAAAGTTTCATCTTCTTCGTTGTTTAATTTTCTTGTTAATTTGTCCATTTCCGCTAAAAACAACGTCTTTTAATCCATTCCCATGTTTCAGGTACTTTATCTTGTTTCCAACATTGAGCAAAAGTCAGTCTTGCTGCTGTAGTCAAGTACCATAGTAGTGTTCTCTTGGCTACATTTATTTCTTCCATTTTAAGACCTAGCAATAACATCTGTGGGTCTTTCTTAAAAGTACAGTTCAAAATTTTTTGTATCTCACTGTGGATCTCTGTCCAATACTTTACTGCTTTATCACATGTCCACCACATATGGTAAAAAGACCCCTCATGTTTTTTACATTTCCAACATTTGTTGGACATACTTTCATTTATAATAGCAATTTTTTTAGGCGTCATATACCATCTGTACATCATTTTATAACAATTCTCTTTAACATTTACACACGTTGAAATTTTCATTGATTTTTTCCACAAATATTCCCAAGATGTCATTAATATCTCATTATTAACATTTACAGCCCATTTTATCATTTGCTCCTTTACAACTTCATCCTCAGTATACCATTTCAATAACACCTTGTACAGTTTAGAGATCATTTTTTTATCTTTCTCAAGCCATACAGTTTCAATTTCAATATTCTTTTCTCTAAAACCATGTTCTCTTTTATCGGTCTTAAATAGATCATAAATCTGTCTATACTTCAACCAATCATATTCAAATTCAACATCAAATCTATCTTTTAACACAAAATTTTTCCCTTCAAATTTTAGAAGATTTTTATAAGGTAGCCAATCTAACCCTTGATTTCTTGAATATGGATTAATCACTTCAGCTGGTACAATCCAAAGTGGTCTTTCTTCTGAGAAGAATTTTCTATATCTCATCCATGTCTCGAACAGTGATTGTCTTACAAAGTGGTGTTTAAAAAATTTATCCATTTTTACTTTTCCATACCATAAATATGCATGCCATCCGAATTTATTATCATGTCCTTCAAGGGCCAATAACTTCTTATTCTCCAAATTAATCCACTGTTGCAACCATGTTAAACAGACGGCATCATAATACAATCTTAAATTTGGTAGTTGTAAGCCTCCTCTCTCTCTTGCATCACATAAAATTTTCATTTTAATCCTTGGCTTTCTTCCTGCCCATACAAATTTGGATAATTCTTTCTGCCACGAATCCAATACTTTCCTTTGTTTTAATATTGGAATAGTCTGAAATAAAAACATCAAACGCGGTAAAATATTCATTTTTACAGTCGCGATTCTTCCCATCAATGATAAATTCAAAGTGTCCCATTTCTTCATATCTTGCTGAATCTTGTACCACACCTTTTCATAATTATTTTTAAACAAGTCAATATTTTTCATAGTTAATTCAATTCCAAGATATTTAGTCTTTGTAACTACTTCACATTGAATTTTCTCTTGAAGTTCTGTTTGTCTTTGTTTCGTCATATTTTTGCACATCACTTTAGTTTTACTTTTATTAACATAAAATCCCGCAATTGAACCAAATTCTTCAATTTTTTCCATCAGTTGTGGTATTTTCTCAATTGGGTCTTGAATCATAAACATTACATCATCTGCAAATGCCCTATATTTATAAGCAAAACCTTTCACTGTAAGTCCTTCAATATTGTTATCTTTTCTTATCGCTGTCAATAATATTTCCAATATCCAAATAAACAACAACGGGGATAACGGGCAACCTTGACGTGTTCCCTTTTGGACTCGGAAGAAGTCCGTCTTTTCTTTGTTTATATTCAAAGCCGCTTTTTGTTCTGAATATATTGCCACAATCATGTTTAAAAAGGACTGTCCAATATTCATTTTTTCAATAACTTGCAGCATAAACTCCCAATTTAAATTATCAAAAGCTTTTTCCGCATCTAAGAAGAGGAATCCAACTTCTTTTCAGGATGCTTGTCATAATATTCAATTGCATCTATCACCACTCTTAAATTGTCTCTAATTTGTCTATTTGGTAAAAATCCCGCTTGTTCTTCCGCTATTGTATCTTTCAAGTATTTTTTCAGTCTCTCTGAGATTATTTTTGCAAATAATTTGTAATCATTATTTAATAGCGATATTGGTCTGTAATTCTTTACTTGAGTCAAATCCAAACCTTCTTTAGGTATCAATGAAATGTTTGCTTCTTTCCATGAATCTGGGATCCGTTTGGTCTGTCTTATCTCATTTGACAGAAGTACTAAAATAGGGGTTAGCTCCTCTTTAAATTTCTTATAGAATTTTGCTGTAAAGCCATCTGGTCCTGGAGCTTTGCCCAACTTTGCGTCTTCTATCGCCATTGTCACTTCTTCTTTCGTTACTAAGCCATTTAATATTTCCTTAATTTGTTTTCCCAGCTCTGGAACTTCAATCGTCTCCAAATATTTCTTGATTCTCTGTTGGTCAATTCCTTTCTTTTGGAATAGTTTGGCATAGTATTTAAAAAAAACTCTTTTTATACCATTCAGGCTCATCACCTCCTTTCCATCTTCAACAATCTTAGATATAAAGTTCCTTTCTTTTCTATTTTTCAATTGCCATGCCAAAAACTTTCCTGGTTTGTTTGCACCCTCAAATGCTTTTTGCTGTAATTTTTTTAAATTCCAATATAGTTCTCTGTTTAAAAGAACATTCAGCTGATCTTGCAGGAAGTGGATCTCTTTAATAATTTTCTTCTTCCCTGGTCTTTTTTTTAATTCCGTTTCTTTTTGTCGAATTTTTTCATGTAGGTGTTTCTGTTGCTGGATCTTTTGCTTTTTATCTTTGGAGTTCAGAGAGATAAGCATACCTCTCATTACTGCTTTATATGTATCCCATACAACTTGTATATCCGTGCCTTTATTCAAATTCAGTTCAAAAAAATTTTTCGTTTCCTTTTTTAAAGTTTCATTAATTTGTTTTTGATCCAGTAAATCTTCATTAATTCTCCAAAATAACTGTTTAGGTTTTGCTTTAGATATCCAAAGTAAGGGATTATGATCAGAGTTAGTTTTCGGTAAAATTTGTATTTTATAAGTTTTTTGCGCCATCTCCTCTGACATCCAAATCATGTCAATTCGAGAAAAGGAATTATGTCTATTCGAATAAAACGTATAATCCTTAGTCTTAGGATTCCACTTCCTCCAAACGTCTTCCAGTTTCTCTTGCTTCATCAATTGAAAGAAATTTTTTGGTAACTTTCCAACTGTCTCTCCACTTGCTTTGGACTTTCTGTCCAATGTGTTGTTCACTGTACCATTAAAGTCTCCCGCAAGAACAATTTGATCATAATTTAAACACTCCAACTCTTTAGTCAGATCATTAAAGAAAGTCTCTTTTGCACCATTGGGTGCATATATATTAACAAGCAATGTCTTTTTTCTATCCATACGGATTTCCACGCCAACATACCTTCCTTCTTTATCGGAAAAAATTTGTTTAGGATCCAAATCTTTTGAAATATAAATCACTGTTCCTTTTTTCTTATTAACTGCTGAAGAATGAAATTCTTCTCCCAATTTTTTATTAGTCAGATATTTATCGTCTTGTTTTCTTATGTGTGTTTCTTGTAAACAGATTATGTTACATTTTTGTTTTTCCAGCCAATGATTCACCAATCTTCTTTTACCTGGTGAATTTAATCCATTTACATTCCAAGATAAAAATTTGTAATCCATAATGGTGTTAAATTAAATATCTTTAAAATCGTCCAAATTGCTCGCTTTAAATCTATATAAGTCTCCTTCAGTTTTAAGAGTTGATCTCACCGAGTTGTACATAAATGTAAGTCCATATGGAATCTCCCATCTGAACCTAATATTCATTTCTTTTAACCTGTCTGTCAATTTCTTGAATTTCTTTCTATCTTGTAGAATCGATCTCGGAATTTCTCTCAAAATTATTATTTTCTTTCCATTAATTTCCAACGGTTGTGTGAATTGTTTCTTGAAAACGTCTTCCTTCATCTTTGTTGTCACAAATTGAACAATTACATCTCTAGGTAATTGCTTTCTTTTGGCATAAGCTGAATTTACTCTGTAAATCAAGTCAAAGTCTGCATCCAAATCTCCTTCATCTTCCCCTATATAAGTTGTCAATGTCTTAATTACTAGAGCCCGTAGATCTTGATCTTCCTCCTCTTCTATCCCTCTCAATCTCAGGTGATTCTGAGTAGCCCTGTAATCCATCATGGTCTCCAGCCTTGCATTTTCTGACAGGGTTTTTTAACCTTTTGTTCCATATCTTCAGATTTTGTCACCAGACTTTTGACTTCCTTTTTGAGTTCTTCAGTATCTTTTTTAATCCCTGACACTTCTGTAAGTACCAGTTCTTTCAATTCTTCCATATTTTTTTTCTGTACTTGGATTTGCACTTGCTCTATTTGCTCCAATTGTTGTTGCAACTGTGATTCTATTTGTTTTCCAAGATTCTCAGTCATCCGCTTTTCCATCGCTTCCATAGCTGCTTGCCACTCTTTTTTTCCTTTGCAGTCATTCTTGGGCTGGGTGATGAAGCAGCTCTAGGTCTTGTTCTCAAATCCGTCTTGGAGGCCACTTCAATGTTAGACAGTCTTTGTATTAGCAGTCTTCAAGCCAAATCGCCACCTTTAGAACTTGTTTAAACACTTTTTCGGCTTGAAAATAACATTTTAAGTTTTAGTCCTCCCCAAAATGTCGGGCGCAATTTCTCTATGGTTTTCCGGCTAGAGTAGGCTCCTTTCACACTTCCTGTTCACCTGTCCGTCTCTGTAATCCAACTTCCGGTAAGGGTGGTGTCACACAATAAAATGTCCATCCGCTTCAAAACACAGCAGCCTCTAAAGCCTCCACTCTAGCCCACTTCCTGTATCACAGAGTCACAGTTAGTTTCGTTTCTACTACGTAACGTTTAGACTTGGCTGACCACAGGAATGCAAAACAAAGTCTCTTTTCAGCCTTTTTCTCTAACGGAAAGCTTTCTTTTTACTTTTAATTCAAGCGAAATAGTTCCTTAAAGGTTTCAACGCTTATCCGTACGTTTCAATATCACAGTCTTCTTTAAACCGGTAAGCGCTTAATCGTTTGTTTGTTACCTTGCTTGTAATCTCGGGGTTTCGCGGTGCTTCTTCTGTAAACGATGTTAATCCAGATGATAAAGAGATCGGTAGATGGCGAATTTATGCTGAATTCTCAGCCCGGCTGGCATCTGTAGAGTTGATTTGCAACTGCCCTCTTCACGGAAGGAGATCAAAGTGTAAACAAGCTTCCTCCGAAGCTTATCCACACCGATCTCAACCCCCCTCAGGCTTCGCTGCTTGCTTGCCACTCCCCCGCCTGGAGAGTGCTGCGCTGGGCCAGATAGAGCCCAGACTGTCGTCAGATGCCGCAGTACACTCTGCACAACTCGCAAAGTGTGTCAATTCGCCATTTTACTCCGACCGGAAGCCCCTCCCTCGCAGATCTTTTGACTTTGAGAAAGATAGAAAGGAAGACGAAGTCTTTCTTGAGGAATTCTTCGAAGAACTAGGGGAGGAAGAGGGGCAAGATCCGCGTCAACGATACGTGTTAAGATTCCGTTACAAGGGTCTTGACACGTACAAACTGACAGAGGAGTATATGATTGGGTCCCTTCTTTTGGGAACTCTGGCCATCCCGAAAGGTGACATCCTAGCTGTAATCATGCCACCAGGGTTGAGGGAAACTGACGTCTGTTTGGTATCTGAGAGAGCTTACCAACGAGTCTGGGGCAGGATTAGGGAAACCCTGCGTTCTGCTTCTGAGCTGTTGGACGACTATGATGTCATCCCCCTTTTCCGAGGCGAGTCTAGGGTGTTGACGATTTCCTTTAGGACCACTAATATTCCGGAGGCGGATGTGGAACTGTGGTTGTCCCGACAGTGTAAGATTTTGATGCCACCCCGGAAGCGACTCAATGAGTGGGGTGTTTGGGGAGGTGAATATAAGGCGGTGATCTCGCTTCACAGAGACACCAGGAGTAACTTGAAACACCTCCCCAAGTATTTCTTCCTGGGTAATGACCGGGGAGTTACCCGCTATAGTGGACAGCCCCCGGCCTGTTTCCAGTGTGGAGGATACGACCACATCAGACAGCACTGCACGTCGCCCCTCTGTGCCAGCTGTGGGAAAAGGGGTCACAACTCGATCCATTGTTCTGTGGGAATTGTATGTAACTTATGTGATCGCCAGGGGCATACTTATTTGCTGTGTCCGCATGCTTACTATAACATGCAGTTTCCCAGGGCCTATGACAGATTTAAAGCCTCGCACCGGCACCCGAGTGAAGAGGGATCGGGAAGGACAAGAGACCCCGACGTCCCAGAGGCGACGCTGTCATCCGAGGGATCGACCTCGGCTGGGAAAACTGGCGGTACTGCGACGCCTGGGGACGGGTCGGCGGACGTAGGCTGGGAACGAGTGGAGAAAATGAAAAAGAAGATCGAGAAGAAAAAGAAGGGTTCGATCCAGAGGGGAATTGTGCTAGATGGCAAGTACCGACCGAGGAACGACCCCACGAGGACTGACCCCACGAAGAACCGATTTGCGGCGCTAGCAGAAGAAGAATCCTCGGGAGGAGACTCCGTCGGGGATAGACCTTGCGATCTCGGTGAAGGAGAAGCACCCGTACCAAAGGCAGACCGTGAAGAGGGGAACTGTGATCCTGACGTGCGTGGAGCCGGAGAGAGACCGGTGCCGCTTCGGTTCAGGACGTTGGAGGACCTCACGGTTCAAGAGTTGGATGAATCGATGCGGAAGGATCGGGAAACCTTAGAAAACATCAAGTTGAGGAGGATCATGTTGGGGGATGATTCCCTGGACCGTGTTACCGGCTCCCTGGAGGGCTTTCAAGAGCCGGTCCGTGAAGAGTGCCAACGGCTCCGGGACAAGCAGCTCTATTTCCAGAACCGGTTACTGCTCTTGGATTGTGAACGTGGAAAGAGGATGGAGGAAGACCCCAGGGAGGAAGTACGTGTGGACGAGAGGATGGGAGATGACAACACACCCCCTCCTAATCAAGAAGCTCTAGTCCGCCAACGCCTACAGGACTACCCCCTCCGTTTAAACTAGATACCTCGGTGCCAGGGGAGCCCGCGGTCTCCTCGGAAAACCATAGTCAGGCCACACCTCCAACTCAACAGGAGGGGGTGGATTTAATGGAAGCGCGGAGTGGAGAGGGCGACGAGGTAGAGACGGAAGAAGGTTCCGTGGGAGACTCAGAGATAGTGTTCTTTGACGCGGAAGCCTTTGCCGGGGAAATGGACGTGCAGTAACCGCGGCTATTATTGTTTACCAGCTAATTAAATTGTCAAAATAAACATAAGTCGCCCCCTATATTTTGAATATGGAACTTACAGCAGTCACGTGGAACTGTCGAGGCCTACGCCAACCATCGCGGCGAGAGGATATTTTTTTCCATCTACGGCGGACGAACGCCGATTTTTGTGTGTTACAGGAAACCAATATTTCTACTCCACGCGATCGCAGCTTGGCGCAGCGAGCCTGGACCTGGGGCCCATCGGTGTGGTCTCTAGCTGACGGAGGGGCGGGAGGCTTAGCGGTCCTTTTCTTCTCATCCACAAAGTGGAAGGTGGCGAAGGTGATTGAAGCCGTTCCTGGGCGGCTGATGGTGATGGACCTGGACCGGCGGGATCCCCGGGGAATAACACTGGCTCGATACAGGCTTTGCGCGGTGTATGCACCGACTCAGAAAAAGCAGAGGCTCCCTTTGTGGGAAATCTTGAAAGACCATTCGACGACAAATCGAGTTCTACTGGTGGTAGGCGATTTCAATGTTCGCTCGGAGCAGTCTGATCGCATCGATCTGCGAAAGCCGCAGGCGTGGCAGGACAAACCCTTGTCGGTAGAGGAGAAGCTCTTGCGATCTTTCTTGATGGACATTAAACTGTTGCAAGATGCGGCGCTCCATGTCGCCAACCGCCTCGATTATATGCCGACTCACCATCGATCGGCCTTTGGTCGTCGCCACGTTCTCCCGACGGGAGCTACTGCGACCTATTTTCACCCGTTGTCTACGAGTAGGTTGGATAGGGCGTGGGCTCCACCCACGTTGCACCCGCGTGACTGCGTCTTGATGGCTAACCCATGGTCCGACCACGTTTTACTGAGGGTGACGTGGAGCGTGAGGGAGGATGGCGGAGTGGAGCGGGGCAGACCACGATGGATCTTGCGCGATAGAGACTGTCAACTCTACAGACTACAGGTGGAGGTCATCATGGTGCTGGAGCAGCGTCGGAAGCTGAAGAGTTCCTCGGATCTGTTGGAGTGGTGGGACGGCACGAAGAGGGCCATCCGGAGTCACTGTATCCGTGCTCGGAGAGCGGGCCTGGCTAGAGAGATACGGGATTACCATCTCGCAGTGCAGAATATCTTGGCGACCTGTTGGAAGGCAGCGGCGGGACTCCCTCACGACGTGGCCAAATACCGGAGGAGTCAACAGGCAGTGAGGGATTATCGGAAGCTCCAGTGTGAAAGGAGGAAGGCCGATCGTACCGCGTCTTCTTCCGGCCCCATCATTCGGAGAGGAGAATGGGAGAAAGATCGAGCGTCTTCGACCCATCAGACTCTACAGGGCTTGCGGATGCGACCGGAAGATGAGGTCCAACACTCGACCCTCGGGACCCTGTCGGTGATCGCGTCCTTCTACGGCGACCTCTATGCTGCCTGCGAAGGTGGTCCTCGGGAAGCAGAAGCAGACGCGGATACCTTCTTGACTGATACCTTGGGGAGGCGGGAGTCCCTGGACGAGGCGGAGAGCGGAGACCTTTGCGACCGGTCACGACGGAGGAGGTGACGGAAGCCTTGGCGATCGGGAGGCGGACTTCGACCCCCGGGCCAGATGGCCTATCGTACGGACTATACCGAGATTTGCGTGATTACTTCCTCCCCATCCTCGTCAAAGTGTTCAACTGTATCCTGAGGGAACAGAGGGTGGGAGAGAGTTTTTGGAGGGTGTTATGATCCTCCTGTACAAGGCCGGGGATCCGACACTGGTGTCGAACTGGCGGCCCCTGACCTTGAACAATATCGACTACAGGATTTTTACGAGGATCTTGAACACTAGACTCAAGGGAGTCGCGCACCTCGTTGTAGACCCGGGGCAGACTAGCGCCGTTCCCGGCCGCAAGATGAGTCACACGGCTTGTCTGTTCCGCCAAATCTTCCAGACTGTCGGAGAGGATGGGAGGAAGCCGTATCTGTTGCAACTCGACCAGCACAAAGCCTTTGATATGGTGGACCATGCCTACCTGTGGGACGTTTTGCGGCGACACGGGATCCCGGAGAGATTGGTGGCTGTCATCTGAACTCTCTATTCGGGAGCCCGTGTCTACCCTTATACCCGCGGTGCCTCGGGCGCTCCTATCCCGGTGACCAGGGGGGTGAGGCAGGGATGCCCTTTGAGTCCCCTGCTCTACGTCCTGTCGCTGGAGCCTTTTCTGAGAGCGGTGCGGATGGACGTCGCGATCCGGGGGCTGCGGTTGAGGACTGCTGTTGACGTTCGTATTACGTCGCTTGCCCACGCGGATGACGTTTACTGCTGGCTGGCGGACGAATTGGACCTTCATAGGGTGAGGACTCACTTGAATGCGTACCAAGGGGCCTCCGGCGCCCGAATCAATGAGGAAAAGAGCAAGCTCTTTGCACTCGACGGAGCCGCTGCTGCGATCCGGATATGCCCGCTGGCGCTCCGGGAGATCGAGGCGCGAGACGGGGATGCCGCGGAAGTCTCGAACCCACTGGAACACGTAAAGATCTTAGGGGTGTTTTTCAGCCTCCAGCCGGGAGGTTGGCGGAGGAATTGGGAGGAATGGGGTCGTAAGGCAGAAGAGCGGCTATCAAGGTGGAAGAGCTGGCGCCTGAGCACAGCGCAGAAGGTGGCATTCTTCAACGTGTACTGCATTCCGGCCGGGAATTACCTCGCGGGGATTTACCCACCCACCGCGAATGTCGCCAAGACGGTCTCCGCGAAGCTTTACCGGTGGGTGCTTGGCATGGCGACCTTTCCCCTCGCAAGGACGGTGGTGCAGAGACCTTGCGTGGAAGGGGGCCTGGCGCTTCTGGACGTAGAACTGTGGTTCCTTGCCAGATTTCTCTCCTTCAACTGTGGAGACGCGAGTCGACGGGACGGGCCCTCGGAGGACCGTGGTGGAAACGCGACGGAGGCGGTGGTCCGGGAGACCTTCCGGCGGACGTGGAGCGAGACCACCTGGGGCCGGAGATGGTGGGTCGACGGTCAGCGGATCCCCCGACTCACCCGGCGTATCAAGGGGGCGCTTCCGGATTTTGTGGCGGAAGCGGCGGTCATCATTCAGAGGCGACGCATCTCGGCGGAGGAGATTCGGAGGATTTCCCGGCAGCATCCCAACTCTGTGGGTCGTCTCTACTGGCATCTCTTCCGTAAGTTCAAAGCCGAGCCGTACGATCGTGGGAGACGGGGTAAATTATCATTGTCGGAATACCTCCGCGACCAAATCTTCCCGGCTCCGACCTTTGTCGACAAGACGGTTCCCTATGCCCTTCGGGATCTACGCTGGAGGGCGTACCATCAGATCCTCCATGTGGGGTCGAAGAAGAAGACGACGACGGACCGAGATCAGATGATCTGCCGACGGCCGGACTGCCTGGGATTGGTGGCCGGGGGAGAGTTGGAGATGGTCGAACACGCCCTGAAGACCTGTCTGCCTGCACGGCGCCTCTGGAGGACGGTGGCACGAGCCTTGGGCTGGCCCTTCCTGAGTGCTCAACATTGGGAGACCCTCGCCTCGGGCCTGGAGCCGGAATCGGGATACGGGACACCCGGAGAGCCTTGGCCGTGTCCCGACGGACCTCGGACCCCACGGACGGCCGAACTTGTGTCTTCCCGGAGGCTCGCGCAACGTCCGCCTTGGACGGTGGTTCGACTTCTGAATCTCATCGTCATCCACACGATCTTTCGAGACCGGAGAACTGAGTTACATTCACACACGGCCGTGCCGGTTCGAGTCTCTCTTCAGTACCTGGTGGAATACGTGAGGAGGGTGGTATCTTGGGAGCGGCGACATACGAAACCGGCCTCCTTTCGGAGTCGTTGGCGGTGGTTCAGTGAGGTTAACCCCCGGTACCCTGAGGGTCGTGGACCTTTGCTGTCTTGGGTCTTCTGGAGATCTGCACCGGGCCCCTTCCCCTCCTTTGCTTCCTCCTTGTTGTGAGAGCGAGTTGGATCTCGGGTCTTGGATCCTTTTCTTTTCCTTTCTTTATGTAGTTATTGTGATTGATTGAGTGATCTATGAGCATATTATTGTTATCACTATCATTATTGTTATTATATTTTCAGAAACAAAACGGATTCGTTACCCTGGTCAGAGATACCGCTGCTGTCGAGATCTCTAGACAAGCCAGGAGGGAGCTCTGGACTATCATGATTCTGGCCGGCTTTGCAGTAATTTTTGTAACTGTTTTTGTGGGACTCTCTATTTACTTTTGGTGGCTGACTGGGAACTTTTGAGTTGTAAGATGTTTTTTCTGGGGAAAATTTTCTATTTGTGGGGGATTTGTTGTTGAGAAGTTGTCTCTCTCCCAGTTACTTTGTAACCTGTAACTTGTAACTCAGTTGGGTTAAATTCCAAGCTTTTAAGCCTTGTCCTTGGACATGTTTTAGATGGGAACGATGGGAACCTCTATATTCTAAGTTAATTTTCACATTCGTAGCTTTATATTGATGATTTTCTTTCGTATTGGAATGGGGCGGGTTGATTAAAAGTTTATACTGTTCCGGTGTCATGGTGATAAGATGTTAGGATGTTGAGATGTTATGATGTTGAGATATTAAAACTCAAAGTCGGGTACAAATTATGTCAGGTTATGTTACAAGCTATCGTTATGAGAGAGGAGACTTGTATGTACATGTCTTTATTTTTTATGCTGTACAACCTTGATTGTGATCTACCTCACTGACATTGTACATGTACCTCTTATCTTGACAGTGCTGTATTTGTAATTCTATCTTGTTGTATTGTATTTGGAACTTTATTAGTATTCCTGTATTTGGAATTTCCACTGTGTATTTGTATGTAAAATCTTGATCTTGTACTTTGTATTTGATATTTTGTATTTTGCATTTTGTATTTTGTATTTTGTATTTTGTATTTTGTATTTGTATTTGATATCTTTGTTTGGTGTTTTGTATTTGAAACTTTGATGTGGAATTTTGATTACCTTTGTATTTGTAGTTCACTGTGTTTTGACTTGGAACTTGTAACAATTTGTGGTTATGTAGAAAGGTTTATCTTAAATAAAATCTATTTTCCTAAAAAAAAAAAAAAAAAAAATCTATTTTCCTAACCCTAACCCTAACCCTAACCCGAACCCTAACCCGAACATGAACCCGAACCCTAACCCGAACCCTAACCCTAACCCGAACCCTAACCCTAACCCTAACCCGAACCCGAACCCGAACCCGAACCCTAACCCGAACCCTAACCCTAACCCGAACCCGAACCCGAACCCGAACCCTAACCCTAACCCTAACCCTAACCCTAACCCTAACCACGCCCAAGGGAGGACGTGTGCAGGAAGAGCTCCTGGTCACTGAGAGATATTTAGGCTTTTTAAAGCCGTTTTTTGTCCAATTTTCACCAAATTTTCAGTGGGGGTACTTAGAAGAAGGTCCCCCCACTGATCTAGTGGAAAATGGAACCCCCTGTGGGGGGGTCCCCCTAGAAGCAGAGGAAAATCGCCCCATTGAAGAGAATGGAAAGCGAAACCAAGTCCATTTTAAACAGATAGGCTTGGAAAAACCTTTGAAAATAGCCCCAAAACAACTGGATTTGGAGGGGGGAAGCCCCCGTTTTTGGAGGGGGACCCAGGGGAAGGTTCAGGCACTGGCAGAGGGGCACCCTGACAGATCTCTGGAGACCCCAAATTATGGAAAGCCCCAGGAATTTCTTTTCAAAGAGCCAGAAAAAACGCCAGGGAAAACACAAGGAAAAATGCAATTTCTAAAGCCTGCAGCCCCTTCCCCTTTGGGAGAAGACCTTCCAGAGGGTCCCCAGAAGATGGTAGAGGATTACCCTGATGAAGCACAGAAGATCCTGACCACGGAAATGGTAGGAGACTTTGATTTTACCCCCTCTAAACTGTGCCAACCCTCTGAGGGACTGGGAATGGAGTTAAATGCAGGGGAAAAATTCTTAAGCACTGTGGGAATGGAGTTAAATGCAGGGAAAAAATTCTTAAGCACTGCAGGACCCTCTCCCCAAATTTCTGAAGACACCCAGACTTCTTCAGGGGCCCCTGAGGAATTCCTGGAGATCCAGACCTCCCCAGTGATCCCAGTTATAACAGGCAATTGTCTTAAAGAGTTGCATGACATTAAAAAAAGGGAAATAGGGGAGCAGCCTAATTTTATCCAGCTCCACAGCACCCAGCCACAAGCCATGCAGATGCCTGGCAATCAGCAGGCATTGGAAGAACAATTTAAAATGCAACAAACAGTAACAACTTTTACTAAATTTGTCTGCACTCAATCTGGAATAATCACAAAAATCTCAGAAGCTGTAGAGACACAAGTTAAGACCCAGGTCAGGGCCAGAGACTATGAGAAGCACCTGGAGTTGGATATGGGCCTGGCCAAATCCCCTAGATCAAGAACCCCCTCCAAAGAGATGGAAGGAATGCAGTCTCATAGTCAAACGGTGCGTGTTGTTAAGAGAACACAGCTCCAGTTTTCTTCTGAGTCCAGATCATGCCAAGAACTGGGAGTCCAACAAAATACCATGATAGCAATGCGGGCCTCCATTGAGCCAGCAGAGACAGAGAATATTAAAGTAATGGAACAAGGGGCCCAACAGGAGAGTAAAGGCAGTGAAGGTTTGAATACAGACTCTAAGCGGCAGGTGCAGCAGGAACAGCAGGCCCAACAGGCCCAGGAAACACAGGACAAGGAGCAGACACAGGAACAGTTGCAAGAGCAGGCACAAGAAATAAGAGAAGAAAATATAGAGGCCTTAAAAAACCAATTGAAATATCAGGTCAGAGACCTGAGTCAGAGACTTGTAGAGGTGACTTCGTTTAATGCTGCCATTAAAGAGTTGGACAATGCTGTGATGCACTGTGCGGACCCCTTGAGTATGCAATCTATGATAGTTAAAAGAGGGGAACTGTCTACTTTAGTGCAGAATTTAGAATCCAATATATTATTGCTGCGCCAGTCAATAGACGATGTGATAGCAAAATTAACAGCTTTAAATGTTGATGTTGACAAATTAGTCTCTTTACCTGAGTATATTAAGAAAGACGGAGAAGACCAGACCCAGGACGTGGAAGGTGACCCAGAGGTGGTGGAGGAGGAGATCCAGTCGGAGGAAGAGGACACCGGTGACCACGGGATAAACCTGATGCAGGCAAAGGTCACTCCGCTGTTCCAAGAGGGATCGTCTCCAGAGGTGAAGCCTGCAAAACGTCAAAAGAGACAGAACGAAGAGGATGAGGCTGAAGAGACGATGGCACAGCTTGCAAAGAGTGACTCGGGTGAGTCTTTTCCAGCTTATCGTTATACACTGTCCTCAACCTCTCACGCTCCCTCATGGATCACTGCCTTGTCGTGGCGAGGGGGCTTGCGTGGTTCGATGAGGCTGTGGGCTATGCCGTGGAGGGCCACCCAGGACGGACAGGCCACAGCAGAGAACTCAGACCAAGCGTGATCCCCTGGAGAAGGAAATGGCAACCCACTCCAGTATCTTTGCCAAGAAAACCCCATGGACAGTAACAAAAGGCTAAAAGTTATGATGCCGGAAGATGAGCCCCTCAGGTCGGAAGGTGTCCAATATGCTACTGAGGAAGAGCAGAGGGCAAGTACGAGTAACCCCAGAAAGAGTGAAGCGGCTGGGCCAAAGCCGAAAGGACGCTCAGTTGTGGATGTGTCTGATGGTGAAAGGAAAGTTCGATGCTGCAAAGAACAATACTGCATAGGAACCTGGAATGTAAGATCTATGAATCAAGGTAAGCTTGACGTGGTCAAAAATGAGATGGCAAGAATGAACATCGACATCTTGGGAATCAGTGAACTAAAGTGGACAGGAATGGGCGAATTTAACTCAGAAGACCATTATATCTACTACTGTGGCCAGGAATCCCGTAGAAAAAATGGTGTGGCCTTTATAGTCAACAAGAGAGTGAGAAAGGCAGTATTGGGATACAATCTCAAAAATGACAGAATGATCTCGGTCCGAATCCAAGGCAAACCATTCAATATCACAGTAATCCAAGTATATGCCCCAACCACTGCTGCAGAAGAGGCTGAAGTGGGCCAGTTCTATGAAGACCTACAACAGCTCGTAGAACTAACACCAAAAAATGATGTCCTCATCATCATAGGGGACTGGAATGCTAAAGTAGGAAATCAAAAGGTAACCGGAATAACAGACAAGTTTGGCCTTGGAGAACAAAATGAAGCAGGGCAAAGGCTAACAGAGTTTTGTCAAGAGAACACGCTGGTCATAGCAAACACCCTTTTCCAACAACCTAAGAGGCGTCTCTACACATGGACATCACCAGATGGGCAACACCGAAATCAGATTGACTATATAATTTGCAGTCAAAGATGGAGAAGCTCTATTCAGTCAGTAAAAACAAGACCTGGAGCTGACTGTGGCTCAGATCATGAGCTACTCATTGCAAAATTCAGACTTAAATTGAAGAAAGTTGGGAAAACCACAAGGCCATTCAGATTTGACCTAGATCGCATCCCCGATGAATATACAGTAGAGGTGAAGAATAGGTTTAAGGGACTAGATTTGATAGACAGAGTGCCTGAAGAACTATGGACAGAGGTCCGTGACATTGTAAAGGAGGCAGCACTCACTGCCATCCCAAAGAAAAAGAAATGCAAAAAAGCAAAGTGGCTGTCTGATGAGGCTTTACACATAGCAGAGGAAAGAAGGAAAGCTAAAGGCAATGGGGAAAAGGAAAGATTTGCCCAACTGAATGCAGATTTCCAGAGAACAGCAAGGAGAGATAAGGAGGCTTTCCTGAATGAACAATGCAGAGTAATAGAGGAAAACAATAGATTGGGAAGGACTAGAGATCTCTTCAAGAAAATTGGAGAAATCAAGGGAACGTTCCATGCAAAGCTGGCCATGATAAAGGACAAAAACGGTAGGGACCTAACAGAAGCAGAAGAGATTAGGAAAAGATGGCAAGAATACACAGAAGAACTATACAAGAAGGACCTCGACGTCCTTGACAACCACGATGGTATAATCACTGACCTCGAGCCAGACATCCTGGAAAGCGAAGTTAAATGGGCCTTAGAAAGCATTACTAACAACAAAGCTAGTGGAGGTGATGGTATCCCAGCTGAGTTATTCAAAGTCTTAAAAGAAGATGCTGTTAAAGTGCTGCACTCAATTTGCCAACAAATTTGGAAAACACAACAGTGGCCACAGGATTGGAAAAGGTCAGTTTACATTCCAATCCCAAAGAAGGGCAACGTCAAAGAATGTTCAAACTATCGCACAATTGCACTCATTTCACACGCTAGCAAGGTCATGCTCAAAATCCTACAAGCTAGGCTCCAACAGTACGTGGATAGAGAACTGCCAGAAGTACAAGCTGGGTTTCGAAGAGGTAGAGGAACTAGAGATCAAATTGCCAACATTCGCTGGATTATGGAGAAAGCAAGAGAGTACCAGAAAAACATCTACTTCTGCTTCATTGACTATGCTAAAGCCTTTGATTGTGTGGATCACAATAAATTATGGCAGGTTCTTAAAGAGATGGGAGTACCAGACCACCTCACCTGTCTCCTGAGAAACCTGTATAAGGGTCAAGAAGCAACAGTTAGAACCGGATATGGAACAACTGATTGGTTTAGCATAGGAAAAGGAGTACGACAAGGATGTATATTGTCACCTTGCTTATTTAATTTATATGCAGAGTACATCATGCGAAATGCTGGCCTGGATGAATCACAAGCTGGAGTTAAGATTGCTGGGGAAAAGATCAATAACCTCAGATATGCAGACGATACCACTCTGATGGCAGAAAGTGAAGAGGACCTAAAGAGCCTTTTGCTCAGGGTGAAAGAGGAGAGTGCAAAAGTGGGCTTGAAGCTCAACATCAAAAAAACTAAGATCATGGCATCTGGGCCCATCACTTCTTGGCAAATAGAAGGGGAAGTCGTAGAAGTAGTGACAGACTTCACGTTTCTAGGATCCCAGATCACTGCAGATGGTGACTGCAGCCATGAAATTAAAAGACGCCTGCTCCTTGGGAGGAAAGCGATGGCAAACCTAAACAGCATGATAAAAAGCAGAGACATCACCTTGCCAACAAAAGTCCGCATGGTCAAAGCAATGGTATTCCCCGTAGTAATGTATGGCTGCGAGAGTTGGACTATAAGGAAGGCTGAGCGCCGAAGAATCGATTCTTTTGAACTATGGTGCTGGAGAAGACTCTTGAGAGTCCCTTGGACTGCAAGGAGATCAAATCAGTCAATCCTAAAAGAAATCAACCCTGATTGCTCCCTGGAAGGCCAGATCCTGAAGCTGAAGCTCAAATACTTTGGCCACCAAATGAGAAGGGAGCATTCACTGGAGAAGATCCTGATGCTGGGAAAGATTGAAGGTCAAAGAAGAAGGGGACGGCAAAGGATGAGATGGTTAGACAGTGTCATCGATGCAACGAACATGAAATTGAGCAAACTTCAGCGGACGGCGGAGGACAGGAGGGCCTGGCGTGGTCTGGTCCATGGGGTCGCGAAGAGTCGGACTCGACTGTGTGACTGAACAACAACAACAACCTCTCACGATGAACTAGTAGATATGTTACAGGGAAAGCTGGATGACACGGAGGATGATTCAGAAGATTTACCCACTCTTAAGGACCCACCGGGGCTTACTCTTAGGCGGAAATCTGCTAGTGACTCTCACGTGGGGCCTACAATAAGAACCCCGGGAAACCGCCGGATGGGCAGGGAGGCACGTTTAGCCATGGAGTGGGCGAGATGGAGAGTTTTACCGCTGTCGGAAGGCTTGCAGTTGCTGGTCCCACAGGATCTGAAGCAGCTGGACCTAGCTAGATTTTGGGGTTTCATCCTCGCACATATAGGCCTACCAGATGTTCATACAGCAGCTCTTAATAAAAGAAGCAGAGATTATGTTTTGGATCTCTTGAGTGATTTTAAATCCACCCTCTTGAGTTTTCTCACAGACAGAGGGGAGAAGTCACCTGCCTTTATGGACAGGACGATCTATGCTAGAGCCCACTCTTTGACAGCGATAGATCGCCTAGTCATTGGACGCAGAGTGCGCACCTCCAAAGGAAACTACCCAGCGTGGCTGACGGAGCAGGGAATGACGGGCATGTTAAAAGATATTCTGCAGTCTTGGCAGTCCTTCACCCCAGGGCAAGTCACGGATTTATACGATGACCCGGAGCAGAGAAGGCGGGAGCTTACACCTCAGGAATGGATGGACTGGTGCCTGCAGGCGATCCACGTCTTAAAGGTCCGTACAGATAGATTGAAAGGAGAGAAGAATTGGCTCTGGAAAAAACAGATGACCGACACCGATACTGGCCAAGGCCAGAATCCGGCCAACCCTTCTCGTAGGCCGATACTTAGGAGTAAAGGGGGAAAAGTCCAAAAGGAGGTATTGACTGATTTCTTAGTAAGTCCGATGCAGGTCTCGCGGGATACTGTGAATCCAGAACCCCTGATGACATCTGGCTCAGAGGGTAGCAGACAACCGGGAAATCGGAGGCAGCGGAGAAGCGGAGGATCGATAGCGGAGCGGGATGCGGTGGCGGAGAAGGAGATCGGGACGACGGAGACTTCGAGGGCCTTACATATTCAGCAGGGGGACCCTGCGCCTCGGGGTTCCCCGCAAACCGGTGAGGACCGTGGCCTGTTCCAGGAGCGAGACCTAGACCGGGACCACCCATCCGAGAGGAAGACATTGGAGTCTAAAGGGGAGGGAGGGACGGGTTCACAGAAAGCTTCACCCACTTATAGGGAACCGATGCACAGTGATATTTCCGGGGTAGAAACCCTCAGTGATAGTGATATGGAATATTGTGATGCATTAGAACCAAGTGAGGAAGAGGGAAAGGGAGCAGATGAAGTGGAGGAGAGGAATAGAGGAAAGCAGGAACGAGATCAGAGGGTGGAGGGAGAAGGAGGTGGAGGTCTGAATAGTAGAGGGAGGGAGATGTTAACACACTTTAGGGCTTTAGTGCCTCCAGTACTGGCTCCCCCCCGTTTTCTTGCACCAACAGTTTCAACTTCGAAACCTGTTCCTGACCTGCCGGAGGACGGTCCTACGGAAGGAGATACTGAAATGGAAGCCGGCCAAACAGAGGGGCGACAGGTGACTCTGTCTGATGGAAAGGAGACTGAGACTTTGGGGACTGGGACCTTCGAGACTGAGAACCTCGAGACTGAGACGAGGACTACCGAGCATCTACAGTCGTACTCTGTGCCCCCGCTGTTAACCCCACTTCCTCAACGAGTGGGAGGGAAGACGGCCCGACTTAAATCCTTGACTAAGGCTGCGACGGAGATTTCAACGGAGGACTCTCTGCCGTCTGAACCTGTCGACCGGCAGACCGCCTTGGGATCCGAGGACACAACTGTTGCTGTAAGTCAAAATGTAGAGCCCCCTGCGACTACACAATCTGTAAACCTTTCCCCGGGAAGCCCTGCGCTCCCGGGCAAAGGGCTCCTTTCGAACCCTGAACGTCTTACACCGCGACGCTGGTCGCTGGAGTACAGTAAAGAGGACCTCCTCTTTCTGAAGGTTTTAGAGGAGGGGGAAAAAGAGCGATAAGAGAGGGAGGGGAGGAGCAGATGCAAATACAAACACAGCAACAGCAACAGGCACAAGCACAGTTACAGCTACAGGAACAAACCCAGTCACAGTCACAGGGGCAATCACGGAAAAGATCTAGGGCCCTTTCCCTTCCCGATATTTCAGACCCCACTAAGGGAGTCCCAGAGATACTGCAAGCACCACACGCGGTGGTTAGGAAAAGGGGTCCGATCGAAGATAGGGGAGTGCCACAGAGTGACGCTAGGACCAAAATTCCACCGGATAGGTCAACCTCGGCCGACGATAGCACTAGGGTGGAGAAGGGAGCTTTGCTTGGGAAGAATCCGGCCCCGAGTAAAGATCTACGTATTGAACCGGGAACGACAGAAAGAGTCGTGGGAGGAACACGGCCCCCGTCCCTTTCCTATTCGCAGATACTTAGAGGGGGAGATCTACTCAGGGAGGAACCAGAGGTAGAGAAGATGGCGAAAGAGCGGAAAGGGGGTTTAGAGACCGAGGGGGAGGCACGGACAGGGATGCGAGGGATATTCCACGAAGGGTTTTTGATTATGAACAGGAAAGACGAGAGGATGAGATCCTTTTGGAGGATTTTTTTGCAGAGAAGGGAGAGGCGGAAGACCACGACCCGAGGCAGAGATACGTCATCAGGTTTAGATACAAGGGTTTAGAAGGGAAGAAGCTGACTGAGGATTACATGGTGGGTACCCTGTTATTGAATTACTTGGGAATCCCTAAGGAAGACATATTGGCGGTAATTATGCCCCCCGGTCTCAGAGAGACAGATGTGTGTTTACAATCAGAGAGAGCCTACCAGAGGACGTGGGCGAGGATTAGGTATGGCGTTAGACACACGAGTGAAATACTGGAAGAATACGATATTATCCCATTGTTCAGAGGGGAATCTAGAGTACTCACCGTCTCATTTCGGACGACTAATATACCGGAAGAGGATGTAGAGAGGTGGCTCCAGAGGTATTGTAAGATCCTCATGCCCCCGCGGAAAAGACTGAACCAATGGGGTGTTTGGAGCGGGGAATATAAGGCGGTGATTTCTCTACACAGAGACAGTAGGAGTAACCTGCGCCATTTGCCCAAATATTTCTTTCTCGGTGGGGATAGGGGTATAACACGATACAGTGGTCAACCCCCAGCGTGTTTTCAATGTGGGGGATATGATCATATCAGACAACATTGTGCCACCCCCTGTGTTCTTCCTGTGGGAAGCATGGACATACCGCTGTGGGTTGTAGAGTGGGAATCGTGTGTAATCTATGTGACACCCAGGGACACACGTATCTGCTCTGCCCAAAAGCCTATTATAACTGGAGCTTTCCGAGAGCATACGAGCGGGCTAAGGCCTCACATTCCCATTCTGCGGAGGGAGAAACAGAGGAAAGGGAAGAACCTACTACCCCATCCAGCCCCACACAGGCATCCCCATCGACCCGACTCGAACATGTGGCAGAGGAGGGTGAGAGTGGAGAGAAGGGATGGACGCAAGTGGGGAAGAATAAGAAGAGGCTTCAAGGGGGACGGGTGGTCCAGGGAGTCTACCGACCCACACGGGACGCGACATCGACAGCAAAGAATAATCGCTTTGCCCTATTGGAAAATGTGGACACAGAAGGGAACACAGAGGAGAGGTCCATGGAGGTGGAGGAAACTGATAAGTCAGAGTCGGAAGAGGGCAGGAGGAAAGTGGAAAAGGGACAGAAGGCGGGAGGAAAGAAGGAGAAAGAAAAGGAGGGGAGAAGAACGGCAGAAGATAGAAAACAGGAGAAAGTTTCTACTAAATTGAATTTCCAGACGCTAGACACCTTGACGTTGTCGGAACTGGACATCTTGATCGGGGATACAAGGAAGGTCATCGAAGAGGTACTATTGAAGAGGATCATGCTAGGAGATGATCCGGATGATTGCCGAGAGGAACCCCGGCATCTATGGAGGAACCGGCCCGCAGCGCCTGTCGACACCTGCGTAAGAAACTACACTTCCTTCGGAATAAGATGACCATAATCTCCTGTGAAAGAGACAAAAGAAGCGATGAACAAAGTGAACAACAACAAGCTATGGAATACCAGGAGAAAGGAGAAGAAGAGGAGGTAAGAGAGACTGAAGATGGCAAAGCGGGAGGAATGGACACTACGGAAGGTGAGGAAGTTATGCAAACATCTGAGGAGAGTGTGGAGGGTCAGACCCTCCCTCCCAATCAGGAATCATTCCTTGCCCAACAGCAACGGGAACAGCAATTGGCTCGACAATTACAAGAGGAGCGTCGTGAGCAACAGAAACACCATTATCCACCTCCAGTTAACCTTCTGGTTACCGGAGACGAACCCATCGGCGGTTCCATGATTTGTAAGGCCACACCTCTTGGTACTCGAGAGGGGGTGGAGGAAAAGGATAATGCAGAAGGAGTGGAGGAAAGACGGAAGGAGATGCAGGAGGAGGTCGAGAGGAAAGATAAAGCATTGAAGGAAACGCCACGGATAGAGGACACATAGATAACAGCCGGAATATTTTTTCGGGAACATCCCTTTGGATCCTATCCTTTCCTCATTAACATGGAAATAAATATCGTCACATGGAATTGTAGAGGTCTTCGCCAGATGGGACGAAGAGAGGATATCCTTTTTCATCTGAGTAAATTGAAAGCGGACTTTGTGATTCTACAGGAGACCAACATTGCCAACCCGCGGGAACGCAGCCATGCACAGAGAGCGTGGACCTGGGGTCCTTCGATCTGGTCATTGGCGACGGAAGGAGTAGGGGGATTAGCAGTGCTCCTAAACTCCGTATCTAAATGTATAGTTCATAAAGTGATTGAAGCTATCCCGGGCCATTTGTTGATAATGGACTTTGACGCACAAGCTACCGCAACTAAACCGAAAGGACGATACAGGTTGTGCGCTCTTTACGCCCCGGTTCACAGGCAGCGGAGGAAAGCAGTGTGGGAAGCCCTGCGGGATTACGTGGGGACAGATAGAGCGCTGATTGTGGCCGGTGACTTCAACATTCGATCTGAACAATCGGATCGGATTGATCTGAGGAAACCTCAGGAGTGGCAAAACAAGCCCCTGACGGTGGAGGAAAGATTGCTCAGGAGTTTTCTACAGGAAACCCATCTATTGCAGGACTCGGCGCTCCATGTTCTCAATGAGATGGATTATCTGCCAACCCACCACAGGGCAGCCTTTCAGAAGAATTTCACCTGTCCCACGGGCGCGATGGCGACGTACTACCATCCCTTTACTGCCAGTCGTCTGGATAGGATATGGATCCCGCATTTTACAATGTCGCAGCGCTGTCTCTTATTGGCCAATCCGTGGTCTGACCACGTCATGTTCCACCTGACCTTGGCCGTGGGGGACGTGCGGGACCATCAGCGGATGCGACCTCGTTGGATTTTGCGGGATAGGGACGTGGTGGCTCACAGACTCGAAGCCGAGGTGATTCTGGCGATCGAGATGTGTAAGAGAGCGAGAGGGGAGCTGACCCTGCGACATGGTGGGACAACCTGAAGCGTACCATCAGACGTTTTTGTGTCAGAGCGAAGCGCAGCAATGCGACGAGGGAGCTTAGAGACTATCACGCCGCGATCCAGAACACCCTGACGACGAAGTGGCGGATGGCAAAGGGTCTTTCTTACGATGAGACGAGGTACCGGAAGAGTCAGCAGACCATCTCGACCTACCAGCGGATGCAGAGAGAGAAGAGGCGGGCGAGTCAGATGGCCAGGAGCACCGGTCCGGTACTTAGGAAAGGAGAATGGGAGAAGGACAGGATACCGGCAAACCACCAGAAATTGATGGGTCTGAGAACACGACCCGATGAAGAAACACACCACACGACGTCCGGGATAATGGACACCGTCTCGTCCTTCTACACACACCTCTATGCCGCGAGAACGGAGAGACCGGCTGAGGAGTTGACAGAGATGTACCTGGGAGGACGGAGGATCCATAGAGCGGACTTTGAAGAAGAGGAACTGCGAAAGGTGTTGGGCCCGATAACGGAGAAGGAGATCGCGGAAGCCCTGGCGGTAGGCAGACGATCCTCGACGCCGGGACCCGACGGGATCCCGTACGGCCTATACAGAGACCTGAAGAACTATTTTGTCCCTATCTTTGTGGAGGTGTTCAATTACATCTGGACGACAAAACAGGTGGGGAGGAGTTTTTGCAAGGAGTCATGATCCTCTTGTATAAAAATGGAGATCCAACATTAGTTACTAATTGGCGTCCCATAACACTCACCAACGTAGACTATCGGATCTTTGCTAGAATTTTAAACTCCAGACTCAAACGGGTCGCCCACAGGATGGTATCCCCGGGACAGACCAGTGCGATCCCGGGGAGGAGGATGATCCACGCGACGTGCCTCTTCCGTCAGATTTTTCAGGCCATACGTGAGGAGAGGAAAGAGCAATGGCTCCTACAGTTGGATCAGCACAAAGCTTTCGATAGGGTGGATCACGATTACCTATGGGCAGTGCTGGATCGACAGGGCGTACCCGAACCGATGATCGAGATGTTTCGCACGCTCTACCGGGGAGCGACCGTCTCGCCCTACGTCAGGGGAACGATAGGGCCATCTGTCGCGGTGACGAGGGGCGTACGCCAAGGCTGCCCCCTCAGCCCCCTCCTCTATGTCCTCACTCTGGAACCCTTTCTCCGAGCTATCAGGACTGACGGAAACATCCAAGGACTGCGGATGGCGGGAGTCGACGGCTCAAGAATCACGGTAACGGCACATGCCGATGATACTTACCTATGGTTGAAGGACGGGGAGGACCTTCGGAGAGCACGACACCATCTGTGGGTCTATGAGAAGATTTCTGGGGCGAAGGTTAATGAGGAGAAGAGCAAGCTCTATGTCATGGATGGAGCGACGGCAGATATCCGGGTGCGACCTATGAAGGGATCCGCCGGGGAGGAGGAGGAGAAAGCCAGTCTCGAACCTGTAAAAGAGATTAAGATCTTTGGGATTTATTTTTTCCTGGAGGAAAAGGGATGGCGAAAGAACTGGGATATCTGGCAAGGCAAGGTGGAGGAACGGCTTCAGCGCTGGAAACACTGGCGATTGGCGACAGGACAGAAGGCCCGGTATTTCAACACCTACTGTGTTCCGACGGCAAACTACCTAGCGGGAGTATACCCGCCCCCAGCACCGGTCATAAAGGCGATAGTGAAGAAGATCTATCAGTGGATCTTGGGGATGGCAACTTTTCCTCTGGCGAGGATCGTCACCCAGAGAAAAGAGTGCGACGGCGGATTAGGACTACTGGATCTTGGCCTCTGGTTCCTAGTCAAATTCCTCCACCTGAATTGCGGACAAATGGAGAACACCCGAAGGACACCTCGCGAACCCACGAGTGCCGAAGGAGAATCTGTGGCATGGAGAGCTTTCGAGGCCAATTGGAGAACCACACCCTGGGGCCGGAGATGGTGGGAGGAAGATCGTCCGATCCCACGTCTGACACGGAGGATGAAGGACCCCCTTCCTGACTTTGTGGTCGAGGCGACCCTCTCCATACAGAAGTACAAGATTATGGCGGGAGAGGTACGGGCGGCGATCCAACGTTCCGCTTCGATGGGGAACCTCTATTGGCATCTGTTTGGACAACTGAAGGCGAAACCGTACGATGAGGGGAGAAAGTTTAAAACCACACTTTCGGAATACCTCCGAGTGCAATCTTTCCCCATCCCGACATTTGTGGATAAAACTATTCCGTACATGCTACGGGATCTCCGGTGGAGGGCCTATCATCAGATCCTTTACGTGGGAGCGAAGAAGATCACGGGGACGGGACGACAACAGCAAGGCTGTCAGCGTCCAGGATGCATCGGAGTGACCACACCGGAGACGATCGAACATGCGCTGAAGACGTGTATCCCGGTGAAGCGTCTATGGAAGGCCGTGACCCGAGCGCTCCGGTGGCCCTACCTAGCAGAGCAGGACTGGGAGACGATCGTTTCGGGTCTGGAACCAGAAGTGGGTTACGGCCTGCCGGGACAACCGTGGCCGCCGACCCCAGACGTACCCCAAGTTACACCTCGGAACCCCTCTAGTGCTATTACACAAAAAATCCAAAACGTTCAAGATGCCCAGGACATTCCAATCGGTACCCAACCACCTCGTTCTACGACAACACGGAGCCCACCTTGGCCGTTGATTCGACTGGTAAATTTGATTGTTGTCCACACCATCTTTAGGGACCGCAGGACTGAAGCCCACTTAAAAACTGCAGTTTCCATCCGGAGCAGCATTGCGTACATCCTAGGCTATCTAGCAAAGATTAAAACATGGGAACAGAGACATACGAAACCATTGCCCTTCAGTAACCGGTGGAGGTGGTTCCGAGAAATAAACCCCCCAGTTCCATGAGTTGATATCATATAACATAATATAACATATAAGAAATAAAGTACTTCATATATTCATACCCGATAGTCTGTTAGCTTGATAGAAGGGTGAAACGGAATACATTTGAAATCTGAAATTCGAATTTGAATATTTCTATTATTATTTATATGATTTAGAATAATTGAATAATTGGTATTATTTGTATTATTTGTATTATTAGTATTATTTGTATTATATGTATGATCTGTATTTATTATTTCTGTATCTATGATAGCTGTAATTTTTAGTATATGACGAGTAATATTTTGATATTCCATTGCAATTTGAAGTTTATGGAAATATTGTATGTATGGAAATATTGTACTTATAACATTTATCGCCTTTATTGTATTTAATGTATTTATAGTATTAATAGTATTAATAGTATTAATAGTATTTATATCAATTTCTATGTAATGTAGCATGGAAATATGGTATTGTACGGTGATATAAGGTGATTTGTTATGTAGTTTTAAGTTTGAATTTGAAGTTGGAAGTTGGAAATTTAAATGTTAAAGTTTGATTGTTCTGTATTGACTTAATAGTTTGTATGTAGAATGGTTTAATTTTAATAAAAAATCTATTTTCCTAAAAATCTATTTTCCTAACCCTAACCCTAACCCTAACCCTAACCCTAACCCTAACCCTAAACCTAATCCTAAACCTAATCCTAAACCTAAACCTAATCCTAAACCTAAGCCTAATCCTAAACCTAATCCTAAAACTAATCCTAAAACTAATCCTAATCCTAAACCTAATCCTAAACCTAATCCTAATCCTAATCCTAATCCTAATCCTAAACCTAATCCTAAACCTAAGCCTAAGGCCTAATCCTAAACCTAATCCTAAACCTAATCCTAAACCTAATCCTAAACCTAAGCCTAAGCCTAAGCCTAAGCCTAATCCTAATCCTAATCCTAATCCTAATCCTAAACCTAATCCTAAACCTAATCCTAAACCTAATCCTAATCCTAATCCTAATCCTAAACCTAATCCTAAACCTAATCCTAAACCTAATCCTAACTGTCTTCCTGGATAGACGTGGGTCAGAGGAGCTCCTTGATCGCATTGCTGTTTTTGTGAGTAAAACCTTAATTTTTTGCCGATTTGAATCGGGCCTTCACGAGGAGTCGTTTACTGAAGTCCTTCCCCCTCTACTGAGGGGGGTATGGACCCCCCCCGGCCAGGGGGCCCCCCAAAAAATCGCTAGAAGAAATCCCCATAGTTACTATGGAAAACGAAACCAGACTACCAGGCCCACTACAAACAATGGAGCCTTTACCGCAACAGCTTTTACAATTGAATAAAGGGGAAAGACAAGGTTTGGGCACAGAATCTTTAAAAGTTAACCTGTCCGACGACGCCCACGGAGGTGGGGAAGCCCCCCTTTCCACTTTGAGTGATTTTTCTGATCAAGGACAAATGAAGGATTTTTCTGTTAAATCAGGGGACTCCCCTTTGGACTTGACTATGATGACAACACTATCTCAACAATTTTCTGAGCCCTTAGAAATTATGACACAGGTACCTGAAGATATTTTTCAGCCTACTGAGCCTTCTCAAGCTTGGCAGACTTCACCAGTGATTCCAATTATAACTAACAGAGAAAAGGCTTCTCTGCAAAGCGCAAGTTTAATTCAGGAGCAGAGCTGCGCTTCAGGTTTTCTCACTGTACAAGAATTAAAATCTGACTTTTCTAATGTTAGAACTGAAAAAGAAATGACGGCCTATGACAGACATTTAGAACAACAGATGGGCTTAGCAAAGTCACCCTTATCTAAGAGTCTATCTGTAAATGACCATAATCAATCTCAATCTCGGTTTCACGCCAATTCTAACCAAGGGGTGAGAATTATACAGCAGGTGACTGACCATCCTTTGCCCACTCATGCTACAAAGGCTAATGTTGTCCCTAAACAAAATATTGTGATTCATCCCACTCACACTCATGCTGGTGATTCACCTGTATTGGATCTGGACCTGACCCCTCGGCAGACAACAGTAACTGCTATAGGCACTGAGCCACAATCTGAGCCACAATCGGTGAACCCTATACCCACAAATATTCAACAGCGCCAGGAGTTGTGTCAAACAGAGCATGAATTACATGTCAAAACCGTTCCAGGACAGGAAACTTTAACCCCAGAAAATTTAAAAAAGCAATTGAAATTAATTTCAGAGGCCTTAAGTAAAGCTCTGCAAGACCTGGTGTTATATAACACAAACATAAAAGATCTAGACATAGAAGTAGTGTCAGCCACCGATCCGATAGTGATACCTGGTTTAACCAGGAAGCGGGAGCGCCTAAAACTCTTGGTAGGAATCACTGAAAATAAGGTGACACAACTAAATGCAGAAATGGATGTCTTGATTGAGAAATGTAGTCCGCTTGGTATTGATGTCAGTACCTTAGTGTTGTTACCAGGTGACACCTCGACTTACTACGCTGTCCACAGTCAAGGAGATTCAAAGATAGAGTCTTCTCCTGAAGACAGACCAGCCAAAAAGAAGAAAAGACTAGATGCGCCACAGGATATGAAGACGACTGCCTTGGAAGGTGAGACTGTTCCTTTATTAGATGAGTCTGATGATGAGAAGAGAGAAGCTGAAAGGACATCTGCGCTTGCTTCTGTTCCTTCTAAAAAGGGTGAGTCCACTATTTCCTATCGTTACACACTATCATCAGCTTCACAAGATGAATTGGCAGAGATGTTAAAAGGACGGTTAGAAGACATGGAGGGAGACTCGGAGGAGAATCCAGTCACAGAAAATGCGAGTGCTCCGGATATAACTGCACTTGTGACGCCACATAGGAGTTCTTTCTCCGGCTCTTTAGGTAATCGTAGGATGGCCAGAGAGACTCGATTGGCACATGAATGGTCCTTTTTTAAAACGGCCCCAATGTCAGACGGTTTTCATTTACTAGTTCCTCGAGAGTTGAAGCAAGTCGATATTGCAAAATTTTGGGCCTTCATGTTGGCTCACTTAGGATTACCAGATGCACCTACTGTGTCAGTGTGCAAGAGGAGCCGAGATTACATTCTGGATCTACTCACTGATTTTAAACCTGTTCTACTCCAATTTTTGATGGATAGAGGAGACAGATCCCCTAAATACATGGATAGGGTGATCTATGCAAGATCCATCTCAATACAGGTAGTAGATCGGTTAGTTATCGGAAGAAAGGTCCGTACCTCCGTTGGTAGTTATCCGGTCTGGTTAACGGAGCAGGGCATTACATCTATACTTACAGACATTGTGACTTCGTGGGACTCAGCAAAGCCTGAGCACGTAACAGACATTTACAATGATCCCGATCATAGGCTTTTTGAGTTTACTCCTTGGGAGTGGACGGACTGGTGTCTACAAGCCATCCATGTACTGAAAATTCGTGCTGACAGATTGAAGGAAGAAAAAATTTGGCTGTGGAAACAGCAAATAGACAGACTCCAGGCCAGTGAGAACTTGCCTAAGGAAAGCCCAATTAAAACAACAAAGTCAGTTAATACCAAAAGAGCTCAGAGGGCAATACTAATCGATTCTTTAAGAGGCGATTTTCAGAAACGAACCGAAGGAAACGACCCCAAGGCTCAGTTGACGTCATCGGACTCCGGTGGCGAAGGGACATACGGTTCGGGCGTGATCGACCAGAGGACAACTGGCCGCCAGAGGACGACCGATCGGGAGGAGCGGAGACTTCAGGAAGCGGAGATGGGAAGAGATGCTGACCAGACGGCGGCTGTATCTTCGAAGGCGGTATCCATGGATATGAGAAGGGCCTTTCAACTTTCCCAGGGGAACTCTGAATCACAGAGTTCCCCGCAAATGGGTGAGGATCGAGGGTCGGTGCAGCGAGAGAACAGGCCGGGGCGGGTTTTAAAACCTCAAGGATCAAAGGGAGTTTGCTTCCAGAACATTAGAGAGTCCGAAACCTATAGAGACAATATGCATGGGAGTATCTCTGGCATAGAATCGTTGACCGATAGTGAGGAAGGTGGGAGGGATGAGGGGGATCTTGACCTTAACAGGGGAATCTGTAATTTACCTGTGTACAAAGGGGAGGAGGGAGACCTGAAGTTGAAGGGAGACGATCGAGGGGGAGATGAGATGGCTAAAAGGGGGGTTGCTAATGATAGGCTAATTTGGTTCAAAGATGTGCAAGGGGATAAATCGAGTTCCCAGATACTCGCTTCTCCCTGTTTTTTTCCTCCCATTATAGTGCCTTCCATTACAGTGCCTCCTCAACCTAAGCCTGTCTCGCCTGGAAGCCAAACGAAAACCGTAGTGACTGTCGATCCCATAAAGGATGTTGGGACTGATGAAAGGACCACACCCAGCGCGCAAGATGTGACAGTCCAGTCGGTGCCAGAGTCCTATCCGGTGGAGATCGATCAGACTATTCCAGGCTGGTCATTACTCCCACGTCCGAAGAGAGTCGAGAGGAGGAGGAGAGAAAGTCACATGGAACACTCCCCCGTGCGATCGGATAGCCAGAAAGATCTCGACAGGCTCGAGCAGTACGTCGAGAACGCTATTTACAAGATCTCTCAGGAACTCCAAACTGAACCCGACGACGTAAGTCAACCTATCGAACTCCCTGACCATACACCCAATGTGAACCTTTCCCCTGGAAGCCTTGAGACCCAGGGCAAAGGGCTATCGTCTGTATCTAACACTGACTCATCCATAGTTAATGTTGATTTACCACATGACAACTCTTTAAGTGTTGACATTCAGAGCAACGTAGTGACAGGGCTTGAAAGGGCAGCTTTATCTCAGGGAGAGGGAGAGGTAGCAGATCGAGATACTCATAAGGAGATCCTTACTCATGCCCATAAGAGACCTCGGACGTGTTCTTTATCCGAGATCACTAAGTCCTCTAAGAGACCCTTGGACGCGTCACTTTTAATGAGTACTAGATCTAGGACACCTTCGTTGTCGAGGGAAATCTCCCAGGTCACCCGACTGCCGAAAGAGACCCAACCCCTAGTAAACCCCCCTCCAGATGTAGAAACTATCGTTTCCACACCCGTAAGTGTCGCTATGGACCATCGCAACCTTCCCAAACGAGGTGAGAATCCCCCTGCACAACAGGCCACTCTTAAACCACTGTCTTATTCCCAAGCTTTGAGAGGGACCAGGCCGAGCCGAGAGAGTTCTGTGGGGAGAATGGGAAAGGAAAGAGAGAGACCTAGTACCGGCAGTAGGGGAACCACTGGGGATGGTAGGGACCCGCCCAGGAGAGTGCTTGATTACGAACGAGAGAGGAAAGAAGATGAACTGTTCTTGGAAGATTTTTTCACAGAATTTGGAGGTGAGGAAGATCAGGACCCTCGTCAACGTTATGTGCTACATTTCAGATATAAAGGGTTAGACCCTTATAAACTTACCGAGGAGTACATGATAGGCACGTTGTTGTTCGACCGCTTGGGTATCCCCAGGGAAGATATCTTAGCTGTCATTATGCCTCCAGGTCTGAGAGAAACGGATGTTTGCCTGGTGTCGGAGAGGAAATATCAGAACACGTGGGCTAGGATAAGGGATGCCATGAGATGTTCGACACATCTGTTTGAGGATTATGATATTATCCCTCTCTTCAGAGGGGAGTCTAGGGTATTAACCATTTCTTTCCGTACCACTAACATACCCAAGGAAGATGTGGAGCTCTGGCTCCAGCAATATTGTAAAATTCTGTTGCCACCACGCAAGCGCTTGAACCAATGGGGGGTGGGGGGTGGGGAGTATAAGGCTGTAATCTCCCTGAAAAGGGACGGGAGAAGTAACCTTCGTCACCTCCCCAAATATTTCTTCCTCGGGAACGACAGGGGAATAACAAGATACAGTGGTCAGCCCCCGGCCTGTTTTCAGTGTGGGGGGTATGACCACATCCGTCAACACTGTACCACCCCCCTCTGTTCCCTATGTGGGAAGCGGGGACATATCACTTCACATTGTACGACAGGGATAATCTGTAATCTATGTAACGCACAAGGACACACTTACCTCCTCTGTCCTAAAGCTCAGTACAATAGGGCTTTCCCTAGAGCATATGCCCGCTTTCGAGCATCCCATGTCGAACAACCAGAAGACGGAGCAAAGACGAACAGGGAAGGACCGCTTTCAACTACTGTAAGTCTCCCATCTTCGCTTCGGAAACCGTCACAAGGCGATGCAGAGGAAGGCAATGATACCAACCAGGAGTGGGAGCTTGTAAGGAAGAGCAAAGGAAAGTCACACAGAGGTAAGGTAATCCAGGGGATCTACCAGTTGACTCGAGATTCGACATCTAATCGGTTTGCTGCACTGGAATCAGAGGGCTTGGAGCAGAATACGGAGACACAGGAAACCATGGAGATAACTGAACCGACCCAAGGGGGTCTGCCTGGAAAAACCCTCTCCCCTCGGAGAGCAGAGAAAAAATCTGAGAAGGACCAGAAGGCTGCGAAAGGAGAAACAGATGTGAAGAAGCCGAAGTTAAACTATCAAACGATGGATGATCTTACCTTGGAAGAGTTGGACGCGATGGTCCAGGTGACCAGAACTCAAGTGGAGGATTTGAAGCTGAAGCAGACGATGCTTGGTGACGACCCGAACACCTGTCAAGAAGAACCCCCGGAAACACTGGAGGAACCTGCGTGTAGCGAATGCGGACGCCTTCGTCGGAAACAGCTCTTCTTTCAAAACAAGATTCTTATTTTACACTGTGAACGAAGTAAAAGGAAAGAAGAAAACAATGAAGAAAATAACGCAGAGATGGAGACGGAAGGGGAGCAGAGGACAGAGTGCACAACAAGTCCGAATACTTCTGATCAACATATGATTCCTCCTAATCAAGAGGCTTTCGCAGAAAAGGAGCAATATCGATATCCTCCTCCTTTCAACTTACCTGAAACGTCAAGCATAGGAACGACTCCCAGTTGATCCCCCTCCCCAGTTAGGCCACACTCCCCGTTTTTTGGGAAGGGGTGGAAATAAGGTGGTTTTTTTTTCATTCTTAGCAAGGTCTGTGAGGGACTGTTATAGTTTTAACCCGAGAGAGGGATGGTAAACTTAAGATAAAAATTTTAACCAGGGAAAACCAGACTGAGTTATAGGATTCCTAATTCCTTGCATTTATTTCACCTTTATTGTAGAATCGTGATGGACATTCCTTTTACGGAAGACAAGCCCCAAGGGAATCTAAACGAGAATTCTGTTTTAACGCCATTAACGTGGGTTTCGCTGTAATTTTTATATTCATAGGAACCCTCCTCTTTACAGTAATCTTTATTTACTTGGTATGGCTGTTGATATCGGGATCATAAGGGAATAAAGAAAAGGTCTGGGGAACATAGCATTATACGGTTGATATTTTTTCCCCACTAATTTCTTAGATTTATTCATTAGATTTATCTTTCTTTCTTTATTAGTTTTAGGATAAACACATATACAACAATTTAGAAACTACCTCAATAGAATCTACCTCACCGACACTAATTGTGCTTCATGACAGTTCTTTGTTCTTTGGTCATTGTTTTAATTTTAATCTGGTTTTGGTAACTCTTACTTATCTCATTTATCTTACGTATCTTATTTATCTCAGTTTACCCTTAGCTATTACATTATCACTTTTCCCACTGCTAACGCTAATGCTTCTTTATAATTACTTAATTATTTATAATTACTTAATTAATAATGATTACTCTGTTATAATTATTGTTTAGTTTTTTCCTCAATCAGATCATTGATATGGTATTGACATTTTTGTTCTTCTTCTTATACTTTTGTAATCCTTGTAGTTAAACCTTGTTAAACCTTGTTACTTGATAAAGACATAAGCCTCTACAGAATTGCATACATGAAGCACAGTAAATATGTATATGATAAAACTATGTATATGATAAAACTATGTATAAAATTATGTATAGAAACATGTATGAAACTATGTACAAAAATATACGTAAAATTACGAAACAGTCACACTAAAGTAATAAGTCATTTTAAAGTTGTCTAAGGTTATTTAAAGTTTTCTAAAGTTATTTAAAGTTATTTCAAGTTATGTGAAGATAGTTAGGGTTATTGCAAGTTATGTAAAGAGGGTTAAATTTATTCAAGGTATTTAGACTTATTTAAAGTTATTTAAGGTTATTCAAAGTTATTTAAAGTTATTCAAAATCAATTTAAAGTTATGTAAAGGTCATGTTAAAGTTATATTTGGAAATTTGAAGTCATATGAAGTTATGTACTGTATTTGGAAGTATTTTTGTAATTCCTTATTGTTGTTTGTAGAAAGGTAAGCTTTCAATAAAAATCTATTTTCCTAAAAATCTATTTTCCTAACCCTAACCCTAACCCTAACCCTAACCCTAACCCTAACCCAAACTCAAACCCAAACCTAAACCTAAACCTAAACCTAAACCTAAACCTAAACCTAATCACCCACAGGACCAGTCGTCTTTCAAGGAAGCTCTGTCCTTCAGTGATCATTTTTGAGGTAAAATCGCCGATTTTTGGTCCTTTGCCACCTGGATTTCGATAGGGGATTGTTGGGGAAGGTCCCCTCTATTGTCTGAGTAATTATGGAGCCCCCCGGGCTGGGGGGACTCAAAAATCAAGATTGAAAAATCGCCCATTGTTCCCTATGGGGATGACTCAGCAAGTCAAGCCTCATTGCAAAACAGTCAAGCCTCACTGCATAGCAGCCAGGGCTTTTTGCAGCCTTTGGAGGATTTTTCAAAGACTTTCAAGCCAGGACTCTCGGCGTTTCAAGTGAAAGGGATGGCAGCAACCCCCCCAGAGATGGATGGTGATTCTGTCACGCGACCCCCGGAATCCTCGGCTGAGGAGAAGGTAAGGCCTTTTCCTTTATCTATGGATGGGCCCCCTCGGTAATGGTGACAGTGATAGATTCATCGGGGGAGGAGTGTGACCCTACTAAAGAAATGCCCCAACTCCCAGAGGAGCTTTTTCAAACTCCTGAAGACAGTTCCTTACACTCTATGGTGGCGCAGGATTTTTCAATGTCTCCCGTTATTCCAATTTTTGACTTAAAAACTAAACCTGAAGACCCGGGTGATGTGGTTAAGGGGGACCATGATTATTCTAAAGCTGAGTTAAACCAGCCGGTCCCAACAGACCCTCAGATGGTGTGTGAGACGACTGAGTCCATCAGCAATGTTATTTGTAGTCAAGAAGGCCGTATGGCTATGAAAGGGTAGGTGTTCAAGATGGAAGACCTAGAAGCCGAAAAGAGACTAAGATGTTATGAAAAGCATTTAGAAACCGAAATGGGCTTAGCTAAGTCCCCTTTATCAAAGAAAATTGATGTTGAGCACAGTGACAAAATCTCTGGACGCCCTCTGTGTCGTTCTAAACTAGTGCAAGTTGCGGAATTCCGTTCCCCCGTGAATTTAACTGAACGGGTATGTTCATCGGTACCCTTGTTAACTGTTTTAACCCACCCCCAAGGGATGGGGCCGGAACAGGTGACAACTATGACTGCATCTGAATTTTTGGATGATTCCCACTCACAAGTGAGAGGAGAGGGAGATTCTTCTTTACATTTTTATGGGGATCAGCAGGTTAAAGGTGATAAGGCAGCTTGTGCTCCCAAACATTCTAAGGAAGACGCAGCCCTTGAATTGGGAGAGCATAAACTTCAGTTGCAGAAAGCTTCTGAGACGCTGAGTATCTCCTTACAAAAATTGTCATCTTACACCAAAAACATACGTGATTTAGACCTGACCATTGCCTCTTCTGCTGACCCTCTCCAGGTGGAGAGACTTTGTCATAGGAGAGATCAATTAAAGTCTTCTGTAGAGGCTATGGAATTAGAGGTGTCACAGCTTAATGCTACCATGGACATTTTAGACCAGAAGTTGTTAACCTCTGACACTGATATTAGTGATTTAGTTTCATTACCAGAACAGCGAGAATATCCTTTAGATAAGGTTGAAGATATGGAGGAAGAAGAACCTCTCCTTCCTGGTGAACTACAGTCTTCGCCAGAAGTCCGTCCAGCCAAACGACCCAGAAAGCGGCAAGAATCGCCAGAATCGGTGGATTTTGTCGGTGAGGACTTAGGCGAGAAGGCTTCCTGCCAATCGGTGGTTGTCATCAATTCGGAGGTGAGTGAATCTATTCCCGCCTACCGTTATTCACTCTTTTCCACGTCTAAAGAGGAATTAGCTGATATGCTCCGTGGTAGACTCAGAGCTGATGATGAAGATATATTACCTGACCAACCCCAGACGATAGAAATCGTTGATGTTGACCAGACCACCTCGGGGAGCTGTACTAAAGGTATGGCCCGTGACACCCCAGGGGGTTGTCGGATTGGTAGAGAGGTGCGCTTGGCCCGTGAATGGGCAGAGTACAAAATTCTTCCCATGTCTGAAGGCTTTCGACTTCTTGTACCACAAGAGCTTAAGCAGATCGATTTAGCAAAGTTTTGGGCCTTTATTTTGGCCCATATGGGCCTGCCAGATGTTCTTACGATGGCATTGGATAAGAGGAGTAGAGATTTTATTCTGGACCTGTTGACCGAAGTGAAGCCAGTCTTGCTACAATTTTTTACAAATAAAGAGGAGAAAGCCCCAAATTACATGGACCGAGTTATCTACGCTCGCGCCATATCCCTGGCAGTCGTAGACCGTTTGATTATTGGAAGGAAAGTGCGAACGTCAGCCAGAAACTACCCCGCTTGGCTTACTGAGCAGGGGATGATAGATACTCTGAAAGCAATAATTCATTCCTGGGAAGGAGCAGAGCCTGGACTGCTAACTGACATTTTCGACGATCCAGAGAAAAGAAGCAAGGAATTGACCCCTCAGGGTTGGTCCGAATGGTGCCTGCAGGCTATACACGTTCTAAAAATTAGGTCCGATAGACTTAAGGGAGAAAAGTATTGGCTGTGGAAGCAGCATGTTGCCGTGACCGACCAGGAGGGGGCCGACTCTAAGGGCTTTCGTGTTAAGGTCACTAAGACCGGGAAACCCAAAACAGCAGAATGCTTGACCTCAACTGAGTTCTTGCTGAGTGTTCCACAGGTGGAGACAATGAATGCTGTGTCTCAATCCGGAGTCAAGACCAGAAGAGATAAGAAGAGGATCCAGGGAACGGCGGCGCTGAAGGATTGGGAGTCCCGGGGGAGCGAGGCGGCAGCTCAGGAGGAAACGGACGCGTGCCGAACACCGATGACAGCATCTGACGATTTCAAGGCCCCTTCACGTCGACAGGGGGACTCCGATTTTGGATGTCCCCCGCAAACCGGTGAGGATGGTCGATCGGTGCGACGAGAGACGGAGCAGAGGCAGTTAGAGTCCTCCCACCAATCAGTTGTGATAGACGAGTCGGGGGAGGTGCAGAGGGATAGTGGGAAGGGTCCTTACAGGGAGTACCTGGGGAGTGACCTATCGGGAATTGAGTCCTTGAGCTACAGCGAAGAGGAACCCGATAGGGAAAGGGAATCTAGTGAGTTTGAGGAAGAACCTTCAGGGGATCTCAGGGGCCGAAAGTTTAAGACGGTTGGGAGGGGTGGTGTCGGGAGGCAGGGGACGAAAGACGGGGTAGGGATAAAGGGGATCTCAACTTGGTTTAGAGATGTGGATACCCCGGTACTGGCCTCTCCCCACTTTATTCCCCCCACTCCAGCGCACATAGAATCCACTCCGAGTATGGTTGATCCTCTGTCGTCATCATCGACCCAGATAGAGAACGCGGAAAGAACGGAGACGAGAGCGGCGGTGGCAGCTTTGGAGGTCCTGATGGAGTCTCAGCCGGGGTCCCCGGTTCGTACGGACGCTGTGCAGATACACGACCTCACTCGAGACTCGTCTCCGCCACCCCGCGCTGCCCTTCTTCCTCTTCCCCAGCGATCTGCTACGCGTGATGGGGGAAAGAAGAAACAGTCTCGTGTGCGCTTCGAAGATAGAGAGACATTGTCAGCAGATCTCGGGGCGGGGAGTGACACTCGTCCTACGGAATCTGAGACTGTTGTGAGTTTAACCAGTGGAGACTCTGAATCTGTTGTCGTTGCGTCTCTTCCCCCTGGGAGTCTAGAACACCAGGGCGATGAGTCTCAGGTCTCATCTGAGGTCAGGGTGGGAACCCCATTGAGTGGAATGCAAACTTCTTTGGAGAGAACAACCAACCTTCTTGGGGGCCGGGGTGAGGAGGAGATGGTAGTGGATTATGATAGACAGAAGCAAAAACGACCCAGATCTTGGTCTCTCAATGAAGGTCGGGAGAAACTTACTATGGGTTTGGGGGCGATAACATCCTCGGTACCTAAGAGGAATCAGAAGAGGGAGAAGAGGGAATCATCCTTGCTAAAGGGGGCGAAACCGACCGAAACCCCACGGGGTCTTCCTGAGGAGTTGGGTACGGGCCCTGAGGGTGTAACGGGGTCTTTACCAGCGGGGAACACACCTAAGAGTGCTACCGGATCTTCTCCAGGTTCCGGGGAAGCCCCTATTCAGCAGAACCCCCCCACGAGGGATTCCTCCATCCCCCTTTCTTATTCCCAGGCCCTGAGAGGGACGAAGGGGGCACAGCAGGGAGCTGGGGACAGACGGGGGACGGAGGGTGTGAGGAAGGGAGGGACCCCGGGCGAGTCCAGAGACCTTCCCCGCAGGACCTTCGACTACGAAAGGGATAGGAAGGAGGATGAGAATTTTTTTGGAGGAGTTTTTTGAAAAGTTGGGAGAGGAGGAGGGACAGGACCCGCGACAGCGATACGTATTAAGATTCCGTTATAAGGGTCTCGACAATCATAAACTAACGGAGGATTATATGATTGGGTCTCTGTTGCTGGGTGACTTGGGCATTCCCAAGGGAGACATTCTGGCGGTGATTATGCCGCCAGGGTTACGAGAGACGGATGTCTGTCTGGTGTCGGAAAGAGCCTACCAGCGAGCTTGGGGAAAGATCAGGGAAGCCCTTCGCTTTGCCCCCGAACTGTTTGACGATTATGACATCATCCCTCTCTTTCGGGGCGAGTCCAGAGTTCTGACGGTCTCCTTTAGAACGACCAACATACCCGAGGAGGATGTGGAACTCTGGCTGTCTCACCACTGTAAAATTCTAATGGCACCCCGTAAGCGGCTTAATCAGTGGGGTGTTTGGGGTGGGGAATACAAAGCGGTGATCTCGCTCCACCGCGATACCAGAAGCAATTTAAAGCACCTCCCCAAGTACTTCTTCTTGGGAAACGACCGGGGAGTCACCCGTTACAGTGGTCAGCCCCCCGCCTGCTTTCAATGCGGGGGATACGACCACATAAGACAACACTGTACTTCCCCCCTTTGTGCCAGCTGTGGGAAGAGAGGACATAACTCGATCCACTCTTCAGTGGGGATTGTATGTAACCTTTGTGACCATCAGGGCCACACTTACTTGTTGTGTCCTCGAGCCTACTATAACACTCAGTTCCCTAGGGCTTACGCCAAGTTCCAAGCTTCCCATCAGGATCCGAAAGGGGACAGGCAGGAAAGGGCAGGGGATTCCGGCGTACCAGAGGCCTCACCATCGTCCGAGACACCGATTCCGAAGGCGGCACCTGTCAGGGCCACAACTTCTGGAGACGACCTACAAGGAGCAGGATGGGAGAAGGTGCAGAAAATGAAGAAGAAGCTGGAGAGGAAGAAGAAGGTCCCGATTCAGAGGGGAATCGTATTGGACAGCAAGTATCAACCGAGGAGTGAGCTCACGAAGAATCGGTTCGCGACCCTCTCAGGTGAGGATCTTCCGGAAGAGGATGCTGATAGAGACGAGCCCCGCAGCCCCAGTGATAGAGGTGAGGCTGCGCAGACAGTGAGCCGGAATGAGAGTGAAGGGGGCGATCGGATCCGTGAGAAAGACACCCAGAGGAGCGAGAAGAGATCATCACCGCCGCGCTTCAAGACAATGGAGGATCTTACGGTGCTAGAGCTGGACGACTTGATTCGGGAAAGTCGGAAGACTGTACAGGACATCCAATTGAAGAGGATTATGCTGGGGGACGACTCCCCGGGATGCGTAACCGGTTCTTTAGAAGACTTCCAGGAATCGGTCCGTGAAGAGTGTCAACTACTCCGGAATAAACAACTTTTCTTCCAGAATCGTCTTCTACTCCTAGACTGCGAGCGGGAGAAGAGAATGGAGGAGGAGTCCGGGGAGAAGGGGGCCGAAGGTGAGAACACGAAGATCGACGGGGACGTAGCGGACGACCCCACCCCTCCTCCCAATCAAGAGGCCCTAGGCCGACAGCATCTGCAGGATTATCCTCCACCGTTTAAATTAGATCTCGCAGCGCAGCCGGGGGAGGCTTCGGCCCCCCTGCGATCTTTTAGTCAGGCCACACCTCCAACACAACAGGAGGGGGTGGATTCAATGGAGGTGAGAGAGGGAGAGGGAGACGAGGCTGGGAAGGAGGAAGGCTCTCTGGAAGATTCCGAGATGGTCTTCTTCGACGCACAGACCTTTGATGGGGAAATGGACGTACAGTAAATTTGAGAACTCGGATAAATGAGTTAATAAAGTTTTTTTATTTTTATGTTTTGAAGTACCGGTCTCTGTGGTTTTTCGATTGATTCTTTGGATTTTGGTGAACTCTTCCTTTTTACTTTCTTAAATATGGAGATTAAGTTAATCACTTGGAATTGCATGGGTCTTCGCCAACCATCGCGTCAGGAAGACATTTTCTTTCATTTGAGAAAAACTAATGCTGACCTTTGCGTTTTGCAAGAAACGAATATCTCCACTCCACGGGATCACAGTTTAGCTCAACGAGCTTGGACTTGGGGCCCCTCAGTGTGGTCTCTGACCGACGGGGGGTCCGGAGGCTTGGCGGTTCTCTTCTTTTCTTTCACAAGGTGGAAGGTCAGGAGGGTGGTCGAGGCGGTCCCCGGACATTTACTGATAATGGACCTCGACCTACGAGACCCCAGTGGGAAAACGCTGACCAAGTACAAGCTCTGTGCGATATACGCACCCGTTAGGAAAAAGCAGCGGCTGCCTCTGTGGGAAGCTTTGAAAGACCACACGCTGACAAACCGAGCTCTCTTGGTATTGGGAGACTTTAACGTTCGGTCGGAGCAATCCGATCGCATCGATCTTTGGAGACCGCAGGCGTGGCAGAACAAGCCCCTGACGGTAGAGGAGAAGCTTCTCAGATCCTTCCTAATGGACACGAAGTCACTGCAGGACTCTGCCCTTCATGTTCTTAACCGGCTTGATTATTTACCGACTCACCACAGATCTTTATTTCGTCATCGTCACGCTCTCCCTGTTGGGGCCACGGCGACTTATTTTCACCCATTGACCACGAGCAGGTTGGACAGGATCTGGGTCCCGTCTACATTACATCTACGCGACTGTGTCCTGATGGCCAACCTGTGGTCCGATCACGTTCTTCTAGAGGTGGTGCTGGGCGTAAAGAGCGACGGAGATGCGGGAGGCGGAAGATCGAGGTGGATCTTGCGAGACAAGGACGTCCATCTCTACAGGCTGCAGGCAGAGGTCATCCTGGCACTGGAATCGTGTCGACAGACGAAGGCGGCTTCGGACTTGTTGGAATGGTGGGACGGAACGAAGAGGGTCATCCGGAATTTCTGCCTCCGGGCTCGGAGAGCGGGATTAGCGAGAGAAGTACCACCTAGCCGTGCAGAATACTCTGGCGACCCATTGGAAAGTGGCGGCGGGGCTCCCTCACGATGCTGCGAAATACCGGAGGAGCCAGCAGGTGATTCAGGACTACCGTAGGCTCCAACGAGAGAAACGGAGAGCCGACCGGATGGCCTCCTTCACCGGTCCCGTCATCCGAAGAGGAGAGTGGGAGAAGGATCGCGCGCCGTCGACCCACCAGGCATTGCAGGGCTTGAGGATGCGATTGGAGGACGACGTGCAGCATTCGACCGTCGGGACCCTCTCCGTGATCACGTCCTTCTACGGGAGTCTCTATAGCGCCCGCGAAGGGAACCTTTCGGAAGCAGACACCGATGCTTTCTTGGACAGCGCCCTGGGGGAGCGGGAGCCCCTGGATGACGCAGAGATCGAGGGACTGTCGCAACCGATCACGAAGGAGGAGGTCGCCGAGGCGCTCGCGATCGGGAGACGGACGTCGACCCCCGGACCAGACGGTCTATCGTATGGGCTGTATCGGGACCTGCGGGATTACTTTCTACCCATCCTCGTCGAGGTCTTCAACTGTATCTTAGAGGAACGGAGGGTGGGGAGGAGTTTCCTGGAAGGGGTCATGATACTCCTGTACAAGTCCGGGGACCCGACGTTGGTATCGAACTGGCGACCCCTTACCCTTAATAACATCAATTATAGAATCTTCACAAGGGTATTAAACACCAGGCTCAAGCGGATCGCGCACTCTCTCGTGGACGCGGGACAGACCAGCGCCATTCCCCGTCGCAAGATGAGCCACACCGCCTGTCTCTTTCGCCAGATCTTTCAGGCGGTCGCGGAGGATGGGAGGAAGCCATACTTGCTACAACTCGATCAACACAAGGCTTTCGATATGGTGGACCATGCTTACCTGTGGGAGATCTTGCGACGACACGGCATTCCGGAGCGGCTGGTGGCGGTCTTTCGAGCTCTTTACACGGGGGCCCGCGTCTATCCCTACGCCCGGGGAAGCTCTGGCGGCCCGATCCCGGTGACCAGGGGGGTGAGACAGGGATGTCCCCTGAGCCCTCTACTCTACGTGCTCTCGTTAGAACCGTTCCTCAGAGTGGTCCGGATGGATGCGATGATCTGAGGGTTGAGGTTGAGGAGCGTCCCCGATGTCTGCATTACGACGGTAGCCCACGCCGACTACGCTTACTGTTGGTTGGCGGATGAGTCGGATCTCCATAGAGTGCGGAAACATCTTGAGGCGTATCAGAGAGCCTCCGGGGCCCGGGTCAACGAGGAGAAGAGCAAGTTGCTCGCTCTGGACGGAGAAACCGCGACGATTCGTGTGCGCCCATTGACCCCCGAGGATGCCGTGTCACAAGGCGGAGATGCCGGGACGGAGCCAGATCCCTTGGAGCACGTGAAGATCCTGGGGGTTCTCTTCAGCCTGCGGCCGGGAGGATGGCGGAAGAACTGGGACGAGTGGGGCCGGAAGGTGGAGGAGCGCTTGCTGAAATGGAAGAATTGGCGCCTCAGTACAGCGCAGAAGATGGCCTTCTTCAACATTTATTGCGTTCCAGCCGGGAACTATCTCGCTGGGGTCTATCCACCCACCGAGGAGATCATCAAGACGATCTCTACGAGGCTCTACAGATGGGTCCTCGGCATGGCGACCTTCCCCCTCGCGAGGACGGTGGTACAGAGACCATGTGCCGAAGGGGGCTTGGCGCTCTTGGATGTGGGACTCTGGTTCCTCGCCAAGTTCCTCTCTTTCAATTGCGGGGACATGTGTCGACTGCGACGGAACCGCGACGGAGATGGTGGCCCGCGAGGCTTTTCGGAGAGCGTGGGCCGAGACGACCTGGGGTCGAAGATGGTGGGTCGACGGACTGAGGATCCCCCGACTCACTCGGTGCCTTAAACAGTCGCTCCCAGACTTCGTGGCGGAGGTGGCGATCTCCATCCAGAGGCGGCGTATCTCGGCAGAGGAGGTCCGGAGGACCTTCCGGCAGCACCCCGACTCTGCGGGCCGCCTCTATTGGCACCTCTTCCGTAAGTTCAAGGCCGAACCGTACGACCGCGGGCGGAGGGGCAAGCTGTCTCTGTCAGAGTATCTGCGCGATCAGGTCTTCCTGGTCCCGACCTTCGTCGATAAGGCGATTCCCTTCGCTCTCCGGGACCTTCGTTGGAGAGCGTACCATCAAGTCCTCCACGTCGGTTCGAAGAAGAAGACGACGAGGGATCGGGACCAGATGGTATGCCGACGTCCGAGCTGCCTGGGCGCCGACACCGGGGGAGAGCTGGAGTCCATCGAGCACGCCCTGAAGTCGTGCCTGCCCGCTCGACGGCTTTGGGGGATGGTCGGGCGCACCCTGGGTTGGCCTTTTCTGAGTGCCCAAGACTGGGAGACCATGGCTTCGGGTCTAGAGCCGGACTCTGGTTACGGCGCACTGGGAGAACCTTGGTCTCGGTCCGATGTACGACGTACCCCGCGGTCAGACACCCCCGCTCTTTCCCGGAGACCCGCGCGAAGGCCGCCCTGGGCAGTGGTCCGCCTCCTGAATCTCATTGTCATCCACACGATTCTTCGAGACCGCAGGGCGGAGCTCTACTCACGGACAGCCGTACCCACTCGAGTCTCGCTGCAGTAAGTGCTGGAGTATGTGAAAAAGGTGGTTTCTTGGGAACGCCGGAACACTAAACCGATTTCTTTTCGTAACCGTTGGCAATGGTTCAACGAGATTAATCCCCCGGTGCCCTGAGGGGTACCCTAACCCTGAGGGTTATCTGGACTTTTTTGAGACCCGTACCGGGTCGTCAAAGCTCTTCTCTTGGGAGTTGATTTCCTGGGCCACCGATATGTGACCCCTTGTAACTTTTTAACCCTTTTAGGTGTTAAGTTGTGATACCTATGTGATACTTACCACTTTGATTTATTGATATATTATGTATTTTATGTATCTTCATAGAATCAGAACGGATCCGCTACCCTTCTCAGAGACACCGCTGTTGTCGAGATCTCTAGACAAGCTAGGAGAGAGCTGTGGATCATAATGTTCTTTGCATTTTTGGCGGTTCTATTTGTTACTGTTTTTGTGGGGCTCTCCATTTATTTCTGGTGGGTGACTGGGAACGTCTGTTCGTTAAATCGCCTTTGGGGGATTGATTGGTTAAGGTTTTTGAGATTCTTGATTTTAGATTTCTGTATTCTGTTATTTGTATCCTGTTATTTGTAACTCAATTTTAAGTTCTGAGCCTCGTCTTCGGACGTGTTTTAGAGGTATGGAGTCATATACCTTTGTACTTATTATCTGTAGTTTTGGTATTCACTGTTAAAGTACCGAGCCTTGTCTTTGGACATGTTATGTATCCTTGTTATGTATTCTTGTATTTGTTAATTTGAACGGGTCTTCCTGCCAATGTTAATTCTTGTTGTATATTGTATATTTAGGTAGTATTATGGGATTTTCTGTATGTTATGAATCCCCCTGTAGAAGATTAAATTTGAATGTATGCCGATACATGTTATACTATACACCTTTAATGTAATCTACCTCACTGGTATTTTATATGTTTAAATCTCGGAATTTGTATTTGACATTCATATTTGAAAGTTCTCTGTTGTTGTTATCATTTTGGCTTTGTACTGATGATGTGTTTATGTAGAAAGGTTAATTTTAAATAAAAAATCTATTTTCCTAAAAAAAAAAAAAAAAATCTATTTTCCTAACCCTAACCCTAACCCTAAACCTAAACCTAAACCTAAACCTAAACCTTGACCACCCCCTGGATCAGTCGTGTTTCAGGAAGGCTCTTCCTTTGTGCTGCCGTTTTTGAGGTAAAAACCTTTGTTTTTGACCTACTGCCGCCCGGATTTTGATAAGGACCTGTTGGGGAAGGTCCCCACTAGTGACTGAGTTAGTTTGGAGCCCCCCCCCCGGCTGGGGGGGACCCAAAAACTGAGATTGAAAAATCGCCCATTGATTCCTATGGGGATGACTCAGCAAGCCAAGCCTCATTTCAAAACAGACAGAACCTTTCTCAGTCTCCAGAGAGCTTTTTGAAGACTTCTGAGCCAGGTTTTTCAGCGATGCAGGTAGAAGGATCATCAGCAAACACCCCAGGAATGGAGAGTGAGTCTGTCACGCAATCTCCGGAACCCTCGGCTGAGGAAAAGGTAAGCCCTTTTCCTTTATCTATGGATGGGGCCCCTCCAATAATGGTGACAGTGATAGATTCATCTGGGGAAGAGTGTGATCCCACTAAGGAGATGTCCCAGGTCCCAGAGGAGATTTTTCAAACCCCTGAAGACACCTCTCCACACCTCATGATGACGCAAAACTTTTCAGTGTCGCCTGTCATTCCGGTTTTTGCCTTTAAAAATGTGTCAGAAACCTCTGTTGGAGTGATTAGGGGAGACCATGGTTATTCAAAGCCCGAATCATCCTTGGTGGCTCCAGCAAATTTAGATTTGGCATGCAAGGCGGCTGAATCTATCAGTAATTTTATTTGTAGCCAAGAAGGCCGCATGACTGTGGAAAAGGAAATGATTAAGATGGAAGACTTAGAGGCTGAGAAAAAACTGAGATGCTATGAAGGGCACCTTGAAATCGAAATGGACTTGGCTAAGTCCCCAATATCAAAGAAAACTGATTTTGGAAAGCAAGATGGAGGTCCTGAACCCTTTTCACGCCACACTAAACCAATGCAACCTGTAAATCTCTACTCTCCCATAGAGTCGGTTGAACAGGCGTGCCTATTGGGTCCCAATCCTGTTGATTCAATTACCCCGCAAGAAAAGGTGTCTGAGCAAGTGATTGTTGAGGCTATACCGGGGTCCCTGGATGCTTCTCATCCGCAAATGGAGCAAGAGGGGAGTCCCTCCTTGGCTCTCTCTTCGGACCAGCAGAATGAGAGTGATAGGGTCGTCCAGGTTTTTCAACATTCTAAACAGAATTGCGGAAGGCATCTGACACATTAAGCATAGCCTTGCAAAAATTGACAACCTACACCAATAATATCCGTGACTTAGATTTAGCTATTGCCTCTTCCTTAGACCCTCTCCAGGTGGAGAGCCTCTGCCTTAGGAGAAATCAGTTAAAACTTTCTGTAGAGGCCATAGAACTGGAAGTGACCCAACTCAATGCTACCATGGATAATTTAGGCCAAAAGCTAATGACATCTAATGTTGATATTAGTGACTTAGTTTCCCCACCAGAGCGGCATGGACACTCCCCAGATGCAATTGAAGACATGGAAGGAGATGATCCTTCTGCTTCTGGAATGCTACAGTCTTCGCCAGAGGTGCGTCCTGCAAAGCGACCTAAGACACGTCACGAGTCAGCGGACTCGTTGGAATTTGTTAAGGAACTAGTAGATGAAAAGACTTCTCGCGGACCGGTGACTACCATCGATTCGGAGGTGAGTGGCTCTACCCTTGATTACCGCTACTCACTCTCATCGACCTCCAAGGAGGAATTAGCGGATATGCTCCACGGCAGACTGGGCGAGGATGAGGAAGAAATATTGATTGATCAACCCCAGACTATAGATTTTTTTGATGTTGATCAGAGTACTTTAGAAAGCTCTGCTAAGGGGCCTGTTCGTGACAGTCCAGGAGGTCAACAAATCGGCAGAGAAGTGCGTCTAGCCCGGGATTGGGCGGAGTATAGGATGCTTCCTATGTCTGAAGGTTTTCGTCTCTTGGTGCCACAAGAACTTAAACAGATTGACCTTGCAAAATTCTGGGCCTTCCTGTTAACCCACATGAGCCTCCCTGATGTCCTTACCATGGCGCTCGATAAGCGGAGCAGGGACTTTATATTAGATCTGATGACAGAAGTGAAGCCGGTTTTAGTACATTTCCTTAGCAATAGAGGGGAGAAGGGGCCCAATTATATGGACAGAGTTATTTATGCCCGTACTATATCTTTGGCGGTTGTAGACCACCTGGTTATTGGAAGAAAGGTACGAACGTCTGCTGGAAATTACCCTGCTTGGCTTACTGAGCAAGGGATGATTGATACTTTGAAGGAAATAATCCACTCGTGGGAAGGAATGGAGACTGGGCTTGTCACCAATGTTTTTGATGATCCTGATAGGAGGAAGAGGGAGCTGACCCCTCAAGAGTGGTCTGAGTGGTGCTTGCAAGCCATACATGTCCTAAAGATCAGATCTGATAGGCTTAAAGGAGAAAAGTACTGGTTATGGAAACAGCACGTTACTGCGACTGACCAGGATAGGGCCAATCCTAAGGGAACGCGCATCAAAGTCTCTAAGACCGGGAGTTCCAAACCAGACGAGCATATAACTTCAACTGAGTTTTTGTTGAGCACTCCACAGGTTGCAACACCAAGCGGGACGCTCCAATCGGGAGCTAAAGCCAAGAGAGACAAGAAGACGACCCAGGGTGCGGTTGCACCGAAGAATTGGACATCTCAGAAGGGCGTGATCATGATCCAGGACAAGGCTGATGAGCATCGGACATCGACATCGTTTGATGATTCTAAGGGCCCTTCAAGTCATCAGGTGAGGATAGCAGTTTGGCACGACAAGAGGCGAAGCAGGGACAAACAAAGCCTTCCTATCAATTTGTAGTGACGGATGGGCAGAAAGGGATTTGGAGAGATGGGAGGAAGGGTCCCTATAGAGAATTTTTAGGAAGTGATCTTTCTGGAATAGATTCCTTGAGTTATAGCGAGGAGGAACTGGACAGGGAGAGTGATCTCAAGGAAGAGTCCTCCGGGGTTGCTGGGAGACGTAAACTTAAGGTGCTGGGGAGGAGGGAGGTCGGAGGGCGAGGGGCCATGGAAGGGGTCGAGAAGAGGGAAATGTCAACTTGGTTTAGAGACGTGGATGCCCCGGTACTGGCCTCTCCCCGTTTTATTCCCCCTGCATCAGTAACCACGGATTCCAGTGTTTGCGTGTCACCCTCCCCATTGCCTGCGGTTATCGTGACGGAGACCGACGAGAGGATAGAGACGAGAGCGGCAGTCGCAGCTCTGGAAGGTTTGATGGAAACACAACCAGAGACCCTGAACTCTATGGACGCTGTGCAGATACATGACCTCACCCGCGACTCACCTCCGCCGCCCCCTGCCATTCTCCTTCCTCTTCCGCAGCGGTCCGCTACTCGAGATGGAGGAAAGAAAAGACAGTCCCGTGTTCATTTTGAAGATATAGAGGTGCTGCCGATGGACCCTGGGGAGGGAAGCGTTGGTTGTTTCGCGGGAGCTCAGGCCACTGTGAGTTTACCTGCCGAGGACTCTGGTTCTGTTGATGTCTGTTCTCCTCCCCCTGGGAGTCCGGGACACCAGGGCGATGAGTCTCAACTTGTAGCCACCGTGGGAGAGAGAACACCTTTGACTGAGGTACACAACCTTCAAGGGGATTCTGTTGTTCTTGTCGAGGGAAGGGAAGGGGAGGCAATGACAATAGAGTGTGATAGGCAGACACAGAAACGACCTAGGTCTTGGTCGCTTACCGAAGGCCGAGAGACACCTGTCACTGATCCTCGGGTGGCTTTGACACCTATACCCATGGGAGGTAAAAAAGGGAAGAAAAGGGAATTGGCTTTAGCGAAAGGGGAATCGTCTTCACCGAAAGAGGTGACGCTAGCCGAGATCCCGCAAGGGGCTATCGGAAAAGTGGGCCTTGATTCTAGGGTCACACAGGATCCTTTGATTACCGGGGGTAAACCTTTGAGTACCGCTGGTATTACCCCGGGCCCCAGGGAACCTCCTATCCAGCATTTCCCCCCTCAACATTCTTCCACCCCCTTCTCTTATTCTCAGGCTCTGAAGGGAGTGAGAGCAGCGCAGCAGGGAACTGGGGGTGGACGAGGAACAGAGGGAACCAAAAAAGGGGGAGCCCCAGGGGAGTCTCGAGAGCTCCCCCGCAGGACCTTCGATTATGAGAAAGACAGGAAAGAGGACGAGATCTTTTTAGAGGAGTTCTTTGAAGAGTTGGGAGAGGAGGAGGGACAAGATCCGCGCCAGCGCTACGTGCTGAGATTTCGTTACAAAGGTCTTGATAATTATAAACTGTCAGAGGATTACATGATCGGTTCCCTTTTGTTGGGTGACCTGGGTATCCCTAAAGGGGACATCCTGGCAATAATCATGCTGCCTGGTTTACGAGAAACAGATGTGTGCTTGGTGTCAGAGAGGGCTTCCCAACGGGCCTGGGGGAAGATTAGAGAGGCCCTACGCTTTGCCCCCGAACTCTTTGATGATTATGACATAATCCCACTCTTCCGGGGTGAGTCTAGGGTGCTGACGGTCTCCTTCAGAACGACCAACATTCTGGAGGAGGATGTGGAACTCTGGCTCTCCTGACATTGTAAAATCTTGATGTCGCCTCGTAAGCGACTCAACCAATGGGGCATCTGGGGAGGAGAGTATAAAGTGGTGATATCGCTTCATAGAGACACGAGAAGCAATCTGAAGCACCTTCCCAAGTACTTCTTTTTGGGTAGCGATCGGGGAGTCACCCGGTACAGCGGTCAACCTCCCGCTTGTTTTCAGTGCAGGGGGTATGACCACATAAGACAACATTGTACCTCCCCTCTCTGTGCCAGTTGTGGAAAGAGAGGGCACAACTCTATCCATTGTTCAGTGGGTATCGTGTGCAATCTTTGCGACCGGCAGGGCCACACTTACCTGTTGTGCCCGCACGCCCATTACAACACGCAGTTCCCCAGGGCTTATGCTAAGTTTAAGGCCTCTCATCAAGACCCTAGAGGTGATGGACGGGTCGGAACCGATGGATCGGATGCCCCGCAGACTTCGGCGTCTTCTAAGGGATTACCCTCGAGGGAGACATCTGTTGATGCCAAGGCCCTCGGCTGCGACTCCGAGGAGACGGGTTGGGAAACGGTGGAGAAATTAAAGAAGATGGAGCGCAGGAAGAATCCTCCAGCCCGGAGGGGAATTGTACTAGACGGTAAATACCAGCCTAAGAGCAGCCTGACGAGGAACCGCTTCGCAGCTCTCTCAGAGGAAGACCTGCCGGAAAACGCTGCCACGGAAGATGAGTCTCGCAGTTCTGTTGGTGAAGAGGAGGTCACGGGCGTGTTGAACCGAAAGGAGTCGAGGGAAAGGGACGAAGCTCACGGTAAGGAAACCCGAGGAACCGAAGAGAGACCAGCGCCATCACAATTTAGAACCCTAGAGGACCTGACGACTGAGGAATTAGATGAGCTGATGCAGAACGATCGGAAGACTTTACAGAACATCAAACTGAAAAGAGTGATGTTGGAAGATGACTCCCCAAGATGTGGAGCCGACACTCTGGAAGGCTTTCAAGACTCAGTTCGCAGAGAATGCCAGCGTCTCCGAGATAAGCAGCTGTACTTTCAGAACCATCTGCTCCTACTGGATTGTGAGCGAAGTAAGAGAATGGAGGAGGAGTTGGAAGAGAAGGAGGAGGGGAACCGGGGGATGAAGGTCGTAGAGGACGTTGTAGAGGATGCTACTCCCCCTCCTAATCAAGAGGCCTTAAGCCGTCAGCAGAAACACGATTACCCACCCCCTTTCAAATTAGATATGACATCAGAGGTGGAAGAGGCTTCGGCTTCCCCACAATCACTTAGTCAGGCCACACCTCCCGCACAGCAGGAGGGGGTGGATTCAATGGAGGTGCAGGGAGGAGAGGGAGATGAGGTAGAACAGGAGGGATGCTCCCCGGAAGGTTCTGAGATTGTTTTCTTTGACACGGAACCCTTCGTGGGGGAGATGGAAGTTCAATAAAGTTGAGCCATTTTTGTAAATAAAACTTAATTTTCTCCAACATGATATACTGCTTTCGTTTATTTTCTGGGTGTTCAGGTAATTTGAGTTTTGTTTCCTGTGGTGGATCTCCTCTCTCATCTAATATGGACATTAGGTTGATTACCTGGAACTGTAGGGGCCTCCGCCAACCATCAAGGCGGGAGGATATCTTTTTCCACTTGAGAAGAATGAATGTTGACCTTTGTATCCTGCAGGAGACCAATATTTCCACTCCACGGGACTGCAGCTTGGCCCAACGGGCATGGACTTGGGGCCCCTCGGTGTGGTCATTGACCGAGGGAACCTCCGGGGGTTTGGCGATTCTCTTCTTCTCCTACTCAAAGTGGAAGGTTGGGAGAGTGGTTGAGGCCATTCCTGGTCATCTGTTGATAGTGGATCTTGACCTGTGGGACCCCAGCATGAAAACAATCGCTAAATATAGGTTATGCGCTGTTTACGCGCCAATCCGGAAGAGGCAAAGGCTGCCACTGTGGAAGATCCTAAAAGATCATACGATGACGAACCGAGCCCTCTTGGTGATGGGAGATTTTAACGTTCGCTCGGAGCAAGCGGACCGTATCGACCTCTGTAGGCCGCAGGCGTGGCAAAGTAAACCCTTGACGGTGGAGGAGAAGCTCCTCAGAACTTTTCTGATGGACAAGAAGTCATTGCAAGATTCTGCGCTTCACGTCCCCAACCGTCTAGATTACTTGCCTACCCATCATAGGGCGCTCTTCCATCATCGCCACGTCCTTCCGGTTGGATCCACGGCCACCTACTTTCACCCGCTGGTCACGAACAGACTTGACAGAATCTGGGTCCCTTCTACGTTGAAGCCGCGTGATTGTGTCCTGATGGTCAACCCGTGGTCTGACCACGTTCTCGTGGAGGTGATGCTGGGAGTGCGGGACGATGGTGGCGTGAGGCGCGGGAGGTCTTGATGGATAATGCGGGACAAGGACGTCCAACTCTATGGACTACAGAGGGAGATCATCTTAGCCCTGGAGCTGCGCCGGAGAGTGAAGGCAGCCTCGGACCCGCTGCGTTGGTGGGACGAGACGAAGAAGTCCATTCGAAGCTTTTGCACCCAGGCCCAGAGAGCGGGGCTGACGAGAGAAGTGCGGGATTATCACCTCGCCGTGCAGAACACCTTAGCGACCCGCTGGAAGGTAGCGGTGGGACTGCCTCATGACGCCGTCAAGTATCGGAGAAGCCAACAGGTGATCAGGGATTACTGTAGACTTCAGCGCGAGAAACGGACGGCTGACCGGATGGCCTCTTCCTCTGGTCCCATCATCAGGAAGGGAGAGTGGGAGAAGGACCGTGTGTCGTCGGTTCATCAGGCGCTGCAGGGTCTGCGGATGCGGCCGGAGGAGGACGTTCGCCACTCAATTCCCAGGACCCTGTCGGTGATATCCGCCTTTTACGGCGATCTCTATGCCGCTCGAGAGCAAGATCCTTGGCAGGACAACGAATCTCTGTACTTGGCCGACACTTTGGCAGGTCGCGAACCCCTAGATGAGATTGAGACTGACAGTCTACTACGCCCCATCACGAAGGAGGAGGTCATCGAAGCGTTGGCAGTCGGGAGGCGAACATCGACCCCCGGACCGGATGGCCTGCCTTACGGGATGTATCGCGACCTGCAGGACTACTTTGTGCCCATCCTCGTCGAGGTCTTTAACTGCATCCTGAAGGATCGGAGGGTCCCGGGGAGTTTCCTGGAGGGCATCATGATTCTCCTGTATGACTGGGGATCCGACGCTGGTGACTAATTGGCGACCTTTGACTCTTAATAATATCGATTATAGGATCTTTACGAGAATTCTAAACACCAGACTGAAGGGGATTGCACACCTCGTTGTGGATCCGGGACAGACCAGCGCTATCCCCCGTCGCAAAATGAGTCATACAGCTTGCCTCTTCCACCAGATTTTCCAGACCGTCCGGGACGATGGGAGGAAGCCATATCTGCTGCAACTCGATCAGCACAAAGCCTTCGATATGGTGGACCAGACCTACCTATAAAATTTTAATGAGACATGCCTCTCAATGGTTGATCCAACGGGTGATAGAAGCTAGTCCCGGCCACCTGCTCATCGTAGACTTTGATGGGAGAGGGGAGGGAGGTAAAGGGAAATGTACCTACAGACTCTGCGCCCTTTACGCGCCAGTCAATAAGCAAAGATGTCTGAATTTGTGGGAAACATTAAAGGATTACACTCAGATGCGGAGAGAACTCATCGTGCTAGGCAAGTTTAACGTCCGATCAGAGATGTTATATCGTATAGATTTAAGGAAACCAACAGACTGTTGGAACAAACCCCTTACAGCGGAGGAGAAGCTGTTACGGAGCTTCCTATTGGATATGAATCATCTCACCGATTCGACTCTTCAAGTGGTCAGTCGGCTAGACTATCTCCCTGTGCATCATAGGATGACTTTTCAGCATCAGTATCAATTACCAGCAGACTCCATGGCTACATATTTCCACCCGATAACGGTTAGCCAATTAGATAGGATCTGGACCCCTTCTTCTGTCTCTCCTACCGGTTGCTCATTGGTGATCAACCCGTGGTCGGATCATGCTCTTGTGGATGTGACTTTAGCGGTAGGTTCGTTTGAACCTGAGCAGCGAGCTAAGCCACGGTGGATCCTGAGAGATAGGGACATGATGTTTTATAACCTCTGGATGGAGGTGATCCTGACGTTGGAATTTTGTAAGAGATCCAAGGGAGACATGGACCCACTGAAGTGGTGGGACAATACTAAGAAGACGATCCAACACTTTTGCAAGAGAACCCGACAGGCGGTGATGTCTAAGGAGCTGAGAAAATATCATACGGTGATCCAATGCAATCTGACGGTTAGGTGGAGGATGGCGAAGGATCTTCCCCACGATTGACAGTGCTTCCGGGACTCGCAGGTCGTGATCCAGGAATACCAACGTAACCAGAGGGAAAGAAGAAGAACTGTTCGGATGGTTGGTTCGACGGGTCCTGTGATTAAAAAAGGAGAGTGGGAGCGCGACTGGGTCCCCGTACCCCAACAGAGAATGGAGGGACTACAGGTCGAAGAGCAAGAGGAACCTTCTGAATTGCTTCGAGGGATGTTAGAAATTGCTGCCTCTTACTACGAAAATCTGTATTCCGCACGCCATCCAGATCCGGAGAGGGAAGAAGTGATGGAGGACTATCTGGAATGGACCCAAATCAGTAACACATCTTACGATGCCGGGGAATTAGAAGAACTCATTACCCCAATATCTGTGGAAGAAATCTCTGCCACGCTTCTTACTGGAAAACGGTCCTCAACACCAGGACCAGATGGCCTCACCTACGGGATATACAGAGATTTGAAAGAATACTTCGTACCGATTCTGGTGGAAGTTTTTAATTGCGTATGGCAGACAAAGATGGTGGGGAAGAGTTTTTTACAAGGGATTATGATTTTCTTGTATAAAATCGGCGACCCAACGTTGGTGACGAACTGGCAGCCGATCACTCTAAACAAAGTGGACTACAGTATCTTTGCCAGGGTGTTAAACAACCGACTTAAGAAAGTGGCCCACAAGCTCATCTCGCCGGGTCAGACCAGTGCTGTTCCCGGTAGATGGATGGTTTACACGGCTTGCCTGTTATGACAAATCTTTCACGAGGTCAGAGAAAGCCGAAGAGAACAGTGGTTGTTGTAGCTAGACCAATACAAGGCTTTCAATATGGTCGACCGCGACTATCTCTGCAGGGTGATGCTGAAGCAAGGCATTCCGGAACCTTTAGTGGAGGTATTGAAGGCATTGTATGACGGTGCGCACATCTCTCTGTATATCCAAGGGAATATGGGCAGGGCCTTTCCGGTGGCAAAAGGAGTGTGACAAGGCTGTCCCCTCAGTCCCCTCTTATACGTCCTTTCTTTAGAACCCCTCCTTAAGGCGGTCCGGGCGGACGAAAATCTCCGCGGTGCTTTCCTGTGGTTGCCTCCGGGACTTCATATCATCTCGATGGCACATGCCGACGATGCTTATTTTTGCCTCAGAGGCAGCGAGAATCTTCAGAGGATTAAGACCCACCTTCGTGACTTTGGGAGAGCGTCCGGGGTGAAGACCAATGAGATGAAGAGTAAGATCTTTGTCTTAGACGGAGCATCGGGAAGCATCGCGGTACGCCCTATGACACCGTGCCGCATTTCGTCGGAGCAGGAGAACGGTTCGAAGCCTGTGGACTTTTTTTCAGCCATTTTCTGTCCGTTTTTTGAACGGATTTCGATAGGGACCTTTGTCTGAAGGGGGTCCCCACTGAATTACTTCAAAATGGAGGCCCCCCTAGCCAGGGGGGGGCAATAATCATGAAAGACCCTTCTTCCATTGAATCTAATGAAAGCTTTTTGCTGACTCATTCCCCATTGGGGACAATGGAGATTTTAACGACAGTACAGTCAGAGGTCCAGGAAGACTCAAACCGACTTCCAGCTATACAGGATCGGCCAGGAGGACCCAGAGAGATGACTCAACAGCCTGGACTGGACAGCCCGGTACAGACTCCACAACAAGAGGTAGGAGATGTTTCACAAAGTTCCTTTATGGAGGGAAAACCCTCTCTTCATTGTGTTGCCTTTGACTCACCAGAGGATGGGTTTGGTTCTTCTAAAGAAGCTTTGAGCCAAGTCTTTCCAATAATCCCACAGACTAGTAGAGGCTTCTTAGGTGAAGTTATTGTTGCTGAGTGCACACAAGGGACCCAGGCCCACACCCAGGCCCAACTTCAAACCCAAGTTCACACTATACAAAAAGAAGGCTGGGTTTTCCACAGGCTCCAAGAAACAAGACACACTCTAAGCAAGTTGGTGAGAGGGAAATCGGATCTAGGCTCTATGCAGGATTTGTCAAGAGAGGAGATGGAAGCAGATTGGCAGGGGGCTGTGCAAACAACCTCCAGCACACGTTATAGCAGATATGAATGACACTTAGAGGTACAGATGGGTTTGGCCAAATCGCCTTGTTCTAAGAGTAGCCCACCTGATACTACAAGGTCTCATTTGCAAATGGAATACCAGGAAGTGAAAGTGTTAGAGAGGTCTCATCTGCAATCTGTCCAAGGGCAGGACCTGGGATTCCAACAAGACACAGTAGTTCACATTCATACAGAGATGACAAGTGAAGGCAAGGAGGCCTTTGACATTGAAAGTGTATTACAACAGCAGACGGCAATTTTTGCTGAAGAAGGACAAAGTCCAAAGGGAGATACTTTTCAACAACAGTACCAATTGTGCTCTGAGGAGTTGAGTAGAGCTAAAGCAGAGTCAGTAGACATTAAGAATCGTATTATACAAATAGACACACAAATTGTGAACTGTGCAGACCCACTGATTATAGAGAGACTACAACAACAAAGAGGACTGTTAACTGAGATTAAACTGGTTAATGAAGGGAAAATTGCACATTTTTCAATGGAGATGGAAGCCTTGAGGGGCACGACTATTGAGATGATTCCCAATGAGGGTGTTTTAGATGTTTCCTCTTCCCAGAATCTGGCTCCTGGCATGGAAGGGCAAAGACTGGAGAGTCGACACGATATTCAGACTTTGACAGTGGTGGAGGGCTCCTCCTCTTCGGTGAGTGGGACCCAAGAAATAGTGCAAGAAGGGATAGTTTCACCTGATCTACCTCCTGTAAAGAAGAAAAGACGAGATGAGCCGGACACTTCGCTACAACAAGGGGTCTTAGATCCAGAAGGTTCTATGCCAGTGTATCGTTATTGCCTTTCTGCCTCTTCACAAGAGGAAATAGAGACATTCATTAGGGACATCCTTATTGGGGAAGACCCTTCAACCAAATCATTCATTGATATTAGTGAATCGGGACAAGGCACGAACCCCTCTCAGAGTCCCCAAATAACACCAAGACACGGGACTCCAAAAGGAGCTAGGGCAGTTCGAGAAACCAGACTGGCTCAGACGTGGGCTAGAATTAAAGCCAAGCCCATTTCGGAAGGACTCCAGTTACTCGTTCCGGACAGTTTTAGCAAGCTAGACCTGGCAAAATTTTGGGGTTTTCTTTTGGCCCATATAGCTCTACCTGAAGCTCCTATGATTGTACTGAACAAACATAGTAAAGACTACATGATTGATCTCCTGGATAGTTTTAAACCAGTCCTTATGGACTTTTTGATGGGAAGGAAAGAGCGATCAACGGGCTTTATAGATAGGGTTATTTACACCCGTTCTCTGTCAATCAACATAGTAGATCGCTTTGTTATCGGCAGAAGAGCCCGTACCTCCCTAGAGAACTATCCAGTGTGGCTGACAGAGAAGGGTCTGATGACCCTCCTCGGTGACATTTATGCATCATGGGAGAGTCACGGTTCAGAGGAAGTGACAGAAGTTCACGACTCTCTAGAAGGGGAAATCATAGAATCATAGAATGTTAGAGTTGGAAGGGACCTTGCAGGCCATCTAGTCCAACCCCCTGCACTCTGCAGGAACACAGCCGAAACCCCTACATACCTACAACATACCCAAAAGATGGTTGTCCAGTCTCCTCTTGAAAACGTCCAGCGAAGGAGCATCCACCACCTCCCGAGGCAGTCTGTTCCACTGCTCAACCACTCTTACAGTCAGGAAGTTTCTCCTGATATTAAGCCGGTAACAACTCCCTTGTAATTTCCACCCATTAGATCTAGTCTTGCAATCCGGAGCAAGAGAGAATAGATCCACTCCATCTTCTACATGACAGCCCTTCAAATACTTGAAGACTGCAATCATGTCCCCTCTAAGCCTTCTCTTTCCCAGGCTAAACAGACCCAACTCCCTCAGCCTTTCCTCATAAGACTTGGACTCCAACCCTCTCACCATCCTGGTCGCCCTCCTCTGGACCCGCTCGAGTTTGTCAACATCCTTCCGAAAATGTGGTGCCCAAAACTGGACACAGTACTCCAGGTGGGGCCTGAGCATAGCAGAATACAGCGGAACTACCACCTCCCGTGATCTGGACACAATGCTTCTGCTAATGCATCCTAAGATTGCATTAGCTTTCTTCACAGCTGCATCACACTGCAGTCTCATGTTTAGCTTGTGATCAACCATAACACCTAGATCCTTTTCACATGTGCTGCTGTCAAGCCAAGTCCCTCCCATTCTATATCTGTGCCTTTGATTTTTTGTACCTAAGTGTAAGACTTTGCACTTATCTCTATTGAAATTCATTTTATTTGTCTCAGCCCACTGTTCCAGCCTATCAAGATCCTTCTGAATCCTGACTCTGTCTTTTTCAGAATTAGCAATCCCACCCAGCTTCGTGTCATCTGCAAATTTGATAAGCATCCCCTCTATGTCTTCATCCAGGTTATTTATAAAAACATTGAATAACACCGGGCCTAGGACCGAGCCCTGTGGTACTCCACTCGAGACTTCCCTCCACGTAGATGCAGAGCCATTTACGAGCACTCGTTGGGTACGATTTTTCAACCAACCATGAATCCACCCAACGGTTGCGCCATCCAGCCCACACTTAACCAGCTTATCCTCAAGGATATCATGAGAAACTTTGTCAAATGCTTTACTGAAATCTAGATACACTATATCCACGGCATTGCCAGAGTCAACCATTTTAGTAACAATGGTTACTAAATAGTAGAGCTGACACCGGATGTGTGGAAGTATTGATGCCAGCAGGCCATCCAAGTTTTAAAAGTACGTATTGATAGGCTGAAAACAGAGATGGACTTAGAATAACAGAGACGTAAGTCTTAAACTAGGATTATTGTAGGAATACCTGGACAGGGAAGAGACCAACGGGGACGTGACCCTAGATCACTGGAAGTTCCAGATAGGCAAAGGAGTAAGAATGAGGGTGAGCAAGAGACTGATCCAGACCTTGATCGGATGGCTACTGCGACGTCACCGAGGGAGATGAGGATAGTACCACCGTCAGCAGACGAAATCGCGATGTGCTATGACCTGACCCTGACTGGGACCGAGAGGAAGATGGACCGAGATGAGGAGGAAGATGGACCGAGATGAGGAGCAGCTGACAGCGGATGTGAGACGGGCCCATCACACTTGACAGGGGGACACTGGTTTCCAAAGTACCCCACAAAGCAGTGAGGCTGGAGAAGGTTACTCCCTTGAATTTACTGAACCGGCAGAGGGGAGGGTCACAGGGAGGATGGATGGGTGGCTTAGAGATGTATCAGCTGGGGGCTACAGGAATCACAGTAGGGTAGATAGCTCTACAGATTTGTCTGGCATAGATTCCTTGGAAGCCAGTGGGGAGGATGAAGGGAATACGGATGAGAAAGAAATGAGTGTTTTACAAGGGGAAGCAGGGGCAGGGAATGCTCTTAAGGGAAGTCATGTGAAACGTAATCTCTTCACGGAACCATCAGGGCAGGGGACAAGGGAAGTTGGGGGGGGGGAGGCGCTGGGGGACCAATGCTAGGGAAAACTGTAAAGCCAAAATCAGGTGAAGTTATGGTTCTGGCGTGTCCACGTTTTCTCCCCCCAGTGTTATCCATGCCCTAGTGGGATTCTCCATCCTGCTCGAGAGGAGACACGGGGATGTCCGGGGTCTCCTCTACTGAAGAACCTCTCGAGATCACAGGATGACCGGGACTAGAACCATTACCCCAGAGACAAGGGGAGAAACGGAAAAAAACACCTGACTTTTTGAGCCCTTGCCGATTGGGAGAAAGCTTTGGAGGAGAATATCCTGCGGAAGATATCTCAAGAGAACTACCTCTTCAGAGTTCTTCACAACACGTTCCAGGTTCATCTGATGTGAGTCGGATTTCTGTATCATTATTGTCTACACCATCAGTATCTGTAAACATTCCCGCAGAACCCCTTGGGGCCATGCGAGAGGGTACTTTGACACAAAATGTTATCCCAGATGATGTCATGGTGGGAGTTTCATCTCCAATGCCGGGGCCACAGGACGGGAGGGTGCCACTGGGAAAAGATGGAAGGACCATTACTGACAATCCTATTGGTCAACCTCAGGAAGGTGAGAGAAGTATAATCTTGGGGGAGAGTACTCACCCATTACTCAGAGGTGCTAATATAGGAAATTCCCTGGGAGATAGGGAGTCCCAATCGACGCTCCTGTTCCCACCTTTGCATCTTTCATGAGAAAATGAGAAAATTCCCTACTAACCCAGTCCAACTGCTTCTTGTCAGCCACAGACGCCACGTTGATGGATGGGTTGGAGGACTACTGTGGTCTCCTCTGTCGATGCAGCAGCTGCATTTGCAGGGGTTGATGGGCTAGGGTCCGCAGATCCAAGCTGTTGAATCACATGAATTTGTGACTTGGCAGGGTTGGCGGGCTTCTCTCTCCTTGCTCTCCACACAGGACCATCTGCACGCTGATGGTGGGGAGACTTGCACTCAAAACCACTCTTTGGATCCACACGAGTCTTAACAGGCGAAGAAAGATGAAGGGTCTTCTTCTCTGTAGACTTTGGCAGGTTGGGGCCACCGTCTTTCGGTTTCAGAAAGGGCTTTTCTGTAGCTGGGCGGGGAGGTCTTCCAAAACTCCTCTCCCTGTGCTCCCTCATGCTTTGAGCAAGATCAGCGGCCATCTCAGCTGTGGTGGGTTTCTTATCCCTTACCAGGGCAACAATGTCCTCAGACACCAGTCTATAGAACTGCTCAAGCAAGATGAGTTCTCTCAGAGTCTCATAATCACGGACTTTCTCAGCACTTAGCCAGCGGTCCAAATTCTGCGCTAGCATAGCCAGAGCCACAGGATAACTCTCAGGGGGTGATTGCTTCTCCACCCTACGAAAAGAGCGTCTATAGGTCTCAGCAGAAAGCACAAACCTCTTCAAGGCAAGCATTTTAAATTTCTGATAGTTCGAGGCATCTGGGCCAGTCAGCGTACCCAGGAGATCAGCCAGCACATCCAGAAAACCAAAACTGCCTCCTTCAGCCATTTTTCAGATTCCTGACTAACAGTATTGTAAAACAACAAAACACCTTTGCAGTCTCATGCATATGGAGCTTTCGCACAGGGTAACGCACCCTAAAAGTATTGTAACTGGACTCCAGTTCAGGATCCCACCGCTAACACCATGTACAAGGCTTCTTGCACCCTCTCACCCCCAGTCCAGGAGATGAGAAAGGTCCAAGTCCTTGCTACTATGCCAGCACATGGAGAATCTCACGTCTATCCCACGCCCCTCCAGGAGTGAGAGATACCAAATACCCACATGCTTCAGGAATACTGAAATCAGTATTCTGCCACCAGGACCTATTTAAGGATGTTCCCAACTCAGACAGGAGCATAGGTCCCACCTCCTGCCTGGTTTCTGGGAATTAAAAACTTACCAGCTCTGGGCTAGAGCTGCAGATAATTAACACACAGTAGTAGCTTTCCAGGCGAGCAGCCTAGGCTCTAGATATAGGCTTGGACAACTCACAATCAGATGAGATTAATCTATATAAGATCTTTATTAAGCAAGGCAGTTATATGACAAGAGACTTGCAAAGATTAGAAAGCAAAGAACAAGGCCTATATCTTTGTACAGCTCTTACTAAACATAAAAATAGACCATAGTTACCAATCCTTGGGGGTCCATTGACCAGGTAGAACAAAGTCCATTCTCCAGGGAATCTTAAAGAGGAACCACATGCTTGCAGTAGGCAATTAAGGCCAGCTTGTTGCCCACTAGCAAAATTCAGTGTTGCAGGTTTGTAATCCAAACAGAGACTAACTCTTAGAAAGGGGCCCTCCTTCCAAGAGAGTTCTGTGTCTTTTTTGATAGGCTGAAGACAATCCCCTCCTACCGAGTCCCCAGAGTCCGGGAATGAAAGAAGGGACTCTGGGGACTCGAGGGGAGGGGCTAGGGAGATACCACGACAGGTACTGGATTATGATAAACATCAGAAACGGCCTACCAGAGTCTATGGGCGAGAATTAGAGAAGTCCTCAGATACAACCGTGATAGGAGCCCATTAGATGACTTTGATGTCATTCCCCTCTTTAGAGGGGAATCCAGGGTGCTTACGGTAACCTTCCGCACAACTAACATCCCTGAAAAGGACATAGAACTCTGGCTCGAAAGACATTGCAAGGTCCTAACGCCTCCATGCAAAAAGTTAAACCAATGGGGGATTTGGGGAGGTGAGTAGAAGTCCGTTATCTACTTACATAGAGATAATAGAAATAATCTGAAACATCTCCCAAAGTATTTTTTTCTGGGATCTGATCGGAGCATAACTCGTTATAGCGGACAACCCCCCGCATGCTATCAATGCAGGGGGTATGACCATCTCAGGCAACATTGCAGCTCCCCCCCTCTGTGTCCAGTGTGGGGAAAAGGGCACATATCAAGTCACTGTGAAGTGGGGATAGTATGTAACTTATGCCAGAAGGAGGGCCATACCTATTTGCTGTGCCTGCAGGCTTTTTATAATGTTACCTATCCAGAGGCATATGGGAAACTTCGGGCATCCCACTTTCTGCAAGAGACAAATGACAACGATGTCGTTTGGAGGTCCCGGCATTTTGAGACTGTGACATCTCAGGAGAAAGACCTAACAGAGGGAGGCGCACAAGTGATGCAGGAACAGAATCAGGGCTGGACGATGGTGAAGGGTGCTAGAAAGAAGCCCAATAGAGGAACAGTCTCGGAAGGAGTCTACAGGATTACACAGATGAGGGAGACACGTGAGAGAACGGCAGGCAGATTTGGACCCCTGAGTTCCTTGAGGAGTAGTTCAGAGGAAGAAATGGAGGGGAAGGATACGGTAAGAGAGCTCGGAATCAAGAAAAAGGACAAGAAAAATGAAGGGAAAGAATCATGGAATGTAGGAAAGTCAAAGTATCGCACCTTAGATGACTTGAGTATGAAGGAACTTTCGCAACTGGTAGATGAGACCAAGGCCAAATGGGACCTCATGCGGACTGAAAGACAGGAACTCAGAGAAAACCCGGATAATGTATCATCCAAACCAAAGGAAGATTCTGAGGATCCCTCTTATGCGAAGCAAGTACATTTACAAAACAAGCAACTCTTTCTTCAAAACTAACTCACAGTACTCAATTGCGTGATGGATCATCTATGAGATAGTAAACCAGAGGGACTGGAGGAACCTGACCTACAAATGATGGACATGGAAGAGAAAGAGGAGATGATATCCCCAGGAGATTTGACACCAGAAGACCTTAAAAGGGATCTTGGGGCAGAAAGTGGTAGTCACTCTGAGATTCCTCCAAACCAGGAACAGTATCACCTAGAGCGGGATCGACGGCAACACCGGGATCAAGTGCACCTCATGGGAGAACCCCCTGACCCACCAGGGAATAAAGGAGATTCCTCGGTCTCTCTACCCGGTAGGACCACACCTCCTGCTTTACAGGAGGGGGTGGAAACATTGTTAAATTCAGGATTGAGGATGGGAGAAGAGATGTCTATTGATGATCATCTTGATGACCCTCAGGATGATACTGAACACCGAGATCGCGCTTGTCAGTAGTCTTCCTTTAATTTTTATTTTCCCCAATCCCGATTCCTTATTAACTACATACTTTTAATTATGGGTTCAATTACTTTAATCACTTGGAATTGTGGGGGTTTGAGGCAGGTGGGGAGGAGGGAGGGCATCTATTACCATTGTAGTCATCTGCAGGCAGATTTTATAGTCTTACAAGAGACTAATATTTCTAACCCCAGGGAAAGGAGTAGGGCACAAAGGACTTGGACCTGGGGACCCTCCTTTTGGACTCTGGTGGAGAGTGGAGCGGGAGGTGTGGCGATTTTGTCTAAGTTTAATCGAGGATTGCAAATTATACAAACGATAGAGGCAACTCTTGGTCACCTCTTAGTGTTGGATTTTGACTGGGGGAGGAATGACAAGGTTCCACCTCGTAGATTTCGAATATGCGCCGTGTATGCTCCAATTAACAGATACCAGAGGCAAAACCTGTGGAAAATGCTCCAAGACTATTTACACACTAGTAGATAACTACTGATAATCGGAGACTTTAACATCAGGTCGGAACTTTCCAACAGGCTGAATTTGAGACAACCAGGTGAACAACAATACAAGCCGTTAACGGTAGAAGAACATGGTCTGAGGGCCCTCCTGAAAGATCGTATGGGCTTGGTGGACGTAGCCTTGGAGACTGTCAATGATATGGCGTATATTCCAACACATCACCAGCTGACTTTTCAAAACAAATTTGAGGTCCCTCACGGTTGCACCATGACGTATTTCCATCCACTTTTGGCCAGCCGGTTGGACAGGATATGGGTGGGAAAGACTCTGCATCTACAGAGTTGTCACCTCTTGGTGAATCCATGGTCCAACCACATGATGGTGCAAGCAGTTCTGACGATGGACTCGGTTCCGAGGCATGGGAGATGGACCAGATGGACCCTTTGAGAAACGGATCTTAAATCCTTTCATTTAGAGCGAGAAATTATCCTCACCATTGAATACCATAAGAGGTTTCGATATGATTCTGAACTGATAACATGGTGGGAGGGGTTAAAGCGTGCTATCAAAAAGACATGCATTTGAGCCAATCAGAACAATGCCTCATGGGAATTGAGGGAATACCACAGGGCTATTCAATCTGTCCTGGCGACTCAATGGAAGATGGCGAGGGGTGTCCCGTGTGATCAGAGGAGATTCTGGGAGAACCACAATAAAATTAAGGAATACTAAACCCACCAATGACACAAACGGCACTTGACGAAGGTAGCCAGAGCCTCGGGCCCCGTCATACAGAAAGGGGAGTGGCAGAAGGATCATTTGCCCAGGACCTCCCAAAGTCTTACTGGCTTGAGGATGGGACCAGAAGCACTGATAGAGAGAGAATTGGAGAGGATCATGGCAGTGATCTCCTATTATTATGGACAACTTTACGGTCTGGAGGAGGATTCTCAGGAAAAGGAGGAAGTGGAGACGTACCTAAGACGAGCGGGAGTACAGCAGGTGACTTTTGAGGAAGATGAGATTCATAATCTCATGGAGCCCTTTGCAGAAGAGGAGGTGCGGTCCGCACTCAGAGCGGGGAAACGTTCTTCAGTTCCAGGAAAGGATAGTTTGCCATACGGTCTCTACCGCGACCTGGAGGATTATTTTGTTCCCATTCTTACAGAGCTCTACAATGAGATGTGGCGGCGGAAGGAGATCAGACTCAGTTTTTAACAGGGCATGATGACTTTATTATATAAAGATGGCGAACCCTCTCTTATTACCAACTGGAGACCCATCACAGTAAATAATGTTGATTATCGGATTCTGACGAGAGCTTTGAACACCCGTTTGAAAAAGATTGCACACAGGATTATCTCTCCCGGACAGACCAGTGGCATCCCCGGTCGAAAAATGGCCCACACCGCCTGTTTGTTCAGACAAGTTTTCCAGCAGATTAGAGATGAAGGGAACGAGCAATGGCTGCTCCAGTTGGATCAGAGCAAAGCCTTTGATCGAGTCGCACATAAGTACCTGTGGAAGGTTCTCGAATGTCAAGGGATTCCTGACTCCTTCTCATTGTTCCTGCAGGCTCTGTATGAGGGTTCGCAAGTGTTTCCACAAGTGAGCGGAGCGGTGGGACCACCGATCTTTGTTCGGAAGGGGGTCTGGCAAGGCTGTCCCCTGAGTCCCTTACTCTATGTGGTGACATTGGAACCTCTCTTGAAATCAATCAAGAATGACCCGACTATTAGAGGGTTCTGCCCTACTGGGAGGAGAGGTTTGAAATTGGCAGTGACGGCACATGCTGATGACGTGTATCTGTGGTTGAAGGATGAAGAAGATTTAAAGAGGGTTCGGAAACTTCTGGAGACCTACGAGAAGTTCTCGGGAGCTTGGATAAATGTGGACAAGAGTAAAATCTACCTCCTGCACAGTCAGTCTGCCTCTATCTCCACAATAACATAAGAACATAAGAGAAGCCAATGTTGAATCAGGCCAATGGCCCATCTAGCCCAACACTCTGTCATACAGTGGCCAAAATATACCAGGTGCCATCAGGAGGTCCAGCAGTGGGGCCAGGACACTAGAAGCCCTCCCATTGCTGCCCCCCCCAGCACCAATAATAGAGTGCATCACCTGCCCCAGACTGAGCGTTCCCATCTATACCCTGTGGCTAATAGCCACTGATGGACTTCTGCTCCATATGTTTATCTAATTCCCTCTTGAAACTCTCCATGCTTGTAGCTGCCACCACCTCCTATGGCAGTGAATTCCATATGTTAATCACTCTTTGGGTGAAGAAGTATTTCCTTTTATCTGTTCTAACCCGACTGCTCAGCAATTTCATGGAGTGCCCACGAGTTCTTGTATTGTGAGAAAGGGAGAAAAGTACTTCTTTCTCAACCTGCTCAATCCCATTCATAATCTTATAAACCTCAATCATGTCACCCCTCAGCCGTCGTTTCTCCAAGCTAAAGAGCCCCAAGCATTTTAACCTTTCTTCATAGGGAAGGTGTTCCAACCATTTTATCATTCTAGTTGCCCTTCTCTGCACTTTTTCCAATGCTATAATATCCTTTTTGAGATATGGCGACCAGAACTGTACACAGTGTTCCAAATGAGGTCGCACCAATGATTTATACAGGGGCATGATGATACTGGCTGATTTGTTTTCAATTCCCTTCCTAATAATCCCCAGCATAGCGTTGGCCTTCTTTATTGCAGCTACACACTGTCTAGACATTTTCATTGAGTTATCCACTACGACTCCAAGATCTCTCTCTTGGTCTGTCTCTGCCAGTTCAGACCCCATCAACGTGTATTTATATTTAGGATTTTTGGCTCCAATGTGCATCACTTTGCACTTGGCCACATTGAACCCCATTTGCCACGTTGACGCCCACTCACCCATCCTCGCCAGATCCCTTTGGAGTGCCTCACAATCCTCCCTGGTTTTCACCACCCTGAACAACTTTGTGTCATCTGCAAATTTAGCCACTTCACTGCTTACTCCCAATTCCAAATCATTAATAAACAAGTTAAAAAGCATTGGACTGAGTACTGATCCCTGTGGTACCCCACTGCTTACCACCCTCCACTGAGAAAGTTTCCCATTTATACTCACTCTCTGTTTCCTATTTATAAGCCAGGTTTTGATCCACAAGAGGACTTGTCCTTTTATCCCATGTCTATTGAGCTTACTTAGGAGCCTTTGATCAGGAACTGTATCAAAAGCTTTCCGGAAGTCAAGGTAAATAATATCTATGGGGTCCCCCTTGTCCACATGTTTGTTCACTCCCTCAAAAAACACTAACAGATTAGTAAGACTCTGGTTTTCAATGCTCTTCCTCCACTTTAACCTGGGCCACTGGAGCACTTTGATGGGAGCCAGGCAGACGGAAACGAGCGGGCAAGAAGCGTGGCTTCTCTTTGGGAACTCTTGTATGTCGACCCAATGGGGAAAGCTCTGGTGGGAAGGACAGGCACCCATCCTGGAAACTATCCCCCACGCAGTGAAACATTGTCCGGCGGTGAACAGAGACTGGACAGTCATCATGCGGACATTACAGTGGTCCTCCCTGGCTCTACAGACATGGGAGACTATCGTCTCTGGGCTAGAGCCACAGAAAGGTATCGATCCGCCTTCGACGGGAAGAGAGAACATATGGAAGCCTGGGCTCCTCCAGGCGAGCCGCAAGAAAGTGGACTGTGTGCTATGGGTGGTGGTGCGCCTGGTCAATTTGGTTTGTTTGAACGTGATCTTGAGAAACCAGCATAGAGAAATCCAGGCCAAATCACCTACCTCTGTGGCAGAAACAGGGAATTATGTGCTGGGATATCTGGACAGAATTAGACTCTGGGAGAAGGCGACTACGAAATTTCCTCAGTGGTGTGGCAGGTGGAGGTGGTTTTCAGAGATGAACCCTCCAGTTCCGTGAGAGGGGAGACGTTGAGTGCTCTAGTAGTGTGTATTTTCACAAGGCAGATATTCGGAAAGGAGGGAGAGAAAAATTTTAGGTCATGGTTAATTGTAACCCACTTTGATTTGTTTTCATCTAGCTTAATCTAATCTAATTTAATTTAACCTTATTTGATATTGCAGGGTTGTATCACATGGATGCAATATCACTTCTTCTTTGTGTTGTTCTAATTGTTGCCATGGGAATCCTTATTTCTCTTTTTTATTATGTGACATGGATCTGTTTTAAGCTCTAAGGGAGAACCTTTAGAAGATATATTATGTTCAAATTTATACAGAGTTCAAATGGTTTGAAGTGTTCAAAATGTTTAGAGTGTTTAAAATGTTTTGAATGTTTAAAATGTTTGAAATGTTTAAAATGTTTTAAAATGTTTAAAATGTTTGAAATGTTTAAAATGTTTAAAACGCTTTAAAGTTTTTTAAAGCTTAAAAAGCTTAAAATGTCTGAAATGCTCAAAGTTTATGGTTTATGGTTTATTACTTAAGGTTTATTACTTAAAGTTTATTGGTTTATCATTAAAAATTCTCTGTCAATTCCTGCTATAACCTGTATGCTGTATTTTGGTACGTATTGTGTATTTTATAGTTTGGGGGGTTGTACTTAATCATTTGTGCTTGTATTTTGTATTTTACAGTTTGTGCTTTCTATAACATATATTTTGTATCTTAAAGTTTTTTTACAATGTGTATCTTGTATATTTTGCAGTTTGTATTTTGTAAACAACTTTATATCGTTGAAATTATTCTTGTAAAACTTTGTAAATTCCTTTGTATGTAGGAAGGAATTTTTAATAAAAAAATTTATTTTCCTAAAAAAACATTATTTTCCTAACCCTAACCTTAACCCCTAACCCCCTAACCCTAACCCGATCCCAAACCCGAAACCCCTAACCCTAACCCCCAAACCCTAACCCCCAAAACCAAACCCCCTAACCCCCTAACCCGATCCTGAACCCAAAACCTTACCCAAACCTGAACCCAAACCCGAAACCGAACCTAAACAGAGGAATGTTTGCAATGCTGGAAACATTGGTGACTTGCGACAGGACAAAAAGTGCAATTTTTTACCACCTATTGCATTCTGGCGGCAAACTACTTGGCAGGAGTTTACCCCCCCCCCGCAGTGACAATGAAGACAGTCACGAAACGTTTTTTCCGATGGATTTTCGGTATGGCCACATTTCCTCTGGTGAGGATTGTGGCTCAAAGGAAGCAGAGTGAAGGGGGATTGATTTGAGCCTTTGGTTCCTCATCAAATTCTTACATCTTAACTGTGGTCAGCTGGAATCATCCCAGGGATCATGTCAGAAAGTGGCAGAAGAGTTGGTGGTGTGGACAGCCTTTGCGAAGAGTTGTGTGAACACTGCATGGGGCCGACGGTGGTGGGAGAAAAGACAACCTATTCTGTGACTGACCCAGAGGCTAATGAGAGATCTACCAGATTTTATTGTGGAAGTTGCACTCACCATCAGACGGTATGGGATCGAGGCCACCCAAGATGTAATTCAGAAATGTCCAGCTCAGGCAGGAGTCCTTTATTGGCAGTTGTTCCGTCACTTCCGATCAGGTCTGTAACTGGTGGCTGATCACCATCAACAATGTGGACTACTGGATCTTTGTGAGGGTTCTGAACACCAGGCTGAAGAAAGCCCACAAGATCATGTTGCCGGGGCAGATCAGCACAATCCTGGGCAGGAGGACAGTCCACATGGCATGCCTCTTTTGCCAAGCCTTCCACTCAGTCTGAGAGGAGAGGATGCAGCAGTGGCTCTTATAGCTCAACCAGCAGGGTGGATCAGATGTACCTGTGGGCGGTCTTGGAATTGCAGGGCATCCCTGAACCCCTTGTGGCACTTTTCCGGGTGCTCTATGCGGGAGCTCGTATCTCCCTGTACATCAGAGGCATCATGGGCCCTTCCTTCGCTGTCATGAGAGGAGTCTGGCAGGGGTGCTCCCTCAGTACGTGTTGGCCCTGGAACCCTTCCTGAGATCAGTAAAAAAAGACATCTCCATCAGAGGTCTGTGGATTGACAGCACCGGCTGGTCTAAGCTCTCAGCGATTGCACACGTGGATGACACATACCTGTGGCTGCAGGGCAAGGAGGACCTCTCCTAATCCTAACCCCTAACCCTAACCTGTAATCTCCCCCCCAGCAACAAGACTTTCAATATCTTTTTTTGCATAGTTTAAAATCAAGGCAGAACCCATGGATTAGTAACCTCTTCCCCAAGTATGCATCACTTCATACATACACATACACAGAAATCACTGGTTGCCGGGCCTGTGGTGGTGCTAGGGTGTGTGATCATATGACATAAGTGATTTTAGCAAACAATGGAATAGAATTCCAAGAATTTCAAGATTGGTCAAGACCTCTGACCACTACCAACTCCTGCTGATCCATGTGGGAACAAACAATATGGCCTGAAGAAACCTTGAATGGATCTCCAAAGACTACGAGGCTCTGGGCAAGAAGGTGAAAGACCTGGGGGCACAAGTGGTGTTCTCCTCCATTTTACCTGTTGAGGGCCATGGAGCTGGAAGGGAGAACAGGATACTGGAGGTGAATGGCTGGTTACGTAGATGGTACTGTCGAGAGGGATTTGGCTTCCTGGACCATGGTATGTACCTCCAAGATGAAGGACTGTTGGCAACAGATGGGGTGCACCTTACAAAGAGTGGGAGGAATGCCTTTGCTGCACGACTTGGGAACCTGATCAGGAGGGCTTTAAACTGAAGACATCGGGGGTGGGAAGAAAAATTTTGATGTTGTGCAGCATCCCAAACACTAAGTTTAAGAAGGGGTGTGACCAGAGAATAAATGAATGGGAGAGAGGTGAGTTCAGTAATTTTCAGGTAAAATTGAAGGGACCTACAGTAGGAAAGGATGTCTGTGATCTGAAATGTCTTTATACTAATGCACAGAGTATGGGAAATAAACAGGAGGAACTTGAACTTCAAATATTGGAAAGTAATTATGATCTAATAGGTATCTCTGAGACTTGGTGGGATGAATCTCATATATAGAGCACAGCGATTGAAGGATATACCTTGTCCAAACAGAACAGAATAAACAAAAAAGGCGGCGGGGCGGCACTATATGTCAAGAATGAATACACTTGCACTGAAATTGAGGATTTTGAGAGTTGCCCTGTTGAAAGTGTGTGGGTAAGGATAGAGCAGGGGAGGGAAGAAGGGGATATTGTTGTGGGGGTATACTCCAGACCTCTGAACCAACCTGAGGAACTAGATGATGCATTTGTACAACAGCTTGCTAAACTTTCACAGACACAGGATGTAGTGGTTATGGGAGATTTCAACTATCCAGATATTTGCTGGAAATCTAACTCTGCTAGACATGGGGCATCCCGCAGATTCTTGAACAGTCTTGCAGACAACTTCATCTCTCAGAAGGTGGGGGTGGGAACCAGATGATCTGCTATCCTAGATCTAATTCTGACTAACAGGGAAGAACTGGTTGATGAGGTGAATGTTGTAGGATCCTTGGGGAATAGTGACCATGTCAGCTTGGAATTTGACATAATGACGGATATGAAACCAGGACATAGTAGGACTCATATCCTGGACTTCAGGAAGGCTGATTTCAAAAAACTCAGAGAAATATTAGGTAGGATCTCATGGCTGGAAATGCTGAGGAAGAAATCTGCATAGGAAGGATGGGTGATGCTGGAAAATGAAGTGCTTAAGGCACAATCGCAAACTGTTCCAGTAAGAAAGAAAGGTGGGAGATGGGTAATGAAGCCGAGGTGGCTGAACAAGGAACTCTCTGAAGATGTTCTGGTCACCACATCTCAAAAAGGATATTAGAGCATTGGAAAAAGTGCAGAGAAGGGCAACTAGAATGATAAAAGGGTTGGAACACCTTCCCTATGAAGAGCTTGGAGAAACGACAGCTGAGGGGTGACATGATCGAGGTTTATAAGATTATGAATGGGATTGAGCAGGTTGAGAAAGAAGTACTTTTCTCCCTTTCTCACAATACAAGAACTCGTGGGCACTCCATGAAATTGCTGAGCAGTCAGATTAGAACAGATAAAAGGAAATACTTCTTCACCCAAAGAGTGATTAACATATGGAATTCACTGCCATAGGAGGTGGTGGCAGCTACAAGCATGGAGAGTTTCAAGAGGGAATTAGATAAACATATGGAGCAGAAGTCCACCAGTGGCTATTAGCCACAGGGTATAGATGGGAACTCTCAGTCTGGGGCAGGTGATGCACTCTATTCTTGGTGCTGGAGGGGGTAGAAGTGGGAGGGCTTCTAGTGTCCTGGCCCCACTGCTGGACCTCCTGATGGCACGTGGTATATTTTGGCCGCTGTGTGACAGAGTGTTGGACTAGATGGGCCATTGGCCTGATTCAACATTGGCTTCTCTTATGTTCTTATGTTCTTATGTAAAAAGGGAAATGTACAGGAAATGGAATTACTGAGAGTGAGTACAAGAAGCAGGCTCGAATCTGTAGGGATGGTGTCAGAAAGGCTAAAGCACAGATGGAGCTGAGGCTTGTGAGGGATGCTAAAAATAACAAGAAAAAATTCCATGCCTATGTTCGAAGCAAAAAGAAGAACAGGGATGGGGTAAGCTCATTGCTAGGGGAAGACGGTCAGGTCTTAACAAGGGATGAGGACAAAGCGGAATTACTCAACTCTCACTTTGCATCAGTCTTTAACCATAAGGCGAGCTGTATACAAACTGAAGAACGCAGGGCATATGAACGAAGGAGGAACTGCCAGTACAGAGTAAGTAAGGAAATGGTTAGAGAGCATCTGGCTGCCTTAAATACTTTCAAATCTCCAGGGCCAGATGACTTGCATCCCAAGGTGCTAAAAGAAATTACAGATGTTATTTCAGAGCCTCTGGCTGTAATCTTTGAGATGTCCTGGAGTACAGGTGTTGTGCCGGAAAACTGGAGAAGAATGAATGTTGTCCCGATCTTCAAGAAGGGGAAAAAGATGGACCTGGGAAATTACAGACCTGTCACCTTGACATCAATACCTGGAAAAACTCTAGAGCAGATTATCAAACGCTCTGTCTGGGAGCACCTTGAACAGAATGAGTTAATTGGTAGTAGTCAGCATGGGTTTATCACGAATAAGTCATGCAAGACCAACCTTATCTCCTTTTTTGACAGAGTTACTAAAATGGTTGACTCTGGCAATGCTGTGGACATAGTATATCTAGATTTCAGTAAAGCATTTGACAAAGTTTCTCATGATATCCTTGAGGATAAGCTGGTTAAGTGTGGGCTGGATGGCGCAACTGTTGGATGGATTCATGGTTGATTGAAAAATCATACCCAATGAGTGCTTGTAAATGGCTCTCCGTTTACGTGGAGGGAAGTCTTGAGTGGAGTGCCACAGGGCTCGGTCCTGGGCCCAGTGTTGTTCAATGTTTTTATAAATGACCTGGAGAAAGACATAGAGGGGATGCTTATCAAATTTGCAGATGACACAAAGCTGGGTGGGATTGCTAATTCTGAAGAAGACAGAGTCAGGATTCAAAAGGATTTAGGCAGGCTGGAACAGTGGGCTGAGGCAAATAAAATGAAATTCAGTAGAGATAAGTGCAAAGTCCTACACCTAGGCACAAAAAATCAAAGGCACAGATATAGAATGGGAGGGACTTGGCTTGGCAGCAGCACATGTAAAAGGGATCTCAGTGTTCTGGTTGATCACAAGCTCAACATGAGCCTGCATTAGCTATGAAGAAAGCTAATGCAATCTTAGGCTGCATTAACAGAAGCATTGTGTCCAGATCACGGGAGGTGGTCACCTGGAGTACTGTGTCCAGTTTGGGGCACCACAATTTAGGAAGGATGTTGACAAGCTCAAGTGTGTCCAGAAGAGGTCAACCAGGATGGTGAGAAGGTTTGAATCCAAGTATTATGAGGAAAGGCTGGAAGAGTTGGGTATGTTTAGCCTGGGAAAGAGAAGGCTTAGAGAGGACATGATGGCAGTCTTCAAGTATTTGAAGGGTTGTCATGTAAAAGATGGAGCCGATCTATTATCTCTTGCTCCAGATTGCAGGACTAGATCTAATGGGTGGAAATTACAAGGGAGTCGTTACCGGCTAGATATCAGGAGAAACTTTCTAACTGTAAGAGTGGTTGAGCAGTGGAATGGTCTGCCTCAGGAGGTGGTGGATGCTCCTTCCCTGGACGTTTTCAAGTGGAGGCTGGACGACCGTCTTTTGGGTATTTTGTAGGGCTATCTTTTTGCAATGCTCCTGCAGAGTGCCGGGGGTTGGACTCGATGACCTGGTAGGCCCCAACCTGGAATAAAATAAAATGCAGTCTTAAAATGCAGCTCTAGAGGGAGGTAGAGAATAAGGCTTGGGATGCAGCAGTATGGTGTGAGAGCCAGTCTGGTGTAGTGGTTAAGTGTGCGGACTCTAATCTGGGAGAACCGGGTTTGATTCCCCACTCCTCCACTTGCACCTGGGTGGATGACCTTGAACAAGCCATGGTTCTGGCACAGCTGTTCTGGAAAAAGAGCAGTTTCTGTCAAGAGCATTCTCAGCCCCACCTACCTCACAGGGTGTCTGTTGTGGGGAGGGGAAGGGAAAGGCATTTGTAAGCTGCTCTGAGACTCCTTTCGGTAGTGAAGGGCAGAGTATAAATCCAATCTCTTCTTCTCTTCTTTCAGCTGCAAAACACCCTCAGGTCCATGATAGTTTTTAAGGCTGAACTATACATTAGAGGATCTGCTTGCAGTTCCTGAACGTCACATGTTGGGGTTGGCAACCTCCAGTGGGGCCTGGAAATCTCTCAGGATTACAAGAGATCTCTGTACTGCTGAGATCAGTCAGACTCCATAGTATCATATCCTTCAGAGGCACCATATCCTTGGCTCGATTTATTGTTCTTTCTTCAGCTATTTTATCTGGCAGATTCCATAAGAACATAAGAACATAAGAGAAGCCAATGTTGAATCAGGCCAATGGCTCATCTAGTCCAACACTCTGTCACACAGTGGCCAAAAATACCAGGTGCCATCAGGGTTAGGGTTAGAAGCCCTCCCCAGCATCAAGAATAGAGTGCATCACCTGCCCCAGAGTTCCCATCTATACCCTGTGGCTAATAGCCACTGATGGACTTCTGCTCCATATGCTTATCTAATTCCCTCTTGAAACTGTCCATACTTGTAGCTGCCACCACCTCTTGTGGCAGTGAATTCCATGTGTCCATTACTCTTTGGGTGAAGAAGTACTTCCTTTGATCTGTTCTAACCCGACTGCTCAGCAATTTCATGGAGTGCCCATGAGTTCTTGTCTTGTGAGAAACAGAGAAAAGTACTTCTTTTTCAACCTGCTCTATCCCATCCATAATCTTATAAACCTCGATCATGTCACCCCTCAGCCGTCGTTTTTCCAAGCTAAAGAGCCCCAAGCGTTTTAACCTTTTTTCATAGGGAAAGTGTTCCAACCCTTTTATCATTCTAGTTGCCTTTCTCTGCACTTTTTCCAATGCTATAATATCCTTTTTGAGGTGTGGTGACCAGAACTGTACACAATATTCCAAATGAGGTCACATCAATGATTTATACAGGGGCATGATGATACTGGCTGATTTGTTTTCAGTTCCCTTCCTAATAATCCCCAGCATAGCATTGGCCTTCTTTATTGCAGTTACACACCGTCTAGACATTTTCAGAGAGTTATCTACTACAATTCCAATATCTCGTTCTTCGACAGTCTCTGCCAGTTCAGACCCCATCAGTGTGTATTTATATTTAGGATTTTTGGCTCCAATGTGCATCACTTTGCACTTGGCCACATTGAACCCAAAATGCTTTCTTGCATTTCTTTTTCTTTGGGATGGTGGTGATTGCTGCCTCTTGTACAATGTCACGAACCTCCACCCATAGTTCTTCAGGCACTCTATCAAATCTAGTCCCTTAAACCTATTCTTCACCTCCACTGTATATTCATCAAGGATGTGATTGAGGTCAAATCTGAATGGCCTAGTGGTTTTCCCAATTTTCTTCAGTTTAAATCTGAATTTTGCAATGACTAGCTCATAATCTGAGCCACAGTCAGCTCCAAGTCTTGTTTTTACTGACTGTATAGAGCGTCTCCATCTTTGACTGCAAATTATATAATAAATCTGATTTCAGTGTTGCCCATCTGGTGATGTCCATGTATAGAGTCGCCTCTTAGGTTGTTGGAAGAGGGTGTTCGCTATGACCAGCATGTTCTCTTGACAAAACTCAGTTAGCCTTTGCCCTGCTTCATTTTGTTCTTCAAGGCCGAACTTGTCTGTTATTCTGGTTACCTTGTGACTACCTACTTTAGCGCTCCTGTCAGAAGCCCTAACTTAGTCAGCCAAACACCATGCCTTGTAGTTCAAACAAGAATAGCGTTTATTGAAAAGCTGCAATAGAAAGGTTCCTGGAGCAGATACATTGTTCAGAATAACTTGGTTACACAAAGCAGGCGGTTATACAGGGAAGGGGGTGAATGGGGACCCCCCCTTCTACCAATCAGGGAATAACATGCGAATGGGAATCGAAAGTTACTACGCTAATGAAGTTCCCACCGCCCCCATTAATCTCAGCAAAGCTGCAGCTTTGAAAGAGATAGGAAAGCTCGCAGCTTGACTCTCCAAGGTCAGAATGTTCAGTCTACCAGATAGGGGTTACCAGAGCCACATTCCATTCTCACACACCAGACATAAATCAACACCCCTACGATCCCAACCTCCCGCCCATCACGCCACCATGGCGCCCATAGCCATCCTCCCCTCCCCTCCATCCATCATGGCAGGACTACCTGACATGCAGCCCTCTCGAAAACAAATCTACCCCTTTGGCTTGTGGGGGTACAGTTTGTGAAAAGCCCGGATCATCCGGGGGGCCCAAACATTTTCCGCCCTTACCCGCTCCCTCTGTTCAGGCCCAAAATCAACCCATTCCACCAGATAAAACAAGCGATTGCGAGAGATCTTAGAGTCCAAGATTTGCGAAACTTCGTAGTGAGGTTCCCCCCCCACCAATAGCGGAGGCGGGGCGGGTTGCTTCGGTCTCCATTTGTTCTCCTCAGGCGCCCGGCGTAGAAGCCTTACATGAAAGACAGGATGAACAGACTTTAGAGACTTAGGCAAGGCAAGTTCTACAGTCACATTGTTAATAACTCTCACAATCTCAAAAGGTCCAATAAATTTCCAACCAAGCTTGCGACTCGGTTGAATGCCACGTAAATTCTGTGTGGACAAATAAGCAAACTCCCCACACTTAGGAATCCAGGACAAACTGCGTTTCTTGTCCGCTTGGGTTTTATAGGCGTTTTTAGCCTCCTCTAGAGTCTTAGCTAACGATGACCACGCCGTTTGCAACTGTTTGCACCAGTCTCCAGCATCTCCCGCCGGGAGGTCGGGAGAACTCAAAAATGGTAAAGGCGGGGCGTCATATCCATGAACCGCCTTGAATGGGGACATCCCTGTCGATGAGTGCTGAGTGTTGTTGTAACAGAACTCAGCCAAAGGCAACAGAGAGTGCCAATTGTCCTGCTGAAAGTTTGTAAAACACCGTAAATATTGTTCAAGAGTTTGATTCACACGTTCAGTCTGCCCATCTGTTTCCGGGTGGTATGCACTGCTGACCCCCCTCTCCACCCCAAGCAGTGACATTAATTCACTCCAGAAATGCGAAACAAATTGAACCCCTCTATCCGAGACCACCTTAGCAGGCAAAGTGTGGAGCCTCACAACGTGTTGCAGGAACGCTGAGGCTAGTTTTTTGGCAGAGGGGATGGATGCAAATGGAACGAAGTGAGCCTGCTTAGTGAACAGATCCACTATCACCCAGATGACAGTATTCCCCCCACTCGGGGGTAAGTCAGTAATAAAGTCCATAGAGATCACTTCCCATGGACGAGCCGGTGTGGGGAGGGGTTGTAGTGCTCCTGGGGGTTTACCGGGTCTGGGCTTACTCATCAAGCACGTTTGGCAAGCCGACGTGAATAACAAAATGTCTTTTCGTAGCCCAGGCCACCAAAATTGTCTCTGTAGGAGCTGGAGAGATTTTACAAACCCCGTGTGCCCAGCCAGTTTCGAGCCATGCGCCCAGCCCATCACCTCCCCCTAAGGGAACTGGGAACAAACAGTCTATGATTCTTTTTCCAACAGCCATGCGCATCTTGAGAGACTCCTTCCTCCCCCCCCACCTCTTCCCTATCAGCGTCAGACATAGCTGTAGAGAATTTTGTAATCCAGTCATCGGTGGGAGGGGTTGGGGATGGAGGGGGACGTTTGGCTTGCTCTCGGGTGGTGACTGCCCCTCCCAACTGGGAAGGCGTGAAGACCGAGTCATGAATCTCCTCCCTTTTACTGTCATGTTGTGGGAGGCGCGACAATGCATCGGCAAGCGAGTTAGACGTCCCAGGGAAGTGGTGCAGTGTAAAATTGAACTTGGAGAAGAAATCGGCCCAACGCAGCTGCTTGGCGTTCAAGGACCGGGGGAGCGGAGAAGCTCGAGGTTTTTGTGATCAGTCCATACCTCGAAAGGGACCCGCGCCCCCTCTAGCCAATGGCGCCAGGTAGACAACGCTAAACGGATCGATCCCGCTTCTTTTTCCCACACCGACCAATTCCGTTCGGTATCGTTAAATTTCTTAGAGACATAGGCAAGGGGGTGCAATTTACCATCCTCCCCCTCTTGGAGGATCGCCCTCCCATAGCAACGTCAGAAGCGTCTACTTGTACAATGAATTTCTTAAGTTCATTCGGGTGAGCTAACACAGGCTCAGACGTAAATAGGGCTTTCAGTTGGTCAAAAGCCCGCTGGCACTCCGGAGACCATTCCAGTTTGGCCCCAGGTCTAGTGCAGTCGGGTGACTTCCCTTTCGTTTTAAGCAGATCAGTTAAGGGGAGAGCCACTTGAGCAAAGTTCGATAGGAATGATCTGTAAAAGTTCGCAAATCCGAGGAACCCTTGGAGTTGCCTCCGGGTTTTGGGTGGCTCCCACCCCACCACATCTTTTATTTTGTCAGGGTCCATCTCAATCCCCTTTTGGGATATGCGGTAGCCCAAGAAAGGGATCTCCGTCTTGTGAAATTCACATTTGGACAGCTTAGCAAAGAGTTTATGCTTGTGCAACGTTTGTAACACCTCTCGCACCAGTTTCACGTGAGATTTCAGGTCATGGGAATACAAAAGGATATCATCAAGGTAAACAAGGACCCCTTGAACAAATATTTGTGGAGCACCTCATTAATTAAATTCATGAAGACCCCGGCGCTCCCTGAAGCCCGAACGGCATAACTAAGTATTCAAATTGACCCAGGGGGTATTGAATGCCGTTTTGAATTCATCCCCCTCCCGTATTCGGACCCTGAAGTAGGCATCTCTGAGATCTAACTTAGAGAAAATTTCCCCCCAGCCACTGCAGCCAACAAGTCTTTGATTAGGGACATGGGGTAAGCGTTCGTGTTGGAGACTGCATTCAAGCCACGATAGTCGGTGCACAACCGCAACCCCCCGTCCTTCTTTTCCCGAAAAAGCATGGGAGCTGCAAACGGGGAGGATGCTGGCCGTATAAACCCCCGGCTCAGGTTTTTGTCAATAAATTTCCTCAGCTCCACCTTCTCCGAGGGGCTCATAGAATATAATTTCCCTTTGGGCAATTTTTGGTTAGGCAAAATTTCAATCGCACAGTCTGAGTTTCTATGGGGGGGCAGTTCATCGGCTTCCTCCTCCCCAAAGACAGAAGCTAGATCGCGATACTCTGGAGGGATCGCCTCTATTTCCGCTTCTGCCACCCCCGCCATCACTAGAGGCTTCCCCCCGTCGTGGGTCCCCACTCTTCCTTCCACAGGTGGGACCGGCATTTCTCGGCGATGAAATTCACTTTCCCCTCCCCCCATAAAATGTGTGGGTCGTGATCGAAGAACCACGCACTCCCGAGTACCAGGGGAAAGTGGGCAGACGGGGTGACGACGAAGGGCCTCTCCTCCCAGTGATGCCCAATCCCCACCCTCAAGGGTACAGTCTCGTATTTACAGGGTTCCTTCATGGTGGAGCCGTCCATCTGCGTAAAAATCAAGGGGTCGTTTAGTTTAATTACTTTTGCCCCCAGTCCTGTTACTAGTGTGGGGTTGATGAGATCTCTCCCACACCCAGAGTCAATGAGAGCCCGTACTCTCACATGGGTCAATAGACCCGGGTCCACTAAAATCACCGTGAGAAAGAAAAGAGAGGGGGTTTGCTCACCGGGGTTTGCGCCTGGGAGTCTGGGACCTGCTGTTCAGCGCTGTTTACAGCAGGTCCGTCTCGTTTCCCGGCTGCACGGTCTCTCCATCCGATGAGTCCGATGCCTCGCTGAGCGGCTTGGCTTGCAGAGCTTTTGCCCCTCTCGGCTTTGCTACCGGCTTTGGTGTGGACGTGTCGAACTTTTTCTTGACTCCCTTGGGCGCCCCAGTCGGGGCAGGGGAGCTTGGGCAGCTCGCGGCGAAGTGGCCCCCTTCCCCGCACTTGAGGCATAAACCTTGCTTCATCCGGAGTTCCCTCGTGCCATCCTTCGGTTTTGGATTCGGTGTGGGGTGTTTTCCTCGGGCGGCCGGTGTAGGGCCCCGATTGATCATCGCAGCTGCATCATCCAATTTGATGGTTTTCAAGCGGTTTTCCATAGTGATGGCGGCTTGTATCCAACCAGACAGTGTGTCTGGGTCTTGGGTCTTGGTGACTTCCCGGCGAATCTCCGCGTTGAGCCCCAACTTGTAGTACTCCACGAGGGTTCCATCTTGCACTCCTCGGATTTTGGCCGCACATCTACGGAACTCCGCTGTGTAATCCCTTACCGATCTTGCGCCTTGCTTGAGGGCCCGGATCGTCGCCTTAGCCGCTTTATTGGAGTTCACGTCCTCGAATTGCTCTTTCATGGCCCACATGAAAGAGTCGATTTCTCTCAGTTCCCGCCCGTCGGCTTGATGAAGCCCGACAGACCAGTCAGCTGCCACTCCCTTCAGGTGGGATGCTATGACATCTACCATGCGGTCTTCGCGCTGGAAAAGGTGGCCCCAGGTCTCGATAAATCTTTCAGCCCTCACGAGGAAGAATGGGAACTTTTCTGGGTCTCCATCGAAATCTGCGTCGAGGAGTTCCGCAGGCTTCGGTGGCAAGAACCCCCATGGACGAGGGGGTGGCTGCCCCGGTGGCCCTTGCGGTCCTGGCCCCGCTGGTTGCGCCGGAGGCGGAGCTGGCACATTCTGCTGGTCTGGACCCGGCACCGGGCGTTGATCCTGGGGAGGGTGGTCTGGTGGTTCCTCCCTCCGTTGCCGCTCGCGCTCCTCCCGGATGCCCTCCGCGATCATTTGTGGGATGCGGGCGAGGGACTCATCCAAGAAGCGCATCAGGCGGTCCTGGCTCGGTTCCCCACTCCACCTTCTTCTCACCACGGCACCTTCCGGGAGTTCGGAGTCTCGGCCGGTGTCTTCCAGGGCCCCCGCCGTCATCAGTCTGCGGACCGATCTTTCGGGGTGGCCTCCCCCCACCGATGCCCGAGGGGTTCCGAACCACGTTTCATGGGTTTCTGCCAGGGGTTTCACCCAGTCTCGTCTGCGTCCGACTCGGGTGGTCACCCCTCCATAAGCGGCCCCATATGGATCCTCATAGGGCCCTCCGAAGTCGTACTCCTGACCCCACATTCCTGGCACGTACGTGTCAGGGGTCTCTTTGGGTACGTTCTTCCCAAGAGGTTTCTTATCCTCTTTCTTTTCATCCTCGATCGGGAGAGTGTCATCTTCACCGCTACTCATGTTGGAGCCGCGGGTTTCTGACCAGTCCCGGAATTTGATGATGATTCTGAACAAACTGTCAGAAGCCCTAACTTAGTCAGCCAAACACCATGCCTTGTAGTTCAAACAAGAATAGCGTTTATTGAAAAGCTGCAATAGAAAGGTTACTGGAGCAGATACATTGTTCAGAATAACTTGGTTACACAAAGCAGGCGATTATACAGGGAAGGGGGTGAATGGGGACCCCCCCTTCTACCAATCAGGGAATAACATGCGAATGGGAATCGAAAGTTACTACGCTAATGAAGTTCCCACCGCCCCCATTAATCTCAGCAAAGCTGCAGCTTTGAAAGAGATAGGAAAGCTCGCAGCTTGACTCTCCAAGGTCAGAATGTTCAGTCTACCAGATAGGGGTTACCAGAGCCACATTCCATTCTCACACACCAGACATAAATCAACACCCCTACGATCCCAACCTCCCGCCCATCACGCCACCATGGCGCCCATAGCCATCCTCCCCTCCCCTCCATCCATCATGGCAGGACTACCTGACAGCTCCAGTCCCCTATGAGGATGAGGACATTTTTTTTTGGTGTTAGTTCTAGCAGGTGTTGTAGGTCTTCATACAACGATTTATACAGGGGCATTATGATACTGGTTGATTTGTTTCCAATTCCCTTCCTAATAATCCCCAGCATAGCGTTGGCCTTTTTTATTGCAGTCGTACACTGTCTCAACGTTTTCAGAGCGTTATCTACTATGACTCCCAAGATCTGTCTCTTGGTCAGTCTCTTCCAGTTCAGACCCTGTCAACGTGTACTTATAGTTAGGATTTGTGGCCCCAATGTGCATCACTTTACACTTGGCCTCACTGAACCCCATTTGCCACGTTGACACCCACTCGCCCATCCTCGACAGATCCCTTTGGAGTGCCTCACAATCCTCCCTGCTTTTCACCACCCTGAACAATTTTGTGTCATCTGCAAATTTAGCCACTTCACTGCTTACTCTCAACTCCAAATCATTAATGAACAAGTTAAAAAGCATCGGACTGAGTACTGATCCCTGTGGTACCCCACTGCTTACCACCCTCCACTGAGAAAATTGCCCATTTATTCTCACTCTCTGTTTTTGATCCACAAAAGGACTTGTCCTTTTATCCCATGACTATTGAGCTTATTTAAGAGCCTCTGATGAGGAACTATTTGTGGTCCCCATCTTCAAGAAGGGGAAAAGGAGGATCTGGGTAACTACCAACCCATCAGCTTGACATCTATACCTGGAAAAGTTTTAGAATAAATCATCACTCCTTGAGCATTTAGAAAGGAAGTCTGTGATTACTAAGAGCTAGCATGGGTTACTCCAGAATAAGGCATGTCAAACTAGCTTTATCTCTTTTTTTGAGAAAGTTACTACCTTGCTGGATCAGGGGAATGCTGTAGCCATAGTTTATCTTGATTTCAGTAAGTCTTTTGATAAGGTTCCACATAATATTCTTCTCAACAAGTTGGTAAACTGACACAGAGAGTACTCCATCTTTCTATGATATACCTGTGGGGATACCAGTCACAGCTACTGGTGAAATGCCAAGACCACGGCCATACAGCCCGGAAAATCTACAACAGCTAATTGGTAAACTGTAGTTTGGAACCTGTTACTGTTAGGTGGATCTGTAACTGGCGTAAGGAAGCCAACATTCCTACTGAACATTCCTTGGGGCATGAAAATAATCCCCTTCACCCTCCCACCCACAGTTTGCAGCTGAACCACATACCCAGCTGTCACTCATCGAAGCCTCCTTCACTAAAGCTGCTCTTCTAGCAAGTCACTGGGCCAAGTATCGCTCAGTGGCACAGCATGATTTTTAAAAAGCATCTCTTTCCCCACTCAGAAGTTAATTGGTGGTAGTTCTTCATGATTTCCAGTTAACATAACCTTTGCTTTCTTTGCATTGATCAGAAGTCAAAAGTCCCCATTTTCTCATCTGCCTTATCAGCTCAGCTTCACAAATTACCTTTTGATGTTACAGTGTCATGGCCAAACGATAAGTTTACCCTGTTCCCCACCACCACCAAGTAAGGTACTTTCAGTGTCTGTCCAAGGCACAATTAAATTATTGTTCTGGTATTCAACTCAATACACCCTTGTGTTTTCAAAACCAGATGACTGAAACCTCCACCACAGCCTCCTCACTAGTAAGAAAGTTGTATTAGTTTTGGGGAGATGTGTTGTCAAGCACTCCTGCATATTGGGGGTGGGGGTTCTTCTGTACCAAAATGCTCCCAGGAGAGAGAGGGTGTTTCCATCAGCTGATAAACTGGCCTAGTGGTCTCAAGATTCCTAGGGGGCTCCATGAGATGGCACTTGGCTCCTGCCCTGGCTTGAAAGGTCAAGGCCTGGCTGAAGCCCCAGGGGAGGAGAGCGAAGTCAGGCCAGTCAGTGGTGGCTGCTGCGTCCCGCTGACCTCTGGCACGGCTGATTTGCCCATCGAAAGGAGGCGCCGTGAACCCCATGAGATCGCCAGACCCCCTGCGCGTTCTTCCACTTTCGCCCCAATGCCTGGGAGATGGCAGAGTCCCTCGGGTGACGCTGGGAACCGGCGGACCTTCCAGAGATCTGCAAAGGAGACGGCAGGGTCCACGTCAGGTCCGAAATGGCTTGCGGGGGGTGGGGAGGCTCAGGAGGGCTCTGCCCGGACACCAAAAGCGCAGCCGGGGGGGGGGGGGATTAGTTCTGTGATAGGGAAGCAAAGGCTGGGCGGGCGGGGGGGCGTAGAGAGCCGGCTGTCGGGGGGCACATCCCTGGCGAGGCTCGGCTTAGGGGCTGGCGGGCTGGCAGCCAGCGGGAAGCGCTGGTGGCCCCGGAGAGCGGCCGGAGCCCCTGGGCACGGGGGAGGCCTCTGTCCGCAGTCCTGTCCCGTCCGGCGGCACTCCCCGCCCGGCCTCCGCCTCGCCCTCCTCCCCGCCCTCGGCCTCTCTCTCACTTGCAACCCGGCTGCCGAGAGCCGCGGACGGAGATGCGCTCGGCGTGGCTCAGGCTTCTCGCGCTGCTGCTGCTGCTGCTGCTGCCTTCCCTGCCCGCCCGCGCCTCGGAGGACACACGCACAGCCGGTGGGTGAGAGCGGGGTGGCTCAGGGGGATCGTAGGGGTGAGGGCCCGGGGCTGCCCTCCCTCCCCGTCCAAACCAGCCTGCCCCTCTCGCCCGCAGCCTTCGGGCAGCACCTGGGGGTCGCGGCCAAATCTCCCCCCCACACACTGCAGGCGCCGCGGCGGGGAGGGAGAGCCCGGAGTTCCCGCTACTTTCTGCCACTCCCCCAAACTTCAGCGTTGGGCTGGCACCTGGCAAGAGACCCCCACCCCCAGTGCAGCCAGGCAACTCTTCTGCAGAGGCTTCCCTTCAGGCAGGGGTGGAAATGGATCAGGGCGACAGAGCCCTTCCACCAGAGTCCTAGACCCAAAGCTCCCACACACACACACACATCCCAAGAGACCCAGAGAATCCCTCCCAGTTGCTTCAAGCAGCTTTGGAGCCTCTTTTGAATGGCGGGGTGGGGAGAAGGCAGGCAGGCTAGGCACAGACACAGTGCCTTAAGGACAGAGACCGGGATGCCTCAGCCCTCTGGGCAAGTGCAAAGCCCTTCTCCATTCCTGCTGAGGAGCCCCAGCTACCCCCCCGGGCAGCCAGGGAATAGGGGGCAGGCTTTCCAGCAGAGGGTGTGACTTCCAGGGCCAGCTGTGCCCTGTCCGCTGGGCTCCAGGCTTGGGGCAAGCCCCTGCTGAGCTCCAGGGACTTTCCCCTCTGACCTTGTTACTCTCTGGCAGTGTGTTGATTGTCACTTGAATGTAGCTATGGGGCGGGGTGGGGCTCTGAAAGTTAATGCAACAGTGGCATTGCCACCTCTTCCCCAGCCGCCCGCTCGCTTGCTCTCTCCGAGAGGAAAGGTGTGCGGCAGCAGAATGCTGAAAGGTGCTGTGAAGGAGGCACCCAGCTCCCAACAGTCAGAGCAGAGCAGGCAGCAGTTCTCAGAGGGGATTCAGAGAAGGGAGAAGGAAGCAAGAAAGCAGCGAGTGGGAGCCAGAGGGGTGGATCTTCGGCCACCATGGCCAGATTCCAAGCACAGCCGTGCTTGGCCCAGTTGCTCCAAAGTTCCGGTGGTCTTCAAGGGTCAGGCAATCAGGAGGGCTGCATTCCAAGCTCCTGCTGGCATACCCAAGGTCTTCGATCTGTCCCTGGAAAGTGTGGCCAGCCTCGGAAATCCATGGCCTGATCAGGCCCAGGTTAGATTATCACAACATGACTGACACGGAGCTGCCTCTGAGACCTGTCCAGAAGCTTCACCTTGGTGGGGAAAAGGCAGCCAGGATGCTGTGGGTTGGGGCGAGAGGCAGGGATCCTCTTGTCCCCTTGTTGAAAGAGCTGTGCAGGCGCACAAAGTGTTTCTGGGCAGGAGGAGCCGTGGCTCCATGGCAGAGCGATTCCTTTGCACGCAGAAAGTCTCTGGCTCAGTCCCCGGAAGCGTGGGAAGGGGGAGGCCTCTCTCTGCCTGAGATGCTGGAGAGCCACTGCTAGGCGGAGCAGACAAGACTGACCTTGAGGGGCCAGAATGTCTGATTCAGTCCCTGGCAGCTTCAGGCTGGGTCAACACACCCTGCAGACAACCCGGGGGGCACCTGGAGGTCGGACTGCCTGGCCAGAGACAGTTCTGTTGGCCGGCTCAGACCCTTGCTCCGAGCCCCACTGTTTGTCCTGCTGACCAGGGAAGTGAGGCAGACGGTCACTGCAGTTTCTTTCTTTCTTTTGTTCACTTGATTTCTCCTCTGCCTTTCTCCCCAGGCAGCTAACCTCATTCTCCGCTCCTCCTCCATTTTGCCCTCTCCACAATCCTTTGAGGTGGTCTAAGGCAGGCAGTGCGTGTCTGTGTGTGTCTGTGTGTGTCTGGGCGATGGCTGCCTTCTGAGCTTCTGCGGCCAAGGAGGAGGGGTTCAGGGTCCTAGCCCAGCACTCTGGCCCCTGCACTACCCACCCGCCAGCACTGTGTCTTGGGAGTCCTCAGGCCCACCTGGGAGGCTGCCTTGTTCATAGGTAGGGACCAGGTCAAAACAGTTCTGTTCACCCAGGTTTTTTTAGTTGAAGTTTTATCTCATCTTTTAGTTGTTTATTGTTTTTATGATATTTACTCACCTGTGTTCCTTTTCTGGTTAGTGTTTTTATGATGTGCTTTTATGCCCCTAATTGTTTTATTTGCAGAGGGCAGCCGTGTTGGTCGGCAGTAGAATGGTTAGCTTTGAGTCCAGGAGCACCTTAGAGACACCAACAAGAGTTTCAGGGCAGGAGCTTCTGGGAGACCAAACTCCCTTTGTCAGACTCAAGTGTGTTGGAAATATTATTGGTTTAATTGACTGTAGTGAGGGTTTTATTGCTGGAGGATTAGTTTTTTTATCGACTTATTGCTTTAATTGGAATCTTTATTGTTTTATTTTTATTGCTAGCCATCTTGAGCAGGTCTCTAGGGAAGCAGCATACAAAAGCTTTAAGCAGGTGGCCATATTGTTCTATTTGAAAAAATCCAGAAACAATAGTGGTGTCAGAAGACCTTCCTTGACAAGTCGTTGTTATTAAGACCAGCCAAAATGCCCTTAAGTACTTAAGAACAGAAGATGGGTTCTACTGGATCTGCTAGAAATGACCCCACAGAACTTGTGCTTGGTTCATGGTGGAATGGATAATATTCCATGGCTCCAGCCCAAAACATCCCCTCTCTGCCATCTGCAGACAGAGGTGCTGCCTCCTTTGCACCAGGCACAGGCCAGGCTCTGTGGTTCATAAGGAGACACTCCCAAGGGTCTCTCACACTCAGTTCTGCCTGTCCTTTGTCCTGCCTGCACACTGCATGCATGGGATGTGAGACTTCCCATGAACAACGATGTGTGTGTGTGTGTGTGTTGTGACTTTGGACAGTAATGGTTGTTGATCTGGAGTAGAACAGTAAGATCTGAGTCCAATAGCACCTTAGACACACCAACAAGTGTTTCAGAGTAGAAGCTTTTATCTGACAAAGGGAGCTTTGACTCTTGAAAACTTACACCGTGAAATTCTTGTTCTTTAAGGTGCTATGGGACTCAAATTTAACTGTCACATTTTAGAAAATGTTTGGGAAAGATTTGTAAAAACATTCTTTTTACATTCTCAGTGAGTGCTTGTGGTGATTTTTATGGATTTTTAGTGATGAAAACAGCAATCAAAAAGTCAGAATGAAAACAGTAGGGAAAATGTGATGATGTGTGTTATGTGTTATGCCCAGAACTTGAATACCATGCTGAAAACCTCAGGTCTGAGGCCACATAGCAGGTCCTGGGATTTGCAATGTTGTCCTTTCACAGGGAGTATTGAGGCAGATGGTAGATTTTGCAAGCATCGCCACCTTTCTGCAGTGGTCCTGGCATGATTCCCAGTTAAGATTGTCAACCTCCAGGTGGAGCCTGGAGTTTCCTCAGACTGACTACTGATGCCCAGGCAACAGATATTTGTTCCCCGGAAGAAAATGGCCCCTTCCAGAGGGTGGACACTCTGTGGCATCACAGCGCCCCGCAGCCGCCTCCCCTCCCCCTGGGCTCCACCTCCCGGAAGGCCTCACTTCTCCAGGAATTCCCCAGCCCAGAGTTGGTAACTCTGTGTCCAGTCTGTAGGTAATCGACTGGAGTGGGAGAAGGGGAAGTAGCTTGAAGCAGGACAAGGGTTGCAATTCCCCCCCCCATCTAATGAAAAAAATGGTGTCTTTGTGGTTTACAGCCAATCTGACACCTAAAGCAACATCATTTGAAAAGACACAAAACCATCCGTTCACCAGTGGACACAACAGAATGCATTTTGGCCAATAGAAAAGAATGGCAATGTGCTTTCTGTGTCTTTTTGCACTGCTAGCAGTGAGGAGAGACTGCTGTTTCCACACCTTCCAATGGCTGGCACCTTGCTGGAGGTGTGAGCTTCCTGGTGCAGGCCAAAGGGTGGGACTTGTCTGGGAGGTGCAGGGCCAGGGCCCAGCCATTGAGCGCAGAGTGGGAGGAGGAATCATAGAATCATGGAATGTTATTTATTTATTTATTTATTTATTTCTTCAGCTTATATCCCGCTCGAACCCCCGAAGGGGTCTCTGAGCGGCTTACAGTTACTCTTTCAATCCTATCTAAGGCCACATAGACATTTGGGAAGGGACTGCCCTACTGGCACCCCGTGGAAGAGTTGGAAGGGACCTTGCAGGTCATCTAGTCCAACCCCCTGCACTCTGCAGGAGCGTAGCCGAAAGACAGCCCTACAGCATACCCGAAAGATGGTTGTCCAGCCTCCACTTGGAAATGTTCAGGACTCCTCATACTGGAGAGGGAGAGCTGCACCAGTGACGCACCTGGGGGGAAGCAGGAGCAATACTCTGATACAGAACAAGCTGACATCGACACATCACAACTGCTGACCTGGACTGCTGCGTGTCTTCTCTGTAGACACCCGCATGTTGCATTGGGGCGTGCAGGAGGGAGTTAGTGGTTGTGGGGGCAATCTTTAACTGGAGCAGGAGTCTGATGAATCCACTATCTCAGCACAGATGGGAGTTGCTAGCTATGCAAGTGGATTTTCCAGAGATGACCCGGATTCGGCAAGGATGCTTCCCACCTATCTAAGCTCCATAGTGTCCCGAGAGTAAACGATACAAAGGCTCACATTTCCCCCACTTCTGCACTAATATTGTGCAATACCAGATCAGTGAGGCATAAAGCTGCAGGGCTCTCTGGGATTTTATGGGGGAAAAGAAATTGAGCTGCCTTGCATAACAGAGACATGGTTGGAAGGTATGTCTGTCCCAACTAAAAAAGCAAGAGTCCAGTAGTACCTAAGGACTACCAGAATTTGTGGCAGTGACTCAAGAAGGCTTGTACCCTGCCACAAATTTTGTTTGTCTTTAAGGTGCTGCTGGACTGTTGCTCTTTTCTACTGGTACAGACAGACTAACACAGCTACTCACCTTGATCTGTTCCAACTAGCTCTGCCTGGTTAGGCAGTCCTTCAGCAAACCCACACGGCTGGCCAGGAGGAGGGCTTGCCATTATCATCTGGCAGCACTGCAACTTCTGCAGACTCCAAGTACACGCCGCAGCTGGCACTGATTGTGTGCTCCTTATACTGAAGACTAAAGAGAGATTAGTCATTCCACTTGTTTACCAGCCCTCTAGTTCCTCAATGGACAACCTCTCTGAGCTGGCAGAGGTGTTCTTGGAGGTGGTGCTCGAGACACCTCGACTAATCGTTCTGAGTGACTTCAGCATTCATGCTGAATGCTCCCCACCAGGGCTGGCCCAGGATTTTGTAGCCTCTTTGGCTGCCCTGGGCCTCTAACAAATCCTGATGGGCTAAACACATGAAAGAGGTCAGTTGGACTCAGTCTTTTGTATGGAGCCTTTGGGGGGGGGAGTCTTGTTTTGTGGTTGACATTTCAGCCTAAACCATGATGTGACCACACTTCTACTGAAGGTGAGGGGTAAATATGGCCCCAATACTCCCCCCAAAAGGGGAGGCAGGTAAAATGGTCCACCCATGGAGGCTCATGGGTCCCTCTGGCTTCCCAAAATGCTCTGGGGGGTGTTAGGATTCCAAACACATACTCTATTGAGGTTGAAATGTGAAGCTCCTTGAAGCTGCTAACAAAATTGCTTCTCATCAACTTCTCCCACCCTTGAGCTAGAAGCCAGCCCCATGGTTTATCACAGAGCTGGGTGACCTAAAGAGGGCTGGAAGATACCTTGAAAGACACCGGTGGAAAACTCACACTGAATCCAACAGAGCCCGTTGGAAGACCTAGGAAGTATAGAGCCCGTTGGAAGACCTAGAAAGTGGGGGTGATATCTGACAAAGAAATGTTATTTCTCTGCAAACATAGCCTCAGCTAGTTCATGACCACCACAGTTGTGGCAGGTATCAGAACCTCTGCCAACTCCTAAATCTGAACCTCTACTGTCCCAGGAACATACAATAAGATGTCACGCTTTAGCAAAGTTTTGGTTTTTTTCCTGCTAATAACAGGAATACTCTCTGATCTGGATGCAGGCTGTTACATTTTTTGTCTGCTTATGGAGCATTTTGACCCAGTTATTGTGGCAGATACTAACAGGAACCTAGGATCTGTGAAGGCCAGCACTTGCACACTGGATCCTTGACCATCCTGGCTGCTAAACTCATGGAAAGACCACATGACTGAACTCTTGATATCTTCCATAAAGCATCACTAACTCAGGGCACCCCCCCACCCCGCCACTCAAAGAGGCGATACTTTTAAAAGCCATCTCTGCAAAAAAATAACATGGCCAATTATTTTCCAGCCTCTCAGCTGCCTCTCTAGGCCAATTGATATTGACAGCAGTGGTAGACCCGGGTATTCTTGGATAATTCGTCTGCTCTGGACCCTTTTTGGTTTGGTTTCAGCCTCTGTCGGAATGTAGACAAAGGCCATGCCTTCTTTTTTGTTGTTCACACTGGATCTATCTGCAGTCTTCGATGCAGTCTATCATGCCATCTTGTCAAGGCATTTAGAGCTAGAAGTGGGCATCACAGGATGTGCCCTGGAGTGGTTTAACTCGTTCCTTGTGGATCAAACTCAGCAGGTTGCCACTGGAGACCAGCTATCTTCAGTGTGGGTATAGTCTTGTGGGGTTTCCTGCATATTATTCAACACCTGTGTAAAGCCTTTAGAATGACTCATTCATTGCTTTGGAATTGGGTGTCATCATTAGGCTAACGGCAGCCAGCTCCACATCTCTGTATCCAAATCCTCTGGAGATGTGAGAGAGGTCCCAAGTCACCGCCTGACTGTTGTGGTCAAATGGCTCAAAATACCAAAAGTGGATTCAGGCGGTTTGGTTTCCTATGATTAGTTATTTAGAGAATAGTGAGTTAATCCCAATTAACCCGGTATATAGAAATGTACTTTTCTTTTGAGTGCTCTAAAACCCCTAAAAAAGTTCCCAAGGTTAATATAGTCTCATGATTGACTGTTAGAGCTGGGTTTGCTAGTTTTTAACCTTCTCTCTGTGACTTTTCCAAGTGTTGAACAATGTTGTAACAGTGTTGGAGAAAAAATTAATAATAATAATAACAATAACAATAATAATAATAATAACAATAACAATAATAATAATAATAATAATAATAATAATAATAATAATAATAATAATAATAATAATAAATGACTCAGTGTGAAGAAGCTTAAACTGAAGAACCCAGAAAGACTAAAGTGGTTAGTCTGACAGTCTGCTTCCCACTTTCCTTGGGGTTCAGATGACCCTTGCTGACTCACCTAAGAGACCAGGGGTAATATTAAATCCAGTATTGCTGCCAGAGCAGCAAGTTAATGCAGCTGCAAACCGCTCCCCCCCAAAGCACAGAACACTTCCTTCCAACTCATTCTAGCCCTCAAGACGGCCCCCTACCTTGGCAGGGCTGGTCCAGCTGCCTGGATACACGCCACAGTAACACTGAGGCTAGGCTACTGTAATGCACTCCACATAGGTCTTCCCTCAGAGGCAACTTGGAGTCTCCAGCTAGTGAAAAATGCTGCAGCATGGTTAATATCAGGAGGTAGGTGGATCATCAAAGAGTCTTAACTGTAAGGCTGCACACTGGTGGTGACCAAGGTCAAGGTAATTCATACCATAGTATTCTCTGTTACTGTGTAAGGGCGTGAAAGCTGGACAATGGAAAAACCTGACAGGAAGAAAGTTGATTCATTTGAAATGTGGTGCTGGAGGAGAATTTTACAGATACCGCGGGGACTGCCCAAAAAGACAAACCAGTGGGTTCCAAAGCAAATCGAGTCTGAACTCTCCCTAGAAGCTAAAATGACTAAACTGTGGCTATCATTATGAGTAGACAAGAGTCACTGGAAGAAACAACAATGTTAGGAAAAGAGGCAGACCCAACATGACTCAAACAAGGAAGCCACTCAAACAAGGAAGCCCTTTGCAAAACCTGAGCAAGGCTGTTAACAATAGGGCGTTTTGGAGGTAATTAATCCAGAGGGTCACTGTAAGTTGGAAGCGACTTGACTGCTCTGAACATGTAGGTGGATGATATGTATTAGTCCCATTCTGCAGTCACGCCATTGACTGTAATGATGTGGTTCAGAAAGTTGCATTGAGCGAGGGAGAGGGTCCGCGGCATATACTACTGGGTATGGTAGGTCCTGCCTGCTGCCACAGGTGTGCTCTGACTGCGTAATTTCCGCATTGTTGAATGTGTCATGCTGAAATCATTGAGGAGGGGTTGTGGGAACAAGAGTGCCTCAGCCTGCTGTGCTGGAGACCCGATCAGGATTGGGCCCTCGTGGCATTTCACAATCCCATTAGAATGGCAGCCACATCCAGGTGTCGGGTCTGTGGATGCTGTCTAGTTTGGCCCGAAGAACCAGCCTTTTGCATGGTGCGGCAGAGGGGACGGGATTTGCCACCCCCACTCCAGCGCCCTGAAGCAAAGAGAGCCGGTGAGAGCTGTGCCAGTTCTTCGCCTCCTTCCCCTTCACCGGCACCTTTCAGGAAGCTGGCTCGGTCCCAAGCCTCAGGCACCGCTCCGTCCACCTCCCAAGGAGACCAGGAGGCACACCAGGAGCTTCCAAGCCCTGCCAGCCCACCAGGAGGGGGAGGCCTGCTGTCCGAGAGAGAGAAACTGCACACCCCCAGCAAGGGAGTTCTGAAGTATGCCAAGGAAGGCCGGGTGTGTGTGTGTGTGTGTGTGGCTCTCTGTGGGTCTGTTGGAAAAAATGGCTCAGCTATTGTCACGCTGAGGGGGAGCTGTAATTCAAACCCCCCCACTCACCCCCACCCCCCTGAGCTCAGCATTCCTTAATCAGGACAGACTCTCCAAAGTAGCCCCCTCGTGTCTTGCTTTAGTGGGGTTCTCTGCCTCTCTGCTGCATTTCCAGGGATTAGAACACTATTTGGGGCTCCTGAAGCACCAGAGCCTCATCAGCAGAAGACAAAGAGCCATTGTGTGGCCCAGAGGGAGGGAGGGAGCCAGCCAGCCAGCCAGCCAGGGGAGCCAGCCAGCCAGCCAGCTTGTCAGGGGCCTGTTCCCAGCTTCCTTGCCTGTCCGTATCTGAGGCTGCAGTCATGCTGAAGAGGAGGAAACCCATTGCCATGAACGGAAGCCGTAGCCTGAAAACAGCCCGCGGATCTTGCCTTCACAGACCTGTGGCAGCCAGGCAGGGTCTACACTGCAGGCTCCCAGGGGGCCTGTCGACCCAGCTGTGTGCTGCCACTTCTGATTTGAAACTTACTTCTCAGGTGTGCGGGGGCCCAGTTCAAATTGGGACTGCAATGCTTGGGGAGAGGGAGCTTGAGACACCCCCCCCCCGCCACTGCCTTCTTTCCCCAAACTAACACGGCCCTGGGAGGCGGGAAGTCGAGGGTCCTCCTGCCTGCCTTTGCTTTCTGGGTGGCAGCTGGAGTCACACAGAGGCTAGAGAGGGGAGAGGTCCCTGCTTCAAATGCCACCTCCTCTCCCACTTGAGTCACCAGGGGGCCGTAGTCAAGCCCTTCCCCGTCTTCCTGAGCTGCAGTGTGGCCTACCTTTCAGGGCTCTTAGTAAGCACTACAGGACAGCACTTTGAATACTGAGAGTGCCATACGAATGTGAAGCGTTGTGATCGGATCTGAGCTGGGCTAGCATAAGAACATAAGAGAACATAAGAGAAGCCAATGTTGAATCAGGCCAGTGGCTCATCTAATCCAACACTCTGTCACACAGCAGCCAAAATATACCAGGGGCCATCAGGAGGTCCAGCAGTGGGGCCAGGGCACCAGAAGCCCCCTCCCACTGCTGCCCCCTCCAGCATCTTCTCTTTACTCCCCTCCTCTGGGATTCCTCACTGCGGAGAATACACTCATCCATGTTTCCCCGAGCTGCCAGTCCGTGGCAGGCGGGGACAGGGCTTCAGGGAGGGGTGGCTCTCCCCAGCCCCTGAAGGCCCAAGCTCTGCCTGGAGGCTGGCAGGCCCCTGACAAGACCTGCAGCTCAGTCTTGGCCTCTCTCATTTCTGCTTCCCCGCCTGCCTGCTCAGTCCTCCTGTGGGAAGGGGGGAGGCTTAGCAAGAGTGATTGGGCTTCCCCCCCTCCAAAAAAAAGCTGTTGTGGTGCTCTGGGTTGTCTTCTGCTCCCGTGGCTGGATTCTGCTCTTGGGGCTCTGGGGGCTGGGAGGATGTCTGGCCAGGTGGGAGGACAGAGGGGCTGCACGTGGTGGGCAGACCCCTCCGCTCCTGCAGGCAGCTTCTCTCTCTTGAATGGATCCCCGCTTGGGGCAGGAAGGACGGGGAGATGAGGCCCAGGTGTGAATCGTGGCCTTGTGAGGAGCCTCCCTTCCCTGGCCGCTGGATTTCGAGGAGAGCCTTTGACTCACGGTCTAGCGTGGGAGAGTGTGGCAGGGAAAGAGGGGAGGGTGGGGAGTGGCTTCTGCCAAAGAAAACTCCTGCCCTGTACGGCCTCAGGGGTTTGTGTAGGGCTCGTGCATGCACGTGCACAAACAGACCTGTGACCTAACATGGGCTGAGGAAGAGGCCGGCCCCTTCCAGAACAGGCTTGGCTGAGGGGCACCACCTCCATCGGCTCACCTGGGAGCAACACTGCCGGGAAGGGGGGGAGTTTTGTTGATGTGGGGGGAGAGGGGAAAGGCACGGGGCGAGTGCTTTTGTTTCTGACTCCTGGCACCCCCTTGTTCCTTCTGCAGGTCCTCCTGGCCACGGGCCCAGGCACTGGAGCTATGCAGGTAAGTGCCCTGGAGCGGCCGTCCTTGCCCTCTCTCTGGGCGGCTGGCCAACCGGCTTGCTGGGATTAATGATTACCTTGCTCTCTTTCACATGACCCTGCCCAGCCCTCCTGTCTCTGGGCTTCCTCAGCTCAGCCCCACCCCACCCCGAAAGCCTGCCTGCCTCTATGTGGATCTGACTGTCTGAAACAGTTGCAGAAGCTCCCCCCCCCACTCCCCCCCATTCAGGAGGGGGCATAAATGACAAGGCAGAGTCTCCCCCTTCTTCTCTGCCTTGGCTGTGGAAAGACCTTTCTCCACTGGGGGTGGGGGGGTTTGGTCTACGGCTACTGTGGGGAGATCTGCAAAGGATGATACAGCCAACAAAAAGCTAATGTTTGGGGGAGAGAGAACCTGCCTCCTGGTGGTGTCTGGGAGAAAGGACCTGTGCTGTGGTTGTGTTTGTCAAGGAGGCTGCTGGAGTTGTTGCCCTCCTGGGTCTCTAGACCCAAGTTGCTTTGTAAGCAAATAAATCTGTTAACTTCCTTCGCAAGTGGCTGGGATCAGTTCTTGAGAGAACATGAAGGATCTCCCTCAATTCTCGTTATAATAGTTCCTGCCCAAACCCATGCTCGGTGCCTGTCGAGTAGTGCCCGGGCACAGCCCTCGGCACAACAGAAGGGTGGGTACAAGTCTGTCTGAGGCATTCCTTACGTTCACTTTTTCCTTCCAGACAAGGCACAGTGGGCATCAGATTTCCCCAACTGTGGGGGCCACATGCAGTCACCCATCAACATTGATACAGCCACCACTCTCTACGCCCCCCACCTTCAGCCCTTCCAGCTTTCTGGTTACAATCTGTCCCCCGAAGAGAAGCTCAGCCTCCGGAACAATGGGCATACAAGTGAGTCCACCTGGGGTGTGGGCAAAATTCTCTTTTCTGGGCCCAGGGGCCCAGAACAAACATTGTATGAGTATGAGGACAGTTCTTGAAGGCAGGTGGGGGGGGGGGAGAACACCAAGGTCACAGTGGCAGGCATAATTCCAGAAAAGAACATAAGGACATCAGGAGAGCCCAGCTGGGTCAGGCCAGGGAGGGTCCATCCAGTCCAGCCTCCCATCTCACCCAGCAGCCAGCCAGTTCCTCTGGAGGGCCAGCAACAGGGCAGAGAGGCCGAGGCCTTCCCCTGTCAAGAACCTCAGAAAAGCCCTGCTGGGTCAAACCATGGAATGTCCATATAGTCCAGCATCCTGTCTCACACAGGGGCCAACCAGTTCCTCTGGACAGCCAGCAACAGGGCATAGAGGCCAAGGCCTTCATAGGAACCTCAGGAGAGCCCTGCTGGGTCAGACCTGTGAGGGTCCATCTAGTCCAGCCTCCTGTCTCACATAGTGGCCACCAGTTCTTCTGGAGGGCCAACAACAGGGCAGAGAGGCCGAGGCCTTCCCCTAATAAGAACCTCAGGAGAGCCCTGCTGGATCAGACCAGTGAGGGTCCATCCAGTCCAGCATCCTGGTCTCACACAGTGGCCAGCCAGTTCCCCTGTAGGGCCAACCACAGGGCAGAGAGGCCGAGGCCTTCCCCTGATAAGAACACCAGAAGAGCCCTGCTGGGTCAGACCAGGGACGGCCCATCTAGTTCAGCCTCCCGTCTCACACAGTGGCCGACCAGTTCCTCTGGAGGGCCAGCAACAGGGCAGAGAGGCCGAGGCCTTCCCCTGAGAAGAACATCAGAAGAGCCCTGCTGGATCAGACCAGTGAGGGTCCACCCAGTCCAGCATCCTGTCTCACACAGGGGCCAACCAGCTCCTCTAGAAGATCAAATAAACAGGGTACAGAGGCTAAGCCCTCCTTTGAAGTTCCTTCTTGGCACTGGGATGCAGAGGTGACTGCCTCTGAACATGGAGGTTCCCTATAAGAACATAATAAGAGCCCTTTTGGATCAGACCAGTGAAGGTCCATCTAGCCCAGCATCCTGGCTCATGCAGTTGCCAACCAGTCAGAGTTGTCAGAACAGAGGCAGCTGTAGTGTAGCGTTTGGCTGCAGACAATGGATGGTTGGTGTGTTTAGGAAAGTGAGTGGGAATCTGTCTTGGATTTTTGGCTTGTGTACTTTGGGGGGCTTAAGACGGGGAAGTGCCCAGTCAAGGCTCCTGTGGTCGGTCCCTCTTTCCTCTACCGCTACAGACACACACGGCGGCCTGTCTTGATCTGTCTGTGTAGACCTGTCCCCGTGCGAGTGATTCCTTCACGGTGCTGTCTAGTTCTTCTTGGTGTTCCTGAGCAGGGCCTGAGGACCGGGCGAGGGTGGCCAGGCGCCTGCCTCCTCCCAGCAGGGGACCATGGGAGGCATTTCTGGAGGGGGAGGGGACACCCCCAAGGTGATCCCATCACTCAGAATTTGCATCCTCACGTTGGGGACGCGCCTGAATCCCAAGCAGCAAATTCGCCACTTGGGAATCAGGTGCCCACCCCCCTCGCCGAAAGCACCCCTTTGAATGCTTATGGAGAGCGGGGGCCCACATGCCTGAATCCCCAGTGGCGAATTTGCCACCTGGAGTGCAGGTGTGTGGCCAGCGAATGCTCCTCTTCCATCCCTCCTGCCAAATTTAAAGGACCCTCCAGCTGATGGGCAGGCCACATGTTCCCACCAACCAGCTGGAGGGCTCTTTAAATCTGGCGGGAGGGGAGGGAGAGGGGTGGTCCCAGGCAGCTGCTGTTGGGGGTGGGGCTTCCTCCCCATTGGCCAGCTGGCCAGCAGTGGGCAGGAGTCCCGGAAATCGGAGGGTCCCCCCCCCACCAGGGGCCTGGCATCCCCCTAGGGTGGGCATTTGGAGAAAGTGGTACTGGAGAGTCGTCTTTCAGGTTCCGGAATGTAGTCCATGATGGACTTCTTTAATAATGACGCCTGAGCAGTTTCTGGGGCTGTGTATTGAATTTCTTTCAGCATCGGTGAGGTTGTGTTGTGAGAAATAATGTTTCTTGATCATGCCAGTTTGTGCTCGGTGGCAAAAATGTTCTCTTTAGATATCTAGTGCGGCCTTGAAGCCACGGGGTGGTAGTGGCTTCCACGTAGAGTACTTTTCCCCTGTAGCTTTGGGTGAGCAGCAGCTGGTGGTCAATGTGTTGTCTGATGGTGGGTGGGTGGGTGGAGAGATCAGCAGTAGATTGTGAGTGGGACCCTGAGCTGGCTTTCTTCTCCTAGCTGAGGCTCACTCGTCTTCATCCAGTTCCTTCCAGGTTAGGTCCACATGAGGCTGACGTGGCTCAGGATCTGTGAACTAGAATAAGCCATTACAGTATGGAATCCATTAATTCAAGTTGTGTTAGCTTACTGCATTTCATCTCTGTTTTGCATCCCCCCACTCATGTGTCTGAAATCTTTCCTTGCTCCCTCTTTCCCGTGCAAGTAGTTATATGTGACGTTATAAGAACATAAGAACACAAGAAAAGTCCTGCTGGAACAGACCAGCGGTTCTTCCAGGCCAGTATCCACTTACCCAATTTGTGAAGACACTCCCCTCCTTCCTCTGTTTCCCAAACAACCCTTTTCCATTTAAAAGCTCCTGTGTTGCCCCCAGATTGTGCAGGTGCAAAAGAAATGGGTTCTTCTGCGTCTGCCATCTCTCAGCTGACCTAGGCTGCATGCTTAGCTGGGTGAGGGGAGGGCCCATGCATGGGAAAGAGAGGCAGAATCTAACTTGTCAGATTCTGGCCAAGATCCTAAAGGGGCAGGCTGGAGGCAACCACGTGTTGACCACGGGTGGGCTATTGTTTCAGGGGTAGACAGCTGCCAAAGGGTTGCAGAGAGGCTGGGGGTGCAGGGTCATCCTTCTGGCCTGGACCGCTGTAACCGCATGTCAGGAGCTGAGGGACCGTTCTCTGGTTCGTGGCATTTGTCTCCCAACAGGTATTCTTCTTACCCCAATGCATTCCGGAGGGCTGCCCTGCTCCCCCTCTTGGATTTCTGTGCAGGTGTACACAGTGGTTTCCTTTTTCCATACAATGCTACACCCCTCCCCCGCCATGCTGCATTTTCGGACCAGACATTTCCTTTCGTGACTACAGTCCAGCCACAGGAGTCATCCTGCCAGGTCCCAGCCATTTCTTTTGAGAGAGAAGAAGACAGTTAATCTAAACCTATCCCAAATTATCTTGTCATTTCACTTAATAAACATGTTGCTTGTTTTAGGAAGTGGAGAAGAAAGAGACCCAGCTAAGACCTCCCAGGGTCATGCAGTTGGGATGCTGCCCCTGATCCTAGCTGACCTAAACCTCCAATGGGTGAAACCCATTTCCTCTTGAGCTGGCAAGAGGAATGAGTTTGTTTTGGTTGACTGCCTGTCAGAGGGCAAGGCTTCTGCCCAAACTGAGCCAAACTGTCAGGGTGTGCCTCCTTGGGAGGACTGTCCTGGTGAATCTTCCATGCTGCTCTCCAGGAAGGGGGCAAACTAGGCTTGACTGAGAGCCACACCCACTGCTCAGGCCCAGACGTGACACGTCACTGCCCTCAAGCTTACCACATGTGCTCCAGATGGCAAACTGCCCAGAACCATTTACCCAGAAGCATCAACCAGCAGGAGCACAGAGGGCATTTTCATGGGCAGGGGAGCTTCAATCAGTCTCTCAAGTTATTGGCAGAAACGCATGCTTGTGGTCCCAATAGACCCACTGTGGGGGGGGGAGGGGGGAGATTGCTCTGCCAGTGTGTCCCCTGCCTCCCCACTCCCATCCTGCATCGGGGCTTGTGCAGCCTGTATTGATATGGCTTTCAAATGGGATTCCAGGATTATGGAGATTTGGGGGTAAATGCTGGACATTTTGGGTAGTCAGTGTTGCCAGTCTGGCAATGTATAAGCAGATCTTTAACTCAAATTGCAAGCTGGGCTTTCTGCTGCCTTTTAAGGCATTATCTTCAGCAGCGATTTCATGTCAGATGTGAGTCTCCAGCCTCTGGCCAGTTACATATTACAAAGCTTTTTGTCGGGGTCTTCATAGGGAATAATCCAGTTGACTGTGTCCATGTCCTTGTCATCTACCACTTCGGGTGGAATGAGAGCCAGATGGTAGAAACAGAAAGGCAGCCGAGCATGTTGCTTTGGTCAATACAGACCTTCATCAGCCAGCAGTTTGGGTTGGTGTATCTTAAAAGGGGCAAATTCTTATAAGTCCCGTAGCTGGACTGTATCTTACAAGTGGCAATTTTTTTCAAACAAATGATGGGTTAGGCGTTATGGAGAAATCAATCCCCAAAGGTATAGTCTGAAGACACCTGCTATGGCGACTTCAGAGATGTTCAGCAGTTTTGTGCCAGATCCACGTCTGGATGGGTGATATCATCATCATAGTAACCATAAGCCATAAAATGTCTTGAAAACTGCTAGAAAGATACATGGATTTGATTTAATTTGATTTGGGTTGAAATTATATCAAAAGAATTTTCAGCTAAACATGAGGAAGAACTTCCTGGCAGTCAGAGCAGTTCCTCGGTGAAACAGGCATTCTTGGGAAGTGGTGGGCTCTCCTTCTTTGGAGGTTTTTCAGCAGAGACTAGATGGCCCCATCGGACAGCCATGCTGATCCTATGAACTCAGGCAGATCATGAGAGGAAGGGCTGGAAGGGATGAGCCAGTGCTCAGCTTTTGTGGAGCTTTCTTACATGCCCTGGGCTGATGCCGATTGGTGTCGTGGTTAAGTGTGCAGACTGTAACTTGGGAGAACCAGGTTTGATTCCCCTCTCCTCCACTTGCACCTGCTGATGTGACCTTGGGTCAGTCACAAGCTCTGGCACAGCTGCCAGGGTGTCTGTTGTGGGGAGGGGAAGGGAGAGGAGTTTGTAAGCCACTCTGAGACTCCAAGTGAAGGGTTAGGGGTATAAATCCAGTCTCTCTCTCTCTCTCTCTCTCTCTCTCTCTCTCTCTCTCGCTCTCTCTCTCTCTCTTTGGGGTCAGGAAGGAGTTTTCCTCCAGGCAAGACAGGCCAGGGATCCTGGAGGTGTTTTTTGTCTTTCTCTGGGCACAGCACAGGGGTCACTGGGGGAGGGGGAGTTTGTGAATTTCCTGCACTGGGCAGGGGACCAGACTAGATGAGCCTTGGGTTCCCTTCCAGCTCCTTGTTTCTAAGTCTATGAATGGCCATTAGCCACAATGGCTCCATGGCCCCTCTCTGTGCTGCTCAGAGGCCTCTAAGCACCAGTTGCTGAAAGGGGCCACGGGGTGGGAGGGGGAGCCTTTCTGGGGGGCCTTCTAAGGGCATCTGGTTGGCCATTGCGGGGAACGAGAAGCCAGTCTAGGTCAACCGTTGGGCTTATCCAGCAGGTTTCGTCTTACTTTTATGTATTTATTTATTTCAGTTTCTATAACACTCTCCCCACAGTGTTTATTATCCAGGTGGGGTCGCGTGTTGGTCTGAAGCAGCAGAACAAAGTTTGAGTCCAGCCTGGGGAACCTTGGAGACCAACAGAGTTTCCTTCTGGGTGTATCAGCTTTTGTGCTCATGCACACTTCATCAGATACAGTGTTTATTATCCAAGGGAGTAAAAAACAACAACAGATGCCTTCATCTGAGCATACAGCAGGGGTCACTGGGGGAGTGGGAGGGGAAGGTAGTTGTGACTTTCTTGTGCAGGGGGTTGGACTAGATAACCCTCGAGGTCCCTTCTAGTTCTATGTTTCTGTGAAGGTCGGCTCCACCAGTGAGGAATAGTTAGAGCCTCTTTGCCTCTTTGCCTCTTGCAGTTGTACTCAGCTTGCCGGCCAACATGTCTGTGTCTGGAGGTGGACTCCCACAGGCCTACCTGGCAGCCCAGCTGCACCTGCACTGGGGGTCGCAAGCGGGGCCTGGCTCCGAGCACACTGTGGACGGCCGCCACTATGCTGGGGAGGTAAGTTCTGCCCTCTGTGACTCCTGGGACTCTCCAGCTGGGGGCTAACAGTAGCTGCAGAAAGAAGGGGAAGAATGGCGTCACTTGGTCTCCCTGGGACAAGCCTAGCATAGGCAGAACTGAGTCACTCCAGGATCACTCCAGGAACCACCCCACCCCACATTCTTCTAGGGCCACAGCGGAATACGAGGTGGTTTAGCGGCCTGGAGCCCACAGACAGAGTCAGAGCCAATGTGGAAGGGCAGGCCTGGTCACCTGTCCAGCCGGTCACCTGCAGTGGGGAGGGTTCTGCTGCCCTCTGTCTCAGATTTCTGACTAACATAAGAACATAAGAACATAAGAGAAGCCAATGTTGAATCAGGCCAATGGCCCATCTAGTCCAACACTCTGTCATACAGTGGCCAAAATATACCAGGGGCCATCAGGAGGTCCAGCAGTGGGGCCAGGACACTAGAAGCCCTCCCACTGCGGCCCTCCCCCCAGCACCAAGAATAGAGTGCATCACCTGCCCCAGACTGAGAGTTCCCATCTATACTCTGTGGCTAATGGCCACTGATGGACTTCTGCTCCATATGTTTATCTAATTCCCTCTTGAAACTCTCCATGCTTGTAGCTGCCACCACCTCCTGTGGCAGTGAATTCCATGTGTTAATCACTCTTTGGGTGAAGAAGTATTTCCTTTTATCTGTTCTAACCCGACTGCTCAGCAATTTCATGGAGTGCCCACGAGTTCTTGTATTGTGAGAAAGGGAGAAAAGTACTTCTTTCTCAACCTGCTCAATCCCATTCATAATCTTATAAACCTCAATCATGTCACCCCTCAGCCGTCGCTTCTCCAAGCTAAAGAGCCCCAAGCATTTTAACCTTTCTTCATAGGGAAGGTGTTCCAACCCTTTTATCATTCTAGTTGCCCTTCTCTGCACTTTTTCCAATGCTATAATATCCTTTTTGAGATGTGGTGACCAGAACTGTACACAGTATTCCAAATGAGGTTGCACCAATGATTTATACAGGGGCATGATGATACTGGCTGATTTGTTATCAATTCCCTTCCTAATAATCCCCAGCATAGTGTTGGCCTTCTTTATTGCAGCTACACACTGTGTAGACATTTTCATTGAGTTATCTACTACGACTCCAAGATCTCTCTCTTGGTCCGTCTCTGCCAGATCAGACCCCATCAACATGTATTTATATTTAGGATTTTTGGCTCCAATGTGCATCACTTTGCACTTGACCACATTGAACCCCATTTGCCACATTGATGCCCACTCACCCATCCTCGACAGATCCCTTTGGAGTGCCTCACACTCCTCCCTGGTTTTCACCACCCGGAACAACTTCGTGTCATCTGCCAATTTAGCCACTTAACAGTTGCCCTCCAGCACCCCGAGGTCCCCGGCATGGAAAGCAGCCTTCTGCTGAGCCTCGTCTTCTGTGGATCAGCACTGTTTGCCCGGGGTCTCAGGCACAGACTCACACATCACCCAATACCTAGCCCTGCGAGCTGGAGCTGCTGCTGGGGATTGCATTGAGGACCTTCCACATGTCCAGCAGCTGCTCTGCCACTGAGCCGTGGCCCCTCTCCAGCACACCCATCCCCTTCCTCAGGCAGCCAGTGGCTGGGGGTGGGCGGGCCTGGAGACTGCCCTGAGTTTGGGGTCAGACCTTGTACCAGCCACATGGAGCCTGAGGAATGAGCGTACGACACATACCGGTCAACTTCTTCCTCTTGGGGCAGTCCAGACTGGTTCCTGTGGGAAGCCCAACAGGATGCCACAACAGAGAGGAGCTCCCAGGCAGTTTGCCTCTGCCACCTGGTAACTCGTAGCTCGCAGACTTCCCTCGGCACATGTCAGTTCCATTTTTTAAAGCTCTGTCCCCTTGTGTTCCGTGAGCTAATTATGGACTGTATGAAGTACTGTAACCTACAAGAGTGAACTTGATTGGAGGATCCTGCCTTCTGGCTATCTAAAGAGACAGAGGGAGAGGGATGGAGCCCCACCCTTATTGCTCTTCCCACTTGCACATATCTGAAACAGTGCTACTTGTCAAAGGGGGAACAACTCTTCCGATTTTTCTGTGCACAGCCAATGCTGATTTAGCTTTTGTTGTCAGCCACGTGGCTCTCCATCCTCTCCTTTTGTAGGAAGGCTGCACATGCGACTCATCAATCAAAAAAGCAGTCTTCTCAAACAAATTTTAAATGTTTAAAAGTAGTATTTAAAGGGTTAACTTTAAAACCTGTACTTATTTAAAATATTTGTATCTTAACTTGCTCCAAACTTTGGATTATAAGCAGCTCAGAAAAACAGCCATAAAATTGTTTCTGGGTGCAATTCAGAGTGCTAGTTCTCACCTTTAAAGTCCGAAATGGCTTGGGCCCAGGGGACGTGAAGGACTGGCCCCTCCCATATTGTCCAGTTGAGATCTGCCTCTCAGGCTCTGCTCCCTGTGCCCCCTGCCCTCAGAGCTGAGGTGGGCTGCACCCAGAGGCACAGCCTCATCGGTCGTGGCACCTCCCTTGCAGAACGCCCTTCCCTGCACAGCTCACCTGGCCACCAACCTTGGTCTCCTGCAGGTGCCAGTGCCAGGTCAAAGTGTTCCTGACCACCTGGGCTTTGAGTTAAGGGGATGAATTTTTAATGCCATTTTATCCAGGAAACTGTTCTTTTGAACTGCCAGAGGTCTCTTTTTATGGTGTATGTTTTTATGCCAGCCTGGATTTTTAATGCTGGGTTTTAATTAATGTATTTTAATGTTTCTTTATTATCGTTTGTTTTGTAAGCCACCTCAGGCAGGTTCCTAGAGAGACAGAGTAAAAAAATTCTAAAATAAATAAGTACAACCACCACGAAATAGACCACTGCCCTGGTGGTTGCAATCAGTCTGTGGCTGCTTCTTTGTGGCTGCCAGAACGTGTACGTTTGAGTGCCCAGAACAATAATCCGGCCGGGGACACCAGGCATGACTCCAGCCCTGCTAAAAATGCTCGTGGCTGGAACAGCCTGGCCTCTCCTCCCAGACCTTCACCCCGAGGGGGCCCTCTGAGGAGCACAGCGGGTGGGGAGCTGAAGTCCGCGGGGGGGGGGGCGATGGCCCTTCAGAGGGGTGGGTGGGTCCCAGGGGTTAAAGCCCCACCTTAAATTGAGCTCAGACATAATCAGGCAGCCTGCAGAATTGCTTTAGAAGAGGTGCTGCGTGCTCCCCGCCAACGAACCCCAGGTGAGAGAAGGGCTTCCGCACAGGCCCATAGGTAGGAATTTCTAATGCGGGGGGCATTTAAAATTCCTGGCGGGCACTGGCTAATTAATGAAAGTTAATTTACTTAAAGTTGAAGATCTTGGGCCACCCAGGCAGAATCTTTATTCCTCTGCCCTGCCCATGGCACCCCCAGGCACCGACCCTCTGCGCCCCCTCCTGCTCCCACTGGCCCTCACCTGCTTGCTGGGCCGGCCGCACAGGTCCTCGAGGAGGTGCAGGTTGAGGCCGAAGCCCCTTGGCCTGCCGCCCGTTGTCCAGAGGTTGCAGCATGAGCGCCCACAGACGCGCAGTGCCGTGAGCGGCTCCCAGTTGAAGTTGTGGAGCGGGCAGAAGGGGCAGCGGTGCGCCGTGCATCACTGGGATTGGGCCCAGGCCGGCTGCTGGAGAGACGGGTGAGCAGCCCATCGGGGCCTCGCCCACCACACCCAGGTCCTTGGCCACAGCACCCACCTCCGGATCCCAGCTTTGGGTGGAGAGCAAAGGAGACCGTGCTGTCCTGCCCCTCCAGCGTCAATCCATGTTCCCAACGGCGTGCACCAGGAGCCGGGTGGCTGGTACTTCCCTAAGCCTGGCAGTTAAGCGGAACTCCAGCATAGGGTGGGGCGCCCTGCTGCTTTGCCAGGGAGGACCAAACCATGAGGGGCCCCAACGGGCAGCCCCGGAAGAAGGCAAGAAGAGGAGGCAGATGGAAAGTTGTGGGGCCTTTGAAATAAGTTGGGGGGCCAGGCCCCATAATGATCCAATGTAGCTACGGGCCTGCTTCCATGTCTTGCACCAATGGAAAAGTTAGAATGATGATCCAGAGGGCCCCACGTAAATCCAAGACATGAATCAGCAAGCCCTCCCTGGTCCTTCAGGCCAGTCCCCAGGAGGTCGGAAAGCCCCGTGGCCATCCTGAGTCTCTCGTCAGGGACGCCACCCCTTTCTCTGTCTCTCCAGGGATGCTAAAAACAATCTGGGTGTCACCCACTGCCACCAGCACCTTGGAGGGGGGGGGGATCTCCTGCTAACTGGAATCACATGTCCACCACGCTGCATACCTCGCCTGCTAGTCAGAGGCTCTGCCTAGCTGCTACATCTCTCCCTTTGCCCTTGCAAGCTAGCACAGCATGGGGGTCGTCTGCCACAACTTTGCACTTCCGCGCTATCATGCCCAGTGCTGCTAAGCTCACCCACTGCCCCCTTCTCATCACCCTCCTTCAGGCAGCAAAAACAAACACCCTTTGCTTACAGTTTAGGCTTAGAACATTCAAAATATGTGTCACATAAATTAGTAAAAAGATTACCCATTGCCTGTTCAAGCATCCAGACGCAGCAAGGGGCCAAAGGAAAGGGAGCAAAACACGCAGTCCCCTCTCCCTGTGATTGGCTCTTATCCTAAACAATGCTTAAATAGGACAGGGCAGGATCTCTTGAAGCTTCAGTAGTGAAATTTCAGCAGTACCGTGGTCAGGACTCCTCCCCATTGTCTCTGGCCAAACGGGCGCTATGGGATCCCTAGGCCGAGCTTCGCAGCTAGTGCCCATTGGAGGAGAGCAGCCAGGTGGACAACGGAGAGCTCCTTCTGGCGCGTCTTGGGAATTTGCACTTGCTCCTCGGAGAGTCCAGCCACCTCCCGGTCTTGCCCCTCCTCCTCCTGCTGCACGGGGAGAGAGAGAGAGAGAGAGAGAGAGAGAGAGAGAGAGAGAGAGAGAGAAAAGAATGCAGTCTAGTAATTTGGCCGTCTCCCCTGGTGTCCCTCTGTGCTGACCTTCTAGCAAGGTGTGGTGGCAAACCGTTGTTCCCCTTCAGCTGGAGCCATCAGCATACGTAAGCACCGAGGAACTCTGCTGCCCTGGGAGCTGACTGGCTCAGCCCCCGCCCCTTCGCCTCTGCCAGCGATGAGTTTGCTGCTGGGCTCATAAACCGGGTGCCATCCCAGTGTGGTCCATTCCAGGGCGGAAGGCCTTTCTTCACCAAGGACATTGGTGACCGTCCTAGTGAAGCCCCCAAGCACTGAGCCGAGCTCTCTAACTGCCAGGGCTTTTGGGCTCTCTGACCAGACAAGACAGACGGAGGCCATCCCCCTTCGTATCAGGTTGATGCTCTGAGCAATGGCTTAGAGGGGAGGGATCCCCAGGGCCAGGGGCTGTGTGCCAGTAGGTCCAGCAAGGTCCACTGGAACCACGAGTCCTCGTCATATTGCAAGCGGGGATCATCTGGGGAGGTGTCTAAAAGGAGGCTGGCCACCGCGACCAGCACTGGGGCGAAGAAGCCGGCCGGGCCACGGGGCCGCCTGCTCGCTTTTCTGACACAGCCGGAGGGTCCCCCCAGAACCGGAACCTGCCCCACATGCCGCTTCCCAAGCCGGCGCCCAGAGGAGCCCGTGCCCCATTTCCTGCGCTGGAAGCGGCCTGGCCGGGGAGGGAAGCGAGGCTGGGGGGGGGGACTTCCTTCGCTCTCGCTTTCCCTCAGTCTCTTGGGGGGGCACACTGAGGGTGGACTTTGTCTGCAAGGGGGGACTGTAGCCACTGCCACTGCCCCCCCCAGGGCTTGGAAAGTCTTGTCCCATGACGGCTTGGCCCAGGCACGCCCCCCCCCGCCTCGGCTCCTTGCAGAAGGGACTGAAAGAGCCTGCGCTTCTTGAGGGCAGGGGGCGGCGGCGGCAGCGGTTCCTCCAAGAGCCTCTCCCCCCTAGCCACGCAGTGCGTGAGGGGAGGGGAGGGAGGGGAGGGGAAGAAGAAGAAGAAGAAGAAGAGTTTGGATTTATACCCCGCCCTTCACTGCCCAAAGGCGTCTCAGAGTGGCTCACAATCTCCTTTCCCTTCCCCTCCCCACAACAGATACCCCCTGTGGGGTAGGTGGGGCTGAGAGAACTTCTGACAGAAACTGTCCTTGAGAGAACAGCTGTGCCAGAGCTTGTGACTGACCCAAGGTCACATCAGCAGGTGCAAGTGGAGGAGTGGGGAATCAAACCCAGTTCTCCCAGATAAGAGTCTGCACACTTAACCACTACACCAAACTGGTGGTAGGCAGGGGAGAGGAAGGCGCGGCGGCAGGCAGGGGGCGGCGCCCTCGTCAAGCCAGGCCATAGGCCACTGCCTAAATTTTGCCTATGACAGGCCGGCCCTGGGGGTGGTCTGGACCCAAAGTGCCTGAAGAACAGCCTCCTCCTAAAGGGCCCTACCTGAACTCCTGGCTCAAGATGAACGGCCCTCTTCCGTGTCTGCCCACCTGTGGTAGTGGGGGGGGGGCTCATACCTCCTGGGTCACCTCCAGAAGCGTCCACTGGCCAAGTACAGACTGGCATGCAGCAGAGGCTGGGAGGAGGGACTACAGACAGACGGTCGGCCGGAGGCAGGGGAACTAGAGAGCAGGCGGGAGGGCGATTGACGCTTGGGGGGCGGGTGGGGGAGTGAGAAGTGTCCTCAGAGCGGTTCTGTCTTGTGGTTTCAGATTCACATTGTCCACTACAACTCCCACTTTGGCAGCATCAAGGAGGCGGCGAGGGAGCCGGGCGGCTTGGCTGTGCTGGCTGCGTTTCTGCAGGTGACGCTGGCGGGGCAGGGAGGGAGGGAGGGAGTGGCCAGGCCATGTGCTCTGCACCTTGCTTGGAGGTCACAGGGCGGGTGGCCCCTGGCTCCTGCTCTGGAAAGCCCATTTGACCCTGGGCTGCAGGACCGACACACGCCCACGCACAGTCGTTCTCACGAGCCCTTTCAATGACTGTTCCAGGCTGGGTCAGAGGAAAACGAGGCTTATCAGCACATCCTTGAATGTTTGGACGAGGTCCATGAGGAAGGTAAAAAAGAAAAAAAGACTTCCTTGATTCATTTGCTGGCAAAGGAGCCCCTGCAGCCTCCGGCAGTGCAAAGGCCCCAGAGCGTGGGGGAGGGGAGGGGATGGGGAGGGGCGCACCCCAGGCTGGCTCGAGGCTTCGGCACCCCCCGCCACAAACACCCCCCCCCGCTGGACAATGCTTTCTTGTGCCTCCATAAGAACATAACATAAGAACATAAGAGAGAAGCCAGTGTTGAATCAGGCCAATGGCCCATCTAGTCCAACACTCTGTCACACAGCAGCCAAAATATACCAGGTGCCCTCAGGAGGTCCAGCAGTGGGGCCAGGACACTAGAAGCCCTCCCACTGCTGCCCCCTCCAGCACCAAGAATAGAGTGCATCACCTGCCCCAGACTGAGAGTTCCCATCTATACCCTGTGGCTAATAGCCACTGATGGACTTCTGCTCCAGATGTTTATCTAATTCCCTCTTGAAACGGTCCATGCTTGCAGCTGCCACCACCTCCTGTGGCAGTGAATTCCATGTGTTAATCTCCCTGACTGGTGACCCACACAACTGCCTCCTCCTCCGGCCCCCCGCCCCCCCCCACACTCTGGGGCTGGCAATGCCAAAGGGACATCCCTGTGGCTCCTGTGCTTGGACAGGGACTTCCGAGCCAGTCTCCCATTCCCTGACGGAGGCAGGTGGCCTCCCAGAGGGAACGCGGCACCAGTTCTCCTGTGCGCCCCTGCCTCATACGTGGTCCTGCTGCCTTCCCTCCCCCGAGCACCTCCCCCACCAGGCAGTGGGAAGCGGGCCCGTCTCTGTGTGTGTGTGTGTGGGGGGGGTTGGTGGTGGTGTCCCCCCCCGCCCCAACACGCCTTCCTGGAGGAAACAGGGCGTGCCCCACAAGCCTCTCTGGATGGCCCTTCAGGGGCCTCGTAGCGTCTGATGCCTGATGAAGGCGTAGAGGATACTCGAGGAACCTCCAGGCACCCAGCAGAGCAAACCGTTCAGTTTATTAACATCCTGAGACACCTCCACGAAGCAGGCCACACATGTGGGGCAGGAATCACTGGGGGGGGGGTGTGCATGCACGCGCGTGTGGGGTGGAGGAGGCACCTGTGAATTTCCCGCATGGTGCAGGGGGCTGGAATAGGTGACCTTGGAGGCCCTTTCCGTGATTCCATGATTACTAGTAAAACACCAAGGGAATAAATACTTCACCCCTGTGCTGGGAGACGGCTCTTATGAACGGAATGTCGCATCACAGGCCTCCCCTTTTCTCAGGACAAGCCACGCATTCCTGGCTGCTTCTGGGCCCTCCGCTGAGTCGCAGGCATCTGCAGCGTTAGGGTTTGGATCAAACCTGTCCTCCTGATGCCAGTCCTGGGTGCCCATCAGAGAGAGAGTTTCAGTTCTGATTTCAGAAGGCCAAAAGAGGCAATTATTCCAGCTGGTCTGCGGGCAGCACAGGTCTAGCGCAGCGTTTCTCTCCACCCTACTGCTTTCGATTGAGCCTCCTGCTGGCCCCTGTGGAATGTCGTCCCAAATGGCCTTTTTTGTAGAAATGCTGGGAGCACGTGAATTCCCTCGAATCCCACTATATTTAGACCTCATGCGCCTTGCATCCCTTCCTCGCGCATCCGAGGCGTCCCCCTTCCAAGGTCTCTGCGTCTGGGGATCCCAGTGAGAGTTTTTTGTGGCTGTTTTCCCCCTTCCCAGGAGAGGAAGCCTCAGTCGCGGGGTTTGATGTAGCCAGGCTGCTTCCTGACAACCTCCGTTCCTATTTCCGCTACAATGGTTCCCTGACCACCCCTCCTTGCTATCAGACAGTGAACTGGACGATCTTTAACCAGACGGTTCTGCTGTCCCAAGAGCAGGTCTGTCTGTCCGGGTTGGGGACGGCACAGTGGGGTGTGTGTGTGGGGGGGTCTCTCTGGAAGTCCGTACCCTGAACGTTGCCTCTGTCTGGCCTGGCGACTGACTCCTCACAGACCACCAGGATTCTGCCCCTCCCCTGAATCCGTGGTGAGGAGTTTCTCCCCCCCCCCCCCGCCGCTGCCCTGCTTTTCTCCGGGTGACCTGTCTGTCGCTGCCAATTTCCCCTTTAGATCTCAGTGCTGGAGGAGAGTCTTCTTGGGGAAGAGGAGGAGCGGATCCAGGGCAACTTCCGCCTGCCCCAAAGCCTGCATGACCGGAGAGTGTTGGCGAGTTTCCTGATGCCCCCGGCAGCACCGCCAGTTGCTGAGCCGCCAGGTGAGAATACACACACACACACACCCGGCTTACCTCCTGGGGTCCTGGTATTAAGACAGGGCGCACAACTTCTGTAGAGGATCAGGATATAGTGCAAGGAGCTGGTGCTCCCCCGTGGTACCAGGTCTCATCTCATGTTGGTGTGGAAGCTGAGGGGCGTGCCACATCTGTCATGGGGAAGGGGTGCTAATGGCACTCCACCCCTGCCTCCTGCGTGTGGCTGGCAGGAGGGAGAACAGCGTCCTTGACCCTGAGGCAACTAAGAGTTAGTTGTTCAGGGTGGTGAGAACCAGGGAGGCTTGTGAGGCACTCCAAAGAGATCTGTCAAGGATGGGCGAGTGGGCGTCAACATGGCAAATGGGGTTCAGAGTGGCCAAGTGCAAAGTGATGCACACGGGAGCCAAAAATCCTACCTATAAATACACACTGATGGGGTCTGAACTGGCAGAGACTGACCAAGAGAGAGATCTTGGAGTCGTAGTAGATAACTCTCTGAAAATGTTGAGACAGTGTGCGACTGCAATAAAAAAGGCCAACACTATGCTGGGGATTATTAGGAAGGGAACTGAAAACAAATCAGCCAGTATCATCATGCCCCTGTATAAATCGATGGTGCAACCTCATTTGGAGTACTGTGTACGGTTCTGGTCACTATGCCTGAAAAAGGATATTATAGCATGGAAAAAGTGCAGAGAAGGGCAACTGGAATGACAAAAGGGTTGGAACACCTTCCCTTTGAAGAAAGGGTAAAACACTTGGGGCTCCTTAGCGTGGAGAAACAACGGCTGAGGGGTGACATGATCGAGGTTTATAAGATTATGCATGGGACCGAGCAGGTTGAGAAAGAAGTACTTTTCTCCCTTTCTCACAATACAAGAACTCATGGGCACTCCATGAAATTGCTGAGCACTCGGGTTAGAACAGACAAAAGGAAGTACTTCTTCACCCAAAGAGTGATTAACACATGGAATTCACCGCCACAGGAGGTGGTGGCGGCTACAAGCATGGATGGCTTCAAGAGGGAATTAGATAAGCATATGGAGCAGAGGTCCATCGGTGGCTATTAGCCACAAGGTATAGATAGGAACTCTCGGTCTGGGGCAAGTGAGGCTCTGTATTCTTGGTGTTTTGGGGGGGGTCAACAGTGGGAGGGCTTCTAGTGTCCTGGCCCCACTGCTGGATCTCCTGATGCCCCCTGGTATTTTTGGTCACTATGTGACAGGGTGCTGGACTGGATGGGCCATTGGCCTGATCCAACATTCGTTTCTGTTATGTTCTTATGCCCATCAAATTATGCATGGGGTGGAGAGAGCTGGCAAAGATCAATTTTTCTCCTGCTCGCAAAATACTAGAACTTGAGGGCATCCAATGAAACTGTTGGGCTGCAGGTTCAGGACGGACAAAAAGAAATACCACTTTACACAGAGAGTGATTAAAATGCGGAATTTGCTGGCAGAGGAGGTAGTGAGCGCCGCAGGAATAAACAGCTTTAAAAGGGGACTAGAGAGATTCATGGGGGGGTAAGTCTATCAATGGCCACTGGCCCCGTGGTGACTGAGGGTTGGGACCTCCACATTCAGAGGCACTAGTCCTCGGAATCCCAGAGCCAGGAGGCAGCATCAGGAGAAGGCCTCGGCCTCTGCGTCCTGTTTGCGGGCCCTCCTGAGGAACCAGCCGGTCCCTGCGTGAGAGACGGGATATGCTGGGCTGACTTCCCTATGAGCAGACAGGACTGACCTCGGCGGACTGAGGGCTTGAGCCGGCAGGAGGCAGCTTCTTTGTGGGTTCTCCTCCTCCTCTGCCCCAGGCCTCTGCTCTCTTTTCCTCTGAACATTCCTTCTGGTTGGAAGGATTTCTCCCCCCCCCCCGCCCCCGGCTTCTCAGTGCTCCGTCCTATAGGTGAAAAATGTCTTTTGCCTCTCAAGCATTCCTGGATGAGTCTTTTGCACTTGTTGCTTCCTAAACCCCCCCCCCGGGGGAGGGGGGGAACCAGGACTGCCCTCCCCTGGCCTCTGTTGCTCAGAACACAAGCCACAGCTTCTGAACATCTCTCGGGGGCACAAAAGCTCGGCTTGGCATCCCATCTGATGGAACAGCAGGTGAGAAGCTTTGGGAGGCTGCTGCCTGCCCTAGGGTGCCGCCTCAGAGAAAGACTGCCTGGGAGCCAGCATTAAATGCCCCACGGCTGCTTTCGAGACCCATTGAGGAGGAATGCAGGATCTAAGCAGAAATGAAATAAGGACCAGCGGGAGGACCAGGAGCTGCCCTGATGTAGGACTCTGTGGCACAGGTTGCAACAGGGCATGACCCTCCATCGGGCATGCGGGCCCCAGACTATGAAGGGCATTAAAGGTCAAAACTGGCACCTGGCGAACCAGGAAATGTATGGACAGGCACCGCACGTGCCATAAAATGGAAAACACAATGCCAGGGGCTAAACCCGACTGTCTAACTGCCTGCTGTAGTCTGGGCAAACAGAATGCAAGAGACGTCAGCAGGTGTGCCACGGAACTCCACGGCGCACTCGCAAGGGCCGGGCCTTGGTTAGCCAGAGTCACCGCCTGGAACTCCTCCTCGCCGTCTCCTGGGAGTGGCTTCCTCCTAGCACAAAGTCCTTCTCTCTCTCTGACTGTTCATTTTCCCTGCTGGTCCTGCTCTGCCTGTTCCCCGCAGGAGTGGGGAGAGGAAGGCGTGCACCTGCTGACTGGCTCTTGTATTCCTTTGCTCGCGTTCAGGTGTGGCCCTGGCAGGCTTGGGACACACTGACGGCTGCTTCTTGTCTGGGTCACCATCTGGGTGCCAGCCCTGCAAGGCAGTAGCCCTAACTGCTATGAAAAATGAGTGAGGAAAGAAGGCAGGCTGTTCCACAAGGGCGGGGGAGGGGGCCCCCACAATGGAGAATGCCCACATCACACGGGCAGCTGCTGCTCTCGCCCACTGGCAGGATGGCCCCTTCGGCACACCGAGCTCAGCTGTGTGCAGCAGCAGCATATCAGGACAGGTGGTCCTTAAGATGTGGAGGTCTTGCCCTGACCTGGACAGCCCAGGCAAACCGGACCTTGTCAGATCTAGGGAGCTAAGCAGGGCCGACCCTGGCAAGCATTTGGATGGGAGACCTCCAAAGAATACCAGAGCTGGGAGGCTGAGGCAGGCTGAATCAAGCCACTCCTCTCAACATCCTCCATGCCTCAGTAGGAGTCGCCAGAGATCGCCATGAACTCTAGGTACGGGGGCACAAGCACACACACATGCATACACACAAATGCAAAAATACAACGACAACAGAAAATCTGGAGGTCTTAGGCCATGATGGCCTTTGTAGGTGACCCCCCCCCAGTATATTCAAGAAGGGACATGTCAACATGACTTTGCACTCCTGCTGTGCAATGCTCCCTCTAAGCTGCTGAGTCTTGTGAGCAAAAATTCTATTTCGTGAGCTCCTGGCATTAAAGTTGTGAGTGAGTGATTTGGCTGCTGCATGAATTAGTTTGCTCTGGAGCCCTCCTTCCTGAACTAAGAGAAAAATGTGTGAGCTGGAGGCTAGAAAACTGTGAGTTAGCTCACATTAACTCAGCTTAGAGGGAACACTGCTGCTGTGCATGATTCATACTGTTCCTGGGGATCTTTTCTGGCTCATCCGTGACTGTCCTTCCCAGTCACCTTCTGGTTTCTTTGTGGCGGTCTCCTTCTGAGCTGAACATGGATCCAAGGAATAGAAAATCTTTAATAATGCCAATTTCTTCATCATCCACCTTAAAGTTGTGTGATTTCTCAATAGTCATTACTTTTGTCTTCTTGATGTTCAGCTGTCATCTTGCCTTGTCACTTTGTGCTTTAACCTACACCAGGAGTTGTCTCAAGGCTTCCCTATTTTCTGCCAGTAATGCGTTGTCATCTGCATATCTCAAATTAACATTCTTTCCTCCGATTTTCACTCCACCTTCGTCTAAATCACATCCAGCTTTCCTTATGACACGTTCTGCATATAGACTGAAGAGATGGGGAGATAAAGCACGTCCTTGTCTTAGCCCTTTGCCAATTGGAAGCCATTCTGTCTCTCCATCTTCTATCCTGGTGGTGGTCTCTTGTCTAGAGCACAGGTTGCACATCAAAACAGTCAGATGTTGTGTGGCACACCCATTTCTTTTAAAACCAACCATAGCTTCTCATGATCCACACAATCAAAAGCTTTGCTGTAATCTCTGCAAACAGGAGGTTTTTAAAAAGGTTGTTCAAAGTATTGTATTATTCCTATACAGTCTTACACATGCTTGTTTTTTAAAAAAACAACCACCACCACCACCAAAAATTAGCAATGAATCACCTGTGGGTCAACCTGCCTTTTGGGTGGGGAAGGGGACTGCTGGAGGTCTCAGTAAAGATGTAGAAAGGTTTTGAAAGGTATTGTGTGATTTCTGCGCAGCAACGCCCTCCCCAGGCTCCTCCTTTGTTAAAAAATAAAGCAGGTCACAGGAGAACATAGCAGTTGGGGGGGGGGACGACTGCTGGCAAGGGCGATTTCACACACAACCCTGTCAGCAGCCGACCTGCCAGGGGGACTAGCCATCCTGGTGTGGCAGCTGCCCAGGTTTTCCCCTCCCTGGCTCAAAGGGTAACCCGCAGAGTGGATGTGGGGCAGGTGTTGTCCAGGTGGACGCCCTCTCCGGTGCCGCTACGGCCCCTCCTTTCCTCTGCCCAGGTGAGACGCGAGCAGACCAGCATCCGAAAGGGTTCGGCGGCAATAGCCAGTTTCTAAAGACGCTGCTCTGGATGCACCTTTTAAAACTTGTTTCTTGCCGGAGATTTTAAAAAGTTCTTTTTCAACTGCCGGTTGTCAAAACAAACAAATAAACCCGGCGCCCTTTGGGCCAAGTGGGCGCCCTCCGGACCCAGTGCCGCCGCCGCCGCCCCTTTCCCGCCGCCGGCCGGTCTCCCCCAGCTCTTGTCCCCGGAAGCAACCGGCTCCCTCCTCCTCCTCCTCCTCCTCCTCGGCCCGGGGCGGGGCGGGGCGGGGTGTGTGTGTGTCAGGCGCGCCTGTTGACTTTTCCCGGGGGGGGGGTCCCCGGGGCGGCGGGGAGGGGGGCGGCGACGTCACCGCAGGGAGCCCCACCCGGACCCGAGGGTGCCTCGTCCTCGTCAGCCACCCACCCCCCAAGGGCCCGGCGGCGGCGGCGGCGGCGGCGTGGCCAGTCGGAGGCCGAGTTGAGAGGCGGCCGTGGCGCTGGGTTTGCCCTGCCCTGCCCTGCCCTGCCCAGCCCGTCCGCGAGCGCGCAGCCCCGGCAGGGCTCCGGGCCGCCGCCTGGCACAGTCCGTCGCCACCATCCCGTCTCGCCCACCCGCGGCAGCTGTCCGCCCGCTGGCCCAGGTCCCTCTCCGGGCGCGCCCCAAGGAGAGAGGGGTCGGCGCCAGTCCTCCCCGCCTCACTCTGGCGAGGGCAGCCCGCCTGCCTTGGAGGAGCCCTGCCTCCGGCTCCCGGCAGCTCTGGGCGGGGGCGGGGGCGGGAGACCCTCTTCCGTCTCGCCGTCCCTCCCTCCTCCCTGGCAGCGGCACCCTCCGCAGTTCCACCGTCGCTGGCAGGCTGCCCGGGGGGGGGGCACTTCCACGGGGGATTCCTCCTATCCCGTGCCTCTGTCTCGGGGCACAGCACAAGTTGGCTGCCGCTTGATGGCACTCCCCCCTCCCCCCCTTCAGTCCTGCCGGGCACAACAGGATCTGCTCCCCTCCCCTCTCCTTTGGGCTTTCTAGTCTCTGTAGTCAAGATGAGGTGTAATTCCAAGAGGTCCCCAGGTCCAATCTGGAGGCTGGCATCCCTAACTGGGGTGTGTGCGTGTGTGTGTGTTATGCAGACATTTTCTCTCTGTGGGAAGAAGATTTTCAGAAGAGGGCCTCCTGACAGTTCTGACTGTTTCCCACAAAAAGAAACCCCTTCTGGGTATGCCTGTGGGTGACTTCTCTGTGTATAAGAGAAGCAGGCTGACTGGAAAGTCTAAATGGCCCAGGAAGAAGCCCAGTTCAACACCCTTTCTGCTGCTCAAGTCAGGGCCAAGACATCCAACCTCCAAATATTACACATCTTTTTTAAAAATTAAAAATAATAATAATAAAATAAAAAAATTGAACAGAGTTGGCTAATGATTTTCAAATAGCATTCTCAGTGTTGGCTCTTAAGTAAAATAAAATACCATGGCTGATCACTCTGGAGTTGGCAGGCAAAGGGTGCGTATGCTTTATTATTAGAAGGTGGGGGAGAGATAAGGCTAAGGCATGAGGCTAGGGTGACTTAGCTAACTTGATGATACTGTTCATGGCTATGATGTATAAATCATTTCTAAAATATAGTTTGAAAGAGTCATGTAGTATGTGCCATATAAATATAAATAAGTTTAACATATGGCTTGTAATACAAATTATAATAATATATATGTTATGTGTGTATGTTTTGTATGTTTGTACACTGAAATAATCTTTTTTAAAAAATGTTGGCCTGCTCGCAGTTTTAAAGCTAGCACCACTTTTGGCTCACAGGATAAAATTTCTGCTCATGAGACTGCATGCCTTAGAGGGAACATTGCTATGGACCCATGCCACGCTGGCCAAGGACGCTGCTCATGCTCAGTGGCTTGCTTGGGGTGCTGGGTAGACCTTGGTGCTGCTTTAACCAGTTTCTTGAAAGAAAAGTGGAGGTGTTTGGATAGAGACTGGGAGGGAACTGTGACAGGACAGTGTTCCAGGATGCTCAAACCCTTACCAGTTCATCTAAGAGTCTGCGTGCAGTGAAAAGTACTGAGACTGAAGCGTCGGGTAGAGTGAAATCAGCTCATACTTTTATTTCAAGATCAGGAACAAGATACAGTAGCCGGCTCACAGGCCGGCTTATATGCCCCAAGGAAAATACCCCCCACAGCCCCCAAACACCTGTGAGTGGTCTATTTACAGTAACTGCATTAACCTCTCGGATCCTAGTTCCCCAATTGTAGGGGACTCAGGATCCGAGCATCTATTGCCCTCAAGAGCTGCAACCAGGGGCGGTGGGTGGACTCCCAAGCACTCTGGCACTCTGGATGGGTCAGGGCAAGAAGCTTGGCAGGAATGACATCTTTTTACCTTGTCTTTGATGTCCTGATCAAGGCCCGGCCACCAGATGTAGCTCCTCGCCAACGCCTTCATCCTTATGACTCCTGGGTGGTGCTCATGCAAAGCCTCTAAGACGCGCTGGGCCGGGATCACCACCCAGCCTCCCCACATCAAGCACCCTTTATATGACGACAGTTCATCCTTTCTTGTGACGAATGGCATAAACTCTGGGCCTTCTTTGGCTGAAGGCCACCCCTTCCTCAACAGTCCAGGACTCGACAGAAGACTTTATCCTGGGCCAAGAGGCGGGCCACCTCCTGCACATGGACTAGGAGGTCGGGAAGTGACTCCAAAAGGGCAACTGTGTGGGCGGGAGCAGGATCGGGGTCCGTGACCGGCAGTGGCAGGTGGCTGAGGGCATCAGCGTGGCCCATGGCTTTCCCAGGGCGATGGAGGAGGGTGTAGGTGTACCCCGCCAGGAAGATGGACCACCAGAGGATGCTGGGGGAGACCATCTGGGGCGTCTGATTGTCTGGAGCCAGTAGACCCAGGAGAGGCTTATGGTCCATCAACACCGTGAAGGGCCTACCATATAGGTAGTGGTGGAATTTTTTAACCCTAGCCACTATCGCCAATGCCTCCTTGTCTATCTGCATGTAGTTGCACTCCACAGAAGACAAAGTCCGTAAATAGTAGGTGACCAGGACCTCCCAGCTGTCTGGTAACCGGTGGTCCAGGACTGCCCCGACCCAGTAGGGGGAGATGTCGCAAGCGAGGACCACCGGGAGTGCCTCATTGAAATGGTGCAGGACGGAGTTAGATGTGAGCAAGTCCTTGACCCCCTGAAATGCTGCCGTGTCTCCAGGCCCAGGGTGCCTCCTTATCCAGGAAGCAGTGAAGCAGTTCTGCTACAGTGGCTTTCAAGGGCAAGAAAGCATGGTAGAAGTTAAGCAGGCCCAAGAAAGCCTGCAGTTCTGACTTGGAAGGCAGGGGGAGCGTGTGTGATAGCCCACACTTTATCATCTGTGGGGTGGATTCCCTGTGCATCCACCGCAAACCCCAGAAATTCAATGCGGGGCACCCCAAGGAGGCATTTTTCTTTCTTCACTTTGAGGCCGGCGAAGTTGAACCTCTGGAGCACTTGCCAGAGCCAGTCTGAGAAAGTTGTGGAGTCTAGCGCCGCAACGATCATGTTGTCTAAAAAAGGTTGTACTCCTAGAATGCCTTTAAGAAGGGAATCCATAAATGACCAAAAGATCCCCGGTGCCACACAGACCCCAAACTGTAGCCTCGTTACTCAGAACACCCCTTTGTGCATTGTGATTGTCTGCGCCTTGGCGGTGGCCGCATCCACCAGCAGTTGTTGGTAAGCTTGCACCAAATCCAGCTTATCAAAGACCTTGGCCCCCGCTAGGGAGGCCAATACGTGGCTTACCACCGGGACTGGGTAAGCATGGTCTTGCAGAGCCTTGTTGATAGTGCACTTGTAATTGGCACATATCCTCACATCACCGTTCGGTTTAACCAGCATTATCATGGGGGTCTCCCTGTGCACAGACACGGCTGGTTCCAGCACCCCTTGCTCGATGAGTCGATCAAGCTTGGCCTCTATTTTTGCTCTCATCACTCAGGGGGGGAGCCGTGCCTTAATGTGGATGGGCCGTACAGTTGGGTCAGGGTCCAGAGAAATGGGGGCCCCGGTGTACCACCCCAGAGTCCCATCAAACACCCTTGTAAACTCTCTGCAGACTGTCTCCAAATCCACCATCCAGATCTGGTTGATCCCTGGTATCTTGAGCCCCAAGGGTGCAAACCAGGATAGGCCCAACAAACTAGTGAGGTGCCCTTCCACCACCAACAGGTCTAGGAGTCCCAAGAACCCCTTAAACTGGACCCAAAACTTGCCCCAGCCACGGACCACTACAGGGTTTTTATTGAAGTCCCGTAATGTGAGACCCTGTGGCTTGCGCAAACAGGGTCCCCCCTTTTGGCACAGGGAATGGAGGGTTTCAGTTGAGATTATGAAAAATGACGAGCCAGAGCCAATTTCCATGGGACAGGGGGACCCCTCGATAAGGACAGACACATGCACCTTGTCCAGGCCATCTGGGGGCAAGTTACATACTGGTGTTGTGACAGGTATGGCAGACAGCGTCCCGGAATCTGCAAGACCGGCGCTCGTGGGGTTCACCGCAGCTGGCACAGGGTGTGGACGTGGGGCTGACCTTTGCCGTGGTGGTTCCCGGGGTGCATTGGGAGCACTGGGCCGGGCAGCATCGGACCTGTAGGACCTCCTCATCATCGGAGATATCGAACCCTACAGCTGCTTGGATGCGATGGACTGCCTTGGGGTGGTCGTACGCCGTGGCCTCCCAGATCACCTTGTCGAGATCCAGGTTGTTTTGGCTGACCAGCTTCCTCCGTAACTTGGGGTCCTGCAAGCCCACAAGGAACTGGTTCAGCAGTGTATCCGTCAAATCAGGGAACGAACATCTTATGGCGACCCAGCAAAGAGCCGCAAGAAAATCAGAGGCGGTTTCACCAGGACCTTGGACCTTCGCAAAAAATCCATCCTTGTGGGCCATCTGGGGGCAAGTTACATACCATTTGTTGGTGGTGGACCGAAGTGGTGTGGAGATCCAACGAGTTGAGCTGCGCCATGGTTCTCTTGCGTTGTCCTTTGGAGCAACAAACCTTGGCGATGTGGCCGGTCTTGTGGCAGGTACGGCAGACGATGTCCTGGAATCTGCAAGACCGGTGCTCGTGGGGTTCGCCGCAGCTGGCACAGGGTGCAGACGTGGGGCTGACCTTTGCCGTGGTGGTTCCCGGGTGCATTGGGAGTGCTGGGCCAGGTGGCATCGGACCTGTAGGACCTCCTCATCGTCCAAGACGTTGGACCCTACAGCCACTTGGATGTGGTGGACTGCCTTGGCGTGGCCGTACGCCGTGTCGAGAGCCAGGTCATTTTGACTGACCAGCTTCCTCCGTAACTTGGGGTCCTGCAAGCCCATGAGGAACTGGTTCAGCAGTGCATCTGTCAAATCGGGGAACGAACATCTTGTGGCAACCTGGCGCAGAGCCACAAGAAAATCAGAGGCGGTTTCATCAGGACCCTGGACCTTCGCAAAAAAGTCCATCCTTTCCACAAATTTTGTAGGTTTGGGGGCCAGGTGGTTGGTCAGTGCTTTGACCAGCGTGGCGTAGGACTCATCTTTGATCAGCTGGGGCTGCATTAAGTCTTTCAGCAGGAGGTTGGCCGCCATCCCGCAGTTCCGGGGGAGGTATGCCTTTTTCTTACCCAGCTCCATGACATCGTGGATGGTGAAGTGGCTCTCCAGGGTTTCCAGCCAGGTCTCCCATTGGGTAGTTGGGAGATGTCGAAGGCAGGAAGGCTCTCGGAGGCAGCAGCCATCTTACGTGTTCCACATGGATGCTCGGAAGCGGTGGTGTTGGAACGAGCAGCAATGCAGTGCTGCACATGGGGTCAGCGGTGTGATGCTCGGGTCTAGGAGCAGTGCGGGAAGCGGCAACTGGAGATGCTGGCATGCAGTGTTCTCTGCGTTGGCCTTGATTCGATGCTCGATGCGTGGTCTGTTCATGGGAGGTAGGATCCCATCCTCGTCACCAGTGAAAAGTACTGAGATTGAAGCGTCGGGTAGAGTGAAATCAGCTCATACTTTTATTTCAAGATCAGGAACAAGACAAAGTAGCCGGCTCGCAGGCCAGCTTATATGCTCCAAGGAAAACACCCCCCACAGCCCCCAAACACCTGTGAGTGGTCTATTTACAGTAATTGCATTAACCTCTCTGATCATAGAATCATAGAATGTTAGAGTTGGAAGGGACCTTGCAGGCCATCTAGTCCAACCCCCTGCACTCTGCAGGAACACAGCCGAAACCCCTACATACCTACAACATACCCAAAAGATGGTTGTCCAGTCTCCTCTTGAAAACGTCCAGCGAAGGAGCATCCACCACCTCCCGAGGCAGTCTGTTCCACTGCTCAACCACTCTGACAGTCAGGAAGTTTCTCCTGATATTAAGCCGGTAACGACTCCCTTGTAATTTCCACCCATTAGATCTAGTCTTGCAATCCAGAGCAAGAAAGAATAGATCCACTCCATCTTCTACATGATAGCCCTTCAAATACTTGAAGACTGCAATCATGTCCCCTCTAAACCTTCTCTTTCCCAGGCTAAACAGTCCCAACTCCCTCAGTCTTTCCTCATAAGACTCGGACTCCAACCCTCTCACCATCCTGGTCGCCCTCCTCTGGACCCGCTCGAGTCTGTCAACATTCTTCCGAAAATGTGGTGCCCAAAACTGGACACAGTACTCCAGGTGGGGCCTGACCATAGCAGAATACAGCGGAACTACAACCTCCCGTGATCTGGACACAATGCTTCTGCTAATGCATCCCAAGATTGCATTAGCTTTCTTCACAGCCGCATCACACTGCAGGCTCATGTTTAGCTTGTGATCAACCATAACACCTAGATCCCTTTCACATGTGCTGCTGTCAAGCCAAGTCCCTCCCATTCTATATCTGTGCCTTTGATTTTTTGTACCTAAGTGTAGGACTTTGCACTTACCTCTATTGAAATTCATTTTGTCTCAGCCCACTGTTCCAGCCTATCAAGATCCTTCTGAATCCTGACTCTGTCTTTTTCAGAATTAGCAATCCCACCCAGCTTTGTGTCATCTGCAAATTTGATAAGCATCCCCTCTATGTCTTCATCCAGGTCATTTATAAAAACGTTGAACAACACTGGGCCCAAGACCGAGCCCTGTGGCACTCCACTCGAGACTTCCCTCCACGTAGACGCAGAGCCATTTACGAGCACCCGTTGGGTACGATTTTTCAACCAACCATGAATCCACCCAACGGTTGGATCCTAGTTCCCCGATTGGATCCGAGCACTTCTCCTGGCCGCATGTCAGACAGGCTAGAACCGGTCGAAGCACATGGTCAGCTTTGGTACATTCCAGTGCTACTTGTGAATTAGGAACCATTTTCATTTTGGGTTGATCCATTTGGCTGCTTGTAAACAGTTTGAAAGTGTTGGATTGTTTTTCACGTGTTCAAACAGTACAGTAGACCTTAACAGAGCCTGCAGAACTTCACTGCTTGCATCTGCATTCTCACATAGCCTGATGGGACCCCCCCTTCCCTCCGCGTGGCCTGTGGTTGCCACAGGCCACTCAGCAGCAATGGGCATGAATAAACAGTGAGCCAATCAATTAGTCAGCCAGAAATTGCCAACACTGTATTAAAAAAAAAAAACTTATCATTTTGTTTTTTTTTCAAAAATTCCTTGTTATCAATATTATTTCACACATGCAGTTTTTGTACAGCCTTATGGGAGGCATCTTTGCTCATGTCCCTGGGCACAATCACCTCACCTCCTGTGCCGCTGGAAAAGCCCCCACCTGGCAAGGTCCAGTGGCTGAGGGAGACTAAACCAAGGCTGGAGCCAGACAGCAAGCGTCTTCCCACTGTTGATCAATGGTGTGCAGCATTTGCTGGAATTGTGTGGGAGCCTCGCTGGCTCCAGGCATACTCATGCAGAGAGAGGCGTCCATGACATGAACATTCTTTTTTCCAGCTACAAGTCATTTGGAAGTGGCTTCCTCTTTGTAGTTGCTTCAGTAACCTGGAGTAGGGCTGTGAGTAGGGCTGTTTCCCACCTGATCTTTAGGGTATTAAGTCAGCTATATCCAGCACTGCTGCTGTCTCCCTGCCATGACTCCTCAGGCTGATGTTGGGGAGACTGCAGCAGCTAGGGAGGAGGGAACGCTCCCCAGCTGAGAGGTGGGCTCTACCAGCCATAGTCACCGTCTCCCCAGCAAGGCCTATTATCAGTGCCCCATTTGTGGTACAGACCAAAAATTGTTAGTATTAAAACATTATTCCACACATTCCTGAAGAGCTTAACATAAAGCTGAAGAAAAGCACCAAAACATTCATAGTGTCAAAAGACAATCTAAACAACATTCTTGAAGAGCTTAAAGACCACATAAAGAACAAATTCACATTACTGAGTTCAAATGAATGGGAACTGAAAGAACTATTAGTTGAAACCAGAGATATCAAGGAAGAATGGACAAAGACTATTCCTGTAGCCAAAGGAAATGAAAAGCCTCAATGGAAACTGAACTAAAGGCAGATGAGAAGCAAAAGCTGGCAGCAGTAGAACCAGAAGTCGACATGCAGCATTCCAATGACCTGCACAAGGGATCTGTTCCACAAGATCCAAGACATCAAAAGGAAATGTAAAGCACAGTTAGGCATGCTGAAAGATCAACATGGAAATACATTAACTGAAATAAAGAAAAGATGGAAACAATACACCAAAGAATTATACAGAAGAGATGAAAAGGTGACAGTTCCTTCAAAGAAGAACCTGCAGTTTTATAAAAGAAGTGAAAGCTGAACTCAAAGCAATTGGGAGAAACAAATCACCAAGAGTCAATGGGATATCAGCAGAGCTCTTTCAAGCCACAGAAACAGAGCCCATCAAAATATTAAAATTGTGTCAACAAATACAGAAAATGAAATAATGGTTGATCTACATTCCAATTCTGAAAACAGGAGTCCTCAAAGACTGCAGCAACTATTTGACCATCACAATAATTTCTCGCATGAGTAAAGTGATGCTCAAAAATCTCACAACAAAGACTGTCCCCATGTACAGAATGAGGCACACCAAATATTCCAGCCAGATTCAGAACAAGAGGCACCAGAGATCATACTGCAAATTTACATAGGTTACTAGAAGATACAAGACAATTTCAGAAGAAAAGCAGCTTGTGTAGAGCACAGCAAGGCTTTTGATTGGGTGGATCATGAAAAGCTGTGGTTGGCTTTAAAAGTAATGGGTGTGCCACAACATATGACTGTTTTGTGTGCAACCTGTTTTGATGCACAAGTAACAAGAGGCTTCTATTTAGACAGAATATGGAAAAACAGAATGGTTTCAAATTAGCAAAGGTGTCAGACAAGGATGCAGTGTACCTCCCTGTCTCTTCAATCTGGATTCAGAACACATCATAAGGAAAACTGGCTTAAATTTAGATGAAGATGGAGTGAATGGCAGAAGGAACATAAAACAGTTTGAGATATGCAGATGACACCACATTCCTGGCAGAAAGCAACTCCTGACGAAGGGTAAAGCAGAAAGTACCAAAGGAGGATTACAGCTGAACACCAAGCGCTCTCACTACCAATGGGAAATCAAGGATCTGTAGTGGGAAGGTTGACGAATGGAGGATACAGTTTTGGCTCTGGGTCTGCTGTTGCCAATGTGTGCCTATTCTGAATTGGGACCCTGTCAGGTAACACCAACAGGACACGCCCAGACGGCAGAAAAGGCCTGGAATTGCATAGAGCAAGCGTGGGTGGCCCCCTGCAAGGGCAGGTGGAAAGGAAGAGCTTGCCCTGGAAGCACAGCCTGCTCCCAGTGTCTTTGGAAAAGTTAGAACAGATAAAAGGAAATACTTCTTCACCCAAAGAGTGATTAACATATGGAATTCACTGCCACAGGAGGTGGTGGCAGCTACAAGCATGGACAGTTTCAAGAGGGAATTAGATAAACATCTGGAGCAGAAGTCCATCAGTGGCTATTAGCCACAGGGTATAGACGGGAATTCTCAGTCTGGGGCAGGTGATGCACTCCATTCTTGGTGCTGGAGGGAGCAGCAGTGGGAGGGGCTTCTAGTGTCCTGGCCCCACTGCTGGACCTCCTGATTGCACGTGGTATTTTTGGCCACTGTGTGACAAAGTGTTGGACTAGATGGGCCATTGGCCTGATTCAACATTGGCTTCTCTTATGTTCTTATGTTCACCCTCTAATGTTCTCCCACTGGTTTTAACAATCCACATTGGGAACACTGGCCCAGATATACCCAGAGAGGGCCCCCCAAAAAAAAATCACTCAGCTCTTTACAAAGCATCCTTAATTCTCACACGGTGAGGGTGGTAATCGGTAGGGGTGATTGTTAGAACACTGCTGTGCAGTCAACAACAACTAGACCAGGGGTCAAACATGCAGCCCACAGAGGCTCCAATCTGCCCTGAGCAACTTCCTTCTCCTGCTTCCTTTCTCAGGGCTGCTGCTGCAGCTGCACTGTAGCTTGCTTTTTCCCCAGCTCCCTTGTGGGTTTTTGCTTTGTTTCCTTTTTGCCTCCCTCCCACCTCCCTTGCTCTCTCTCTCTCTCTCTCTCACTCACTCACACACACACACACACCTTCTGCTGCTCCTCTTTGAGGAAGGGAGGAGAGAGAGAAAACAAAGTTGGAATCCCATTGCAGCTTCAAGACCAACGTTTTATGCCAGGTGGTATAAGCTTTTGTGTGCAAGTATACTTTTTGGAGGGAGCGAGAGAGAGAGTGGCTTCTTCTGACAAGCACAATTATTTTGGCATATTCTGAAGTTTTTTTTAAAAAAAAGATTGAATTTCTCTGCTCCTATATGGATTTCCCCCCAAAAAAGAGCCTGATTAGGAATTAGAACACTTGGATTGGTCCTTATATCTTGGAGAGTGGAGTGATGTCAGATGCCAAATGATAATAGCACACATTGGTAATGAGACAGGAAAACTCGCTCTCAGTTCAGTCCAGGTGGATGCACTGCCTTGAGCTTCATTATCAGTTGCAATTCAGCAGTCTCTCTTTCTACTGTCCCTTTGAAATTCCTTTGTAAGAGCACTGCTACTCTTAGGTCAGCAACTGAATGTTGCGGTTTCTAATGTCAGATTCATGTCCATTTATTCTTTGCATCCTCCTGGACTGAATCCACCTGTATGGAACGGAGACCTTGGTTTCCTGTCTCATTACCAATGCTGGTATCTCCACGCCTACGACCCCTCTGCATATCACACCTAATCCAACCAAGCCTGCTATTGTCGTTCACTTGCTATTGCCATTTGCAGTCTGAAATCACCTTTATAAAGTTTTTATCTCTGGTACCTCGTCTCACATTTTATGGCCTGTGTGGCCCATCCCAACAAAGTGACATTAATGCCAGCTCCAGCCCTGGTAACAAATGAGTTCGACACCCCTAAACTAGACGGCCTGGCCTTCCTCAAAGGAGCCTCCTTGTGAGCAGAAGGGGGGGGGAGTGCCACTAAGTTGAGCAGGGCCAGCTTGTCTGCCTCTCCCCTATCAGCCCTACGCAGGCAGGCAGGCCTGGTATGTTTCAGGGCAGGGCCCAGCAGAGTGGCAGGAGCTGCTGCCATGCCAAGCCTGTGCCCCCCCCCCATTCCTGCTCCCAGCATCGCAGCCCCATGTTGAGCTCTCTTGGATCAGAACCACTCCTTGGTGCAGGGTTAGAGTGGTGGCAGGAAGTGGCTGCTCCCCCCCCCGCCACCCCCGGCATTGCTGCAGCTGGGAGCTTTGATCTCGGGCGAGGGGGCGTGGGCATCCCGGGCTGGAGGGCGGTTTGGAAGCAGCCTTCTGACGCCGCTGTGCTTTGTTTCTAGATGCCAAAGAGCAGGCAAGCCCCTCACTCCACCTAGGTAAGTGCCGCTCACCTGGAGTCACATGACCCCCTCCCTCCCAGGCAGAGGACCGGGAGAAGAGCACACGCCCAGCAGGAGCTGCTGCAGCAGGCCGGGCACGCACCTGCACCTCCCCGGCAGGTGTCCTCCTTGGCCCCTCGGGCTTCTCCAGGGCTGGCCGAGGAGAGGGGAACCCACTCACTCGGCAGGGAGCGGCAGTTGGCAGATTCTCTTTGGAATCACCAATCCCACCTCCTCGGCCCAGTTCTTCAGCATTTTTAATCTTGGGTTTAGTCCCCCTTACCAAATGATGGCCAGCGGCTTGAGTCAGCGTGTGAGGAGCACCGTTTGTTGCGGGGTGGGGGTGGGGGGATGTGCAGTCTGCATCTTCTTGGGCATCACTCACCGCAAAGGCCCGGGGGCAGAGGTGTTGTATGGGGTGGGGGCAGACAGATCTGCTCTGAGAGAAGGAAACAGGGGCGACAGAAAGTCTGCCGTGCTTTGAACATCTGGCACGTTGGAAGGAAGTTTCTCTCCTCCTCCTCCGCAATCCCCCAGAGGGGAGGCATCTTTCATTGTGGGTGTCCTCCCCCCAGCAGCCTCCTGCCTTGCCCCCCCCGCCCCCCGTGCTGAAGGAAGACCCCCTCTTGCTGCCCTGGGCCTGCCATCCTCTTCATGCACACGGCAAGGGGGGTAGGATCGGGCGGCCTTTCTTGTCCCCACAGGGCAGCCCCGGGTGGAACCCCTCGGGCCCCCCCCCCGCCCGCCGGGTGACTCTGCCGCCTCCTCTCCTCCCCAGGGGACCTGCTGGCCATCCTCTTTGGGACTCTCTTTGCAGTCACGGCCATTGCATTCCTCCTCTACGTCCACAAGCACAGGAGGGCCTGGGGCCAGAGGTGAGTGAGCGCGTGCAATGCAAAAGGCGGCCGCCTGCAGCTGGGGAGGGGGCCGCACATACAGAGAAGGGGGGCAGATGTGGCTGTGCTGCCAGCCAGGGGAGGCCCCAACCCTCAGCTGGGGCAGCTCCTGCCACGGGGCGGTTGGGGGGGGAGGAGGAGGGCTTCCGATCAGGGCCCCCTGAGGAGGGCAGCCAGCTAGCCAGCCAGGCAGCCGCCCTCTGGGTCTTACTCCAAGTGGCTGCTTCCTCTCTCTCCCCCCTCCTTGCTCCAGGCCGGACGCCCCAGCAGCCAAGCCCAGCATCATCTATGTGGCAGCCACCACCGAGGAGCACGCAGGCGAAGACACGAGAGAGTCCAGCTGAGGGAGGGAGGGAGGGAGGACTCTGCCGCCCTGCCCCACGTGAGACGCAGCCCGCCTCCCCCCCCCCACCTGCCCGCTGCCAGATGCCCTGTCGAGGACTCCCTGCACTGGCCGCAGCCGTCCGGGAAGCACCAGTCCCTGGAGCTCACGGGCCGGTGTGCCCACGGCCACCCAGAGACTGCAAAAGAACGAACCTGGCTGGAGCCTCCGGCCTTTGGACCAGACCACCCCTCCCCCTTACTCCAAGGCCCGGGTGGGTGCTTGCTGACCCCAGGGGTGGGGATATCAGACTAGCTGTGGGGGGGGGGGATGGACCGCACTGGGAAAGGCAAAGGGGCAGATCCACCCTCCAAGAAGATTGGCGCAAGGGGCGGCCCCTGCCCCTGGAGCATCATGTCCCACCAAGGCCAGATGGAGCCACTCCCCCCCCGGAAGGCTGCGGGATGGGGGATGGGGGCTCCAAGGGGGGGCCATGCTCCTGCCCCTCCTGCCGTTGGCCATCTGAGGCGGGGGTGGGGGCGCCTTTGCTTTGCAACAGAGACCTGGGGAGCAGGAGTGCCGAGGCCAGAGGCTGCACTGCTCCGTCCCCAAGACGCAGAGGGAGGGATGCAGGACAGGCTGCAAAGCAGGTGGGGGCCAGGCCACTGCGTGGGGGGCAGGGGGCGGGCACGCCAGCCATAAGCAAGCTTTTCTGGTCTGAAACAGCAAGGGGCTTCCAGAGACCAAAGCTAAATTATAGGGCTGGGGGGGGTTGAGAGAGAGAGAGAGATCCAGCAGGCCCCTCCCACTCACAGCAATACCCCCCCTCCCCACTTTGTGAATTCCGCCTTCTCCCTCTTTCCTTTCCTTTCCACACCCAAGTTACTGCCTCTAACGTAGAGGAAGCAGCAGCAGCAGCAGCAGGGCCCCCCCCCCCCAACACACACACCTCCGCAGGAAGGGAACACACTCACAGGACAGAAGGGTAGTCAGAGGCCATCCAGCCCACCCTCCGCCACGTGCCGAGGATCAACCTGGGCCCAGGGGGACCTGTGCACAGAGTCCAAACAGAGGCAGGTGAGACACACCAGCGGCCGTGCGGCATCACGGGCTGCAGCGGAAGGTGCCGATGACAGAGCCAGGGAAGGAGGATAGCAGGAAGAAGGAAGGCAGACAGACCGACGGGCCTGCTGGGTACTGCCCTGGGGGGGGGGGGCAGATGCTTTACCACTGATCCACAGTGGGCCCCCCCCATTTTGCCTATATAGAAGTGGAGGGACAAGAGACCGGTCTCTCTCTTTATTGGGATGATGAAGACACACAGAGCTGGGCAGGGAGAAGGAGGCATTCCCACCCCCCTCATCCTGTATCAGGACCCCCCACACACACACACACACTGCCACCACCAGGAGACGGCCCTTCCTCGCCCCCTTTGTCCAGCTCTCTGCCCCCGCCCCGCCCCCTGCAAGCAGCATCTGCCCCCGGACCCTGAGGGGGGCCGGCCTTCCCTCCAGAGGCACAGGAAGGCTGTTGGGCCACGGTTCGTCCCCTGGGCCAGGGCGGAAGCCTGGCAGCTTCTACTGCAAAGTTTCCTGAGAGTGGCCTTGGGGCACGGGGGCAGGTCCAGCCCCGCCCCGTGCAGTCCTGGTCCCTTGGCAAGGCCGAGACGGGCTCTTGAAGGCACAGCGGCTGCGCCCCCTCCCCCAGCCAGCGTCTGCAAGAGAAGGGCCAGGCGCAGGCGCTCAGGATCTCGCTGGAGGCGTCGTCCCGCTCCGGAGGCCTGGAGGAGCAGACAGGGAGAGTCAGAGGGGGCCTGGACATCGACATCATCATCGGGGGAGGGTGGGGTGGGGTATCCCCTGGCCCAGGGGAAGGAAGACTTGAGCCCCGAGAAGCCCACTTCCGGTGGAGGGCGGGGGGGGCTCCTTCAGCAGCGTGTGGGGTGCGGGCCCAGGCCAGGGGGGGGGTGACTGATCTCTACCCATACTCACACAGAAGGAAGTGGTGCAGGTTTTGCTTTGAGCCGCCCGAGAGCAGGTAGGCCCACACTGCAACAGCCGCCATCAGCAGGTAGGAGGGGAGGAGGCTGCCCAGGTAAATGGGGTTCCAAAAGGTCTGCAAGGAGGGAAGGTCAGAGGTGAGAAGCCAAGCAGAGCCCAGAGGCCTGAGCCCACGCAGGGCGGGGTGGGGCAGGGGGCAGAGCTGTAAACTGCCAAAACAATTCAGGGGCTCCACGGTGGAACAGCTGCCCTTGGGCCAGTCGCCCACTCTCGGCCAAGCCTACCTCACCTCACAGGCAGTGTTCCCTCTAAGCTAAGCTAAGTGTGAGCTAGGTCACTGTTTCTTAGCCTCCGGCTCACAAACTTTTTTGCCTTCGCTCAGGGAGGAGGGCTCCAGAGCAGACTGATCTATGCAGCAGCCGAATCGCTCGCTCACAACTTTCATGCCAGGAGCTCACCAAGTAGGATTCTTGCTCACTAGACTCCGAAGCTTAGAGGGAGCACCGCTCACAGGGTGGTTGTTATGTGGATAAAACGGAGGGGAGGGGGATGACGTCAGCCGCTTTGGGTTCCAAAACGTGACGTCTAAATAAATGAAGCAAGGACATAAACAAACGCGAGTTGGCTGAGCTAACAAGGCCTGGAGCTATGCATCACTCAAGAGGGAAGTCTGGCCTGCCCAGGTTTGGTGACTCCTTTGCCCCACACACACACACACACACACACACACACACACACACACACACACACACGGTGGCTGCCTCAGGCGTGAAGGTCAGCAGAGCCCCGCTGGACCCGACCAGCCAGCCATCTAGTCCAGCCTCCTGTCTCACCCAGCAGACAAACCTTTCCTCTGGAGGGCCAGCAATGGGGTAGAGAGGCCAAGGCCGTCTCCAGTGCCTTCTAGCACCGGGTTTCATAGGTCTCTGTGCCTCTGTGCGTGGAGGCTCGCCGCAGCGACCCCAGATGGAAGCCACCACGGATGGGCCTCTCTCTCTCTCCTCCGTCAATCTGCCTAATCCCCCTTTAAAGCCATCCATGTTTGGGGCCATCACCGCCTTCCCCGGCCATGGAGGCCACTGGAGTAGTTCTTTCTGCTTGCCCTGTACCTACTGTCCGCCCACTTCACTGCGGACCCCCAAGTTATAACATTATGGGAGGGGAAAGAAGAGCCCCTCTGCCCACTTGCATCCTGTTTATAAACCTCCATTAGGGCCCCCCCGGTCGTCTCTCTTCTAAACTGAAAAGCCCCAGCAGACTCCCCTCCAGCCTTCCCTCCCGGGGAAGGGGCTCCAACCCCCCCCCTGCTTTTTTCCAGGCTCTGCAATGTCCTTTTTGAGCAACGGTGACCAGAGCAGCACACAGTATTCCCAATGAGGCCGCACCACAGATCAATCTTGGGGCATCACAGTATCGGCCGGCTTATTTGCAACCCCTTCCACAGAAGATTTTGCCCTCTGCCACCACTGCAGCACACATGGGGGGGTGGGGGGCACTTTCATCGAGCCACCCAGGATGACTCCCCCCCCACCATCATTCTCATTTCAGAGCCCATCAGCGTACGTATGCAGCGAAGACTTCTTTCCTGTTCCAAGGCGCATCATCTTACGCATGCCTACATTAAGCTTCATTTGCCACACTGCTGGCCCCGTCACTCGGTTTAGAGAGACCTTCCTGTGGCTCTTCCCAATCTACCCCGTTTTTGACCATCCACAGACTGGGCTGCTACGCTTCTCTTCCCCCCATTCTGAGTCGTTTACAAATACATCCAACAGCACCGGGGCCATGTTCCGATTCTTGTGGGACCCCACTGCTGACCCCCCCCCCCATTACGAGAACTGTCCCTGGATCCCGCCTCTTGGCTTCCTGTCATTTCACCAGTTCTTAATCCATAAGAGAACCTGTCCTATTAATCTCAGGAGAGTCTTTGGTGAGGTGCCTTGCCGAAAGACAGCTTCCCCGTCTCATAGTCTTGCAACTGTTGCTGAGGCAGGAGCTCTTGAGGCAGAAGCCAGGCTGATTTCCCCTCAGCAGGCCTTGATTAGTTTCCACCAGTTTATCTGGGCGAGATGTTAGTCTAATCAGCCTGTAATTCCCTCGATCCCCCTCTTAAAAAACATGGTGTGACCATTTGACACTCCCCAGGCCTCTGACATGGACTCCAGTTTTAACAGCAAGCTACATATGCTGGTTGGTAGAGCAACGATTTCATATTAGAATTCCTTCAGGACCCTCAGGTGTATGCCGTCTGGAACAGAGGACTTATTGTTTCACAGTCTGCCCAGCAGTCCTGGAATGTCAGCTTGCTATTACCTCAATTTGACGCAAGTTCTTCAGGCACCCCCTTCCCAGGAACAGAGGCTGTGGCAGGGGTACACGCCCCACATTTTCCACAGAGAAAAACAGATGCAGAGAATTCATTCCATTTCTCTGCCATCTCCCCATTTCCCTGTAGCAATCTTTTTATTCCTTTGCCATCCCAAGACCCAACTGCCCCCCCGACTGTTTTTCTGCTCCTGATATGTTTAACGAAATGTCTTAATTTAACGTTTTTTTGGCCTTCCGCCTCATTGTTAATTTACATTTTGTTTTGCCAAACATTGTACCCCCTTCTGTGCACCTTCATCAGCCTTCTACTTTTCAAAGGAATTCTTTGGGTCTTTTATGGCTTTCTTGACTTTCGTTGTTGGTCACACAGGCGTCCTTTTAGATGCTGGTAGCTTTTGAGACCTGAGGGACACAATATCCCTGGACCTCAATAAGTGTAGTTTTGAATCACTTCCAGGCATCCTGGAAGGAATTTTAATTCTCCCTTTTAACTTCCTTCCCTTATTTCTGCAATTTCCCCCCTCTGGAAATTAAAAGTGACTGTTCTACTCTTTGGGGGCATCTTCCCATTGGCATGAACACTGAACGTAATGGCACTACGGTCACTGTTCCAGATCAGTGCCAACGTTTGCATCTGGCACCAGGTTTGGAAACTTGTTAAGAGAAAAGTCCAGTGTGGCCCCACATCTCTGGTTGCCTCAATGAAAAGCTGTTCTAACGAGAGATGGCCACGAACCAGGAAGACGCAGTTCGGTTCCTGCCTAGTTTGCAAACTATGAACGGCTACAAACTTTTAGGGGCCGAATTAACCAGTTTGGTTTGTGAGGTTCATGATTTGCTCGAACACCGCTGCCCCTTTCCGTGCGGTAGAGACATTAAACTTGCGGCGGATCTCTGGCTGACTCTCCTCTACCTGCGGAGTAACCAAACTTGGACCCATTAATGCCAATCCTCACTGAACATGGAGGGCAAGTAGAGGAGAGTCAGCTGGCGATCCCCCACAAGTTCGGTGACTCTACCTTGCCCAGGATCCATTCTATACACTCCTGAACTGGCACCTGTCAAAATGACTGCCTGACAGGTTCAAAACGACCACAGGTTTGGGAGTGTATAGAATGGACCCTGTGCAAGCCAGAGCATTAAAGTTGCAGGGGACCACCCTCGCCCGGATGGTCCTCTACGTGCCCTCCAGATTCCATGTGTCCGTCCCCCCCCCCGGTTGCTTTGAAGTTTGGTAAATGTTTTGATTGAGTTAAGAAAGCCTGTCGGGAAATGTCTCTGTTCACAAACCAGCACGAACCTCTACAAACACCTTGAAAGTTCATGGAAAGTTTGTGCTAGTTGACCTGCCAGGAACTTCACTTTGTGAACCACACACCAGCCGAAGCTTGTCACAAACTTTAGTTCATGCTCATTCCTATTTCTAACACTGTCCTTGCAATGTCTAGAAACCTTCTTTCCAAAGCATGGCTCAGTGACATATTCGCCCAGTCAATGGGAGAGTAGCTGAAGTTACCCAGTATTGCAACCACCTCCCCTTGGGTCAGCTTTCCTGCTTCCCTCCCCACCTCAGGATCTCCCTTCTGATTCTGACTGGGGGTGAAAGTACATCCCCCACCTTGAAGTAACCCTCAGGACTTGGCATTTCCACCCACAGTGATCGGGGGTGGGGGGTGGATGGGCGGTGTATCTAAATTCAGTGTGCCTGCTACAGAAAAGCATCACGGGTTGGATCGCATTTTGGTCTTCCTTGGAAAATTTTGGTTTCTGCTTCACAGAACTAGAACTGGAGACATCTGGAGTTTCGTCATGCATGTTGCTAGGACCCTTCCTTTGGTCCACAGCAAGATGCCCCCCTTTGCCCCAGGGAGCCACCCTCACCACTGCCAAGCAGACGTCATCGGCCACGTCCCCCCTCTGCCCTGGGGAGACCTCGGCTCTAGCGGGGACTGTGTTCCTGCCCGCTCCCTTGCCTTCCCCGTACAGGCCTGCCTCAGAGCACAGATGATCTCCGGAGGCATCTGGATCGAGGCGCTACAGTGTTGATGCTGTTAGACCGGTCGGCGGCATTCAACACGGTCGCCCATTAACTACTGGTCCACCACCTCACCCATACTGGGTTTCAGGGGTTTGCCTTACAGTGGCTCTCCTCATTTCTTCGGGATCGGGGCCAGAGGGAGGCAGTTGGGGAGCGTGCAGAGTGCCCCAAGGTGCGGTGCTCTCCCCTATGCTGTTCAACATCTATACGCGCCCCCTCGTCCAGACTGCCCGGAGACATGGGCTGAGTTGTCTTCAATATGCTGACAATACCCAGCTCTACCTGCTGACGGACAGCCGGTCAGACTCTGGTCCGGGAGATCTGGACCGGGCGCTGAAAGCCATGGCTGGTTGGCTTAGACAGAGCCGACTGAAATTGAATCCAACGAAGACGGAGGGTCCTGTGTCTGAGTTGGAGCGGTCCAAGGTTAGGGATCCCTCTCCCGACCTCCGATGGGGCGCTGTTGGTGCCAGCGCCGGAGGTTAGGAGTTTGGGAGTGCTCCTGGATACCTCCCTAACGATGGAGGCCCAGGTAGCAGCCACAGCAAAGTCCGCCTTTTATCAACTCCGGCTGATTAAGCAGTTGGTTCCCTTCCTGGAACGCAATGACTTAGCAACGGTGATCCACACAATGGTCACCTCGAGACTGGATTACTGCAATGCTCTTTACATGGGGCTGCCCTTGTCCCAAATCTGGAAGCTGCAGCTGGTGCAGAATGCAGTGGCAAGGCTGTTGTTGTCTCTCCCTATGCAGGAGCACATCCAGCCCACCCTAAAAACCCTGCACTGGCTGCCGATAGCATACCGGATACGGTTCAAGGTGCTGGTTCTTACCTTCAGAGCCCTATATGGCCAGGGACTTGCTTACCTGAGGGACCGCCTTTCCCCGCATGTACCCCAGTGAGCACTAAGATCAGGTTCCCAGAACCACCTGGTTCTCCCGGGGCCTAAAGAGGCCAGGTTGGCTACAACGAGGGCTGGGGCCTTTTTGGTGGCAGCCCCTCACTGGTGGGACGAGCTCCCAGAGGACATCAGGGCCCTGCGGGGCCTTTTACAGTTCCGCAGGGCCTGCAAGACGGAGCTCTTCCGCCAGGCTTTCAAGTCGGGTGATGCCTGGATCATATGGCCCTGGCCCGATTACCAGCTGTGCCAACAATCGTACCATCACGGGTACTGACAGTACCAAACCGCACCACCACCAATTGAGGCTTTATAGCTGGGTGTGAACTTAGGGACACTGTTCAGTTGACAGTGATTAGAAGATTCACCATCTTTTAATATAAGTTATGTTTATGATGTACGATTTTATACTGATTTAACTAAATTAAGATTTAACAGGAATCTTAGTGTCTATGTAGGTGTGCTCTCGGCTGCCCTGAGCCTGCTGGAAGGCAGGGAGGACGGGATATAAACATGAATATAAATACAAATAAGCAAAAGCAGTGGGTTGGCCAGAGGCTGAAGGTGCCCATGAGAGTGAGAGGGAAGCTTACAGGCCCCCCCCTTCCCCGGGAACCGGCCAGGGTGCCTCTGCTGCGAGGCTTCCCTCCTTCGGGACTGGGCCCTCGAAGTGATCGTGGGAGCCCGGCTGCAGGGCTGTGGAGACCCCACCCCCACCCCTGGCCCGTCACTGGAATCGGGATTCGTTCCAAATGAGGAGGGAGCCTGGACTGCGTACCTGCAGCTAAAGGCTCGGACTCAACGCAGGCAGGTGCAAAATCAGAGGCTGGACAGGCGACCGCTTTTTCGGTAGGTGGAAAGGGGAGGGGCACCTGTTTTTGCTCTGCTTGTGGGAAAGCCCCCAGAAAAGCTGGGCTGGTCCGGCCGGGTTTTTATCTTATTCTTGCAAAGCGGCTTCCGGCAGCAGCAGCAGCAGCGCCCTCAGAGTCTCCCTCCGTTTCGCAGGAGGATGACAGACCAAGGGGGCTAAAGGGGGCTGCCCCTGGGCTGCTCCTGCGCTCCACTGGGCCGGAAGTGGCAGAGGGTGAAACCAGCAGAGTGGGAAATGAGAAGATGCCCGTTCCTTGCGGGGTCTGTTGCAGACCAGAACAACAAAAGCAGCCCCCCCCTCCACAGGTGCATCACAGCTAACTCACATCATACCCAGGGACTCAGGGCAGGGAGACCCCCCCCTCCACTCCCAGCCCCAGACTGCAGGAGAACCAAAGAGACACCCCCTCCTCCCCCTTCTGGTACTCACCAGGCCGGAGACAATGAGGTGAGTGACCACCACCGCGCTCACCTCCCACCACTGCCGGGTCTCACAGCCGTGGAAGAAGACAATTCCCCAGAAGGTGTGGAGGAAGATCATCACCAGGGTCATGAAGGCTGGGGGGGGGGAGAGGAGGAGGAGGACACGGTTTGCACACGCTGAGCAATCTCCTGGGGGGTGGGGGTGCCACTGAGCAGCGCTGCCCGGTGCCGTGGTAGGGCCAGCAGGAGGGGGTCTTACCTGACGTCAGGAAGTAGAGCTGAGAATCTCCGTGGATGCCCACGGTGCCCGGACCCACGGCATCAGCCAGGAGATTGATCATGGAGAAGGCACCGCTCATGAGGCCGAAGCCCAGCCCGGCCACTGCGGGGGGAGGGGGGACACACGATCAGACAGCACCGGGCGAGGGATGTCAGAGGAGGGGGCGCCGTTGCTTTCTCCACCCCCCCGAGACCGCCACAGACAGAGCGGTCGCCCCCCCTGCACCCACTGCAGGCAGCCCCTCCGCCAACCACTCTGGGCTGAGCGCCTGGCACGCCCTGGGATCCAAGCGACGGAACTGGACGACACCTCCCCCCGCCCCCAGCGACCACCAAAATGACAGGCCAGGCCCACTGCGCATCACTTCGCAGCACACAGCGCTCCCCCCCCCCCGCAACCAGCCTCCTGGCTGCTTTGAATCCTAAATATGCCCAGGACTTGGTGGGCCATGGGCCTGATCCAACGCTGGCTTCTCTTACGTTCTCTTATGACTTGCTGGGGGAGGGGTCTTCAGCAAGTCTCCCCCCCGCCCCCCACCCACCCACCCAGAAACACACCGTAGGCCATTTGCTGGATGGAGAGAGGGCAGCATCCGTCTTCACTAAGCGCCACCAGCCCCTCGATGGCTTTTCTGAGGAGGAAAGGAAAAGAGAGAGGGAATCTCCCCGTCTGGCACTGGGGGCATCCACCTGAACCGAGCCACGCCCCATCAGGCAATCCAAGGCCAGCCCCCCACCCCCACCCCTGGCCCTCGCTCTCTGCAGGGACCTGAGTCTTGGTGGGCCCAGGAGGACTGCGCAGGCAAGGGGCCGGTTGTCCAGTAGTCTCCCAGCACCCCCCCCAGCCAGACCTCAGGTGATGCCCTGTCCCGGCCTTGGTCTCTTGGTGCCTGCCAGGGAGGTTTGGGAGCAGCCCGCCCTGCGTCTCTGCCGCCCCCCCCACCCCCGAAGTCTCCCCCACCGGAGGAGACAGTCCCACCAGTCTTTGCTTTGGGGCGGGGGGGGGGCTGTGCGTGCGTGCTGGGGGTGGTCAGGGGCTCGGTGGGGGGCTAGGAGTGGCGACAGCTTGGCCGGGGCTCCCCCCCAGGGGCAGGGTGCCAGGGCCACGCGCCGCCCCCCGCCCGCCCCGCCCGCCCGGCCCGCGCACCTGAGCAGCTTGTAGTAGAGGAGGCGGAAGGCCTCCTGCAGGAGGACGGAGAAGACCACCCCGCAGATGAGCAGCCCCTTCTGCAGCGCCTCGTCCCGGGGGTCGCTGGCCTTCACCGCCACGAACCAGACCAGCGAGGAGAGCAGCAGCGAGACCAGCCAGAAGAAGGCCCTGCCCGGACGGAGGATTGGGGGGGGGAGGATGGAGGGGGGGTCAGGTCAGGCCGGCGGCACCGCCCCGCCCCACCCCACCCCACGCGCGCGCTCTCTGGCTGCCCTCGCCCCCCGCCCACGCGGCAGCCCCCGCCCCTCCCCGCGGGCAACCGCCCCCCGGCCGCCCCCCGCTTCACCCACCCGGCGATGAGGATGATGATGCGGAGCGGGTCGGCGGCCACGGTGAGGAGGAAGAGGGCGAGCGCCGGGCCGAAGGCGACGAAGGCGCAGCCGAAGAAGACCGCCAGCGTCATGGCCCCGCCGGCCCCGGACCCGCCCGCGAAGGGAGGGAGGGGGGAAGCGGGGGGGGGGTCCTGCGGCGGCCGGCCCGGGCTGGGCTGGGCTGGGGGCGCTGGGTGGAGAAGCCTCCCTCCGTCCGTCCGTCCGTCCGTCCGTCCCTCCTCCTCCTCCTCCTTCCCCTTCTTTCTCCTCCTTCCCCTTCCGCTGCGCCTGACCTCACATCCCCGGGCCGGGCTGGGCTTCGAGCGGCGCCTCCTCCCCTCCCCTCCCCGGGCCCGCCCCCCCCCCGCCGCAGCCTCGAGGCCCCACCCCCCGGGAGGGGGCGGGGGAGGGGGCGTGGCCGCGGTGCGGGAGGGAGGGAGGGAGGGGGCGGCCGCTTCCCCCGGGTGGGCCTGCCGCCTGCCCGGCCGCAAAGATCCCCGATGGCCCTTCTTGGGGGGGGGCGGGCGGGGGCACCCCTGGCTGGGCGCCGCCGAGTCCTTGCCAGCTCCCGACTGGGAAATTCCTGGAGATCGGGGGTGGGGGAGGGAGCGCGGCGGCCCTAGAGCTGCCGCCTCCTCCGCGGGCCGGGGGGGGGGGAGACGGACGGATCTCGCTTGTCCTCTGGAAGTCCGCCGTCATTCCTGGAGACTGGCAGCCCCCCCTCCACCCTGGAGGTTGGCAACCTTAGGAGCCGCTTCACCATCAGACACCCCCCCCCACACACACACACACAGGAGCCGAGGAGGGCCGCAGTCAGCAGACCCCAGCCCTGCCAGCGCCTCCCAGAATCGAGGCCAGGCCTACCCAAGGCGCACCATTTGAGTCTGTGGCCTCCCCGCCCCAGGAGCCTGTTTGCCACCCACCCAACCGCTCTACCCCTGGGCATTCAGGCTGGGCAGGCAGGCTTTCTGTTGGGAAATGCTGCTGCCCCCCTGCCAGTGGAGCCCGGCTTTCTACTAAGCGACTCAGGGGTCCCCCGCCTGGTTCCAGCTGTGCTCGCGTGCACACACACACACACACACGTGGTACCGTCTGACACCTTCCCCTTATTTTGGGGAAATGGGGGGGGGTTTTGCTGAGGGAGGCCTCTGATTGGCCTCTTCACCTTTGTTTGTCTGTGGAGAGTTGCTTTGGCAGCAGCTGCCCCCACCGCCGGAGGAGAGGAGGGCCTTCAAGGTGTCGCTGAGGGGCAGCGGCAGGTGCCATGTTGTGCTTGTGCCCACCACCCTGTGTCAGAATTCCAAAGGTGCCCCTGCAGAGATACTCTGTGGAGCTCGGCAGGTGTGGGTGCGAGTCTCATCTTGCGGCCAAGTGCCGTCTTGCCATGGGGAAGGCTGGCTGGCTGGCTGGCTGGCTGGCTGGGCACTGCATCCACACACTTCTGCCGCTCGCCCAGCATGGTTGCTGGTGGCAACTTCTTTTGCCAGGCAAGACGCAGGGGCAGCAACAGGAGAACACACAAACATGCAAAGAGTTCCCTGCCGTGTCCCCAGCTGCGCACTGGGGTAAGTGCCCACGTGGCAAACAGGGCCTCGGATTCAAATCCCACTGACAGTTTGACCTCATAGTTTGGCCAGTCAGCAGAAGAAGCCCGCCCACCACCCGCGCCACACATACTCCGCTGCTGCCCGGGAGCGGGAGGGCTGGCCGCAGGGGCAGGGGCGACTTCTGCAGTGCGCCTTTCTCACTTGGACTTTAGGCCGATTACGCCAGGCGAGCCAAGACAATCCACAGGTGGAACGTCCAGTGAACAAGGCAATAGCGTTAGGGTCGCAGAACCAACCAGCAAGCCTGAAAGACAACTGGAGCCCAGCCAAGGGGTTGACACGCCACATTAAAGGGTGCAGAATTCCATAGCCGGATCCTGGCTTCAGCAAGCTGTGCTCCGCAGTATAGACCACCGACCCTGATGGTTTCCCCCAGGGACTTAGTGAATCATTTCCCATACAGTCCTGCTCTGTGGCCTCCATGGAAGGGCCCTCTTGAATGATCCCGTTTTGCACAGTCTGTGGAGAGCCGGGGGAGGGGGGCTGCCTGGCCCTCTCAGGCAGGGGATGCCCGGGTTGTCCTCCAGCCTCACCCCTCCCAACACCAGCACCAGAGCTACACTGGCCAGAGGCCGGAGCAATACCCCCTCGGCCCTGGTGGCACATCTTTGGCGTTAGCCTCATTGAGATCCTTAGCCAGGCAGAGAAGCAGCTCTTAGGATAGGGCCCTTCAAGTCCTGGGGCTGGGCTGGGCTGGCGGCCATCTCCAGGCGCTCTGCAGGCTGGTGCCACTCCTGGGTCTTTGGAAGAGCCCCTCCCTGCTCTGTGCCGTTTAAGCTGTTGTGCCTCTACCCCAAAGTGTCATTTCGAAAGGAAAAGAGTGAGGTGGGTTTGGAAGGGGGGGGCTCTGACTGCACACCTCTAGAGCGCGGGGAGTGCCCATACCCATTGCATTGGCCTTCTTTATTGCAGCTACACACTGTCTAGACATTTTCATTGAGTTATCCACTACGACTCCAAGATCTCTCTCTTGGTCAGTCTCTGCCAGTTCAGACCCCATCAACATGTATTTATATTTAGGATTTTTGGCTCCAATGTGCATCACTTTGCACTTGGCCACATTGAACCCCATTTGCCACCTTGACGCCCACTCACCCATCCTCGACAGATCCCTTTGGAGTGCCTCACAATCCTCCCTGGTTTTCACCACCCTGAACAACTTCGTGTCATCTGCAAATTTAGCCACTTCACTGCTTACTCCCAATTCCAAATCGTTAATAAACAAGTTAAAAAGCATCAGACTGAGTACTGATCCCTGTGGTACCCCACTGCTTACCACCCTCCACTGAGAAAGTTATACTCACTCTCTGTTTCCTATTTATAAGCCAGTTTTTGATCCACAAGAGGACTTGTCCTTTTATCCCATGACTATTGAGCTTACTTAGGAGCCTTTGATGAGGAACTGTATCAAAAGCTTTCTGGAAGTCAAGGTAAATAATATCTATTGGGTCCCCCTTGTCCACATGTTTGTTCACTCCCTCAAAAAACACTAACAGGTTAGTGAGACAAGATCTTCCCTTACAGTACCCATGCTGAGTCTGCCTCAATAGTTTTTGTTCATCAATGTGCCTACTCATTCTTTCCTTAATAACAGTTTCCACCAACTTACCCGGTATCGATGTCAGACTGACTGGCCTGTAATTTCCTGGATCTCCCCTGGAGCCTTTTTAAAGATGGGAGTGACATTAGCTACCTTCCAGTCCTCAGGAATGGAGGCAGATTTTAAAGAAAGATTACATATTTTTGTCAGGAGATCCACAAGTTCACATTTGAGTTCTTTCAGAACTCTTGGATGACTGCCATCCAGGCCTGGTGATGTATTAGTTTTTAAATTGTCCATCAGTTGGAGGACTTCCTCTCTTGTCACCGCAATCTGATTCAGGTCCTTCAAACCCCCTCCCGAAATCGGTGCTTCTGGAGTGGGCAAGCACTTCTCCTCTTCCACAGTGAAGACAGAGGCAAAAAATGCATTCAGCTTCTCAGCCATTTCCCTATCATCCTTCACTACTCCTTTTATCCCTTGGTCATCCAAGGGCCCCACTGCCTCCCTGGCTGGCTTCCTACTTCTAATGTATTTGAAGAAAGTTTTATTGTTGGCCTTTATGTTTTTTGCAATATGCTTCTTATATTCCCTTTTTGCTTGCCTGATCACAGACTTGCATTTTATTTGCCACAGTCTGTGTTCCCTTTTATCAACCTTACTGAGAATAGCTTTCCACCGCTTAAAGGAATCCTTCTTACCTTTTACAGCTTCCATTACTTTATTTGTTAACCATGCAGGCTTTTTATACCTTGAGACCTTGCCAGCCAGTCCCTATCATTAGCCACGGTCTCAGTGACTGGACATGATTGTTCTTGTGTAAAGTTCTTGGGTTTGGTCCTGTGCCTTGCCCCGGCAGCCCTATTTATCCCCCAACGACGTGTATTTGTTTACTTCGTTGATATCCCACCTTTGGGTTTCCCCAGAGTGGGGACCACAAGTGGCTGATGCAGTTCCCCTCCCCTCCATTTGATCCTCACCACAACAGCCCTGGGAGGTGGACCAGGCCGAGTGTCTGTGTGTGTGTGTGTGTGTGCACGCGTGTGCCTGGTCCAATGAGGTCACCGAGTGGACTTCCATGGCAGGACTGGAGGTTCAGACCTGTTTCCCCCAAAGCCTGGTCCAACTCTGTAAAGGCACTTTGACACACGGCCTGGTCTGAGGCCTCTTTGAGGTCCGGGCTGTGGCTCAGTGCCAGGGAGGCTCCAGCATGGCTAACAAGACCTGCCGGCTTGGGGGTGGGGGTGGTGTGGTGGGGGGTTAGGGTTAGGGTTCTCCGTCTGAGCCCCACGTCTGAGCTTCCTCCTGCTCTGGGGGGCTGGAAAGAGGAAGGGCTAGGGTCCCACTCCTACCTCCCAGGGTGTCTGTCTGTTGTGGGGAGGGGAAGGGAAAGGAGTTTGTAAGCCGTTCTGAGACACCTTTTGGCAGTGAAGGGCAAAGGGTTATAAACCCAATCTCTTCTTCTTCTTCTTCTTCTTCTTCTTCTTCTTCTTCTTCTTCTTCTTCTTCTTCTTCTTCTTCTTCTTCTTCTTCTTCTTCTTCACTAGGAGCCCTTTGGAGCAGGCAGGATCTCAGGGGTGGGCCCCTCTCCTTCCTCTGCTGATCTTAATGCCCCCCCTCCAAGTTGTGGAGCATGCCCGGGGGAGCATAAGCCCATGAGCGGACGGTTGCAGCCCGGCAGGACCCCATTGCAAACAGAACAGGTCGTTAAATGACGGGCGCAGGGCTGGATTGAGGCCAACCGAGGCCTTTCACGCAGCCCAGCAGTGGTGCCCCTTGGCCCTCCCATTGCTTCACTGACAAGACAGTAAGGCTCAACAAGTGCTGAAGTTGAAATAGGAGGTAAAGAATTCAGTTTTCTTCCAGGACAGACCCCACAACTATATGAAATATAAACTTTAATCCCCCCCTCCAATTTTTTTAACACTAAACAGCAGCAAGCAGTACAAGCCAAAAACCTTCTGCGGTACCCCCCTCCCCTTGGTGCCTGGAGCACGTGCTTATTTCACTTCATGGTCAACCCCGGGCTGAGCAGGAGGGAGGAAGAGGTGCTCCTCCCATGGGGCAGGCGTGGCCCCGGGGCTGTTATTTGCCTGCCTCTGCTAGACCCCCGGAACCGTCTCTAGGGTGCCCAAGGGCAGTTTTCCTCAGCACAGGAGTCGGGTCTTTGTTTGCTGGCCAAAGCTTTCCCTCTGGGGTCCTGAGCAGGAGGGTTCTTTGCAGGGTCCTTCTTAGAAGTTTGCAGCCCCCAGGCAGCTCCAGGCATTTCATGGGCTGCTTCTGAGTTAAATGCTAGCACCAGGGGGCATGTGAGCCCCGGGAACAGACAACTTTGGGGCGGGGCGTGGGGGGGCTCCTCCATACTCTGCAAGCCTGTGACGGCTTCCTCTTGGAGTCAGGTCAGCCCTGCTCTCCAAGGGGAGACAACCTTCCAAGCCCTGCAGGCCCCCAACAGCATACTACTATTGCACAGATGTGTGGATGGGAGCACCTGACATCTTCACATCCCAATTCCCGGGGGGGTTCTGCGCATGCGGTAGAGAGAAGAGGTCGTCTTCCACCCTCGCTCCGATAACCAAGGAAATTTATGACCCAATAAAACAAAAAAGCAGCTCTTTTGAAAACAAATTTATAACCTTTGGAAGCCTCTATCAAACTGCAGCCAAGAAAAACATCAAAAACTGTAAGTCAAGTCTGCTAATTAAGTTCTTTCGCTTTCAAGGCTGCTGGCAACAAGTGCTCAGCGTCTAAGAAATGGCCACACCTGCACAATTTAACCCCCGAAAAACTTAAAGGAGGTTGGGGAAATGTTGCTTAACATGGAACAGAATATAAGGGGGATTTCAGACAGTTGCAAGCTGAAATAAAATCTGTCTGTGTGGAGTTGGCAGAGGTTAAAGAGGTGGCAGTGGAGTCGAAGAATAAAGCAGAGGAAAATGAACAAAAGATAAAACAACTCACTGCCCAGATAGGACGCTTAAGTGATAGAACAAGACGGTCAAATCTTAGATTTACGGGCTTTTCTGAAGATATTCCACGTCAAGAGGTGGAGAAAGAACTGGTGGAATGGATGCAAAATCAAGGCTTGGAAGTGCAAGAGAACGATATAGAAAGAGCCCATCGAGTGAGAGCAAGGAGAGCTTCCGGGGCTCCAAGAGAAATCATAGTCAAGTTTGCACGGGAGAAACAAGCAGCGTTAGTTTTTAAGGAACTTAAAAAGAAAAAGGACCTCCAGTATAAAGATCGGAAAGTGCTTGTACGGCTGGATTTTTCACCAGAGACACTCCAGGAAAGGAAGAGGCTACAGCCATGGGCTCAAAAACTGTATGAAAAAGGCATCCCCTTTACCTGGGGCTACCCGGCTATACTGATTGTGTTTAGAGACGGAAAAAGGTACACTGCAAGAAATGAGAAGGAGGCGTCGAATATGCTAGCTGATCTGGGGTTACAGACCCGAGATGAAGAAGCAGAGGAAGAAGAGGAGGAAATGCTAGAAGGAGAGAGTAGCAGCCCTCCCAACTTAGGAGGGAAGAGCAAAAAACGTCGAGTGCATACTAGCCCGCAGCTGAAACTCTAAATTTGGGGCGAAGAGTTGGGTCTCAATAAATAATAATAAAAGAAAATAGATAAGTAAGAGAGGGGGTGGGGGGGGACGACCAGCGGAACCTACAAGAGTGAAAAGAGGGCAGAAAATTTTTTTTTCTGAACGCACAAACTCTTTTGCACGGGGGGGGGATTACTGATGTAACATTGCACAAGTATAAAAGGCACAGCCTGGTGTTTCCTACTGGGTAATGGTTAAACTTTTGTCTTTAAATGTGAATGGATTGACCTCAAATGTGAAAAGACATAGAGTATTAGCTTTGGCCAGAAAATTAAAGGTGGGGCTGATATACCTTCAAGAGACTTGGTTTTCGGTTTCGGTGCTGCGAATGGCGGCCGCTTCTCGGGACGCTCCCGGAGGCGGTTAGCCCACACGTGGAATGGGGGGGTCTTCGCGTTTGCGAAAGACCCTAGTGAGCCTTAGTCAAAGGCTCCGAACCGGGGGCGCATAGGGGAGTAGCCTCTTTGCCGGCAAACTGCCAGGAAATTGAGGCTTTCTCCCCGCCCCAATCGGCCCCGCCGCGTAGTGCGTCCCGAATGGGACTTAGCAGCCCTGCCGACTTCCAGGAGTGAGGAAAAGCGGATGAATTACCATGAAAAGAAGAAATGGCATCTAATCGTGAGTTGAAGATCTATTTTGAAGCGAAAATTAAAAACCCCCCGCAAGCGGATAAGCGTATGGGAGGAGGGAGGAGCTTCCACCCTCTTCAAAGAAGCAAATTTTTAAAGGAAACGCGAAGGGGGGGTAACAAGAAAAAATGTTGGTGAAAGTACCGTTGGGGTTTTACAGAAGATTGCGGCTTTAGTTGCTTTCTGGGGGATGTGGCACGAACTTTGAAAAAGTAAATAAAAAATAAAATGTCGATGCTGGGGAAAATCCTGCTTAGAACGGAAGAGAAGAGAGGAGGGACTTCCGCTCCAGTCAACCCCCCCCAGAACTAGCTGTCAATCAACAAGAGATTGAGATACTGCGCCACCTGCTGGAGTAAATGTAAAATATCAATGAAACGCTTTTAAAATGAAAATTGTTCTCATCAGACTACAAAAACAAATGTTGGAATCAACAAGGTTGATGGCAGAAAATGTATAGAAAATTAATTTGATGCTAAAGTTCCAAGCTATGGATGAAGAAGGGAAAGAAGATCTCAGATTTATTTTGACGAAAGTCTTGACACCTCTATCTGGCAGTGGAGCGAATAAATAAAAAGAAGAGGCGGATAAGGCTCCCAAAGCCTACTCCGCCTTTAAAAAAAGGGATATACTCTGCCAGTAGAAAGGGGTGTTGAGCTTAGCAAGTAATGGAGATCTAATTTCAACTTGAGTGTTAATGGAGCCAACGAGAAATGACTGCCAGAAACAACAAGAAAAAAGAAGCGAAAGAAGATGGATTAAAAAATTTCTGAAGAGACATGCCAGCACAGAGGAGGAAGCAGCACTCAAATTTGGATTTTTGAAGAAGACGGCGGCCCGGGGGAAGGAAGTGACGGAACGGGAGGCACTAAAGTTCAAAGGACTTAATGATAATTGGAGAGACTTAAAAAGGAACTTGTTCGTGTAACATCTGAAAAGATTTGATTTAACCCCAGTGGACTTTACTAACTTTAATAACAGAATTGATTTGGACTTTGTAAAGCTGAAAAAAAGATCTTTCAACCGTGATGGATGCCGACAACTGGAAGAAATAAAACTAACCTTTACTAACGGAAAAAAACTCACTCCGCTCTTTTTTCTCTTCCCATCTGTCTACCTTACCCTTTTCTTATAAAAAATAAAATTCTCTCCTTTTTAGGAGAGTTATTTCAAAAAAAAAAAAAAGAGACTCATAAGGCTAGGAAAGATGCTAAGCCAATTTTGTCCTCCCCACTTTGGAAAGTAGTGGCAGATGCAAGGGGAATGGCAAAGTCGAGGGGGGTAGCCATTTTGGCGAGGAGGGACCTAAATATGGAGATATTGGACCGTAAAGAGGACAAAGAGGGGAGATATATTTTTTTGAAGTGTAAGCTAGATAATAAAATGTTTACCTTGATCAATGTATACGCACCAAATGCGGGAACAAAGAGATTCCTATTAGGAATCCTGCAAAGAATACAGGCCTATAGTCAAGGTGAAATAATCATGGCAGGAGACTTTAATATGAATCTTTCAAATTTGAATGTTAGGAAATGGGGTTTAATAGAGGTGTTTGAAGCAAAAGGAAAAAAATCGGGGCCCACCTTCTTCTCTGCGAGACATAAAAAGTATACATGTATTGATTATGTTTTGATATCAGATTCACAGGTATTGAAAATTAATGAAGTTGAAGTACAGCCAATACTGATCTCTGATCATGCCCCAATTATAGTGGACTTGGCAATACAAATGGAGAAATCGGAAGGGAGGTGGAGATATAAAAACATAGTTTTAAGTAAAAAGGAATACAGGGACTATATAGTAAAACAGCTAACATACTATTTCAAAGAAAACAAAGGATCGACGGCACCTCATATAGTATGGGATGCAGCGAAGGCTGTTATGAGGGGACATCTAATTAGGACAGAAAACTTACTAAAACGCCAGAGAGATAAAGAAAACGAAAGCAAATTGGGACAACTAAAAATTTTGCAAGCACAACAACTAATTAAATTTGACACACAGCGGCAAAGGCAAATCCAAATTTTAAAAAACGATCTAGATACTCAAGATTTAGTTTTAGTATGGAAGAGGGAGACTCTAATTAAAAGCGAGTGGCGTAGAACAAACATAAACTCACAAAAGAAATTAGCTAATTATTTAAAGAGGAAAAAAGAAAAACAGAGAATAAAAAGTATAAGACAGGGCCAGAAGGAGGTGGGGGAAACACATTTAATAAGGGAAGCATTTGTTAAATACTACCAAAGTCTATATAACACCTCAGGAAAAGGGGAACTTAAGGAGAAATGGACTACAAAAATATCTAAAAATGATCAGGAGTTTCTTAACAAAGACATAAGTGCTTCAGAAATTGAAAAGGTAATTAAACAATTAAAATTAGGAAAATCCCCGGGAACAGACGGATACACGGCAGAATACTACAAAGAAATGATAGAAATACTGATACCAGAAATGTTATTCTTATTTAATGATATAATGAAAGGTGGAAATACCCCTAACACATGGAAACAGGCAGAGATGGTGGTGATACTAAAGCCGTCAAAGGATCCTAAGGAGGTTGGTTCATATAGGCCAATTAGCCTTATGAACCAAGATTATAAAATATTTGCCAAGGTGCTAGCTAATAGACTAGATAAAATATTGCCAAAAATAATAGGAGAAGACCAGTATGGATTTATTAAAAACAGACAAATTTTCCATCCAATAAGGAACATTTTAAATGTTCTAGCACATAAACACCAACATAAAGAAAAGAAATTGGCATTATTGAAATTGGATATATTTAAAGCTTTCGATACTGTTGAACACGACTTTCTCTGGGGGACATTAAAGGATAGTGGAATAGAAGGGAATTTTCTAGAAGCTGTAAAAGATCTTTATAAACAAGGAACAGCAACTTTGTGGATAAATGGAGGCAGATCAAAAGAGTTTTTAATTTCGAGAGGCGTAAAGCAGGGATGTCCACTGTCACCCTTATTATTTGTGATGGCTATAGAAATTTTGGCAGATAGGATAAGGAACTCCCCTAGAATAGAAGGCTATAAAGTGGGAAAGGAAGAGGTTAAACTTAATCTCTTTGCAGATGATATTCTTTTGGTACTTAAAGATCCACTAACGGCAGTCCCGGAACTGAAAATAATACTACAGGATTTCGAACATTACTCTGGGTTAGGTGTTAATATGGGGAAATCCAAAATAATATATTACAATATACCCAAGGGGGAACAGATATTAGTGGAGAAAGAAACAGCTATACCAAAGGGATGTAAAATGTTAAAATATTTAGGTATTAAAATTTTTAAAAGAATGAATAAAATTGATAAAAATAATTATTACGAAATATGGAAGAAGATTCGTAAAAATATGAGGGTATGGAAGACTAAATCAATGAATATATTAACTAAAATTAGAGCAATTAAAATGTTTCTAATCCCAAAGCTAAGCTATTTATACTAGGTCCTCCCATCAGAAATACCAAGAAAACAAGCAAAGGAATGGAATAGACAGTTAAGGGAGTGGGCTTTTGGAAGTAAATCAGCTAGGGTTACTCAAAAATAATCTACACCCCACAAGACGAGATGGGGTGGGGTTTGACAAATTTAGAGAGCTATTTTGAGGCATTCCAAATCAAACATCTATTGGACGCAGAGATAAATAGAGATAGGAAATGGGCAAGAATAGAAAATGAAGTAAATAAGGGGAAAGGAAAATGGGGGTGTTCACAAAGAACTTAGCAGGAGAAATCAAAGAAACAATAGGGCCGAGGGCTATCGGCCTCAGAGTGTGGAAAAGATGGGAAGGAGCCTGGTCATTGGATCTCGTCAAATGGACTCCATTAGAACTATTACAGGAATCTAACGACCCCATATGGTGGGAAAATTTAAAAAAGAAAGGCTTGAACAGAGTAAAGGACTTATTGGACAAGTCGGGATCATTGTTACCAAGAGAAAAATGCATGGAAATGCTGGGGAAAGGAATTGGCTACGGGTTTATGGATTATATGAGGCAATAAGTAAACTATCCTGCCCAGGGGTAATACCCAAGGAAAGTCGATTGAAGGCAATTATGTTAAAGATTGAACTTGCAAAAAAAGGTATAGTGGGGGACTTATACAATCTAATGGTCAGTGAGGTGGATTATATAGGACGAGTGATACAATTAAAATGGCAGAGAGAAATCGAATTGACCGACCAAATAGTGCATAAAATCATAAAGGAAAATAAAAATATAAAATCAGATAAATATAAGGAAATGACTAGAAAATTGGTTTTGAAATGGTACAGAACACCGCCCCAGTTAGCATACATGATAAAAGGTCTGAGTCCAAAATGCTGGCATTGCGGAAAAGATAAGGGGTGGTATATACATATGTGGTGGGATTGTCCAGAAATTTCTAGGTTCTGGATGGATACCATTCAGGAAATGGAAAAAATCTTAGGAACTACACTAGTGAGGGATGTAAATATATTATTTACAGGTATTCTGGGGAGCGCTACATTGGGAAAAAAGGATAATAAATTATATAAAGCCATGATTCTTGCAACACAAGCCGCCATCGCTAGGGGATGGAAAGATAAAACAAAATGGACATGGGCAAGTTGGTTCCAGTATCTATATGAGGACGTTAGTTCTGAAATCGTGATCTGCCTTCGAGCGGATGCCTCATGGGAAGAGAAAAAGGAAAGGATAAATAATAATTGGACAAAGTATTTCCATTGGTTGAGGTCAACCGGGAATTCGGAGAGTAAAAGTAAAGCCTTGAGTGGGATCAGGAAGCTGTGTACATGGATGGATTAATAATATAGAATCAGTAGGACGGGGGGAGGGAGAGGGAGAGGGGGAGGGTGGGGGGAAAAAACGAAGTACTATTTGTGTATAACCATTATTTGTTTATAATCAAAGAATGAATAAAAAATTATTTGCCAAAAAAAAACAAAAAAACATCCCAATTCCCAACCATCCCCTTTGCTCCCTTTGCTTCAAGAGCATCCCCCTCCCCCTGAGAAATACTGACCAGCTGTACGTGGGTTCAGGACCGCCTTAGAGACCAGCAACGCTTTCCGGGCTGCTGCTTCTGTTGTCCGGAGCCAGCTGTGCAGCTGACAAGCAGGGGCTGCAGTGTCCCACAGAAAGGTGGGCAGAGCTTGCGCACTTGGGATGAGGCGTCCAAAGAGCCTGAAGGCACTTTCCCTCTCTCCATCAAGTGCATTGGTGAAATATTTCCCCCCTTCACTGCCTTTCCAGGTGTCTTCCTTGCATTTCCACTTTGTCAAAGGGACCGGGCCTGGCAATTTCACCTTCTCCCTGTTCAGTGGCAAGAGAGCAAGTCAAGTCAATTCAAGTTTATTAGTACGGTCAAGCGACCAGCCAATATAAAATATTTCCAAAAAAAAAGGATTGAGGTAAAATACATGGTAGATACATAAAATTAAATAAATATATAAAACAGCATTAAGAGCAAAAGCGGGAGCAACACAGTGTATCATTAAGGTAGAAACAGGAGCAATACTACTTTATCATTGACTTGCTGTCTGAGGTACAAGCTTCCTCTTTTTAAGTGCGAGGAAGCAAAATTTTGCCACAGCTAAAGATATCCTCTCTTTCCGATCTTCCAACAAAAAGGTTAGAATCCTTGGTTCTGCAAATTTCAAGTGGACATCCAGAGGTTTAAATGTAGACAACAATGGGAAAATTAACAGCTGCCTCTCCGTAGCGTAAAAGTTACAATGTAAAAGAATATGTGGGACCGACTCTATCTCAAGACCTGTACAGGGACAACATCTTTGGGAGACAGGCCAACGCAAGAACCTTCCTTGTAATAAATTAGAGGGTAAGGCATCAAAACGAGCTCTAGAAAAAGCCCATCTATAGCCATCATATATAATGTTAGAAAGATAAGGAGCAGGTGCAAAACCTGCCCAAGATTTTAAAACTCCATATCTCGAGGGTAGAAGCGCTTCTTCTGTCTGCGCCTCTATATCCATTAGACGTTGGGATACTATAGATTTAGCTTTGGTCAATCCTAGATCGAAAAGACTTACAGGATGAAGCCCAATTGAACCAAGTTTGACCAATATTTTGGAGGACCATTCGGGATATGGGGTGGCAGCTAAAAAGGATGGAATTAGGCCTGTAGGTTTCAAATGCGTTCTTAACCAGTAATAAATCGAAGCAATCCAAATTTTCGTTTTCACTCTTGGCACCCCAATCTCCTGCCTAAGAACTACATTTGCTGTACATTTAGGCACATTAAATAGGGCTCTAATAAATTTAGATTGAACTTTTTCCAGGTCCTTAAAATTATTATCACTTAAAGTAATTACTTGCATACCATATGTGAGTTGGGTTAAAATCTTTGCATCAAACAATTTTAAGGCCGCTTGAATTACACCTTGGCCTTCCATCCTGAAGAATCTAATAATAGCATTAGCATTTCTCTCAGCTGAGCAGACTGTAGAACTTATATGCGCTGAGGAGCTGCCATTATAACTGAAGGTTACCCCCAGATACTTGTATGTTTTAACTTGCTCTATAGGGTGTCCGAAGTTAAATGGGCCTTAGAAAGCATTACTAACAACAAAGCTAGTGGAGGTGATGGTATCCCAGCTGAGTTATTCAAAGTCTTAAAAGAAGATGCTGTTAAAGTGCTGCACTCAATTTGCCAACAAATTTGGAAAACACAACAGTGGCCACAGGATTGGAAAAGGTCAGTTTACATTCCAATCCCAAAGAAGGGCAACGTCAAGGAATGTTCAAACTATCGCACAATTGCACTCATTTCACACGCTAGCAAGGTCATGCTCAAAATCCTACAAGCTAGGCTCCAACAGTACGTGGATAGAGAACTGCCAGAAGTACAAGCTGGGTTTCGAAGAGGTAGAGGAACTAGAGATCAAATTGCCAACATTCGCTGGATTATGGAGAAAGCAAGAGAGTACCAGAAAAACATCTACTTCTGCTTCATTGACTATGCTAAAGCCTTTGATTGTGTGGATCACAATAAATTATGGCAGGTTCTTAAAGAGATGGGAGTACCAGACCACCTCACCTGTCTCCTGAGAAACCTGTATAAGGGTCAAGAAGCAACAGTTAGAACCGGATATGGAACAACTGATTGGTTTAGCATAGGAAAAGGAGTACGACAAGGATGTATATTGTCACCTTGCTTATTTAATTTATATGCCGAGTACATCATGCGAAATGCTGGCCTGGATGAATCACAAGCTGGAGTTAAGATTGCTGGGGAAAAGATCAATAACCTCAGATATGCAGACGATACCACTCTGATGGCAGAAAGTGAAGAGGACCTAAAGAGCCTCTTGCTCAGGGTGAAAGAGGAGAGCGCAAAAGTGGGCTTGAAGCTCAACATAAAAAAAACTAAGATCATGGCATCTGGGCCCATCACTCCTTGGCAAATAGAAGGGGAAGTCGTAGAAGTAGTGACAGACTTCACGTTCCTAGGATCTCAGATCACTGCAGATGGTGACTGCAGCCATGAAATTAAAAGACGCCTGCTCCTTGGGAGGAAAGCGATGGCAAACCTAAACAGCATGATAAAAAGCAGAGACATCACCTTGCCAACAAAAGTCCGCATGGTCAAAGCAATGGTATTCCCCGTAGTAATGTATGGCTGCGAGAGTTGGACTATAAGGAAGGCCGAGCGCCGAAGAATAGATTCTTTTGAACTATGGTGCTGGAGAAGACTCTTGAGAGTCCCTTGGACTGCAAGGAGATCAAATCAGTCAATCCTCAAAGAAATCAACCCTGACTGTTCCCTGGAAGGCCAGATCCTGAAGCTGAAGCTCAAATACTTTGGCCACCAAATGAGAAGGGAGCATTCACTGGAGAAGACCCTGATGCTGGGAAAGATTGAAGGTCAAAGAAGAAGGGGACGGCAAAGGATGAGATGGTTAGACAGCGTCATCGATGCAACAAACATGAAATTGAGCAAACTTCAGCGGACAGCAGAAGACAGGAGGGCCTGGCGTAATCTGGTCCATGGGGTCGCAAAGAGTCGGACTCGACTGTGCGACTGAACAACAACAACAAAAAGAACAACAAATAGGGTGTCCGTTTATTCTCCAAGTATCTTTCTTATAAGCCCTATTAAAACGAATAATCTTGGTTTTAGAATAATTAATCGTTAATAGTTCCTCGTTATATTTCTTGCTAAAGATTCTTAAGGCCCGGTTAAGACCAACTCTAGTTTGGGACAGTAGGATAGCATCATCTGCGTACATCAGAACTGGAACCCCCTCTCCTCCTGAGAAGTTAGGGGCATGCACATCTACTCCATGAAGAGACTGAATAAGGGAGTTAACATAAATATTAAACAAGGAGGGGGCGAGTAAACAACCATGTCTTACTCCCTTCTGGGAGGGGATGAATTTAGATAACATTCCTTCACTGTTACATCTGATTTGTAGTTGCGTGTTCTCATGCACTTTAATCATCAGATGTAAAAGTCTTTTATCTATAGTTGAGGAATTCAGCTTTGCCCAAAGTCTTCCCCGAGAGACAGAATCAAAGGCCGCCTTCAGATCCACAAAGGCGACAAAAAGAGATTTCTTAGCTACTCTAACATATTTTTGAATAAAATAATCTAGAACAAGACAATGATCAAGAGCTGAACGACCCTGGGTAAAGCCCGCCTGTTCTTTACTTAAATAATTATCATGTTCAAGCCAATTATGTAATTTAATTTGCAGATGTCTGGAGTACAATTTGCTGATGGTATTTAAGAGACTAATCGGATGATAATTATTAGGGTCTGACCTGATACCTTTCTTGTATATAGGATTAATAATTGCAAGGCCCCAGTCTGATGGAATCTGAGCAGTATGGTCAATATGGGTAAAAAGTCTGGCCAGTATCGGTGACCACCAGTCAACGTTATTCTTAAGAAGATCTGGGGGAATGAAATCACTCCCAGGAGCCTTCCCATTTTTTAACTGCTTAATCATTAAGGTGACCTCTTCTGATGTAACTGGGGGCCAAATAGGCAAGATCTCTGAAGGGAGTACCATAGAAGGGGTCAGCTGTGGATCACAATATAATACCTCAAAGTGTTTTTCCCAAATCACAGCGGGTATAACACTGTGGCAAGAGAGCAGTTTGGCATCTGTGCCACATAAACTGTCAGGTAGCCCTGCCATGATGGATGGAGGGGAGGGGAGGATGGCTTTGGGCGCCATAGTGGCGTGACAGGTGGGAGGTTGGAATCCGAGGGGTGTTGATTTATGTCTAGGGTGTGAGAATGGAATGTAGCTCTGGTAACCCCTATCTCTCGCAGACTGGACGTTCTGACCTTGAGAGTCAAGCTGCGAGCTTTCCTATCGCTTTCAAAGCTGCAGCTTTGCTGAGAATAATGGGGGCATTGGGAACTTCATTAGCGTAGTAACTTTCGATTCCCAGTCGCATGTTATTCCCTGATTGGTAGAAGGGGGGGTCCCCATTCACCCCCTTCCCTGTATAACCGCCTGCTTCTTGTAACCAAGTTATTCTGAACAATGTACCTGCTTCAGTGACCTTTCTATTGCAGCTCTATAATAAACGCTATTCTTGTTTGCATCTCAAGACCTGGTGTTTGGCTGACTAAGTTAGGGCTTCTGTCAGTTTGTTCAGAATCTAACATCAACTTTCGTGACTGGTCGTAAACCCGCGACTCCACAATGAGTAGCGGTGAAGAAGACACTCTCCCGATTGAAGAAGAAAAGAAAAAGGAGAAGAAACCTCCCGGGAAAGACGTACCCAGAGAGACCCCTGACACGCACGTGCCGGGCCAATGGGGTCAGGAGTACGACTTTGGAGGGCCTTACGGAGACCCGTATGGGGCAGCCTATGGAGGGGTGACCACCCGAGTTGGACGTAGACGAGACTGGGTGAAACCCCTGGCTGAAACCCACGAGACGTGGTTTGGGACCCCGCGAGCATCCATGGGGGAAGCCACCCCGAGAGGTCGGTCCGCAAGCTGTCCACGGCGGGAGCCCTGGAAGAAACCGGCCGAGACTCCGAGAGCCTGGAAGGTGCCGTGGTGAGAAGGAGGTGGAGTGGAGAACCAAGCCAGGACTGCCTGATGTGCTTCCTGGACGAATCCCTCGCCCGCATCCCACAGATGATCGCGGAGGGCATCCGAGAGGAGCGCGAGCGGCAAAGGCGCGAGGAACCACCAGACCAAGTTCCTCCGGATCAACGCCCGGTGCCGGATCAAGACCAGCGGAATGTGCCGGCCGGCCCGCCGGACCAACCAGCGGGGCAAGGGCCGCAGGGGCAACCACCCCCTCGTCCCTGGGGGTTCTTGCCACCAAAACCTGCGGAGCTCCTGGACGCCGATTTTGATGGAGACCCCGAGAAATTTCCATTCTTTCTCGTGCGAGCTGAGAGATTTATCGAAACTTGGGGCCACCTATTCCAGCGAGAAGAGCGCATGGTCGATGTCATAGCAGCCCACCTGAAGGGAGCGGCCGCTGACTGGTATGTGGGGCTCCACCAGGCTGATGGGCGTGAGCTGAGGGAAATCGATTCTTTCATGTGGGCCATGAAAGAGCAATTCGAAGATGTGCACTCTAACAAAGCGGCCAAGGCGACGATTCGAAGCCTCAAGCAAGGCGCGAGGTCGGTGAGAGACTACACATCGGAGTTCCGTAGATGTGCAGCCAAACTCCGAGGGGACGGGAACCTCGTAGATTACTACAAGCTGGGGCTCAATGCGGAGATCCGCCGAGAAGTCACCAGGACCCAAGACCCGAACACCCTCTCGGGATGGATTCAAGCCGCCATTACGATGGAAAACCGGCTGAAGACCATCAAACTAGATGACGCCGCAGCGATGGTCAACAGAGGCCCCGCGCCGGCAGCGAGGGGGAAAACCCCTACCCCGAATCCGAAGCCGAGGGATGGCACAAGGGAACTCCGGATGAAGCAAGGGCTTTGCCTCAAATGCGGAGAAGGGGGCCATTTCGCCGCGAACTGCCCGACCTCACCAGCATCGCCCGTGCCGCCAAAGGGAGTCAAGAAGAAGTTAGACACATCCACGCCAAAACCGGTGGCGAAACCAAGGGGGGCGAAAGCCCTGCAAGCTAAGCCGCTCAGCGAGGCATCCGACTCATCCGATGGCGAGACCGCGCCGCAGGGAAACGAGACGGACCTGCTGTGAACAGCGCTGAACAGCAGGTCCCGGATCCCCAGGCGCAAACTCCGGTGAGCAAACCCCCCTCTCTTTTCTTTCTCACAGTGACTTTAATGGACCCGGGTCTATTGACCCATGTGAGAGTACGAGCTCTCATTGACTCTGGGTGTGGGAGAGACCTCATCAACCCCACACTAGTGACGGGACTGGGGGCGAAAGTTATTAAACTAAACGACCCCCTGATTTTTACTCAGATGGATGGCTCCACCATGAAAGAACCCTGTAAATACGAGACTGTACCCTTGAGGGTGGGAATTGGGCAGCACTGGGAAGAAAGACCTTTCGTTGTTACCCCATCTGCCCGCTTTCCCCTAGTACTCGGGAGCGCGTGGTTCTTTGATCACGATCCACACGTGCTATGGGGGGAAGGGAAAGTGAATTTCATCTCCGGGAAATGCCAGTCTCACTTATGGAAGAATGAGTGGGGATCCATGACGGGGGGCAGCTCCTGGTGACGGTGGGGGTGGCGGAGGCAGAACTGCAAGGAGCTCGGTGCAAGGAGCTCCTGGTTCTCAGGGAGCGAGTTTGCTCCCTTGAGGCCAAGGTGGCTGACCTGGAGAAGCAGGGACAGTCAGTTAGGTGCACGGGGAAGACTCTCGGGGACTTGTTAGATATGTCCCACTCTGGATCTGGCAGCCCGGCTGCTGCCAGGGAGCATGAGGGTCAAGGGGAAAAGGGGCACCATGCTGAGGATAAGGGGAATGTGCCCTCAGAAGGGACCTCTTCTTCAGCTGGTGAACGGGTATCCTTTCGTACCAAGGAACCGTCCCTGGGAAGGGTGGGAGGGGGCTCTTGGTAGTTGGTGATTCGATCCTTAGGCAGGTAGACAGCTGGGTGGCGAACCCGCGTACTGACCGTATGGTGACTTGCCTGCCTGGTGCGAAGGTAGCGGACATTACGCGTGTTTTAGATAGGCTGGTAGATAGTGCTGGGGAGGAGCCAGTGGTCGTGGTGCACGTCGGCACCAACGATGTGGGGAAATGCAGTCGTGAGGTCCTGGAGGAGAAATTTAGGCTGCTGGGCAGGAAACTCAAGGCCAGGACCTCCAAGGTAGCCTTCTCGGAAGTGCTACCTGTTCCACGCGCAGGGCCGGAGAGACAGGCACAGATCAGGAGTCTCAATGTGTGGATGAGACGGTGGTGTAGGGGGAAGGGTTCAAGTTTGTTAGGCACTGGGATGCTTTTTGGGACAAGAGGGAGCTGTACAAAAGGGACGGTCTCCACTTGTCCCGAGAAGGAACCAGGCTGCTGGCGCTCAAAATCAAAAAGGTGGCAGAGCAGTTTTTAAACTGAATAATGGGGGAAAGCCGACAGGAGATGAAAAGTCTCTGGTTCGGGATGGCTCATCTCAAAGAGATGAAGGGGTAGCTATTACTTTTGTACAAGGAAATGGATTACAATTGTCTACTGAGACTGTGGCTAATGATAGGAACTGCCTGGCAAGGTCTCGAGGCAGCAAGAGGAAGGCTGTGGGCTTAACAAACGTGGGAAACTATAAGTGTTTATACACAAATGCTAGAAGTCTCCGAGGTAAAATCGGGGAGTTGGAATGCTTGGTGTTGGGGGGGAAATAGACATTGTGGGTATTTCAGAAACTTGGTGGGATGAGGAAAATCAGTGGGATACGGTGATTCCTGGTTATAAATTATATCGGAAGGATAGGGGGAAAGGGTTGGAGGTGGGGTGGCTCTGTATGTCAGAGAGGGTATACCATCCAGTAAGATTGAGAGGGTAAGAGAATTGGATTCCCTTCTGGAAATGCTATGGGTTGAAATAGTGGGTCCAAAAGGAGGCTTAACAGTGGGAGTTTGTTATCGCCCACCAGATCAAAAGATAGAGGAGGATTATAAAATGATGAATGAATTAAAGATAGCGGCTAGACGAAATAACTGTGTTGTAATAGGCGACTTTAACTACCCACACATTGATTGGGTCAATATGAGTTCTAGTCGGGATAAAGAGATTGCGTTCTTAGACACTCTCAATGACTGTGCTGTGGAACAGATGGTCACAGATCCTACCAGGGGAGAGGCGATACTGGATTTGGTCCTAAGTAACACCCAAGACCTGGTGAGAGATGTAAAAGTGATTGCACCACTTGGAAACAGTGACCATAATGTCATTGAGTTTAACATTTGTACAGATAGGGAGTTGCCCAAAAAGACTGACGCAACCACTTTTAACTTTAAAAGGGGTAACTTCTCTGGTATGAGGGGACATGTGAGGAAGAAATTGAAAGGAAGAGTGGAGAAGATCAAAACCATTGGGGAAGCTTGGAGACTATTTAAAAAGACAATCCTAGAAGCTCAGAAAAAATATATACCGCAGGTTAGGAAAGGTACAAATAGGTATAGAAAAAAGCCTGCATGGTTAACAAATAAAGTAATGGAAGCTGTAAAAGGTAAGAAGGATTCCTTTAAGCGGTGGAAAGCTAGTCTTAGTGAGGTTGATAAAAGGGAACACAGACTATGGCAAATAAAATGCAAGTCTGTGATCAGGCAAGCAAAAAGGGAATATGAGGAGCATATCGCAAAAAACATAAAGACCAACAATAAAACTTTCTTCAAATACATTAGAAGTAGGAAGCCAGCCAGGGAGGCAGTGGGGCCCTTGGATGACCAAGGGGTAAAAGGAGTAGTGAAGGATGATAGGGAAATGGCTGAGAAGCTGAATGCATTTTTTGCCTCTGTCTTCACTGTGGAAGAGGAGAAGTGTTTGCCCACTCCAGAAGCACTGATTTCGGGAGGGGGTTTGAAAGACCTGAATCAGATTGCGGTGACAAGAGAGGAAGTCCTCCGACTGATGGACAATTTAAAAACTAATAAATCACCAGGCCCGGATGGTATTCATCCGAGAGTTCTGAAAGAACTCAAATGTGAACTTGTGGATCTCCTGACAAAAATATGTAATCTTTCTTTAAAATCTGCCTCCATTCCTGATGACTGGAAGGTAGCTAATGTCACTCCCATCTTTAAAAAGGGCTCCAGGGGAGATCCAGGAAATTACAGGCCAGTCAGTCTGACATCGATACCGGGTAAGTTGGTGGAAACTGTTATTAAGGAAAGAATTAGTAGGCACATTGACGAACAAAAACTATTGAGGCAGACTCAGCATGGGTTCTGTAAGGGAAGATCTTGTCTCACTAACCTGTTAGTGTTTTTTGAGGGAGTGAACAAACATGTGGACAAGGGGGACCCAATAGATATTATGTACCTTGACTTCCGGAAAGCTTTTGATACAGTTCCTCATCAAAGGCTCCTAAGTAAGCTCAATAGTCATGGGATAAAAGGACAAGTCCTCTTGTGGATCAAAAACTGGCTTATAAATAGGAAACAGAGAGTGAGTATAAATGGGAAACTTTCTCAGTGGAGGGTGGTAAGCAGTGGGGTACCACAGGGATCAGTACTCGGTCCCATGCTTTTTAACTTGTTTATTAATGATTTGGAATTGGGAGTAAGCAGTGATGTGGCTAAATTTGCAGATGACACGAAGTTGTTCAGGGTGGTGAAAACCAGGGAGGATTGTGAGGCACTCCAAAGGGATCTGTTGAGGATGGGTGAGTGGGCGTCAACGTGGCAAATGGGGTTCAATGTGGCCAAGTGCAAAGTGATGCACATTGGAGCCAAAAATCCTAAATATAAATACACGTTGATGGGGTCTGATCTGGCAGAGACTGACCAAGAGAGAGAACTTGGAGTCGTAGTGGATAACTCGCTGAAAATGTCTACACAATGTGTAGCTGCAATAAAGAAGGCCAACGCTATGCTGGGGATTATTAGGAAGGGAATTGATAACAAATCAGCCAGTATCATCATGCCCCTGTATAAATCATTGGTGCGACCTCATTTGGAATACTGTGTACAGTTCTGGTCACCACATCTCAAAAAGGATATTATAGCATTGGAAAAAGTGCAGAGAAGGGCAACTAGAATGATAAAAGGGTTGGAACACCTTCCCTATGAAGAAAGGTTAAAATGCTTGGAGCTCTTTAGCTTGGAGAAACGACGGCTGAGGGGTGACATGATCGAGGTTTATAAGATTATGAATGGGATTGAGCAGGTTGAGAAAGAAGTACTTTTCTCCCTTTCTCACAATACAAGAACTCGTGGGCACTCTATGAAATTGCTGAGCAGTCGGGTTAGAACAGATAAAAGGAAATACTTCTTCACCCAAAGAGTGATTAACATATGGAATTCACTGCCACAGGAGGTCGTGGCAGCTGCAAGCATGGACAGTTTCAAGAGGAAATTAGATAAACATATGGAGCAGAAGTCCACCAGTGGCTATTAGCCACAGGGTATAGAATGAGAACTCTCAGTCTGGGGCAGGTGATGCACTCTATTCTTGGTGCTGGAGGGGGCAGCAGTGGGAGGGCTTCTGGTGCCCTGGCCCCACTGCTGGACCTCCTGATGGCACCTGGTATATTTTGGCCGCTGTGTGACAGAGTGTTGGACTAGATGGGCCATTGGCCTGATTCAACATTGGCTTCTCTTATGTTCTTATGTTCTTAACTGGAAGGCATTCCCCAGAGTATCACGACCTGGCCCCTGTCTTTGGGGAGGAAGAAGCCGACGAATTGCCCCCCATAGGAACTCAGACTGTGCGATAGAAATTTTGCCTAACCAAAAACTACCGAAAGGGAAATTGTATTCTATGAGCCCTTCCGAAAAGGTGGAACTGAGGAAATTCATTGACAAAAACCTAAGTAGGGGTTTTATACGACCAGCTTCCTCCCCGTTTGCGGCTCCTGTGCTTTTCCGAAAGAAAAAGGACGGGGGGTTGCGGCTGTGCACTGACTATCGTGGCTTGAATGCAGTCTCAAACACAAATGCTTACCCCATGCCCCTGATAAAAGACTTGTTGGCTGCAGTGGCTGGGGGGAAGATCTTCTCGAAGTTAGATCTCCGAGATGCCTACTTCAGGGTTTGGATTCGGGAGGGGGATGAGTTTAAAACGGTGTTTAACACCCCTCTGGGCCAGTTTGAATACCTAGTCATGCCGTTCGGGCTTCAGGGAGCCCCGGGGGTCTTCATGAACTTGATCAATGAGGTGCTCCACAAGTATTTGTTCAAGGGGGTCCTTGTTTACCTTGATGACATTCTTTTATATTCCCCCGACCTGAAATCCCACGTGAAATTGGTGAGGGAGGTGTTACACACGTTGCACAAGCATAAGCTGTTCGCTAAACTGTCCAAATGTGAATTTCACAAAACAGAGATCTCTTTTCTGGGCTACCGCATATCTCAAAAGGGGATTGAGATGGATCCTGATAAAATAAAAGATGTCGTAGGGTGGGAGCCCCCCAAAACACGGAGGCAACTCCAAGGTTTTCTCGGGTTCGCGAACTTTTATAGATCGTTCCTATCGAACTTTGCCCAGGTGGCCCTTCCCCTAACTGACCTATTGAAAACCAAAGGGAAGCCACCTGAATGCACTCGACCTGGGGCCAAGCTTGAGTGGTCGCCGGAGTGCCAGAGGGCATTTGACAAATTGAAAGCCCTTTTTACGTCGGAACCGGTGTTAGCCCACCCAAATGAACTTAAGAAATTCATTGTACAAGTAGACGCTTCAGACGTTGCTATGGGAGGGGCGATCCTCCAAGAGGGGGAGGATGGGAAATTGCACCCCCTTGCCTATGTGTCCAGAAAATTTACCGAAACTGAACGGAATTGGTCGGTGTGGGAAAAAGAAGCGGGATCGATCCGCTTAGCATTGGCTACCTGGCGACATTGGTTAGAGGGGGCGCGAGTTCCGTTCGAGGTCTGGACCGATCACAAAAACCTCGAGCTTCTCCGCTCCCCCCGCTCCTTGAACGCCAAACAGCTGCGCTGGGCTGATTTCTTCTCCAAGTTTAATTTCACACTGCACCACTTCCCGGGGACGTCTAACTCGCTGGCCGATGCGCTGTCACGCCTCCCTCAACACGACAGCAAAAGGGAGGAGATTCATGACTCGGTTTTCACGCCTTCCCAATTGGGAGGGGCAGTAACCACTCGGAGGCAGGCCAAAACTTCCCCCCGTCTCCAGGCCCTCCTACCAGTGACTGGGTGATGAAATTCTCTACCGCTATGTCGGACGCGGATAGAGAGGAGGTGGGGGGGGAGAAGGAGTCTCCCAAGATGTGCACGGCTGCTGGACTAAAAATGACAAACTCTTTGTCCCACGTTCCTTGAGGGGGGAGATGATGAGCTGGGCGCACGGAACGAAACTGGCTGGGCACACGGGGTTTGTAAAATCTCTCCAACTCCTCCAACGGCAGTTTTGGTGGCCAGGGCTAAGGAAAGACATTTCACTCTTCACGTCGGCTTGCCAAACGTGCTTAATGAGTAAACCTCGGCCCGGAAAACCCCCCGGAGCTTTGCAACCTCTCCCCACGCCGGCTCGGCCATGGGAAGTTATCTCTATGGACTTTATTACTGACTTACCCCCTAGTGGGGGAAAGACTGTCATATGGGTGATAGTGGACCTGTTTACGAAACAGGCTCATTTTGTTCCGTTTGCCTCCGTCCCCTCTGCTAAGAAACTAGCCTCTGCGTTCCTACAACACGTGGTGAGGCTCCACACTTTACCTGCTAAGGTGATCTCGGATAGGGGGGTTCAATTCGTTTCACGATTCTGGAGAGAACTGATGTCACTGCTTGGGGTGGAGCGGGGGGTTAGTAGTGCATACCATCCAGAGTCCGATGGGCAGACGGAAAGAGTAAATCAGACTCTTGAGCAATATTTGCGGTGTTTTTCCAACTTTCAGCAGGATAATTGGCACTCGCTTTTGCCTTTAGCTGAGTTCTGTTACAATAATACTCAGCACTCGTCGACGGGGATGTCCCCGTTTAAGGCAGTACATGGATACGACGCACCGCCTCTGCCATTTTTGACTTCTCCCGACCTCCCGGCGGGAGATGCTGGTGACTGGTGTAAACAATTGCAGATGGCGTGGTCATCGTTGGCCAAGACTCTGGAGGAGGCTAAAACTGCTTATAAAATCCAGGCCGACAAGAAACGCAGCCTTGCCTGGATTCCTAAGTGTGGAGAGTTTGCTTATTTGTCCACTCAACACTTGCGTCGCATTCAGCCAAGTCGCAAACTTGGTTGGAAATTTGTTGGACCTTTTGAGATTGTGAGGGTGATTAACAATGTGACTGTTGAACTTGCTTTGCCTAAATCTCTAAAGTCTGTTCATCCTGTTTTTCATGTAAGGCTTTTACGCCGGGCGCCTGAGGAGAACAAATGGAGACCGCAACGGCCAACCCCGCCTCCGCTGTTGGTGGGGGGGAACCTCACTACGAAGTATCGCAAATCTTGGACTCTAAGATCTCTTGCAATCGCTTGTTTTATCTGGTTGAATGGATTGACTTTGGGCCAGAGCAGAGGGAGTGGGTGCGGGCGGAAAATGTTCTGGCCCCCGGCTTATCCGGGCGTTCCATCGATTGTACCCCCATAAACCAAAGGAGTAGGGTTATTTTCGAGGGGGCTGCATGTCAGGTAGCCCTGCCATGATGGATGGAGGGGAGGGGAGGATGGCTTTGGGCGCCATAGTGGCGTGACAGGCGGGAGGTTGGAATCCGAGGGGTGTTGATTTATGTCTAGGGTGTGAGAATGGAATGTAGCTCTGGTAACCCCTATCTCTCGCAGACTGGACATTCTGACCTTGAGAGTCAAGCTGCGAGCTTTCCTATCGCTTTCAAAGCTGCAGCTTTGCTGAGAATAATGGGGGCGTTGGGAACTTCATTAGCGTAGTAACTTTCGATTCCCAGTCGCATGTTATTCCCTGATTGGTAGAAGGGGGGTCCCCATTCACCCCCTTCCCTGTATAACCGCCTGCTTCTTGTAACCAAGTTATTCTGAACAATGTACCTGCTTCAGTGACCTTTCTATTGCAGCTCTATAATAAACGCTATTCTTGTTTGCATCTCAAGACCTGGTGTTTGGCTGACTAAGTTAGGGCTTCTGACATAAACAAACCTAGAATCAGACCTGTTCACCTTATTCTTGGGAAGGCGGAGGTGTGCGATGCTCTCCTGGGCACCAGCTGTAAGCGGGGGGAGGAGGGGGTTAATAATTTTGGAGGGACGGGAAGGATGCCCAAGCAGCTTTGCCACCTCCCCTGTTGGGAGCTGCCTTGGTCCCCACGAGGCTTCAATGGTCTGCTCCATTTCCGCTGCTTGTGCTCTGCACCAGGAGCCCCTGGGCCGGTATAGATCATTGTCTCTGGTTTGGGAAGGAAAATGTGAGACACACACTCTTAGAGGTGAAATACAGACTTGTAAAAGGTGCCTCCCCTGGTTGCTAGAATACAGTCAGACCTGTCCGATAACAAATCAGCAAAGCACAACGCAGGCACCTGGGAAGGAACCTCCCTGGCACATTCCCCCTTCTTATCTGCGCAGGCGGAGCCGTGTCTCTCTCTGCTTTTGCGGACGCTCTCGGAGACCCCAGCTGGATTAAACCGGCTGGGCACACGCATGTGATATCTTTTAGGCTGCAACATAGATTTTGACCGATGAATTAATGCCAACCTGACCTTTAGCGCTCGCGATGATTTTACCTATACCACGTAACCAATAGCTTTGTGTACGTATCAAAACATGCTTTGCGCATCAGCAGGCGTGTACGGGCTCTGACCACCCTGACGGGGTCAGAGCAGCTTGGTCAGCGGGCTGTGTGGCACACAAACACTCGGGCCATTCATTTGTGGAACAGAAACGGATATGGAAGAGCCCAGTCCTCGGGCACTTTTACATGCCATTTGGCTTTTAGTGGTGGCAGGGAAGAGGGTGTGGGCCAGCCAGGGGGCCGTGGGTGGCCAGCGGCTCAGCAGGTGACCCCCGGCCCAGGCTGGGCGGGCTCCTGTGTGCCTGGGAAGGGGTGTGGCCGGTCCCAGGTGAGAGGTGCTTAGTCCTGCTTTTGCGTGTGTGTGTGTGTGCGTGACTGTTCAGAAGCTGCCCTTAAGTCCCACATGGTGGAAGAAAGCATTGTGCCAGCAAACAAATGAGTCTGTGAACATAGTGCTTGTAAGGAAATAAGAGGCAAGGGTTTTATGCCTGCCAGAAACTTGTGTTGACTGGTGGGGCGACCAATGGGCATTTCAAATTAAGCCAAGCTTCGAATCATAGAATTATAGAGTTGAAAGGGGCCTCCAGGGTCATCTAGTCCAACCCCCTGCACGATGCAGAAAATTCACAAATACCTCCCCCTCCACATGTGTAGTGAACACCATTCCACACCTGGAAGATGACAAAAAAACCCTCCAGGATCTCCAGCCAAACCGGCCTGGAGAAAAATTGTTTCCTGACCCCAAAGGGGCCATCAGCATTTCCCTGGGTGTGCAAGAAAGGGCCACAAGAAGAACTAAGCACTGAGGCAACCCTTCCCGCCCTCCCTCTCATGATCTGCGGAAGTTCACACAATCAGCATTCCTTCTTTGGTAGGATTTCTTTTAAAGGAGGTGGGTCAGTTGAGAGGCCTTCTGGTCCAGCGGGGGTGGCTTCACTGGGCAAGGCCCTTTTAAAACTCAAAAGTCGCCTGCTCTAGATGCACTTGCTGACCAAATGGGGTCCAATGCTCGTGATGAAACAGATCGGGGGGGGGGATGGTCCAGTCATCAGAGGTGGTGGTTGTGCACTGGGTTCGACGCATGGAGAAGCTGGATGCTCCGTGATCAACAGCCCGTAGTTTATTGGTACACAACACACACAACCTTTACTGGCCGGGGTGGCCAACCATACACAGTCCCTGAGCCCCACCCACAGGTCCCATTGGAAGGTTTAAACTTCCCGCCACAGTTCCTATAGGAGCTGACTAGGGGGTTCAGGATCCCAGGCCCTGTTGTCCTTTGGAGCCAAGCTCCGGTTGCATAACTGTGGTTTTGACGCGTCCTCTGTAAGTCAGGTGTGGCCACTCTGTTTGTCACACACACCCCTGACCCCCCCCCCATGAGTGTTTTGGTTGATGACCCCCATCATCTCGTCAGCCCAGTGGGACACCTGTGGGATGCCGGTCACACTGCAGCACACCACCTACCTCACCCCACCCATTCCAGTACGGAGAGGTTTCTGCTCAATGCATATCTAAGGCAGGTAGAACAAAGTGCGAGTCTCTGGCACCTTTAAGAACAACAGAGTTTAATTCTAGGTATAAGCTTTGGTGTGCGTGCAGATGTCATCCAATACCTGACGAAGTGCACACGCACACAAAAGCTTATGCCCAGAATTATACTCTGTTGGTCTTTTTTTTTAATACGTGCCTGTGTGGGTGGGTGTGCCCCTGGAAGTCATGGTGTCTCCTGGTGACTGACCTCTACAGGGGGGCTGGAGGATATTTGGAGAGGCGGCTGGATCAAGCCTGCCCCCGCCTCCTGACTGCTGGTCTTCCACGGAGGTCTCCCATCCAGGTACTTGCCACCAGAGCCGACCCTGCTCAGCTTCCGAGAGCGGGCTTGCCTGGGCTGTCCAGGTGCCAGGACAGACTTGGTCAGTCTCAAAGGTGTCGCTTAAAGGACTCAGGCTTTGTTCTGTTGCTCTTGTCCAACACAGCAACCCCACTTGAATCTATCCTCTTCAGGTAAGGCAGGTTGGTTTCAGTTTTGTAGAGGATCTCTCTGCTCTACTGGTTTGCATCCCTTTGGGGTCTGTCTGCAGACTCTTGCAGGCAGGGAGTGTGTGTGAGAGAGAGATTATTACGGGACAATTACAAACTGGCAGCCAGCCAGGGCCGGCTCCAGGTGTCTGGGCGCCCTAGGCAGGACAGCCTGGGGCGCCCCCACTGGGGATGCCAACCTTCCGGTGGGACCTGGAGACCGGGGGCGGAGTGCTGGCTTTCCCGTGGCCTCCGCGGCTGCAGGGTCCCCGGGAAAGCGGGAAGGGGGCGGGGGGGGGCTAGCCGCCGCCGCCCCCTCCCTCCCAGAGCCAGCTTTCCCGGGGCCTCCGCGGCTGCAGGGTCCCTGGGAAAGCGGGAAGGGGGCGGGGGTCTAGTGGCGGCGGCGACAGCGGGCGCCCGGTTAGGCGGCGGCGGGGGTGCTTTTGGGGGGGAGTGGGGCGCCATTTGGCACCCCTGAGGCCGGGGGCGCCCTAAGCGAGCGCCTAGTTCGCCCAATGGGCGATCCGGCCCTGCAGCCAGCAGCTGTTTCCAATGGAGGACAAAAAAACAGCAAAAAGTCCCAGGGCCATGGAAGCCCAGCAGAACAGAATCAAAGTCCCAGGGGATCTCTGCAGTAGAATCTGAAGGGGCGGGGGTGGGGGAGGCATTTTCCCAAGCCCAGCAGGACCAGTGCCACTGGGGTAGTGCAAACCCAACAAGACTAAGGTCAAGCCAGGAAACTGCTTTTGGGGGGAATGTCAGGCCCTGGTTCAAAAGTGCACAGTATGGTCCCCCTGCAAACTACACACACCAAAGGCACAGGGAGCCACACCCCGCTGCCACCAGCACCTCTACAGTCTCTCCCAGTTGGGGGCAGGTTACATTTCTGGGGTCCCAATTATGGAAGCCCCCCCACACACACACACCAAAAAAAGGCCTCCCCAGTGCTCTCTCTGGAAAAGACAGCTGCAGTTGCGGGAGTCTTGGGAACAGCTCAGGAAGCAGCCAGTGACACCAAACTCACAGGGAAACTTCACCTGGGCAGAAGACGAACGCCCACCCCCCGCCCCCCGCCAGACACTGGAAGCAGGGCTAGGCTTGCAGGGGGAGGGGCATGCCTCCAAAGGCAGATTTAGAACAACAGAAAGGCAGACAGGACAAGGGATTCTGATGGGGCTCCCCAAAGTAACCCCAGGAGGCACCCCAGCCCCACCAGACCAGTGGAAACCAGAGTTTTCGATTTGCAGTGCTTTCGATTTGCAGAGAGAGGGGCAGCGCAAGAGAAGAGGGACCCCTGGCCCCTCCCTCTCCACCAAGCAAGGGGCCCGGTGTGCGCGCGGTGGAAGGAGCTGGCCTGGGTGGGTGGCCCCCCCCAGCGCTGCCTTTCTGCCCATGAATGCGCTTCCTCCCCCGCCTCCCCTCCAGTCCTGCGTCTCCAGTTGCCCATCTGATATTTCCACTTGGATGCCTCACACCGCCCAGGATATGCCCAAGCCTCAGCTTCTCATCTTTCCTCCCGAGGCCTCCTCTGGGGCACAGGCTCCCGATCCTGCAAGGCGATCTGCCTCGGCTTCCCCTTCCCTTCCCCTCCCCTCCCGGTGTGCCCTCAGCAAGGCACCTGGCTCCACCTCGTGCCATTCTTCTCCTGGCAACAGTGCAAAGACGAACAGGGCGCCCCCCCTTCCACTCTCCCCAGCCAGGCCTCCATGCCAGGACTGGCCAGGGAGGAAGACTCTGCCGGGCTGTGGTGGGCCTTCGTCCCCCTAAAACCAGACGTGTGCACACATGAGCGCGCGCACACAAATGCACAGACAGAGACAGAGCCGCTGTTCAACTTGCTTTAATGTCTGGCGCGCCTGGAAGAGCGGGCGGTGCGGAGGCAGAGCCCCACAGGGGCCAGCACAGGCCCGGGGCAAGTGGGCTTCCCTTCTCCGGGTGGAGCCGGCGGGGCGAGGGCGTGGGCCAGGGAGGCGGGGGGCAGGGGAGGGCGGGGCAGGGGAGGCGGCTGGCCCAGCCCCTCAGAGGTTGTTCAGTTCCAGCAGAGTCTGGTCCAGGACTTGGTGGATGTTGACATTTTCCTCTTTGGCACTGGCCAGGTTCTCTGCAAACAGAAGGCGGGCGGGCGGGCGGGCGGGCAGGCACCCAGTCACATCCACGGCACCCGTGGGGCAGAGGAAGACACACACACACGCACACACACACACACACGCACCAAGGAAGAGTTCAGTTCAGCAGCATGGCCTCTGCAAATGAGCAGGTTCTTCCACTGCCAGCCCCCCACCCCCCACGTATCCTGCAGCCCCCTCCCCCACCAGCAGGCCAGCTGCTCAACCCGGTGGTTCTGGAGAGGGCAACCGGCCCAGCCCTCCCCACACGCCCAAGCTCCCCCCGGCTGCAGCCGCCTGTGGCGAGGCTCTGAGCAGACTCCCTGGGTGACTCCGGCCTTGCATCAGGGCCAGGACAGGAGGCGGGAGGAAGAGCGAGAGAGAGAGAGAGAGAGAGAGAGAGAGCTGCTTGCACCATCCTCCGGCGCTCCCTGAGGAAAGGGCAGGACGAAGAAGAGGAACAGATCAGGAGTCAGTCAAGAAGAGAGGCGGAGAAGACAGAGAGGAGCCCGGCAGGAAAGGCGCTAGAGAGGGCAGCCTGGCCGGAAGCCCCGCCCCACCCCGGGCACCCTTCCAAGGGCAGCGGCGGCAGCGGCGGCAGGGGCCTCTCCCTTCTCCTCCATTCCCTGCATCCTCCTCTGGGACCCCAGCCAACCACCAGCACTCTGGTGCAGCCCTCACGGCCAGAAAGTACAGGACCCCCCCCCTCCTCTTGTGGCCCCGCTCCACCTGCACCAAGAAAGTGGCTCCCTGGGAAAGGCCACTGAGGCTGGCTTGCAGGCCAGTGGGGGAGAGGGCCGCGTCTCACCGCCTCCTGCCCACAGCACTCGCCAGAAGGGTGGGAGAGGTCAGCAGCCAGGAAGGCGCATGGTGTGGGGGGGGGAAGGAGCACAGGAACCAGGGAGACCAGCAGCGAGCGGAGGGGTGGTCTTCACCTGGCATGGTCCCCCCACCCACAGAGGGCACAGAAGGCAAAGTCAGAGTGAGACCCTCCCCCGCAAAGGGTGAGACGTGGACAGGCAGAGCGGCCCATCAGGAACAGTCAGCCAGAGGACCAGTAAGGAGACGGAGAGAGACAGAGACAGAGACAGAGACAGAGAGAGGCTTTGCCTGCCGAGAGCATTTATTTATTAAACCAGAGTCAGAGTGAACAGAGTCCCGAAATGCGCAGAGTGAGCAGCACAGACAGGCAGAGCAGACCTCCGTGGAGTGGGAAGGAGGTCAGAACATGAACCAGCCAGAGGGGGCCCACCGTGGTCTCGGGGAGAGCTCCACCAGCCCCCACGAGCCCCCACCCTCTACAGGGGACCCCTGCTCTGCCTGGGAAGGCACTTCTGGCACAGAAAGGGTGAGGTGGGGCTAGCCCTCCTGGCGGGGAGGCGGCATGCCCACGCAGGCACGCACTGGGGGGTGGAGAGAGGGGAAGGGAGCAGAGGTGTGCAGACCAAGAGAGGCACTTGCGGCAACCAGACTGACAGACGGATGGGGGGAGGCAAGGGGGTGGGGGTGGCTCAGAGCGAAGTGATGTCATTCAGAGCGTTGTCCAGCTCCTCACTGATGGCCTTATACTTCATCTTCTGGGCATAGACTTCGTCTGCAGGCAGGGAGTGGAGGGCGGAGAGGGGTGAGGCACGGCCGAGCAGAGTGAGGGAGAGAAGAGAGTGAGCCGAAGTGGAGAGGAGGAGGAGGAGGAGGAGAAGGAGCAGTGGGGGTAAGGGGGGGACTCATGCAGAAGGAGGCGTCTGGCACGGCCCCCCTCCCCCCAGCAGCCCTGGCCAGCACCCGCTCAGCCCACCCCGGAGGCATCGCCCGCCTGCTCCCCACAGCCCCAAACGTACCCTCCAAGTCATCGATGGTCTTCTCCAGCTTGGCCACAGACCTCTCAGCAAACTCTGCCCGGGTCTCGGCCTGGGGGGGGCAGGGGGAGGGGAGAGAAGATGGTTAGCGCCCAGCCCGCAGAGGGCTTGTCCCTGAATGGCAAATTGAGAGAGGGTCTCTGAACACAGCCACGGGCGGGGGGGGGCTACCATGGCAGGGCAGGGAGAGTCCGACTGGAAGTTCAGTTGATTCTTTTAAGCTACCTTGGTTTTCCCACGCAAACTGGCCAGGAAGGTTTAACAACCGCTTACATTTACATAAAATCACTTATAGCATTTCTTGAAAAACAAAACTCATTTTAAAATGAAATCTGAATGCAACCCAACACGTCTCCCATTCTCGCCCCAAACTGAACCTTGATCATTCTCTGAGAAGGCTGAGGTTTCTCTTCCCGTGCGAGGAAGCGCCCAGACCCCAACGTTTGGCATGGGAGCAATGCCAGTAGCCATCCAGGGCTACCTGGAGACCTGCAAAAGGTCACCACAGCCGTTCATCTGATGGCACGCCAGACGGGCGAGGATGCCACAGTGGGGCCGGTCGGGGCAGGGAGTGACCGGTCAATGCCAGGAAGAGCCGGTTTCCTTCCCAAAGCCTCCTGAGTTTCCATCCGAAGCCACAACCTGGCCAGAGCCCTGGAACCAACGCCCCAGAACGCAGGTCCACAAGCGAGTCTGAAGGCTGGCAGGCAGACTGGCGCAGCACCCGCCCCCTACAGCGCCCCTCTCCGTGCCCCTCACCTCTTTGAGCTTGTCTGTCAACAGCTTGATCTCCTCTTCGTATTTATCCTCCTTGGTGGAATACTGCAAGGGAGGGGTGGGGTGTGTGGGAAAGAGGTTTCAAAGGGAAGCCGGGTCAAGCGGACAGGCCTCAGGGCCCCCCCCCAAGGTGGCTTTTTGCTCTGCAGGCTTCAGAAGTGCCCCCCTCCCCCTTCCTCCGGCTCCATGGAGCCCCTCCACCTCCCCAACTGCCCCCCCTACCTTATCTGCCTGGGCTTCCAAGGACTTTAGGTTGTTGGTGACAATTTTCAGCTCTTCCTCCAGGTCGCCACATTTGCTGTGGCCCAGCCAAAGAAAAGAGAGACAGAGGCAGGCAGGCAGGCAGGCAGGAAGGAAGGAATGTGTGTGTGCGCAAGAGAGAGAGGGGGAGAGGGAGAGAGAGAGAGAGAACAAGGTGAGAGGACAGAAAGGCACTGCAGGAGAAGGCAGGCAGGCAGGCAGACAGGAAGGGTGCGGTGGCCACCAGACCGGGAGCAAGGACTGCCTGGGGATCGGCTGGCCGAGACTCACCGGCACTCCCTGCATGGCCTCTGAGGTCAGGAGATCTGGGCTCCTTAACCGGGAGCCCACCCAGTTCTGCCTTTTCGGGGAGAGGAGCCGGGGGACGGCCTCGTTCTCCAGAGGGCCGGGGAAGGCTGGGGCCTCCTCCCAGTACCCGCTGCAGCGGCTGCTCCCTTGGCTCACACTCTTCCTGCAGCTCACCGGCCAAGGACCACCCACAGTCCACAAATGCACCCGCCGGAGGGCTTCCTGCACCAGAGCCAAGCGCAGAAGGGAGGTCTCCCCCCAAGGCCGGGCAGGGCGAGGCGGGAGGAGGAGGAGGAGGAGGAAGAAGAGCTCCAGACTCAGGCTGGGAAGCAGAGGTGGAGAGCGCGCAGCTCGGAGAGAGGGAGAGAGTGCGAGAGAGAGGGGGAGAGAGAGAGAGACGGAGAGGGGGAAGAGCCCCACTCAGTACCTCTTCCTCCGCGGCCATCAGGGATTTGAGGGACTGATCCATGGTGCGGAGCTCCTCTTCTAGCTGCCTCATGCGGCTGGCAAGGCAAGGGGCGGGGCGATACTTTAGCCACTGAAATGCAAGCAAGGCCCTTGGGACCCCCAACCCCCCCCACTTTCCCTGGGCGGAACACACACACACACCCCAGCCCGGGCCTTTGCAGGGAGAGGCACTGCGGGTACACCAGTCAGTCCAAACACCACAGACATACACTGAGGTCTGACATGTGGGCTTCCATGGGAATCTGTTACTAAGCTTATACTTCATTCGACGGGGAGCAGGGAACAAGAGCGGCCCGTCTGCTCCCCACCCCGCCCCGATCAGAGCACCACCTGCCCAGTTGTGCAAAGGGGTGAGAAACTCCCCATGGAAGGAGTGAGTACTTCCTTCAATGAACACTTCTCGGGAGGGAGGGAGGGAGGGGTCACACGCACCGCCTGGCGGAGGGGGCAGACGATCGCAAACTCCTCCCCCTCCACGGAAAAGGCACTGAGACAGAAGGTCCCGCCCCGGGAGAGTAGCCGAGGCCTTGCGGCCTCTTGCCCAGCACGGGGCCCTGGCCCACACACGGGGCGTGGCGGAAGACAGCCAAGGGAAGCCGAGGCATTCCCACGCTCTTCCGCCAGGCTGCCCCGCCTGAGAGAAGCCCTGGTCCCAAAGGCCCCAGGAAGCAGGAAGGAGTGGAATGGGGGGGCCCTCCTCTCCCCCTGGCAGCCGCCGCCGCCACAGCATCCACTCAGGGGTCCTGGCCAGGGGCTCTGGGTGCGGAGAGTGCCCAGGCAGTCTCGGGCCGAGCGACACCTGCCCCCCCCGCCCCGACTCACCTCTCAGCCACTTCTGCCCTCTCCTCCGAGCGCTCCAGGTCCCCCTCCAGGATCACCAGCTTCCGAGCCACCTGCCGAGCCAACCAGACACGGATCTTAGCCTCCTCCTAGGAGGGCAGCCGGCAGGAGAGGGCGGCCCCCCTCTCCCCCTCCCCAGCAGGTCCCCCTCCCCAGCTGCTGCTGCACCCGGAGCCCCCCCTCCCCCCAGACGCACCTCCTCGTATTTGCGGTCGGCCTCCTCAGCGATGTGCTTGGCCTCCTTGAGCTGCATCTCCTGGAGCTCCATCTTCTCCTCGTCCTTCATGGCTCGGTTCTCAATGACTTTCATGCCTCTGTGGAACGCGAAAGCAAACCCCAAGGTCTGGCAAACCCCAAGGACTGTGAAGGGGCCTCCTCCCGGGCTCTGGGGCTGGATGTGCTGACGTGGCTATACTGAGAGATTCGATACACGCTTTGATTCTAAATGTTGTTTTAATGAGGAGGACCCAATTTGGGTGGGAAGGCACCAGAGAAATGTTTTAAACGCGTAAAATTGTTGGCAAAGGGCTTCGACACCCGCCTGGCCGGAGCTCCCCCGTCTGTCACCCACACCCGGCAGCGCAAGCCCATTTACTCGGGAGAAAACGTCATCCTGTCCAGTGGGACATGCCAGTGGGCCGGTGCAGCCGAACACCCTCCACCCGGGGGCTGGTTCACGCCGCCTCCCAATTAGCCCCGTGGCGAATCCCCCGGAGCGACTTGGGATGAGCTGAGACCCGAGACGGAGGGTGGCAGTGTGCTCGTGACGGAGCCGCAAGGACATCTTATGGGTCATCTATGGAAGCCTATGAGGTGGCAGGGAAGGCGGCTAGGAAGCTCTCGCCCAGCCCAGTTCTTTGGAATGACCGGGTCTCTTAACTACCTTGCCACAAGGCAAGCAGAACGATGCGGAACTGGCCGTCCGCTGTGGGGCATTTACGAGCAATTGTGCAGACAAAGCCTCGTCACTCCACCGAGACCTCCTGGCCACAGTTGATACAGTAAGGGAACTGGAAGCCCCTTGTCCGTCTTTGGGTCCGGCTTTGGACCACTGTAGTCGGCTCTCCAGGGAGGAAGTGAAGAAGGTCCTGGCAGCTGTGAGGGGTGGTCCCTTAACCTGTGCTCACTTGCCCCCTTAACCTGTGCCCGTCTCCACTGGTCAAGGCTTGCGGAGACAGTGTTCAGCCCCCCCACTTATCCCAGATCAGGCGGCCGGGTCCCTACCTCTCCACCCCCCCCCCGCCCAGGACTTGGCTACAGCGACCCACGCCATGGTCACTTCCAGGCTTGATTACTGTAACTCGCTCTATGTGGGCCTACCCTCGAGACCGATCTGGAAACTCCAGCTGGTGCAAAATGCAGCGGTGCGCCCGCTGACGGCGGCATCTGTGTGGCTGCACATTCGGCCAGTGCTCTGCCAACGGCACTGACTACCCATCGAGTACTGGATCCATTTCGAGGTGCTGCTGCTGACCTTTAAAGCCCTGCGTGCCCTTGCACGCTGCAGAGAGTCCTCGGCTGGCTGCCCCCGGCCCAAAAGATGGCTGCCTAGCCTCAGCCGGGGCCTTTTCGGCCCTGGCCCCAGCCCGGTGGAACGTGCCTCGGATTGTCAGAGTTTCTCAAGGCCTGCAGGACGGAGCCGTTGCGCCAGGCCTTTGGCTCAGGCAGAGGGCGCTGACCAGCTGCCCTCCCTACGGCTGCTGAACATGGCCACTATGGCTCGACGCCGGCCCACCCATTCCGGCTGAAAGGAACTGAAACTAACACGCTGCACTGTCCACTTTAAATGTTTTAAATTGCCTTTACTGTATTGTTTTAATATTGTTATTTATCACTTGGAGCTTGGAGAAACGACGGCTGAGGGGTGACATGATCGAGGTTTATAAGATTATGAATGGGATTGAGCAGGTTGAGAAAGAAGTACTTTTCTCCCTTTCTCACAATACAAGAACTCGTGGGCACTCTATGAAATTGCTGAGCAGTCGGGTTAGAACAGATAAAAGGAAATACTTCTTCACCCAAAGAGTGATTAACATATGGAATTCACTGCCACAGGAGGTCGTGGCAGCTGCAAGCATGGACAGTTTCAAGAGGAAATTAGATAAACATATGGAGCAGAAGTCCACCAGTGGCTATTAGCCACGGGGTATAGAATGAGAACTCTCAGTCTGGGGCAGGTGATGCACTCTATTCTTGGTGCTGGAGGGGGCAGCAGTGGGAGGGCTTCTGGTGCCCTGGCCCCACTGCTGGACCTCCTGATGGCACCTGGTATATTTTGGCCGCTGTGTGACAGAGTGTTGGACTAGATGGGCCATTGGCCTGATTCAACATTGGCTTCTCTTATGTTCTTATGTTCTTATGTTCTTATGTTCTTACTTCTTGACCTATTTTAAGATTGTGTTGTATTTACTGTTGTGAGCCGCCCTGAGCCTGTTTGTGAGAAGAGCGGGATACAAATCAAAATAAGTAAATCAATCAATCAATAGTGGGATGACCCTGTTTGTGAGTGGGAGCCCAGCTCCTAACCTGTCGGTGGCGGAGAGGAGAAGGCCGGCCAGGGGGATGCGCCACCAAGCCCCCAGCGCGGAGGACTTGTGTGCTCACAGATGTGAGCTCCTCTGTCCAAAGCAGAACAAAAAGGCTGTCACCTCACACCTTGCTAGAAAGTCACGCCTCAAGGGACAGAGACTTGGACAGCCAAGCGGCTAGACCGTCATTTCTTCCTATCAGGACGACCCTAGAAGGGAACATATAAATTCCCAGGGCACAGGAAAGGAGGTCCATCTTGATCTTCGCTTTGGACTGGCACAAACGTTAACCTGGAGACGTCATCCTGTCCACAGGGCAAGGGACAATGATAAGGAGCTCCAACCCCGAGAAGGTAATGATGGACTTTTCAGTGCCGCAGCTTCAAGAAGCACGAGGCTGTCCTAGTTAGGCATTGTTTAGGATGCGCTCCGAGCACAGGATGAGAGGACTGTTTTCACATTTTCTGCCTGATGCTTGAACAGATTACGTATATTCTTTCTAGTTTTGTTAATTAAACTTTCTTATACTTGGAATGCTTGAAGCCTTCAATCAGAACACCCATTTAGTCTTGCTGTCCAAAGACAAACTGACGTGAAGTTGAGAAGCTCCTTCTAATGCATGCAAATGCTCCATTTTCTGAAGCTCCAGATCATAAGGCTCAGGGAGGGGGGCTTTCCCTGACTTTGTCTCCTCTGCGGCACCCCCCCCATCCACAAGCATACACACGTTGCACCCAAGAGCCTGGGGGGTGGGTGGCATGGTGTCAAGGAGCACGGGTCCTGCAGCAGGAACCGGGGGCACAGGGGAAGAAAGTCGGACGTCCACAAGGGGAGCAGCCCCCACATGAGGCACTGTGGCAAGGGGGGGGGTCCACATTGATTAGAAAAGCAAAGTGAAATTAGCTGAGATTTGCAAGGACCTATAAAGCACCAGGGGAGAAACAGAGCAGCTTGCTTCCTCCCTCGTGATCAGGGCCGGCTCCAGGTGTCTGGGCGCCCTAGGCGGGACAGCCTGGGGCACCTCCCACTGGGGATGCCAACCTCCCCGTGGGACCTGGAGACCGGGGGCGTCGGCGGGGCGCTGGCTTTCCTGGAGGCTCCGCAGCTGCGGGACCCCCGGGAACACCGGGAAGGGGGCGCCTCCGCCCCCTCCCTCCCGGCGCCAGCTTTTCTGCGGGCCCCGCAGCTGCGGGACCCCCAGAAAAGCCGGGAAGAGGGCAGGGGGTTTAGCCTCCGCCCCCTCCCTCCCGGCGCCGGCTTTCCTGCGGGCTCCGCGGCTGCGGGACCCCCAGAAAAGCCGGGAAGGGGGCAGGGGGGTTTAGCCTCCGCCCCCTCCCTCCCGGCGCCGGCTTTTCTGCGGGCCCCGTGGCTGCGGGACCCCCAGAAAAGCCGGGAAGGGGGCAGGGGGGTTTAGCCTCCGCCCCCTCCCTCCCGGCGCCGGCTTTCCTGCGGGCTCCACGGCTGCGGGACCCCCAGAAAAGCCGGGAAGGGGGCAGGGGGGTTTAGCCTCCGCCCCCTCCCTCCCGGCGCCGGCTTTTCTGCGGGCCCCGTGGCTGCGGGACCCCCAGAAAAGCCGGGAAGGGGGCAGGGGGTTTAGCCTCCGCCCCCTCCCTCCCGGCGCCGGCTTTCCTGCGGGCTCCATGGCTGCGGGACCCCCAGAAAAGCCGGGAAGGGGGCGCGGGGGGTTTAGCCTCCGCCCCCTCCCTCCCGGCGCCGGCTTTTCTGCGGGCCCCGTGGCTGCGGGACCCCCAGAAAAGCCGGGAAGGGGGCGCGGGGGGTTTAGCCTCCGCCCCCTCCCTCCCGGCGCTGGCTTTCCTGCGGGCTCCATGGCTGCGGGACCCCCAGAAAAGCCGGGAAGGGGGCGCGGGGGGTTTAGCCTCCGCCCCCTCCCTCCCGGCGCCGGCTTTCCTGCGGGCTCCATGGCTGCGGGACCCCCAGAAAAGCCGGGAAGGGGGCGCGGGGGGTTTAGCCTCCGCCCCCTCCCTCCCGGCGCTGGCTTTCCTGCGGGTCCCGCGACTGCGGGACCCTCAGAAAAGCCGGGAAGGGGGCAGGGGGGTTTAGCCTCCGCCCCTCCCTCCCGGCGCCGGCTTTTCTGCGGGCCCCGTGGCTGCGGGACCCCCAGAAAAGCCGGGAAGGGGGCAGGGGGGTTTAGCCTCCGCCCCCTCCCTCCCGGCGCCGGCTTTCCTGCGGGCTCCATGGCTGCGGGACCCCCAGAAAAGCCGGGAAGGGGGCGCGGGGGGTTTAGCCTCCGCCCCCTCCCTCCCGGCGCCGGCTTTTCTGCGGGCCCCGTGGCTGCGGGACCCCCAGAAAAGCCGGGAAGGGGGCGCGGGGGGTTTAGCCTCCGCCCCCTCCCTCCCGGCGCCGGCTTTCCTGCGGGCTCCATGGCTGCGGGACCCCCAGAAAAGCCGGGAAGGGGGCGCGGGGGGTTTAGCCTCCGCCCCCTCCCTCCCGGCGCTGGCTTTCCTGCGGGTCCCGCGACTGCGGGACCCTCAGAAAAGCCGGGAAGGGGGCAGGGGGTTTAGCCTCCGCCCCCTCCCTCCCGGCGCCGGCTTTCTGCGGGCCCCGTGGCTGCGGGACCCCCAGAAAAGCCGGGAAGGGGGCAGGGGGTTTAGCCTCCGCCCCTCCCTCCCGGCGCCGGCTTTCCTGCGGGCTCCATGGCTGCGGGACCCCCAGAAAAGCCGGGAAGGGGGCGCGGGGGGTTTAGCCTCCGCCCCCTCCCTCCCGGCGCCGGCTTTTCTGCGGGCCCCGTGGCTGCGGGACCCCCAGAAAAGCCGGGAAGGGGGCGCGGGGGGTTTAGCCTCCGCCCCCTCCCTCCCGGCGCCGGCTTTCCTGCGGGCCCGCTGGGAAGGAGGCGGGGGTCTGGCGGCGCCGGTGGGCGCCGGGTTAGGACGGCGGGGGGGGGGCAGTTTTCGGGAGGGGGAGTGGGGCGCCATTTGGTGCCCCTCAGGCCGGGGCGCCCTAGGCGGGCGTCTAGTTTGCCCTATGGGCCATCCGGCCCTGCTCGTGATACGGGCAGCCCTGCACCATTGACTTCGGACAGGGTGATTCCCAGTCAAGGGTGGACAGGATCACCACCTTCATACAACGACAAGATACTAAAGTTTTACTGAATATCCACATTTTTTGCCTCTTTCCTCTGTTTGGAATGCTGATCTCCTGCTTTGTCTCTGAACTTTACTCTCCTTGGGTTTCCCTGGGGTAGCACCAGGGGAGGCTGACGGAGCCGTCCCAGGGACGACCTGCTCCCTCCGAAGCCCACCAGCTTCAGGAGACCGGGAAGGGCGGGGCCAAGCCTGCTGAGGACGCCCCCCCCCCCAGGACACTCGCTCAGCCCAGATAACAAAAAACCTTCCTTTGCCTGCTACAAGGCTGATTGATACTTTTGACCTCCAGCTCTGATTTCGTTTCCTAATCTACCAATGGGCTCAGACTGAGAGATCTTTTGTGGCCAGCAGGCACGGTGGCTTCCTGCTCCATCTCCGTCAGTGGATATATTTGAAAATTCTGGTTTGAATAAAGCCGTAACATTTACACTTCTAAATGTCAAACGCATCAAACTACAGAAACCCAGATGATACATCTTATGTTTTCAAAACAGAATTTAAGAACATCAGAAGGGCCCTGCGGGATCAGACCAGGGAAGGTCCATCCAGTCCAGCATCCGCTCTGGCACGGTGGCCAGACGGTTCCCCTGGGGGGCCAGCAGCAGGCCACAGAGGCCAGAGGCCCTTTTGTTCTCCATCCCTTTCCTCATATTTGCCAACACAGGGCTCGCCCTTTCCACTGCTGCTGCAGCCCGCTGGGGGCGGCGCTTTCATCGAGCTGTTCCACTACTGCCCCAAGGTCTCCCCTCCAGAGGCAGGATATGCTGGACTAGATGGACCCTCCCTGCTCTGACCCAGCAGGGGGCTCTCTTCTGGTGTTCTGCTTTAAGTTCTGCTTAAAACAAAGGCATCTACATTTGTGTGTCAGCACTTGGCTTGTGCCTGAAGGGAGGCAGGAGAGGGAGCATGACTTTTCCGGGGCCCGCTGGGACTAGCGTGGGCCAAGGGACAGCCCTGGAAGTCCAAGACCCAGACCCTCCTGCAATGGACGCAGCCAGCTGTGGCCCAAGCGAGGCGAGGTGAGAGTGTGCCCAGCCAGACCCCTCCCCCGCCCCCTCACCTCTCGCTCTCATCAGCCATCTTCTCTGTCTCCTCCAGTTTCTGAAGAGCAGTTGCCAGGCGCTCCTGGGCTCGGTCCAGCTCCTCTTCCACTAACTGGATGCGACGGTTCAGAGAGGCCACATCGGACTCCGCCTGGGAAGAAACACAAGCTCCCAATCAGAGCAGCGAGGGCAGGACCACAGCCCCCAGGCCGTTTGGCCACCCCTCCCCCACTTACAGCCAAGCAGCCCCCATTCCATACTGCCCTCCCAACCCCCAAAGCACAGCAGATCACGGTGGTCACTTCCATCTCTCCCCCCCATGGAAAGAGAAGTCATGTCAGACTAACCTTATCTCTTTTTTTAAAGAAAGTTACTACCTTGGTGGATCAGGGGAAGGCTGTAGACATAGTTTATCTTGATTTCAGTAAGGCTTTTGATAAGGTCCCACATAATATTCTTGTTGGCAAATTGAAAAAAATGTGATTTGGATCCTATGACTGTTAGGTGGATCTGTAACTGGTTGACAGATCACACCTAAAGAGTGCTTGTGAAGGGTTCCTCATCCTCTTGGAGAAGAGTGACAAGTGGAGTGCCTCTGGGATCCGTCCTGGGACCTGTTTTGTTCAACGTCTTTATCAATGATTTGGATGAAGGGATAGAGGGAATGCTTATTAAATCTGCAGATTATACTAAATTGGGAGGGGTAGCAAATACGGTAGAAGACAGAGTCAGGATATAGGATCCTGACAGGCTGGAAAACTGAGTTAAAATAAATAAGATGAATTTCAATGGGGATAAATGTAAAGTCCAGCATTTAGGAAGGAAAAATCAAATTCATAATTATAGGTTGGGGGAGAAAAGGATCTGGGGGTTTTAGAAGACCATACATTGAATATGAGTCAGCATGTCTGGAAGCATTTTTTCTCTAGGCCAGTTTGGCTGGAGATCCTGGAGGCTTTTTGTCATCTTCTGAGCGTGGAACAGCCATCTCTGGGGCGATGGGCTCTTCTGTAGAGGTGGAGGAGCAGAGGCAGGGAAGTTGCCTGGGGGCAGCCAGCCCCACACCCTGCCCAACCTCCCCCTCTGCCTGCAGGCCCCGAGCCTTCTCCTGGGTCACCACTGCACTTCTGTGCAGCACCCGGCGCCCGGCACTGGCCTCCAGGAATGGCAGTCGACGCCACCAGTGCTCCCGCCCTGCGTGACGGAGGGGCAGGCAAGGAGGCAGGCCCTGGCCCCGGCCGCTCTGGCCCAGCAGCCACCGAGTGATTCAAGCAACAGGAATGCCCCGGAGAACAGAAAGCTCCCAAAAAAGGAGAGAGGCAGGAATTGCTCATGAAGGACTCTGGATTTCCTGTTTATGGCAGCCGCCTAGTGTGTGCGTGTGTGTGTGTATGCGGGGGTGGGGGGTGTTCCTCTCTCCTCCCACGATCTGCGCTCTTGCTGATGGGAGGGGCTGAGCCAAGCCAATGCTCCCCCCACACACACCAGCATCTACTCCCCGCCCCAGTAAGGGAGCCATTATCTGCTTGGGGAAGGCACAGGAAGGGGGCACAAAACCCACGGGGGGGGGGCACGCAGGCTGGACTTCGGAGAGCCCAGGGATCTGGTCAGCCCTCCCCCCCCAACCCCGAGCCAATACCAGGCAGAGGGGAGAAGACATTGTGGGCAGGGTTCACCTTGCCCACCTTTCCACGTGGGAATCCCAGCACCTCCATGCACACAGGTTCCACTTGAGCTACTGTGGCTCACAGCTGCGGGGAAAGGCATGCCACGCAGAGCTCCAAAATTTCTCCGGGCATGGAAGCCAGAGCCACCCCGTGTCTCTCTCCAGTACCCGGCACGCAGAGCCTCTGCTTCGTACCCAGCATGCGCCGACCTTACGGAATGCCCAGTTGCAAGATGGGGGGGGGCCACGAGCCGCTAGTTCAGCTAGAGAAATGGGAGGAGGGGCGGTTTGTCTATCAGTGATTATCGACGTGACAGACAAATGGAGTCCCCGTACTCAGAGGCAGCACCCAACGGATGCCCACTGCCAAGGAGTGGGCGCGAGTGGGGGGCTGGTGTCCCAGTGGGGTCTATGTCTGGCCGCTAATGCAGAAACACAGCTGGAGTGGACAGGCCTTTTTTCACCCAGTCAAGGAGCAATTTTCTATAAAAGAAAGCTGGCTCAAACGGCAGGATCTGCTCTGCTCGCCTAGCCCCGAGCCCTCCCCCAAGCCCAGCAGCCCCGTTTCCTTTCCGTTTTGCCACCAACTTTCCCACCAGCCCCTCCACTTCAGCCTTCATGACCCCAAAATGCCCCAGAGTGGAAGGAATCCATGTCAAGAGCCAGGCTCCCTGCTGGACTGTCCCACCTCTACCAAACAGAACGGACTGCGAGGGCCTGCCTTGCTGGGACAGCTGCAAGCCACCCAGTGAACCAGCACCCTTGCTTACAGGCCCTTTATTTTACAAGCAACAGTTCTCCTAACAAAAATATGCAATGTCACTAAAATCAGTCTCCCTTCGAGAAGATGATAATGGGCCAAATTAACACAGATTTTTAAAACGTGAACCTGAAAAGATCCCGGAAATTAAAGGCCAGCTACCCTGTTACAGAGGAACTGATGAAAACTCTTTATCAAAGACAGAAGAACAAGGCCTGCTGAGGGGAAATCAGCATGGCTTCTGCTAAGGGAAGTCCTATCTCATCAGGCATTGGGAGTTCTTTGAGAAGATTAACACGGATGTGGATAAGGGAGATCTGAAGGGACATAATATACTGACAAGCGACCTCACCAGAGTCCTGAGCAAACTTAGCAGTTGGGATAGCAGATGGAAAAAAAACTGGTTAACTGACAGGAAGCAGACAGCATGAATGAATGGACAGTGCTGGAAATGGAGGGGATTTGTACTAGGGCAGCTGTTGTTTAGTATGTTCATCAATGACCTGGAACTGGGACTGAGCAGGGTAGTGGCCAAGTCTGCAGGTGACACAAAATTATTCAGGATGGTGAACACCAGCACTGACTGTGAAGGCCTCCCCGCCAGAAGAATGCATTTATTGACACAGCGCTCTTTTGGGATTGTTCACTGCCACTACACGTATCACACGGACGCGCTTTCCCCTGCCAGGACTGGCATTCAGCTGACCCAGGTAGCCTCCAGGTGGATTTCTTATCCATCTTGGTGCCCAGGAGTATCCAGGTGAGGTTTCCCTCCCTCTACTTGCCCGCTCTTCAGGCGTGATCCTTCTGGAGCGAACACAGCCCAAGCCATCCAGATGGGAAGGTGTGGACTCTGGGAGGCCTGCCATTCTCCTTCTGCCAGCCTCCACAGGGGGAGTTCAAGAAACAAGAAACAGCAATGGCCACTGCCCTACAGCACAACAATAACCTTGCTGCCACAGTAGATGGGGGGGGGGGGTCACTGGGCTGGTCTGAAGCAGCAGAACAAAGTTTGAGTCCAGAGTGGGGGCACCTTTCAGACCGACAAAGTCTTGTTCACGTTATCAGCTACCTAGAATTAAACTTTGTTGGTCTTAAAGGTGCCACTGGGCTCAAACTTTGTTCTACTGCCACAATCTATTACTTCCTTTGAATCCCCAGCTTAATAAATCATTTCTCACCTTGGCCTCCTGGCACACAAAAAATGGCACAGCATGAGGCAACGGCGGTCAACATGGCCGCTGGCCAAAGGAAAAAGCAGACACAACGCAGCACAAAGCTCCCACGGCGGGTGTTCTGTCTCGGCCTGAGCACGGGCGCCTCTCGGCATTCCCTGCAGACTGGGGACTGGAGACCCCTCCCCATGTGGGGGTGCCCCCTGCCCTGGCCAGCACAGCCCAGGGAAAGATGCCAGCCCAGGCATGGTCTGCGGGCAGGGCACCTGGCACCAGCTCCCAGGGCAGAGCTCGTGGGGTCACCACTCCCCAGAGGAGCTCTGGCTGGCAAGTCACAGGCCTGGGGGGCCTGCAATACTTTTAGGGGCCCACGGAAATGTTTTGATTTCTTTTAAAATCAGACGGGGGAAATGAACTTTTGGGGTATAAGAAAATGGTGGGTTTTTCCACATCAGAAAATAAGGAAATGTTTGGGGCTCATGAAAATCTATTAAATTTTGTTTAAAACAGGAAATAAAATGCCGACGTGTTCAAAAGTGTATCAAAAGTAATTTTAATACTGTGGGAGGGGCCCACGAAGGCAAAAGTGCCGAGGGCTCAGGAAAGCCACAACGGGGGGGGGGGCTGCCACTCCTGCCCAGGAGCCTAACGGGGAGGCCGGAGCTGACGCCTCCCCCCCCCCCAGCCATGCGCTTGTCTCCTCCAGCCTTCAGAGGGGACTGGAGAAACATACCAAGCAGAGGCCCCTCAGTGGCTATGAGCCACAAGGTAGGGATCGGAACTCTCAGTCTGGGGCAGGTGAGGCCGAATGTTCTTGGTGTTTGTGGGGGGGGGCAGCAGTGGGAGGACTTCTGGTGTCCTGGTCCCACTTGCTGGACCTCCTGATGGCAGCACCTGGTATTTTTGGCCACTGTGTGACCCAGAGTGTTGGACTGGGTGGGCCACTGGCCTGATCCAGCATTGGCTTCTCTTCTGTTCTTATGTTCACCTGTGACAACTCACCCGAGGCAGGCAAGAGAGGGCACTGGGCACGTCCCAGCCAGCCCCCTGCCCTGGCCGCCATCATGGGCGGGAGAGGGGGTTGGGGCCAAGCGCCGGAGAGAGCCGGGTTCAGGTTGCACCACTCTGCTACAGCTGCCACCACAGGGCCTTTCGGAGGAGAAGAGAGGGCGGGGCAGAGAACCGCCTCCCTCCACCGGACATGGGCAGCAACCTCCCCACCCTGCTAGAGTCCTGGGCAATGTTCCCTCTAAGCTGAGTTAGTGTGAGCCAGCTCACAGTTTTTTAGCTTCCGGCTCACACATTTTTGTCTCAGCTCAGGAAGGGATGGCTCCAGAGGAAACTAATGTATGCAGTAGCCAAATTGCTCGCACAGGACTTTAATGCCAGGAGCTTACAAAGTAGAGTTTTTGCTCACAAGACTCCGCAGCTTAGCAGGAGCAACATTGGTCCCGATTCCCGGGCAGGGCCAGCTCGAGCGCGGCTGCAGGGCACCAAAAGGCGCCCCCCCCCGCCTCTTGCAGGCTTACTTGGGCGCCCCCGCAGCGGAGCGCCCAAGCAAGCCAGCGCTGGGAGGGAAGGGGGGGTTAGAATCCCCGCCCCTCCCTGGCTTTCCTGGGGCCCCGGAGCGCCCAGGAAAGCCAGCGCTCCGCTGCCACCCCCGGTCTCCAGGCCCCACCGGGAGGTTGGTATCCCCGGTGGGGGCGCCCAAACATCTGGGGACGGCCCTGCTCCCGGGCTGCCAGGCTGGGCAGCGAGAAGCCCGACCGGGCCGCGACCCCGGCAGGGCCGCCAGAAAGAGGGAGCCGCGCCGCCCAGCAGCGTCCAGTCCCGGCGGGCCAGCTTCTCCCCGCCCCCTCCGGGATGCCTGCCCGTCCTCTCCGGTCCGCCTTTCGCGCCGTCGAGGCTCCCGGCGGCTCACACAGCGCGAGGCCCTGGGCTCCGCGGGGGGGGGGGGGAGGGCGCCGCCGCGACCCACGAGGGACTCTCGGCCGTCAGGCGGCGCGGCAGAGCAGCGGCCTGGTCCCCAGCAGCCGAACGCAGGCCCGAGACGAGCGGTCAGCCGCCGAGGCGGAGCCCCACACCCCCGGGGTGGGGTGCGGTGGGGTGGGGGGGGGGAGGCAAGGCACCGCGCAAGCGCTCCTCGGCGCCTCCTGCCCGCCCCGCCCGCGCCAGGCCGGCCCCGCCCCCTGCCCGGAAGCCCCGCCCTCGAGGGGGAGAGGCACTCTGGACATGCTCGGCCAGCCGGTCGCCTCGGCAAGGCCGACGGGACCCCCGGGCAAGCGCCCCTCTCCGGGAAGGGCTCCGCCGCCGCCTGGACGGAAGAGCCGGGCCGGGCCGTCGGGGGACTGCGGGCAAGGGCCGCCCCTCCGCCCCGCCCCGGCGCCCCGGCTCTCTCACCCGCTCGCGGGCTTGGCGCTCGGCGTCCACTTCGCGCTGCAGGTGCTGGGCGCGCTCCTCGGCTTCGTCGGCCACTTGTTGCAGCGACTGGATCTTTTTCTTGACCGCCTCGATGGAGCTGCTCCCGGCCATCTTCCGGGCCCGGCGGGGAGCGCCGCGGGCGGCAGGATCCCGGCGGGGAGGCCAGGAGCGAGGGAGCGAGGCAGGGCGGGGGGCGGCCGTCCGTCCGTCCGTCGACCGAGGTGGGGTGCTGGCGGGCCGGGAGGAGGAGGAGGAGGGCCGGGCCGGGCCGCCCTCGGCGCCTCCTCCGTCTCCTCCTCTTCCCCGCTCCGCGCAGCCGTCCCCTTAAAGAGCCCGCGCGCGTCGGCCCGGCAGCGTCCCTCCGGGCTCCGCGGCAGCCAGCGCGTCGCTTGGGAAGGCGTCGACGCGAGTCGGGCTGGAGCGCGGCCACCCAGAGCCCGCCTCGGCGTCCTCGGAAGGAAGCTCGCCCGTTCGCCCCGCCGGGGCAGCCGCCTTCGCCTCTGGGAGCAAAAGAGGAGCAAAGGCGCGCGGGAGGGCTGGGGGGGAGACCTCCGAGAAGCGGCCCCCGACGACCTTCCTCCGACCGAAGCTTCCTCAGGGAATGGCGGGGGCTGCGGCGGTTCAGTGCCCCCAATCCCGGGGAGGTTAACTCTGGGGTGCCCCTGACACTGGAGAGCCAGGCAGAGTTTTGCTGCGGGGGGTGGGGGGTGGAGGGGGAATGCTTCCTCTCATCCCCCCCCACACACACACTGAGCGGAGCCCATCACATCCTGAGCAGAGGATCGCTGCTGCCAGGGGTAGGACAAGATCCTGCGCAGCACGGGGCTCTCCAGATGGCTGCTGAGCAGGCGCCTGCAGGGAGCACTGCCGGGGGAGGGGGGATTCACGCGTGGAGGTGGCAGAAGCCGTCCTGGGTTTCAGCCCCCAGATACTGAGCCTCCCCTGCTGTGCCCCACAGCTCCATCTGGGGTGGAGCTCAGGAGGTTCCCTGGGCTGGCCGCTCTGCACCAGGGAGGCTGCGCAACCTCCATTGGCTCCATTGCTCCGGATGCCCATCAGCCAGCACGGTGACCTCCGCCCCCCCCCCCCCGCGCAGCAGCTGGGAAAATGAGGGTGTTGGAGATGCTGTGCCCTGGGAGGGAGGGAGGGACTCTCCGGATGCCGGAAGAGCCTCAGCCTCCTTGAACGCAGCAGGCCTCTCCTTCCACAAAAGGAGGTTCTGCAGCGGGAACCTTGGCAAACGATGGCGGAGCACTTCCTCCAGAAGGGGGGTTGGGGCTCAGCCTTCAGGGCTGGGGATGTGCCAGCAAGCCGGGAGGGTCGCCATGCCAGGCGGAGCTGTTCTGGGATGCCTCTCCCTGTGCCAGGCCGCCAGTCTTCCGTGAGAGCAGAGAATGCTCATGTCTTCCCAGTCTTCTGTGACCCCAGTTCCACTTTTTTGGCATTGGGGAAAATTCTGGCCTTACACATTTGGGGGGGGTCTCTGAAGCGATCTGGATGTTCTCTGGAGCCCAGGTGCATGGCTCTTCCCCTGGCATCTTCCCATTCGTCCGGCATCATTGTTTCACCCAAATCTCTTGAGGATGAGACACACCCCAGAGCAGAGTCCGTTGGGGGGGGGATGCATCCAGTAAATCCAGCTCTGCAGGTGGACCTTTTCACCCCACACGTGCACTGGAGGAAGGAGGTGCTCAGGTCATGCTGTACAACTCATCCATATTTCTGATTTATAATCTGCCCGGGATCCTCAAGTGTTGCTGAAGTGGAGCTGCAAACCGGAAGGGGCCCTTCCCAGGCGTGGCCTCTGGTGGGTGGCATCCTTGCTGGGGTTGGTGTGGACCTCTCTGGACCTCTCGGGCGGGGTGTGTGTGTGTGAGGGATCTGCTCTAGTCCACCTGGCAGGTCTTCTACGGGATGTGGCCGGATGTGGTTCTGGAAAGAGGACAGAGATGGACCCTTTTCATGGACAGATCATCCCCTGGTGAGCCTTGAATTCACGTGTTCTCCTGGTCCCCATCATGGGAGGACACTGTTTGAAAACTCTGTCTCCAAGGCTGCTGCCTCAGGTGGGGGGGTGTTTGGGGATGAGTTGGGGAGTTCTGAGCTGACCTAACTGTCCTGTCAAAACCCTGGTTGACCTCTGACACAAGATGCTGGCCTGGCCGCTTGACCCAGTAGCTCCTAGGCAGCCTTCTCCTCCTCCTCCACTTCAGAAACGAGGTGACTGCGTGGAACTCAGGCGGGGGATGCTGGCCCTGAAGTGGACTGGGGGGGCTCGAATGCAGGTGGCAGGAAACTCGCAAGCAGCCGAACTGAAGAAGGCCGGCCACACCCCTAAGGACACTTTCCTGGGACGAAGCCCTGTGGAACAGAATGGGTGACTCCCCTGAAGACCAGCTCCCTGGCTGTGTTGACAACCAAGAGCTCTCCACTCTCTGCCAGTACTGTATTGTCAAAGCACCCTCCAGTGGCGCATTTGGGGTTGTTAAAATTCTTGTGTAGCCGTCAGTAGTAGGTCAAATAGAACTATGCATTCCCCACTGGGACTTGCTTGCAACCTTTGCTGAGAAATCGCTGTGACTTGAAGCTCCCTTATACAGAACCAGACCTCTGGTCCGTCAAGGTCACTCTGGCCTGGTCTCCTCAGACGGGCTGTGGCTTGTGCCGGTCTCAGTCCCCAGTCATTCCAGTGGAGACTCCAAGGACTGGACCCAGGGCCTTCTGTCTGCCGAGCAGTTGTTCTGTGGCTTCTCCCCCAATTTGACTTGGAGACCACATGAGATGAATTCTGGTTACTCTGACCAACTCTGACAGATGACAGAAAGCAGAGAAGTTCAATGCCTCTTTTGCCTCAGTTTTTCCCCTGAAGAAGAGAGCAGGCACGGCGTCTGGCCTGCTGGTTGACGTGGACAGAGAGGTAGTTGAGAAGCACCTGGCTGCATTGAATGAGTATGAATTCCCTGGGCCAGATGGTATGCACCCAAGGGTGCTCAAAAAACTTTCTAGAGGGCTTGCAGAGCCTTTGTCCATCATCTTCAAGACCTCTTAGAGGAGGGCAGATGTAATCCAGTCAGCCTGGCCTCTGTCCCAGGGAAGATATTGGAGTGGATTTATGAGTGTTTATTTGGTATCAGGTGTAGCCAGGGTGGACAATTTGGATCTCACTTTCTCCTGCCCTGAGGCTGAGGTTGGAAATGACCGCCAGAAATGATGGAGGAGTTTCAGCTCCCAGAGCCTGGGGGCCGTGGCCATGGCCCTTCTAAGTGTGGCCCGGTGGTTTCAGTGCCTTTGGAGCTAGGCATTGAGGCCTCTCTGCTCTGCTTCTCAGAAGCCTGCTCAGTGAGTGTGAAATGCGGCCTTCCGCGTTCCGGCCTGGCACTCTTGGAAGCACCCTGCAAACTCCCCTTTCCTCGGGAAAGAGTTTTCCTTGTTGCGGCTCAGTTCTGCTTGCCTGTCCTTCCTCAGCCTGACTGGCCTTGAGCCCTCGCGGGGAAGGGGCTGCTGTCCACAGGCCTCTACCCAGTGACCAGCTGTCGTTCTTCTCCTTGGCTAAAGGGACTCGGTTACCAGACAGTAGCTGCAGAACACGGCCCAAAACACTAGTCAGGGAGATGGGGCCTGCGCACGCCCCGTGTGCGTGGGTGTGTGTGTGTGTGTGTGAAGAAGCTGAGTGGCTTCAGACGTCACCTGAGACTGGTCAGGAAGTTCTGTGCCCTGCCTGGTCATGCAGCTGCCACCAAGGAGGCGGTGCCGGAGGGGCTGCACATTTCTCATTTTGTCCTGGTGGGCACAGTTTCATCCCGCCTTTCCTCCAGAGAGTTCACAGCAACACGGGTCATTTTCCCTGTGATGAAATGAGATTTCACATCCAGGGATTTGTGTTAGGTATCTCTAATAGGGGAGCTTTTGAGAATTCCTCCCCACAGTCTCCATGGGCTGAATTAAGGAGGGGATTCTGAACTGCGGAGAATCTGGCTTTGGGCTGCCAGGCTGAGATTCCGATCGTGGCCTGCTGGTGGCAGTGGAGAGTAAGCCCTGTTTGTGAAAGGGGATGAGTGGGGAGGAGGCCCGGAGAGAGAGAGAGAGAGCTCCTTGCTGTGGTCTAGCGGTTTGAGACCCAGGCCGGCTTGAGACTAAAGCCCTTGCTCTCTGTGGTGAAAACAAGGGCCCGAGGGGGCATTTTCACTGTACTCCCCTTCTCCATTTTGTCCTTGCAACAAACCAGTGAGGCAGGCTGAGAGAGAGAGAGAGAGAGAGGCTGGGCTGCATGGCACAGTGCGGGGGGGGGGGTTGGATCTGGACCCCTGGTATCATAGTCCGACCCTCTGAGTGCTACCCTGGTGGTGTCCATTTTTGATCTGCCATTTCTTTGAATATCCCGCTTGGACTCCTCCGCTTTGGGTATATCCGCCCGGTGGCTTGTCTCTTACACCCCTGGACAGGTTTCCGGGCACAACCACTGGGCCAGGTGAGCAGAAGTTTCAGGGGATATCTGTGGTTACCTGTGCTCTGGATTAAGCCCCGCTGGAAACCCACGGGGTTTGCACGGGAAAGGGAGAGCAGCTGCTTGGGTGGATTGTCCCCAGGCTATGCAGGACTGCCCCCCCCCATCTGCAAGTTGATGCTTGCTGGGGGGGGCAGAACCCACCTCAGGGGTCCCCCACCTTCTCTAGAGACAGGCCTGTCTGGGGTTGTGGGCGTCCCCGTAGCTAGGGACTTGGGGGGCGGGGGGGTCTCAGCTAATTAAATCAAAGTTAATCACATTAATTTCATTTGGGAGTGGCCGGGAGAGAGGGGGCCCAGAAGAAATGCTAGGGGGCCAGGCCCTGCGTTAGCTACGGGCCTGGCTGTGAGGCTAAGTCAGGGAGGAACGTTAGATCATGTCTGGAAAGAAACCACAAGTTTCTCTTAATGTGAGTCCGCTCCCTCCTCATCTGATGAGCAAAGCAAATCTAGACCCTGGAGCATTGAGGCCAAGTTCAGTAGGTTAAAAAGGAAGCAGGCTGTGCCTCAGGACCAGTAGCCCCCCCCCCCGCCCCAGCCATGATTTGTGCTGTGTCGTCATGTCCAGGCCACACAAGCCCCCCTCCGCCTGCCTGCCCCCCGCCCCCCTCAGAGCCAGGGACAGTCCCGTGGCTCAGTCAGCCCCCTGCCCCCTGCCTTGGCACCACCCACCAGTATCTCCCCCCCGGTCTCCGTGGGCCTCTCCCAGGCCCACCCTTCTGCCTCCCCAGGATGACTTCCCTCTCACCCCCAAGGTGCTGGTCTCCCTCCGCCGCACGGGATGGGAAATGGTGGGGGGTGGGGGTGCTTCCAGGAAGGGGATGGTGCCACCCACCTGGCAGAAGGGTGCCTCTGTTGCAGTTCAGGGCTGTGGAGCACAGGACTGGGCCCTTGAACCCCCAGCCACAGGTGTCGAGGATGTGGGCCGATGGGGTCTGGAAGCATCCTTCAGTGGGAAGGCTTGTGCGGCAGGGCCCATGCCACACCTCTGCGGGGCACTCAGCCCCTGGCATCCTGGTGCAAAACAGCGTTCTGCCCAAATCACTCGGAAGACGGACTTCCCGCCTCTCTCTGGGTCGGCGCTCCCCTGCTCAGGGCCAATGGCCTGGCACAGAGGTCGGCACGCGTGTGCTTCTAGCAGAGCTTCCAAGCAGGGGGGCTCTTTCCGGATGAGGTTGGGGTGGGGCTCCGGAGGGCTCCAGCCAAGCCGGGATTCAAACCTTTGGTGGCATGCTGGCTGGCAGGGAGAAGAAGAGCCCCTGGCCGGTTGTGGCCTGGATAAGCCCACCTCTGCCGACCCGCGGAGGTGGAGAAGTTGCCCAGGCCCCGTGGGGGACCTCCTCCAGGACGATGGATGATGAGGGGGTGCCCTCACCAAATGCCCTCCCTCTGCCTGGCATCCAGCCACCTCTGGGACATGCAGAATGGATTGTGCCACCCCCCCCCCGCCACCCCAAAGTACCACTATGTACGGAGAAGAGGGATGGGGGGAGAGTTGTAGGAAGCACTTCTGCCCCCAGGAGGCAGGAAGCGGGGGGGGACGGGACGGGACCGGGCGGGGGATCTGGGCCCTCGGCTGGGCGGGGCGGGGCAGGCCCCTGCTCCATGCGGCCGCCCCTCCCGCAGTCTCTGCCCCACCCCAGGGGACGGCAGCGGCAGGGCCAGGCCAGTCAATCTCCTCCCCCCTGCTCGGGGAATCGCCAAATATGAGCAAAGGCAGAGGCCGGGCTGGAGCCGCCGCCAACTGCTCGGCGGAGAGCTTGGAATCTTCCCCCGCCCGGGCTCCGCTCTTCCAGGGGCTGGAACCCCCGCCCCGCCCCGCCCCCGAGAACTCGCATGCCTCACGCACCCCACCCCCCCGCCGCCCAAGCGCTGCTGGGCCTCCCTCGCGGCTGGCTGCCTGGCTGGCCCGCTGGCCCCAGGGACGGGACGGGACCCAGGGGCAAGACCTGCCTCTGAAGACGCAGGCACCCGGGCCGGGGCGGGGCGGGGGGTCGAGCCAGCCGAGGGCTCTCTGGGGGTATGGGTGGACTGACCCTTAAGGGCCCCCAACGGGGGGGGCAGCCAGCGGGGTCCCTGACCACACGGGCCTGTGAATGGCAGAGGATTTCCGGGGGGGCGAGAACACTTCCTTGGCGGGGGCAGGAGCAGAAGAGGAGCCCGGCGCGGCGCACTCCCGGCCCCTGCTGGCCTCGCCGCACAGAGCACGCACGCTCCCTGGCCCCGCGGAGAAGGGCTTTGTCTGCCCGCTGGGGGGGGGCTGGGCTCAGAGCGACTCCCCCTGACCCCCCCCCGCCAGAGTGTCTATCAGGGGGAGGGGGGTCAACAGCGCCGCCGGGGAGGGCGTCGGCCTTTGTCCGCCGGGGGGCCAGCAGCGGCCGTCGGGTCTGACCCGCCTCCCCGTTTTAGCTCCCGCAAGGCTGGGGGGGGGCGCGGAGGACGAGGAGCCCCCAGCACTGTCCTCGAGGGGCTGGGCGGGCGGCGCGCCAGGCGGCTCCTTTCAGCTTCGCCTTAAGGTTCCCGGATCGCTTTTCAGCCGGCCTCGGCCGGGGGCTAGGCTGCATGTATTTATAGGGTGCTAAATACCCTCGGCAGGGCAGTCCTGGCGCAGGCCGGGTGTCATCACCTCCGCCTCCCTCCTTGCCCCGAGACACCTGTCCACACACCTCCTCCCCTCTCCCCCCGCCCCGGCCGGCCGACGGCCTAACGAGGAGCCCCCCCCCCCCGGGATCCCTGCGGCTCCCTGACAAGCCGCGGGCGCTGGGCGGGGCCGGGCCGGGGGCCAGGGGATGCCTAGGCCAGAACCGAGCGCCCCGCCGGCCCTCCCTCATGGGCCCACGACAGCTCCATCCCCGGCCAGGGGCCCTTCGACGGCGCGCAGGGGAAGCGATCCGTAGGAGCAGCCCCGCCCCCCCGCCCCGTGCCCGGAGCTCTGGCCCCGACTCCCCCCGCCCCCCGCCCCGGCATGGATGGATGGAGCCCCGCCGCCGCCGCCGCCACTCACGTCGGTCGCCTTCTTCTCGGCCATCTCCAGCTTCTCCTGGGCCTCCTTGACGGCCTCCGAGTACTTGTCCACCTCATCCTCGGTTCCCTTCAGCTTCTTCTGCAGGCCCTGCTGCTCCTCCTCCAGCTATGGGCGCCCCCGGAGAGGAGGAGAAGAAGAAGAAGAGAGGGGAGTCAGGCGGGGCGGGGGGCTCGGGAGAAGGGCTGGGGGGGGGCTGTGGGAGCTCCCTCCCAGGAGCCTGAGAGTTGCCGGGGCGGGGGAGGGGTGCCCTGATGGCGTGGTCCTTCCTTCCCAGGGCGAGCAGTCCAAGGGCCGAACCGTCTAACATCTAGGGTGGTGGGTGTGTGTGTTAGAATCCAGGCCGCTGCCCCCCCCTCCCCTCCCCTCCCCTCCGGGCGGCCTTCTTCCTGGAGGGGCCACTCGGGGCGGGCGGGCGGGCACCTGTTTGCAACGGTCCTCGGCTTGCTTCTTGTCGGCCTCGGCCTGCTCGGCTCTGTCGATGGCGTTCTCCTTGTCGAGCTTGAGCATCTGCATCTTCTTCTTGATGGCTTCCATGGCTGCGGCTGGACCGGCGGCGGCGACCCGACGGGACGGACGGACGGAGGGACTGGAGGAGGCGGCGGCGGCGAGAGAGGCGAGCGGGCCCGGGCGCGGTGGATACTGGCTGGGCGCCCCGAGTCGCTCGCGCTGCCTAAAAGCCGGGGTGGGGCTGGGCCCTCCCTCGCCGGCCGAGCAGCGCCTTTTAGGGACAAGCCGGCCGAGACTGCGCCGACCGACGGGACGGGGGGGGGCGGCGGCGGCGGAGGAGAGGTAAGGGCAGGCGGACAAGCAAGCAAGCAAGCAAAAGCAGCGCCCCCCTCGCTTAAGCTGGCTGCAGGCCCCTTCCACGCTGTCCTCCACAGGTTTTCAGTGTGTGTGTGTCCCCCGTCAGCTCGCTCTCCCACCCAGCCTGCCTTGGGGCCGGTAGACCCGGCGCGGCTGTCTGAGGCCCGTGGTCGGGAGCTCCTGGAAGGCTTGGCGCCCCCCCCGCAGCATTGGGACTGAGAGGGTGGGGGGCTTCCTTTCACCCCGGTGCCTGGCAGCTGTGGAAGGCCCCCCCCCCTTCCCATGCACTTGTTTCATCTCTGTGGAGAGCCACCCAGGTCAGCGAGCCCAGCCTGCCTCCGCAGGGGGAACCCACCTCGGATCAAGAGCTCCTTCCCTTTGTGAGTTGGGAGCCCACCAATCTACTGGGCGCCCCAGAAGAACAAAAGGAGGGAAACCTGGTTTCTTGCCCTTTTCTCCAGGTCACACACCGTAGCGCTTGGAAGGTCTCTTGTCTACCATTGGTCCTCCTGCAGGGTATGAGCACCATGCCAAGGATGTGTTCCAGACAGGGTGGGGGGTGGTGGCAGCGGGCACATCCTCCTTGAGGGTCAACCGCTGTCCATCAGCTGTGGGGCTTTCTTGCCCGGAGCAGGGGGGGCTCCCACTGCTGCTTCTGGTCTCTCCATTCACCTTGATGAGCCACGGGGGGGGGTTCCATGGGGGTGCCTCTGACCCCAGCAGGCCCCTGGGAGGAGAACCCTGGGGGCACCCCCACACCTGCCCCTTGGGGACTCTTTTGGAATCCGTGAGCAGCTCCAGGGAAAGAGTTACTCTGGGACTCCAGACTGACCCAAGACGTCTCAGTTGGTGGGGAAGGGCCAAACGGGTTGCCACCCAGAGCCCCAACTGTCCAGTCTGAGGACAGAGCTCCCCTCGTCGGCACCACTGATCTGAATGGAGGTCGACTGGAGCAATCCCACTGCCCCTCGCTCAGCTAAGCACTGATTCTTTTTTTTAAAGGTGCCCATTTCCCTTGTCTCTTGACTGAGGCCTGTGAATCACATTCTGCCCCAGGGCTCTGCCCGGTTTCCCTCTGCAGGGAGAGTCGTGCCAGTTCTGTGGGTTGCGGGGCATGCCTGCATGGGGGCCTGGCTCCAGTCCAAGGGGGCTCGACAAGCCAAGCGGTTGCCCTTGGTGTGCTTAAGTCAGTGCTGGGATTTGTCTGTCTTCCGCATAGGGATTCATAGGCTCTCCGGCAGCAGCAGCAGCAGCAGCCTTTCCTAAGGGCAAGAGGGTCCATACTGGTCCAGCAGCGGAGCCAGGAAGAGCAGGAGTGGCTCTGCGGCTGTTGAGACCTTGGGCACTGTGCCAGTTGGTCTCGAGCAGCCTTCAAGCACGAGCACAAACAGGATTCCCAGGACAGAAAGCCACGGGAACTGCCGGCTGCCTGGGTTCAGGCCTGTTTTTGCGGAGTTGACCGCCTGTGGACAAGGGCAAGGCGCTGGGCAGGTGTCCCTGGCCTTCCTGAGCTCACCTCGGCCAGGCATGGAGCAGCCCCGGGGGGGGTGTGTGTGGCCGGACTCAGTCATTCTTTCTCCGTGAGAACAGCTCCCCCCCCCCCCGCTGCCCCTAGAAACTGATGGGCTACTTTACTCCATTGATTCTCCACGTTTGTCCCCAGCAGGGATGCAACAGGGCTCCCCCCCCCACCAGCCTCTCCCCCTCCCGTGGAATGCCCCCCCACAGCAGTGGCCCTCGGTGAGGAAGGCTGGGCGGAGGGGGGCTCTGGCCCAAAGCCACCTGGCAAGCTCCCAAGGTGGGGAGTCAGACCTGGCGGGGGCGGCGGGGGCTTCTGCTGCAGGCTCTGGGGTCCTCCCGGCCATGCAGCGGCTCAGTGGCCCACCGAGGGGAGGGGAGGGGGAGGGGGGCTGGTCTGGTCTGGAGGGAGGAGCGGCCAGGCAGAGGGGGCACCGCTGGGGGAGGAGAAGGCGGCCTCTTTCCCTGCTGCTGCCCGGCCCCCTGGGTCTGGCTTGGGCGGGGGCGGGGGTGGGGGGATGCTTCTTCAGAGCACCCCCGCGGATGGATGCCCCTCGAGTGGCTGCTGGGTGGCGGCCTACCTGGAGGGGTCTCTGAGCCCAAGTATCGAAAGGCAGGCAGGGGGGAAGGGGGGAGGAGGAAGAGGAGGCCTGAGGACCTGGCCCAGGTACAGCCGGGGGGGGACGGGGGACCCCTGCACCGCCCCGGAAGCCCCGCCCCTCTTGACCTCTGGCTTCCTCTGGGCTGATGCCTGGCTAGGGGCTGGCAGCAGGCAGCTCTCCCCCCCCCTTGACCCCGGTGGCCACGCAAGAGGCCCGGCAGCGCGTCTTTCCTCCACTGCCAGGGAAGGTCTCCTCGGGCTGCCACCCCGCAGGCCCGCCAATGGCTGAGCAAAGAAGAGCAGAACATAAAGCTGACCAGACTGGCAACACCTGCAGTCAGTCTCTTGCAAGGCGACCTTGTCCCAGACGGGGCGGGAGAGGACGGTCCATAAACGGCCACAGGCCAGCGACCCTGACCAAACAGCAAGGCTTTTGCAAGGGTGGGGGGGAGGAACTGGGCAGCGCTGGGGGCCGCGTGACTGGCAAGGGAGGAATTCAGTTGGGCTCCTGCACTGCTTCTGGGCCAGCCCCACCCCTCATGCCTAAACGGTGGGCCAGCATAACTTTAAATATCCCCACTGAAGTCAATGGAAAAATGACTCCCCCCCCCCCAGGCCGCCGCCGCCTCCTTCTCCACCCCGTGGCCACAATGGAGGAAGGAATTTTACTGACGCCCGCCCTGGCACGGACCCAGAGGCACGTAAGCCCAGCCAGCAGGGCACAGAGATCTCATCTGTCAAGATTTGTGGCATGAGCCTCCATCACACTGTCGGGCAAGGAGCTCACGGTGGAGGCCTCTGGCGGGGGAGCTCTTTGCGGGAGCCGTGTGGACACTCCAGAGCCAGCAGCCCGGGCGACCAAGACGCAGAAGGGAAGGGCGGGTGAATCACCCTGGTTGGTCGTCTCCTCTGAGTCCTCCTCCTTCCGAGTGTTCTGCCCCAGGTCTCCAGGCACCCCGCTCCCCCCCGCCTCTTTTTTTAGAAGAGGAAGGAGATACTGTCCGGCGCTGTCACTTTGGGGAGGGGGGAGCCCACGAGCTTCTGCTCCGGGAGGCTGATTAGAGTCTGCTGGTCGCGTGGGGCAGAGTTGGGGCCCCGCTGCCAGCTCCTGAGGTGTCCCTCTCCCAGGGCAGGGCAGGGCAGGGCAGCCCTCCTCGCCTTGCAGAAAGCATGCCCTGCTTCTTTCCTCACAGGCTGCAGGCAGGCCTTGGCCTTCCGGGAGAGCAGAGGAGATGGGAGGAGAGGTGCTGGCCAAGCAGGAGGTGAGGCCTGCCGAGAGGCTAGCCCCCAAGCAGATCGTCATCGTCCCATCCTCCCCCCCCCGGGTCAGCCGGCAGAGCATGAGAGCTGGGAGTCAGTGCCAGCATGGGCCTGGGTGCCCTGGGTGCCTCACATGCCTACCAGGCTGGTATCTGCTGGGGCACCCACTCCTGCACCCTGGAAACCAGAGCAGGGATGCCACACCTGGAAAGCCCCGGAAGTCCTCACCCACTCGGCAGCCCTCAGCGAGCAAGACTGAGGGTCCATCCAGTGGGGAAAGGTGGAGGCAGAGAACCTAAAGCCTCAGGATGCTGAACCACCAGCCAGCACACTTTCTGTCCACACAGGCACAAGGCGCTTGAGAGGACTGATTTCCCCTTTACTTAATTCACTTCACGAGTAGAGCCTCGAGGCACAAGGTGAAGCAGAAGGGTGACTGGTGGAATTCTGTGAAGACCAGAAGTTGTTCACTGCAAACACACATTTCAGGCAACCAAACAGATGATTGTAGACATGCAGATCACCAGACAGCCAAAACATAAATCAAATAGGTTACAGAATTGGAACCAGAAACTGGAGAAGCTGATTTCTCGGTGAGCCCATGTGGAAGGGCGGAATATAAATTGAAATAACAACAACAACAACAACAACAACAACAACAACAATAAATAAAAATAATAATAAAAAAAACAGGATCAGGAGCTGATCGTGGTCCAGACCATGAATTGTTAACATTAAAAATTAGAATAGAGCTGTAGAAAAACATACAAAGTGCCAAAATATAATCTAAACAACATTCCTGGAGAGTTAAGAGCCACATAAAGAACAGATCTGCATTACTAAGTTCAAGTGAACATGAACTGGAAGAACTGGGGGCTGAAACCAGAGACATCATCAAGGAAGAATGCACAAAGACTATTCCTGTAGCCCAAAGAAATTAAAAGTTTCGATGGGTGTCTGATAAAATTCTTAAATTGCTACATGAGAAGTAAAACTAAAAGGTGACAGAAACAGAATGAAAAGTCTACACAGAGAGACGTGCAGGTGGAGACAAAGAGAACTATTATAATATCCAATGCAAGGAAACAGAAGAGAGCAAAAAAACAAAGAGACCTGTCCCACAAAATCCAGTAAATCTAGGGGATATTTTATATTTATGTATATTTATGTGTTTATTAGAATTTTTAAAAATCGCCCATCCCTGCTACTGCATGACCCTGGGCAATGTACAACAGTAAATAAAAACATAAAAATTCTACAAGTAAAATACAACAGTACCAATAAATAAAGTTAAAATTCCAGGTGGCAAACTGAAATCACTCCCCATTCTGGACCACCTGGCCACCTTGTGGGCAGGGGAGGAAGAGGGACGACTGATCTGGAGAGGGTGCCAGCTAGAGTGAAAGCCATCACTGCCCTCAACCAAATGCCTGGCGGAACATCTCTGCCTTACAGGCCCTGCGGGATTGCATGAGATCCCACACAGGGCCCTGATGGTATTCAGCAGAGAGTTCCACCAGGTCAAGGCCAGGGCTGAAAAAACCCTGGCCCTGATCAAGGACAGCCAGACATCTTTGGCACCAGGGACCACCATAAGACCCTAAGAGAACCCCATGTTGGATCAGGCCAACGGCCCACCCAGTCCAACACTCTGTGTCACACAGTGGCCAAAAATACCAGGTGCCATCAGGAAGTCCAGCAGTGGGGCCAGGACACTAGAAGCCCCCACACACTGTTGCAACCCCCCACTCAAGCACCAAGAATACAGAGAGCCTCCCTCGCCCCAGAGCCCCTATCTCTATCCCTAGTGGGGCTAAGAGCCACCAGCCAATTGCTATCCGAAAAGGGGTCATGCTGTTCCGGGGACATACCAGAGGAGACAGTCTCACAGATTTAAAACGTGCGGAAAGATCAACATGGAAATACAGGAACTGAACAGGGCAGAATAAAGAAAAGATGGGAACAATACAGTGAAGAATTATACAGAGAGGAAAGGATGGCAGAGTCCTTCCGAGTGCCAGGAGGCAGCCTCAGGGGAAGGCCTCAGCTTCCGTGCCCTGTTTGTTGGGTCCTCTGGGGCAACGGGTCGGACGCTGTGGGAGACAAGCATGGGGCAGCTGCCATGGAGACGTGCAAGCGGAGAAGACGCTGCGATTCAGAGGCTGATTCAGAGGTTGAATGCGGAGCTTCCCCCTCAGTCACCCCATGGCTGGTAGCCCGAGAGGCCTCTCTGCCTTATGTGAATCTGTCTTTTAATCCTTCTATACCTGTGGCCCTCATGACCTCCTCTGGCAGCAAATTCCACATTTTCATCACCCACTGTGTAAAGAAGTATTTCTTTTTGTCTGTCCTGAACCTACTGCCCACCAGCTCCATCAAACACCCTTTAATTCTAGTATTTGGGGAGATAGACAAGAGGAGTGGTTATCTCAGGCTTAACAGAAAGGCAACTATTAAGGGTCATCAAGATGCCAACTGCCAGGTCTGTATGGGTGGAATTACAGAAGCCACGTGCAGAGAGAGAACGATGGGCATCCATGTTAATCTTTCCGTAGCAGGAGAAAAGCGCAAGAGCCCAGGGGCACCTTAAACACTAACGGAACCCGTGGCAAGGGAGGAACGCTTGCTCTTTCCTAAAGGCTGCAGGTGAAATCTTCATTAGAGAAAAGGGTTCCTTAGCATAAGAGTGCAAGAAGGTGAGGATCTCCAAGGACATCTTGACAGAATGCTCCATTTAGCTGAACAGTGGAGAGCTGCGGGAAATGGAATTCTAGATGAGGACACGCTTGTCTTGACTGCAATCGGCCTGCCAAAATCATTCGCGAATACTGTCCACACAACTGAGGCGAAAGACAATTTATTCCTGCAAGGCGTTATCAATAAAGTAGAGGAAGAGGCCTCTGGATGAGAGTTCAAGTGATCAGGGAATAGCCAGGCAGCTCTGAATACAAACGTCAAAGGCAAGATAACATGCACCGGTCTTGTGGGAAAGGAAGCCACGTCAGGAGAAACTCTCCCTCGGGCGCTAACCAGAGGGAGGCCTTTTCCAAAACAGGAGGGGGGAGTGGCAGAAAAGGCCTCAACTAAAGTCAAGGAGCAACTGATAAAGAAATGTTTTCTATTATCACCAGGAGGCCCAAAAAGTGATACATAGTCCATTGGCTCTGGAGCTAGTTTGCATATGTATGGTGATCAGAATTTTCTGAAATGCTAGATGAACAGAAGAAAGAAAAGTTCAGTCTGGCAGAAGGATACTCCATTGGGGCCCCAACTCCATTGGGGCACAATAAAATGCGGGCTTCTCAGCAGTGAAATCCCAGAGGTCCTTGTCACTAATCACTTTTATGTGCCAGAGCTAATGAGTACCTCATCTCTGTTAGAGCATTGAGAACACCAGAAGAGAGCCCCCTGCTGGGTCAGACCAGGGAGGGTCCTTCTAGTCCAGCATATCCTGCCTCACACCGTGGCCAACCAGTTCCTCTGGAGGGCCAACAGCAGGGCAGAGGGGCCGAGGCCTTCCCCTGATGTTGCCTCCTGGCTCTGGGATTCGGAGGTTTAGTGCCTCTGAATGTGGAGGTTCCCCTCTGTCGCCATGGTTAGTAGCCACTGATAGACTTTATCCTCCATGAAATCTGTCCAATCTCCTTTTAAAGCTGTCTATTCCTGTGGCCATCACTACATCCTCTGGCAGCAAATTCCACATGTCAATCACTCTCCGTGTAAAGAAGTCTTTCCTTTTCTCCGTCCTGAACCTACTGCCAATCAGCTTGATTGGAAGCCCCCAAGTTCTAGTAGTAGGAAGTGGGAGAAAAAAATTCACTTTACAAACTCTCTCCACTCCCCTGCATCATTTTATAAACCTCTATCGTGCCCCCCCCTTAGTCATCTCTTTTCGAAACTGAAAAGTCCCAGCAGACTCTTTGGCCTCATAGGAAAGTTCCCTCATAAATCTCCTCCTCGCAGAGAAGGGGCTCCAACCCCCTCATCGTCTTGGTTGCCCCTCCTCTCTATACATTTCCCAGCTCTGCAGTCTCCTTTTTGAGAAACGGTGGCCCAAACTGTATACAGTATTCCAAATGAGGTTTCCCCCTAGATCTATGCAGGAGGCGTTGCAATATCGGCTGTTTTATGTTCAGTCCCTTTCCTAATAATCCCTAACGTAAGAGCTTGCCCTTTTCACTGCTGGAGCCCACTGGGGTCGACACTTTCATTGAGCTGTTCCACTACAGCCCCAAGGTCTTTTCCCCTCTAGTCTCAGCAAGTTCAGACCCCCCATTCACCTACACTTGGAGTTGGGATTTTTTTTGTCCCAACGTGCATCACCTGACACTTACCAACACTGAACCTCATCTGCCACATTCTCTTGCCCCCTCGCCCAGTTGGTGGAGGTCCTCTCGGAGCTCTTCACAGTCAGCCTTGGCCTTCACCATCCTGAATAATTTGGTGCCATCTGTGAGCCTGGCCACCACACTCCTCACCCCCCATTCCAGATCATCAATGAATAAAATCAATAGCACCGGACCGGCCCCAGTACCGATCCTTGGGGGGACCCCACTGTGGACTTCCCCTCCGTTGGGAGAACTGTCCATCGGTTCCCACTCTTTGCTTCCTGGTCATTTCATCAGTTTTTAATCCATAAGAGGACCCGTCCCCTTCTCCCACGGCTGCTAAACTTACTTGGGAGTCTTTGGTGAGGCAGCTTGTCAAAAGCCTTTTGAAAGATCTGAAACCAAATCACTGAGGGCATCTGTTTCTTAAAACTACATGTGCTCCTTTTATAATTTGAGGGGTTTTTTTTTAAAAAAATGTATCTTTAAATTAGATGGGGGGGGTGTTGCAACCCTGGAGCATTTTTAAGTTTTGTAGAAGGACCTATCGTGTCTGTTCATGGGTCGAATCTCTGGGCTTAAGTATTCTCAGATTTGGCTGACTTGGCTATTAGAATATAGATCTGCAACTCTGGGGCATTTTTTAAGTTTTGCAGAAAGATCTGTCTTGTCCATTCATGGGTTCAATATCCATATTTAAGTCTCCTCAGATTTGGCTGACTTGACTACTAAACTACCAATATTCTGAAGATGTGACTCATTACTCTGCTACAGCAGTAAATGGAGTTAGTTAAATTAGTCTGTTCATACAGTCACAGTGCCGACTGTGGCTAAACTAGTCCTACAGTCAAGTCTAGTATCAAATTTGCACAATTAATTGTCCAACGAGTGCTGTAAGGAGAGAAGAAACATGGTCACAGAGGTCCACTACATAGCTAGGGTTGCCAGGTCTGGGTTGGAAAACACCTGGAGACTTTGGGGGCGGATCTAGGAGAGGGCAGGGTTTGGGGAGGGGAGGGGCCTCAGCATAGCACAATGCCATGGAGTCCACCCTTCAAAGCAGCCATTTTCTCCAAGGGAGCTGATCTCTTCTGCTGGAGATCAGTAGTAAAGGCGGGAGATCTCCAGACCCCACCTGGAGGCTGGCAAGCCTGTACAGAGCATATCCGCCATGTATCAGAGTCGTGGAGGATACCACCGTGGGCATGGAAGCCACTGGATGTGTACTATCAAACATTAGAACAACTTATACGCACTTGTTTATTCACTGGATTTATAGGTATAAAAGCATACAGCATGTGGAAAATATGTCACATATCGTAAAAATGACATGTTATTGGAATACTTCAGTTTCTTGATACAATTTTATCATTTTGGGATAGAACATTCTTTTTTGGGGGGAAAAACAACACTTGAACCAGAGGTGTGCGTTGGGGATTCAGTGATAATGTTATGCACTTGCTGGGCAGCAGTGGGGGGGAAAGTTGAACCACTGGCTTAGTCGTTTCATAAATCAAATTGTATAATGACAAGGGGCCCAGGCATGCTCGGGGACCTCCAGATGCCATTAGCATTCCAGAACCTATTCATAATCCCAAATTGATATCTGAATTAACTATAAAGGGGAACCAGCAAGATTCACACATTTCTACTATGATGTAAAACTGGACCTTTTTCTGACTGACTTTCTATAGTATAGCAACTGTTTATGGGTATAAACATGGCCGGATCGCCCATTGGGTGAACTAGGCGCTCGCCTAGGGCACCCCGGCCTCAGGGGCGCCAAATGGCGCCCCAGTCCCCCCCCAAAAAGCGACCCCCCTCAGCCCGCCCACCACTGCCCTCTTCCCGGCTTTCCTGGGGGTCCTGCAGCCATGGAGCCCTGGGAAAGTTGGCGCTGGGAGGGAGGGGGAGGCAGCTAGACCCCCGCCCTCTTCCTGGCTTTCCTGGGGGCCCTGCAGCCGTGGAGCCCCCAGGAAAGCCAGCGCTGGGAGGGAGGGGGTGGCGGCTAGACCCCGCCCCTTCCCTGGCTTTCCTGGGGGCCCCGCAGCTGCAGGGCCTCCAGGAAAGCCAGCGCTCCGCCGCCGCCCCCAGTCTCCAGGCCCCACTGGGAGGTTGGCATCCCCAGTGGGGGGCACCCCAGGCTTCCTGCCTAGGGCGCCCAGACACCTGGAGCCGGCCCTGGGTATAAACAGTGCCTACACTATAGAATATGGCCCCACTGCTGGACCTCCTGAGGGCACCTGGTATTTTTGGCCGCTGTGTGACATGGAGTGTTGGACTGGATGGGCCATTGGCCTGATCCAACATTGGCTTCTCTTATGTTCTTACGTTCTTAAAGTCACTGTTGTCTACATGCTTGTTTGCTTTCTCAAAGAACTCTGGAAGGTTGGTGAGGCAGGACTCCCCTCTGCAGAAGCCATCCTGACTTTCCCTCAGCAGGCTCTGTCCCTCTATGTGCCTGACAATTCTGTCTTTGATTACAGTTTCTACTAATTTGCCTGGGACAGACATTAGGCTGACTGGCCTGTAATTTCCTGGCTCCCATCTGGATCCCTTTCTAAAAATTGGTGTCATCTTTGCTACTCTGTAACCTTCTGGTACAACGGCTGGATCGAGTGATAGGTTATTGGCAAAGAAAGGAATGACAACATCTTTTGGAAACAGAAGTTTTATCAGACAAAGAAGTGAATTAATCACAACTGGTATCATGGACCAGGATTTGTACTCTCTTGAAGCCTATATGCAGAAAGTTAATTTTGCAAAGTGATGCATTCACAAAAATTGCTCCGGGGTGTGGCCTGGGAGCTTGGGACATAGGGACAATTATGTAATGAGTCAACTTGAGAGCCGGAATTTACCCAAAGGCATGCAAATGAGCAAATGTGCTGATGAAGAGAAGTGTGTGTGTGTTGCATCAAAGCAAAGGGAACTAGACCTAGTTTTAATAAGCAGTAATGGCACAAGCCAAACATAACGCCCCCAAGAGCTGATACACAATGATACTTCTGGACAAATGAAAACTCAAACCTATAGTGGCAATAAATATGTGCTAACCTTTATTGATGATGACTCAAGATACACTGTGACTAGTGTTCCCTCTACACTGTGGAGTCCTGTGAGCAAAAAATCTACTTTGTGAGTTTCTGGCATTAAAGTTGTGAGTGAGTGTTTTGGCTACTGCATCAGTTAGTTTGCTCTGGAGCCATCCTTCCTGAGTGGAGACAAAAATGTGTGAACTGAAGGCTAAAAACTTGTGAGCTAGCTCACACTAAATCAACTTAGAGGGAACACTGACTGTGACCTACCTAATTAAAGAGAAAAGTCCAAGTGCTGGGGGGGAAAGTAAAGCATATCTGGCAGTGGTCAGTAACAGATGTCAAAGAAAGCCACCAGCACTCATAATGGAGGGGAATACATGGGACATGGGATGAGGAATACAGTCCAATACACTCCAGAGCAAAATGGTGTAGCAGAAAAGGAAAAATCGCTCTCTCACTGAAATGTCTAGATGCATGCTCCTTGAGACAGGGCTACCTGAGAAGTACTGGGGAGAAGCAATCAACACTGCTACCTACCTACAGAACAGATTACCTGCAAAAGGTGCAAGTAGTACACCATTTGAACTGTGGTAATGGCACAAACGCGGCCTGGATCATCTAAGCGTGTTGGATCAAAAGCCTACACTTACATTCCTAAAGAAAAGTGGACCAAGATGCATCTTAGAGCAGAAGAAGGCATTTTTGTCAGCTGCATACTGGGATGCAAAGGATACAGGATCCTCAACCCAGAGACAGAAATGGTCAAGAACTGCAGTGTGGTCTACATCAATGAAAGGAAGAAATCAAGCAACATGGAGAAAGAGATCAGTGAATCTACACCAACAGAGAAAAATGAAGCGCAGCAAAAGTGCCTCTGAGCACAATGGTCAACATGAATGATGCACCTGCAGAACTTAAACAGCTAGAAGGGGGTGCAGGGCCAAGTGTCAGGCGGTCATCCAGATCAAACAAGAAGGCTTTCTTATCTAGCAAAGGGAGAAGCTACACCTGAGCCTTCCACGTGGGAAGACATAGCAAGAATGTCTGCAAAAGAAACAGAAAACACAGAGAAAAGCTGCAGAAGAGGAGACTGACTCTCTGATCAAGAACCAGACACGGACACGGAACTGCCACCAGGGAAGAAGGCAGTAGGAGGCAAGGGGGTCTGCAAAGCCAAGCATGGATGCCGAAGAGGAAGGACAAAGATCCAGACCCAGACTAGTTGCTGCAGGATATTCCCAGAAGAACGGAGAAGACTGCAGTGAAACCTTGGCGCCCGTGGTGAGACATACTTCAGTAAGATTGCTCTCGAGCATCGCAGCAGCAAGGAAGATGTGGAGCCTCTGGGGCTTCCGGACACGAAGACGGCTTCTCCACATGGGGAAATAAAGGAAAGATGCTTACATGGACCTCAGCCACCCAGGATCCGAGCAATCCGAAGAGAAGCAACGTGTGTGTGAACTTCAAAGGAGCACCTATGGACTGAGATGTTGGGACAAGGATCTTCATCAAATACTAACCGAGCAAGGATTTGAGCAAGGCGAGGCAGAACGTTGCCTATATTCAAGACACAGAGACGAGAAACGGACTTACATGCTAACTTATATGGATGACCTGTTTCTGTGCTGTGAAGACAAGGAGGACTGTGATGCAATAGTTCAACATCTGAATCAAGAAGTAGAGGTGAAACAATTAGGAAACATAAACTACTATCTTGGAATACAAATAGAAGGAGAAGAAGATGGAAGCTATCATCTTAACCAGAAGCAGAAAATCCAAGAATTTCTGGACTACATGAACGTGAAAGGAGCTAAACCAGCAAGCGCTCCTATGGAAATGCACTCCCTGAACCAGCAAGGAGGTAGTGAGCTTCTGCCGGCAACAAAGAATACGGAGAAGCTAATGGGAAACTGCTGTCTATAAGCACATTAATGCATCCTGATGCCACAGCAGATCTGGGTATGTTATGCAGAAAGACAGGTTCACCAAGCAAAAGGGACTGGAACGCAGTCAAAAGTCTCGGAAAGTACTTGCATGGCACGGCACATCTGGGGAAAGACTGCTTATCTGTAACTGATGGTCTTCGAGTGGTCATCTGTGCAGTCACACACTTGGGTGTGGTGCCTGCGCATGAACCCAACCTCAGAGACTACCAGAACCAGCCTCCGATGCTTGGGGGACACTTTTCGCCCACCTCTGGGGAGCAGGCCTCAACTGTGCATGCCTGGCCCTGGGGAGAAAGCGCCCTCCCGCTCAGTCACTTTGGACCACTGCCAGTAAGTCCCATCAGCCTGAGGCAAGGGACGGAGAGATGCCAGCAGTGGGGAAGGCTGGGAAGGTGTGTGTGGCTGCACAGGTGACCACTCAAAAGATCCTCAGTTACAGGTAAGCAACCTGTTTATCTCCTTTGTGGTCTCTGTGCAGTCCCACACCTGGGTGATTAGCGAGCTTAAGCAGAACAGGATGGAGGGTGCTGGCAGCCAGGTTAGGACACATCACCACATAACCACAAAGACCTTTTACAAGCATACCTGAAAATCCGAGGCAAAAACAAGGCCAGCGGAAGGAGGGCCTCAGCACGCTCTGGCCAAACGAAGGTCGACGGGGAGGACCGTGTGGCCGCAGCACGGATGTCGCCTACGGGTACGCCTGCCAGGAAAGCCACGGAGGTCGACACAGCTCTCGTGGAGTCGGCTGGGACCTGGGCAGGTAACGGTCATTTTGCCAGCTCATCACACAAGGAGATGGTGGATGTAACCAACTTTGTCCATCTCTGTGGCAATACCCCAAGACCTTTCCTGGGCTCACCATCAGCCACGAAGGGCTGGGGGTCCTTCCACAATGGCTTTGTCCAAACCTGGCAGAAGGACGTGGCTCTGCATCCATTGAGCGAGCAGAACACCTGCTGGCCCTCATCTGTGGGGTCTGGAGGAAACGTAGGCAGCACTTGAGACTGCGACGGGTGAAATTTCGAAAGCCCCTTTGGTAAGAAGGATGAGTCAGAGTGCAAAATGACCGTGTCTCTGTGAAGGATGGTGTAGGGACCATCCACCCGGAAAGCACAGAGATCGCTGGCCCTCATGGCTGAAGGGGTCACGATCAGGAAAGCCATCTTCTGGGAAAGGAGGTGGAGCATGGTGGTTGTCATTGCTTCAAACGGTTTGCCCATAAGCTGGGCTAAAACCAGGGACAGACTCCGCTCAGGGACAAGGGGTTTCTGAGGGGGATGGAGCCGTAGCATGCCCTTGAGAAAGGCCCAAAATATTCCTGTACTAAAGAATTTGAATTTTCTTGTGGAATTAGATAGGACTACTAAAAAATTTATCTGGCACCCCAAAAAAGCAAGAATTAAATGGAAAGTTCTTCAAGATAGAAAAGAAAAGGGTGGGGTGGGTGTACCTAATTGGACATTGTATTATCAATCATGTGCTTTAACATGGATAAGAGAATGGATTTTGTTAGAGGATGTGAGAACATTGGCGCTAGAGGGTCATGATCTTTATATGGGGTGGCACTCATACGTATGGTATGAGAAGGAGAAAATACACTCCATTTTTAATCAACATATAATAAGGGGAGCCCTAAACAAAATCTGGAGCGAGATAGAAGAGAGGTTTTATAGGAAAACACCAAGATGGGTGTCACCATTGGAAGCTTTTGTGAAGCCTTCGCTTTTGATGGAAAGCAAAGAAGCTAATTATAATACATTGTTAGGAAAAAATAATATTTTAAAAGCAGAAGAAAAATTGGAAAAGGAACATCAAATTAAGCTGTCATGGTGGGAACGCGCACTATTACAAGATAGATATGGCAAAGATAAAAGAAATGGTTTTGAAGAGGGGAACACTCAACTTGACAAAATTTGGCTATCATCCAGTGACAAATTAGTCCAGAAACTTTATAGATTTTTATTAGAAGAGTACGAGCTGGATGAAAATATTAAAACTGTAATGATTTCGTGGATGCAGAATATGGGAAAAGAAATTGAAATCGAACAGTGGAATACAATTTGGAAAACTGTAACATTTATGAGAGCAGTGTCATATAAAGAAAATATTTATAAAATGTTTTACGGGTGGTACTGGTCCCCAGATAAAATTGCTAAGTGCTACTCACAAGTATCTAATAAATGCTGGAAGTGTAAGTCATATGTGGGGACCTTTTACCACATGTGGTGGAAGTGTAGTAAAGTGCAAGCATACTGGAAAATGGTACGTAAAGTTATCTACGAAATATTGAATTTAGATGTTGTGTTAACACCGGAAACATACTTACTGAATATAACTCCCAAAGGCTATGATAAACAAGATGTATATTTATTAATGTATGTGATAACGGCTGCAAGAATACCATTGGCTAAAACTGGAAAACGGATAGAGTACCCTCAAAAGAGGAATTAATAGCAAAGCTCCTTGAGCTAGCACAAATGGATAATCTGAGTTTAATACTTCAGGCTAAAGATCAGGATATACAAGAGAAAAGGTGGTCGAGGGTATAAAAGATGTAAATAGAAATTATAGTTAGGAAATTTCAATAATGGATATTTAAACGTTATAATGACTCTAAAAATATATGTTATCGTTGACAATGCAATGTTTGGAATATGTTGGAAAATGAGATAAATAAATATTAAAAAAAGAGAGAGAGAGAGAAAGGCTTGAGTAGTTCAATGAGAAAACAGAGTGCTGCTGTCCACAGCTGAGATGGCAGCTAGGTGAACCTTCAAGGCGGGAAAACACAGCCCAGCTTCTCATAGCAACGTCAGGTATGGAAGTACATCAGGCAGTGAGGCCTTTCCAGGGCTGATCTGTCAAGCAGACGTGTAGAAGGAGAAGCACCTCCACTTGGCCTGATAAGCTCGACGGGTGGTGGGCTTCCTGGCATTTAGCAGCATGTGGTGCACCAGCAGGGAGAAGACGAGGACGTTATTCTCCACGCTGTCAGTTTGAAGAAGCTGGGATTGTGATGCAGGACTATGCCCTGCTGCTGTGATAGTAGGTCGGGAGCCGGAGGGAACCAAAGATAGGTACTCTGCAACAACTGCAGAAGAGGTGAGACCCACGGCTGCCTGGGACACCAAGGTGTCACTAAGGTGGGGTCTGGGCATACATGATCATCTGAATGAGGCGTGGCATCAGGGGGCATGGCGGGAACAGGGAGAAGAGTTTGCCTGCCCAGTGATGTAAAAAGACGTCACCGGATGACATTGTCAGTGGCAACCTGTACTACTCAACCCAGGAGTGAAGACGTCAGAGCCTGAGGCACAGCTCACAGCTTGAGGCAGTTGATGTGCAGGTATTGCTCCACCGCAGACCCTCACCCAGTGCATAAATGAACTCTCCAGCCCCAAAGTGAGGCATCCGTGGAGAGCAGAACTGCTGGTGGACCTGACCATGGGCCTCTCCGAGCACTGCTGACCCCAGGGCACAGCATCCCTCCATCCCCCCCCGAGTGGCCAGCAGCGGCTCCCTTTGGATGGCCACCCGCTTGGATGAGAGGGGGGGAAGGTGTTTTGCTGAGCACGGGCCCCCTACCCAGAGGCCTGGCACTGGCTGCAAATCTGTGGCCCCACCGGGGACCACAGTGGCTGCAGCATCTGGGGCCACCCTCAGCCCCAGAGGCCTCCCCCTTTCCCCGCAGTCCTTGCCCCCCCCACACCCACTGTGGACGTGGAGTCCATCCTCTGCGGTGGCTCCTGCACAGCTGCTCCCTCCGGAGGGCAGCTGACCCACCCTCCGTGGCCCTCTCCAAGGGGGGTGAAGAGGATGACTCCAGCGAAGACGGTCACGGCAGAGCCTGGGGGGCGGGGGCGGGGGGAGGGGAGAGCAACACATCAGTAGGGGGCTCTTGCCAGCGCCAGGCCTGGGCCCACCGCCGTGCCCCAACCCCACTGCCCCCTCGCCTCCATCTCGGCCTGCCCCACCCCCCTGCGGAGGGAGAGCGTGTGCCCCACCGCTGAGTTCCATCCCCTCCTAGCTCACCACGGCAGTACAGGCAGGGGAGCGTGGCCCGCGGGGGGCCTCCCTGCAGCCACTGGATGGGCCACACCAGGATGGGGGCTCTGACCCTGGCGGCCCCTGCCGGAGATCACACTGACCCACCTCCTGCCCTTGTGGTACGTTCGGGGGGCACAGCAACACCGCAGGCGGTGCCCGGTCAGGTGCATCCTGGAGCCTGAATCTGGAGGAATTCAACCGAATACTCCGAACACAGTTCACATAGTAAAGTTGGCTCAGCATAACATTGAAGACACAGAGATTAATATCATATCTTTAATGCATCTCAGTTTGTTTACAGTCTTGGCGGTTAGTTCTGGGCATTCTTTCTTTCTTGGCCCGGTCTCACCCACCGAGAGTCCCGCTTTGGTTTTCTTCCCACCACACAGGGGGCTGCAGGGCCACGCAGCCCCCCCCCACACCAGTGGCCGAGCTCTCTGCCCCGTGTGCCACGCCGCGGCCTGCGGGGGGGGGGAGTCCCCGCTGGCTCAGGGACGCGGGGGGCTGGGCTGGCAGAACTGGGAAGGGGCGTGTTGCTGAGTGGGAGCAGGTCTGGGCACAGCTATGGGGCCAGTGTTCCCCCTAAGCAGAGTTAGTGTGAACTAGCTCACAGTTTTTTTAGCCTCCAGCTCACAGATTTTAGTCTTAGCTCAGAAAGGGATGGGGCTCCAGAGCAAACTAATTTATGCAGCAGCCAAATCACTGGCTCACAACTTTAATGCCGGTAGCTAACAAAGTAGGATTTTTGCTCACAGGAGGACTCCTCAGCTTAGAGGGAGCCTTGGAGGTGACCCTCAGGGGTGCCCCCGGTGCCTAGGGCTGTGGCACCCTAACCCACCGAGATCTTTGCTGATGTCCCTTTCTGCTGGTTCCAGAGAGTGTTCCCAGGCTGCAGTGGCTGAGGGAGCCCAAGAACTCCTGCCCCCCGACCCCCTCCCCCAGATTGCCCTAGAAGCCCTCCCCACCCTGTCGTCCCCCCAGCACCAAGAATAGAGTGCATCACCTGCCCCAGACTGAGAGTTCCCATCTATACCCTGTGGCTAATAGCCACTGATGGACTTCTGCCCCAGACGTTTGTCTAATTCCCTCCTGAAGCCATCCATGCTTGTAGCCGCCGCCACCTCCTGTGGCAGTGAATTCCCATGTGTTCATCACTCTTTGGGTGAAGAAGGACTTCCTTCCATCCCTTCTAACCCGACTGCTCAGCAATTTCATGGAGTGCCCACAAGGAGTTCTTGTCTTGTGAGAAAGGGAGGAAAGTGCCTCTTCCTCGACCTGCTCTGTCCCACGCATGATCTCACAAACCTCGATCTCGTCACCCCCTCAGGCCGTCAGAGGCAGAGCTGGCAGGAGCTCAGCACCTTTGCCCTGGGTCTGGATCCAGCTTCAGTCGAGGATCTCCTTCCCCCGGAACCTGGATTACCTTTTGTCATCTTCGTGTCTCAGGGAGGGAGGCCTCTTCTGTGCCCCTGGAAGCCAGTCATGGACGCAAAGCAGGAGGAGGACAGCAAAGAAATAAGCAGAACAAAGTCTGAGTCCAGTCGGGCACCTCTAAGACCCAACAAAGTTTTATTCAAAGTGTCAGCTTTCATGTGCAAAGCACACTTCCTCAGGCAAACTGGAGTAAAATCTCACCACGGGGTCTCTCCCCCCCACCCCCTTTCTTCCTGTAAGTAGCTCTGGAGAGATCTTAGTCCGAACACAAATACTAGAGTGGCAGGAAGATCAGGACTGACCCCAGATGGAAATAAGACTCTAAGAGGAGAGGTTATACATTCTCAGGACCTGGAACATCTTCCCTATGAAGAAAGGTTAAAACGTTTGGGGCTCTTTAGCTTGGAGAAACGATGGCTGAGGGGTGACATGATTGAGGTTTATGAGATTATGCATGGGATAGAGCAGGTTGTGAAAGAAGTACCTTTCTCCCTTTCTCACAATACAAGAACTCGTGGACACTCCATGAAATTGCTGAGCAGTCGGGTTAGAACAGATAAAAGGAAGTCCTTCTTCACCCAAAGAGTGATGAACACATGGAATTCACTGCCACAGGAGGTGGTGGCAGCTACAAGCATGGACCTGCCCCAGACTGAGAGTTCCCATCTATACCCTGTGGCTAATAGCCACTGATGGACCTCTGCTCCATATGTTTATCTAATTCCCTCTTGAAGCCGTCCATGCTTGTGGCCGCCACCACCTCCTGTGGCAGTGAATTCCACGTGTGAATCACTCTTTGGGTGAAGAAGGACTTCCTTTTATCCGTTCTAACCCGATTGCTCAGCCATTTCATGGAGTGCCCACAAGGAGTTCTTGTGTTGTGAGAAAGGGACACTGCGGACCCTGTAATCTGTGATTCAGACCTGAGGTGAAAGGAAAGAGCCACCCTCCTCCTGACACAGCCGAGGAGAGTCAGAGCAGACTCAGTTGACCAGAACCTGCAACTCTGCCACAGGGAAACGTGATGCTGTTGGACTCATGTCTCATCCGGACCACGCCCAGGCTGTGCTGTGCCATTCCAGCGCGAGATCAGCGGAAGCCACCGTGTTCCTCCCATGGACCCCTGTGGGAGACGGGAGCTCAGTTGCTTTCTTTGTGGTGCTGGGGTGGGGTGGATTATCAACTGGGGAAGGGGCTGTGTCGTCGTTGCCACGGTCACAGCTGCTGCACTCACGCTGCCTTCCATGCTAGTGTCTATTTTTAGATTTATATCCCGCACCCCCAGTGAGCTTCAAGAGGCTCCCCTTTTCAAGCGGCACCAGGTGAGTCGGGTCGATTCAAGGCAAAGAGGGCGAGTCAGAGCAGCAGCAGCAGCAGCAGCGGACAGGGCACAGCAGAGGCCGGCTGCACAGGCTCCCCCAGCCGGGCCTTCCGAAGAGCGGCTCCTGGTCAGCCAGCTGGTCAGCCCGACGCCCCCCTCCTCCTCCGCTTGTTATATTTGTCTGGCTGAATTTCACTCCGTCGCCGTCTGTCCCGCACGGGAGGAGGGCATGCTAAAGAGTTATTCTATCCCCCAGAGAGAGTCTGCCGTCCCTTCCACGTTGGTCTCGCCTGCAAACTTGTTAATTGCACTACTGCCTGCCGGCTCAGGCCTTTAATGCGGCCGGCTAGGGCTAGACCCGTCAGTGACCCCTGCAGAGCAGCAGCACATCCCTCCTGGGCAAGGCCAGGTCCTCCAGTGAAGGAGGCACCTTCCCCCCTCTGCCGCCCCCTGAGCAGCTCCGGCCTGCACCCCCTTCCCATTCCGGGGGCCTTTCTCCGCCAGGACCTGGGGGGCGAGTGCAGCTCCGGGAGGCGGGGAGCGGGGCGGGGATGGACGGATTGCTCTTCTGCTCCTGCTCCCTATAATTCCCCTCTGCGTGATGGGCCAGGAACAGGTGTGGGTCAGGCCTTGCCCCCACAGGCAGCGGCAGCCGCTTGCCTGTCAGCTCAGCCCCTGGGGGCTATTTCTGGCTCTGAGCTCAGGGCAGGCAGCTGGGGATTAGGGGCACCTCTGCATGCCAAGAACGTCGCCTCTCCCACAGGAGCGGAAAGGGGAAGGGGTGCTGCTTTCCACCCTCCACCTAGGGGTCTGCAAGCCTTTGGGGGAGTCCGCAAGCTGAGTGCGGGAGCAGAATGCCGACAGTCTCCAGGGCCGTGGAGGAAGGGTCTCCGCCCTGCCCTGCTCAGGGGGCATCGCAGCAGGCTTGGGGGTGAACTTCCTGCCCTCCCGGCCTGGAGTAGCTGCGTGGTTACTGCCCTGACCTCATCCCCTCACAGCAGCAGCCAGAAGTGGGGGGAGGCGGGACTCCCCAGGTACCCGCTTTACGGGCAAGGCCACTGAGCCTGAAGGGGAGCTGCTTGTGCCCGGGTTATTCTGAGTCACGGAGGGCGCCTGTTCTGGGCTGATGCTGGATAGCAGGGCTTAGGGGGCGGGGGAGCAGGGATGGAGCGCCCACGAGGCCAAGTGTCCTGCTTAGGGGAGGGGAGGGGAAGCTTTCAAGTCCGTTTCCAGCTCCCCAGCCACATTTCGCCCTCTCCTCCTCCATGCATAAAAGCCAAGCTCAGTCTACTTTGAAGAGACAGTCTTCAGCCAGGAAAGACAAGAAAGAGATTCCCTCCTAAGGGCCAAGTCCTGACACCTACGTCAGCCAGCGCCAAAGCCACAGGGAGACACACACCCGAGAGGCGTAACGGCACTGGAGAAAGCCGCGCGTGCTGGGCCCTGAAACCAACTATTCCTCCCCCCCCCCGACTAGTCTCTGCCTGGTGCAAGGAGTGGGCGCTGGCTGGTGGCAGTTCTGGCTAGGGAGGGCTGTGCGCAGGGGCATGAAAGGGCCTGCACTAGGGGCCCAGAGCTGCTGAACTGAGGGCAGGGCTCGCAACCTTCCCTGACAGCCACCAGAGTCCAGGCGTGCCTGACCTCTTCCCCATGAGATGCAAGTAAGTTTGGTGCCGAGAAGACCACTCTCAGAAGTAGAAGGGACCACCACCAGTGGAGGCAGTAGGGGAGGAGGGGCCCGCCTTTGGGGCCCGGGGAGGGCAGCGAGGCCTCGCAGGGAGAGAGAGAGACGTGTGGACAAGTGGTCCGAACCCTGTTCCCTTCTGGTTTGGCCACTCCAGGCCCCACCTCAGCCACAAAGCCCCAAGCCAGCCGTGGGCAACTCAGGTCAGCTTACACACCTTCCTTTCCCCCGTGGCTCTGTTTTTCCAGCGCTACAAAGTGAGTGGAAGGTGGAAGTTAAAACCTTCTGTGCATTGCCTAGGACCATCCCTCCTGGACCAGACCGGTGATCTATCAGACCCGGCATCCTGTTAGACTTGAGGGCCAACCAGTTGCTCTGGAGGACCAAACAAATTGTCCTGACACATCCCACGGACTTTGCATTCCAGTATTGGGTTTCAGAAGTTTATTGCCTCCAAATATGGAGCTTCCCTTTACTCACCAGGGCTAGTAGCCACGGAAGGAACTCTTCTACATGGATCTGTCTAACCCCTTTTTAAAGCCACCTGTGCCCGTGGCTATCATTCTACTGGCAGTGAGTCCCACAATTTAATTAATCACAGAGTAAAGAAGTGTTTCGCTTTGTCTGCCTGTTAACTGTTGCCCGCCCACTTCACTGGGTGTCCCTGAGTTCTAATATTACAGGAGAGGGAGAAAATCTCTCTATCTGCTTTTTCTACATAATCCACACACTTATATAATTTAATAAGTTATAAACCTCTGTCATGTTCCCCCTTTAGCCAACTTTTTCCTAAACCAGCAAGTCCCAGATTCTTCTGCCTTTCTTCAAAGGAACGGTTCTTCAACCCCTTGATCATCATGGTTTCTGACCAAGGGCGCACACGCCATGCGGGACTGAGGCTTTGACCCAGCAACTCCATCTTGTCCACATGGGGAGGGACAATGGGGGAAAGTCTCAACCATGGGAATTAAGGTAATGCTGCACTTTAAACAACAGCAACTTCAGATTAGGACAGGCAGCAGCTCCTGGTTGCCTTGCCAAAGAGCTAGAGAGCTGGGTGACATCAGCAGTACCGACAACGACTCATCTGCAGCTACAGCCACTCACAGAGAACTAGCAACACAGCTGAGCCTTGGAGCACCCCCATAACATGAGAGTCACAGGCGATGCCCCCCCTGCTCCGAGAACCACTTTCGGAGAGCCAGTTTGGCCTCCTGGCTAAGAGCAGCAGACTCTGATCTGGAGAACCGGGTCTGATTCCCCACTCGCAATTTCGTCAGAGCTCTCTCAGCCCCACCTACCTCACAGAGGAGGAGGAGGAGGAAGAGCTGGATGTATGCCCCGACCTTCACTCGGAGCCTCAGAGCGCCTTACAATCTCCTTCCCCCCCCCACAACAGACACCCGTATTTCTAAGCTGCTCTGAGACTCTTCCTCTGCTTTCAGAGTGGATCCGTGCCACTAAAAAGGCTCTCCTGGAGCCACCCGTCAGTTTGCAAGACTGGGCTTGCCGTGAGGATCTTATCGCATCAGTCGGTCAGAGGGTATATCCTGATGTGGACTGTGCACCCCACCCACTCCACAAGACAGGGCCATGCAAATATCCTTAGAACGCGTCCACATGACAGCGGGGCCTGGAAAAGAGTCTGTTTCTGGCTCCCAGGGAGCTTCTCCGACACCAGATGTCCCCTGTTCATAGAATCATAGAATCATAGAATGTTAGAGTTGGAAGGGACCTTGCAGGCCATCTAGTCCAACCCACTGCACTCTGCAGGAGCACAGCCAAAACCCCTACATACCTACAACATACCCAAAAGATGGTTGTCCAGCCTCCTCTTGAAAACGTCCAGCGAAGGAGCATCCACCACCTCCTGAGGCAGTCTGTTCCACTGTTCAACCACTGTTCTCAGGGCGGCAGAGGTGGGTGGGCAAGACAATACCCTCATGCTGCCCGGTGTCCCACTCTCCACCCGTGGAAGGAAGTATCCCGGGGTCTGATGCTGAAAACCCTGTGCCATCCTGTGTGGGAAAGGATGCAAGAGGGGTTACTGGGGGACCAACCCCTGGAGTACATGTCTGTCAAAGCTGATTCTGCCCATCTGTAGGTGCCCAGTTCTAGTGCCTGATGAAAGAAGAAGCTGAGGTCTAGATAGCTGCATGGCAGATTGCTGCAAGAGGCACATTGGCGGACCTCACGGAGCAGAAGGATGCGGGCCTTGTCCACCTGGCAACAGTGGATTTGGATATTTGCTTCCCCGTGTTGGTTGGATTGTAGGAAATTGAAAGGGTCCCTGAGGATCTAAAAGAGGCTGCTGCACATTTGCTACCTTAGCGCCAAGGCTGTGCCAGTCCCATTCCTTGGGATGTGCAGGTTGTGGGCAGAAGATGGGTCTACTGGTTCTGGAAAACCACGTTTACTTTTGGGATGAAGGGATGATCTGTCCTGAGAATCACTGAGTCCTCCTGCTGAAACATTAGAAAGCTCCAAGACGCTTTTTGCCAATGTGAGGGCAACCAAGAGGCAAAATCCCGAGAGGAACAGACCCAAGCAGCTCAGATGAGGCTGTGGAGTTCTGTACCAACTGGAGTATTTCAGGCGTCCTTAATAAGGGCAGGCCCGTCCCCGGTGCGTTAGGACAGTCTGGTCCTGAGGCAGCCACACGATGGATCCACGTGGTCAGACCAGCCAAATCGAACTAGAGGGCCATCTTCTGGGATAAATGAAGCCGGCAGAATGCCTTCTTCTTCTTCTTCTTCTTTTTTTTTGCAGCAGCACTGACTTGCTTTGACAGTAACACTGTGGGATCCAGTACAGCCCCTGGGCTCCTGAATGAGTTAGCAGGGATCAGCTGGACCCCATCCACGAGGGAAAGAATATAGGCAGGCTGCTTACCTGTGACTGGTGATCTTCAAAGGGTCATCTGTGCATTCACACCATTGGGATACACAGTGCGCCTGTGCCAACCCCAACTGGTAAGTAGAAAGCTGAAAGGGGGGGTTGTGCCCTTCCCCCGTGGCCTGCACGAGGGGGCTCCACTGCACACGCCTACAGGGAAGGGCACTATGAGGAGCCTGCCGGTTCCTTCTGGCCACTGCAAGAAACCTCAGGAAAGGAGGAGGACCACCAGCAGAGGGGAAGGAGGGCGGGTGGTGTGAATGCGCAGATGGCTACTCGAAGATCACCAGCCACAGGTGAGCAACCTGTCTCTCTTCTTCGTGGTCTCTGTGCACCGCCACCGTTGGGAGAACAACAAGCTCAGGCCTACCTGGAGGAAGGGACTTAGAAACACGCTGACTGCAACATGGAATGTCCCACCAAGGTTCGTTGATGGATGCGGATATTGAGGGCATCGTGCTTCGTGAAAGTGTGGGGCACAGCCCACGTGGCTGCATTGCAGATATCGCACAGAGACATGCCCTTGAGAAAAGCAGTGCAAGTTGCCAGAGCTCATGGGGAGTTAGCGCACAGAAGTCCCGGAAGCAGCCTTTTGGCGAGCAGGTAACAGAGCCCGATTGTTTCTGCTATCCATCGAAGATAGTCTCTCCCCTGTGAGGAGAGTCTATGCCCTTTCTTAGGTGGGTCATAGGTCCCAAATAGGGTCAGGGTTGTACGGAAGTCCCAAGTCCTATGCAAGCAGAACAGCAGCGCTCTCCACACCGAGAGAGTGAAGACAGCATTCCAAGTTGTCCCAAGGAAGTGGAAAGAACACCAGGAAAGGGACGCCTGCTTGGAGATGGAACTCTGAGACCACCTTGGGGAGGCTCCAGAGATGCCTGAAGCCAAGGAGACACCATCATGGTGGAATGTCAGGGAAGGAGGATTGCAACATGAAGCCATGAGTTCGCCCACTCTTCTAGCAGAAGTTAGAGCAAGTAGAAAAGCCATCTTCCAGGACTGTAGACTACAGGTGGCCATGGGTTCAAATAGCCTGCCAGAGAGTCCAGTCAGGACCAGTGAGAGATCCCAAGCCAGGGTAGGACAATGTACCAGTGGAAAGAGCCCCTTGAGGAATTTCTTTTTTGTTAGGGGTGCATAACCACCGAATGACCATCTAGAGGGCAGAGATGGCTGCCAAATACATGTGGAGTGAGGAGTGGCTGAGGCCTAAGTCTACCAAGGAGAGCAGGAAGCTGAATATGGCCTTGAGGTTCGAGGGGGTAGAGGCAGCTTGGTGGATGTGAGATAATGCAAGAACTTCCATTTGCACCCATAGGATTTATGGATGGAGGATTTTCCTACAGTTCAGGATGACGTGATCTATTCTATGCTGCAGATCCAACAAAGGAACCTCCACGCCATCAGCTTCAGGTGTGGGACATTGTGGGGCAGCACCCAACCCCCATGAGACAGCAGGAGATCTGCTGCCATCAGAATACGGTGGAATGACCTTTTGGAGAGGTGCAGAGGAGTCGGGAACCAGTGCTGGCGAGGCCACCATGGCGTAATCAAAATGTACCTTGGGGCTTCCCTCACGATCTTGTTCAGTACCCTGGTGATCGGAGAGATGGGAGGGAAGAGGAAGAGATGCTGGCGGAACCCGGGGGGAGGAGAAGCCTGCCTCCTAATGAGAGTGGGTCCAAGGCAACTCTGGAGCAGAACCTGGGGCATTTCACGCTGTGTCTGGTTGCAAAGACATCTATTGTCAGGTGACCCCATTCATCCAAGACCGGCCATAGGTACTTCCACTTCATTTCCAAACTCACGGAGGGAGGCTCCCCCTCTGCACAGGAAGTCTGCTGTGATGTTCTGAACACTGGGGAGGCGACAGGCTATCAGGAAGATGCCCAGGGACTGACACTCTTCCCAGATTTCCAGAGTGAGGTTGCAAAGATGTCTCGAACCTGTGCCCCCCCTGTCGGTTTATAGAGCATAGAGCAGTCATGTTGTCTGCTAGGACCAAGACCACGCGATGCACTACCAGGTGGCAGAGAGACTGCAGGGCATATTTGATTTCGGCTCCGGCCAATCAGCATCGGAAGGAGTCGATACCGGTGACATGGCTGCTGTCACTGTCGAGGCAGGGGTCGACGTCAAAGCGTGAACGGAGGTCTCGATCAATGACGCCGTGGGGGGGGGAGAGTGCTGATTCGAGGAGCGCCGTTTTAAGTCTGGCTGCTCATCTGTCGGGAGAACTTCCAACAGTGGGCACAGGATTCCACGCAGTGGGCTTCCCCAAGGCAAAGCAGGCAAAGGGAGTGTCCGTCTGGAGATGATACCTGGCTGCTGCGCTTTATACACCTCTTGGGGAAAACCCCCAGGTTGGGTGGGTGGGGGTGACGAGGAGCAGGCCAGAGCCCTGCTCTGCTGTAGAAAGTCACCACCTTGCAGGAAAACTTGTTGCTGTCCTATTTAGGTCTGAAAAGAGAAGAAAAGAAGTTGGAGATGATGTATTCACTGAGGGAAGTGAGAAGAGAGATCCAAACAGAAGAAAACGGGCAGGATCCTGGCGCCCTTCCCTGCAGGCAGGCACGGTGGAGCCCCCTGCACAGGTCATGGGGGAAGGGTGTGAAAATCCCTTTCGGCTTTCTGTTTACCAATCGGGATTGGCACAGGCGCACTCTACCCCAACGGTGTGAGGCACAGAGACCACGAAGGAGGTCCTGAAAGATCTCAGCCTCCCCAACTAGCATTACCTCCATCTTGCGAGGGTTCAATTTCAGCTCGTTCACCCTCAGCCATTTAACCCCAGCAGTCAGGCAGCCGTTTCAGACCTCTGCAGCATCACTGGGGTGGATTTGGATGAAGAAGCGCAAAGCTGGGTGTCATCAGCACAGAGAGGGCATCCAGTTCCAAACCCACAAATGATTTCTGTCAGGTTCAATAACAAGTGGATCCAGTCATTCTTTTACAAAGAAAGGTTTTATTGGATTATCTTGCTGAAACCCACAGTAGGAGGTCATTGTCAGGAATGGGGGGCGAAGCAATGCAAGCTAACTTATAGTGTGATGCAAAAAAAGCGGCTAGCAAATGAAATACGAGCGCGCGCGCGGGAAACTCCCGGCGGGAGATATACTTCATGAGCGGGAGACTACTCCCCCCCCCTTTGCCTTCCCAGGACTGGAAAATTCTCAGTAACACAAGAATAGCCCAAAGCCTACATTCAAGGCCACCGTGATAAGGAAAAGCGGCAGGGAAGAAGCTCCCACGTTTCTGCCTGCATAGCTACGCAAGCGCAAAGCAGGGTAGGGAACACATAACAATGGACTCAGTGAGAAACATCAAAGAAGCATTTTCTGACATTCTGCCCTTCCCAAAATACCACCCACCCACCGCTCAGGAAGGAGAGAATGAAGGGCCCCCAGGTTTATTTGGGTAGCGGGTGTGAAACTCCTTCAGGTGATCAGGTGCATTGATATCAGATACTTTCACCCACTCCCTGTGTTGAGGCCCAAAGTGTACCCATTTAATAAGGTACAGCAGCTGTCCACGGAGGATCTTAGAGTCCAAAATGTCAGCAATTTCTTAGTGCTCCTCATCATCAACCATCAGTGGTGGTGGGGGGTGCCGGAAGCTCAGGATGCCACTTAGTCGGGAGTAATGCTGGTTTGAGGAGGCTGTAATGGAAAATTGGATGTATTGCTTTAAGAGATTTAGGTAAATCCAGTTGCACAGTCACTTGATTAATACAGCACACTACTTTGAATGGACCAATATATTTCCAAGCAAGTTTCTGGGATTGTTGTGCCAGCCTCAAGTTTTTGGTGGAAAGGTATACAGAGTCCCCCGGTTGCAGATTCCAGCCACCCGCCCTCTTTTTGTCTGCCTGTTTTTTGTATTGTGCCTTGGCCTTGTTTAAAGTTTCAATGATTAAGGGCCAGGACTCCTGGAAAGATTTACACCATGCTGTGGCTTTTCCACCAGCCTTGCCGGGCTTCAAAAACGGAAGAGGGGGGCTGTCATAACCCATGGCAGCTTTGAAGGGAGACATATTCGTTGAGGCATGCCATGAGTTGTTATACGCAAATTCTGCTAGTGGTAATAAATCTACCCAATTGTCTTGTTGATAGTTAGTGAAACATCTTAAGTATTGCTCTAGGGTTTGGTTTACTCTTTCTGTTTGCCCATCGGTTTCTGGGTGATAGGCACTACTGAGAGCACGTTCAATACCCATAAGAGTCATCAACTCTGTCCACAGTTTTGAAACAAATTGAACCCCCCTGTCGGAGATTATTTTGAGCGGTAACGTATGTAGCCTGGCAATGTGCTGAAGGAAGGCTTTGGCCAGGACCTTGGCCGTCGGCAGGCTAGCAAATGGTATAAAGTGAGCCTGTTTAGAAAATAAGTCCACTACCACCCAAATGACTGTCATATGTTTGCTGGGGGGAAGATCAGTGATAAAGTCCATGGAGATCACTTCCCAGGATCGGCTCAGGGTGGGCAAAGGCTGTAAAAGACCTGGAGGTTTTCCTGGTCTAGTCTTGCAACGATTGCATGTTGGGCAGGATTGTATATAGAGGGATAAATCCCGTTTCATTCGGGGCCACCAGAAGCTGCGCTGCAGTAGGTGTAGCGACTTTACATACCCGAAGTGCCCAGCAGATTTTGAGTCATGGGCTGATTGCAACACCTGAACTCGGGTAGCTTCTGGAACAAAGATTTTATTGCCCTTATACCAGCAGCCATTTGAGTTACATTCCACATCTTCCCGATCTTTTAATTCAATTGCTTCTTGTTTAGTAATGTCAGTGGCAAATTGCTTTTCCCAGGTCGTGCCATGGCTCGGGGTTAATGATTGTGCTTGCCGGGTTTTCCGGGTTACTACTGCCCCAACTAGTTGTTCTGGGGTGAACATAGACTCTCTTATTTCTGTCCTCTTACAAAGGTGTTGGGGAAGGCGGGAGAGAGCATCTGCCAGATGATTAGATTTACCTGGAAAATGGTGGAGGGTGAATTGAAATTTGGAGAAAAACTCAGCCCATCGGAATTGTTTTGCATTTAGATTCCGAGGCTTCCGCAGCACCTCAAGATTCTTGTGATCAGTCCAGATTTCAAAAGGTACCCGGGACCCCTCCAACCAGTGCCTCCAAGTGATTAACGCTAAACGTATAGAGGCTGCTTCTTTATCCCAAATGGGCCAAAATCTCTCAGTATCATTAAACTTTTTGGACACATAGGCAAGGGGTTGTAGTTGCCCCTGAGCATTCTCTTGCAAAATCACCCCCCCATAGCAGTATCTGATGCGTCTACTTGGACCACGAATTTTTTTGTCTCATCGGGGTGTGCTAACACAGGTTCAGACGTGAATAACTGTTTTAGTTGTTCAAATGCTCCCTGACACTGGGGAGTCCAGTTCAAAGGGGCCCCGGGCATTGAAGCCTTAGCCCCTCTCCCTTTAGTCTTCAGGAGGTCTGTGAGGGGGAGGGCCACCTGGGCAAAATGAGGCAGGAATTGACGGTAAAAATTGGCGAAACCGAGAAAACTTTGGAGCTGCCGCCTGGTTTTGGGGGGCTCCCAATCCAACACATCTTGGACCTTTTTCGGGTCAATTTCTAATCCAGCGGAGGATATGCGGTACCCTAGAAAGTCAATGCACTCCTGGTGGAATTCACATTTTGACAACTTAACAAACAGTTTGTGTTCTAATAACGTTTCCAATACTTCCCGCATAAGCGTGGTGTGAGATTCTTGATCTGGGGTGTAGACCAAGATATCATCCAAGTAAACAACCACCCCCTTGAATAAATAGGGGTGTAACACCTCATTAATTAAGTTCATAAAGACCCCGGGTGCCCCCTGTAATCCGAAGGGCATAACCCGATATTCAAATTGCCCCAGCGGGGTATTAAATGCAGTCTTATGTTCATCACCTTGTCTAATACGGACCCGAAAATAAGCATCACGTAAATCCAGTTTAGAAAACACTTTCCCCTTTGCCACCTCTGCCAACAAGTCCTTGATGAGGGGCATGGGGTAGGCATTGGTTGCAGATACCGCATTAAGACCCCTATAATCCGTGCACAGTCTGAGCCCCCCGTCCTTTTTTTTACAGAACAACACGGGTGCTGCGAAAGGGGACGATGCTGGCCTAATAAATCCACGGGCCAGATTCTTATCAATAAATCGGCGTAGTTCTTCCTTTTCTATGGGACTCATGGCATAAATCTTTCCTTTTGGCAATTTGTGGCCAGGAAGGATTTCAATCGCACAGTCTGAGTTACGGTGGGGAGGTAGTTCGTCTGCTTCCTCCTCCTCAAACACCCTGGTTAAGTACCGGTATTCTTCGGGGATGCGGTTAAGGTCCTCTGTGGCTAGACAGGCCCGTGGAGGTTCATTGCATGGGGGTTTTCCCCACCCCAGGTCCCATTTATGCTCTGCACATTTCGGGGAGATAAATTGTACGATCCCCTCTTCCCAAAGTATATAAGGATTGTGATCATGTAACCATGGGCTACCCAACACTAATGGGAACTGGGCTTGAGGGGCTATTACAAACGAGCGTAGCTCCCAGTGCTCACCAGTGCCTACTCTCAAAGGAATAGTCTCAAATCGACATGGTTCTTTCATCGGTGACCCATCCATTTGAGTAAAAGTTATCGGGTCTTTTAGATTGACAACGGTCGCCTCCAGTCCCATAACCATAGATGGGTTTATCAGATCCCTCCCGCACCCCGAGTCAATGAGGGCTCGAACCCTGATATGGGTCATCATCGCTGGATTCATCACAAGTACAGTCACAAAGAAGAGAGAGGGGTAATTGCTCACCAGTTTAGGCGCCTCAGGGACAGGGTCCTGTTGTGTAGCGCCATTCACAAACAGGACCAATTCATTTCCCTGCATCTCACTCTCCTCCTCCAGCATCATGGTATCCGCTTGGTCGGGACTGGCAAAAAGGGCACGTGAGTTGCGTGGTTTCGCTGTTTCCTTTCTTGGAGTAGGGGTTGGCCATCGTCTGGGCTCCTCTTGTGGTAGGGCTCTGTTGGGATCCCCTCTGGGACAGGATGCGGCGAAGTGCCCCCTCTCTCCACACCGCAGGCAAAGGCCCTGTCGCATGCGCTGATCTCTCACCCCGCTTGGGGTGGAGGTTGGTCTGGGTCTGGTCTGGCCTGCCGAGAGATTCGGACGGTTGTTACCCAGAGATAGGTCCAGTTTCATGACACGCAAGCGGCTTTCAGCTTTTTCGGCCTCCTCCATCCAGCCTTGGAGAGTGCGGGGCTGCTGAGAGCTAAGAACATTATTGCGGACATCTACTGCTAGTCCCATTCGATATTGTTGGGCCAGCACAGCATCAGTCCAGTCTCGAATTTTCACTGCATGCCTTTGAAATTCCCGTGAATACTCCCGCACGGTGAGTTTGCCTTGTCTGAAAGTGCGAAGAAAGGCTTCTGCCTTCTGGGCCGCCCCCAGATCCTCGAAACGGTTCCTCAAGGCCCACATGAAGTCATCGACATTCCCCAGCTCCGCTGCCTCTAGATCATGAAGGGCTACGTACCAGCTGGTAGCACTCCCCCGGAACCTTGAAGCGATAAACTCCACCTGTTGTTCCTCATCCGGGAACACATAGCCCCATCTCTGCACAAATTTCCCTACTTGCAATATGAAAAAGGACACAGTTTTGGGGTCCCCGTCAAAAGTGATCTCCAACATGTCCTTGGGGCGGATTACTGGAGGAACAGGGGCCATGATCGGTGCAGGAGCTGGCTGCGGGAGGGGTGCTGGAGCAGGGGGTTGAGGCGGAGGCAAAGCTGGTGGCTGGATAGGTCCTGGTTGCCCTGGCCCGGGTCCCAGTACTGGGCCGGCTGGTGGAGGTTGGACCGGTGCCGGCTGGCCCGGCCCTGGGGCCGGTGGAGCAGGAGGTGGCTGTCCCGGTGCCACCGGTGGTGCAAGCGCTGGCGCTGGTCTTGGTTGCGTCAGCGGATGGGCTCGAATTGCTTGATCCATCATCTGTGGTAGGGATTGCATCAGTTTGCCCATGTCCCGTACCAAACGTCGGGTATCCTCTTGAATAGAGTCCATGCGAGCCTCTGGATCGGAACTGGATCCTGTTCTGGGAGATCCTCGAGACATCCGTCCCTGGGGAAGTCCGAAGCTCCCTCTGGGATCCAACAGGCTGTCCCTGCTCTGGCTCCCCGGCATGGACCAGGTCGTCTGGGTAGTGTCCAACAAGTTCTTAGTCCAATCGCGCGACCTGCGGTAGGTCACCCCTTTGTCCCACGGTGTTGGGGCCCCGGCACGTAGGATCATGGGATGGCTCCCCCCTGGCTCTGCGTGGGCCCGGCCGGGCTATAGATTGGGAGAGTGTACGAGGCTCCCACTGTGCTGATCAATGGAGGGGTGACCAATCCTGCCGCGGATTGCGGGGTCGGTGCTGTCGATCCCGGAGTTGTAGTCACTGGAACAACGGTAGTAGTCGGAGTGGTGGTCGCTGGAGTCGCCACGGTGGTGACCGGGGCCGTGGCTCCCGAAGTGGTAGTCACTGGGACTGTTCCCGAGGATCCCCCCCCAGCTCCGCTCATCGTGGTAGACGGCAGAAACTGAAGGTGGGGAAATGATGATGATTCCTGACAATTTCTGTCAGGTTCAATAACAAGTGGATCCAGTCATTCTTTTACAAAGAAAGGTTTTATTGGATTATCTTGCTAAAACCCACAGTAGGAGGTCATTGTCAGGAATGGGGGGCGAAGCAATGCAAGCTAACTTATAGTGTGATGCAAAAAAGCGCCTAGCAAATGAAATACGAGCGCGCGCGCGGGAAACTCCCGGCGGGAGATATACTTCATGAGCGGGAGACTACTCCCCCCCCCCTTTGCCTTCCCAGGACTGGAAAATTCTCAGTAACACAAGAATAGCCCAAAGCCTACATTCAAGGCCACCGTGATAAGGAAAAGCGGCAGGGAAGAAGCTCCCACGTTTCTGCCTGCATAGCTACGCAAGCACAAAGCAGGGTAGGGAACACATAACAATGGACTCAGTGAGAAACATCAAAGAAGCATTTTCTGACATTTCTCCAAAGGGCTTTACATAGAGATTGAATAGCACGCGGATCAAAATCGATCCCTGAGGAACTCCACAAGTCCCACACCAACGACAGCTGGTCTCCAACCCCAGTCTTTTGGGTCCTGCCCATTAGGAAGAGTTTTACCCAGTCCATGGCGGAACCCTTAATTCCTACTTGTACCTATAAGCGCCTCAAAAAGATGGTGTGGTCCACAGAATCAAAAGCTGCAAATAGCTCTAGCAAGAGTAAGAGGCATTGCCCTTGTCCATGTTCAAATGGAGATTGTCGACTGCAGCCACTAGCTCGATCTCTGTGCCGTAGCCCGCCCTGAAGCCAAACTGAAATGGTTCTAGAACAGTAGTTGCTGTAGATTCTCCGGGTTGTCTGGCCGTGGTCTTGGCATCGCAGGACCTGAGTTTCGCCAGTAGCTGTGACTGGCATCCTCAGAAGTATAATTTATTGTTTATTTGTTCGATTTTTATCCTGCCCTCCTGCCTAAGTGGCTCAGGGAGGCTTACAACATCAATAAAACCAATATACATAAAAGCACAAAAAATTCATATAAAACAGTTTAACCAAAAATACAATATAAATAAACAGCTCAATATATATTATATCTAAACTTCTACCACAGTGTGATCATCACTTAGCGGGTCAGCACGGCTCAGTGGGCCTGACATCAGTCTCACTGATATGCCCTGTGGAAAAGCTCCGTCTTCATAGCCCTGTGAAAGGTAGAGCACTCTCTGTGAGGACAGTCATCCAAGAAGACATGGAGTTCTTCTCCCACTGGTCTTGTCTAGATGCCAGCATCACATGGATTAATTTTAAGAACACAAGAGAAAAGCCCATATTGGATCAGGCCAATGACCCATCTAGTCCAACACTCTGTATCACATGGTGGTCAGAAATACCAGGTGCCATCAGGAGGTCCACCAGCGGTGCCAGAAGCCCACCCGCTGTGGGCCCCCCCCAAGCACCAAGAAGACAGGGCATCCCTTGCCCCAGAACGAGAGCTCCTATCTAGGCCTTATGGCTAATTGCCCCTGATGGACCTCTGCTCCGTATGTTTATCCATTCCCCTCTTGAAGCGATCTATGCTTGTAGCCACCACCACTTCCTGCAGCAGTGAATTCCATGTGTTAATTACTTGTTGGGTGAAGTATTTTGATCTGTTCTAAGCCTACTGCTCATTAATTTCATTAAGTGCCCGCAAGTTCTTGTACTGTAAGAAAGGGAGAAAAGCACGCCTTTCTCTGCTTTCTCTATCCCAAGCACAATATTGTAAACCTCTGTCATGTCACCCCTCAGTCATTATATCTCCAAGATAAAGAGCCTCTTTAACCTTTCTTCATAAGGAATGTGTTCCATCCCCATAATAATTTTAGTTCCCCTTTTCTGCACCTTTTCCAATGCTGTAATATCCTTTTTGAGGTGTGGCGACCAGAACTGTACACAGTACTCCAAATGAGGCTGCATCATAGATTTATACAGGGGCATTATGATACTGGCTGATGTGTTTTCAATCCTCTTCCTAATAATCCCCAGCACAGCATTGGCCTTTTTTAAAATTGCAGTTGCATGAGTTGACATCTTCAGTGAGTTACCTACCAAGGTCTCTCCTGGTTAGTTACTGCCAGTTCGGACCCCCTCAATGTATATTTATAGTTAGGATTTTTGGCTCCAATGTGCATTAGAACCTCATTGGCTGCGCTGATGCCCACTTGCCCAGCCTCAACAGATCTCTCTGGAGTTCCTCACAGTCCTCCCTGGTTCTCACCACCCTGAACAACTTAATGTCATTCTGCAAATTTAGCCACTCCACTGCTCACTCCCAGTTCCCAATCGTTAACGAGCAAGTTAAAAGGCACGGGACCCAGTACTGAGCCCTGTGGTGCCCCACTGCCCCTGTGGAAACTGCCCATTTAGGCTCTCTCTCTGTTTCCTCTTCATTAACGAGTTTTTGAGTCCATCAGGGGACTTGTCCTTTTATCCCAGGACTGCTGAATTTACTTTATCAAAAGCTTTCTGGAAGTCGATGAGCTTGCTCCTCCCGCCTCCCCCCCGGTGGGAGGGAACTTCCAGCACAGAGAAGCATGGCTCCTGGCATTTGACAGCCACTCACCGTCTCCATGTAGGCCACTATGGGCATCATTGTTATGGAAGCTGTACTGGAAGCATGTACCCAAGATGAGGAGGAGGAGAGGAGATTGGATTTATACCCCTTGCCCTTCGGAGTCTCAGAGCGGCTTACAATCTCCTTTCCCTTCCCCTCCCCACAACAGACACCTTGGGAGGTAGGTGGGGCTGAGAACTGCTCTTTCTCAAGGCCAGCCCTTGTCAGAACTACGGCTTGCCCAAGGTCATCCAGCAGCTGCAAGTGGAGGAGTGGGAATCAAACCCGGTTCTCCCAGATTAGAGTCCACGCACTTAACCACAACACCAAACTGGCTCTCGAACTTTGCAGAACTGTCCTGACATGGCTGTTGTAGTGGCACAAAGTTTCATGGAATAATCACAGACTTCGTGATTCAGGGTGTGAACCAACAGGAACTGGAAGAGGAGGAGCATCCATCTATGGCAAGCAGTTTGAAGGTGAAAGCCATCCTGAACTGAAATTTACAGGTGCAGGAATCCTTGCTATGGCTAATGCAGGCCCAGAAATGGCAGCCATTTCTTTATCCCATTAGCACCAACCCAATGGCTTGATGGGAAGCACACGATCTTCAGAACATAAGAGAAGCCAATGTTGGATCAGGCCCATCTAGTCCAACACTCTGTGTCACACAGTGGCCAAAATATACCAGGTGCCATCAGGAGGTCCACCGGTGGGGCCAGGACACTAGAAGCCCTCCCACTCTTGCCCCACCCCCAAGCACCAAGAATATAGAGCATCACTTGCCCCAGGCTGAGAGTTCCTATCTACGCCTTGTGGCTCGTAGCCACTGATGGACCTCTGCTCCGTATGTTTATCCAGTTCCCTCTTGAAGCCGTCCATGCTTGTAGCCGCCACCACCTCCTGTGGCAGTGAATTCCACGTGTTAATCACTCTTTGGGTGAAGAAGGACTTCCTTTTATCTGTTCTAACCCGACTGCTCAGCAATTTCATGGAGTGCCCACAAGTTCTTGTATTGGGAGAAAAGTACTTCCTTCTCTACCTGCTCTTTGGTCGTGTTAGCCAAGGAGCTGGGGTAGTTAACAGAATGGACATGGTGGAAACCAGGGCACAAGATCAAACAGTGGATGAAGATGTATCTATCAGGTTAGACCAATATTAAGATAACTGCATTGAATTTAATTGCGTTCCATTGTGCTTGGCTTCTTAAAAGACTGTCATGCTGTTCCAAGAGACATTGGGTGAAGGAGACACTCGAATGCAACAGTCCTGCCCTAAAATGCATGCCCAGAATTTATCTTCTTCTTCTTTTTTTAAGGTTTCTGGAAGTCTAGGCAAACAACATCTCCTGGGTCCCCCTTGCCCACATTTCTGTTCACCCCCCCCCCAAGAAATCTAAATAGTGAGATGAGATCTTCCTTTACAGAATCCAGGCCAATTCTTCCTCAAGAGCTTTTGTTCATCAATGTGCCTGCTAATTCTATTCTTAATAACTGTTTCCATCAACTAACCCAGTATCGGCGTTAGACTGACCAGTCTGTAATTTCCTGGATCTTCTCTGGAACCTTTTTTAAAGATGAGGGTTACACTACCTTCCAGTCCCCAGGAATGGAGGCAGATTTTAGTGATAGAGCCACGTGTTCAGGAGAGCCACAAGTTCGCATTTGAGTTCTTTCAGAACTCTTGGATGAATGCCACCTGGGCCTGGTGATTTGTCAGTTTTTAATTCGTCCATCAGTCATAGGACCTCCTCCCTTGTCACCTTAATCTGACTCAGGTCTTTCAACACCACTCCCAAAATCAGCAGTTCTGGAGTGGGCGAGCACTTCTCCTCTTTCCCAGAGAAGACAGAGACAAAAAATGCATTCAGCTTCTCTGCCATCTCCCTATCATCCTTCAGTAATCCTTTAAGCCCCTGGCCATCCAAGGGCCCCACTGCCTCCCCGGCTGGTTTCCTGCTTCTAGTGTATTTGAAGAAATTTCCTTCATAGTCCCTTTTTGCCTAATCACCAGCTTGCGTTTTATTTGCCAAAGCCTGGGCTCCCTTTTATTTACCTCACCAAGACTCACCTTCCACCACTTAAAGGAATCCTTACCTTTTACTGCTTTCAATTACATAGCTCATTAACCATGCAGGCCTTTTTTTAAATAGTAATTTGTACCTTTCCTAACCTGCGGTATACATTGTATCTCAGCTTCCAGTATTGCAGTTTTAAAATAGTCTCCAAGCCTCCCGAAGGGATCTGACCCACCTTACCTTTCAGTTTCCTTCTTCACAACCCCCCTCATCTGAGAGCAGTCACCCTTTCTAAAGTTAAATGTGGTTGTGCTGGTCTCTCTGGGCAACTCCCTGTTTAGATGACTGCTAAACTCAACAGCCTTAAGGTCACTGTCCCCACCCGGTGCGATTGCACTCACACCTCTCACCAGGCCTTGGGCATCACTTAGGACCAAATCCAGGATCGCCTCCCACCTGGTAGGTTCTGTGACAATCTGCTCCAGGGCACAGTTTCTGAGTGTGTCTAGAAACCAAAAGCCGAGGGTTTGAGAAAGAAGGGTTGACGTGGGCAGGAGCTCGTTTCCTTCTTTGGCAGTGACGCCGGCGTCAATCCGGGGAGGGAGGGCATGGTCACTGCAGCCTGCAGGGACTCTTCTGGGGCAAGTGGCCACCTCCCTCTCCTTGTGTGCCCAGGCTTGCAATGGCCCAGGCCAACATTTGCCGCCGCCGCAGCAGGAGTGAAGCTGCCCGGCAAGTGGGCGGTGGGGGCAGGTCTGAGGTCACCTTTTCCACTCTGCTTCCATGGCGGACCCTCCAGCTGCCTGGTGGTGCAGAGCCCTGGGCAGATGGAATGGAGGTAAATTCGGCCAGCGGTGGCGGTGAAACAGCAGCTTGTGTTGTGTGTGTGTGTGGGGGGGCTGAGGCGGCCAGGGAACAACTGCGCAAACCTGTTTTGCCTTGGAAAAGACACCGCTCAGTTGTTTCCTCCACTCCCCGGGTGGCAGCCGCCTGGGTCTTCCCAGAGTGACGACAGGAATGAATGATTTCACCTGCTGGGCAGCTGTTTGAAAGGGGGCGAGCAGATCTATTCTCTCTTGCTATGGATCGCAAGACTCGATCAAATGGGTGGAAATTACAAAGGGAGTCGTTACCGGCTAGAAATCAGGAGAAACTTCCTAACTGTAAGAGTGGTTGAGCAGTGGAACAGTCTGCCTCGAGGGGTGGTGGATGCTCCTTCCCTGGACATTTCCAAGTGGAGGCTGGACGACCATCTTTCGGGTATGTTGTAGGGCTATCTTTCAGCTACGTTCCTGCAGCAGGACTAGATGACCTACAAGGTCCCTTCCAACTCTTAACCTTCTATGATTCTAAGGGGGCTCTAGCGGAACAGCCTCAGCAGTTACAGGAAGTATCTAAGGGCTTCTTTTCTTGCAGGAAAACCCCTCCTCCCCTTCTTTAAAGAACGGGAGAATTTGCTTAAATTTAAATTTAGCTTAAAACAGGACCCCCCTTTTTAAGCCCTGGCAGTATTTAAACCCTTGCTGCAGTTTATGTTTTTTTTCTATTACAAAAACCTGCCTAAGGTTTAGCCTTATCTGTGAATTCACTATCCCTAGCCCCTGGTATTAGTACTTCAATCTATAGGTGTAATAAAGTTTAAAAGTGATATTAGAGCATAAACTAGCCCTGTGCCCTCAGTCTGACTCCTTGTCCTTTGCTTGGTCCTCTGCTTAACCCTTCCCATACTGCAGTAAAACTAGCCAAGAAATGGAGTCCACTTAGAACCAAAATTAGCTACTATTCCTAAGTAGTTTGAGCAGCTACAACTGAACTAAAATTCGAGTTAGACCAGAAACTAAGAACTAAAATTAGTTACATCTGAGTAGTTTGAAAGTAAATGAAGAGTTTTTGGCTAAACATTAGGAAGAACTTCCTGATAGGGCAGTTCCTCAGTGGGACAGGCTTCTTTGGGAAAGTGTTGGGGTCTGCAACAGGGAAGAGTTGCAAAATGTTGGTACCTAAAAGTATTTTTAACTATTTCCCCTCCTTGCTGTTTTAACCTTTTCCACTTAGCCTATCTGGATAGAATTTTATATCAAAGTTTCAGCATCCATCCAGCTCCACCTCCCCCCTTGCTCGTCTGCTAGACTCACCTCTTTATTCCCATGTTCCAGAGCCTCACTACCTCGGCATTTTATTCACTTCCTTTATACCCTGCTTTTCTTCTCCCTGGGAGCCCAAAGTAGCTTACATCATTCTCCTCTGTCCCATGTTATCTTCACAACAACCCCGTGAGGTAGACTGGGCTGAGTGTGTGTGGCTGGCCTTCCAAGATCTTGCAAGCAAGGCTCCAGGGTAGAGATGGGACTCAGACCTGGGTCTCCCAGATCCCAGTCAGTTTTTCAGCTTCCACACAGAATGGCAGATCAGGTTGGGGAGGCAAGAGTGGGGTGAATTCACAGATAACCCTAACCCTAACCCTAACCCTGAAGGAAACCCATTGGTGGACCTCCCTGATGACCACTGTGTGTCACCGAGAGTGTCGGACTGGACGGGCCATTGGCCTGATCCATTATGGCTTCTCTTATGTTCTTAGGACCTCACAGGCTGGAGGAATATTATTTATTTATTCAATTTACACCCCGCCCTCCCCGCGAGCAGAGGCTCAAGCAGAAGCAGAAGAGCTGGAAGGGGCCCTGGGGCCATCTAGTCTAACTCCCTGCACAATGCAGGGATTTCGCAGCTGCCCCTTCCACCATTCCACCAGGGACCTCTGCTCTCTGGCCAGAGGAATGCAGAAAACCTCCCGGAGCCCTGGGCTGATCTAGCCTTTCTAACTCCAGAGTGGCCATCAGCATCACCCTGGACATATAAGAAAGGGACTTAAGACCCAAGCACTGGCCCATCCCTTCCGGCCCTCACAATCTGCCTTAATTCACATAATTTGTATGGCTGTCAGATGGGGCTGTCTTGCCTCTGTCTGAAAACCTCCAAAGAAGGAGAGCCCACCACGTCCCAAAGAAGCCTGTTCCACTGAGGAACCGCTCTAACTGCCAGGGAGTTCTTCCTCGTGTTTACCCGAAAACTCATAGAATCAGAGAATGTTAGAGCTGGAAGGGACCTTGCAGGTCATCTAGCCCAACCCCCTGCACTCTGCAGGAGCAGAGCCAAAAGGTAGCCCTGCTCTTTCCATTTAATTTCAACTCACTGGTTATGGTCTGACCTTCTCAGGCTGCCTCCTTCCAGTCCACCAGTGGAGACAAGCCCACAGAGCAAGAGCTGCGCTATGAGCCGCCGCCGCAGCAGCCAGATCTAGAACCAATAATGCAGGGGAGGCTTTAAACGAGCATTTCCCTGCAGAGAGAGCTCGGGCAGGAATCTCCAAAATAAACGATCCGATCCCTCGCCAAATTGGCTATCAGCCACAAGGAGGGAGGACGTCCTCCCGGGAAGCGTCCCGTCTTCTGCCTGTCGGCTGCCTGAACTAGCCCAGAGGCCGGGTATTCCGAGGATGGGCCCTGGCAATCCTTCTGGCAGGAAACGCGGCGGGGGCACGAGGGTTAGGGGAGGGAGAGAGGACGGCCACCAAGGAACCCCGCTTGTCCGTGCCCAGAGCCACCCCCCAGGAGACAGCAGACGCCTTCTGGGCTGATCCCCACCCCCCACCCACCCCAGCCCTGGACCCTCAGACACGGAGTACGCAGGCAGCTTTATTGACGTATCAAAATTACAAGAAGTGAGCTACCGCAGCAGGTGGGGGCAGGTGGGCGGGGGCCGGAAAGGGGGCAGTGCCGTTTTGGGGTGGGGGTGGAAGCTTCAGTCCAGAGCAGAACCGCGGCTGCGAGGTGAGGCCAGGGCAAGAGGGGAGGGCCGGGCACCTCAGCCCACGGAGCCGGGGGCACCCCGGCAGGCACTTGGGAACGGAGGAGCAGCAGCAACAGCCCTGGTGGGCGGGGAGGGGAGGGGAGGGGGCAGGCACAGGCGAGGCGAGGGTGGCGGAACTGCCTCTGGGCGGAAGTGCACGCCAGGCAGGCAGGAGCAGAGGTGCAGCCCCGCAAAGAAGACGAAGAAGAAGACGAAGAAGGAGAATTGGATTTACAGCCCTTTGCGCTTCACTCAGAGACTCAGAGCGGCTGACAACCTCCTTCCCTTCCTCTCCCCACAACAGACACCCTGTGAGGTAGGTGGGGCTGAGAGAGCTCTCTTGAGAGAACTGCCCTTGAGAGAACAGCTCCGAGAGAACTTGTGACTGACCCAAGATCACCCAGCTGGCTTCATGCGGAGGAGGAGGAGGAGGGGGGGGAGAATCAGACCCGGTTCTCCCAGATTAGAGTCCTCCGCTCCGAGTCATTGCACCAGACTGGCTCTCCAAAGGCATCCGATTGGTGAGTCCAGAGGGTGGGAGGGGGCCAGCTGAGGCAACGGCCCCCTTCCGCATTGCACAGTCAGGCCGTGGGGGAAGGCACGGAGGAGCTACGCAGACAGACGCCTCCCCAACGGGAGAGCAGGCCAACCGGCCAAGGCACAAGAAGGATTCCGGGGGGGAAGGGTCTGTGTGTGTGTGTGTGGGGGGGAGGGGCGGGTGATACTCGGCCCCCCCTCCTGAGAAAGGCATCCCGGAACATGGCCCAGAGGCTTGTGCGGTGAGCAGGAGTTGCTGGTACGGCGGCAGGCGGGGGTCTTGGAGCGTGCCCGTGCCCCCCCAGTGGGGGCAGGAGGAGACCCGGCCCGCACGTGCTCAGAAGGCTTGCGATTAAATAGGGAGAGGAGGCGGGCGGAGGGCGGCGGCCGGGGGGAGGGGCTCAGTTCGGCCCTTCATCCCGCAGCTCCGAAGGCAGGAACTTGTACTGCTGCTGCCGGATCATGGCCAGCTTCTTGCGCGCCTCCTCCAGCTCCCGCTCTTTGCGCAGCATCTCTTCCTGGGCGGCAATGATCTGGTGGGCGGGCAGGTGAGGGGGGTACAAAGAGAGAGCCAGCGGTGAGGAGGAGGAGGAGGAGGAGGGGGTGAGGGCAGCCGCCCCCCCACCCCTAGGCGCCCACCAGCTCCGAATCACAGTCCGGGTGGCCCTTCCCATTCTGGGCCGGCGGGCGGGGCTGGAGCTCTCCCCACCCCTGGAAAGGCGGGAGGGGCGTGGCCTTGGGCCTCACCTGCGCGATTCCGCCCACCATCTTCTCCTTCACCACCACGGTCTCGTTCTCGTGATCCTGGAAGGCGGCGGCTTTCTGGGCGGCCTTCACAAGATTGTCCGAGGCTCTCTTCACGGCGTTGCCAGCAGCCTGGGCCAGGGAGAGAGGGTGGGACTCTGCAGGGGCAGGCTGGGCAGCGTGCGGATGGCCCGGGCCCCCTCCACCACCACCACCACCCCGGGGCCAACCCCCCCACCTCCCCATTTGCAGCAGGCGACAGGAAAGGCTTCCTCCTCCCCCCGGGACTCTGGGCGGCCAGGGCCAGAGACAGAGGAGGCGAGGGGGACCCCGGGGGACCCCAGGTCTGGCCCACGTCACTCTCGGCTCCCGGCCTCAAGAGGCCTTTTCTGTCCAAGTGAGAAAAGCCCGCAGTGGACGGGATCGTTGCTACAGGAATAAGGAACCCCCTGGTCCCTGCGCCAGGGGCCACCTCACAGTGCCATCCGTTCGGCCACTGCGGGTCGGGCAAGGGGGCGCAAGGGCGTCTGGCCGGGGCCCAGCATTGGCCACGTTTGGACGTCATGGCAGATCGTCAGTGAGAACTGAGGCTACTGTAAGGGCCAATATCGGGTTTAGAGCTATTGCCAAATGAATCCGTGTGTTTTTGCATACTTGCTACTTTTAAATTGACCAAGAGTATTCTTTGGCCCGTATGCCTTTTGGAGCTGGACCCACGTGTGTCCGAGGGGAGGGAGGCTGCACCTCACGGACCACCTCTGCCCAAAGCAGCCTCCGCCTCCGGCCGTGCGGGTCTCCACCACAAAGGGCCCCCCCGACCCCCCACCCCCACTCCAGGCGGGCGGGGATGGGCTGACGGGCATCCCGAGGCTCCCCTGCCCTGGAATGGAAGCCCCAGCCGCCTCAGAACCCAGCCGCATCTCCCGACAGACAAAACGCGGGGGGGGGGGGGGGATCACCTGCCTCCTTCTCTCTCTTCCCGGCGGGGGTGGGGGTGGGGGGTGCTACAATCTGACCCCACCCCGGGAGGATGGGGGTGGGGGTGGCATCAGCCGGAACTCTGCTTCCCACCTCCAGCCTGGCTTGTGTGCCCCCCCCCGTGGCTGCAAGGCACTCCCCCCTTCACCCGCCCCCCCGCCCCCCGCGGAGAGTGCTGGGGAGGGGGGGACGCCGCCGACTGACCTGCAGGCGCTTCATGGCCTCCGAGTCCTGGTCCGCCTTGACCTTGCAGGCCACCAGGAGCTGAGCGGTGGAGGCGGCCACTTGCTTGGCGGAAGAGATGAGCTTCTCCTCGCTGGCGTGGCCCTGGACGGCCGCGTTCGCCGCCTCGCACAGGTTGTTGGTGGCAGCAGCTACCATCCGGGCCTCGGGGGGGGGAGGGGAGGGGAGAGAGAGAGACAGAGGGTGGGCCAGGGGCCTGCTGGGGAACTGCGTGCTCTGCCCGGGGGCCTCTGACCCTGTGAGGCCTCCGGCCTTGGCGACAAAGAGGGGGCTGGGAGAGCCAACCCCCCCCCCCCCGGCATCTTCAATCCAACGGATCTCCAGGAGCTGCCAGTCAAAACACCAGGGCTGCCCCTCTTTCCTGGTGCTGTTAGAGGGTCCCAGAATTTCTTTCCCTTCATGTGAAAAGCCCTGATCTTCAGTGTCTTTTTTCCTTGCCTGGTAGACCCAAGTGCCCACAACCCACCATTCCTCCAGGGACATCACACACAGGTCTCCCCCCACACACACACACCCGCCCACTCCTCTGCCCGGCCACGCTGTGAGGCAGGCCCCCCGACAGAGAGGGCTCATCCCGTCCGGCGAGCTGCAGGAAGCCAGGCCTCTCCCGCCCCAGGGAGTTATGCCCGACTGGCTCTTTGCTGGTGGCTACGATCCCTCGGGCCCCAGGGGAAGCAGGGTGCTCAGGGTGAGAGACCCCCCCCCCCGGCCTGGGTCCTCTCCCCCCTCCCCAGCCCTCCCCCCCACCCTGTCGCGTTACTCACAGCTGAAATGAGCCCCTGGGACCACTGCCCGTCATCCACGGCATTGGCTGGGATTGCGCCCACCTGGAGGGAGGGAGGGAGGGAGGGAGGGGGCGAGAGAACAGCTGAAGGTGAGCAGCAACCGGAGGAGGCCCAAGGACTGCCCGCCCGAGGGCCCCGCCCACCCCAGCAGACCACCCCAGCAGACACCCCCCCCCGAGGCTGCTCACCTTTCCTTGGGCCACCAGCTCCCTCTGGGCGGCTGAGGCGGCCTTCACCAGGGCACTGGTTGCTGCGGCAATGGACTTGGCGGCCTCCAGGATCTGCTCCTCGAAGTTGAGGCTCTCGTCCGCCTGCTGCGGGGGGGGGGAGGGGGGAGAGAGAGCGGAGGCTGCTGGGGCCGGCAGAGAGGCAGAGGCTGCTGGGAGTCCGGAGCGGGGCCACTTCGGCCGACACCCTGAACCACCAGCCCCCAGGCGCACAACTCCCGGGGCCCCGCAACACGTCCCCTGGTTCACTGGAGCGCAGGTGGCGAGCAGGGCTAAGGGAGCGCGCCCCCACCTGTGTCGAGGGCCCGTTCCGCTTTATGGGTGCCGCTGCGAGAATGAAAACCAAGTAAGGACAGCGCAGAGGCACAGCCTGGATTCGCCTGGAGTTGGGGGGCTCCACCCGTGAACTAAGAGGGCTCCCTGTGTCAGCGCAGGGACTTCCCCCTCCTGACGCGCTCGGACTCAGTCTCTGGGGTCCCTGTGCGAGACTGCCCCCCCGTTCCGTCCTCCCTGGAGGGTCAAGAGCCACAGGCTCTCTTGCGGGCGTCTCCCGGATGCGGAGTGCACGGTGCCCACAGGACCGGGGGGGGGGGAGGTGCGCAGAGCCCCCCCAGCCAGTTTCGGCGAGGCCAGGGAGTGGGAGAAGGGGCTGCAGCGTGGCTCGCCAGAGCTCCTCCCCGGCCACAAATTCCATTGGTCTTTGAGGTGCTGCTGGACTCTCCATCTTTTCCACCAGATTTTGACTAGAAGAGGTTCTTCTGTCAGACAAATGCCTCAGCTTTAAAAACGTGATAGAGCATGAGAGGAGCAACTTCTGAACCGACTGGGCCGACAGTATGCAAGAAACCAGCAGCGCTGGGCTGAAGTAAGTGTGTGTGTGTGTGTGGGGGGGGGAACAGTTGCAATGAATGAAGCGGTGACTCAGCAGGGCTCTGAGAGTTTATGCCGGTACGGCCGAGCTGGAAACGCCACGGCCCTTTGGCACCACCAGGGGCAACCCCTGAGGACCAAGAAGACCGTCTCCTGGGCACATTCCGGGCCAGCTGCCTGCCAGCTGATCCTAACAGCGGGAGATTCCTACCAAAGGCCCTGCGGCGCCCCCCCCCCTGACCCTCAAACTGTTTTAAAGGCCCTCCAAGTCACCAACGCTGACAACAGAGCCTGGGATGGCAAAGCTCCTGGAGACGGTCTGAAGCCATCTTGACGCCTGGAGATGTTACCAGATGCGACCTGCTCGGTCTCCACAGGGTCCTGTCCCAGGCTCCAGAGGGGGGGGGGCTGTCTGCAACACAGACAGAACGTGCCCACACCACGGCCCCCCAGAGAGGCGGGGCCATGCCGGTCGTGCCTGTGAGGAGGACCAGGGGGAGCGCCACACAAGGGGTGGGGCAGGGCCGCCAGGCGACACCCGCCCATCCCGCTTCACTCGCCTCTGCTTGGAGCTCTGCTGGGAGGCCCGGCTCCCAGCTTGTCTGACTCCCTCCTCAAGGCCTCTCATCAGGGCCCCCAAGCACCACCAGGAGGGCCAGCCTCGCACCGCAGGCCCTCGGCGCCCGAGCGTCCACCTGCCTCGGGGGGCCGGCTCCCTGGGTGCCCTGACACCGCTGAGCCCCACCTCCCAAATGTCCTGGTATTCTGGGTCCTGGAGCCTGCCTGGAAGCGAGGAACGGTTTCTGCTTTGCAGTAACGAGGGAACGTCGCTTTCGCTAGAGGGCTGGAGGCGACCTGCACCCGAGAATGGCCTCGCAGCATTCACACGTGTGGATCCCTTGGCAGTCCTCTGCGCGTGCTCTGGCAGCGCACCAGGGTGCATCCCTCTGCTGCCCAGTCTGACCCCCCTGAGAGCTCTGGCACAGACGTGTCTGCATTCTTCTAGCCCATACTGCTTGCTGCAGTTATGTCTGTCTCACGCAATGTTATATATCATTGCCTGCTACTGGTTTCCCACACATTTTGTTTTTAGTTTATGAGGTTTCTATAGAGTCTATTCACACAATTTCAAAGAAACATGTCATTCCTACCCGTTAAAACTTTGTTGTCTGTCTTCCTACCAGCTGCCGTAAGCCACTGGGGAGCTAAGAACCCTTCCGCACACATTTCCCTCCTTAGGGCAGCTGAACTAGCAGGCAGCTTCCTTCCAACAAAGAGTGGGAGCTGGGCTGATTAAACGGCATGGTACTCAGCACCTCCTTCCACGTGAAAAGCAGGCCAAGACCCTGGGGGGACCCCCTGCAGTGCGCACGCTTCCTTTAACTCTAACTGACCGAGTTCAGCGCTTAAGAGGCAGGCAGACCAGCGACCGACTGAAGCCCAAAAGCAAGTTGAGGCGTCAGCTGGAGAGGAGGGAGTGTCGGGTGGGGGCGGTTTGGGCTTCCTCCTCCTCCTCTTCCTCCGATCCGGCTCCTGGTGACCAAAGTGCTTTGGCTTGTGTGGGCTGCCTTCTGGCTCCGCCTCATGCAACAGAACGGCTCCTGTCACCCCAGTGGGGAGTTCACGGAGGTGGGTTGGACGGGCACTGCAGGCCCGCCTTAGGGCAACTGCAGACAGGGGGATCTGGCTGATGCCTGGGGGGGGGGGAATGGGCACACAGTGCAGTCAGAGGCCTTCCTGAGCAGGTGGGCGGGGAAAAGGGGGCTTCATCACACACGATAAGCGCAAAGAATACCTTCTCTTCACAAGCCTCCAGCCATCCCTTGTAGGGGGCCCGGCCACTGCTCAAAGGGGGCTCCCCGGGCAGTTGATCCCACCCCACTGCTGCACCGCTCCGAATGTCAAAGAGGCCCGAGGCCTGTACTCTGGAGCGAACTCCCACGCATCGCCCCCCCACCGCCCACCGCCCCCAGGCTCGCAGTCTGTGACCAAGGCAGCCCTGAGCCGGGTGCTCTTCTGGGGGGGGAGGGGGGAAGGAGGCGAGGGCCCAGAGCAGAGAGGGACTGGGCGGGGCGGGGCGGGGGGATCCATTCCTCCGGGGAGGCCCACCTTGGGCTTGGCCCGCGGCTTCAGCTGCTCCAGCTTTTTGGCTGCGGCCTCAATGGCAGCCGCGGCACCCAGCAGTTCGTTCTCCGCGATGACGGTGGGGTCCTCCGGGTCGACCCACTCGGTCCCTGAAGGAGAAGAGGCGGCCATGAGGACGCTGAGCTCTGTCACGGCAGCAGCATCTCCCCCCCCCAAGAACCTCCCCAACACCTTCTCTTTCGGAAAGGCGGCTCCGCGAGGCCGCCGTCCTGGTCCAACGATGCTGGGTGCCTCTCCCGCCTGACTCCCCCCACCCCCACCCGGCTCACCTTTCATGGCCTCTGCGGCCTGAATGAGCTCCGTCACAGAGCCGGCCACCCGCTTGGAGTACCCGGCCAGCTGCTGCTTCAGGTCGTGGCTCGGCTTCTGGAGGATCTGGGGCAGAAGAGACGGAGCTGGGTTCAGCCAGCCACTCTGGCCTGGCCCTGGAGTGACCCACCAGCGTCCACATAGAGCAGCACAGTCCCTCTGAGCGTGGGGAGGGGGTGGGTGGGTGGGGAGTATGGGGGACACACGGACACACAGACACAGCCACTCGCCCTGCCTTCCAGACACCCAGGAGGTCGCTTGAGCAGGGCTGCCGGGCAATCCTGGCTCCACAACACGCCAGTGGCTCCGGCAGGAAAGGCAGGGCACCTCGGAGAAGGGCAGTTCTGGTCATTCTCTGTTTCCATATAAAGCTTTGCAAGGAACATAACTAGAGAGGTTTGCAACTAAAAAACTCTTAACCTACAACACTCGGCTCTTCCCCCAGTCTTTATTTCTTACGGATCCCTCTCTCTCTCTCTCTCTCTCTCTCTCTCTCTCTCTTTTCAATCTCGCTGCCCTTCCAACCGTCATTCCCAAACCGTCTCCCCTTTCCCCCAATTTCAGGCTCTACCCTGGTCACTCCTGCCCCGCTCCCGTTCACCGGGTGTGTGTGTGAAGTGCGGTCAAGTCGCTTCAGACTTATGCTGACCCTGTGGATTAATGTCCTCCGAAACGTCTTCTCGTTAACAGCCTTAAGAACATAAGAGAACACAAGAGGAGCCCATGTGGGATCAGGCCAACGGCCCCTCCAGTCCAACACTCTGCGTCACACAGCGGCCAAAAAGACCAGGTGCCCTCAGGAGGTCCAGCAGTGGGGCCAGAAGCCCCCCCCCCTGTTGCCCCCTCCCCCCCGGAAGCACCACGAATACAGAGCCTGGCTCAGGTCTTGCAAGCAGAAGGCCTTCGTGGCTTGAGTCCCTCCGCCTCCGGCTGGGTCCCTCCTCTTCTCCTGCCGCCTTCCACTTCTCCCGGCGTTCTTGCCTCTTCCAGGGACTCTCATGAGGTGACCAAAATATGATGGCCTCTGTTTGGTCATTTCAGCTTCTACGGAGGGCTCAGGCTTGATTTGAGCTAGGGACCACTGATTTGTCTTTCTGGCGGTCCACTGAATCCACAAAACTATCTTCCAGCACCACGTTTTAAAGGAACCGACTTTCTTCCTGTCAAGCTTTCACACTCATACACAGTAGTGGGGAATAGTTCAGTATGAATTATTTTGATCTTGGTCTTCAGCGACACTCAAGGATCTTTTCTAGCTCCTTCGTGGCAGCCCTTCCCAGTCCCAATCTCCTTCTGATTTTCTTCCTTTGATTGGATGGGCATTCAGTTGCTGACTTAAAAGCAACAGTTCTCTTACAAATGAATTGCAAAGGGATATTAGAAAGAGAGACTGCTGAACTGCAACTAATAATGAAGCTCAAGACAATGCATCCACCTGGGCTGAATCGAGACCTAGGTTTCCTGTCTCATTACCAATGCTGATTTCTCCATGCCTATTACCCCTCTGTACATCTCACCGAAATCCAGTCATGCCTGCTATTGTCATTTGCCTGCTAATGTCATTCGGCATCTGAAATCACTCCACGTTCCAGTAAATAGGGCAGATGGACTCCCCCATTCTAGCTGTATATCTGAAGAAGTGACTGCAGTGACTCACGGAGGCGTGTACCCTGCCACGTATTTTTTGAGTCCTTAAGGAGCTCCTGGACTCTCTGGCTCTTTCCCACTGCTGCAGACAGACTAACATGGCTGCCCATCTTGGTTCATCTTTTGGACTATAGGGGTAGTCTTTGCGCACTGTTCCTTGATAATATCTCTGGTTTCAAACCAAACCATAGTTCTTCATGTTCACTTGAACTTAGTAATGCAGATCTGTTCTTTACACGGCCAGCTCTTCAGGAATGTGGTTTAGATTGTATTGCGGCACTATGAACGTTTTGGTATTTTTCTTCAGCTTTATTCTAATTGTCAATATTAACAGTTCATAGTCTGCACCACAGTCGGCTCCTGGTCTTGTTTTAGCAGAGAGAATCCCGCTTCTCCATCTTCTGCTTCCAGTTATGTAACCTATTTGATTTCTGTATTGGCCACCTGGCGATGCCAGTGTGGAAATCATCTGTCTGGTTGCCTGGAATGTGTGCTTGCAATGAACAGACGGCCGTCTCTGCAGAATTCTACGCGTGGCCCTCCGGCTGCAATGCCACGCTCCAAGCCCAAATTTTCTGACAATCTTTGATTCCGCTTCATTTCCCCACTCTGAGTTTCAGTCACCTCTGTGACTGATTGCCAGCACATCTCGTCTAGGCGTGCGATCACTAGCGTGTACACCAGGACCACAAAAACGCTGAGTGTTCGTTGCCTCCCTGGTGGACTGAAGGGCCTCCTCCCTGGGCAGGTTCTGCCTCCCACTTGCTTTGCAGGCAGGGCCATGCAGCGCCTTGCGGAATCTGTCCGTCTCTGACTAGTGGTGATTCTCTAGTTTGTGGCTTGGGCGAGCGTAGAGCAGGAGAAATGCACTCTGAACTAAGAGTCAAATTTGGTCAGTGGAAGGACAAAGAGAAAGGAGTTAGTGACTAGGGCACTCTGGGGTCAACTGGAGATCTTACTGGGCCACCTTGGCCAGGATCCCTTCCAATTCACCAAAGAGGAGGAGCCCCCCCCAATTGTGCCTGACCTTTCAACCTTAGCTGGCGCAGGAGGGATGTTGAAGCCCTCCATCCCCTGGGTAGGCAAGCGGGTGGTCTGCTACTGCCCAGACCACCTACAATGGGCCCCCCACCCCCTCTGCCTCCTGCCACTGTGATCCGTACCTCTTACCCTCACAGTCCTGCCAAGCAGGACTCTCCCACCTCCCCGGAGCATGACCCGGATCTCCCACTGAGTTATCGTTCTTTTAATGGCCTTAAAATTTAGCCTTTTAAACTTCCTAGAGTAGTGAGCCGACTAGCATCAAGCTGTATCAAAATGCACCCACAAAATCATCTCACCATCATTACAAGGGACCAATCATATTACCTAGAGGATAAGCACATGTTAAAGTTAGAGAGACTTATCATGGTTTGCAACTTTCATCACTCCTCTACAAAGCGTCACACACAAACGGGGCAAGGCAGGCAGGCTTCCGTGGGGGTGACGGTCCAAATGCTCCAGGTGAGACTTGGGAGTGTGTTCCGGGCTTCCAGACTTGCTAAAGCATTCTGGGAGAGTTTATTGACACCTGATTCGCTCTGAAACTCACGTATTCAAGTTATGCTTGGGAAATGTTAGGAGGATTTGGTTTTCCTTGCATGCGGTTTCGCAGTGCTTACAGGGTTAATCAGCATTCGTGTGTTTCTATTAATCTCTTACCTAATAAAAAGAGTTTGTTCCTTTTCCAATAAAAAGTCATTAATTCACTGAAAGGTTCTGTTTGGCTTGCTGGAAAAGGTTCAAATGCTCAGAACCCTCAAATTCTCGCTCTACAGAGATACATTCTCTCTCAGCGCTGAAGCTCGTAAGAGCAGCTCTACTACCCTCCTGGGTCAGACGGAGAGTCCATCTAGTCCAGCATCCTGTCTCACGCAGTGGCTCAAAGGAATAATTCTTATGAAAGTCACCGGGTGCCGGACACGAGGCCAGGACCTCATTACGCCCGTGCCCAGGCACTGTTGCCTCAGAGGAGCAGCCTTCTGCCGCGCCTGCCGCCTGGGGCTCTTCCACCCCTGCACTCTGCGGTCTGTCAGCTGCTGGCAAATGAACCCAGGGGGGCTCTTCCATGCCATCCATGTGCTCTACCACCAAGCAGCAATTCCATTAGCTCCCTCCTGCCTCGCACACACACACACTTTTAGCCTCCTGCTGAGGCCAGCAGAGCTGCTTGCCCAGGAAAGCCAATGCCAAGCAGAGAGTTAAATCCAGCCTCCCTGCAGGTGAGAAGGTTGCCCCCCACTCGCCACCGTGGCAGCCAGGCCCCTGCTCTGGCTGGTGTTGGCAACAGCTTTTCACTTGCTGGCATGTAGGGTTCCCAAGTACTTACCGCGTGGGAGTGCGGGACACATGCTCCCCGACCGGACCAGTCCTCCCTGTAACGCACCATACCGTCGCCAGGAAGTGACGCCAGGCGATGCTCTGGCAATGGGGCTGAAAACTCAATGGTACCATCGAGTTTTCTAGCCGCAATGCCAGAGCATCGCCTAGCATCACTTCCTGGTGACAGCATCGTGCGCGCGTCTTTCCTTCCCCCAGGGATGGTCCTGCCAGGACGTAGCCGTCCCCCGCCGAAATACGGTAAGTTCTTGGCAAGCCTGCTGGCACAGCACGGCACGGCACAGCACCAGGGTTAAGGTGCACCACACACCCATGCAACTGCTGGGACCATCCCGCCCAGCAAGGCCTCAGAGCTCACCCCTGAGGCCCGGCACCCAGCGTCCCATCCCCTTCCCCCCTGCTCCAAACGGCATCCACACAACCGACCCTGCCCCCCACCCTCTCCTGTGCACGCACATCATGTGGCACACTCCCATGCGAGCACACCATACTCACCGGCTGCCCAGAGGAGGGGAGAAAAGAGAGGGGTGAGAAGGGGCCAACGGAAGGCTCGTGCTCGGACCCCGAAATCCAGAGCCCCCCCCCCACATACACCCCCGGGCACGGGGACGGCACTCACCACCAGCACGTGCTCCAGCAGTTCCAGGTAGCCGGTGGCGCACTCCTTGCCAAATCGCAGCGCTCGGTGCCGGACATCGGGGCTCACCTCCGGGTGGTAGGCAGCTTCCTGTTAAGAACCCACACAGATGAGAAGTGGCTCTCCAGAAGGGATCCTTCCAGGCAGACCCGGGTCAGGCGGGCGGCTTTGGGCCCCTCCAGCAGAGTTGGCACCACAAAGGGTTCCTCCTCCGCCCGGCAGGGCCAGCCTCTCCGCTCCTGACAGAGGAACTGCTGGCCGCCCATGCAGAAACCGGGACAGCCGGCATCAGGACAACGGTGCCGAGTATTTGCAGCGTTAAAGCCGGGTGGCAAATAAACTGAGCCCTGCTGGCCCCCACCACGTGCACCGAGGCCGGGACCTGCCTGGCCTCTGAGGACGGACTTCTCTGGGGGTCCCCAGCTGCCTGGTCTGGCTCACCCACTAGCCGGGGCGTGGCTCCTTTGGTGTATTCCAGCTGCAAGGCTCAGGCACATTTGGGACCACGGGCTTGCTCTCGAGATCTGAGCCTGGTAAATGCCCCCTCCCTCTCAAGCTGCACCCCCACACACCCCCCACACCCCAAGAGAGAGACCTCCGGGGACTCTGCACCCCCTGCTCACTGCACAAGCGCCCCCCCCCATCTCTCTCTCTCGGCCCCCTTTGTTGGGGCGCACCCCCTCCCCCCCACACACACCTTGCAAGAGCGCAGCGTGTCCGCGATGGCCCGGCGGCTCAGGTTGGCGGTGGCCACCACGTCCTCCTGGCGGCACGAGTTGCCGGCTGCCACGGCCTTTGCCGTCGCCATGGTGATGCCTTTCGTCATGCGGATAAAGTCCTCTGGGGTGGAGGTCTTGGCCGGGGGCACCTGGGAGCAGAACACCTGCGGGAGAAAGGCCGTGAGAGTCCGGCCGGGGTGGACCACAGCGAGGCGCGGGCGCAGCTTCCCGGGCGCTGCCACACTCACGGCCAGTTCTTGGCGGATGTGCTCGATCGTGGCCTCCAGCGCGCGTGTCCCCTTCGTGGCCTCGTCCTCCACCGCCTTCACTGTCTTCAGCAGGGATGTGACGTTGGTGACCATCACCTGCCAAGCAACCAGCCGGAGAGCAGCTCACCCCTGGGAAAGGGCCAGGGCCACTGACCGCCTTCCCCCGTGGCCCCTGCCCCCCCCCCCGGGCGGCTACTACGAGCCCCGCCCCCGCCAGCCAGCCAGCCAGCGCCCCCGCCGCCTTCCCACCCAGCCGCCTTCCCCAGGCAGTGCCTCTTCCGCCTGCACCTCTCCCACCTTTGCAGAGTTCTTCAGCTGGTACACCGCTGGGTCATCTCCGGATTTGCCAGCGGCGGCCTTAGTGGCACTGATCAGGTCCCCGAGCGCTTTGGCGACGTCCTTCACAGCATTGATCAGCACCACCTGAGAGGGCAGAGGAGGGGTCCTGCGTCAAGAGGCGGGGGTGGGGTGGGGGTGCACCACAGAGGCAGGCCCCTCCCTCCGCCGCCGGGTACCTGAGTCTCAGGGTCCTCGGAGCCCAGGCTGGAGGCCCCCAGCTTCACCACCTCTGCCAGCCGCGTGATGGTGGCCACAGAGGACTGGGCCGCTTGGGCCAGCTTCTCCTGGCTGGCCGTGGCGTTCTGCACCAGGACTTTGGTGTCCTCCACCAGGGCCTTCGCCGTCTTCAGGATGCCCTCCCTGCCAAGGAAAGGCAACACACAGAGGTGGGCTTGAGCCACTCAAAGGGGCTTCCTCGTCTGCCGAGCGTCCCCGCAGACGGCCGTCCCCCAGGCAGGCTCCCGTACCGGTGATCAGCAAAGGTCTCTGCATTTTCACGGTTCAGGGTCCCGGCTGTCGCAAACATAATCGTGGTGTCCAGATCGGCGATGATGCCCGACACGGCACTGGCGGCTGTGATGCACGCTTGGGTGCCGCGGTTGCCAGCCTGCAGCGCGGCCAGCACGTGAGACACCTGCAGGGGGGAGGGCAGCGGAAAACACACCTGGTCTCCAGTGTCCTTCCTGGGCCTGCCTCCCCTCCCCTCCCCCCCAGCTCGGCAGGGGAGGCGGGGGGGGGGGAGAGACACTCCTGCCCTGGGCCACCCAGAGGGGCCTCCCCTTGCACCAGGCCCAAGCAGGATCCAAGCAGGGCAGGGCAGGGCGGCCCCAGGGCCTGTGTGCTCCTTCCCGCTTTCCGCCCCCTTCCCTCTCCCAACAGGGCACCTTCTCTGAGACCCTGCGGGCAGACTCGATCAGCTCCTTCTTGGTGTAAGCGTCGCTGGGGCTGCACTGGAGAGCCCCCGCCTTGGTCACCAGCGCCGCACAGCCGTGGCCCAGCTCCTGCACCCGGTTCTTGATGTGGGAGCCGATCTGGGGACGAGGAAAGGGAAGGGGTTGGGGCCGGAGCTGCGAAAGCTGCCTCCTCCCGCCCTAAGCGCACCCCCCAGGCGCCTGCTCCCTGGCCTCTTCCTTCCCTCCACGCCATAGGCCGCCCCACAGAGGCCGTGACGACTCACAGCAGCCGTGGACTCTCGACCCCCCAGAGCTCCTGTTCAAGAGGTTCACTCTGGCGGCACCTCTGCCTCCAAGGACCACGAGCGAGAATGCAGACAGGCAAAGTTCTTGGAGCCTCGCCCCAGTGGGGAAGACGCCTCCGGTCCCCCGCAGAACGCCTCCAGAAAAGTGTCCGCCACCCTGACCGGTGCGCGTGCCCCTCTCCTCGCCCCCGCCCCCCCATGCCCCAAGAAAGAGGCCTCGATTCCCCGCCCCAGCCGGATACACCCCCCACTTTCACCTCCTCATTCTCAGCAGTGAGGGCAGCGGGCTTGGCTTGGTGTGCCAGCTGGCCATAGTCACTGGTAAGCTGGTTGGCCAGCGTGCCCAGTTCGTCTGGGTTGGTGGTGGACTTGGTGACCTGCAACGAGAGGGAGGGAGGGAGGGAGATGGCAGCCAGAGAAGAGGCAGGAAGGGCCAGAAGGATCTCCTGCAGGGCAAGGGGGGTGGCGGGACCGCGAAGGAGCCGTGGCCCAGGTGTGCCCCCCCCCGCTCCCCCCAGGTCCGGGGAGTCCCTGCAGAAGGGGTGAGGCCCAGATCCTTGCAGGACACGCCACCACATTTGCTTCTGGAGGGCAACAGACTCATCGCCCTCGCCCTCTGCCTCACCATCTCCTGGACGGTCACCGCGATGGCCTTTGCTGTCTTCACCATGGTTGTCTGGTAATCCACAAAGGTCCCCTCCGGTTCTCCCACGGGGCCCTCATCCAGCTAGAGAGACAGAGCGGGGGGCGGGGGGGGGGAGAACACGAACTGTTTATGCTGAAGCGGGGGGGGCGAGGGGGAGCAGCCATCGCACTAGAGCTGAGCTCACGTCCCCCGGCCCTCCACCTCCTGGCTCCAAGTGGCTTCCAAGCCCCGTTCAAGGTGCTGGTTTTGATCGACAAAAGCCTCAAACGAAAAGTCTTCTGTCGAAAGCACCGCCCCCCCCTTCCCCCAGCCTCCCTGGGCCTTTAAGAGCAGCAGCAGCAGGGCGGCCCCCCGCATGCCCCCCACCCCCTCGTGGCTCACCTGGTTGATGGCTTGTGTGATGGAGTCCACCATGCCCCCCACCACCCCCGCGGCGCTGGCGGCTTCGTTCAGGGTGGCCGTGAGGTCCTCCACCGCCTCCTGCATCATCTGCACGGCCTCCTCCAGGGCTTCCTGCGTGTGGGCTGCTTGCTGCAGGGAGGGGCAGGCGTCAGGCACCCGGGGGGGAGGGGGGCCACACACAGCAGCCTGGCAGAGCTCGGGGCTCGGCGGCACATCGGGACCCAAGCAGGGCCTCCGGGAGCTACAGCACGGCCCCCTGCCCCTCCCGGCCAGACGCCGGGTGGGGCCTCCAGGCCACAGTGGCCCCGGGCGAACTTCTGTTGTTGCCCCCCGCCACCCCCCCGGTGCACACACACACACAGCCCCCCCCTCCCAGGCAGGCAGGCAGGCAGGCACCTTGGGGTTGCCCCCGGCCTCCTTGGCCGTGTAGAGCATCTGCAGGGCCGACTCCGCCAGCGTCTTGGTCTGGTCCAGAAGGTTCATCTGCTGCTGGTGATTGATGGTCTTGGAGGCGGCACCCACGGCGGCCAGGACCAGGGGCTCAAAGTACTGGGCCAGCTGGGAGACCTGCAAGGGGGACGGGGGGGGGAGTCAGGCGGGCGGGCAGGGTGAAGCAGCACCGCGGAGCTGGGGCCACAAGACCTGCCGGACTCCAGGCGCCGCAGGCAAGCAGGCAGGCAGGCAGGCAAGCAGGCAGGCAGGCAGGGGGAGCAGGGAGGGTCAGGCGCTGGCGCTCACCTTGCTGCCTTCCCGCTCCTTCCGCTGCACAGCCGCCACCCCCCCAGTCTGCTCCACTGCACTGCCTCTCAGCCAACCCCCAGGCCGGCTCGGCATCCCAAAGGAACGGCACCAGCAGCAGCAGCAGCAGCAGAGACCTCCGGCTCTAGCCTCGCCCTGGGGGCATCCCGAGGAACCTCGCTGGACTGGGCTTTGCCTTTCTCTGCGTGCTGCTCTCACGCCAATTCCACTGCTGCCGCGTCTTCAGCACCTCCTCCATCCTGCACCGTCTCTCTCTCTCTCTCTCCACTGTCCTGGAAGACTGCCCCCTCGCCCTCCCCCTCGTCACACCCAGTCCACATGCCTTCTCCCAGCCCCTTCCCTCCTCCTCCGAGCGAGCGGGAATCCCAGGAAGCCTCTGGTGGCCCTAAACGCCGCTCCGTGTGCGATGCCCTCCCTCTGCCCAGGCGCTCGGCAGTGCCTCTTCCCGGGGGGCCCTTCTGGTGCCCCGGCACTGCCCAGTCATTACCTTGTGCCCCAGCTGGGAGGCCTCAGCCCGCGCTGCATTGGCCACCGGCTCGATGAGGTTGCTGATCTCCCGCACGGCCGTCAGCATCTGGTCGTGCAAGGCCTGGAAGAGCAGGGGAGGGAGGTGAGAGGCCACAAGACCCAACAGCCCGGGGGAGCCGCACGCGGTCTCACCCCCCGCTCTGCACCCTCAGGAGCAGGGAGCACACCGGGGCCCACCAGTTCCACACAGCGGCCCCTTCTCTCAACCTCACCCCCACCCCCCAAGACTACTGCCGAGAAGCGGATTGGTCTGGATCCCAGAAGACGCGGGGATCCCAGAAGACGCGGGGAACCCAGTGCCCCCTCCACTGGCCAGGGATCACTCTGGCTGGCAAGCAACACGGCAGGACTTGCCACCACGAGGAGACCCCCGGACAGCCTTTGTCTGTCCGGGACGGGAAGCGCTGCCCCCTCACCTCCTGGGAGATGCCCTCGCGGGGGGCCAGCTGTTGGCTGATGGCTGCCAGGGAGGCCTGATCCACATCCCGGATGCATTTGGCCAGCACCTCAATAGCCTCATCGCATTCCCGCTGCCCGGGTGCCTTGTCCCTGCAGAGACACCCGCCGTCAGTTCACCCGCACGGCACGTGGCCTCTCCTCCTCCTGGCCGCCTCCCCCCACCCCCCGCCCAGCTAAGAGAGCTCCTTCCGGCTGCACCCCCCCCCGGGGTCAGACTCCAGAGGCAGGTCTCATTGGCACCCAGTTACAAGCCCCCGGCAGGGCAGTGCTTAGATAACAACCCCCATTCAGCACGCGCAGAATCCACCCCCAGGGCCCCAAAGCCAAGTTCTGCCACCTCCATCACCCTAATCCTACAACGAGTCACACCAGCGAAGCACAGGCAGAGGAATCCCTTGGGCTCTGCACCATCCCTCCCGCAGAAGCCTGTCCCTTACGGCAGCCCGTCTCCCCCCACACACACACACACCAGGTTTCCAAGTCCTTGGCAGGCCTCAGTGACCAGTTAGGACTGGAAAGCCGTCCATTTTTAAAACAAGAGCAGAATCTCCCAGGAAGCTGAGTTCGAGTCCAGTTGCTTCCTGGAGGCCAACAAGTCACAGGGCCCCTCGTCTCTGATGGGAGCCGAGCTCTCGACTGCCAAAGGCTTCCTGCCCTGGAAACCTCCAAGCCGGCCTCCCCACCAAGGTGCTCGCGGGGCTGGGCCTCTGGCTGTTCCACCGCCCGGCCGACACGGCGCCCCCTCTGACGCCAGCCCCCAGGAAGCTGCTTCTGCTTCCGTGCAGGCCGGCGCACATTCCCACCACGCACCGTCAGTCGAGAGGGGAAAGGCAACTGAGGTGTCTGTGCAGAATGTGAGGCTGACGCGGGGCCAGAGAAACAGGTGGCCGTGCAGAGCACTAATCCCTTCAAGGACGGAGAAGACACATTCGCCGACCTGGAGCCCGGAGAGCAGCGGGAGGGAGGCCTCTGCTCTGCAGACGCAGCAAAGCCAAGAAAGCCTCCTCCTCCTCCTCCTCCCTCCCCCGCCCGGGCGCCTGCCTGCCTGCCTGCCCTGAGCCGCCTCGCTCCTCTTCTGGGCCTGCCGGGGGCCGGGTTCCAGAGCCCGAGCTCTGCTTGCTGGGCCAGGCCTAAGACCAAGACCAAGAGGCGCCCACAGCACAAGCCTTCGGGACACCTGATGCCAACTGCCCCTGCCCTCGAGGTTCCCCAGACCCCACCCTCTGCATCTTGGAGGCTGAGCCGCATGCAGCGCCGGCAGCACTTGAGCCCACCCCGTATGCCAGAAGACGGAGGGTGGTCCGTGCCCAGGCAGCAGAGACTGGGAATGTCCGCCTCTCTGAACAAGACCCTGGAGAGCTGCCTGCTTGCTCGCTCGCTCGCTGCTGGGCAGCCCATCCTGGCTAGGCCGCGCACGGGGGCGTCCTGACTCGATCCAAGGCACCGTCATCCGTTCGGGACTGGGGAGCAGCAGCAGCAGCAGCAGCACTCCCTCCCCCTCCCCCCCCCACTTGCCTCATGTTGGTGATCAGCTTCTTGATGGAGTCGGAGACAGTCCGCGAGTGCCCCGCCAGCACCGACCACTTGGGGGGGTCCTTCGGGTTGACGGCTAGCGAGCGGGCCGTCTGGATGAGGCCGGCAGAGCTCTCCAGCATGGTCTTGGCGGCGGAGATGATGGGCTCCATGGCTCTGCGCCCCTGGGGGGTGGGGGGGAACACACGCCGGTAAGGGAGGGCAGCGCCTCTCCCCTCTCAGCAGCCAAGGCTGGAAGAATCCCACCCGAAACGAGGATTCTGCGACCGGCCCCCTCTGCTCTCCCCACGCGGCCCCCAAAACGCCTCCACGCACACTCTGCCCCGGGGTCAGGACTGGGCTCTGCAGGGCGCTGTGCACAGAAGCACCCCCCCCGGGGCAGCCACCCACCTCCGGGCTGATCTGGGCAGGCACAGTGGCGAACTCGGGGTTGGAGGCAAAGGCGGTCAGATTGTCCACAGCCTCGATGAGGGGAGTTGTGGCTTCACGGCAGCGTTCTCGGTTCTCGGGAGTGAAAGCCCCGTCCAGGGCCTAAGGGGAGAGAAACCCGTCCAGCCTCAGGCCCACCGCACAACACAACATTCCCACCGAGCGGGCCTCTCAGCACGGTCCCAGGATGAACAACCAGCCACGCTCCAGCTCCGCTGCAGACCTATGGGTCTCTCTTTGGCCCCCACCAAGTAAATTATTTGTCTAAACAGTTTTCCTGGCAAAGGGAAAAACGGTTATGCAGTCAGCGGTTCTGCTCCTGGCTAGAATAATCTGTCAGTTTACAAAACTGCCAGTTGTGGATGATTACCTGGGCCACAGCGACTGTGAGGTGAGAGGGGCAGAGGATCACGTGTTTTCACCTTTTCTTTGTCCCCCTGATCAGCCTGAACACTTGAAACAGACTACGTGTATTCTTTTTATCCATTCATTAAACTTTATCATGTCTTGTATGCTCTAAGCCTGATCCCCGCATAGCATCAGTCCAGCCTTTTGCTATCTGAAGCGTGGTGACAGGGGTGGGGAGCGCGGTGGCCAGAAACTGTTGTGACGCATCACTCCTGCACTAGCAAGTGCGGCAACTAGGCAGAGCCTCTGAGAACAGGGTGCCCGGGGGCGTGGTTCACTCCAGCGGGAGATGCTCTCAGAGCGGGCGGTGGCAGGAGGGAGGAAGCACCTGGTCTGTTTCTAGCATCCCTGGGGAGCCTGACGAAGGGGCAGCGGCACCAAGCAGAGGCCTGGGGGGGGGGCATGGGGTTTCCCTGACCTCCTGGGTGTGAACCCAAAGGAAGGCTTGTGTGCCCATTCCTTCACAGTAAGAAAAAGCCCTCCTTTAAAATCTTCTTCTTCATATAATTTTATAACAACACAGGCAGAGCAAAAAATTATTTAAGAAAAATTCAGATCAGCTACTTTCTATCCAAACTTTTCCTCTTGATTCAATGTGGCTGACAGGCCTGTCGAATGCAATTTGCTCTCACCAACTTTGGTTGATTAATTGAATCCGATTCAAGTCTTCCTGCCCGGTAGCTACGGGGGGTGGGGTGGGGGGTCACACTCCGTCTGCAGAAGGCCCCCCCCCCGCCCCGGAGCATTCCCAGGTGGCCCTGGCTGGGAAAGCACCTCTGCTCAGGCCCTGGCCAGAGAAGGCGTTTACCGGGCAGGCGGACCCCTCCTCTCCGAGTCAGCAGAAGGCCGCTCCGCACATTTATGCACAGACTTCTCTGTGTGGCTTCAGAAAACGTGGATATGGTGGGAGGAAAACTGCCCAGGAGCCGGGCCTGGTCCGGCTCCTCCTGTCTTTCTGTAAGCAGCCCCCAGCAGCCCTGGGCCACGGTGGATTGGAGCCAAGCCCTGGGCTCCACCCCACCCCGAGCAAAGTCTGGAAACTTCTGCTGGAGGAGGAGGAGGAGGAGGAGGAGGGACAGCCACTTCCTTTGGAGGGAGGCGCCTCAGAGGGCGGCCAGACCCACCCCTCTGGCACGTTCCCTGCCACCACCTCCTCCACCACCACCACCGATCAGCCGCAGGCAGGCGGGCAGGCGGGCTCCCCCATTACCTTGATGGTCTTGACCAGGTTGGCGGTGCTGTTGGCCACCTCCTTGGCCGACTGGACAAACTGGCGCTTGGCCACGGGGTTGGCCGTATGGGAGGAGGCCAGGCGGCAGGTGTTGCAGAGGGCAGACGTGTGCTTGGCCACAATGGTGGCCGCCGACAGGACCTGTGGAGAGGAGGAGGAGGAGGAAGAGGACAGGGGGAGGGTCCCAAGGTCAGCCACCTCTGCCGCCCAAGGCGTGCAGGGACATTCACCGGGGGGGGGGGAGAGTGTGTGTGTGTGTGTGTGCGTGCGGAGGCCATCGTCTTTGCCAGCCAGAGGTCACCTCTACCTTCTCTGCCACACTTTGCCAACTGGACAAAGCCTTCCCACTGGCTGCAGGGGGTGGGGCTCTGTCCAGCCAGGCCGGAAGGGGCTCCTTAGAGCTCTGCAGCCTGTCCCAATGCGCCCCCCTGGGGAGGGGCTGGCATACCCAGGATGTGCCCTCCCCCCATCAGCCCATTCACGAGACCCCTGTGATCTGCCCTAAGAGCTCCGGCAGAGTGGCCCTGGGACAGGAGACGGGCTTCAGCCTGGAAGAAATGCCGACCCACTTGCTCCCCAACACCACCACTTGGGCTCATGCCACCCGAGCACTGCCACCTACCTGTGACTGCGTGCAGGCCGGGTCAATAAGGTTCTGACAGGCCATCTGGATGGCTTGGTTGGCTCTTGCAAACTGGGTGGGGTCCACCAGGCCTTGCTGGCCGGCCTGGCTGTTGGGATCAGAGACGCCAACCAGGTAGGCTGCCTGCGGGGGGGGGGGGGAGGAAGACGGAGAGAAGGGCCAGTAAGAACAGCCGAAGAAGGCCGAAGAACAGCCGAAGAAGGCAGAGCAACCCCACTTCCCTGGCTGGGGGCTCCTGCGGGAGACATAAGTCTGGCCTGCTCACCTGGGCAGCCGCTTCGGTGAAGCCACAGAGGGCCTTGGAGGCGGTGCTAATTGAGTCGCCAAACTCCGGCAACTTGCTGTTCTTGGCATTCTGGGAAATGCCAGCCATCGCCTCGCCCAGGACCTGCCGGAGACAGAAAAGCGGCTGCTAGGAGGGAGGTTTATAAGATCATGCGTGGGACAGAGCAGGCTGAGAAAGAGGCACTTTTCTCCCTTTCTCACAATACAAGAACTCGTGGGCACTCCATGAAGTTGCTGAGCAGTTGGGTTAGAAGGGATAAAAGGAAGTCCTTCTTCACCCAAAGAGTGATTCACACACATGGAATTCACTGCCACAGGAGGTGGTGGCAGCTACAAGCAGGGACGGCTTCAAGAGGGAATTAGATAGGCATCTGGAGCAGAGGTCCATCAGTGGCTACTAGCCACAAGGTGTAGACAGGGACTCTGGGGCAAGGGATGCTCTGTTTTCTTGGGTGGGGGGTCAACAGTGGGAGGGCTTCGAGTGTCCTCCAGGCCCCACTGCTGGACCTCCTGAGGGCACCTGGTATTTTTGGCCACCGTGTGACACAGAAGAGTGTTGGACTGGATGGGCCACTGGCCTGATCCCACGTTGGCCTCTCTTCTGTTCTTATGCCACAGACTCCTGGGAGTGGGGAGCAGAACCCGGGGGGGGGGTGTCCCATGGGGGTAGGGCCAAATGTCCCCCCCACCGCCCCCCAAGTTCTGCTGATGATCAGAAGGAACAGCCTTCCTGCCGGCTCCCTCGAGCCCCCCTGCCCTGCCGAGAGAACAGTCGGCTCCTCACCTTGGAGTTCTCCATGACGCTGTCCAGGCAGTTGAAGTAGGACATGTCGTTGACGGCCTGGGTGGGGTTCTCCAGGAGCTCTCGCACCGTCTGGGGGGGGGCCAAGGGGAGAAGCGAGCTCAGGGTCCCTCCTGCTCGGCCACGGCACCCCCCGGCCCTGGCCCACCTGCCAGCCCTCAGCAAGCGGCCTCTCCTTACAGCTCCCACCCACCCACCCACCCGCGGGCACTGCCAGCCCACTCACCTCCAGCTCCCGCAGGGCATTGGCACACTCCTTCTGGCCTGGGGCTTGCTGGGTACACATGGTGATGAGCTGGTTGATACTGTCTGTCACCGCCCTGCAAAGACAGAGAGGGTCCTGGGAGCCCCACATCACCGTGGCCTGGAGAGCTCCTGCTGGGAAGCTGGGAGGTCACCACCCCGGGCAGCCTCCCCCCCCCGGGCACTGGAACAGGGGTGTGCCCCCCTCCCCAATCGCCCTCCCGCAGCAGCCGTCTCGCTCCCTCCCCTTCCTCCCCCCCGCCCCCCAGCTGGGGGGACGGGACACGGAGCCCTACCGTGCAGCAGCGGCCAGCTGGTTCTTGAGGGTGGGGGCGGCAGGATCCGCAGAAAGGGCTTTGGCAGCCAGCAGCAGCTTGCTGGACGACATGGAGATGCTCCGCAGGTTAGACACCACCTGGGCCTGGGCCTCCTTGGACTGCGGGGAGGGCAGAAGGGGGGTGGGGGCGGAAAAGGGGGCTCGGAAAGCTCTTTCCCTCTGGAGGCTTTGCCAGTGCCCAGTGGGAGGCCAGAGGGGCGGAGCCGACAGCCTCCAAGGGGCTCCCCCGCAGCATTCTGGCACCTGCCAGGCGGGCCGTCAGTCGCTTCTGGTCTGTCCACGCGGCAGCTACACGTGGGCCAGAGGGACTCCTAAGTTCCTCTTGCAAGAAGTGGTGGAAACAAGCTCATGTTTCCTAACCCAGAAATTTAAAGACCCAATTAATGTCTCAAACATTATGAATGGAGAAAAGCCTGAAGTGATTTCATGAAAGTAAATTCCTGCTAGCTCCTGGTTTCTTCACAAACAGAAGCAACTGAGCTCTCCGCACAGACTGTGTCCTCCCCCCCAGCCACGCCAGGCCCAGAACCAGAGAGCCCTGGGGCGAGGACTTCTGGAGGGCAGAGGGCCCACAAGTCCCTCAGCCACTGGGAGAGGAAGAGCAGCGCAAAGGTCCCAGGAAAAGGAGGACAATCCCTTCCTGGGGTTCTCCCTCTTGTCAGGAGGCTTGTAAGCCACTCAAGCTACACCAAGAGGAGGCCATAAACAGAATCAACTCATGAAAAAGAAAAACCTCTTGGCTCCTCTCTTTCCACTCTGCCTGTTCTTCTCAGAACCCCCCCCCCGTCTTCTGCCTCTATTTCCTGTCTTTATTCAACTACAAAATTCATCTGAGAATCCATGTGCCAGTTGAATAGGGAACTGCCATTTATTTAGGTCGTTTTTAGGAAATGCCCACTGCCGCCTCTTCGGAGGCCTGCGATGCAGCGGCCGGTGCTCCCCCCAAACTGAAGGCGCCTGCGTGAGCCCCGGCTACGAATCCCAGTGATCTCAACGCGACCAGAGTCCAGAGCTCTTACCGGGGACTGCCCGGCCATCTCCACACCAGCCTGCAGGAACTCGTTGAAGTCTTGGCCAAACTTGCCGGAGGCCTTGGCCAGGTCCTGGGGGGTCCCACGCGACGCCTGCACCAGCTCATTGGCCGACTGGTTCAGGCCGGCCGCCGCCCGGTTCAGGTGGGTCTGCGCTTCCTGGAAGTTCTTGCCACTGGGTGGGAACTGGGAGCCAAGAGCAGGAGTCAGACTCAGCCGGCAGGTGAGCAGCAGCTCACAAACACGCTCCACGGGGCCTCGCTGCTCCCACGTCAACAGGCAGCGCAGTGGCCCAGGCCACCGACCTCCTCCGCGGAAAAACACCCAGTTGGGACCACGTTGCTGCCTGCAGAGCAGCTCCCTGTGCCTTGCCTCCCCCTGCCCCCCCCCCGGGGCCAGTGGCCCCACCTGGCAAGGGCCAGGGGCCGGATGATGTCTCCCGCAACAGCAGCTGCCCAGCTGAAGGGACAGGGACACCCCCTCCCTCCCTGCACTGGTGGGGGAAGGGGCTGTCCATCTGCAGCTGGCTCACGACTTACCCCCCTCCCCCCTCCCTTCATGGATGCCCGGAGGCGGTTTTGCCACAGCCAGCCCCGGCATCATCACAGCCTCGGTGTTTCTGGGTGACCTCCCCCCCCCCAAACACTCACCAGAGCCAGCCCTGTTTACTTATCGAGATCTGGGCCTCCCCTCCCTCCCCTAGCATGGCCCAATCAGGCAGCACCCAGGCAACGGGAGGGGTCTCAAAGGGAGCCCACCCACCCCCCGCAACACCCTCTGTTCTAATGCTCCAAACTGCCCAGACGCCTGCGATTACAACGGCGAGACGTGAGGCCTTGACCACCTTGGTTTTAAGAAGGCAGGAGGTGACCAAAGGCCCCAGAAGACCCACGGCAGGAGCGCCGAGGCCAAGGGGGGCTAGGAGGAGAAAGTTCTCAGTCGCAGGAAGCGGCCTTCGATGGAGCTGGCCCTCGGGGGATGCCGAAAAACAGCCTGCCCCCTCTGACTGACGGGCAGCAGCCCTCCAGGTTCTCTGGCAGAAAAAGGGTCTGTCCATCTATAACCCGCTGTAGCAGCAGCAGCAGCACCGGCACCTCGAAGATTTCTTGCTGAGTTTGCAAGCTAACCGAGAATTCGGGCCCTTTTCAACTGCCAATGAACTCAGTTTGCTTCAAGTTACTTTCACTTTCAACAGTTAGTCGAAAGGGTTGCAGAACAGTCAGACTGATTGCTTTTTAACAGAGGTTAAGAGCTGAGATTGGCCTTCTTATCTTGCTACATCAGATTTCCCTCACATGCCCCTGCTGATCGGCTTATCTGCATTTACGTTGCTGGGCTTTTTGGTAATCCCTAAAAGGCAGTGAGACAAAAAGCTGAAACCTGATGAAATAACGCTAGGTCTTTGCATACGTTTAAGCATTTAGCTTCACAGTAATTGTAGGGTTAACTTTTTCACGCCTGTGCTCTTTTCTGTCTTGCTCAATAAAAGGATAACGTCTTATCTCAATAAATGATAAAAGTTTCTACAGGTGCTCTCTCTGGCTTGCTGGTTACAACTCAAAGAGTGATACTCACTGCCTTATTCTTTTGCATTATCACCCTTTGACAAATAAATCCCGGAGGACTCTGTGGCTGGACACGGAGGAGTGTTTCACTTTGGTCCCCTGTACTGGGCTGCGGGAGGGAATCCCCACCCCTTGCCATGCGGCTACCTGACTGTTTCAACAGGAGATGCTGCTGCTGCTGCTGCTGCTGGGGACAGAATGTGGAGCCCTCAGCGTGCTGGATGAGACCGACTGGGGCCTGATTCCAGCACGGCTGCCGTGCTCGCGGTCGCCAGCAATGCCACGGTTGCGCCAGGCGTCTCTCCACACGCCCATCTTGGTGCCTGCCTCCAGATCCCCTGCCCACCCCCAGGCCTTATTCCCGAGAGAGACACTCACTGAGTCAGCCAGAAGCTTCTTGCTGGCCTCGCCGACGGTGCGGATGGCCGCGTCGACATCCCGCTGGCCAGGCAGGCAGTTCACGCAGCGGTTCAGGGCCTGGGACACGGCCTTGGCCACCTGCCGGGAGGACCCCAAACCGGTCAAGCTCATGCACTCCCCCCGGGGGTGGCTGCTGCCAGCCCCCGCCCCCTCCGAGGAGCAGGACGCAAGGGGGGCGGTGGGGGGGAGGGGGTTCACCTGCGCCAAGCGCTGCTGGCTCTCGGGATCCCCGGGCTTCGCCACCGCCTTGCGGGCCTCCTCGATGAGGCTGCCGGCCTTGTCCATCACGTCCCCGGCACACTCCAACATGGCCGCCTGTGCCGAAGGGTCCTCGGTGTTGGCCGCAACCCCCGGGCCGCCTGGCTCAGGGAGCGGAGCGCATGCGCCACATCTCGGGCCGCGAGGCCTGTGGGAAGACAGAGGACAGAAAGAGAGCACCCGGCCCTCCCTCCCCCCCCCCGGGTGCTTTCCCCACAAGGGAAGGGGCAAAGGCACTCCACCACAAGCTGGGAACAGCCAGCAGGAGGAGGAGGAGGAGGAGATTCATACCCCGCCCTCCAGTACCCGAAGGATCGGCTTACACTCTCCTTTCCCTCCCCCTCCCCACAACAGACACCCTGTGAGGCAGGTGGGACAAAGACAGCTCTCTCTCGAGGACTGCTCCTGAGAGAACAGCTCTGAGAGAGCTTGTGACTAACCCAAGGCCACTCCAGCAGCTGCATGTGGAGGAGTGGGGAATCAAGCCCGGTTCTCCCAGATTAGAGTCTGCGCCCCTGACCACTACACCAAACTGGCTCTCCTAGGAGGAGGCAGGGAAGGCAGACTGAAGCCAAATTTGGCTGCTAGGAAGCAACCTGTTCCTAAGGCGGCGGGGGGGGCCGGGGGGGCTCAAAAGGCCTCTATGGGACTTAAGCGAGGGAGAGGTCTGGCAGAAGTGAGAGAAATACGCCCATTACAACATCCAGGGTCATCTACTCCAACCCCCTGCACAATGGAGGAAATTCACAGGTACCCTAACCCTAACCCCACCCCCAGGGACTGCTGTTCCACGCCCGGAAGATGACAAAAACCCTCCAGGGCTCCTGACCCCAAAGTGGCGACCAGCATTTCCCGGGGCATGTAAGTTCCTGGCGGCTGGGGTGGCGGCGGGGAGGGGTACCTGTGTAGTTCTCGTTGCCCTGGGCAACCTCTCCCAGCAGCTGGGCAATGGCGGAGCTCACAGCCTTGGTGCTGTTCCCCAGGTCCTGGGCACTCTTCTCCATCTGCAGCAGAAGCAGAGTCCGTGGAAGGCACAGGCCCCCCCCCCCCGCCGCCCCCAGAGAGCTCTGCGGGGGCCCCTCCCTCCGCCCTGATGTTCTATGCACACACACACGCATGCACGCACATGCACACGCCCCCCGCTCGCCAGTTCCGTAAAACCCACTCTAGCCCCTTGATGTACAACAGCCTCCCCCCACCCAGCCTGGGCCCCAGGCCTCCCCCGCCCACTCACCGTCTCTCCCGGCAGCGGCTTCAGCTTGCCCTCCTGCGCCGCTGCCTTGGCTTCCTGCAGGTCTCGCTCCAGGCTCTGCACCAGGCTGAGGGCGGAATCGATCTCCAGGGGCCCGCAGGCCTCCTGGGCCTGCCGAGGAGAGAGACGCTCTCATTGCAGCCCGGCAGGGCGCACCTCCTCCCCACCGACCCACCCCGCTCCCAAACCCCTTCCTGCATGCCCAAGGCCACACGGCGGCTGTACCTTCTGCGCTGCAGTGCGGAGCTCTGCTAGGGCCGCTGCCAGGTTCTTGGCGCACTGGCTAAGCTGCATGGCGGACGCCTGGTCCGAGATGGTGGGCACGGTGGCCTTGGCCGCAGCAACCATCTTCCCGCCGGGCTACAAAGTGGACGGAGACAGCTGCGGTGGCACGGCCAGGCACCGAGCCGGGAGCCACACGCCGCCCAACCCAACCTGGGGCACCTCCTGACCTGCAAGAAGTTCTGGCTGGCAGCAATGAGCGACAGCTGGGCGCTGGGGCTGTCGGGCTGGGACTGGCTGCCGCGCACGCCCTGCACCAGCATCGGGATCTGGTCGGCCACCACCTGCAAGCAGACGGGAGGAGGAGAGCACAGCTAGAGAGAGAGCCATTCCAGTGGCCCTCCTCAGGGAACGGGGCTGAGGAGCACGGTTTCACCGCCAGGTTCAGCCGGGAAGCTCGTCACGGGACCCTCTGGCAGAGCCACCGCCCCCCACAGCCAAACCAACCTCTCGGGGCTGCTGCGATTATGCCCTGCCCTGCCCAGGGCCCCTCGGCCGAGTTTGTCCGGCTGTCCAGCGCAGCCAGCTGGCCGCCGCGTGAGACAGGATATGCTGGACCGGATGGACCCTCCCTGGTCTGATCCCCGTCCCTAAGGCTATTGGGGCAGGTCCGGGGGGGCTGCTTGCTTGCCTTGCAGCTCTGCACCAGCTGCTGCTGGGCAGAAGGGTTCTTGTTGGCCGTCGCCGCGTGCTGCGCAGCCGCAATGGTCTGGGTGGCCGCAGCGGCCGCTTGCTTCGCTGCATGCTGGGGAGAGAGAAAGGGTGAGGCCCGTGGGACCCTGTGCTGGCCGCAGCTCCAGGGAAAAGAGGCCCGGCCTCCCACCCACCCCCACCCCCCAGTTCCCCAGGGGGCTCCCGGCGCCTCCTCGGGCCTCACCTCCAGCCTGTGCACAAGCTTCTTCTTGATGGCGTTCTGGGCCGCGGCGTTGGTGGCCATCCGGAGACCTTCCGCCGCCTCCCGGAGACGCTGCTGCTGCTCTTCGCTGTCTGGGTGGGCTGCAGCCCCCTGGGGAACGGCAGTCAGGGAGCCGCCCGTCAGAACCGTGCCCTCCATCACTCCTCCACACACACCCCCACCGCAGCAGCACCACTGCTGTGCCCAGTCACACCATAAAGGCCTGGGCCAGGCCAGACCAAACGGCACGGCACGGCATGCTCGGGCAGGTCTTCTGTGGGCAGCTTCAGCCAAGTGCTTTTCGGCGGCATCAAAAGCCATGGGGGAAGAGCCATTTTGCTCTGTGTACAGCATTGGCCTCCTTCCCCCCAACGAGCAGACATTTAGGAAACACAAAGAGGCACCAGAACACCCCACCCCCCACCCCCCAGTCACAGCTTGCCAAAGAAGGCCTGATTGATTGACTGATTGATTGAAGGGAGCAGCTCTACTGCTGGAGCCCAGGCCCCCTAGAGGGGGAGGGGGAGGGGGAGGAGGGGGGGCCCAAGCCACGTGGGGTCTCAAGGCCCTTCCCCTTCCTGCAGGACCCCACCACCCCCACCTCCCCTCCTCGCAGTGCCTGACCTTGGCCGCCTCCACCATCTTGGCCGTGGCATCGGCCAGAATCTTCGCAGCACTCAGCAGCTTCCGAGAGTTCTCGAGGTCTGTCTCCCCCTCCGCATCGGCCTTGATGGCATTCACCAGGTCAGAGGTGGCCTGGGCCAGGATGCGAGCCTGACGCACCATCTCCCCTGGGGAACAAGAGCAAGAGGAAGAAGAGGAGGAGGAGGAGGAGGAAGAGGAAGAAGAGAGGCCTTCATAAGAACATTGGAACAGCCCTGCTGGATGAGAACAGTGAGGGTCCCTCTAGGCCAGCATACCCCGTCTCGCACAGTGGCCAGCCAGTTCCCCTGGAGGCACCGGGAGTCAGAGGTTGACTGCCTCTGAACGTGGAGGTTCCCTCTAGTCACACTGGCTCATAGCCACGGATGGCTCCCCTCCCTTCATAAGTCATTGGTGCGACCTCATTTGGAATACTGTGTACAGTTCTGGTTGCCATATCTCAAAAAGGATATTATAGCATTGGAAAAAGTGCAGAGAAGGGCAACTAGAATGATTAAAGGGTTGGAACACCTTCCCTACGAAGAAAGGTTAAAACGCTTGGTGCTCTTCAGCTTGGAGAAATGACGGCTGAGGGGTGACATGATTGAGGTTTATAAGATTATGAATGGGATTCAGCAGGTTGAGAAAGAAGTACTTTTCTCCCTTTCTCACAATACAAGAACTCGTGGGCACTCCATGAAATGGCTGAGCAGTCGGGTTAGAACAGATAAAAGGAAGTCCTTCTTCACCCAAAGAGTGATTAACATATGGAATTCACTGCCACAGGAGGTGGTGGCAGCTACAGGCATGGACAGTTTCAAGAGGGAATTAGATAAACATATGGAGCAGAAGTCCATCATTGGCTATTAGCCACAGGGTATAGATGGGAACTCTCAGTCTGGGGCAGGTGATGTACTCTATTCTTGGTGCTGGAGGGGGCAGCAGTGGGAGGGCTTCTAGTGTTCTACTGGCCCCACTGCTGGACCTCCTGATGGCACCTGGTATATTTTGGCCCCTGTGTGACACAGAGTGTTGGACTAGGTGGGCCATTGGCCTGATTCAACATTGGCTTCTCTTATGTTCTTATGTTCTTAAGTCTGTCTCATCCCCTTTTAAAGCCACCTACACCTGCAGCTGCCACCCTGTCCTCTGGCCGTGAATTCCACATTTTAATCACTTATTGAGTAAAGGAGCACTTCCTTTTGCCCCTCCTGAACCTACCGCCCCCACCAGCGTCACGGGGTGCCCCACAAGTGCCTAGTGGGGAGGGAGAAAACATTTTCTCTGCCCACTGACCCATGTGCATAGTTTTACAGACCTCCATGGTCCCACCTTGGCGGTTTTCCCCTGTTTCTCTCCTAAAGTGAGAGATCGCAACCCCTTCTGCCTTCCGCCCCGAAGGAGCGGCCCCATGTGCTCAAGGCTCGGCATCACTCGTGGGGCTGTGGGGTTCCAAAATCTTTCCCCACTACAAACAGCACCTTCCAAATGCTGCAGCCCTTGGCCTCCTAGCTGACCAGCCACTGTTCTCTTGCAAGAGAGACGGCCATGGCGGCTCAGTGGCAGAGTCTCAGGCCCAATCCCGGCAGCATCGCCAGCTGAAAGGACCAGGCAGCTGGTGACGTGGAAGGCCTTTCTCTCCAGAGGCCCACGAGAGCCACTGCTGGTCTGAGGAGACAGTCCTGATCTTCACTGGACCCGGGGGGGGCCGCGGGGGGGCCCCCTGATTTGATGCAAGGCAGCTTCCTGCGCCCACGTGTGAGAGTGCGCCCGCTAGAGGCAGGGAACCCCCAGCAGCCAACCGTGGCTGTCGCATTCCAACCCCAATCCCAGCAGGGCCGGGGCTCACCTGCATCCCCCATGGAGCTGAAGATGTTCTCCGTGACATTGAGGATGGTGTCCGTGGCCTGGTCATAGCGCCCGATCGGCTGCCCGCCCGTGGCATGCTGCTTGATGTGTTCCAGGAGGTCGTTGAGGGCCTGTGTCACGGCTGTGGCCGCCACCCCCACTTGCTTCAGCAGCTGCGGGTCCTCCGTGGCCGCGTGAGAGGCGTCCACGCAGCTCTCCACAGACTTGGCCACCAGCTTCCCGGCCTCGACGAGCTGCTCCTGGCACACGGGCGAGCTGATGGTGGGAGCCACCACCTGCCAGGGAGGAGAGGAGCCGGCTGAAGGGCGGGGGGGCAGGGGGCAGGAGGGGGCCTGGTCTGCCCTCTCCCGGCACAGCCCCTCCGAGGCCCAGACCCTGGGCTCGCACCCCCCCCGCCCTCTCCCTCCCAGTCCCCAGCGGGCCCAATCTGCCCCCACGCAGGGGAATGACCCCAGACCTGCCACGGGGCACCGCCGGCCCAGGGAAATCCAGTCCACGAGCCCGAGACCCCAGGCAGCGAGGCGCCAGCGCTCAGGGGAGGTCCGCCACTCACCTTGGTACACGCCACGAGCTGGGAGGTGGACAGGGCGCACTGCGTGGCGGCGGCGATCACCTGGGTCTGCAGCGCTGAGTCCTCCGTCTTCTGAGCCACGCTCTTGGCCTTCAAGACCAAAGCTGCCGCGGCACTGGCCACGGCCTTGGCCAGCTGCATCAGCATGTCCTGGGAGGGGGGTGGGGGGAGGGCGGAGGGTCAGGCCTGCGGGCGCAGCAGCAGCCACGTGTGGCGCTCACGGAGCATTCCACGCGGAAGCAGGAGCCCTCCACGGCTAAGTACACAGCAAGAGCGCCCCTCCACACACTCCCCCGTTGCACCCAGAGAGACTGCCCCGTTCTGCCGGCGCCCCCCCTCCAAACACACACACCCCCCGCACCATTGGCGATGCTGAGCTCCAGCCAGCCCCGCGAGTTCCCCAAGATCCGCCTGCCTGGAACCAGCTACGCTCCCGCGTCCCCTGCGATTCCCCGAGCCACCACCGTCTCCAGCCCCGATCACGTGCCCGGAGACCGCCGCACACCAAGCCCGTCACCAGGATCAAGCACCCGCAGCCAGCAGGGCCCTGGGGGGGAGGCGGGGGAGGGGGCTGTGTGCATACCCAGCTGCTGCTGCTGTTGCCGCTGCTGCCCTGACATGACAGAGCTCACTTTGCAGCGGAGAAACCGGCCAGTGGCTCACAGATCTGTGGCTGTGTGCACATATGTGTGTGTGTGTGTGGGGGGGGGGGGTCCGTGGCCTTTTCAAAGAGCCGGTCGGCACTGAAAACATGGAGTTGCCTTACACTAAATCAGACACCCCCACCCACACACACACCCCCGCGGTCTACCCCAGGTCAGTCTTCTCTCCCCAGACCAGCAGCCGCTCTGCATGGTCTCAGGCAGGGAAGGTCTTCCACACCACCTCCGGCCTGACCCCTTTGAACTGGAGCTGAACCGGGGGCCTTCTGCATGCCGAGCAGATGCTGCTCTGTCCCTCAGTCACGGCCCCTCCCGCACAGACAGGCCCCCGAAGACGAGACGGGCGGGGCACTCTAGGGCCTGGGCCGCTCGAGAGAGGGAGGGAGGGAGGGAGGGCTGCCACCCCCACCCAGGGCCTGGCAGAATGAACTGCCCTCGCCACAGAAAGACCTGGTGCTGGACTAGGCCCTTCCCCTGCGGGGGTGGTGGTGCAGCAGTGTCCCTGTCCCCCCCGGGTGAGCAGCTCCCTGCAGGGTGAGAAATCTCCCCGCTGAGCCCTCTGGCAGCCTGGACCTGACTCCTACAGACAGCAGAGAGCCGGGAGGTGGGGGGTGCTTTCCTGAGCACGGACAGCCCACGGATCTGAAAGGGGCAGCAGCAGCCGCAGCCGGGAGACGTCGTCCTCGGAGTCAGCCCCCGCGCAAGCCCCCGCAGCAGAGGCAGCCCCACCCAAGACCAGCTCCGGAGAACGGGCCCACCGCCAGTCCCCCGTGCCAGCAACCCCTGATTGGGGGGCCACGCCGAGGCCCCTGCCCCTTTCGGGCTCCTTTACCGTCTTTGGGTCGGGGGCGGACAGGGTCCGGGGGGCGGCGGCTCTCCACAATCTGCACATGAATCCATAACACACAAGACGTTACTGGGCCGACTCAGACCCCTGTTCACCAGCCGCACTCGGGGAGGATTTCTGCTACCCCCAGGACTGCTCCCCTCCTGGGGGTGGGGGGTGGGGGACACACACTCACACACACACTCACACTCACACACAGACACGTCTCACCTGGAAATGGGGGTCCGTATCGCTCTCCCCAATCTGCTGCAGCAACTCTCCGCTCGTCTGCCCCACCGCACCTGCCGCTTGCAGGAGGTTCTGCCGTGGCTGGAGGAGATGGGACGGAGTTAGGGACAAATCCCTGCCTGTCGCGACCACCCACCCGCCCGCCCCCTGCCTTGGGAGAGCATCCCGCCCCCACCACACTGCCTTTCTCAGGGCCGGCTTCCGGCCTGCCTCCCGGGGCTGGAGGTGAAGCGTGCCCTGAGAAGGGCGATCCAGGTATCCCTTAACTCCTCCTTGGGAGAAGGACCAAAGAAAAGAACACCATGGCAAAGAACCCGGGAGGCAGAGTCACATGAAGGGAAGGCGTCAGAAGAGCCCTGCTGGGTCAGACCAACAGCCCATCCCGCCCAGCATCATGTCTCTCTCACAGGGGGGCCAGCCAGCTCCTCCGGACAGCTAACAACCGGGCAGAGAGGCCGAGGCCTTCCCCTGAGAAGAACCTCAGGAGAGCCCTGCTGGGTCAGACCAGGGAGGTTCCCTTTAGGCCAGCATCATCCTGTCTCACACAGGGGCCTCAACCAGTTCCTCTGGAGGGCCAGCAACAGGGCAGAGAGGCTGAGGCCTTCCCCTGAGAAGAGCCTCAGGAAAGCCCTGCTGGATCAGGCCAGGGAAGGCCCATCTAGAAGAAGAGAAGAAGAGACTGGATTTATACCCCACCCTTCACTGCCCAAAGGCGTCTCAGAGCGGCTTACAATCTCCTTTCCCTTCCCCTCCCCACAACAGACACCCTGTGAGGTAGGTGAGGCTGAGAGAGCTCTGACAGAAACTGTCCTTGAGAGAACAGCTGTGCCAGAGCTTGTGACTGACCCAAGGTCACATCAGCAGGTGCAAGTGGAGGAGTGGGGAATCAAACCCGGTTCTCCCAGGTAAGAGTCCGCGCACTTAGCCACTGCACCAAACTAGCAATCTAGTTCAACATCCCATCTCACACACTGACCAGCCAGTTCCTCTGGAGGGCCAACCACAGGGCAGAGAGGCCAAAGCCTTCCCCATCCCAGAAAGAGCGTGACAGAGAGGGTGGGGGGGCAGGGGGGTCCAACCGAAGGGACACAGGCAGAGGTGTGTGTGTGGCTCGTGCCCCAACCTTCGGACAAGCTCTCTGCCACTGACCCCCACCCCCACCCCTTCTGCCAGAAGCCTGACACACTGGCCCGCCCGCCCGCCCGCCCACCCGAAGGCACGAGGGCCAAGGAGTGTGCTGGGCGTTACAAAAGGCACGGACAGACGGAAGTCCACTCTCTGTCTCACAACACCCCATCGGGCCCAGCCTGTGCGACAGAGTGGCCAGAGGGCCCGCCTAGCGGAGGGGAGACCTTGGTTCAAGTCCCGTCATCCCCCCCCACCACCACCATGGAGCCCAGGAGTGGACTTCTAAGCCCGTTGCTCCCTCTCAGGGAAACAGCTCTCAGCTCCCCGGCGGAAGGGAAATCATTTAGGCGGCTTTCAAATGCGACCAATGCTTGAGCAGGGCAGCTCAGGGGAATCGCCCAATGCCTACCCTTGACCCAAGAGAAAAAACGCGGGGGGGGGGGGGGCACCTGGTTGGCCCAGATCAGATGGGGGCACTGGAGCCCACCCCCAAATATACAGGCCCCACCCCCAAATCACAGGCTCCACCCCCAAATTTACAGGCTCCTCCACAGCTGAGTGCTGCCCAGGGCCTCCTTGACGGGGCTGACGGCAGGTCTCTGGGGGTGGGCTGTCCCTTCCCGGGGCTTCCATGAGCACTGCCATGGGGGGGGGGGGGCAGCAGGTCCCAGCCAGCACCCGTCCTCCCAGGAACCTTTGAGCAAGCACCACTGAGACCGTGTCCTGTTCCGCTCCCAGACTGGCCATGCTCCTTGGACACCCACAAGCCTCTCCCCAGGGCCATCAGCCCTGCCCTGCCCTGCCCCATGTGTTAGAGGGAATACCCTCCACCCCAAAGCCGCCACAATGCACCTGCTTCACCACGCCGGCACAAACCCACATGTCCCCAGAGGTGGAGTGAGCGGCCTCCCCCTCCCGCCCCACTCACCTCGGCACTGGCCGGCTGGGCGGTCTTCAGCAGTTCGGAGACCGCTCCGGCCAGGTTCTTCGCCGCCCGCAGGAGCTGCCTCCCGTTGCCCCCCTCGTCCTCCATGAGCGCGGCCAGCAGTTTGACCCCTTTGGACATCTCGGTCAGGTTGGAGGAGATGGTGGTGACGGCGCAGCCCACAGCCGTGTAGTCGGTCTCGGCAGGGTCGCCCGCCGTCAGGTTCACCACGGAGGCAGTGCCGGCCGTGATGGCATCCACCTGGGAGTGGATCTCGTGCTTGGATTCATCCATCTTGTTCTTGCGCCAGGCTTTGGAGGCCTGAAACAGAGAGCGGGGGTGGGAGGGCCGTCAAGCCAGGCCCTGCTGCCCCTCCCCCGGTGGGGGGGGGAGAGAGAGAGAGAGAGAGAGCGTGCTTCTCCTGGTGCGCTTCTGGCCCCCCTCCCGGCCCCGTGCCCCACTCACCGCATCCTGTCCCAGGGGAGGGAGGGTCTCAAAGTCATCCAGGTTGGACTGGGCGGCGTGCACGGCCTGCATGCTCGAGTTGATGGTGCCCGTCAAGGCCTGCTGAGCTGAGGTCTGCGAGAGGAGGAGGAGGAGGAGGAGGAGGAGGCGGGTCAGGATCCTGCCAACACAGTGGGCAGGAGCCGCGCCTGGGGAGGGAGGGAGGGAGGGAGGGAGCGAGGGAGGGAGGGAGACGACAGCCCCGCCCCGGCGGAAGCAGGGGCACTGGAGAGCGCAGGTCCCTTACCAGAGGGGGCATGTGCCCGCGGTGCATCTGGCCACTGGTCATCTGCTGCTGGGCCTGGGGCATGGTGCCCATCTGGAAGTTCTCCGGCCCTCCCGCACCCGGACGGATGATGGCAGGAAGGGCCACTGAGCCGTGCTCCACCTTGTTCACCTGGTTGAACTGCTGCTGCAGCACTGTGGACCTGCCAGGCAAGAGAAGCCGCAAAGTGACCGACCGCCCCACCCCCACCCCCGGGTCCAGGGCCAGCACCGGCTCTACACGGCTGAGCAGTCATCCCCCCACCCCCACCCCACCCCCTCCCTCCCTCCCGGAGTGCCCGCCACACGCCCCCGCTTCATGCCACACAGAGCAGTCAGCCTGCCCGAGACACCCTGCCGCCACCCCCCCCACCCCCCAGCCTTACTTTTTGGGAGAGACAGAGTCCTCGAGCATGGTGGATTCCTCGTCTCCCTCCATCCCAAAGTGGTCCTTGCTCTTTTTCTGAGGGCCAGACAATACGCCACTCACTCAGTCAGTCACGCAGGAAGCAGCCTTCTCCTGAATCAGAACCCCGTCCCCCGTCCCCCATCCCCCATCTGTCCAGGGCTGCGGGTGCTGGAGACCTCTCACTTCACCTAGTGCCTGATGCTCCTAACTGGAGAGGCCGGGGCTTGAACCGGGGCCCTTCTGCATGCCAAGCAGCGGCTCTGCTTCTGAGCTATGCCCCGACCACTGAGCCAATTTCCCCGTTGGCTGAGGTGGGACAAAGCCCGGCTACCCTGTCTGCCTCCCGATCCTGGCCAGCTGACTCACCGGGACTAGAGGCCACCTCCAGGCCCTGCAAGGGTGACACGGCCCCTCACCTGGCTTGCCAGTTCATGGAGGGGGCAGGGAGCCTGACACCAACAGCCCAGCTTTACAGCCTCGCAGAGGTGGCCGTAGCATCATCACTCTCCGGGCCAAACAAAAGTGGCCTTGCTGCAGGCAGATGCCAAGTCCAGCCAGCCCAGGGCTCTGTGCCCCTCCGGGCAGCCCCGCCATCCCTTTCTGCCTGCCAGCCTGGCTGAGCTTTGCCCCCATGTGCCCAACAAGCAGGTGGTGGCAGCTGCGGCAGTCCTCCGGGGGCCCCGAGGGGACCGGACCCCAGCCCCTCCAGGGCCTCCCTCCTCACCTTCTTCAAGATGATGTCGATGTAGCCGGCAATGAGCTGGGCTATCTGCTCCCCTTCCGTCGTCTGCACGGAGTAGTAGCCGTCCTGGTAGTCGCCAAAGTCCTGCAACAGCAAAGCCAGAGGCCGCGGATGCCGCACCAGCGCTCTCCGTGGGAACGCACCCCGGCGACACCAGGGCAGCCGCTGGCCCGTTCCCACTCCGAGGCCACTTCCTGAGCCCCGGCACCCTCCGCTCCCCGCCCACGAGAGCAACAGGAGCAGGCAGAGGACAAGCGGGAGATCGGGGGGGGGTGCTGCCACCACGGGGGGGGGAGAGGACCAGGCCGCCAGGACACGTGGCAGATGCCGGAAGGCGGTGGCAGCAGAGACCAGGGCTGGGGAAGGAGGGGGGTGGGTGGGGATTACCAGAGTGAAGCTTTTGGGGAGGCGGCCCAGCGCTTGATGTTGGTGAGGTTCCACTCCTGGATGACCTCCTTGGTCTTCTCGTCCACGCGCATGACGCACTCCTTGGTGATGCCCAGCAGGCGGGGGACCAGCTTGTTCTTCCCCTTCATCTTCTCCTGCAGGCCACAGAAGAGACCGGGGGGAGGGGGGCACACACGGTGAGCCAGGGCGTTTCCCCCCGCCCCCCCCCCCACAGGGACCGGCACATTGTCCTGGCAACAGCCCCTCTCGGAGCCCACCCCCTCACCTTGACTAAGAAAAAGGAGACGCCGTAGGTCTTGAGGGAGCGGGCGAGCTTCACGTAGCGGACCTTGGCCTCGATCTCACTCATGTTGCCGCAGTTCTTGTGGGCCTGCAAGAGGAGCACGCCGGGAAGCCTCCAGCCATCTTGCCTCCCGGAAGCCTTCCGCAGTACACACACCCCACCCCACCCCCTCGGGCCCCCATCGGCACAAGCCCCGCCGGCTCTGCTCCAGCGGCTGCAGCTGCGCCTCCCCTCGCACTGGAAAGGGTCCGGCCAGGGCAACCGCAGGACACGGGAGGACACAGAGGCCATACCCAGCTGGGACCCCCAAGTAACCCGGCTGCAGCCCACCCCTGCTCCTGACGACTGTCCCTGTACGGGTGCGTGCTGCACACACGATGCACGCAACGGAAATGCCAGCGGCACATTCAGGGAGCAAACTACTTACAGACTCCCCACGGCCCACGGCAGGGGCCAGGTCGGACTAAGGAGCAGAACATGGCCGGGAGGAGAAAACCGGAGCACGCTGAGAGGTCCCGATTCCAGGAGGCGTTTTCACTGCCCCCCCCCCCAACTTCCACTCACCATGAAAATCTTGCGCTCCCCCTTCTGCTTAATGTACTCCTTGGGCAGAAAATCCTTCAGACTGTAAGAAGGGAGACAGAGACCTCAGGCACTGGGAGACAGAGACCTCAGGCACTGGGAGACAGAGACCTCAGGCACCGGGAGACCGAGCAAGAGGGCCCTCCTCAAAGGTTTCCCGCGGTGATTGGACAGGATGCCCCCCTCCCAGCAGGGTGGAATAAATAAGGAGCGGCCAAAACTGGGGGGGGGGGGGGGGTGCGCACATGCGTGCGTGTTTGATGACATCCATGAACATCCCCCAGGGGGGCCGTGGTCCTCAGTGGGAGCCTGCCCCACCCCCAGTCCTGCCCAGCATGGGCCACGGCACCCCCACCCTCCCCCCGGCCCCCTCCGCAGGGCCAGCCGCACTCACTCCAAGAATCCGGGCTTGTGCTTCTGCTCGTTATGAGGGCCGAACTGGATCTGGCACTGGTACCCCGCAAACTCGCAGGCCTTGTCGAAGGAGACGGGGTGGGAGCCGTTCAGGATGTCGTCTCGGGCCTGCGGGGGGGGGGGGAGGGAGGAGAGAGAGGAAGGCAGCACCGTGACCAAGGCTCCCTCTAAGCTGCGGAGTCCGGTGAGCACAAATTCTGCTTTGTGAGCTGCTGGCATTAAAGTTCTGAGTGAGCGATTTGGCTGCTGTGTAAATTAGTTTGCTCTGGAGTTATCCTTCCTGAGCTAAAGCAAAACTCTGTGAGCTGGGAGCTAAAAAGCTGTGAGCTAGCTCACACTAACTCAGCTTAGAGGGAACCCCGACCGTGACATCTCCTCCCTGGGTCCGGGGAGCCCCGGGACGAGGCCCGCAGCCTCTGTCTGCCCAGGGAAAGGCCCAGCAGTGCGGCTGGGGCCCCCGCTCCAGAGACCAGGCCGGCGGCCAGGGAAGGGGTCGCACCTGCACATAGAGAAGGTTGAGCTGCACGGGGTCCCGGGAGTCCACGTTCTGGTCCGAGTAGAAGAACTTCCGCCGGAGGAGCAGGGTCTCGCTGTCGTCGATGCCTTGCTCGCGCAGAGTGCGCCCGTGGTCCAGCCAGTTCACTGTGCCCAGGGAGGGGAGCACGCGGTGAGCGCCAGGGGCGGCGGCGGCGGCAGCTCACGGTCCAAGCTGCTCCTCCGGGCAGCAAGCACTCTGGCCGGCCCCTCCCCGACCCCCAGCTGCCCCCCCCACCCACCCCCCTCAGCACCGCCAGCTCTGCCCCAGGCTCACGGGACTCCCCTCCTCTTGGCCTTGCTGGCCCTGCCGGGGGGGGGGCAGCTCCCAGCATGGGAGAACATCAGGGGAGCCCCGCTGGGCCAGACCGGGAAGGGCCCGTCTAGTCCGGCATCCTAGTCCATCCGGCCGCCCACCTTTTGCCCGGGGAGACGGGACACAGGGGCCAAGGCCTCCCCCTCCGAGGCACTTTGAGTCCAGTGAAAGGTTACCCTGAGAGTTTATCCCAGCCCTCTGCTTCGTCCTCCTACCCCGCCCTGGCTAAGCCTAGTCAGGCGTCTTCGGTGGGGCACTCTTGTCAGAAGCCTCCAGGGGTCCAAGCACAGGGTGCCTACAGGGTCACCCTTTGGGGAGGGGGAGGGGGAAGCCCCACCCCCCACCCCCTTCTGAGTTTTTTAAAGTGTTCCTGTTTTTTTCCTCTTCTCTCTGGAAGGGCAGGAAGCGAGGTCAAAGACCAGCCATAGTTATGCAAATGACTCAGATTACAAAGTATCTGGTGTTAGGGGAGTCTCCAAGTGACTCCTGGAGATTTCCCAGAATGCCTTCCAGGAGGGCTCCCAGGATGCACCTGTGAGACCTGGACAGACCAGGTCAAAAGGGGTGGAGAGAGTGATGTAAAATGGGTGGAGCCAGAGGTGTAATAAAAGTGCTCGCTCCCAGGAGGAGAGGAGGTCTCTGGGTGCCGGGCCTGGGCAGAGGACAGACTGCTGAGCTCCGGCCGTGTGGCCTGGCCCGCTGGCTGCAGGGAGCCCGAGGTCAGGGGACAGCCTTAGAACCTCTTGCAGCTCTCCAGGTTTGTGCGTCCCTGAACCCTGATGTGTGCCCTCTAATTAGAGTAAGTTTTAGAACCCGGGAAAGGAGGATGCGCTTATCACCAACTTTTCTGTGTTCTGCCCTGTGCTGATCTGCTGTTGCGATTAAGTGTGCTTGAACTTACTTTCTCTTTAATAAATCCTTTTCAATATTGGGTGTGGCGCCACGTTTCTGGACCGCAGAGTCCTCCGGCCGCTTGGATAGGCTATTAATTTCCCAGATGGGGAGGGAAGTGGTCAAGGCACTTGTTGCCAACCCTCCAGGGGAAAACGGAAGCTGCCTTTGGTCCCCGTGGTAACCAGACACTGTGCGGCAGGAAACCTTCCGGCCCGGCCTCGGAAACGGGAAGGGGGACGGAGAGTCCAGTTCCTCTCCTGCAGGACCCCCTGAGCTGAGCAGGTGGTGGCAGCGAGCCCTAGTGGCAGGAAGTGGAACCGCACCCTCCAGGAAGCCGAGGGGGGCAGGCAGAACAGGGCTTCACTTCTCAGAAACCACGCTCGTTTCATTTCTTTGTTTGTTTATTTTGTCTCCCACCCTCCCTGCCAAGGCAGGCTCAGGGCAGCTTACAGAAGATATGTTAAAACAGCAGAATATTTTTTCTCAGCCAGCCTTGTAGCTCAGCGTTCTTAATAGTTTTGCCTTTAACAACAGTCTTTACTAATTAACCTGTGAGCGATGTTAGGCTAAGTGCCCTGCAATTTCCTGGATTCCCTCTAGGGTCCTTTTAGAAAACTGTCCCTCTCAACCCGACGGCACAGAGATCGATTTCAGGGACCAGTGGCATAGACCTGTCATTTGCCTTCCAGATCCGGGGCTCCTGGCAAGGTGGCAAGAGGAAGGCCCTCCTCCTCCTCCTCCTCCTCCCCCGCCCCGTGCCCCCCCCCGTTGGATCAGCAGCAGCAGCAGAGGTTCTTCCTGGGCCGCCCACGTTGCTGCCACGCATCTTGCTGGGGGGGCCCTCCCCGAGCAGTGCCCCCCACTTCCCCCCTCGGCCTCGCCCCCCCCCCGGCACACTCACGCTCATCATCCGTGTGCAGCTTCTGCTTCAGCTTCTCCATCTTCTTCTCGTCCCTCAGGAGGGTCTTGTCTTTCTTGAGGGTGCCGGTCTGCTCCTCCTTCTTCTCCTCCATGATCTCCCTGACGAGGGAGTACTCGTCGTAGTTAGTGATGCCTGCAGGGGGGTGAGAAGAAGCACTCCTGCCAACATGCCACACGGCCATGCGCTCAGCCAGAAGACGGAGGCAGCGCCAATGTCCCAGCCATGCCCCGCCCCGCCCCCAGTTAAGAGGCAGGAGGAACCAGCTCTGGGTTCCAGGAACAGCCCCTCCTCCCCACGGCAAACCCCCCACCCCCCGCCTCTGCGCTCACCAATCCTGGCACAGATGGTCATGAGCATGTCCGTAACCGTCTTGGAATCATCCACCATGACAGTCTTGACGGTCCCATCCAGCATGCGGACCTTCAGGGGCCGCTGCTTCTTCTTGTACTCCATGGTGTCCTGGAAGGGACAGGGCCACGAGGCCAGGTCAGCTGCAGCAGGCTGCCACCAGGCAAGGGAACCTCCAGGACCACCCAGGGGAAGGCCAGGACAGGCACCCAAAATGGATTGAGCCAGTCCCGCCGGGAAGCCTGGAGAAAGGACGGACGTACCCCATTGCGGAGCATGTAGTAGTCCAGAGCCTTCCCAGCTTCCAGCCAGATCCCTTTCTTCGGGTCCTCATCCGACAGAAACAGGCCGAAGTCATTGGCTGGAAAAGAGCAGCGACTCTCCTGGAACGTGCCCTGGAGCCCAGAGCCCACGCCAGCAGCCACGCCTTCGCGTACGGCCTCTGAGCACCCACGACGTGCACAAGCACAAGTGAATCTCTCAAGAGGGTACAGCCAATGTGAGCTACTTTGTGAGCGAGCGATTTGGCTGCTGCATAAACTAGTTTACTCTCGAGCCCTCCCTTCCTGAGCGAAGACAGAAATGTGTGAGCTGGAGGCTAAAAAACTGTGAGCCAGCTCACACTTACTCGGCTTAGAGGGAACACTGGATACAGCCCATCCGGAGCAAAATACTGCGGCCTCTCTCCGAATCGAGGCAGGCTGCTGGGGTGACACAGAGTTTAAGAGGCCAGTTCCCTGTGCGCACCGAGGGAATCCTGACTGTACATTCGCCCTACGGCAAATATTAGGGCTTGGCCCGTCCGCTTAAAGCACAAGTGCTGGAGACAGCTCAACAAGCCAGGACAAAAAGGGGAAGACGCTGCAGCAGCAGCACCAGCAGCACCAGCAGCAGCAAATGTCAACCTGAATTTGTGAACAGGCCGCTCCCTTCCCCTATGTCAGCCCCCACCGCAGTCTTCTTGCAGTCCCGCGGGAGCCAGGACCCCAGGGTCCCTGCTACGGGGCTCGTGTGATTATGGCCGTGCAGGAAACCCGCTTGCCTCTGACTCCTGGGAAAGGTAAAGGTCCCATTTGCACTGAGGACCCTGAGGGAGAAAGACGGGGATCGGCCAGGAGTTATGCCCGGTAGTCCCACAGGCTACAAAAACCAGGCTTTGGATTTTTCACTTGGGCAGCCTGGTCAACGGGTGTCTATGCCGGGCCTTGCTGGGACTGCAGGTCAGAGGCCAAGAATTTCTGGCCCCGATTTTTGGACTTCAGACATATAAGCTCTTATTGCACAGGCTTTAGGCCACGGGCAATAACAAGCAGCACGCTGGGCCAGCAGCGTTCACCAGTCAGACCAAGCCAGGCGGCTCTTCCCCCCCCAAACAGAGACTCTGCCCCCCCCCCAGCTGAGCTTCCTGCGGCACCGTCCTCGGGGGGGGGGGCAGCGGCCATTCTGCCCAAGAGGACAAGCAGTCAAGCAGCCAGCCACACTCGGGGCCCCGAGTCGGAAGAGGGAACACCCAGAGACTAAACCAGAACACACACGAACACACACAGACACGCACCCAGTAATTCTGGCTTCAAGGGACGGGTGGTGCATGTGGCCCCCCACCCCCCCGAACGAGACCTCCAAAACAGAAGGGTCCGGCTGCCTTCCCTTGTCAGAAAGGAGGGCCCCTCTGGCCTCAGGGAAAGGGGTGCCACCCAGCCGGCCGGCCAGCCCGTCACTTACGCTGCCCCATCTGCGCCTCGGGCACCCGCTCCCGGATGATGCGGCAGGCGTCGTACACCATGGTGGAGGGCTCGAACTGCATCGTCTTGACCACATTGCCGATGCTGATCTTGAGGGACAGGGCGACCATGGTGGCCGAGAGGGGGTCCCCGCTCCTGCTTCACCTGCGAGAGAGAGACAGAGAGGGGGGGGAAACACACACACCCTTGTTACTCCTGCGGGGCGGGAGGAGGGGAGTGAGAAAGAGAGAACATAAGAACATAAGAACATAAGAGAAGCCAATGTTGAATCAGGCCAATGGCCCATCTAGTCCAACACTCTGTCACACAGCGGCCAAAATATACCAGGTGCCATCAGGAGGTCCAGCAGTGGGGCCAGGGCACCAGAAGCCCTCCCACTGCTGCCCCCTCCAGCACCAAGAATAGAGTGCATCACCTGCCCCAGACTGAGAGTTCCCATCTATACCCTGTGGCTAATAGCCACTGGTGGACTTCTGCTCCATATGTTTATCTAATTCCCTCTTGAAACTGTCCATGCTTGCAGCTGCCACGACCTCCTGTGGCAGTGAATTCCATATGTTAATCACTCTTTGGGTGAAGAAGTATTTCCTTTTATCTGTTCTAACCCGACTGCTCAGCAATTTCATAGAGTGCCCACGAGTTCTTGTATTGTGAGAAAGGGAGAAAAGTACTTCTTTCTCAACCTGCTCAATCCCATTCATAATCTTATAAACCTCGATCATGTCACCCCTCAGCCGTCGTTTCTCCAAGCTAAAGAGCCCCAAGCGTTTTAACCTTTCTTCATAGGGAAGGTGTTCCAACCCTTTTATCATTCTAGTTGCCCTTCTCTGCACTTTTTCCAATGCTATAATATCCTTTTTGAGATGTGGTGACCAGAACTGTACACAGTATTCCAAATGAGGTCGCACCAATGATTTATACAGGGGCATGATGATACTGGCTGATTTGTTATCAATTCCCTTCCTAATAATCCCCAGCATAGCGTTGGCCTTCTTTATTGCAGCTACACATTGTGTAGACATTTTCAGCGAGTTATCCACTACGACTCCAAGATCTCTCTCTTGGTCAGTCTCTGCCAGATCAGGCCCCATCAACGTGTATTTATATTTAGGATTTTTGGCTCCAACGTGCATCACTTTGCACTTGGCCACATTGAACCCCATTTGCCACGTTGACGCCCACTCACCCATCCTCAACAGATCCCTTTGGAGTGCCTCACAATCCTCCCTGGTTTTCACCACCCTGAACAACTTCGTGTCATCTGCAAATTTAGCCACATCACTGCTTACTCCCAATTCCAAATCGTTAATAAACAAGTTAAAAAGCATTGGACCGAGTACTGATCCCTGTGGTACCCCACTGCTTACCACCCTCCACTGAGAAAGTTTCCCATTTATACTCACTCTCTGTTTCCTATTTATAAGCCAGGTTTTGATCCACAAGAGGACTTGTCCTTTTATCCCATGACTATTGAGCTTACTTAGGAGCCTTTGATGAGGAACTGTATCAAAAGCTTTCCGGAAGTCAAGGTAAATAATATCTATGGGGTCCCCCTTGTCCACATGTTTGTTCACTCCCTCAAAAACACTAATAGGTTAGTGAGACAAGATCTTCCCTTACAGAACCCATGCTGAGTCTGCCTCAATAGTTTTTGTTCATCAATGTGCCTACTAATTCTTTCCTTAATAACAGTTTCCACCAACTTACCCGGTATCGATGTCAGACTGACTGGCCTGTAATTTCCCGGATCTCCCCTGGAGCCCTTTTTAAAGATGGGAGTGACATTAGCTACCTTCCAGTCCTCAGGAATGGAGGCAGATTTTAAAGAAAGATTACATATTTTTGTCAGGAGATCCACAAGTTCACATTTGAGTTCTTTCAGAACTCTCGGATGAATGCCATCCGGGCCTGGTGATTTATTAGTTTTTAAATTGTCCATCAGTCGGAGGACTTCCTCTCTTGTCACCACAATCTGATTCAGGTCTTTCAAACCCCTCCCGAAATCGGTGCTTCTGGAGTGGGCAAACACTTCTCCTCTTCCACAGTGAAGACAGAGGCAAAAAATGCATTCAGCTTCTCAGCCATTTCCCTATCATCCTTCACTACTCCTTTTACCCCTTGGTCATCCAAGGGCCCCACTGCCTCCCTGGCTGGCTTCCTACTTCTAATGTATTTGAAGAAAGTTTTATTGTTGGTCTTTATGTTTTTTGCGATATGCTCCTCATATTCCCTTTTTGCTTGCCTGATCACAGACTTGCATTTTATTTGCCATAGTCTGTGTTCCCTTTTATCAACCTCACTAAGACTAGCTTTCCACCGCTTAAAGGAATCCTTCTTACCTTTTACAGCTTCCATTACTTTATTTGTTAACCATGCAGGCTTTTTTCTATACCTATTTGTACCTTTCCTAACCTGCGGTATATATTTTTTCTGAGCTTCTAGGATTGTCTTTTTAAATAGTCTCCAAGCTTCCCCAATGGTTTTGACCTTTTCCACTCTTCCTTTCAATTTCTTCCTCACATGTCCCCTCATACCAGAGAAGTTACCCCTTTTAAAGTTAAAAGTGGTTGCGTCAGTCTTTTTGGGCAACTCCCTATCTGTACAAATGTTAAACTCAATGACATTATGGTCACTGTTTCCAAGTGGTGCAATCACTTTTACATCTCTCACCAGGTCTTGGGTGTTACTTAGGACCAAATCCAGGATCGCCTCTCCCCTGGTAGGATCTGTGACCATCTGTTCCACAGCACAGTCATTGAGAGTGTCTAAGAACGCAATCTCTTTTTCCCGACTAGAACTCATATTGACCCAATCAATGTGTGGGTAGTTAAAGTCGCCTATTACAACACAGTTATTTCGTCTAGCCGCTATCTTTAATTCATTCATCATTTTATAATCCTCCTCTATCTTTTGATCTGGTGGGCGATAACAAACTCCCACTGTTAAGCCTCCTTTTGGACCCACTATTTCAACCCATAGCATTTCCAGAAGGGAATCCAATTCTCTTACCCTCTCAATCTTACTGGACGGTATACCCTCTCTGACATACAGAGCCACCCCACCTCCAACCCTTTCCCCCTATCCCTCCGATATAATTTATAACCAGGAATCACCGTATCCCACTGATTTTCCTCATCCCACCAAGTTTCTGAAATACCCACAATGTCTATTTCCCCCCCAACACCAAGCATTCCAACTCCCCGATTTTACCTCGGAGACTTCTAGCATTTGTGTATAAACACTTATAGTTTCCCATGTTTGTAAAGCCCACAGCCTTCCTCTTGCTGCCTCGAGACCTTGCCAGGCAGTTCCTATCATTAGCCACAGTCTCAGTGGACAATTGTAATCCATTTCCTTGTACAAAAGTAATAGCTACCCCTTCATCTCTTTGAGATGAGCCATCCTGAACCAGAGACTTTTCATCTCCTGTCGGCTTTCCCCAATTATTCAGTTTAAAAACTGCTCTGCCACCTTTTTGATTTTGAGCGCCAGCAGCCTGGTTCCTTCTCGGGACAAGTGGAGACCGTCCCTTTTGTACAGCTCCCTCTTGTCCCAAAAAGCATCCCAGTGCCTAACAAACTTGAACCCTTCCCCCTACACCACCGTCTCATCCACGCATTGAGACTCCTGATCTGTGCCTGTCTCTCCGGCCCTGCGCGTGGAACAGGTAGCACTTCCAAGAAGGCTACCTTGGAGGTCCTGGCCTTGAGTTTCCTGCCCAGCAGCCTAAATTTCTCCTCCAGGACCTGACGACTGCATTTCCCCACATCGTTGGTGCCGACGTGCACCACGACCACTGGCTCCTCCCCAGCACTATCTACCAGCCTATCTAAAACACGCGTAATGTCCGCTACCTTCGCACCAGGCAGGCAAGTCACCATACGGTCAGTACGTGGGTTCGCCACCCAGCTGTCTACCTGCCTAAGGATCGAATCACCAACTACCAAGAGCCCCCTCCCACCCTTCCCAGGGACGGTTCCTTGGTACGAAAGGATACCCGTTCACCAGCTGAAGAAGAGGTCCCTTCTGAGGGCACATTCCCCTTATCCTCAGCATGGTGCCCCTTTTCCCCTTGACCCTCATGCTCCCTGGCAGCAGCCAGGCTGCCAGATCCAGAGTGGGACATATCTAACAAGTCCCCGAGAGTCTTCCCCGTGCACCTAACTGACTGTCCCTGCTTCTCCAGGTCAGCCACCTTGGCCTCAAGGGAGCAAACTCGCTCCCTGAGAACCAGGAGCTCCTTGCACCGAGCACACACCCAAGACTTCTGACCAGTGGGCAGATAGTCATACATGTGACACTCCATGCAAAACACTGGATAGCCCCCAACCCCCTGCTGGCATGGGTTGAGAGAGCATGCGCGTGCACGGGGAGCGCTGGCTGCTGCCGTCGGCTTCTGAGGGCACACACTGCAGACAACGCGGAACAGGACAGGACAGGAGGGAGAGAGCCACGAGGGTGGCTGCAAAGCCCACTTGGCCCTCCCTTCGCTCCCTCCAGGAAGGCACCCTGTGCTCCCCCCCCGGCACATCTGCGGGCACCCACCCGCCCGCCCACCTTTCTTCGGATGAGGGCCTGCCGCCCCCACAAGGCTACCCACAGGCCGGCATCTGGACGTGTCCACCCTCCCCACGAGCACTCGTCTTTCTGCAGCCCCCCCCGCGAGTTCCACCAAGCCCGAAGTGCCCCCTGCCTCTCGGCTGAGCGGCTGCCTGTCCCTGAGCCGAGCCACAGGGAACCATGAGGGAGGGGGGGCTCTGGCTCTTTGAGAGCGGCGCCTGACGGGGGCCAGCTCCCCCGGAGCAAGCAGAGAGGCTTCGAGGCCTCTCGAGAGGAGGAGGAGGAGGACTTGGGGGCCGGAGCGAAGCGCTTGCCTCCGGCGCTCCCGGCGGCCAGGCGAGTGGGTCTGCGGGCCCCTGGGCCCCTTGTAGCCCCACTGTGCCCGGTATAGTCCCACCGGGCTGGCACCATCTCCTCCCCACGGCTGAAAGCTGTGGCTCCGGCAGCCCTTCCGGGGGACATCCGAGGAGCCGCCTAATCAGCTGGGTGGGGCGGGCGTGGGTGGGAGAAGCCATCCGTCAAGGGCCCTCTCTGGCACACGGCAGACAGACAGCCCGTGGCCCACAAGAGGAAGGCAGCTGCCAGGGAGCCTGGGCTGATAAGCCCACCAAGCAAGGAAGGAGCCCCTGAGATACACAGCTGGGGAGGAGGAGGAGGACACGGAAGCTGCCGGGAGGGAGCCGCAACCAGCCGGGCCAGCCCACCCCACCCCACCAGCAGCACCCCGCTTCACTTGCACGCTTCAGCTCCCCAGACTCCCGGGAACTTCTTCCCCTCTCCTAGGGGCGGAACCCAGCCGAAGCTGGACATTGCCTTCCACAGGCTCAGCTGCAGAACAAAGGGGGTTGGACGAGATCCTCATGGGGGTCCCCTCCACACCCCACTACTCCCTCCCTCCCTCCCAGGCACGGAAGCTGTGGGACCGGTCCGGGCCCTGCCACCACCATGGTGCCACTGGGGCCAAGCAAGGAGCTGCCCTTGCCCCCTACGAGGTGGGTGGGAGGGAACTGGCACCAGAAGCCAGCTGCCCATCACGGATGGGGCAGGTGCAAGCAGTGGTGGAAGCCTGCTGCTCTCCTCCTCCTCCATGGGGGTAGGGACACGGGCAGTGGCCACCCCCCGAGTGACAGGGGCCATGACAGCTGCACCAGTCACCCACAGGCGAAGGTTCCTCTGCCTGGGCATCAGCACTCCCAGCCCCGAGGCCCTCCCCTGCGGCCACTCTGCAGAAGGCCTTTGGCAGCTCAGAAATCAGGCGAGAGTCTCCGTCACGCCTTTTGGGCCACCCAGTCTGTGGCTTCTCAGTCGGCCCATGTGTGCCATGCATGCCATCGTGCCCAGAAGCCCTTGGAGGCACACATTTGACTTGCCCGCCCTGCCCCCTTGGCTTGAGAGTCCGCCTCCACGCACTCGGGAGTTCCGAAGAAGATGCTCCCCCCCACGTCCACCTCTCACGGAGGTGCTCCCTTCCTGCCCTTGGTACCCCAGGCAGGCCTCCTACCCCACTGCTGCCACTTGCCGAGTCCCCAGGCTGGCCTCCGCTCTCGAGCGGGAAGGTCCTTCGGCTCCGAGCCCAGCCCAGGGCCACCAGGATTCGGCCACCCCGGCGGAACCGTTCCCAGGGAGAGGGCTCTCCGCCTGACCCGGGCCGCTGCTGGCTTGCGCTTCCCCCTATCTGCTTCCCCCAGCCCCGGCGGCCCATTTCCTCTTGCCCCGGCCAGCCCTCCAGAGTCACTTCCTCTCCGGGGCCAGCACGCCCCCCCCCGCCCCCGCTCCCAGAGCCCCTCCCCCCTCCTCCCCGGGGCCACTGCGCCAGAAGCCGGGAGGGGCTTTCAGCAGCCACGGCTCCTTCTGCCTGAGATCTCGGGTGGCCGGAGGGGCCTCTGAACTGACTCAAGAGCCCAGAGGGAATGCCGCAGAGGCGGCCACCAGAACTTTGGCCTTGGGAGCCACCTGGGAATGCAAATCGTTTCCGGGGGGGGGGCCTCCTCAGACAGCAAGCCGGGCAACATGGCTTCTCCCCCCTTCCCCATTATCAGCATCATGACCTTTTTATTGCATGGCTTTCACTGGTGTGCCCCACCTCGGGCAGGTCTTTGGAAAGGGGGCATGTCAACATTAGCCCAAGGCAGGTCCAGCCGGGCTCCTCTCCTGCCGTCGCCTTTGAGTGGGCCCAAGAGCGTGCGCTCGGTGCATCTCCCCCTTTTCCTGAAGGCCACGGCAGATGCCAATGGCTTGCTCCCTCTCCAGACACCCCCTCAGCCACCCGACAAGGCCCGCGCTGCAGAAGAGAGGGCAGAGAGGGGAGGAAAGGCCCAGGCATCCGAGGCAGCACGAAGACACCAGGAGGCAGCCATGGCCTAGAGCGGAAGTCACGCGGGGAGCCCGGGACGGCCCACTGGGCAAGGTCAACACTTCCCCAAGCCCAGCGGGGAAGAAGGCAGCACCCAGGGCGGGCAGAGCAGGGCAGGGCAGGGCCAGCGGAGACCGAGAGCCAGCACTGGAGCCAGCTCAGAGAGAGACACCATTCTGGCCTCTCCCCCGCCTCCCACTTGCCCCAGGCCTCTGCCCAGGCCTCTCCCCGCCCTGGCCAGCCAGCTGCTCCCTGCGCCAGCCTGACTGGGAGTTAGCAGGGAAGGAGGTCAGAGCGGCTGCCTGTAGCCACCAGGCCAGATCCAGTTCAACAGGGGAAGGGAAGGCCGAGGGACCTCGCATCCATCCATCCATCCACCCACCCATCTGGGGGCCTCAAGCCTCCCCCCCCGGAACAGGCGAAAGGAGAAGCAAGGAGAAGACAGGCCGACCGAAACACACCTCCCCTTCCCCGCCCCCCCCAGCCAGGGAGGGTGAGCCCCAGCTCCTCTCTGCTCTGGCTGAAGCCACGGCCGTGTGGAGGGTGCCCACCGAGGCCACTCCTCTGGAGAAGGCCGGGGCTGCAGGGCAGCGCTTTCCTCTCTCTGCCGCCGCTACCGCCGCCGCCTCTCATCCGGAGACTTTCCAGGCCTGCATTCCTGAAGGGTTCCACAATGCCTGTGGCGCATTTGGAGGCCCCGGCTCCCCATTGGCTGGCAGCACACGCCGCCGCGGAGAGTGGAGAGGCACAGAAGCGCCTCTCCCTCCGGAAGAAGAGGGCGAGGGCTCAGCCAAAGGAATTCCAGAAGCCCGTGGCCTGTGTGTGTGGGGGGGAGTGAACACATCGCCTGGGGTATCTGCGTAGTTTTAGAGATATATGCGCACACACCACACGCCCCCTCAATGGCCACGATGCCATGTGCACAGGACACATCTTGCCCCCCCGACACACACGCACACATGTGCACACACAACCAATCCTCCACACTGACCCGAGGGTATTCTTCTTCACACCCCCAAGGCCAGGTAGGACTTCGAGTAATAATGCACCACAAGCACATTTTCTCTTTGACCCAGCAGCCCGCGTGGTGCTGTGGTTAAGAGTGACAGACTCTAATCTGGGAGGACCGGGTTTGATTCCCCGCTCCTCCTCCCCCACATGCAGCCAGCCGGGCGACCTTGGGCCAGTCACAGAACTCTCTCAGAGCTGCTCTCTCAGCCCCACCTGGCTCCCAGGGTGTCTGCTGCGGGGGGGGGGGAGAAGGGAAGGGGATCGTAAGCTGCTCTGAGACTCCGAGTGAATGCCGGGGTACAAATGCAACTCTTCTCCTTCTGTCTCACTCAAACACACACACACCTCCGACACAGAAACCCAGAGCACAAGGCCAGCTTTGAGCACCCACCTGCCCCAGGGACGGCTTCACGGGCATGGACTGTCTTGGGGTGGCATGACGATGCGCGTAAAATAAGGGTTAGACTGGAATGGAGGCGGGACTGTCAGGGAGGGGCTGCATTTCCTCAGGAGGTCTCAAGCGGAGAACGCAGCTCCGGGATCCTGACCTGGGCCCCACCCGCTGCCAGTGGGGAGGGAGGGAAAGGGGGGGGGCTGTCCCCTGCACACAGAGGCATGGGGCTGCCGTGGGAAGGGAGGGAAGGGAGGGGGGGGCTGTCCCTCCCCCACCAGGAGAGCTGCACTGGCAGGAGAGGGGGCAATTTCACGGCTCCCAGGACAGTCGTCGTCCCCCCCCCCGCATTTGTCCACACCGGTCCCAGAGCTCCAAAAATAGTTGAACCCCACCCCACCCCCAGGGGGAGGGACAAGGGGAACCCCAGCAGTCGACCACTGAAGTGGCAGGAGGCGGGACCTGCCGCCCCCTCAAACACTCACCAGAAGGACAGGGGACCGGGCCCAGCCCCCACTCTGTGCCTGTGGCACACCGGCGGGGTGGGGGGGGAGCGAGGAGGAGAGACAAAGCCCTCCCCCCAAGGAAAAGGATTCTGAATTTCCTAAGGGGCCACACGTACAGGCCTTGAGATGGGCCTTGAGATGCCCTCCCTCTCCGCCCAGGGCCAGACGCAGGAACGGAAACGCCCTTCGGTGACCCTTCCTGGACCAAGTGACTCAGCACACACACACAGACACACACACATGCGCACGCGAAAGGAAGCGAAAGGAGGACGCGCACAGCGGAAGCGAAGGTCCCCGTCCAGGCCTGCAGGGCGACCAGACAAACGCCTGGCAGCGGAGAACAGGAGAAGGGCCGTGCGGGATCAGAGCAGTCAGCGAAAAGCCCCTGGGAAAGCCCACCAGCCGGATGAGGAGGAAGGCGTGCGAGGCCGGTCTCCAGCCGGGCCGAGGAGACCGAGGGGGCCAATGAGCTTTCAGCAGAAGGTGGTCTCACGCGCTCATATGCCGGGACTCCAAGGCAGACCGCTGCTGGGCCTGGAACTGGCAGTTCCTGGTTTCATGACGGTCGTGCCCGCCTGTTAGGAGCCTCTTCCTTGAGCCTGGCTGTGGCCCGGCCTGCAGAGGAGAGGCAACGGGCAGCCAGAGCCAGGGCCTGCCCGGTGGTGGGGCCACACCTCGGGAACGCCCCCCCCCCTCTCTCTCGAGGCTTGCCTCGAACCTGCCTCACTGTCCTTTTAACTCAGGGTAAAACTCTCGGGTACAACAAGGCCCGGGAACACTTTGTGCCGGAAAAGATCTCAGACCGTCTTCTCCCATCTGAGATTTATCCAAAAATGACTCAGTTCACGGAAAAAATGTTTTCCATTCCTTGCATATGTCACTACAAATAATATCCAACCACATGAACCCTCTCACCGGACTCCGCTGCATCTTTAAATATCAAGCATTCGTCTAGATAGGATAGATTTGTTATAACCTTGGCTTGGTGCAACGCTTGGCCCTGCAGTGCTCCCTTGGCACCGGCAGACGACTCTCGTTGTTAATGATGCGCATGCATGTAATTTATTGTTTTACTGTCTGCTAGTATATTCACTAAGTTTAATTGCTATAACTCACTGATTGTATGTATTTCCTAGTGGTGTTGTAAACTTTATCAAATACTAACAAACATTTTTTAAAAATTAAAACCCTGTTTTCTACAGTCTGCTTCTAGACTAAGGACAGCCTTACGAATGTCAGATTAGGACGCAGAACTTTTTTATGACTCGTCTTATTCTTCACAATTTCGTAACACGGCTGTGTTTTTATGACTTTATTGTATCGTTCTCCCTTTGTGAGTTGCCTGGAGTCGGTCTCCGGAGAGGCAGCATGTTCACGTATTTCCTTTACATAAATCAAAGCCCTTTGGCATTAATCTGAGCAGCCCGTTCAGCTTCCTTGCACTGAAGGCAGGTGAGTGAAGAGGCGCCTGCGACCACCCCCACCCCCCCGCAGGAGCAGCGGCAGCGGCAGCCAGTCCTTGTCTTCTGCCACGTCAGCATCCTCCTCCGCAAGAGGACAGACTCGGAGGCCGACACCAAGCACCGGCACCCTGCAGGCTCCCCATCACGCACCTGGGCAGGCTCCCCAGGGAGGGAGGCAGGCAGGCAGCAAAAGCCACCCGAGGGGCCCGGCGGTGGTCCCCAAAGAGCAAAGCAAGGGGATTGCAGGGGCCCCGGGGGTCAGATGGCCCCACCCCTACCGAGTTTGGGGGATGCAAACGGCAAGGGCCACGGTCTGGGGGTGGAGGGAAGGGGCCTCATGACTGCTCCCGGCAGGACCTGCATTCCACAGACCTCAAGGCGCAAGCACCGATCGAGCGCTTCTGCCAGGCGAGGGAGGGAGCGCTGCAAAATGAACCCACGGGCTGGCGGGGAATGAGGCCACTCCGGGGCTGGCTGGGAGGCCGGGGGCAGAGGAGCACCCACTCCAGAAGATACTGGAGAGAGACCAGCCGATGCCCCCCCCCCCGCTTCTTTCCCCCCGGGGGGAGGGACGAGGCGGGAGGGAGCCACGCTTGCCTTTCCAGGTCGGTTGAAAAGGCCACTGAAAGAGCGCGTCTGGAGCACGCTGCGTCTTCGAAAACACGGCCTAAGTGCTCAGCTTCCCCGACAGACGGAAGCCACAGGGCACTTCTTCCTGGAGACCGAAGCAAAGAGGAGCGTCCAGGCAAGGGCGGAACGAGACGCTGCTCCCGCCAGCCCCGCTCAGCTGGGAGACGAGGCGGGAAGAGCTGGTGGTTGGCCTCAGCTGTGAGACCGGAGGGTGTTTGGGAGGGGGCGGAGGGGAGGTCCCCGCTGGTGGCTCCCGAGAGAGTGTGCCGCCCACGGATGCAGGAAAGCCCGGCCAGGGAAGGAGGCCCCACTGGCTCCTGGGAGGAAAGCCACAGGCCAAGCGGCTGGCTGGACCCCAGAGCCCGGGATGATGAAGAATCAGGAGAAGGCAGGAGTGGCCATCCAAGCAGTGCAGAGTTCCTGCCAGAAGCACTCAGGTGTGGGGCAAACAGCCACATCCAGCAGGGCGGCTGAGGGGCAACGCCTGGCCGGGGGTAGGGGGGGGCGCTACTCCAGGTAAGAACACCCAAGAGCTGGCGTGCAGGAGGAGGGTCCCGGCACGTCTAGACCAGCATCCTGTTTCACACAGAGGCCAGCCAGATGGATGGAGAGCCTTCAGAGGGGGCCAGGATGCACAACAAAGCCCCCTCCTGTTTTGTGGCCCCACACAGCACTGCTGTCCAGAGGGCTGCTCCGTCCAGCCACGTCCTCCACGAGGGGCTGCCGTCACATCCCTCCCCCTCCTGTGCTGGTGAATGCCACCAGTCCGGCCATCCGTTGAGTGAAGCGGTCCCACTTCCTTGTCTGTCCTGGATCCTTAGCCCGCTAAATTCACTGGGTGCCGGGGAAGGGGCATGGCACAGATCGACCTCTGCCGCTCCACACCCCCACGCCAAGGAGTCACTGCCAGCTACAATGGGCTGGCGGGAGGGGCTCTGACCACCCCCAGCCCAGGGAACCCTGCTGGCACGGCAAGGCGAGGAGGAAGGGCCCATTCCAGTTAAAAGTATGGTCGCTCCACAACAGAGCTGCACAGGGCATGAGCAGGTCACAGATTCTAATTAGACAGCAGGATCTGTAACTGGTTGATGGATGGCACCCAACGAGTGCTCGCGAAGGGTTCCTCATCCCCTTGGAGGGGAGTGACAAGCGGAGTGCCCCTCAAGGAACTGTCCTGGGAGGACCTGTTTTGTGCAACACCTTTATCAGTGATTAGGATGAAGGGACAGAGGGAATGCTCATTAAATCTGCAGATGGTACTAAATTGGGAGGGGTAGAAAAGACAGTAGAAGACAGAGTCAGGAAACAGGACGATCTTGACAGGCTGCCAAACTGGGCTAAAGCAAATAAAATGAATTTCAATGGGGATAAATGTAAAGTCCAGCATTTAGGTAGGAAAAATCAAATGCATAATTATAGGTTGGGAGAGACTTGTCTTGGCAGTAGTATGTGCAAAAAGGATCTAGGGGTCTTAGTAGACCGTACACTGAGCATGAGTCAGCATAGTGATGTGCTTGCTAATAAGGCAAATGAGATTTTGGGCTGTACCAACAGACGTACAGTGTCCAGATCACATGAAGTGACGGTATCGCTTTACTCTGCTCTGGTTAGACCTCACCTAGAGGACTGTGTTCGGTTCGGGGCACCACAATTTAAGAACAATATAGACAAGTTGGAACGTGTCCAGCGGAGGGCAACGAAGATGGGGAGGGGTCTGGAGACCAAGTCCTGTGAGGAAAGGCTGAAGGAGCTGGGCATGTTTGGCCTGGAGAGGAGACGACGGAGAGGTGATAGGAGAACCATCTTCAAGTATCTGAAGGGCTGTCCTATAGAGGATGGTGCGTAGTTGTTTTCTGTTGCCCCAGAAAGTCAGACCAGAACCAACAGGTTCTAAACATGAGGAAGAACTTCCCGACAGTTACAGTGGTTCCTCAGGGGAACAGGCTTCCTCGGGAGGTGGTGGGCTCTCCTCCTTTGGAGGTTTTCAGACAGAGGCTAGATGGCCATCTGATAGCAACAATGCGGATTCTGTGAACTGAGGCGGATCACGAGAGGGAGGCTGCAGGAAGGGCTGCCTCGGTGCTTCGTTCTCGTGGCCCTTTCTGACACACCCAGGGAAATGCTGATGGCCACTTTGGGGTCAGGAGGCAATCCTGGAGGGGGTTTTTTGGTCATCTTCCGGGCATGGAACAGCGGTCATTGTGGGTGTGGGGGGGAAGGTATTTGTGAATTTCCTGCATTGTGCAGGGGGTTGGACTAGAGGACCCTGGAGGGCTCCAAAAAGAAACTGGCAGGTGCTGCTGCTGCCGCCGCCGCTCCCCAAATGGACAGGAGCCACTTTCCCCTCGCCTTCCTCCACATGCCAGGATCCTGGCCACGGGAGGAGGCCAGTGGAGGGCACGGGTGGGGCAGGGGCGAGTCCAGGACCGCCAGTTCACAGGTGGGCATCAGGGCTGGGAGAGAGCCCGCTCTGCCAGAGGCCAGGCTCCTGAAGGGGGGCGGGGGCCAGTGGGGTCCAAGGCAGCTTCATCCGACCTTCCGGCAGAGCTCCAGCCACCCCCAGGCAGCAGGGGCTCTCCGGCCCCCACCCCAAGTCCAGGGCGGGAACGACCTCTGCCACCCGCGGCCTACCCAGCACTCCAGGGGGCAGGGCAAGGGGTGGGAAAGGAGGGGCCAAGAGAGCCTCTGCCGGGGCCAGGAGGCCGGACAGCAGGCAGACCTCTCAAGGCTTCCGGCAGCCGGGCTCCCAAGCCCCAGGGGGTGCGGGGGGGGAAGACGGACGTGCCCCAGGCAGGAGAGTCAGCCAGGCACCCCACCACCAAAGTGGGCGCGTGGGTCTCCTGTCTCCTCTCCTTAGCCGGGGAGCAGACGGGGGGGCTCTCTCTCTCTCTCTCTCTCCCCCCCTCTCTCAGACTCAGCCATTAAGTGCCATCAGAGCCAAACCCCCAGCAGAGGCTACGTGAGGTCACCCCCCCACACACACACACACCCCAATCTCCTCCTGCAAGAGGGTGGCCAGCGAGGCCTTTGGGGCAGGCAGGCTCCTTCCTCCTGCGTTCTCTGCACCCAGGGGTCAAACTGACAAGCACAAGCGTTGAGGAACTCCCTTCGGTTCCTGCAAATGTTCCCTTTTCTGACGCAGAAGGCGACAGCTCCAACCTGGAAGCTCCAGGGCCCATCCCCAACAGTATAAGGGGGGAGGGGGGCAGTTTCCACGGTCTCTCTCCCCTCCACAGCACTTCCCCCACTTCCTCAGAGACCCCAAGTGCATTCCAAGGGAAGCCTTACTGCACCGAATGACAATGTACTAAAAGCTTCACTGAATATCCAAATTTATTAGCACTTCCTACTTACGTAACAGGAATGTCTACTTTCTGACATCTCTAAAAATACGATTGTTTTCTGTTTCTGTGTGATAATGCTGAGGTCAACCCGGTTTTGCTGAGCCCAGATAACAAAACCTTCCTTTGTTTATTAGAAGGCAGACTATTTGGATTTTTCAACTTTTATTTCTTTCCTTAGTTTCCCAGCCGGCTGAAACAGAGTTATGCTGAACCGCGAGAACTTGCTGCTCTCCTCCCAGATTTATATTAAAGTATTATAAACTTAGATTGTCGGACCTCTGGAAACATAAATACATCTGGAAAAACTGCTGAAGCCATGCTGAGCCCATGGGAGAGAGCAAAATATAAATCAAACCAAAAAGAAAAAGAAATAGGTCATTATTTCCTTGAATAAAACCAAGATGTTTTATTCTGAATCAGACCACTGGCCAGCGTCACCCACTCTGACCGGCAGTGGCTCTCCAGGGCCTCTCACAGGCAGAGGACTCTCACATCACCTACGACCTAAGTCTTTCCAAGTGGAGATGCCGGGGCCTGAACCACCTGTGACCTTCTGCGTGCTGAGCGGGTGCTCTGCCACTGAGACACGGCCCTTCCTCAGGGCTTCCCAGCATGCACACAGCTGGGAGGCAAGGGTGACATGTGGAACCACCCTTGTATATTTAGAGGCGAGTCTGGCCCTACTCATCTACCTGGGGAGACTGGGAACCTTGGGGAGCCCGGCACGCCCCACCACAGGGAGCCCCTTCAGGCAACAAGAGGGCTTCTCGACGCATCAGGAAAACAGATGCCCAGGGGGGACCCAGAGAAATGTAGCCCGTCAGGACAGCCACCTTTCTCCATACAGGCACAGCCCTCTGAAAGAGGAGTGCCCCCCCCCCAAGAAAGATGCCCAAAGTATGGAAATACGAAGCTGTTTCAGCCTTCCCTCCGCACGGCCTTTCCCATCTGATCTCAGCCTTCTTTTGCGAGATTCCATCCCGGCCAGCAATGCAGCCTAAGCCCACCGAACTCCACAGAGACCAGACTAGGAGGTTTCAAAGGGGGTTTGGGACAAACAAGCTTTTACTCAAAATGCATAGTGGGAAAAAAGTTAAGAGAATATCCAAGCGTGATGATAATTACTATTTATACTTTCCACATATATATTTACACTTCTTTGTTTATATGTAAATAATTGTGGCAACAATATCACCTATACGTTCAATGACAATACAGTATTAAAGAGTTCAGCATTTTCAACGTTATAAAGTTTAACTGGACATCCAAATATGTTGGCAGTCCACTGCGACTGTATGAAAGTGACCCTGCACAAATAATACACTTTGGGGGTTTTACTGCAGAATTTCTTTTCTATCATCATCTTTTATTTGTTCCTACCTCAGACGTAAACTATAAGGAGAGTTGGACTATAAGGAAGGCCAAGCGCCAAAGAATAGATTCTTTTGAACTATGGTGCTGGAGAAGACTCTTGAGAGTCCCTCGGACTGCAAGGACTTCAAATCGGTCAATCCTAAAAGAAATCCATCCTGACTGTTCCCTGGAAGGCCAGAGACTGAAGCTGAAGCTCAAATACTTTGGCCACCACCAAATGAGAAGGGAGCCCTCACTGGAGGAGAAGACCCTGATGATGCTGGGAAAGACTGAAGGTCAAAGAAGAAGAAGGGGGCGGCAAAGGATGAGATGGTTAGACAGTGTCATTGAGGCAACGAATACGAAATTGAGCAAACTTCAGAGGACGCCGGAAGTCAGGAGGGCCTGGCGTGATCTGGGCCATGGTGTTGCAAAGAGTCGGACTCGACTGTGCGACTGAACAACAACAACACCACCTCAGATGGCAGCAGTCAAGAGACGTGCGCAGGCGTGGCAAAGAGGGCAGCAGTTTGTAGCTCTGAAGTATTAGGCCTACTTGCATTTTTCTAAATAGAAATCTAAGACATTTGTATTTTTAAGTTCCATAAATATGCCAAATAGCACAATTTTATATGCCATTTAAGTTACAAATGATACCCTGTATGTTAACTCCGTAAAATAAGTTTAGATTTCATAGGAAAACAAGTACCGTGTGTATTTCAATCCCCCCCCCCCAAAAAAAATTATATGGTCTCCCCCCCCAGTTTCAAAATTTTTGAAAACATAACATCTCTACCTAGTACTTGCCTTGGTATGTTTTCCCTCCTGGGGCAAACGGCACCCTGGGGACCCATTCACATTGTGCCAAGGGGGCTCTCCCTGCACCACGCAGCCCCAGGGCCTGAAGCCTGACCCCCCCCGCCCCCGCCCCCGCCCACCCCCTCTTCCTGGCCGCCGTGTATCACAAGCTGTGTTTCCGACTGGGCATTTTGTAACCTTTCCCTTTAGTCAAACTAAAAGCATTTATACTTTTTAATTTCATAAATATGCCTAACAGTACAATTTTATCTACTAACATCTTACGTCTTATGTTCTTGATAGTAAATTCAGACCTGATTTTAAAAAGTGACAGTTGCAGAAACATTCTCCGTTGTTAAACTCTCAGGGCAGGAGAAGCTCTTGAGACGGCTGGCGGGGGGCGGGGGGGCGGCACGCATTCTGCAGGGCGAGGAGGAGCCGCACTGCGCTGCCTGCAAAGGCATTCCCCTCATACTCGGGAGGGAGGCGGAGGAGACGTGGCCCGCTCTTCTTCTCCCTCTCCCTCCGCAAGGCCTGCTCTTGACAGGAAGTTGTGTAAAGCCAGGCGGCGGCGGCGGCGGTGGCAGCGGCTCCCACTCAGCTCCAGGGCGGGTGTGTCCCACGCCTGCCCGGCCTCCCCCTCGCCTTCCCCCGCTGCTGAGCACTTCATATCTATAGCTCTGCGGAGTGACCCACAGAGGCCTCAATGCGCTGGTCACCACAAGCTCATGCATCCACTCAGCCAGGACGCTGCCCACGCACTAGCCAAGCTCCCAACAAAACAGAATGCATGCGTGCCTGCCTCTGTACGCATGCGCAAGCACGCACACACGGAGTGCCTATCCGCATTTCCTCCCCGAAGCGCCAGAGTCAGAGCTCAGCCATTTGCACGGCGGGAACCTCAAGTTGAGCCAGCGGCAAGGAAACCTGCAGCTGAACAGGAAACAGAGTGCTGCAGGAGCCGGGAGCGGGGGAGAAAGCAGCTGCAGAGAATCCACACGCATGCGCGCACACGCATGTGAAGTACCTGCCACCCTTCACAAATACACGTATGCCTTTTGTGCAATGTCACAGAGCAAGAAGAGAGAACAGAACTCAGTTCCACCGCTGGGCATGCGGGGTGGGGGCGGGGGGACAGATTTCATTCTTCGCTCTGTTCTTGCTCCGCCCCAGCCCAGCAGCACCAACAGAATCAAGGACCTCATTTATTAAAGGCTGCCACCAAAGGAAGAGCGGGGGGCGACTCTGCTCACGTGTGTGCCCCTTCCCCCTCACTTTCACGACTGCGCTCTCTCTCTCTCTCTCTCTCTCTCACGCATGCGCGCTTCTGCATGACAGTCAGGGATTGAACCTGAAAGAGTAAATGCAATCACATGCACGATATATGGAGCGTATCCAAATGGTGCCAGCTGGGGGTGGAGGAGGAGCTGGCACAAGCACCAGGTGGGTGCCCAAGATGTAGAGCTGTACCGAAACTGCACACAGTGTTCCACTTCAAACCCCCTCCCCCACAGCCCCCTGCAAACTTTTCAGGAGATTTTTGCCATTGACTTCAATGGCCCCGTTGGATATAATGGACCCAAATTTTTTGGGCATCCCAAATTTTTTCAGATATCTATACTATACCGGTATAGGTATTCGGGTTTTTTCAGGTTTCCCCCCAAAAATCGGGTTCAATATATCCGAATCCGAATTTTACCGATTTTTTTTTTTTTTTGCACACCTCTAGTGTCGTGGCAGGCCCTATTTCCATCCACCCCTGCCAAAATATTTGACATTTACAGCCTCCTCCAGCTCAGAAACACATCCTATGACCATGGCATCCTTCTGGACAGCCAACTGGTAGGGGAGGGAGCCCTGGGGCCAAATGCCTTCCGGAGGGTGCTCTGGTCGTGCTCCTGCTCTGTCCCCGTGACTCTGCTGCGCCACAGAGCTCTGCTGCCTTCCAAGAGTGGTCCCTACGTGCTACCAGAGCCCCTGACACACCAGGCAGCAGCAGGGCCACGTCTGCTCAGCAAGCAGGCAAGCCCCACCCCCGCCCCAGGGGTGTGGTGGGCCCAGCTCGGACCACCGGCACTGGGGAAGGCAACAGGGATGGCTCATGCCTGCCATCACGTCGGCCAGACCCAGGCGAGCAGCTCCCAGCCCGTACTTGTCCCAAGGGGGGCGGGGGGGGCAACCCTCTCCTCCGCCTCCACTTTTGCCGGCAATGCAATATCCACGTATTAAGATTTAAAGCATTTCTATGCTGCCTCTCCATCCAAATAGGACCCACAAGGCGACAAACGTCAAAAATAAAGTATAGATACAAGAGTTCAATAAAAACACATAAACGCACCAAAAGTGGGGGGCTGGCCAGTAACAGTTATGGGGGGGGGGTGTTATGCTGAACCAAAGAAAAATCTTCATCCCCTGGTGGAAGAAACCAAAAGAGGGAAAGAGGCCAATCTCTCTGGGGTGGAGCTACAAGGTTCTGATGCCACGACTGAAAAGGCCCCTTCTCTGGTTGTGGCCCGTCTAGCCTCAGGGGGGCAGGGGGCATCTGCAGGGGGCATCTGGAGAGGCAGGACCCCCAGAGGAGGCCAGGGCGGATGGGCAGTTTCCTACGGGAGGAGGAGGAGGTGGCCCTTCAGTTACGCTGGCCCCCGGCCACACGGGCCTTTCGAGATCGATGCCAGCAGCACCCTTAACTGGGCCCGCCGGAAACAGACTGGGAGCCAGGGACACAGGCCTGGAGGGACACGGCGGGCCCCCCCACAACCCCCCCCACTCCAGGCAATGCTCTGGCCGGCAGCATTCTGCACCCGCTGCGGCTTCTGGAGGCAAGAGAAGCAAGCTCGGCTCAAGGGAGATGGGAGAATCGCGGGCCGGAAACACTGCTGAACTGGAAATGGGGCTCTACAAGCTGCTCTGCGAGGACTTGCTCCCCTGCAGTCAGGAAGGCCTCCTGGATCCAGCCCTGTTGCTAGAGAAGCACGTGGCAGAGACAACGCCGACGCCTCGGAGCGCGCTCCAGCCAGCGAAGGCAGGCCACCACCGCTCTGCTGCGGCTCCAGGCAGCTCCCACGGGGAGAACCCCCCCCAGGCCCTGCTTCACCCGAGAGCATCTGCCGGACGCCCGCTGGAGGGGCTCCACAGCTTCCCCACAAAGCCACCTCCTCCCTTTTGACAGGCAGGCAGGCAGGCAGGCCCTGGCCTCTGGGCAAAAGCTCTGCCTGCCTGCTGCCAATGGAGACGGAGGTGGCGCTTAGCACGGCCTTCAAAAGGGCTCCGCTCCACCCCAGGATCCCCCCTCCCGCCCCCACGCGCGCACTTTAGCAGGGCTTTCAAAAGAAAAAGCCCCAGAAACTGAGCCACGGCTGGGCGGCAGGTGGCTGGCAAGACCCACGAAAGGGAAGGGGTGGGGAGGGGCGGTGGCAGCGGGGAGTGGCGTACAGGGCACCGGGAGGGGCGGGGCGGTGTGGATGCTGCTCCCCAGGCGGGCACCTCAGTCCCGCTTTCCCTTCTGCTCGTGCAACAGGGGCAACTTCACCCACCCTGGCGTGAAGGCCCCCCTAGCCCCGTCCACGGCCAAACATCCCCTGCCCCTGTGACATCCGGACCAGCAAAAATGTGTCCAGCCATGCCAGGGCAAAAAGGACAGCCCAAATCCCACCGGGCTGACTGGCACAAAACAGCTCTCCCACATCAAGCCACAAGACCACTGATCAGGGACTCTCAGTCATTGATCAGGCAGCAGCCTTTAACCACAAGCTCCACCTGCTGCATTCTCATTTCCCAAAGGAAGGATTTCTGGCCTTGCGGTAGCCAACAATGCCTCCTCCATACCCCCTTTGCCCCCTGAAACCGCCCCTAACTTTTTGAAAGCTCAGTAGTCATGGGATAAAAGGACAAGCCTTTTTGTGGATCAAAAACTGGCTAATTCATAGGAAACAGAGAGTGAGTATAAATGGGCAATTTTCTCAGCGGAGGGGGTAAGCGGTGGGATCAGTACAGGGATCAGCACTCGGTCCGATGCTTTTCAACTTGTTCATAAATGATTTGGAGTTGGGAGTAAGCAGTGAAGTGGCTAAATTTGCAAGTGACACAAAGCTGTTCAGGGTGGTGAGAACCAGGGAGGAGTGTGAGGCACTCCAAAGGGATCTGTCGAGGATGGGTGAGTGGGCGTCAACGTGGCAAATGGGGTTCAATGTGGCCAAGTACAAAGTGATGCACATTGGAGCCAAAAATCCTAAATATAAATATACATTGATGGGGTCCAAACTGGCAGAGACTGACCAAGAGTGATCTTGGGAGTCGTAGTAGAAAACTCACTGAAAATGAAACTCAATGAAAATGAAAAAACACTATGCTGGGGATTATTAGGAAGGGAACTGAAAACAAATCAGCCAGTATCATCATGCCCCTGTATAAATCATTGGTGCGACCTCATTTGGAATACTGTGTACAGTTCTGGTCACCACGCCTCAAAAAGGATATTATAGCATTGGAAAAAGTGCAGAGAAGGGCAACTGGAATGATAACAGGGTTGGAACACTTTCCCCATGAAGAAAGGTTAAAGCGCTTGGGGCTCCTTAGCCTGGAGAAACGACGGCTGAGGGGTGACATGATCGAGGTTTATAAGATTATGCATGGGATAGAGCAGGTAGAGAAAGAGGTCCTTTTCTCCCTTTCTCACAATATGAGAACTCGTGGACACTCAAATGAAATTGCTGAGCAGTTGGGTTAGAATGGAAACAAGGAAGTCCTTCTGCACCTAAAGAGTGATGAACACTTGGAATTCACTGCCACAGGAGGAGGTGGCAGCTACAAGCATGGATAGCTTCAAGAGGGGATTAGATAAACCACAGAGGTCCATCAGTGGCTATTAGTCACAAGGTATAGATAAGAGCTCTCGGTGTGAGGCAAGGGATGCTCTGTATTCTTGGTGCTGGGGGGACAACAGTGGGAGGGCTTCTGGTGTCCTGGCCCCACTGCTGGACCTCCTGAGGGCACCTGGTATCTTTGGCCACTGTGTGACCCAGAGTGTTGGACTGGAGGGGCCATTGGCCCGATCCAACGTTGGCTTCTCTTACGTTCTTGTGTCTGGGCCAGTGATGCTCTGTATTCTTGGTGCTTGGGGTGGGCAACAGTGTGGGGAGGACTTCTGGTGTCCTGGCCCCCCCACTACTGGATCTCCTGATGGCACCTGGTATCTTTGGCCACTGTGTGACACAGAAGAGTGTTGGACTGGATGGGCCATTGGCCTGAACCAGTGTTGGCTTCTCTCGTATGTTCTTAAAGAGTCCGAGCCACCCTGTTCTCCAGCCATGTTGCACACCCAACTCCACCTCTCATCCCTCCTGAGCCCAGCAAGAAAAGAAGCTGGTGTGTTGCCCAGCCCTGCTCCTCGGGGTCTCCTTCTGGGTCTCTTCTTTGGTCTCCGACCACACAGAGGCCTGACTGGCTCAAAGCCACCCACATTCGCGTAGCTGCTGAAGTGTCTCCCCCCTTCCCTCCCCCACAGCAGGAAGGGAGCTCTTGCCTTCCCCCCTCCCCTCCCCTCCCGGACCGCCTGTGGCCTAGGTGCTGGGATCCCTGCCTCTGGGCTCCTCGTGGGGCACGGAGAGGAAAGCCCCCGTTCCTGACTTCTCTTTCTCCCCCTGACCTCTTCCTCTCTTCACGGGTGGAATCGTTCTCATGGCATTTGGATGCTTGGAGCCAACGCTTCTTCGGAAGACCGTGAATACCTGCTATTATTTGGACTGCCTGAGACTCGCTCGCTCCTCCGCCCAAACATTTTGTCACACACACACCAACAAACGCTAACCTGCATGCAGCTGACTCACACTGTGCTTCCGCCCAAACCGGAACGCAGGCCTGGTCCACACTGATCGGCAGCCTCCACATACCCACAGCTCCTGACCACACAGAGCAGCAACCTGATGGTGCAACAAGAAACCCCTACCGGGAGGGCCTCTACTGCTAGGCAGGTGCCACGGGGACTGCACTCTGTGACAGACGTGAGAGAGAACCATCAGCACCTTAACGCAAGTGCAGAAAGCCAGGGAACCCACAAAGCTCTTCCAGTACACGAGGAACACATAGTTGAGGGGCGTGCACCCCATCCATAAGTGTGCAGCATCATTTTATAGCTGGCTTCTTGTTCCTTCCTAGACCGCGTGGCGCAGAGCCTGCAACAGGGATCTGCCACAGAGAGGGGGACCCCCCCAGGTGCCATGCTGTGCCCACAGCCATCTCTGAAGCAGACTTGGGCGTGACTCTTCCCCAGACAATCCTGCTTGCTATTCGGGAAGAGCAAAACCTGGATGAAGTGTTCCCCGGGAGAGAAACAGACACATCCCCAGTTAGCCTTCTCGCTCGTCTCCTGCACTGGAACTGCTCACACGCTGCCTGTCACTTTGCAGCCAAGGCTGGGCACGTACCTGCCTTGTTCTAAACCAGTTCACTGGCCCAGTCCTGGATGCCTCGGCTGGCAGCAGCTCTCTGGAGAACAAGGCAGAGGTCTGCCCAAAGACCCGTGACCCGTGTGTGTGTGTGTGTGTGATTCCATCCAACAGCTATTCCTCCATGACACCAGGCATGGTCAGTCCCGGGGTCAGAAGGGGCTGCTGGGAGACATGGAGAGACTGCCACACCCAGGTGGGGGCATTCTCAGGCATCAAGCCACCCACCCGTCCCAGCAAGCACCCAGTTCTAAAAGGGCAGTCTTTCCTAGCTACCTTAAGGCTGTCCTGGCCCTGGGGTAGGGCATGGGGTACTTTAGAAAAAATGCACTTTACAGTCAAAATGAATATGCTAAATAGACAGCACTGTTTAGGGGGTCAGAAAAGCTTCCGATGCAATTTCCCCCTGGAACCCTCTCCCTGCTGCCAGTCTCAGGCCACAGAACCCCGGGGGGGGCCCTGCAGCTGCCGCCACCGCCCTGACTGGCAGCAGTTCCTCTTTGATGGGGCCAGAACTTTATGACAAACAAAGCAACTGACCTCTCAATGGCAAGTCTGCCGTTTCTCCCCCACACACACACAGACATATACACTCTAACACCACGATCGCTGGACCCAACAACCTCAGCCACACCGTCCCATCCTGGCTGCGCTCACTTGCTTTGCTTCCAACGTTCTACGTGCCGTCACACGTCAACGATGCTCTGTGCACTGGACAGGCGGGCTAATTACTATGCAAAAAAATAAATGGACATACATCTGACACTAAAAATCACAATAACTAGAAACCCACTGGAAGAGCATTTTAATATTCCAGGACATTCCAATGCTGCCCTAGGAACGGGAGTTCTCTTTCAGAAAGACTTCAAAGGGAGGCCACAATGTGAGATGGCAGAACTTGAATTCATTCACAAGTGCAGGACAATGGACTTTCCCAGGGCCAAAAAGGGACACAGGATTCCTATCTCATTGCAGAGGCTAATTTTCTGCATCTCCCACCCAATGTTCCCTCTAAGTTGTGGAGTTTGTGAGCAAAAGCTCTACTTTGTGAGCTACTGGCATTAAAGTTGTGAGCAAGTGATTTGGCTCCTGCATAAATTAGTGCTCTCTGGAGCCATCCTTCCTGAGCTAAGACAAAAATGTGTGAGCTGGAGACTAAAAAACTGTGAGCTAGCTCACACTAACTCAGCCTAGAGGGAACACTGCTCCCACCTCTATGCATCTCTTCCTTGGTCTAATCAAAACCCAATCACCCTTTGCCTTGTCCCTCTGCATCCTGACTCCAAGGACGTGATGCCTTCTCCTTTAACACCCTCTTCACCGGCATATAAGGAACAATGGATCTTGGTTCTCATTTGCATTTGACAAAGAATCTCAGGTTGAGCATTTGTATCTCACGAATGCCCACCCTCTGGAAATTCTGTTGGTCTCTTAAGGTACTGCTGCACTCATTTTCCCCCTAATTTTTGTAATCCTGGTCCTATTACACTGTTCATTAGCTATTTTATGATATCATGCTTTTTGACGGAATCATTTTATACAGGGTAATCCACCTTTTCAGTGAGAAGGTGGGCTAGAGTAAATCCATAATAAAAAAAGATGCCGTCCTTCCACGGGAGGCATAACTCCTTAGAAAACAAAGCCAGGTGCCCGGGCCTGAGGATGCCTGTGGCAGCTGCTGTGCCAGAGGTGAAAGGAGCTAGGATACCCCGCCTAGCTTATATAGTCCTCCCCCCACCACCACCACCCCTGAGATCCCCACTGCCTCGGCGGCTGTTAGCATCAGAAGCCGTGGTTGTGGGTGGCAGGCATAACCCATCCAACACGAGAGCCTAGGAGTACTGAAACCGGCCACCAGCTTCAGGACGAGGGGGGGTTACCGTGCCCGAAGGAAAGGGAACTGGGGAATCCTGGGCCGGGTTATTTTCAGACCACCCCGCCCGCGCGGCAGGAATAACTCGTCTACAAATAACACTGTAAACCTCAGAATTGGCCACCAACTTGGAGATGACTGTGGAAGTTGCTGTGCCGGGCGTGAAAGGACTCCGAACATCCCGGCCCACGCGGGAATCCCACGCACACCCTCCTGCCTCCTGCCTCTTCTCACAAGAAGCCAGGAGCACAGGCAGGGAGGGCGGAAACTCTCCTCTCTGAGGAAAAGCACGGGGGGGGGGGGGTTAACCATTTCTCTGACCCATGAGCTCCTCTGCAGGGCAGCGGCTGGAATGCCTGATGTGGCAAAAGGTGGTCTCGGTTCAGATCCTGGCTGACTTTGGCCCAGTTACAGTCAGACCTACCCCACAGGGATGTTGTGAGGATAAAAGCAGGGGAGGGAGGGAGGACATAAACCACCCTGAATCCCCGTCAGGGAGAAAGAAAGCCCAGACAGGGAGGGCAGAATATGACCCCTCCCTCATAAAACCGGGGGGGGGGAGAGGAGGATTTAAGAGCTTCCCTTGGCAGTCGGGGCCAGGGTAGTGTAGGCCCACAGGCTGCCAGCCTCTAACCAGCCATTCTGCCCCAGCAGAGGCTCAAGAGTGGACGTGGCCAGGAAGGAGCCTCCGCCGCCTGCAAACGGGACAGGTGGTGGCAGCACAGGTGTGTGTGTGGGGGGTCACCTACACGTCCTTCCTCCCTCCTTCACAGAGGCGGTGGAAGACAGGTCGGGCAAGCAGGCCTGGCAGACAGCACCACTGCCAATCATGCCAGGCACCCGGGCGGTGGCACAGGGGAAGCACCTCCCACCTGCTAACGTCCTTGGCGAGTGTCTCGGTCCGCCTAAGGAACTTGCCCACTCCCTCCCTCCCTCCTCAAGGGTGACTTGTCTGTCTGTCTGTCTGCCTCCCTCAACTGCCGTCTTCCACCAGCAGGCAAAGACCCCTTTTTTTTGGTCTGGCATTCACTCCGTCAGTCTTATTAGACCTCCTCGCCCATCTCTGCGTTTATAAGTTCGACTTAATTGTTTTAAATATATGTATGTGTGTACACATTTGTATTATACACACTTATATATAATTCTGTTTTGGTCATGGACACCCCTGAACACTCCAACACGCTCTGAAATCAGTTCGCTCCCTGATCTGTCATTCAGAGGGTCTCCCTATCCACTGGCTGTGTTGCCTGAGTCCTGCCTCCAACATTCTAAAGAGTTTGCTGTTCCTTTCCTCCCCATAGCCAATCAGAACACAGAGGTCGTTCGCATATGCGGCCTCATTGGTCTTTGCCTCTAACATTCTAAACAGTTTGCTGTTGCTGTTCTCAGGTAAAATGTGTTCTGAGGTAAAATACATTTCCTCATAGTGCCTGTTGGGGGGAACCATTGTTGCCAATCTCCAGGTGAGGGCTGAAGATCACTCAGAATTACAACTGCTTTCCAGATGGCAGAGATCAGTTCCCCTGGAGAAAATGGTGGGCTCTGTGTCCTTATATCCTGCTGAGATGGCCCCTGTATGACAGCCAATGTGACGTAGCAGTCAGGGCTTCAGAGCATGGTAGAGGCTGCAGGGGTGTGTGTGTGTGTGTGGAAAGCTGAAGAGTGAGGAGAAAATAAAGGTAGGTTGATGCTTGGCTGGGAAGGAGATAGGGTTGACAACTCCAAGTGGGAAATTACTGGAGATTTGAGGAATGGAGCCTGGAGAGGGCGAGGTTTCAGGAGGGGTGGGACCTCAGACAGGTACAATACCCTAGACTCCACCCTCCAAACCAGCCAGTCCCTCCCAGGGAACCATTGTTGCCAATTTCTAGGTGGGGGCTGGAGATCACGCAGAATTACAACTGCTCTCCAGGAGGGAGGGGGGAATAGATGGAAGCTGAAGTCAGAGGGGCAGATCAAGGTAGGTTGATGGTTGGCTGTGAAGGAGATAGGGTTGCCAGCTCCAGGTTGGAAAATTCCTGGAGATTTGAGGGATGGAGCCTGGAGTGGGTGCGGTTTGAGGAGGGGTGGGACCTCAGACAGGTACAATGCCATAAACTCCACCCTCCAAACCAGCCATTCCCTCATGGGGAACCACTGTTGCCAATCTCCAGGTGAGAGATGGAGATCACTCAGAATTACAACTGCTCTTCAGGTAGCAGAAATCAGTTCCTCTGGAGAAAATGGTGGACTCTGCGTCATTTTACCCTGCTGAGGTCACCACAGCAAATTGACACGGAGTTCCCAGGACCGGGGCACCTGCCCAGAGCCTCTTTCTAGAGCCTGTTGTATTTATTTCCACAACGGGCTTTATTCCTAGTGTATATAGACACACACACATATATGCATATACACACACGTATATATATATTTGTAGTTTAAATGCTGTTTTAATGTTCAGTGCCTTTGGGACCCTGAGTTCACTGGGAAGCCAGCGTAGAAACTGTTCAGATCAATCCATCTGCCACTCTGCTTCCTTCTTTCCTTAGCTGTTCAGACCCAGAATCAGCTGGGCAAAAGGCTTCTCCGGAACCACTGGAGTCGACCCTTAATTTACCAGATGTGCAAGCACCCCAGTGTCAGAACTGCCAGCCATGGCCCACTGCCACACCAGGATGCTGGTCTTCCAGGGAGGGAAGACGGCGGGGGGGGGGGGCCCTCTGCAAACAACAACAGCAGGGCCACATTCTGCTGCAACCAACATCCACACACACGCCCCGGGCTACCTCATGCCAGGCAGATCCTACCACCACCACATTTAACCTCTGCCTTATGCATTCAGACCTTAGAGAACTGCCCAGTTCCTCAACACGTTCAACCTGCAGTCAAATCTCATCTCATATAGGGATATGATGATCTGGGTGTTCTGGTTGATCACAAGCTAAACATGAGCCTGCAGTGTGATGCGGCTGTGAAGAAAGCTAATGCAATCTTAGGATGCATTAGCAGAAGCATTGTGTCCAGATCACGGGAGGTGGTAGTTCCGCTGTATTCTGCTATGGTCAGGCCATAGCACCACATTTTCGTTTTGGGCACCACATTTTCGGAAGGATGTTGACAAACTCGAGCGGGTCCAGAGGAGGACGACCAGGATGGTGAGAGGGTTGGAGTCCAAGTCTTATGAGGAAAGGCTGAGGGAGTTGGGTATGTTTAGCCTGGGAAAGAGAAGGTTTAGAGGGGACATGATTGCAGTCTTCAAGTATTTGAAGGGCTGTCATGTAGAAGATGGAGTGGATCTATTCTCTCTTGCTCCGGATTGCAAGACTCGATCTAATGGGTGGAAACTACAAGGGAGTCGTTACCGGCTTAATATCAGGAGAAACTTCCTGACTGTCAGAGTGGTTGAGCAGTGGAACAGACTGCCTCGGGAGGTGGTGGATGCTCCTTCGCTGGACGTTTTCAAGGGGAGGCTGGACAACCATCTTTTGGGTATGTTGTAGGTATGTAGGGGTTTCGGCTGTGTTCCTGCAGAGTGCAGGGGGTTGGACTAGATGGCCTGCAAGGTCCCTTCCAACTCTAACATTCTATGATTCATCTCCACATAAACCACTGTGATGACTCGTCTCTTTTTCCTTACACACACACACACACACCCCTTTGACGAATAGGCCAGCCTCTCCTCCACCCAGTTCCCTCCTCTTCCTCTCTGCCCCACGTGCTGCGCCTCTGGCTGACAACCCCTCTCCAGCCACACCCACAGAAGCTGCCCTGTACCAGGGGAGGTGTCAAACATAAGGCCTGGGGGCCAGAATCGGCCCATCCAGGACTCTCATTTGGCCCGCAAGCCATGGGGGTGTGACGGGGAGAGAGCAGGAGGCTGCTGGGGGAGGGAGGCAGAGGGGGCACCCCAGTTGCAGCTTCAGCACAGCGGAACGGCCTCTTCTGCCGCAGTCAAGCAGAATCTCCGGCCATACTGGTCACCGGTGGCCTGAGGCCTCTGCCCCGTGTGCAGCCTCACGTGGGGTGCCCGCTCCCCCATCAGACAATCTGGCGGCCTTTGGCCTGGGGGCAGCTCCCACTCTGTGGAATGCCCGGCCGAGGAGTTCCAGCTGGCTTCCACACATTCAACCTTTTGCAAAAAGCACCCCACGAAATTGTTTGGCATGGCCTCATTCTGAAGGTTAGTTTACTGCACTGTTTATTGTGCCTCTCACCTGGTTTGAACAGGGATGTTTTCTTTTGTGATCCCGGACTTGTGCTGCTTACGATGCATCTTATACCTTTTGGTTTTGTTCTTTTGCTAGTATCACGAGCTGCCCTCAGCAGCACTGAGAGAGGGAGGGAGGGAGGGAGGGGGGGAGAGTGTCCGTCTGTCTTCCTTCGGGAACCCTGTCACTCCTTTGTCGCCTAACCTAACCACCCAAGTGAGCCCCAGAGAGTTCCCACTCTTTTTAATTCTATAGTGAACAATGATACAAAATATTAATCTTCCAACAGTCTATTATATTATTCACCTCCTTTATTAACAGAGAGTGTTCTCCGGCTCACCCACTAACTCCTATTACACCTAACTACTGAACGAGGGTTACTTCCTATTCTGACTCCCACGAGTCCCTGCGCCACCCGTTACATTTGATTCCATTTCGTTTCCTAAATGCTTCTTCCATGCTCATATTAGTTACAGTACATACATTAACATAACATTGGACATTCTTCAGTTAACTGTTTGCTATTAAATACTTCCAGTTTATTCTTCAGAAAGGCCAAGTTCACCTAAAAAAGAAAACCAAACGGGGCTGCCTCTCGTTCCTGGGACCGAAAACTCGGCAGAAAGGAACTCAGCCTTTCCTCCTCCTGTGAGAGGGCTTCTGGGGGGGCACGCCCCCCTCCCTCCTCAATACGCCCACTGTTTAAAATTAAAGCAACTTAATTGCCTTCCAGCCCCTTTATAGTATCAACCTCATCACTCACCTATTATACACTGTTTTAATTTCCCTCTTTTTGGTGTACTCAAAGAAATTCTTATTGTTTGCCCTTATTTTTAGCACCGTGCCCCTCCCATTTCCTTTTCACCCGCCTGATCCTTCTCTTAATAAGTTTAGCGGCTCCCTTCCTCATTGTGGCACACATTGTGCCTGAGCTCACGTCAGGGCAGGTCTAAACCATTTCCAAGCCTCCTGAAGACATCTGACCCTTCCAGCTTCTTTCCGACTGATTTCCTCTTCTAAAAGGAAGTGTGGTGGTGGTGCCGCACCCCCTCCGACAAGAGCTGGACTGCTCGGCCTGGGGGTGGTGGGCATTCCCCGCCAGTGCCGGAGCCCTTGCTCTCTCACGCCAAGCCCTGTGCGCCCGGCTCAGGATCAAGGCCAGGGGCTGCCCCTGCTCTACTCAGCACCACAGCTGCCCCTGCTCTACTCAGCACCACGATGACGGACGACTGCAAGGCCCGAGGCTCCTTCGGCTTGCCCAGTGCGGTGTCCTTACTCCTGCAGCCGGGTCTGGCTGGGAGAGGCTTGAAGGCCCGGCAGCCTGCGAATTCCTTATTTGGTAACAGTCATTGTTTACTCCGCAGCTGGGGCGGGGAGGAGGGGAGGCATACTTTCGGCAGGGTTCTCACTGGCTGCTGGAATCAACTGCTTGTCTGATCTAAAGGGGGGCAGCAAGTAATGCAGAAACTGAGGTCATTTTGATCCCTGCACTGGTGTAAGGAAGAACCCCCCCCGCCCAGAAAGAGAGAAAAATCCCTGTTGCATTGAATATGCTGCAGCCTTTTTATAGGAAACATGTACTGAAAGCCAATGACATTAACACTTCATCAAGCACGACATTCTCCCACACTGCCGGGAGCAGAAAATACTTTGTCTGATCTGAAAAGTCCTGACCTGAAGTAACAAGCCCATCCTGCCCTCCCAGCCGCCGCCGCCCCCCCACACACACACACCGTAGCTCCTGCACTGACAGAAGAGCAGTCAGTAGGGTAAAGGTTTCCCTTGCTCGAAAGCCAGTCGAATCCAACTCTAGGGCTGCGGTGCTCATCTCCATTTCCAAGCTGAAGAGCCAGCGCTGCCTGAAGACCTTTCTGTGGTCATGTGGCTAGCACGACTAGACGCCGAGGCGCACGGAACATTGTTCCCTTCCCACCGAAGCGGTAGCTATTTATCGACTTGCAATTTCTTGCTTTCGAACTGCTAGGTTGGCAGGAGCTGGAACCAGAGACGGGAGCTCACTCCATCTTGCAGCACTTGGGTCTCGAACTGCTGAACTACTGACCTTCCGGCCTGCAATTCAGCGTCTTAACCACTTGAGCCACCGCAGCTCCTGTAAGTCAGTAGGGGCCCTTACCGGAAACACACCACAGTCCTCGAGAAGATTGAGCCTCCGCCCACCCCCGGCCTGGTCTGCTGGGCAGCCTTCCCCACTCATCCGTCCTCCTCAGCCAGCTGGCCCTCTGGAAGGCCACATGGGCGACTCAGGGCACGTCACTGCTGGATGGGCTCCTCAAGGCTCTCGCCGCACTCCTGCTGAGCACTCGGGGGGGGGGAACCCCTTGCCTACATCTGCCTGCCATGCTTCCTGGGCTAGCCTGACACGTCCAGTCCACGCGGGGGGGGTGGAGGGAACTGTGCCAAAGGCAAGGCAGAACCGCTCCACCATGTGGGACTCTGCAGAAAGGCTACAAGCCAGGATTGGGAGCAGGGCTACTCCTTCCCCCCCCAACACACCCCCACACTCACAGGGGCCCTGCCGCCACAGAGGAGGGAGGGAGCCGCATTCTTCACCCCCAGAAACCTTCCTGGGGGCACAATCGCCACCTTGTTCTGCCAGGCTGGGAGCAAGGTGGCACCACCAGCAGCAGCAGCCTCCGGGCGGGAAGGGGGGCGGAGAGGCACGCCAAGGCTGGAGGAAGGGTGGCTCTGGCAGGGGGCAGCCTGGGGGCACACCCTGTCCTCTCCGGCACCGTCACGGGGGGGATACAGCCAGCTGCCCCCCCACCCCCCGCCGGCCACGGCCAGTCCACGGAGCTTCCTCCCGCGCAGGAAGCAAACACAGGCCCGACGGCGGAAATGGGGCTGCACCGGGAAGACGAGGAAGGGGGCAGCGCCAGTCACTGGGCGACCACCGCAAACACTCCCCCCCACCCCCCGGCCGGCCGGCCAGCCAGCCAAAAAAGCCAAAGCCGCTCATCACGCCGCCTGGCTCCAGCGCCATCGTCGGAACACACCCGGCCCCGGCACCCCCGAGGAAGAGGCAGGCCCGCTCGCCCGCCGGCTGCAGGAGCTGCTGGCTCCGGAAAACTTGTCCCCGCCGGGCAGGCTCTGCGGGCGCCGCCGCCACCGCCCCGGGGCTCGACTCTAGCCGCGCTTCTCCTCCTGCCGCGGTTCCCGCTTCCTCCGCCGAGCGGCAGAGCCTGCCGCGGCCGCTGCTCCGGGCAGCCCCGGGCGGGCGGGCTGGGGGGCGCCCACTTCCTCCTCCTCCCTCCGCCGCGGGGCCCGGGAAACCCAGCGCGGGAGGCGCCCACGCGGCGGAGGGAGGCGGAGAGAGCCGCCGTCGCCGCCGCCTCGGGCAGCGGCAGCGGGAAGAGCTCGCCGCTCATCGTTCCCCCCCCGCGCCCCCCCGGCCCGGGAAGAGGAGGACGAGGGGGGAGGGAGGGACCGGCCAAGCGGCTCGGGGCGCCCCCCCAACACCCCCCCACCCCCCGCGGCCTCTCCGGAGACGGACCCCTCCCCCCGCCGGGTGCTCCGCTGACAGCCCCCCGCCCGCGCCAGGCTTCCTGCCCCGCCCCGCCCCGCACCCCCCACCCACCCCCGAGGGCCGCGCCCTGCCGCTGCTCCGCCGACGGCCAGGCCAGGCCGGGGCCCCGCCGCCCCACGTGCCCGGGAGGACCAGCGGCGACGGCGGCAACCAGGGCCTGGCCTCTCCCCGCCCGCCCCGCCCGGGGGCAGCGGCAGCAGCAGCGGCAGCAGCGCCCCTCGCTCGCCAGGCCGCCTCCCCCTCCCCCCCCGAGGGCGCCGCCGCCGCCGCCTGGATCCCCCCTCTCCGCTGCCAGCCTGGCTGCAGGCGTGGAGGGGGGGGTCCGTCGGTCTCTCCCGCCCCCCCCCCCGGGGTCTCTCCCGCTCCTACCTGAGGGGACGCGGCGGCGGCGGCGGCTCCTGCGGGGCGCGACGGGCTTCTGCGAGGGGAGGCGGGGCGGAGCTTCCTTCCCGCCCCCCCGCCGGCCACGCCCCGCCGCCGCCGCCGCCGCCGCCGGCCACGCACAGGGCGGGCACCCGCTTCGTGTCGCCCCGGCCGCCATCTTGGGCACGGGCGCTGCCCCCCCCCCCCCCGCGCTGCGGCTCCGGCCCTCGTGCGAAACGAGGCGACGCTGCGGGAGGGGCGTTCCGCACTCCCCCCCCGAAGTGTGCGCTGCGCCAGAGCCGAGCAGACTCTCGCCTCCTCCGGCAGACCGGCCGGGCCTCCCCCTCCTCGGCCTTCCCTGGCTGACGGGGGTGGGGGGTGGACTGAACACGGGAGAGGGACCGAGGGAGGGAGGGAGACCCCGTTTGGAGTACTGAGCGCAGTTCTGGTCACCACCCCTGAGAAAAAGGGATAGTGGAGCATCGGGGGAGAGGGCACCCGGAACGACAAGAGGGTTGGCCACGCTTCCCCTGGGAAGGAAGGCGCTGCGGGGGGGGGGGGGGCCTCTTTCGCTTGGAGAAACGACGGCGGAGGAGGGGTGACAGGGTCGAGGTTTATAAGATTACGCGTGGGGTGGAGCAGGTCGAGAAAGAAAGAGGCCCTCTTCTCCCTTCCTCCCCAGACAAGAACCCCTTGTGGGCACTCCACGAAGTGGCTGAGCCGTCGGGTGAGAGCGGATCAGAGGGAGTCCTCCTTCACCCAGAGAGTGACGGACACACATGGGACTCACTGCCCCGGGAGGGGGCGGCGGCGGCGGCGGCGCCTGCAAGCAGGGAGGGCTTCGAGAGGGGATGGGATCAACATCTGGCGCAGAGGTCCACCGGGGGGGGGCACTCTTAGCCCCAGGGGAGGCACAGAGAGGGACTCTCGCTCTGGGGCGAGGGATGCGCCCGTCCGAGGGGGGCGACAGTGTGGGAGGGCCCCGGGTCTCTTTTGGCCCCCGCGCGAGTGAGGCGGGGAGGGTCGGCCTGGAGGGGCCGCGGGCCCGACCCAGCGTTGGCTTCTCTCCTTACGGGTTAGCTTCTGGCGCAGCAGCAGAGCGGCCCGTCCGGGGCGGCTACGGAGCCACGAGGCGCGGCGGGGGACTCCCGGGCAGGCGGGCGGGGCTCTGCTCTCCTCGGTGCTTGGGGGAGGGGGGCTCCTGGCCCCGCCCCTCCTGGTGCCCCCCGGGACTTCCGGGCCCCGGAGAGCGCTGGAGACCGGGTGGGGCCCCGGCCCTCACCCCCCCCCGCCACACACACACGCGCGCCGCGCACACGCACACGCACACACGGAGGGGGGGGGAGGCGCCCCGGGGGCTGCTCGTCGTGACCGGCGCGGGCGGGCGGGGGGAGGGGCGGGGCCCGGCCGCCGTGGAGGGGACTTTCCCGGTCGTGCGTGGCGTTCCGTCCGCCCAATGGGGGGGCGGCAGAGTCCCGCGCCGAGCCAATCCGCGGGCCCGGAGGAGGGACAGTGGGCGGCCCTGCGACGCGTGACGTCAGCTTTGCTGTGCTGGAACCCGGGGCTGGCGGGCGGGCAGAGCTGCAGGGCGGGCGGCGCTGGCGGCGGCGGAGGGAGCCCGGGCCCGAGGGACGGAGGTAGGTCGGCCGGCCGGCGCCCCTCCCCATCATCTCCTTGGGCCGGGGGTCCTGCGTGCCCGTCGCGGGAGAGCCCCCGCCCTCCGCCGAGGGAGGGAAGGAAGGAGGGAGCCCCGCGACACGCCCGCCCGCCCCCCCGCCCCCTCTCCCAGCTGCGGTGTCCCCCCCCCAGCCCCGCCCCCCTGGCAACCCCCTCCTCCTCCCCGGGGCTGGGTGCGCGTGCGCGTGTGTCCCCGGAGACGTCCCGCCCGCCCCCCCGCCTGCCTCCGCCGCTCGCTGCCTTGCCGTGCCCGGGGGGGGCAGAGGAGGAGAGGGGACCGCCCCCCCACCCGAAAGCAGGCCGACGGCGCCCCTTCCTCCAGCCTCCCTCTTCCCAGCCCTGGCGGGGCCCTCGGCAGCCCCCCCCCGCTCCGGAGCCGCGTCCTCCGGGGCTCCCGCCTGCTTGGAAGGGCATTCTCCCCCCCCCGCCGCCGCCACCAGCTCTTTGCGGGAGAAGGAAGCCGGGAACCCAGGGAGCCCCCCGCCCGCCCACCCACCGGCCCAAGTCAGAGGAGCTCAGATCTGACAGTGACAGTCTCCAAGGAAGTCCCCCCGCGGTGCCTGCTTTTTTGCAGACTAGGCGAGGCTACCGTCTGCCCCCCCCCGCACCCGCCAGTTTTCAAACATGAATGCATTTTAGGAAGAATGAAGGACACTACACTACAATACACTAAAGAGAAGTAGAAGATGAGATTGGATTTATACCCCCCACCCTTCACTACCCAAGGGAGTCTCAGAGCGGCTCACAAACTCCCTTCCTTTCCCCTCCCCACAACAGGCACCCTGTCAGGTAGGTGGGGCCGAGAGAGCTCTGACAGAAACTGGTCTTCTTCAAGGACAGCTCTTATCAGAGCAATGGCTTGCCCAAGGTCATCCAGCCAGGTGCAAGTGGCGGAGTGGGGAATCAAATCCGGTTCTCCCAGATTAGAGTCCGCCCACTTCACCACCACACCAGACTGACTCAGACATGCCATAAAGTCAGACATGCCGTAAAGCACAACAGCTGGATTACCATTTTAAAAATCGCAGTACATAGGACATACAACAAACTGCGCCATAAACAACCACCTTGTTCCCCATCTAGCACCTATCTGGACTGTCCAATTAGGAGCTGGCCACTTAGAGCCACCGGATCCCAGGCAGTGTGTGTGCTGTGTGTTGGAGGGGGGAAGGGAGTCTCTCTTTGCGTGGGTCCCTTGGGGGTCCTTGCCCTGCCCAAGGCCTGCAGGCAGGGCCAGTTGATCCGCAGCGTTCTCCAGCTAGGCGAAGGGAGGGGAGGGCTTTGGCTGGAGCCTACCAAGCGGGGCAGCCCCTACGCTTCCCTTCCCTTGCTCCTTTTGGGCAGCTCGGAGGCGCTTCAGGAAGCAAAGGGGCGGGTGAGGGGGCAGCAGGCAGAGTGCTCACCCCTTGGAGCCAGTCCTCCCCAGAGTCACAGACACGCACCAGCCTCACCGGGTAGCCCCACCCCTGCCGTCAGTTCTGCACTCCTCTGTTGTCTGCACCCTAGGCGGTCGCCTAATGGTAGCACCGGCCCTGCCCCCCCCCCCAGCTGTACAAGTGCAGGGGGTTGGACTAGATGGCCTGCAAGGTCCCTTCCAACTCTAACATTCTATGATTCTGTGAACAAAAACTATTGAGGCAGACTCAGCATGGGTTCTGTAAGGGAAGATCTTGTCTCACTTACCCGTTAGTGTTCTTTGAGGGGGTGAACAAACATGTGGACAAGGGGGACCCAATAGATATTGTTTACCTTGACTTCCAGAAAGCTTTTGATACAGTTCCTCATCAAAGGCTCCTAAGTAAGTCCTTTTGTGGATCAAAAACTGGTTTATAAGTAGGAAACAGAGGGTGAGTATAAATGGGAAACTTTCCCAGTGGAGGGTGGTAAGCAGTGGGGTACCACAGGGATCAGTACTCGGTCCGATGCTTTTTAACTTGTTTATTAACGATTTGGAATTGGGAGTAAGCAGTGAAGTGGCTAAATTTGCAGATGACACGAAGTTCTTCAGGGTGGTGAAAACCAGGGAGGAGTGTGAGGCACTCCAAAGGGATCTGTTGAGGATGGGTGAGTGGGCATCAACGTGGCAAATGGGATTCAATGTCACCAAGTGTAAAGTGATGCACATTGGAGCCACAAATCCTAAATATAAATACACAATGATGGGGTCTGAACTGGCAGAGACTGACCAAGAGAGAGATCTTGGAGTCGTAGCAGATAACTCACTGAAGATGTCTAGACAGTGTGTAACTGCAATAAAGAAGGCCAACACTACGCTGGGAATTGTTAGAAAGGGAATTGAAAACAAATCAGCCAGTATCATCATGCCCCTGTATAAATCATTGGTGCGACCTCATTTGGAATACTGTGTACAGTTCTGGTCGCCACATCTCAAAAAGGATATTATAGTGTTGGAAAAAGTGCAGAGAAGGGCAACTAGAATGATAAAAGGGTTGGAACACCTTCCCTATGAAGAAAGGTTAAAACACTTGGGACTCTTTAGCTTGGAGAAACGACGGCTGAGGGGTGACATGATCGAGGTTTATAAGATTATGAATAGGATTCATGCAGGTGATGCACTCTATTCTTGGTGCTGGAGGGGGCAGCAGGGGGAGGGCTTCTAGTGTCCCGGCCCCACTGCTGGACCTCCTGATGGCACCTGGTATATTTTGGCCACTATGTGACAGAGTGTTGGACTAGATGGGCCATTGGGCTGATTCAACATTGGCTTCTCTTATGTTCTTATGTTCTTATGATTGAGCAGGTTGAGAAAGAAGTACTTTTCTCCCTTTCTCACAATACAAGAACTCGTGGGCACTCCATGAAATTGCTGCGCAGTCGGGTTAGAACAGATAAAAGGAAATACTTCTTCACCCAAAGAGTGATTAACATATGGAATTCACTGCCACAGGAGGTGGTGGCAGCTGCAAGCATGGACAGTTTCAAGAGGGAATTAGATAAACATGTGGAGCAGAAGTCCATCAGTGGCTATTAGCCACAGGGTACAGATGGGAACTCTCAGTCTGGGGCAGGTGATGCACTCTATTCTTGGTGCTGGAGGGGGCAGCAGTGGGAGGGCTTCTGGTGTCCTGGCCCCACTGCTGGACCTCCTGATGGCCCCTGATATTTTTGGCCACTGTGGGACAGAGTGTTGGATTGGATGGGCCATTGGCCTGGATCCAACATTGGCTTCTCTTATGTTCTTAACACTGTCTCAGGCAAGTGATGCTCTGTATTATTCTTGGTTCTTGGGGGGGGTCAATAGTGGGAGGGCTTCTAGTGTCCTGGCCCTACTGCTGGACCTCCTGATGGCACCTGGTATATTTTGGCTGCTGTGTGACAGAGTGTTGGACTGGATGGGCCACTGGCCTGATTCAACATTGGCTTCTCTCTTATGTTCTTATGTTCTAAGGATGGCTCCAGGGCAAACTACTGTATGCAGTATCCAAATCCCTTGCTCACACCTTTAATGGCAGTAGCTCACAAAGTGGAGTTTTGGCTCACAAGACTCCACAGCTTAGAGGGAACATTGCCCCTCACCGTCTTTGGTGCCCTTCTCCAGACACGTTCCAGCTTGTGTATATCCTTCTTTTTTAAAAAAACAAGATTTTATTGGAATATATTCAACATTTTTAAACATAATTTCCAATTCAAGTTATAGATTATATCCCTTCCCCCCCAATAGGCTTCCAACACTGCTATTGCCAATAACAAAAAACAATAAAAGTAATCAAGTTTAAACTTATAACAATCTATAAACCAGGTAACTTATGTTTTATATACAAAAATCTAACTTAATCTGACATAACTTCATTTTCAATAAGAATCAAAGTTATACATTTTCCCTTTCATTTTATGTTCAGTTTCCATATAGATTTTCAGGTCTTCCCATTCTTTTAAGTATTGTTCTGCCATTTGTCCGTTTAGTTTTTTAGTCATTTTGTCCATTTTGGCTAAAAATAGTAGTTTCCTTAACCAGTCCTGTACATCCGGTACTTTATCCGCTTTCCACTGTTGTGCAAAGGCCATTCTCACCAACGTGATCATATACCATAATACTGTTCTTTTTTCTTGCTTAATTTTTTCCATTGTCAAACCTAAGAGAAGAAGTTCTGGACTTTTACTAATAGGGATTTTCAATATTTTCTGCATCTCACAATGAACATTTGACCAGTATACTTTTGCTTTCTCACATGTCCACCACATATGATAAAAAGAACCCTCTATTTTCTTACATTTCCAACACTTGTTACTCAAGTTCTTATCCATTTGTGTATATCCTTCTTAAACTGTGGTACCCAAAACTGAAGACAGTACTCTAGGCGAGGTCTTATCAGAGCAGAGTAAAGTGGTATCATCACATCTCATCTCATGATCTGGACGCCCTAAATCGCATTTGCCTTTTTAGCAACCACATCACACTGCTGAGGAAGTCCTCTTCCAAAGGGGGGGGGGGGCTGCAGTTTCCCCACAGGGCTCAGGAAGGTGCCCGGCCTTTTCTCCCACTCCAGATGTGGTGCCCAGAAGACATGGCCACTCTGGCAGACGAAGACCTCCTCGATTTCCTCCTGAGCGATGGGCCTCCGGCGGTGGACCTCCTGGAGAAGGGCGACGGCCTCCTCGAGGACTGGGGCCTGCTGGAGCCAGAGGTGAGGGCCGGGGCTCTTCCCTGAGGCACAGCGCGGAGGGGGTCCCCCTGTCCCCCCGCCCCGGGGCCAACCATTCGACTGTGCCTCCCTTTCTGCTCTTGCAGGTCTTGGGGGAGGAGGCAGTGCAGGACTTCCTCAGCCACCTCCTGAGCCCCTTCGGAGAGGAGGCGAGCCGCGTCCTGGACCCCTCCCCTCCTCACAGCGACGGCAGCGGCGGCCTTTCCGAGGAGTGCAGCTCCTGCAGCAGCCCTGGGAGCGTGGAGGCCCCCGCCGCGTGCAGCAGCCCCCTGGGCTCGGAGAGCATCCAGTCAGACCACAATTACTCTTTGCAGCTGGAGCCCCCGGGGCTGGGGAGCTCCCCCTCCCTCACCGAGAGTGACGTCGCCATTGATCTGGGTGAGCCCCACAAGCCCTGGGGGGGTGGAGGGAGGAGTGGACGCTCAGTCATGCACGCACGCACGCGCTTGAGAGCTGCTGCAGATTCAGGCTGCAACAGAGCAGTTTCTCTGGCTTGCAGTAGAATTCTGTAGTCCTGGTTGAGGGAGGCAGTCACAGGAGGGTCTCGTCCATGGGGCTGAATTGCTCAGGCCCCCCGTTCTCTGCTGGTCTCGCACTGTGGTTGGGCTGGTGTATGTCGGGCGTGAACTTATTTGCAGGCCACGGGGGCAGGCCCTGGCCTCGTGGCCCCTCTTCCACCCTCGACTGAGGGACTCCTTCCTCTTCCAGAGATGTGGGGGGAGGCAGAGACCCCTGGCAACGAGTCCAGTAGCGGCAGCCCGGGGGACTCTGGCCTCCCTGTCACGGTGTCCATCGAGGAGCCCCGCCCTGGAATGGATCTGCAGGTACCGGCTCCCGGGCTCTCCTGGCGGCAGGTGGGCCACCCTGGGCGGAGCCTCTGCGGGGTGCTTCTCAGCCTCTCGGGCCGACGCTCGGCACCCCCCAACCTTGCCCCCTCCCGCCAGCTTCGTCTCTCAGTTTGCTTTCCTTGGGGACATTTTCAGATCATTTTCCCAGAGCTGATCCTGACCGAGGAAGAGAAACGCCTTTTGGAGAAGGAGGGGGTTTCCATCCCGTCCAACCTCCCCCTAACCAAGGTGAGTGCTCCTTTCTTCAGCCCCTGCCCTCCCCAGAAAGGGGGTCCTGTGCAGCGGAGGCACGTCGGAAGCTATGGGGAGGGAGCCGGCATGTTTGGCAGACACCCCCCAGCCCTGCAGAAGTGCCGCCCGCTCACCAAGAGGGCGGCTTCCTGTTTCTATCCGCAAGGCTGAGGGTTGGCAGAGGGCTCAGTTATGAAGGGAAAGAAGGTCTCTATCCAGGGCAGCCACAAGGTGATGCAGTTGCAGGCAGTTCCATGTGCCACAGCGCAAGTGCAAGGCTCAGCAGAACATGAGAAGAGCCCTCCTGGATCAGTCCACTGAGGGTCCATCTCGTCTTGCATATCCTGCCTCGCACAGGGGCCTCAACCAGTTCCTCTGGAGGGCCACCAAACAACAGGGCAGAGAGGCCGAGGCCTTCCACTGAGAAGAACCTCAGAAGAGCCCTGTTGGGTCAGATCAGGGAGGGTCCCTCTAGTCCAGCATCCTGTCTCACACAGGGGCCTCAACCACTTCCTCTGGAGGCCAGTAACAGGGCAGAGAGGCCGAGGCCTTCCCCTGAGAAGAACCTCAGAAGAGCCCTGCTGAGTCAGACCTGTGGTCCATCTAGTTCAGCCTCCTGTCTCACACAGGGGTCAGCCAGTTCCTCTGAAGGGCCAACAACAGGGCAGAGAGGCCGAGGCCTTCCCCTGAGAAGAACCTCAGGAGAGCCCTGCTGGGTCAGACCAGGGAGGGTCCGTCTAGTCCAGCCTCGTGTCTCACACAGTGACCAACCAGTTCCCCTGGAGGGCCAACAACAGGGCAGAGAGGCCGAGGCCTTCCCCTGAGAAGAACCTCAGAAGAGCTCTGCTGGGTCAGACCAGGGAGGGTCCGTCTAGTCCAGCCCTGCAGTGCCTTTATTGAGATACGGGGACCAGAACTGTGCACAGGATTCCAAATGAGGCCGCACCCTAGATCTCTACAGGGGGCATTCCGATATGGGCCGCTTTAGTCTCATTCCCTTTCCCAATAATCCCAAACGCAGGTTTGCCTTTTTCACCACTGCAGCATGCAGCGGGTGGACACTTCCATCGAGCCATCCACGACAACCGCAGGATATCTTTGCCCCTCTCAGTCTCGGCATGTTCAGACACCCCCCCACCCCCCCCAATATTCCGCCTGTCCTTGAAGCCGGGGTTTTTGGTCCCAGCCCGCCTCACCTGACACTTCCCAGCACGGAGCTTCGTTGGCCAGTTTGAATGCTGGGCTGGGTGTTCCTTCTTTGTTTGGGGGGGTTGGCGCATGGGGGCATCTGGGCCATACTCCCGGCTAAGCGAAGGTGAGCCAAGGGGCAGGCGAGAGGCATGGCTCACACCCACCCGGGGGGATTTGCCCCGCAGGCCGAGGAGCGTGTGCTGAAGAGAGTCCGTCGGAAGATCCGCAACAAGCAGTCAGCTCAGGACAGCCGCCGAAGGAAGAAGGTCTACGTGGACAGCCTGGAGAGCAGGTGGGGAAGGCGGAGGGGGTGCCCCACATCATGAAGAGCCCCCAGGACTTCTGTGGCAGCCCAGGGGAGGGCGTGCCCGTTGGCACACCATGTGCACCTCAGAGAGAATTGCCCTGCGGGGAGGCCCGGCCTGCTCTGGGCGGGGGCGGCCCTGGGTGCCAGCAGTTCCTCTGCTGCTCTCCCAAGGAGCGCCAGCTCCCCTGCGTGCCCCCGGGGCTCCCCAGCTGGCGAGGGAGCTCCCCTCCTTCCTGCCGGCCTCTTCTTGTCTTGGCCGTCCAGCCTGCGGCAGCCCCCGGCCCTGACCCCTCCTCTTCCCTGTTGCTCCCCGCAGGGTGGTGGCCTGCACGGCCCAGAACAACGAGCTCCAGAAACAAGTGCAGTTGCTGCAGAAGCAGAACCTGTGAGTCGCTGGAGGGCGCGGGGGGATCTGCGGGACGCCCCCTCCTCCTCCCCTTCCTCCTCCTCCTCCTCCTCCTCCTGCCGCTGCCTGGTGTATACAAAGCCCCCCCCCGCAGACACCAGGGCCTGTGCCGTCTCTGATGATCCGCCCCGTCCAGTAAATTGGCCCGGCGACAACTGTGGCTGGTCTTCACGTCATCAAAATCTTTGCTGCCTGAGACGTGGGACAGCAGTGACCTCCCCCCCCCCCGACACAGGCCCCTCCCGTTTTACAGACTGGGAAGGGAGGGAGGGAGGGGGCCCAGGCCCGGGCGGGGGAGGAGGGGGAGAGTCCGGGGCTCCCTGTCATGCTCCGCGTGGGCTCTCTCACCCAGGGCAGCCAAGCAGGGGCTCCTCCTCAGCGGCTGGGCCGGGATCCGGCAAGGGGGTTTCAGGCGACCCTGCTTGGCTCCTGCTGGACACGGAGGCCGGCGGCAGGCCGGCCCTTCCCAGGAGGGGCCCCAGGGCACTGATCCGCCGCTCTGGCTCTCCTGCAGGTCGTTGCTGGCGCAGCTGCAGAAGCTGCAAGCCCTGGTCCGCCAGTCGTCCACCAAGACCACCACGGCCAGCACTTGCATCATGGTGAGTGGTCTGCGTGTGCCCTGCGGGGCCCTCCTGCCAGTTGGTGCTTGCCTGGTGCCCGCCACACACACACACACACACACCCTCTCCCCCCCCCCCCCGAGCTGTGCCTCTTTCAGTCCCGGGGAGTGGGTGGGGCTGGCTCCCCCCAGTGGGTTGGTGGTCCCCGCCCTCTATGTGGGGGGGCGTGTTGGGCACTGGGGCGGCCTTTCTGTGCTGAGAGCGCCACTTTGTGTTTCCTGGCAGGTCCTGCTCCTGTCCTTCTGCCTCATCCTCTCGCCCAGCCTGTATCCCTTCGGAGGAGGCCGGGAGCGACAGCTGGAGCGCCAGGGAGGTGGGTACGGGCCCTGCTCGGGGCGGGGCGGGGCGGGGCGGGCTGGCCAGCGGGAGACTGCGCATGCCCCCACTGGCAGTGGGGGGGGTGAGTGAGTCTCACATGGCAGGAGGAAAGGAAGGGCCCCCTTCTCTGCTTTACGACACCCCACCCCCCCAAAAAAAAACCCTGTGGTTAATCCTGGTGCCGAGTGAGGGTGCTGCTTGGAGCGGGGAGGGGAGGGGAGGGGCGGGGGGCTGCTGCGTGAAGGACTCCTGCCAGTCCCGCACCCGCTCCTGGGGAAGAACAGCTTGCTCAGGATGTGGCTGGCAGGTGTCCGGGCAGCGCCTGACTGGCCCCCGCAGGGCCCTGGGCTGGGGTGGTCCCGCCACCTCTGTGCCCCTCTGAGCAGGATCCCAGAACAAGCTCCGGGGCGTTGGCAGAGTGAGCCTCAAGGGCCACGATTGAACCCGGCCGGCAGGAAAGAAACCCTAACCCTTCCCGCACTCTGGGGCGCCTGAGGAAGGGTGCCCCCACGCAACAGCCAGCACACCCGGGATGAAACTTTGCTGGCCTTAAAGGCATCTGACTGGACTCAAACTCTGTTCTGCCGCTTCAGGCCAACAGGGCTGCCCCGCCCGAATCTGTGGTACTTCTAGTTTGGGAAGGTTTTAAAAGATTTCCGTTCTACTGCTATAGAGAAGTTGCTTGAGGCCGCTCATGACAGAAAACATAGTAAAAGCTGGAAAGTCGTTAAGAACCCCAACTAGGGCATAAAATGTTTTGAATCTTGAAACCAGTTTCATAGGGCGTTTCCCAGGCTGTCAAAACCATTTCAAAAAGATCAGCTCCCTTAATTGGGAAGGAGAGTGTTGGCCCCGCTTCTGAGAAGTGTGACGGCCTTGGCACCGGGGAAGCCTCCCGGGGGGCGCCCCCGCATGCGCGGAGAGAGCCCTGCCCGTGCTCCCCCCCCCCCCCCGCTGTGAGGCAGCGCGGCAGGAGGCGGCCCCTCAGGTCTCAGGGCCCCTTCTGGCTTCTGAAGGCCTTCCAGGTCAGAGTCGGCCGGGAAGTAGCCGGGCCGCCCACTCCGTGGTGTGACCACCCCACCCCACCCCACCCCTGGCAGTAGCCTGGCTGGCTGCGGCATCTGGAACCCGCTGAAACCACTAGGCCATTTTCCAAGGCAGCCTCCCAAAGAGCGCATTGCACTCAGACCAGAGCAACAGTTTAACTCTATGATGACTGAACAGTGGAAGCAACTTGTAAATATCTCAACAGATCTCCTTAGCCAAGCCGCACTTTCTGAGGAGCAAATGCGTCTGGTGCATCAGCCAAAGCGGACGAAAGGTGCTACGTGCTTTAGAGGGCACCTGGGCCACCAACCGCAGGCCATGACCCAGCAGCAGCATCCCCAAGCCATCGACCTGCCCCTTCGGGAGGAATGCAGTCCCCTCCCGGGCAGGCTGGCTTCTCAATCCCTGAGCAGCTTCTCCATTGACCAGCAGCACCTCAGTCTTGTCTGGATTGAGCTTGGGTTTATTGGCCCTCATCCATCCCATGACTTTCTCCAGGCACCTGGTCAGGACCTCCACGGATCCACTTGACTCAGCTGTTAAGAAAAAGTAGGGCAGGATGTGAGCCACATATTCAATCCCCAGATGATCTGGTCCAGCAGTTTCACGTAGACCAGAGATGGTGTCAAAGATGCGGCCTGCAGGCCAGATCAGGCCCTCGGAGGGCTCCTGTCCAGGCTGCAAAGAACTGGCTGTCTCTTGCTTCTTTCTCCAGTTCTGCTGCTGCTGCTGCTGCTGAATTGCAGCTTGCTTTACCAGGCTCTCTCAGTTGCACAGGAGAGATAGACAGGCAAACTTCTGTTCCCTGCACTAGCTGAGACAGAGCTTGCTTCCTGGCCAGGCTGCCTCAATCACACAGGAGACAAAAGCAAGCCTTTCTTCCCTTCCGCTGGCTGAGGCTCCTCCCCTTCCTCCTGCCTTGCTTTGTTCAGCTGCCTCAATCACAGGGGAGAAATACCAAGCACCTTTAAGAGCAACAAAGTTTTATTCAAGGTATGAGCTTTTGTGAGCCTTGCTACAGTGTATGTTTTGTTGGGCTCCTTCTGCCAGGGCTCTCCTGGGTGCATCTGGGTTGCTCTCCTTTCCCCCCCACTGTATTCATGCCCTTATGATCTAGTCTTTCTCAGTAGGAAAGCCACGTGAACTATTTAGGTGAGGAATGACAACAAGCCAGTGAGGTGGATTAAGCTGAGAGTATGTGTCCAGACCAAGTTCACCCGGCACATGTCCTTTGTAGATTGGAGGTTTTGAACCTAGACTGCCCAGATGGCAGGCTGATACTGACCACTATACATGGCTGTCTCTCTGTTCTTGCACTGCCTCAAAGGAGCTGCAGTTATTTCTCTGGGGGAGACTACAGTTTTGTAGACAAACACATAGCCTTCAGTCTGTGTCAGGATGTCCTCTCACAATCTTGACCAGCGCACAAAACAATTTATGTACAAAAGTTTGCAATGCCCAGCCATTTCATGTTTTCCCCAGTGTCCTAGGCTCAGAACACAGAGCATGAGATTTCTGTAATGAATATCAATAAATCAAAAGTAGGTTTGATGCAAGAATTCAAAGCAGAAGGTGTCAGTTCTCAGAGACTGTTAAGCAAACAAGGTATTGCAAGAGTGCTAATGTTTTAAACATGTTTTATTTAACATGTTTTTAAAAACCGTTGTGTCCTTTATAAAGTTTATATCTCTGCTACCTGGCATTATGTTTTAAGACACATGTGGCCCAGCCCAACAAGGTCTCATAACAAATGAGTCTGGCGCCCCTGACGTAGACATTCTCGGGGCTGGCCAGCGGCCTCCCAGCCCCCCCTTCTGGAATCGGCCTGCTGTTGCAAGCAGAAGCATCAGGGGCTGCCCACTTCCGGAAGGACCGGCGACCGAAGCCGTTTGCATCCCACAAACATGGGCCTTTTGAGTCTCTGCTGTGAGGGTCTCCCTGTGCCCTCTCCGAGATAGCTCCAGGCAGGCGCCCCTCATTACAGCCGGGTGTGCCCAGCATCCCTGGCTCCCATGGATAAGAGGGACCCCACAAAGGTGTACCAAGGGGAAGAAAGACGGCTCTTTGGGGAAGCCAGCCGAACGTCGGCCGCACGGCCTCAGGGCCATTGCTCCCACAGCTCTTGGCCTTTGGTGCGCTCCTTTAGCAGGGCCCATTCCCCTGCGACCTGATGCTAGGCATTTTGGCTGTCAGTGTGAGAGTCATTGTTTTTGCTGTGTTGTGCTCGCACCTGTTTTCGGGGAGTGCCGTTGGCCCGTGTTTCTGCGGGAGGAGCCCGTGGCCTTCGTTGCGTCTGTTCGGAAGGCTGCTCCTTGCTTTCCGCCTCCACCCGTGGAGCTTCTGAATGCCCTCCAGGCCGGCATTTCAGCTGGGCTGTCTTCTTGGCGAGGAAACTGGCCTGCCCAGGCGGAGGGCGGCTGGTGGAGAGAAGGCGTGGCCCCGAGAGCGTCCTGCAGCCTCCTCGGGGGGGGCGGCGCTGGCTCAGGAGAAGGAGAAGGCTGGGAATCCTGCCGCCACTCCCCCCTCGGCAGAGGGAAAGGGCCCACCTGGGGGAGGGGGGCGGTTCCGAGATCACTGTGGGTATCGGCTGTGGAGGGGGGGAGGAGAGCCCTGGACCAGTGTTCCCTCTAAGTTGAGTCGGTGTGAGCTAGCTCACAGTCTTTTTAGCCTCCAGCTGACCCATTTTTGCCTCAGCTCGGGAAGGAGGCCCAATCGCTCGCTCACCACTTTAATGTCAGGAGCTCACAAAACAGGATTTTTTCTCACAAGACTCCACAGCTCAGAGGGAGCCTTGCCCTGGACTGCTCAGTGCTGCTGCCGCCGCCGCCGCCTTCGGGGCCAGAGGGCACCATTTCCTTGCCCTGCCCCTGCGGTTTCTGTTCCCTCCCCCCCCCGAAGCAGAGGAAGGAGTCTCTGCACAGCAGCCGTGTACTAAATCGGGGCGGGGGGGGACGGACGAGGAGGGTGCCCCAGTCCTCTGGCCTTGCTCTGCTGACTCCCTGATTTCCCTCTGCCCTCGCAGTGTTGTCCCGGAGGCTGCGTGAGTATCCCAGTGAGGGAGGACAGCCGCAGGCCGAAGCGCCGCAGACGACCTTGGCAGCCAGCCGTCTCTCCGCCGGCCCTCTGCTGCGTCCGGAGGAGACGCTGCCCAGAGATGCTCTACCGGCCCTGGGGGGGCTCAACCAGTCCCTGGAGGGCAGTCAGCGCCCCCCTGAGGCACAAGCGGCCGCCACCGCCAACAGCTCCGCCTCCTCCGAGGACCCCTTCCCCCCGCCCACGGGCCTTCCGCCGCCGGAGAAGGCCCTCTCAGGGGAGCAGCACACGGCTTTCCCGCCAGCCGCTGTCAAGCGGAAGCAGCAGAGCTGGGTGGACCAGACCACCAGCGTGGTCATCCAGCCGCACCACTCGGATGAGATGTGATGCCGTGGGAGCAGAGGACGGTCTGCTGGCAGCGCGGGGCACAAAGGCTGGCTGGCGCTGTGCCTCCCGGGCAGGCACTGACTTTGGGCAGACAGAGGGAGGAGTGCCCCCCTCCCACAAGAAGCACACCCCCCCCGAGACAGCTCCGTGCCACGCTCTGGAAAGACAGATCTGCTGCCCACAGGCTCAGGCCGGACTCTGGAAGGGGACAAGCGGCTCGCTCAGATGGCCCCTGCTTGTGCTGCCTCCCGTTGCTGGAGTCAGCCTTTGAATGCTCTTGGGAGCTCTCCCTGTGCTCCATCCCTCAGGCCCTACAGTGGAAACTCGAGGGTTGCTTCGCCAGGCCCCCCCCCCCGCCCCCTCCACTGGAAGGCGCTCTCCGTCCCGTCCCCCCAGGGCCTGGGAAGGCCAGGAGGCCCCCGCCTGCTGCTGCCCCCCTCACACCTCTCGCCCTCCCTCCTGCAGGACAGACTCTGCCCCATTGCCGCCCTGCTTCATGCCCCCACTGCCCAGGAAGGAGCCTCTGTGCCTTCCCCCCCCGGCAGAGCCGGGGCAGCCTCCTCCGTGGAGCCAGCTGCAGGGAAGTGTTGGGCTGTGTTGCCCCTCTAATCTCGGGGAGTTTGGGGGCCTTGGGGCAGCACAAGGGGGGGGGGAAGTCCTGGCTTAAAATAAAGAGGGGCACAAACGTCCTGGCTGGTGGCTGCTGTGTGTGCCTTCCCTGCCGTGCACTGTGAGCCCCGGGGGGGGGGGCGGCACCTGGGAGGTGGGGTGGCTGTTGCAGGGGCCGGGGCCTGGGTCGTGCCCAGGGCCATCTGGCCATCCATCCACAGAGAGTGTTCGGCAGGTGCTTGGTGGGCGGGAGGGCTCTGGCAGTAGCCGGTCCAGGGGGCAGGCTCTTGCTTGGCACACAAGAAGCCTGGAGGGCAGGAGGTGCTGAGAGGGACCCTGCCCTGCCATGGACCCTGCCCGTGGCCCAGCACCGGACTGGATGGGGTCTGGCTCGGGGTGCAGCAGGCCGGGGAGAGCTCTCTGGCCCAGGGTGGGCAGGTGGGGAAGGGGCCTCCTTCTGGGGCCCTCGGCGGGCAGCCCCTCCTGGCCAGGGTCTCCCGGCTGGGCTGAGGTCCCCCCCTCCCTGAGGGCTGCTGTGGGGCTGGCCCTGGGACTGACCCCGGTCCTTGGATGGTGGTGGGGAGGGTGGAGGGGGGCACTTGGGAGCCAGACAGCGAAGGGGTGGGAATGGAGGCCTTTGGGGGGGGGCTGCCTCCTCTTCCTGGTAAAGTTGGGGTGCCTGAGTTGCCCCTGCCCCCACCGCCTCCTCACATTTTCCTGGCTTCTGACCCCTGGAGAGCAGCCTGGGGGGGGGCTCTTCCCGGCCTACTCACTCCCCCCACACACCTGCTCCTGGAAGCCAAGCCAGCAGGCCCTGAATGCCCACGCTTGCCGCCGCCCCCCCCCATTTCGATTTCCGACTTCTTGGCGCTGACCGCTGGTGGGGTGCATGCCAAGGCTCGGGTGGGGGGGCCTTCGCTCTCGTGCTCCCCCCTCCTCAACACACCAGCTGCCCCCTGCCCCAGAGACAGAAAGAGGCGCCCAGCAGTGCTGATGGGGGGGATGTTTTATTGGGGGGGCGGGGGCTCCCTGGGCGGCGCTCGGTCACTCCAGGCGCGTGAAGACGTTCCTGCCGACCCTGCGGAGAAGCACAGGCGGGTCAGGGAGGGGGCTCCAGAGTCGCGGGGAGGCCCTGCCGCCTCTTCTGGGGGGGGAGGCCCTTCTTCGGCGGGGGGGGCGGCCTCTCTCTCCGCATTCCCCCCCCCATCTCCCACGCCCAGCCGGGGCCTCGCCGGAACCCCCGCCCGCTGCCCCCCCCTCCTTACCGGGTGGCCTTCCAGGCGTCCTTGGGCGAGTCGGCCTGCTCGCGCAGCAGCCAAGCGGTCTCCAGGCTCTCCTTGCCCTGGGCGTCCACGAAGCGCTGTCCCACGAAGACGGCGGTGGAGTCTGCGGGGGGGGCAGGGCCGGGCGGGCTGAGCGGGGGGGGGGAAGGGGGCGGCAGTCGTCGTCGCCGTCCTCCACCCCCCCCCACTGCGCAGTCACCGCTGGACGGGAATGGGGGTTCCTCCGCCGCCGCCTTCGCTCCCACCCACCCACCCACAGTGGCCGGCCAGGGCAGCCCGGTCCCGCGACGACGCCCACCTGAGAAGGTCCAGTTGACGGTGAAGCCGAAGGTGGGCTCGGGCTGGCCGTCCAGGTGGAGGGTGCCGTAGAGGGGCGAGTCGCGGATGGGCTTCTCGGTGGCCGCCACGGCCGTGGTGTAGGTGCCGGTGAAGGCGCCGGCGTCGTCGGGCGGGCCGATGACCATCCTGGAGCCCAGGTCGTTCTCCCAGGTGCCCGTCAGCGTGGCCTGCGGCGGCGAGAGAACAGGGTGGGGGGCACCCTTCCTGCGACCCCCCCCCGGGTGGGGGCTGGATCTCCTCGCCGAAGGAAGCGCGCCTCCCTCCCCCCCACCCCCCCACCCCCATCCATCGGTGCCGCCGGGATCATGCCGCGGGAGGCGCTGGCAGCCTGGGCTTGGAAAAGGGGTTCGACGGGCCGAGGCGGGTGGCTGCCGCCGACGCCCCTCCCGCCCCGGGCCAGCCTAGAGGAGGGGCCAGACCCGCAGCCTTGCGGGAGGGAGGGAGGGAGGACGCCGACCCTGCGGAGCCCCACCCCGCCCCACCACACACCTGGCGCGGCTTCCCGGCCGCCTCCACGACGGGCAGGACGCGGCCTCCGGAGAAGATGGAGCAGAGGAGGGCCAGCGGCGGCGTGAGGCTCAGGCGCTCCATCCCGGCGGCGGCGGCGGCGGCGGAGTTCCCCGGCCCGACGCCCGCCCGCTTCCTCTTATATGCGCGCCGCCGCCGGCTGGGCTCGGCCTTGGCGTTTCCGGGCCGCTTCTGAGAAACCAGCTGCCTTCTCCGCCGCGCCTGGAAGCGAAAGTGGCCCCGCGCCGACCTCCCCGGCGGCCTGGGCAGATCTGCAGGCGCCTGCGGACGCTCGCCCGCCCGCCTGCCCGCTGGACCCGCCTGCCGTTTCCCCTCCGGGGCGGACGGAGGAGCGCGGCCAGGCTGCCCAAGGGAGAGAGACGGGCGCCTCGGCGGGTTCGTGTGTCCCCCCCCTCCGGTGCACCCCGGCAGCAGGGCCCGCCGAACTGGGAGGGAGGGAGAGAGGCGCTCGGCAGGCAGGAGGTCCCCTTAGAGATAATAAATAATAATACTTTCGGTTTATTGATCGCTTTTCCCCACACACCTGTGGGCTCAGAGCGGTTTACAGTAAACTCATGACAATTGGACTAACAATATTCATGGGGAGATAGGGGAGACAACATACAATATTTAATTACACACATTGTAGCTGGCCAGAGGATCCCACTGCGGGCTGGATCAGTCATGTCCCCATGGCATGTATTCTTTGTGGGCTGGCTGATGACGTCTTGGCTTCTCAATGTCACACTGCCACACTGCCACTGCCTGGCCGACTGGCTTCACTGCAGAGATGCTGAAACAGATCTTTCTCCTCTTTTGATCTCACCGCGGCAGAAATCACACTTGGCAGCTAACACCTCCGGGAGGGAGTAGTGTGCCCACCCCCTTACGGGTGGTCCCCAATTTATCTGCTTGCCAAAGCTTTCCAATCAGATTCACATCCCCCTTGGCATAGATTCTCTATCCCTAGAGAGGCCATCTATTCCTTGACTTGGGGGCTCTCTCAAGACAGTCCATCTCAGGGCAGCTCCTCTGGAGTTGTCCTGACAACAACAGACGCTTCATTGTTAGGTTGGGGTCCCGGCCTGAAGACAGGGATTCTCTCCAAGGGGAGCATGGTCAGAAAATGAGAGACAGCTCTGTATTGATCTTCCAGCATTATGGGCAGTCCGCTACACCCTTAGCTGTTTCTCAGATGTCCTCCAGAACTGATCTATACTTCTCCAAATGGGCAATACAGTTACAGTGTTTAATTAAACAAGCAAGGGGGCAAAGGGCCCAGGAGCCAGAGGAGGAGGAAGACAAAGATGACGATGAAGATGACAAGGAGGAGGAGAAGGATTTACGCACTGCCCTTCACTGGGAGTCTCAAAGTCCCTCCCCCTCTCCACAACAGACACCCTGTGAGCTAGGTGGGGCTAAGAGAGCTCTGAGAGAACTGCTCTTGAGAGAACAGCTCTGGGAGAACTTGTGACTGTCCTAAGGTCACCCAGGTGGCTGCATGTGGAGTAGTGGGGAATCGAACCCAGTTCTCCAGACTTGGTCTGCAGTCCTGATACTCAGTGCTTAAATTCATGCTATCCATATCCGGGGAAACTTAAACGTGGAAGCAAACAGATTGAGCAGAACAGGGATGCTATCCCACAATTGGTCCATAAAGTTGCATCTCTATAACCAACGTTTGCCCTTTGGGAGATCCCAGAAATTGACCTATTTGCGACAAGAGAGAATTTGGAGGCTGCGAGATTCTGCTTCTGAACAGTGGGAGGCGTCACAGCACGTGGGACAGTCAGCCCCGAGGGAAACACCGTGTCAGGTTCTTTAGTCAGGCCACACAAGACAGGGCTTCTTCAGAAGACAATGTTTAATGGCGGATCAGAACTTAAGACACGTGTACAGGTTGTGTCAGCAATGGCGTTTCACTATAAGGCATTCTAAGATATAGTACATTCGAGCATCCCCCCCATGTAGCTGAAGCCAATGAATAACTTTCGCACGCATGGCAAAGCAGCAAGCAAGCAAGCAAAACGACCTAGAAACCGTTAGGTTCCCAGCCAGAACCTGGAGAAGCAAGGTCAGAGACCTGATAATGGGCAGTGAGGAAGAGTTCACAGTCTGGGAGATCGGAAGTACTCCCCTGCATACCATAGCCATGACAGGGCTACCTGACATACCGTGAAAGGGTCACTAAGCACAATAACTACACTATGATGAAATTTATTCTTATCATATTCTATGTGTGTCTTCTTATGAGTAAATAATCCAGTGTGCAATAGATATAATCTAATCAACATACATGATCGAGTCCCAGCCTGACTGTCAAGGTAACTCATGTACAATCAAATACAGTTTAAACACCTCAAATTAAGTCCATACAGTCCAAATATTCTCAAAACTCTTCTCTGATCTTGCTTCTTCCTTGACGAGTTTCCGGATTATTATATCATTCATTTCGGAGCCTTCCTCAGAAGAGGAGTGAAAGTTTATAAACCATGCAGGTATCAAAAAACGTGATCAAGGAAAAAATAGCAATGCACTTCGAAGCCAAAAATCCTAACTATAAATATACATTGATGGGGTCTGAACTGGCAAAGACTGAAAAAAGTGCAGAGAAGGGCAACTAGAATGATAAAAGGGTTGGAACACTTCCCTATGAAGAAAGGTTAAAATGCTTGGGGCTTTTTAGCTTGGAGAAACGACGGCTGAGGGGTGACATGATCGAGGTTTATAAGATTATAAATGGGATTGAGCAGGTTGAGAAAGAAGTACTTTTCTCCCTTTCTCACAGTACAAGAACTCGTGGGCACTCTATGAAATTGCTGAGCAGTCAGGTTAGAACAGATAAAAGGAAGTACTTCTTCACCCAAAGAGTGATTAACACCTGGAATTCACTGCCACAGGAGGTGGTGGCAGCTACAAGCATGGACAGTTTCAAGAGGGAATTAGATAAACATCTGGAGCAGAAGTCCACCAGTGGCTATTAGCCACAGGGTATAGATGGGAACTCTCGGTCTGGGGCAGGTGATGCACTCTATTCTTGGTGCTGGGGGGGCAGCAGTGGGAGGGCTTCTAGTGTCCTGGACCCACTGCTGGACCTCCTGATGGCACCTGGTATTTTTGTCCACTGTGTGACAGAGTGTTGGACTAGATGTGCCACTGGCCTGACCCAACATTGGCTTCTCTTATGTTGTTATGTTCTTATGTCCCGATCTTCAAGAAGGGAAAGAAGACAGACCCAGGGAATTAAGGCCTGTCAGTTTGACATCAATACCTGGAAAAATTCTAGAGCAGATTATTAAATGCTCCGTCTGTGAGTACCTTGAATGGAATGAGTTAATTGGTAGTAGCCAGCATGGGTTTATCAAGAATATGTCATGCCAGACCAACTTTATCTCCTTTTTTTGACAGAGTTACTAAAATGGTTGATTCTGGCAATGCTGTGGATATAGTGTATCTAGATTTCAGTAAAGCATTTGACAAAATTTCTCATGATATCCTTGAGGATAAGCTGGTTAAGTGTGGGCTGGATGGTGCAACCGTTGGATGGATTCATGTTTGGTTGAAAAATTGTACCCAATGAGTACTTGTAAGTGGTTCTGGGTCTACGTGGAGGGAAGTCTCAAGTGGAGTGCCACAGGGCTCAGCCCTAGGCCCGGTGTTCTTCAATGTTTTTATAAATGACCTGGAGGAAGCCATAGAGGGGATGTTTATCAAGTTTGCAGATGACACAAAGCTGGGTGGGATTGCTAATTGTGAAGAAGACAGAGTCAGGATTCAAAATGATCTAGGTAGGCTGGAACAGTGGGCTGAGACAAATAAAATGAAATTCAATAGAGATAAGTGCAAAGTTCTACACCTGGGCACAAAAAATCAAAGGCACAGATATAGAATGGGAGGGACTTGGCTTGACAGCAGCACATGTGAAAGGGATCTCGGTGTTCTGATTGATCACAAGCTAAACATGAGCCTGCAGTGCAATGCGGCTGTGAAGAAAGCTAATGCAATCTTAGGATGCATTAACAGACGCATTGTGTCCAGATCACGGGAGGTGGTCATTCCGCTCTATTCTGTTATGGTCAGGCCTCACCTGGAGTACTGTGTCCAGTTTTGGGCACCACATTTTAGCTTGAGCATGTCCAGAAGAGGGCAATCAGGATGGTGAGAGGGTTGGAATCCAAGTCTTATGAGGAAGGGCTGAAAGAGTTGGATATGTTTAACCTAGGAAAGAGAAGGCTTAGAGGGGACATGATTGCAGTCTTCAAGTATTTGAAGGGCTGTCATGTAGAAGATGCTGGCAGCTACAAGCATAGACAGTTTCAAGGGGGTTAGATAAGCATATGGAGCAGAGGTCCATCAGTGGCTGTTAGCCACGAGGTATAGATGGAATGCTATGTCTGGGGCAGTGATGCTCTATATCCTTGGTGGTTGGGGGGGCTAGAGTGGGAGGGTGTATGATTCAGGCCCCGGGTTCTGTACTGGGCTATCCAGCTTCCGGCTCCACACTTCGACTCGGCAGTTCAGGCAAAGTACATTTTATTAACAAAACAGCAAAAAAAAGGGCAATCTTAATTGACAAAGTTCAAAAGAACAGGGAGAGTCCAAGCTGCTTCCCTGATTGCCAAGACATAAACAATAGTTAAAAACGGCCAAAACTTACAGAAACTCTAACAGGCAGGGAATGCTCTGCCGAAAGGACGCGCGCTGCCTCCTCAGCCTCCTTTCCCCTCTTTATCTCTTCAAAGCCCCACTCAGACGCTGCCCCACCCTCTATCTGATTCAGCTGTTAATTAAGGTATCTCAGCTATGCCGCTCTTGCGAAGCCGAGCTCCAGGCATTCCCTGTAATGACTTGCAGGATTGATCCTCCCCCTTCTGCCGTCCTTCAATTCTGTTGTGTTGGTATTTTTACTCATGAGTCGGTCTCTTCCTTACACCCCCCCACGCAGAAAGAGAGGGTATGTCCATCTCACTTTCTGCGAGAGAAAATAAAGAAACATCATTTCGGATCAATTCCTGTTATTCCCCGACTATCTACTAATCGTGATCTATCCCATTAATCTGCTTCGGCAAAACATCTTGAGAGGGAGTCAGCTAATACATTTTCTTTTCCCTTGATGTGTCTAACCTCGAATGAAAAATCCTGTAGGGATAACGCCCATCTTAAAATTCTGGCATTAGTTTCTTTCATCCTGTTGATGAAAAACAATGGACTATGATCCGTCTCCAACTGAAAGTGTACCCCCCTTAGGTATGTTTTAAGCTTGTTTAGCCCCCATACCACTCCCAGGGCTTCCTGCTCGATGACGCTGTATTTCTGCTCCCTGAGCAGCAGCTTACGACTCAGCCATACTACCGGATGGAGACAGTCATCTTGCCCTTTCTGCAGTAAAACCACCCCCAAGCCATACCGGCTGGCATCTGTACGCACTATAAACTCCTAGGAATAATCTGGCGGTTTAAGGATTGGGGCTTCTGCAAGCCTGCTCTTTAATGTGTCGAAAGCTCTTTGACACTCAGGTGTCCAGGGTATTCTCCCAGCTATCCTTTTCTTACATAAATTGGTGAGTGGTGCTGCTTGATGTGAGAAGTTAGGGATAAACCTCCTATAGAATCCACTCGCTCCTAAGAAACTCAGTACCTGGTTTTTGGAGGTTGGAATTGGACAATTAACAATTGCGTCTATTTTTGCCTTGTGTGGTGCTATCTTCCCTCTCCCTATTTGATGGCCCAAGTAGACAACTGAGCTATTGGCTATTTGACATTTTGAAGGTTTAATGGTTAGTCCTGCCTCTTGGATTCTCCGCAAGACAACTCTTAGATGGTCTAAGTGCTGTGACCACGATAAACTGGTCACTGCAATATCATCCTGATAACTTCCTGTGAAATCTAATCCCTGTAGCACCTTGTCCATTAGTCTCTGGAACACTTTGCTGGCTGAGTTAATTCCAAATGGGAGCACATTAAAATGGAATTGCCCCATAAAACATGAGAAGGCTGTTCTATCCTTAGCTCTTTCTGTTAGCGGTAACTGCCAAAACCTGGATGTGAGGTCTAAGGTGGTGATGTACTCTGCACTCGCAATCCTTTCCAGGACCTCCTCTATGTTTGGTGCTGGATATTGATCAGTTTTACACAATTGGTTTAACCTTCTATAGTCTACGCACAATCAATATTCTAGGGGGTCTCCTTCATGAAGCTTCTTTTTGGGGACTATTACGAGGTTGCTACTCCACTCCGAAGTGCTCGGTTCTATGACTCCCATCTCTAGCATTTTCTGTAGCTCCTTCCTCACTACCTCCCTCATTGGCCCTCTGATGGGATATGGATTGCATTTGATCGGTGGATGTTCCCCTGTATCTAAATCATGACAGATCAAATCAGTTCTCCCTGAGCAGTTTGTGAACAAGGTTGCAAACTCTTGCAACATTTCCTTTAATTGCCTTTGCTGTTCTACTGTCAGTGTCTCGTTAATAGGAATTTCTGCCAATCCTTCTCTCTTTCCGCTCTCTGCCACTAAATCAGGGATGTCATAATCTTCCTCCATCCAACTTTCCACTGACAATTGTTGTACTTCTCGCCTGACAAATTTTTTTAGCCGATTAATGTGAACCAACAAGGTCCCTCTTTCTGGGTCCTCCACTTGATAGTTTCCATCACCACAACTCTTCACTACCTTGAACGGCCCACTCCACCTCAGATCTAATTTCCCCAGTCCTTCTGGTTTCAGCACCAAAGCGAGGTCTCCCTCCTGTAGCTGCCTGAATCTGGCTGATTTATCAAAGTACCATTTCTGCCTTTGCCTGGCCTCCACCATCGCCTCCTGAGCTGTTTGTCTTACACTCTGCAAAACCCTTTGCAAGTTTGCAAAATACTCTGCGGCCGGCTGTGGCATCTCTGAAGTCCATATCCCTTCCCAGTTTACTCTGAACAGCTCTAAGACTCCAGGCAGCTTTCTCCCAAATACAATCTCATTCGGCGAAAAACCTCCCAACGAGGGGTGTACTGCTTCCCTATATGCGCTTACCAAGAATGGAATGAATTCATCCCAGTTCCTTTGATGTTCTGCACAGAAAGCCTTTAACATCCGGGTAAGAGTCCCTCCCCACTTTTCAACCTGCCCATGCGACTGGGGATGATATGCTACACTTAATTTTTGCGTCACTCCTGCTAGATTATACAACTTCTGCATCATCCTGCTCACAAAAACGGTGCCCTGGTCAGATACTACTCTAGGGAACCCATATGCAGCACAAAATTCCAACACCGCTTTGGCAACACTTAGTGCATCAGCTGTTCTGAAAGGTATTGCTGCCGGGAAGCAAGTTGCCCTATCAATGATCACTAGAATAATTTTTTTTCCTGATTTGGAGGGTATAAAAGGCCCCTGAATATCGATTTGAATTTTGGAAAAGGGGGTTTGAATGACTGGAATTTCTCCCAAGGGAACCTTTATGTGATCAGAAGCATGGCCAACTTTCTGACAGACTTCACACCCGGCAACTTAACTTTTCATGTCCTTGTGTATGCCAGGCCAGTAAAAAACTGAACTGATTTTAGCCAACGTCCTCTTAAACCAGGGGTCCTCAAACTATGGCCCGCGGGCCACATGCGGCCCGCTGAGGACGTTTATACGGCCCGCCGGGTGTGCGCAGGGGACACGCCCTCGGGGGCGCAGGGGGCGTGGGGCTCTCACTTCTGCGGGCGGGTGCGAAGACCCAGAGGGCGGGGCCTGGTGGGGGCGGCCGCTGCCACGGCCCTGCCCCGAATCTCCAGGAGCCCCCCCCCGCCCGGCCCAGATCGCTACCTTCTTCCTGCGGCGGAGCAAGCCTGGCGGGCGGGTGCCATGGTCTGGTCCCGGGCCGGTCCTGCTCAGCGGAAAGCCCCCCTCCCCCCCTTCGCTGGCGGGCTGGGGGTTGCAGCCCGCAGTGCCGCCCGACGCACGAGCGGACCTCGGGTGGGCTCGGGAGGAGGCGACTCTGCGGGGATCCCGCGGGGCGGGAACCAGGCGCCAGGGAGGGGGCGGATCGTGCATTGCCCCGGGGGAACCTCCAGGGAAGGACCCTGCGCTGCCTCCCGCTTCCCGGCGTTGCCCTCTGCTGCTGCTGCCGCCTCTGGACTGTTCCATAGTCCAGCCCTCCAATGGTCTGAGGGACAGTGAACTGGCCCCCTGTTTAAAAAGTTTGAGGACCCCTGTCTTAAACCCTAGATGGCCTGTCAATGGTAGATCATGCCCCACTCTTAAGATTTCTTCTCTGAATTTTCCTGGGACTACTAGCTGTTTTTCAGGCCCACAATTAGAGCTGCTTTTCTTAGGCATATATTCCCTATATAGTAATCCATTTACCCAGACAAACCTGGTATCTCCAGGCTTGTCCAGTGCAGGCTTATTCTCTTCCACTGCTTCTCTGCATTCTTTAAGGGACTGGCACTCCTTTAACTCCTGTTTGTAACCTATTGGATCTGTGCTTACAAGGAAAGGCTCATCCCTTTGAATCGATTGCTCCTTTTCACTCCCCTTCATCTCCTTTTCCTTTCCTGTTGGCTGCTCTACCAAGCTTGCTACCTGAGGCAACTCGGGATGGACTTCACTTGCTTTCACTTGCCTTCTTGTCCTTACAGGAAGTTGCGACACAGACTGTTTTGCTATCGATACTCTATATCGAATATCCATGCCTACAAGGAACTGTGGATCCCGCCCCCTATGTACTAGAAGGGGAATGATATCACTCCAATCGCCCACTCCTACTTTCATAAACGTAACAGGTTGTTCTTTAGGTCTGGAGTCATAAGATCGTATTTCTATTTTCCCCTCTGCCTGGAGCCCTAACCCATAAAAAATGTCCTCGGACACACTTGACATGTCTGCTCCACTATCCCACACCGCCTGAAGGTCAATGCAATCTTGCAATCTCACTTGCATAGCCCTTTTTTGAGCACACCAGCGTGCTTGTTCTGGGCTAATATAGCAAGAAATAGATCTCTTTGGCAAGGTGGCTAGCTCAGTGTAGTTCATCTCTGAACATTTCTCTGGTTGTTCCTTATAGCCTTGGGGGCTTCCTTGCTTTTGTTCATTTTTTACCCCTGTTTTTCTTATCAACCCTCTTGTCCTGAGGATCTAACTTACCCCCCCTGTCTGTCTGCACTTTTTCACTTGCATCACCTGTTGCTAGTTGGTCTTGAATGTCCATTTTCCAATCTTCAGGTTGCTGTTCCCCTCCAGCATTTAGCTGAGCTTGGGAGCAACTCGAGACCACTTGCACTTTCGGTTGATATCTATCACCCCTATTCGCCAGTTTAAAACACTGAGCTTTGATATGTCCTGGCTTTCTGCAGTAATGACAGATCACCTGGGCTGGACTCAGATTTCCTGATCCCCTTCCTTCCTTAACTGGAGTCTTGGCTACAAACTGAGCTTGTTGTCTAAAAACTGTTCTGAAATTAGTTTGTTGTTCTTGTCTGCCCTGCATGGAGGGAGGCATAAATTTTCCTCCTGGTCGTTTTTCATCTCCTTGCCAGTTCGAAGCTGAATAGTCAGCTGCAGCTATTTCATCCAATACTATTGCCAGCTGCTGAGTGGTGGTGGGCCTCTGTGCACGTGCTACTGCCGCATGCTCTGCTGGAATAGCTTGATAAATGTGCTCCCGAACTATTAACTCTAATAGATCGTAAAATGTCCGTGCTTGCGCTGCCTCAGTCCAACGAAGACACATTCTCTGCACCCTGCTGACAAATGAGCTGTATTTCCTTTGGCTTAGGAACTGCCTGTCGAAAATTTTGCTGAAGTTGTTCTGTTGATAGTCCAAACTGCCGCAGGGCTAGCTGCTTAAAATATGAATAGTCCCTTGCTTGCTGGGGGGCGAGCTGTGCAAGTAACTCTGCAACCTCCCCATGCACACGCCTGCGCAGAGCTGCCATGTATTCAGTGTCTGGCAAATGGTAATCCTGTGCTGAAGCTTCAAATAAAGCAAAAAAATTTGCCACATCATCTCCAGGTCTTAACTCAGGAAACTTTAACTTTGTCCATCTATCTCCGTGATTGCCTGCTAGATGCTGCTGCATCATGTTCATCTGCTGCCCATTTTGCCCGAGGAGCTGGGTCATTAGAGTGCATAACTGCTGCACTGGGTCAACTGGTTGCCCTTCCACTGCAGCTCCCCCTGCCTTCACTGCCGTCTCTACTCCCTTATCATTCTGTTCTTCTATTTGCCCAGTTTTCACATCTGTTCTCTGTTGTAACACCTTCCTCCTCAAGGCTACTTCATTGTTATCATACTCCTCTAGGATTTCTTTCATATCAAGTACTTTTTCCTGAGAGTATCTTCGAAAGGACTCTTCCTGGTAACCGGATGCCTCTAATCCTACTGAGGCTAAAACTGGATCCATGTTGTATAATATTCCCTCTGAATAGTCCATGGATCAACAGTCCTTGTTGATAGCCTTCTCTCACCTTTTGCCTGTTTGAACCGCTGCCACCATGTATGATTCAGGCCCCGGGTTCTGTACTGGGCTATCCAGCTTCCAGCTCCACACTTCGACTCGGCAGTTCAGGCAAAGTACATTTTATTAACAAAACAGCAAAAAAAGGGCAATCTTAATTGACAAAGTTCAAAAGAACAGGGAGAGTCCAAGCTGCTTCCCTGATTGCCAAGACATAAACAATAGTTAAAAATGGCCGAAACTTGTTGTTGTTGTTCAGTCACACAGTCGAGTCCGACTCTTCGCGACCCCATGGACCAGATCACGACAGTCCCTCCTGTCTTCCGCTGTCCGCTGAAGTGTGCTCAATTTCATGTTTGTTGCATCGATGACACTGTCTAACCATCCCATCCTTTGCCGTCCCCTTCTTCTTCTTTGACCTTCAATCTTTCCCAGCATCAGGGTCTTCTCCAGTGAATGCTCCCATCTCATTTGGTGGCCAAAGTATTTGAGCTTCAGCTTCAGGATCTGGCCTTCCAGGGAGCAATCAGTGTTGATTTCTTTTAGGCCGAAACTTACAGAAACTCTAACAGGCAGGGAATGCTCTGCCGAAAGGATGCGCACTGCCTCCTCAGCCTCCTTTCCCCTCTTTATCTCTTCATAGCCCCGCTCAGACACTGCCCTACCCTCTATCTGATTCAGCTGTTAATTAAGGTATCTCAGCTATGCCGCTCTTGCGAAGCCGAGCACCAGGCAGTCCCTGTAATGACTTGCAGGACTGATCCTCCCCCTTCTGCCCTCCTTCAATTCTGTTGTGTTGGTATTTTTACTCATGAGTCGGTCTCTTCCTTACAGAGGGCTTCTGGAGTTCTGGCCCCACGAATGGACCGCGTGGTGGCACCGGGTTTTTGGCTACTGTGTGACATGGAGTGTAGGACTAGGTAGGCTTCTCTTCTGTTCTTATGTTAATTTGAACTAGAACCCACTCATCTGGGTTTGTTTGGTGGTCCACAGTATCCGTGAGATTCTCCTCCAGCACCACATTTCAATAGAACCAACTTTCTTCCAGTCAGCTATCTTCCTTTTCCAACTATCACACCTGCACACAAGAAGGAGGAATCCTATGGCATGACTTAACTCGATCTCGGTGGCCAGCAACACATCCTTACACTTAAGAATCTCTTCCAGTTCCTTCCTGGCTTCCCTCCCCAGTCTCTGTCTCCTCCTGACTTCTCAGGCACAGTCTCCCTTTTGGTTGATGATGGAGCCAAGGAATAGAAAATCCTGAACGAAGTCAGTTTCTTCATCATCAGCCTTAAAGCTGTGCAATTCCCCAGCAGTCAGAGGAAACGGCAACTGCTGGTGCAAACCAGAAGTCTCGGGAGGGGAGGGGGAGAGGGGGGAGCCTCACGTGGAAAGGGGGGCCACATGATATCGCTCTATGTCCAGAAGCCTCCAAGCCAAGGTGAGGGAGCAGGACTTCATGTTCAAAGCTTGGGTAATGCTCAGAGGAAGAGCTTCTAGTGCTGGGAACAGTTGGATCACCGGCTTCTTTAGAGGGGTTCAGGGGCTCCCAAACTCCATTGTAGAGGAACTCATTGCAAGGGGCTTGATTTGGACACAAGCAGCAGCAAGTGAGTGGAAGGTTCGAATGTGCCCCGACGCAGGAGGCGGCTGAGAGTGCCCTTGTTTAGACAGGGGCGCGTAGTCGTGATTGCCCGAGTGAAGAGGGAGAAGCTGGAACCTCATCCATGACACCGATGAAGTATAACACCGTGAGTACATTTATCAGAACAATATCAGAAAGTCTAGCATCCATCGTCAAAGCCCCTTTAAAGTTTAAAAAGACAACGGAAAGAGGGGTGAAGAATTTCCCTCTCCCCCCCCCTTCCTCTTATAGCAACTAGAAAAAGGACTTAAAGCAACTCTTTAAACAGCCTCTTGGGCAAAGAAATCAGAAGGACCTTGTCTAAGGCTGTACTTTATGGAATATAATTTTTTGGGGGCGGGGGAACAGCTTAAATTTGATTTTGAATCTTAGCGAACTAGCAATATGTTTTCTTCATCCTTCTTGTTTAGAGTTAAAAAGAAAACATCTGGAACGACACAAAGACCTTCTAAAATACTAATTAACCGTGTTGAAATAAGGACTAGGATCAACTATAGTTCAATAAATGGATTATTAAGATTTTATTTTTTTAAGGGTAAAAAGAAAACTGGATCTTACTCTGAACTTTTCACATACTACATTCCCATAACAATTTATGTTTATCTTTACTAACCCCCCCCCAAAAGCCCAGCAGGAACTAATAATAGGCCACACCCATCAGCAGAAACTCATTAGCATATTGGGCCACACCCCATGTTAGGAGAAGTGTGCTCACCCAGCCTTTTGCTTCTTATTCTGTTTACCTTGTTTGCTGTCAAAACCCAGGGCTTTTTTTGTAGCAGGAGCTCCTTTGCATGTTAGGCCACACACCCCTCATGTAGCCAGTCCTAATGAGTTTCTGCTGTTGGGTGTGGCCTGTTATTGTAATGAGTTCCTGCTGGGTGTGGCCAACTTGGGAGCCAGCCGGAATTCCGTTCCTGTGCGTTCCTGCCCAAAAATAGCCCTGTGCCTAACAGGGAATCAAACCTTCTCTTGAAATGGTTTTCTTTTCTAGAATTTATATTTAACATTGATTCTGCTAAGTTCAAGGTTCCTCAAAAATTTTATGAAGTTATTCACTACATGTAAATCTGTCAGGACAAAGTTTCTGTACTTATTTTTACATTTTCTGAGTTTACTTTCCCATTCTTTGCATTCTTTCCCTCCCTCCGTCTTCCTTCCTTCCTCCCCATCTCTTTCTTTCTTTCTTTCTTTCCTTCCTTCCTTCCTTCCTTCCTTCCTTTTCTCTTCCTTTCTTTCTTTCCCATTCTTTCCTTTCTTTCTTTCCCTCCCTTTCTCTTCCATCCTTCCTCCCCAACTCTTTCCCTGTTCTTCCTTCTTTCTTTCTTTCTTTCTTTCTTTCTTTCTTTCTTTCTTTCTTTCTTTCTTTCTTTCTTTCTTTCTTTCTTTCTTTCTTCCTTCCTTCCTTCCTTCCTTCCTTCCTTCCTTCCTTCCTTCCTTCCTTTCCATCCTTCCTTCCTTCCCTCCCTCCCTCCTTCCTTCCTTCTTCTTTCCCATTCTCTGCCCAATTTCCCTCCCTCCCTCTTTCTTTTCCTTCATTCCTCCCCATCTCTTTCCCTGTTTCCCGCTCTTCGCTTTCTCTTTACCTCTTTCTTTCTTTCCCTCTTTCTTTTTTCTTTCCCATTCTTTGCCCTCTTTCCCTTCCTTTCTCTTCCTTCTTTCCTCCCCATATCTTTCCCTCTTTCTTTCCCTTTCTTCCTTCTTTCATTCCTTCCTTTCCCACTCTCTGCCGTCTTTCCATCCCTCCCTCTTTATCTTCCTTCATTCCTCCTGGGCTCTTTCCCTGTTTCTCTTTCTTTTTTTCTTTCTTTCTTTCTTTCTTTCTTTCTTTCTTTCTTTCTTTCTTTCTTTCTTTCTTTCTTTCTTTCTTTTTCTTTCTTTCTCTCTCTCTCTCTTTCCCCTCTTCCCCCCCTCTTTCTCTTCCATCCTTCCTCCCCATCTCTTTCCCTGTTTTCCTCTTTTCTCTTTCTCTTTCCCTCTTTTTTTCTTTCCCATTCTTTGCCCTCTTTCCCTCCCTCTTTCTCTTCCTTCTTTCCTCCCCATCTCTTTCCCTTCCTTCCTTCCTTCCTTCCTTCTTTCTATCTATCTCTCTTTCTCTCTTTCTCTCTCTCTTTCTCTCTCTCTTTCTCTCTCTCTTTCTCTCTCTCTTTCTCTCTTTCTTTCTTTCTTTCTTTCTTTCTTTCTTTCTTTCTTTCTTTCTTTCTTTCTTTCTTTCTTTCTTTCTTTCTTTCCCAAAGTTCTTTACCCTCTTTCCCTCCCTTCCTTCCTCCCAATCTCTCTCTCTCTCTCTCTCTCTCTCTCTCCCCCCATATTTCCATTCTGGTGATGTCAGGGTGTGTGTGCATATGCTAATGATTTATGCTAATGAACTCCTGCGCCTCTTTTTCTATGAAATGACCCCTGGTTATTATTTTTGGCTCTGATATGCATGACTTTGCACTTGCCCATGTTGGCCCTTATTTGCCATGTTGATGCCCACTCACGCAGCCTCCACAGATCCCTCTGGAGCACCTCCCAGATTCTCACTGCCCTGAACAACTTAACGTCATCCACACACACAGCCGCATCACTGCATACTCCCAACACCCAACCCCCGGTCATTAACAAACAAGTTAAAAAGTACCAGGCCCAGTACCGAGCCCTGCGGTGCCCCCCAGCTCACCCCATCTCCCCCCCACACACACACACACTGTGGAAACGGCCCATTTGGGCTCCCTCTGTGTCTCCTGAGAATTAACCAGCTCTGAATCCTCCGGAGGACGTGTCCTCCTAGCAGAGGGCTGCTGAGTTCACTTGGCAGCCTTTGATGAGGATGGGACTTTATCAGAAGCTTCCTGGAAGCCCAGGTAGAGGTGAAGAAATGCGCATGCACAGGGAAGCTCGTGCCCAGAATTAAACTTGGTTCCACTGGATGCAAGCTTGGTTCTTTGGACCTCTACTCCACCCTCGTCCACATGTTTGTTCAGCCCCTCCGGTGGGTGAGACGACATCTTCCCTTCCAGAACCCAGGCTGCTTCTTCCGACTCTGCTTCTCTTCGGAGACCTGGTAAGACCGGGGCAGGGTGGGGCGGGGCACTCTCTCTTCGCTCCGTGCACGACTATAAAGCCCTTTTACTATTCCCGCCCCCCTCCTCCCTCCCCAGTTGCCTCTTGTCTAAGCTGGGACATCCCAGGGGCTCCTCAGCCCTCCCTCCTCGGGAAGGCTGTTGGGTTTAGCAAGTTCAGCAATTATAGAGTTAACCTTGTGTTAGTCAACAGGAAGTCACATGTTTATTTGTACCCAATCTGTTTACTAAGTAGAAAGCCCAGAAATTTTTGGAGGTCTTATTATAATGACCTGAACTTTAGCCCTGTGATTGGAGATCAATCTATTGGCTATTTAGCATATTGAGGTCCCCCTTCCTGCCTTTTGCCTTGGAGAAGAAGAAGACGACGCCACTCCTGTTTCTCTTCTCGTTCCTGTAACATCATCTTAGCAGTTAGGATGTGGTGATCTAGCCCTTTTGCTTTTTTGCATCCTGTTTACTGTTTCCCCATGTTAGTTTTATAATAGATTTTTATACTTTACAAACATATACATGGACTCAGTCTCTCAATCTTTTATTCTGCTGATTTTTATCTCTGCTTAACTATATTTTTACCAAGAATACCCTACAAAGGCGCTCGAAGCCCCTTCCTTGCCTGGGTCGCCCTCTCCTGCACTTTCTCCTTTTCAGGAGAGGGTTGGAGCCCCTGGCTTGTGAGGAAAGGGCACAGGGTCTGTGACCTCCAACCCAGGAGAGAGAAGACTACGCGGCGGAAGAGGAGATGGAGCTTCAGCAGGTGCTGCCTCCGGTGGAGAAAGTGGATAGGAAAAACCTCCCCCCCCCCCAAGGAGTGGAAGTGGAAGGCCAACAGAGTTGTTGGGTTTAGCAAGTTAAAACACTTCAGTAATTATAGAGTTAACTTTGTTTGTTTTGGTCAACAGGAAGTCACATCTTTATTGTAGGCAATCTGTTTACTAAGTGAGAAAAGCTAGAGGTCTCAGTAAAATGACCTGAACTTTGTGACTGGAAATCAGTGTATTGGCTACGTAGCATACTGGGGTCTCTCTCCTCCCTTTGTCTTTGCTTGGAGAAGGAGATGCCATTCCTGTAGTATCTTACTAGCAGTGACCGTGTGGGAACCTAGCCTTTCTTATTCGACATCCTGTGTACCAGCTTTCCCCCATGTTAGTTAGAAGAGACGAGATGTTAGAAGAGAAGAGAACCGGGTCCTTCACTACCCAAAGGAGTCTCAGAGCGGCTTACAATGTCCTCTCCCTTCCCCTCCCCACAACAGACACCCCCTGTGAGGCAGGCGGGGCTGAGAGAGCTCTGACAGAAACTGCTCTTTTTCAGTGACAGCTGTGCCAGAGCTTGTGACTGACCCAAGGTCACATCAGCTGGTGCAAGTGGAGGAGTGGGGAATCAAACCCGGTTCTCCCACATTAGAGTCCGCGCACTTAACCACTACTCCAAACTGGCTCTCTGGTAAAGCTTCTGTTTTTCAAACATACACCTGGTCTCTCACACTCTCATGTCCTCCGCTGCAGATTTAGTCTCTGCTTTAGTACATTCTGTCAGGAGTACACCTGTCAGGATTAAGGCCACAGGCAACAAGAAATACTTCTTTACTCAATGAGTAATGGAATTGTAGGACTGGCTGCTGGTCTCTGATGTTCCTGTCTCATGCATATACCCCCGCCCAGCAGGTCCTGAAGGCGGCTGTGTGAACACACCCTGCAAGCTGGAATTTTAAGGGGGGAGGAGCGGCCGGCACCAGGAGGCAAGCCTCCCCCCGCCCCACCTTTCTCCTTGGAGGCTTGAAAAGGCAGGACAGCAAAATATCCCCCCCCCCCCGCCCCGTTTAAACACACTCCCCAGGACTGGAGGCCCCGCCCCGCCCCGCCCCGCCCCGCCCGCCGGCTGGACAGGCGCAAAAGGCAGAAAGAGGAGCGGCGGCGATCGGGGCCAGGGAGGGGGCGCTTTATTGAGCCAGGCGCTGCGCAGCGGGGGGCAGGGGGGCTGCCGGCTGCTCTCACTTGATGCGCGTGAAGGTGTTCTTGCCGACCCTGCGGAGGAAGAGCACAGGCGGGTCAGGGGGCGCCAGCCAGATCCCTCCTCTGCTGGCCCCGGGACAGGCGCCTCCCACTCCGGGACAGGCGCCTCCCACTCCGGGGAGCCCCTCCCCTCCCCTCCCTCCCCTCGGCGGCCCGCTTGGCCCAGCGAGGAGTCCAGGGACCTCCCCCCTCCCTCCCTCTCTCTCCGTCCCCGGCCCGGCCCCCCGGCTTACAGGGTGGACTGCCAGTCCTCGCCCCGGGTCGGCACCTCCTTGCGCAGCAGCCAGGTGGTCTCCAGGCTCTCGCCGCCGGCCTCGTCCACGAAGCACTGGCCCACGAAGGCGGTGGTGGAGGCTGCGGGAGGCAAGCAGAGGCTGGGCTGGGACCCGAAGGGGGGGGAGGAAGGAGCCCCCTCCGCGGGGGCAGCCCGCTCGAGGAGAGCCCGCGGGGGTGGGGGAGGATCGAGGCCTTTCCTGTCCCCTCCGGGAAAGCGGGGCTGGTGCTGGGCCCGGCGGGAGGCCGGCGGTTCGAGCCCTCCGGTCAGAGGCCGGTTCCTCCTCCTCCCCCTCCTCCTCCTCCCGCCGGGAAGGATCGGGCCTCCTCCCTCCGAGAGCGAGCGCCGCGCCTGAGGGGAGGCCGGTGTGCCGCGCAGAAGAGCTCCTCCCCGGCCCCGAACCCGGGTCAGTTCGCCTGCCATTCCCGCCGCCCTACCCCGCGCCCCCCCCCCCCCGCGCAAGCAGGGCTCTCCGGGAGGCTGAGGGCGACAGCGGGGCCTGCGGGACAGTTGACGGGGACCCCCCCCCGGCCCGGGGACTCCCCTCCCCACCACCCAGAGCTCCTCCTCCTCCTCCCCGGCCTCCAACCTGGCCCGCCTGCCTCGAGCGCTCCTGGACGCTCCGCCGTCTTTTCTGGGGGCGCAGCGAGGCGACCCGCCTCTCTCTCCGCCGCCCCCCAGGCGGCAGGCCCCGCCGCGCCCCGCCCCGCCCCGCCTGGCCGGCCTACCCGCGAACTTCCAGCGGACGGTGAAGGCGAAGGTGGGCTGGGCGCCGTGGTCGGGGTGGTGCTGGGCGCCGTGCAGGGGCGACTCGACGATGGCCGCGTTGGAGGACGTCACGGCGGTCAGGTAGGAGCCCGAGAAGGCGCCGGCGTCGTCGGGGGGCGAGATGACCATCCTGGAGCCCAGCTCGTTCACCCACATCCCGGAGAGGAGGCACTGGCGGGGGAGACGCCGGGCGGGCGGGCGGGGGGGGGTCAGCTGGGATAACCGACCCCGACCCACCCCCCAGCCCAGCGGAGAAGGCGGCTCGGAGCGGGGCGAGTTCGGGAGAGCCCCGGAGCCCAGGGCCCGATCCTGCCTCAGCGCCCAGGGCCCCTCTCTGCTCTCTCGGGAGACCCGGCTCCTTCGGCGCCCGGGGCGGGCGGGCGGGAGGGAGGGAGGGGGCAGCCCGAAAGCCCTGACCTGGCCAGCGGGCAGGCGGGCAGAGGCTGCCAGAGACGACTACGACGAGGACTCCTCTGCCCGAAGCTCTGACTGCTGGGCCGTCGGCTGCAGCGGCCTCCTCCGGAGACTTCCAGCCAGGGGACCGGACGGGGCCGGACAGGGAGCCTTTCCTAGACTCCCCCCTCTCCTCTTTTGGCAAGCGCCGTCACAACCGCCCTGCCAGGTGGGCCTTTCCCCTCGCAGCAGAGTCAGGCCGGCCGGCCATACCTTTTTCGGGCTGCCGTTTTCGGCTGCGACCGCCGGGGCTTCCGCCTCCGCCGAGGCGAGCAGGAGTGCGGCCAGCAGCAGGGCCGGGGCTGGCTTGAGGGAGAGCCTCTCCATCGTTCCGCCGGCGGGCCTGGGCTGCGCTGGGCGGCGGCGGGCGCTCGCCTCCCTCTTAAAGGCAGGCCCGGCCGACGGTTGCGCAAGCCTCGGGGTCGCCCTGTCCCGCGGGCGGGCGGGCGGGCGGGCGGCTTTTTCCGGGAATCCGCTGGCCTTCCTTCCCAAAAGCCGCCCGCCTCCCCCGCCCCCCCACCGCCGGCCTTCCGGGCAGTCCGCGCGCGGGGAAAGCATAAGAACATAAGAGAAGCCAATGTTGAATCAGGCCAATGGCCCATCTAGTCCAACACTCTGTCACACAGCGGCCAAAATATACCAGGTGCCATCAGGAGGTCCAGCAGTGGGGCCAGGGCACCAGAAGCCCTCCCACTGCTGCCCCCTCCAGCACCAAGAATAGAGTGCATCACCTGCCCCAGACTGAGAGTTCCTAATAGCCACTGGTGGACTTCTGCTCCATATGTTTATCTAATTTCCTCTTGAAATTGTCCATGCTTGCAGCTGCCACCACCTCCTGTGGCAGTGAATTCCATATGTTAATCACTCTTTGGGTGAAGAAGTATTTCCTTTTATCTGTTCTAACCCGACTGCTCAGCAATTTCATAGAGTGCCCACGAGTTCTTGTCTTGTGAGAAAGGGAGAAAAGAACTTCTTTCTCAACCTGCTCAATCCCATTCATAATCTTATAAACCTCGATCATGTCACCTCTCAGCCGTCGTTTCTCCAAGCTAAAGAGCCCCAAGCATTTTAACCTTTCTTCATAGGGAAGGTGTTCCAACCCTTTTATCATTCTAGTTGCCCTTCTCTGCACTTTTTCCAATGCTATAATATCCTTTTTGAGATGTGGTGACCAGAACTGTACACAGTATTCCAAATGAGGTCGCACCAATGATTTATACAGGGGCATGATGATACTGGCTGATTTGTTATCAATTCCCTTCCTAATAATCCCCAGCATAGCGTTGGCCTTCTTTATTGCAGCTACACATTGTCTAGACATTTTCAGCGAGTTACCCACTACGACTCCAAGATCTCTCTCTTGGTCCGTCTCTGCCAGATCAGACCCCATCAACGTGTATTTATATTTAGGATTTTTGGCTCCAATGTGCATCACTTTGCACTTGGCCACATTGAACCCCATTTGCCACGTTGACGCCCACTCACCCATCCTCAACAGATCCCTTTGGAGTGCCTCACAATCCTCCCTGGTTTTCACCACCCTGAACAACTTTGTGTCATCTGCAAATTTAGCCACATCACTGCTTACTCCCAATTCCAAATCGTTAATAAACAAGTTAAAAAGCATCGGACCGAGTACTGATCCCTGTGGTACCCCACTGCTTACCACCCTCCATTGAGAAAGTTTCCCATTTATACTCTGTTTCCTATTTATAAGCCAGTTTTTGATCCACAAGAGGACTTGTCTTTTTATCCCATGACTATTGAGCTTACTTAGGAGCCTTTGATGAGGAACTGTATCAAAAGCTTTCCGGAAGTCAAGGTAAATAATATCTATTGGGTCCCCCTTGTCCACATGTTTGTTCACTTCCTCAAAAAACACTAACAGGTTAGTGAGACAAGATCTTCCCTTACAGAACCATGCTGAGTTTGCCTCAATAGTTTTTGTTCATCAATGTGCCTACTAATTCTTTCCTTAATAACAGTTTCCACCAACTTACCCGGTATCGATGTCAGACTGACTGGCCTGTAATTTCCCGGATCTCCCCTGGAGCCCTTTTTAAAGATGGGAGTGACATTAGCTACCTTCCAGTCCTCAGGAATGGAGGCAGATTTTAAAGAAAGATTACATATTTTTGTCAGGAGATCCACAAGTTCACATTTGAGTTCTTTCAGCGGCTCTTGTGCGGTGGGTTCCAGGCATGAAGGACTCAGGACGCAGCTGTGATAGGCAGCACCTGGTTTACTCACAGATGCAACAGAACAGAAAATACCGGCCAGATGGCCAGCTGTATACAGTCCTCCTGGTCCTGGACCACCCCCAGGTCCCATTGGTGGGTTCAAACTTCCCGCCAAGGTTCCTGTTGGTGACTGCTTGAGGTTTCAGGATCCTAGTCCCTATTGTCTCTTGAGCTCCAAGCTCTGGTAAACCCTGTCACCTAGTGGGGGTCAGCTGACATAACACACACACACACACCCGTAGTTCAAACCCAGCCTAGGTGACCTAGTCTTTTGGGTAGGGGGGGGGTCTGGTGCTCTAGGTGGAACACCTCGGGGCTGGCCCCGGGATGAGGACGGGAGGCCTACCCTGCCCCACGGCCGGGGTGCTTGGAGGGGAAGCAGCAGAGCCTCCTCTGGTTCCAGGGCAGAAGCAGATGCTCAGTCTTCCAGGGCCGCTGCAGCGATGGGGGTTGGCTCCTGCAAACTCCCATCTGGAGTTCCTTGTTACGGGATGTCCCGCAGCTCCCTCTTGGTGTCCCTCGGGGCCAGAACTTCTGCCGGAACTGGGAGCATGCGCCTGCGCAGCTGGTCAACATGATTCCACAGGACCTGTCCATAGTCTGCCGAGACCTCGTACGACACAGGGCCTATGGGGCAGATGACTCGGCCAGCGATCCATTCAGGGCCTTTGCCAAAGTTTCAGATGTAGACCGGGTCCTCTGGGAAGAACCCCCACTGCGCTTCTCTCTGCTTGGACAAATTGCGCAACACTGGGGCCCTGTCTGGGTGCAGTCTGTCCAAGAGGATGGTGGGCCACTGACCCATGAGGAGTTCCATAGGGCAGCACCCGCTGACTGGGTTCATGGTGGTCCATTGCGCTAGGAGGAAGTGTGCCAGCCAGAATTCCCAGTCCCCCTCAGTCAGACAGCTGAGAGCTTCCTTGGTGGTACGCACCATCCGTTCCGCCTGGCCATTGGTGGCGGGGTGAAATGGGGCAGACCTTACATACCGGATCAGATTGCTGCAGAGGAACTCCTGGAATTCCTCCGAGGTGAACACTGTCCCGTTGTCTGATACTATGGTGTCTGGCAACCCGTGGGTGGCGAAGATCTTGCAGAGCACCCAGATGGTGGCTTTGGAGGAGGTGGCAGAGACCGGGCTGATTTCTAACCATTTCAAATAAGAGTTCACCATTACTAGAAACAGCAGCCTGTGGAATGGCCCGGCAAAATCCACGTGGAGCCTTGACCATGGTGTCTGGATGGATTCCCAGGCTTGGGAGGGTGCACTCGGCGGATTGGGCCTGATGGCCTGGCATGTCTGGCAGTGCTTTACCCAAGCCTCCACCTCTGCCTCTATCCCTGGCCACCATACGTAGCTGCGGGCCTCCAGCTGGATGATGCCAGGATGGGCCTCGTGGAGAGCCTGCAGGACTCTGTGCCGCAGTACGCTGGGGACAACCGCCCTGTCTCCCCACAATAAACAGCCCTTGCATGCAGACAACTCGTCCCGGCGGGCAGCAAAGGCTGTGGACTCTGGACACAAGCCACCCCCTCACCCCCCAGCCCAGAACTCGGGAAACAGTGGGGGGATTGGGAAGGTCCTCGACTTGCAGGACGTGGTGGGCTGGAGCCGGGTCATCCTCCACAACCGGCAAGGGCAGGCGACAGGGCATCAGCATGGCCCATAGCCTTGCCCGGGCGGTGCTGCAGGGAGTAAGAGTAGCCAGACAAGAAAACGGACCACCACAGGACCTGCAGGGAGAGGACTTGTGGAGTCCAACAATCCTGAGCGAAGAGGCCGAGGAGGGGGCGATGGCTCGTGGCAATGGTGAAAGGCCAGCCATAAACAAAGTCACATTTTTTTAACCCCGGCCGCGATTGCCAGGCCCTCCCAGTCAATCTGGGCATAGTTCCGCTCCGCAGCCAACAGCGTCCAGGAGTAGTAGGAGACAGGCATCTCCCGGCCGTTCGGAAGGCGGTGGGCCAACACCACACCGATGCCGTAGGGGAACGCGTTGCAAGCCAGAATGACCGGCAAGGGACTCATTGAAATGCGCCAGAACTTTATTAGAGATAAGCAGTGCTTTGACCTCCCTGAAGGCAGCCGCCTGCCGGGGGCCCCACGACCAAGGGGCCTGCTTGTCCAGTAGGCGATGCAGGTGTTCCGCTACTGCCACCTTGTGGGGGAGGAAGGCGTGGTAGCAGTTCAATAGTCCCAGGAACGCCTGCAGTTCCGCCTTTGATTTAGGCAGGGGTGCCTCCACAGCGGCTTTGATTTTGTCCCGGGCAAGATGTAAGCCATCCGCATCGGCCGTGAAGCCCCCAAAGTCCATTGATGGAACCCCCAGGAGGCACTTTTCCCACTTCACCTTTAGGCCCACCTCGTGGAAGCGGCGGAGGATACTGCACTGCTGGAGTGGCGAATTCAGCAGGCGTGGCTGCGGTGAGCAACACATCGACAAAGAACAGCGTGACCTCCAGGACCCCTTCCAAGAGAGAGTCCATGCGTGGTGGAAAGAGGCCCAGGGCCACGCTCACCCCAGACTGTCCTCTTTTTACTTTGAAAGCCCCTCTATGCGTCATGACCGTTTGCGCTGCGGTGGGGGCCACATCTGCCGGGAGCTGCTGGTAGGCCTGGGCTAGGCCCAGTTTCCTCAAAACCTTTGCCCCTGCCAGGGAGGCCAGCGCATGGCTGACAACCGGGACCGGATAAGCGTGGTCCTGAAGCGCAGATGCAGACGTCCCCCTTTGGCTCGACCAGGGTGACTATGGGGTCTCCCAGGCGGCGTGGGAGACCAGCTCCAGGACTCCTTGGCCCACTGGGCGGTCCAGTTCCGCATCTATTTTTGGGTGTAGCGCGAACAGAACTGTCCTGGAGCGCATTCGGATGGGGACCATGTTAGGGTTGAGTTGCAGTGACACCGGAGGGCCCGTATAGCGACCCAGGGTCACGTCAAAAACGGACGGGGACTCTTTGCAGACCTCTCGGAGAGATTCCTAACGGGGCGAGCCATGCTCAGCCGAGGAGGCTGACTAAGTCCCCTGCGACCACACCCAAGTCCAAGTGACCATCAAACCCCTTACACTGGACCCAGAAACTTCCCACACCCCTTATTCGGAAGGCGGTTCCTCTGAAAGTCTGTCAGGGTGAGGGCAGATGGGCGCAGGCGGGGCCCCCCGTGGGGACAGAGTTCCTTAAGAGCCTCCTCCGAAATAACGGAGGCCGTGCAGGGGGACCCCTCTATTTGGACCCAGACCTGGATCTTCGGGGCAGAGGACTGGCTCGGAAGCCTCGGTACCTGTTCGACTGGATTGGCTGCGAGGAGGTAGCAGTGGGAGGGCTTCTGGTGTCCTGGCCCCACTGCTGGACCTCCTGATGGCCCCTGGTATATTTTGGCTGCTGTGTGACAGAGTGTTGGACTAGATGGGCCATTGGCCTGATTCAACATTGGCTTCTCTTATGTTCTTATGTAGAGCTCTTCCTTGGATCCATCATCCTCGTAGTGGGCATCTGCTCTCCGGCAGGGCTGTGGCAGTGCCTGCTGGGCTCTGGACCCCTGGGATTGGCAGGTGCATGCGATGTGTCCCACACGGCCACACCCGTGGCACTTGGCACCCCAGAAGCAGCAGGTTTTCCAGTCACACTTGTCTCCGCAGCTTGCGCACTCCTGGTCAGGCACGGAGCGGGATATGGAGCCTTGACCCCGGCGCCTGGAGGACTGTTGGGTGCGGTGGGCCTCCTCTCTGCCTGGGTTGATGTTGTCATCCTGCGTCTGGTGCACGGTGGCCGTGGTCAAGGGACGGTTTCTCTCCCATGCCGTGGCAGTGGACAGGGCGGGAGCCAGGGAGCACTTCTCGTCCTCCGTGATGCGGCGTCAGAGCTTTTCATCGCTGAGCCTGAAAACTCGTTTGTCTCAGAGGGCCGTTTCAAGATGGGCCCCGAAGGCGCACTCCGAGGCGAGCTGGTGAAGCTCAGCCAGATACTCTGCTATTGATTCCCGTGGCTGTTGTTGCCGGGCATAGAAGGCCATGTGGCGCGTGATCGCCGACGGCCGTAGGATGAAATGGTCCCGTAGCTTCTTGGTTATATCCTCAAATGAGGCATCGGCCAGCTTTGTGGGGGACAGCAGGTTACGGGCCAGCTGCACTGTGGCAGGGCCACCAGAGCCAATGAGGAGACCTTTCTTACGTTTGTTGGAGGTGACCTCGTAGAAGATTGGGATGGACCTGAGTCCCTCAACCCAGGCTTCTCAGTGATGCGGATGGAGGGACAAGTCCTGTTCCCAGAGTGACTGCCATTGTGCTGTGTGGAGGTGGAGGAGGAGGTGAAGCAGGAGGCGAAGAAGGCATGGAGGTCACTTGATCTTCTCCGAGATTCATCGGCTGGAGCCGCAATCGTCCTCAGGTACCGGTCTTCCTCTGGTGCCTCCACGGCCTGGCCAACTCAGCTGGATCCCATCCTCGTCGCCATTGTTGTGTAGTGGGTTTGACACATTAAGGAATCAGGAAACAGCATGATAGTCAGCACATGGTTTACTCACACACACAACAGAACAGAAAATACCGGCCCGATGGCCAACTATATACAGTCCCTGTGGACCACCCCCAGGTCCCATTGGTTGGTTCAAACTTCCCGCCAAGGTTCCTGTTGGTGACTGCTTGAGGTTTCAGGACCCTAGTCCCTATTGTCTCTTGAGCTCCAAGCTCTGGTAAACGTCACTGTCGCCTAGTGGCAGTCAGCGGACATAACAGTGGCCCACCTGGCATCATTGCCTGATGTCAGGTGGTCCTGCCATGATGGATGGAGCAGGGGGGGGAGGACGGGCTGTGGGCGCCATTGTGGCGTGTAGGGCGGGAGGTTGGGATCGTGGGGGTGTAGATTTATGCACCTGGTGTGTTAGAATGGAATGTGAGTCCGGCAGGCTCTATCTCTGGTAGACTTAACACTTGGACCTTGGTGGAGACAGGCTGCGAGCTTCCTATCGCTTTCAAAGCTACAGCTTGGCTGAGAACAATGGGGGCGGTGGGAACTTCATTAGTGTAGTAACTTTCGATTCCCATCCGCATACTAGTCCCTGATTGGTGGAAAGGGGGGGTCTGACAGTTTGTTCAGAATCCTCAATTTTCGGGACTGGTCGGAAACCCGTGGCTCCAAAATGAGTGGCGGTGAAGAAGACACTCTCCCGATTGAAGATGAAAAGAAGGAGGATAAGAAACCTCCTGTGAAGAACGTACCCACGGAGGCCCCTGGCACTTATGTGCCGGTGACACGGGGGCAGGAGTACGACTTCGGAGGGCCCTACGGGGATCCGTATGGGGCAGCCTATGGTGGGGTGACCACCCGAGTCAAACACAGACGAGACTGGGTGAAGCCCCTGGCAGAAACCCATGAGACATGGTTTGGAACCCCAAGAGTGTCGGTGAGGGTGAGCCACACCGAGAGATCGGTCCGCAAGCTGGTCACGGCCGAGGGACTGGAAGACACCGGCCGAGACTCCGAGGACCTGGAAAGCGCCGTGGTGAGACGGAGGTGGAGTGGTGAGCCGAGCCAAGACCGCCTGATGCGCATCTTAGATGAATCCCTCGCACGCATCCCCCAGATGATCGCAGAGGGCATCCGGGAAGAGCGAGAGCGGCAACGGCGAGAGGAACCACCCGGTCAACCTCCCCAAGACCAACGACAGGCGCCAGGTCCAGACCAGCAGAATGTACCAGCTCAACCCCCCGCTCAACCCACGGGGCCGGGGCCGCAGGGACCGCCGGGGCAGCCACCCCCTCGTCCATGGGGGTTCCTGCCACCGAAGCCTGCGGAACTCCTTGATGCGGACTTTGATGGGGACCCAGAAAAATTTCCTTTCTTCCTGGTGAGGGCAGAAAGATTTATTGAAACCTGGGGCCACCTATTTCAAAGTGAAGACCGCATTGTAGATGTCATAGCATCACACCTGAAAGACGCGGCAGCTGACTGGTATGTAGGACTCCACCAGACTGACGGGCGAGAGCTGAGGGAAATTGACTCTTTCATGTGGGCCATGAAAGAACAATTCGAGGATGTGAACGCCAACAAGACGGCCAAAGCAGCAATATGAGCCATCAAGCAGGGCGCGAAATCAGTGAGGGATTATACAGCGGAATTTCGCAGGTGTGCGGCCAAGATCCGAGGGGTGCAAGATGGGACCCTCGTGGAGCACTACAAGTTGGGGCTAAATGCGGAGATTCGTCGGTCGGTCACAAAGACCCAAGACCCAGACACATTGACAGGCTGGATACAAGCGGCCATCACCATGGAAAACCGCTTGAAAACCATCAAATTGGATGATGCAGCAGCGATGAATAAGGGGGGCCAATCGGGCCCTACATCGGCTGGGTGCGGGAGGAATCCAACACCGAACCCGAAGCCGAAAGACGGCACGAGAGAACTCCGGATGAAGCAAGGTCTCTGCCTTAAATGCGGAGAAGGGGGGCACTTCGCAGTGAACTGCCCAGGCTCCCCCGCATCTCCTGGGGTCGCCAAGGGAGTCAAGAAGAAGTTCGACACTTCCACACCAAAGCCGGTGGCGAAGCCAAGAGGGGCGAAAGCTTTGCAAGCCAAGCCGCTCAGCGAGGCATCGGATTCATCGGATGGTGAGACCGTGCAGCCGGGAAACGAGACGGACCTGCTGTAAACAGCGCTGAGCAGCAGGTCCCGGACTCCCAGGCGCAAATCCCGGTGAGCAGACCCCCCTCTCTTTTCTTTCTCACAGTGACTTTAATGGACCCGGGTCTATTGACCCATGTGAGAGTGCGAGCTCTCATTGACTCTGGGTGTGGGAGAGACCTCATCAACCCCACACTGGTGACGGGACTGGGGGCAAAAGTAGTTAAATTAAATGACCCCCTGATTTTCACGCAAATGGATGGCTCTACAATGAAAGAGCCTTGCAAATACGAGACTGTTCCCTTGCGGGTGGGGATTGGGCACCACTGGGAGGAGAGGCCCTTCGTTGTTACCCCTTCTGCCCGATTCCCCCTAGTACTCAGGAGCGCGTGGTTCTTCGATCATGACCCACATATTTTATGGGGGGAGGGGAAAGTGAATTTCATCGCCAAGAAATGCCAGTCCCACCTATGGAAGCAGAAGTGGGGTGACCCGATGGGGGGAGTCCCTGGTGACGGCGGGAGTGGCAGAAGCAGAACTAGAGATGATTCCATCAGAGTACCGCGATTTAGCTTCCGTCTTTGGGGAAGAGGAAGCCGATGAACTACCCCCCATAGAAACTCTGACTGTGCGATTGAAATCTTGCCGAACCAAAAACTACCTAAAGGGAAGTTATATTCCATGAGCCCTTCGGAAAAGGTAGAACTAAGGAAATTTATTGACAAGAACTTGAGCAGGGGGTTTATCAGACCGGCCTCATCCCCGTTCGCAGCCCCCGTCCTGTTCCGAAAAAAAAAGGACGGGGGGTTGCGTTTATGCACTGACTATCGAGGTTTGAATGCAGTTTCTAACACGAATGCTTACCCCATGCCCCTAATTAAGGATTTATTAGCTGCGGTGGCTGGGGGAAAAGTTTTCTCGAAACTCGATCTCCGAGATGCCTACTTCAGGGTGCGAATAAGGGAGGGGGATGAATTCAAAACAGCGTTTAACACCCCCTTGGGGCAATTTGAATACTTAGTCATGCTGTTCGGCCTTCAGGGAGCACCAGGAGTATTCATGAATTTAATCAATGAGGTGCTCCACAAATACTTGTTCAAGGGGGTCCTTGTTTACCTTGATGACATACTTCTGTATTCCCCTGACCTGAAATCCCACGTGAAGTTGGTGCGAGAAGTTTTACAAACGTTGCACAAGCATAAACTCTTTGCCAAGCTATCTAAATGTGAATTTCACAAGTCAGAGATCCCTTTCCTGGGCTACCGCATATCGCAAAAGGGGATTGAAATGGACCCTGACAAAATAAAAGATGTAGTGGGGTGGGAGCCACCCAAAACTCGGAGACAACTCCAGGGGTTCCTCGGATTCGCGAACTTTTACAGATCATTTCTCTCGAACTTTGCTCAAGTGGCTCTCCCCCTAACTGATTTGCTTAAAACAAAGGGGAAGTCACCAGACTGCACTCGACCCGGAGCCAAGCTAGACTGGTCCCCGGAATGCCAACGTGCATTTGACCGGTTAAAACGGCTTTTTATGTCGGAGCCTGTGTTAGCTCATCCCAATGAACTTAAGAAATTCATTGTGCAAGTAGACGCTTCTGACGTTGCTATGGGAGGGGCGATCCTCCAAGAGGGGGATGACAGTAAACTGCACCCCCTTGCATATGTTTCCAAAAAGTTTAACGATACTGAACGGAATTGGTCGGTGTGGGGAAAAGAAGCGGGATCGATCCGCTTAGCGTTGGCGACCTGGCGACATTGGCTGGAGGGGGCGCGGGTTCCCTTCGAGGTATGGACTGATCACAAAAACCTCAAGCTCCTCCGCTCCCCTCGCTCCTTGAATGCCAAACAGCTGCGCTGGGCTGATTTCTTCTCCAAGTTTAATTTCACTTTGCACCATTTCCCGGGGAAATCTAACTCGCAGGCTGATGCACTGTCACGCCTCCCACAACATGACAGTAAGAGGGAGGAGATTCGTGACTCTGTTTTCACGCCCTCCCAGTTGGGAGGAGCAGTAACCACTCGGAAGCAAGCCAAGCAATCCTCTCCGCCCCCGAACCCCCCTCCTGATGACTGGACTGCGAAATTCTCTACCGCTATGTCTGACGCTGATGGGGAGGAGGTAAAGGGGGAGGAGGGAGTTACTCAAGATGCGCATGGCTGCTGGAGGAAGAATGGTAAACTGTTTGTGCCCAGCTCTCTGCGGGGGGAGGTGATGGGCTGGGCGCACGGCTCGAAACTGGCGGGGCACACGGGGTTTGTAAAATCCCTCCAACTCTTACAGAGACAATTCTGGTGGCCTGGGCTACGAAAGGACATTTCATTATTCACTTCGGCTTGCCAAACGTGCTTGATGAGCAAGCCCAGACCCGGTAAACCCCCAGGAGCTCTACAACCCCTCCCCACGCCAGCTCGTCCATGGGAAGTGATCTCTATGGACTTTATTACTGACTTGCCCCCCAGTGGGGGGAACACAGTCATATGGGTGATTGTGGATTTATTCACTAAGCAAGCCCATTTCGTTCCGTTTGCCTTGCTCCCTTCAGCCAAGAAGCTGGCCTCGGCGTTCTTACAACACGTAGTGAGACTCCACACGTTACCTGCTAAAGTGATCTCGGATAGGGGGGTGCAATTTGTTTCTCATTTCTGGGGTGAACTGATGTCACTGTTGGGGGTGGAGCGGGCGGTTAACAGTGCGTACCACCCAGAAACTGATGGGCAGACTGAACGTGTGAATCAAACCCTTGAGCAGTACTTAAGGTGTTTTACTAATTTTCAACAAGACAATTGGCACTCCCTTTTGCCTTTGGCTGAGTTCTGTTACAATAATACTCAGCACTCCTCTACTGGCATGTCTCCCTTTAAGGCGGTCCATGGATATGACGCCCCGCCTTTGCCATTTTTGAATTCTCCCGACCTCCCGGCGGGAGATGCTGGTGACTGGTGTAAACAACTGCAATCGGCGTGGTCATCCTTAGCCAAAACCCTGGAGGATGCAAAGGACGCCTATAAGATCCAGGCTGATAAGAAACGTAACCTGTCCTGGGTTCCTAAATGTGGGGAGTTTGCTTATTTGTCCACGCAGAATTTACGGGGCATTCAACCGAGCCGCAAACTCGGTTGGAAATTTGTTGGACCTTTTGAAATTGTGAGAGTAATTAACAATGTGACTGTGGAACTTGCCTTGCCTAAGTCTCTAAAATCTGTTCATCCTATTTTTCATGTAAGGCTTCTACGCCGGGTGCCTGGGGAGAACAAATGGAGACCGAGACAGCCCGCCCCGCCTCCGCTGTTGGTGGGGGGGGAACCTCACTACGAAGTTTCACAGATTTTGGACTCTAAGATTTCTCGCAATCGCTCATTTTATCTGGTTGAATGGGTTGATTTCGGGCCTGAACAGAGGGAATGGGTGCGGGCGGAGAATGTTCTGGCCCCCCGGATGGTCCGGGCTTTTCACAAACTGTACCCCCACAAGCCAAAGGGGTAGGTTTATTTTCGTGAGGGCTGCCCTAACTTAGTCAGCCAAACACCAGGTCTTGTTTATTCAAGCAAGAATAGCGTTTATTATAATGCTGCAATAGAAAGGTTACTGGAGCAGATACATTGTTCAGAATAACTCGGTTACACAAAGCAAGCAGTTATACCAGAAAGGGGGTGAATGGGGACCCCCCCTTTCCACCAATCAGGGACTAGTATGCGGATGGGAATCGAAAGTTACTACACTAATGAAGTTCCCACCGCCCCCATTGTTCTCAGCCAAGCTGTAGCTTTGAAAGCGATAGGAAGCTCGCAGCCTGTCTCCACCAAGGTCCAAGTGTTAAGTCTACCAGAGATAGAGCCTGCCGGACTCACATTCCATTCTAACACACCAGGTGCATAAATCTACACCCCCACGATCCCAACCTCCCGCCCTACACGCCACAATGGCGCCCACAGCCCGTCCTCCCCCCCCCCTGCTCCATCCATCATGGCAGGACCACCTGACACCTGATTCGCCTGGGGCCCTGGGCGGTGGCAGGAGAACATGAGAACATAAGAGAACCTAAGAGAAGCCCATGTTGGGTCAGGCCAATGGTCCCCTCCAGTCCGACACTCTGTGTCACACAGTGGCCAAAAATACCAAGTGCCATCAGGAGGTCCAGCAGTGGGGCCAGGACGCCAGAAGCCCTCCCACTGTTGCCCGCCCCCCCAAGCACCAGGAATACCGAGCACCCCTTGCCCCAGACCGAGAGTCTGTAGCCATACCTTGTGGCTCATAGTGGCCACTGATGGGCCTCTGCTCTGCATGTTTATCCAATTCCCTCTTGAAGCCCTCCAGGCTTGTAGCCGCCACCCCCCTCCTATGGCAGTGAATTCCAGGTGTTCCCTGCCTCTTTGGAGAGGGAGAGGCAAGCGGCTCCTGGCCAAGGCCGGAGCCAGAGAGGGAGAGAGCCCGGGTGCCTGGGTGTCCGGCTGAGGGCCTCCGCTCGCAGTCGCAGCCCCTTCCAAGCCCGGATGGCCTCGCAAAGGCGACCCCCTCCTCTCCTCTCCTGGGGTGGCCCCTCCGCAGCAGGAACCTCCAGGACCGGGCCCTCCTGCTCGCCGGTGGTCGCCCGCCCCTGGGGGAGGGGGAGGAGTGAGACCCCGCCGCCACCCTCACCCACCAGTCGCAGCGCGGCGCCGAGCCTCCCCTCCCTCTCCCCGCCACGGCCCCTGAGCGAGGCAATTTCCCAAGGGGGGAGAGGAGACGGGGGGGGCGCGGCGGTTCCTTCTCTCCCCCTGGATACTACAAGCCGTCGGCCCGGCCTCTCCTGGAGAGGGCCCCGCCGGGGCGGCTGGCGCTCAGGACGGCGCCCGGGAAGCGCTCGAGGGCGGCCTCCGGCAGGCACGGGCTGCTCTCCGGGAAGAGCCGCCTAGAGCTCCCGCAGCTGGGGCCGCTCGACGGCCGAGATGACTCGCGCGCCCGACAGCAGCGGCAGCAGCGGGAAGCCCCGCGTAGCCCCGCGCGAAGGAGGCCAGCGAGGGGTGGGGTGGGGGGACCCGCAGCCCCTGTCTCCGCGGGCAGCCCCGTACTGGGCGGGCCCTCCTTGCTGGTGTGTGGGGGGGCACATTCGCGAGGGGTCACCGCCCCCAGGGCCCCGCGGGCCCGAACAGACGCCCTGTGAGGTAGGTAGGAGGCGCTGAGGGAGCTCCGAGAGAGCGGGGACTGGCCCAAGGTCACCCGGCTGGCGGAGGAGCGGGGAATCAAACCCCTCGGCTCTCCCAGGCTAGCGTCGGGGGCTCTTAACTAACCCCCACCCCACAGTCTGCCGGAGGAGGAGGGGGGTGGGGGGGCTCCGAGAGGGCGCACCGGCCGGAGGAGGAGAGGCCGGGGAGAGCCGGGGGCTTCCCAGCTGAGAACAGGGACTAGTGGGGCAGCAGCAGCAGCAGCAGCCGGGAGGCGCCCCCCACGCCCCCCGCTGCTCCTGACGCCTGGCGGTGGAGAGCCCTCCCTCCCTCGCCGGGTTCCCAGGGGGCTGGCTGCCGAGCCCTGGGCTAAGCAGCGCTGGAGGAGCCGCAGACCTCCCGTCGATCTCAGCCGCTGACCGGAGCCGGCCCCGTGGAGCGGCCGAGACCGACGGGAAGAGATAGGGCGGCCGCCGGGGCCCCTGCGGGGCGGCGCACTTCCCCAGCCTCTGCTCCCCCCGCCCCCCGGACGAGAGACCCGCCGCCGCCTGGCTCCGGAGGGCGAGGGGGGCGGGCGAGGGGACCCCGCAGCTGAGAACTCCCCCCCCCGCCCGCTTCCTCGGCAACAACGCCCCGTCCTGCTCTGCCGCCCTGGGAGGAGGAGGAGGAGGAGGAAGACTCTCCCCGCTGGATCCGCATCCGCCGGGCGCAGCAGCCCACCCAAGAGCATGCAGCTGGCCTGGGAGCACAGGGCTGCACGGGGGGGGGGCCGGCCCTGGCCCCCTCCTGAGGGGGGGGGTGTCAGCCACTGCCTTGGTGCACTCCAGGGGGGGCGTGGGGGGGCACCTGGAGCACAGCAGCCAGGAAAGCGGCTGGAGGCCCCCCGGGGCCAAGAGGAGCCCCCTCCCTCCCTTCCTCCCTCCCCCCACCACCCTGGCTGTAGCCTTTGTCCGAGGAGGAGGAGGAGGCCGGGGGGGGCATTGCCTGGCTCAGCATTTCCGGGGGTGGGGGGGAGTAGAGGCTGCTGCTGCTGGGTGGGCTGGCTGGCCGGCTAACCGCAGAAGGGACCGGTGTGTATGAAGGAGCCCCGTGTCCCCCCCCCAGCAGCCTCTCCTTGCAGGCCACGGAAGAGTCTTGGCCTTCATTTCTCTCTCTTCCCTCCCCCCCCCCAGAAAGAAACACACAGCCCCGTGGGAGTAAGAGGGGCTTCCCCCCCGGCTGCACCCAATGCTCTCCCCACCCCACCTCACACACAGGCCCCTTTGCTTTGCACACAATGTCAATCAAGCCCTGTACAATCTGTTTTGCTCTGGAGTTGTTTTTAGATGTGGAGTACTTTTAATTTAAACAAATAAACGATTGGTGAAGGAGCTTCCCTCTGTGGTTGGCTGGGGGGGGGGTGCCCTGCTCTGCTGCCGCTGCTGCTGCTGCCCCCGGGGTCTGCCGCTGCCAGTCCAGGCTTTGGGCCGTAGGGGTGGGGGGGGAGGCAGGCGGGCGGGCCACTGCCTTGTCTGCCGTGGGCCGAGGAAGCTCCGGCTGTCCTCCCAGGCTGCTGCCTCTGAACATGGAGGTTCCGCTGAGCTCAGGGAGCGGCAGTCGACGTGTCTTGCGGGGCGGGGAGTCCTTTCTCCAGGAGTATCAGTGGTGTGCAGAAGTGCATCTGACGTGCCTCCCTTGCTGATAACGTTGTTTGCGGAGCCAGAGTTCCTATATTAGGGAGGAGGAGGAGGAGGAGAAAACGTTCCCTTTGGCTGAGGCAGAATTTTATCAACCCCTTTTTCTGGACTGAGCAAAAGCACACGAACATACACAAGCACAGCCCCAAGGCCGCCTGGCTCCACCCACCCAGGCTGGGGACTAGCGGGCGGGGGGGGGGCAAGGGGAGGGCAGCAGGCAAGGCCCGTTTCCTGCCAGGAGGCTGGGGCCGCCTGTCCGTCCATCTGTCTCTAAAAGCCCAGGATTAGGCAAGAGCTCTTCCTGCATGCTGGGGGGAGGGGGGCTGGGTCCTGGCCAGGCCAGGCCAGGCCTCGGAGTCCTGCCAGCATCAACAGGACCCTGCCGGGAAGGGGAAACGGGGAGGGGGGCTGGAATTCCTTCTCCAGCAGGCAGGAGAGGGCGGCTTGCAGGCTGGGCTGGGCCGGGCCGGGCCAGGACGGGGGGAGGAGGAGGAGGAGGCCTCTCGACCGACCAGGCTATTTCTACGCTGCAGCCCAAGGCTGGGCGGTGGCTGCTGCAGGTCGGGGGGGGGCTGCTGGTCCTCTGCAGTATGAAACATCCGGCCCAGAAGGGGTGGGGGGGCAGGGGGAGGGTGTTGCTGAATCACCCCGAGGTCCAGAAGGTAGTTGTCCCCCCCCCCCGCCTGGCTCCAGGTGGGCATCCGGGAGCCGCAAGGGAGGTGCAGAGAGGCAAAGGGAGCTTCCTGGAGAGGTGGGGGGGGACACACACACTCCCGGAGGAAGGTAAGGCTGGGCGTTGGGGGGGGGGGAGGCAGGCTTCTCGCTTGCTGGCCTTGATCCAACACCCCCCCGCCCTGTCTCTCATTGTTTTGTCAGCGGGGGGGCACGGGCTGTGGGCCAAAGGGGAGACCAGCAGCAATGGCCAGCCAGGGGCGGCCGAGGGCAGGCGGGTGGATTCCGCTCCTGGCCAGGACTTTGTTTCTTTAGGGCCTGGATCACCCCGCTTTCTGGGCTGACAGTACAAATGAAACATTATTAAAAAGGAGCCGCAATGAACACCAGTCATCTACACACTCCAAATGGGACTTTTATTTATCAGATGTGGTCCCGAATAAAACCTTTTTCAGTTGCCTCCTGAAGGCGGACAGTGAGAGGGCCAGGCAGCCCGCCCTCGGGGGGGGGGGCCTGCTGGAGCTGCATAGGTGCCCCCCCTCTCTCACACCTGCTTCCACTTGCCCCCCCCCCCGGTCTTTTTCTTCGCTGGGCGCTCTGGTGGGGGGAGCAGGGCCGGCCTGGAGAGGGTTCCCAGCCATGGCAGGCCAGGAGGCCACCTGGGACCCCAGGGAGGGGAGGAGGGAGGAGAGGTGATGGGGTTTACACCCCAGGGCCCTTCACTACTCCTCCCCCTCCCCCTCCCCACAGCAGAGGCCCCCGGCGAGGGAGGCGGGGCGGAGAGCGCTCTAGAGAGAGAGGGCTCTTTCCCCCAAGGACCGCTCTTGTCAGAGCCACGGCCTGCCCAGGGTCACGCCGGCCGGCCAGGGGCGAGTGGAGGAGGAGCGGGGGGGATCAAGCCCGGGTCTCCCAGACTGGAGCCCGCGCCCCGCGCCCCTCGCCCCTCGCCCCGCCACCAAGCCGGCCCTCCTGCGCTGCTTCTCCCTGCGGCGTCTCCAAGAGCCCCGGCCCGGCCCGCTCCCACCCCCGCGAAGGTGGGCGTCCCTCCGGGAGAACGTGGGGCGAAGGGGGCCGGCCTGCGGGCGCCGGGAGCAGAATCCGGGGCGGGGGGGGAGGAAGGGGGCCTTCCCTGGAGGTGGCCCTGCGTGGCCGGGAGGGAACACGCGGAGCTCACGGAGGGGCTGGATCCAGTAGGGGGCGGGGGGGGACACTAACCCGAAGAAAACCCGGGCGGCCGGGAATCGAGGCTAAGGCACGAAGAGCGCCCCTCCCTCCCTCCCTCCCGACCGCGGAGCAGCAGCGGCCGAACGTGCAGCAGACCCGACCCAGCTGCGATCGGGAGCGACTCTCTGAGCGAAGAGCGACACAGGCGGGGGGGGGCGGGGCGGGGGGACGAAGTCAGTTGGGGGGCCGAGGGGGGGAGCCCCGCCCGTCTTCGAGACGCCAGGCCAGCAGGGCCGCCGGAGCCGAGCCGAGCGCCCCGTGCCCCCCTTCCCTGGTTTTGGAAATCGGGGGAGGGGGGCAAATGTCCCTCTCCTGGACCACCAGGAGGTCAGATGGGAGTGGGGGGTCTGCCCGCCGCCGCCGCCCCTCCAGAGCTCCTTTGGTGTCGTGGCGAAGTGCGCGGACTCTAATCTGGGAGACCCGGGTCTGAGTCTCCGCTTGCACCTGGCTGGACGACCTTGGCCAAGCCGTAGTTCTGATAAGAGGCTGTTCTTGGAAAAGAGCCGTTTCTGCCAGAGCTCTCTCAGCCCCCCCCCACCTCCCAGGGTGCCTGTTGCGGGGAGGGGGCGGGAAGGGGCTTTGTGAGACGCCTTCGGGCAGTGAAGGGCCGTGGGGTATAAATCCAGTCTCTTCCTCTCCGCGGGCAGCCCCGTACTGGGCGGGCCCTCCTTGCTGGTGTGTGGGGGGGCACATTCGCGAGGGGTCACCGCCCCCAGGGCCCCGCGGGCCCGAACAGACGCCCTGTGAGGTAGGTAGGAGGCGCTGAGGGAGCTCCGAGAGAGCGGGGACTGGCCCAAGGTCACCCGGCTGGCGGAGGAGCGGGGAATCAAACCCCTCGGCTCTCCCAGGCTAGCGTCGGGGGCTCTTAACTAACCCCCACCCCACAGTCTGCCGGAGGAGGAGGGGGGTGGGGGGGCTCCGAGAGGGCGCATCGGCCGGAGGAGGAGAGGCCGGGGAGAGCCGGGGGCTTCCCAGCTGAGAACAGGGACTAGTGGGGCAGCAGCAGCAGCAGCAGCCGGGAGGCGCCCCCCACTGCTCCTGACGCCTGGCGGTGGAGAGCCCTCCCTCCCTCGCCGGGTTTCCAGGGGGCTGGCTGCCGAGCCCTGGGCTAAGCAGCGCTGGAGGAGCCGCAGACCTCCCGTCGATCTCAGCCGCTGACCGGAGCCGGCCCCGTGGAGCGGCCGAGACCGACGGAAAGAGATAGGGCGGCCGCCGGGGCCCCTGCGGGGCGGCGCACTTCCCCAGCCTCTGCTCCCCCCGCCCCCCCGGACGAGAGACCCGCCGCCGCCTGGCTCCGGAGGGCGAGGGGGGCGGGCGAGGGGACCCCGCAGCTGAGAACTCCCCCCCCCCGCCCGCTTCCTCGGCAACAACGCCCCGTCCTGCTCTGCTGCCCCGGGAGGAGGAGGAGGAGGAGGAGGAGGAAGACTCTCCCCGCTGGATCCGCAGCCGCCGGGCGCAGCAGCCCACCCAAGACCTCTCCGGCCCCCGGCCCGCAGCTGGGAGTCAGTTCCCGCCGGCTCCACCCCCCCCCCCCGCGCGGCCACCCACCCTGGGGAAGGAGGAGGAGGAGGACCCGAGCGCCCCGCCGTGGGGTCCCAGCAGGGCGACTGAGCGCGCAGCGCGGCGCCAGCAGGCGGGAGCCCCGATCTCCCCCCACCCCCCACCGCGGCAGCGACTCGGACCGTCGGACAAGTCGGCCGAGCAGGGCGGGCGGGAGACGGGACGGCCCTTGGCTGGCTCGCCTCCTCGGCTGCCCCGGAGCCGCCTCTCCGGCCGGGGGACCCACACCCACCCGCGGGAGAGAAGAGGGACAGCTCCCGGCCCCCGCTTCCCCCCGCCTCCTCCTGCCACAGAAGGGGGTGGGTGGCGGCTCCCTCCCTCCCTCCCAGAGGGGACTGGAGAGACGCGTGGGGCAGCAGGGGTCCCTCGGCGGCCCCTCCCTCCTCCCAGCCACGAGGTCTCGGGCGGCCGGGGCGGGGCGGGGCGGGCCGCAGTGGGGCGGGGCTTCTGGCGTCCTCCTGGGCGGCCCCCACGGCCGGACCTCCCGAGGGCGGCGCCTGGCCTGGTGGGCCGCTGTGTGACACACAGACAGACCGACAGACCCAGAGGGCTGGGCGGGGTGGGCCCCTGGCCGGATCCCACGCGGGCGGGCGGGCGGGCGGGCTTCTGGGATGGTCTCCTGACGCGCTCGCCGCCCGCCGGAGCCCTGGCCAGCCCTTTCGCCCGGGAGGGCCGGCCGCCGGGAAGGAAGGAAGCGAGGGAGAGGAAGAGATTGGATTGATACCCCACGGCCCTTCACTGCCCGAAGGCGTCTCACAAAGCCCCTTCCCGCCCCCTCCCCGCAACAGGCACCCTGGGAGGTGGGGGGGGCTGAGAGAGCTCTGGCAGAAACGGCTCTTTTCCAAGAACAGCCTCTTATCAGAACTACGGCTTGGCCAAGGTCGTCCAGCCAGGTGCAAGCGGAGACTCAGACCCGGGTCTCCCAGATTAGAGTCCGCGCACTTCGCCACGACACCAAAGGGGCTCTGGAGGGGCGGCGGCGGCGGGCAGACCCCCCCCCCTCCCATCTGACCTCCTGGTGGTCCAGGAGAGGGACATTTGCCCCCCTCCCCCGATTTCCAAAACCAGGGAGGGGGGGCACGGGGCGCTCGGCTCGGCTCCGGCGGCCCTGCTGGCCTGGCGTCTCGAAGACGGGCGGGGCTTCCCCCCCTCGTCCCCCCAACTGACTTCGTCCCCCCCGCCCCGCCCCCCCCCGCCTGTGTCGCTCTTCGCTCAGAGAGTCGCTCCCGATCGCAGCTGGGTCGGGTCTGCTGCACGTTCGGCCGCTGCTGCTCCGCGGTCGGGAGGGAGGGAGGGAGGGGCGCTCTTCGTGCCTTAGCCTCGATTCCCGGCCGCCCGGGTTTTCTTCGGGTTAGTGTCCCCCCCCGCCCCCTACTGGATCCAGCCCCTCCGTGAGCTCCGCGTGTTCCCTCCCGGCCACGCAGGGCCACCTCCAGGGAAGGCCCCCTTCCTCCCCCCCGCCCCGGATTCTGCTCCCGGCGCCCGCAGGCCGGCCCCCTTCGCCCCACGTTCTCCCGGAGGGACGCCCACCTTCGCGGGGGTGGGAGCGGGCCGGGCCGGGGCTCTTGGAGACGCCGCAGGGAGAAGCAGCGCAGGAGGGCCGGCTTGGTGGCGGGGCGAGGGGCGAGGGGCGAGGGGCGCGGGCTCCAGTCTGGGAGACCCGGGCTTGATCCCCCCCCCGCTCCTCCTCCACTCGCCCCTGGCCGGCCGGCGTGACCCTGGGCAGGCCGTGGCTCTGACAAGAGCGGTCCTTGGGGGAAAGAGCCCTCTCTCTCTAGAGCGCTCTCCGCCCCGCCTCCCTCGCCGGGGGCCTCTGCTGTGGGGAGGGGGAGGGGAGGAGTAGTGAAGGGCCCTGGGGTGTAAACCCCATCACCTCTCCTCCCTCCTCCCCTCCCTGGGGTCCCAGGTGGCCTCCTGGCCTGCCATGGCTGGGAACCCTCTCCAGGCCGGCCCTGCTCCCCCCACCAGAGCGCCCAGCGAAGAAAAAGACCGGGGGGGGGCAAGTGGAAGCAGGTGTGAGAGACGGGGGGCACCTATGCAGCTCCAGCAGGCCCCCCCCCGAGGGCGGGCTGCCTGGCCCTCTCACTGTCCGCCTTCAGGAGGCAACTGAAAAAGGTTTTATTCGGGACCACATCTGATAAATAAAAGTCCCATTTGGAGTGTGTAGATGACTGGTGTTCATTGCGGCTCCTTTTTAATAATGTTTCATTTGTACTGTCAGCCCAGAAAGCGGGGTGATCCAGGCCCTAAAAAAACAAAGTCCTGGCCAGGAGCGGAATCCACCCGCCTGCCCTCGGCCGCCCCTGGCTGGCCATTGCTGCTGGTCTCCCCCTTTGGCCCACAGCCCCTGCCCCTCCCCCTGACAAAACAATGAGAGACAGGGCGGGGGGGTGCTGGATCAAGGCCAGCAAGCGAGAAGCCTGCCTCCCCCCCCCAACGCCCAGCCTTCCCTCCCTCCGGGAGTGTGTGTGTCCCCCCCACCTCTCCAGGAAGCTCCCTTTGCCTCTCTGCACCTCCCTTGCGGCTCCCGGATGCCCACCTGGAGCCAGGCGGGGGGGGGGACAACTACCTTCTGGACCTCGGGGTGATTCAGCAACACCCTCCCCTGCCCCCCCACCCCTTCTGGGCCGGATGTTTCATACTGCAGAGGACCAGCAGCCCCCCCCCCGACCTGCAGCAGCCACCGCCCAGCCTTGGGCTGCAGCGTAGAAATAGCCTGGTCGGTGGAGAGGCCTCCTCCTCCTCCTCCCCCCGTCCTGGCCCGGCCCGGCCCAGCCCAGCCTGCAAGCCGCCCTCTCCTGCCTGCTGGAGAAGGAATTCCAGCCCCCCTCCCCGTTTCCCCTTCCCGGCAGGGTCCTGTTGATGCTGGCAGGACTCCGAGGCCTGGCCTGGCCTGGCCAGGACCCAGCCCCCCTCCCCCCAGCATGCAGGGAGAGCTCTTGCCTAATCCTGGGCTTTTAGAGACAGATGGACGGACAGGCGGCCCCAGCCTCCTGGCAGGAAACGGGCCTTGCCTGCTGCCCTCCCCTTGGCCCCCCCCCGCCCGCTAGTCCCCAGCCTGGGTGGGTGGAGCCAGGCGGCCTTGGGGCTGTGCTTGTGTGTGTTCGTGTGCTTTTGCCCAGTCCAGAAAAAGGGGTTGATAAAATTCTGCCTCAGCCAAAGGGAACGTTTTCTCCTCCTCCTCCTCCCTAATATAGGAACTCTGGCTCCGCAAACAACGTTATCAGCAAGGGAGGCACGTCAGATGCACTTCTGCACACCACTGATACTCCTGGAGAAAGGACTCCCCGCCCCGCAAGACACGTCGACTGCCGCTCCCTGAGCTCAGCGGAACCTCCATGTTCAGAGGCAGCAGCCTGGGAGGACAGCCGGAGCTTCCTCGGCCCACGGCAGACAAGGCAGTGGCCAAGGCTGCCGGGTCCCTGCCCCCCGCCCGCCCGCCCCCCACCCCCACGGCCCAAAGCCTGGACTGGCAGCAGCAGACCCCGGGTGTAGCAGCACTGGCAGAGCAGGGCACCCGCCCCCCCCCAGGCAGCCACAGAGAGGAACTCCTTCACCAATCGTTTATTTGTTTAAATTAAAAGTACTCCACATCTAAAAACAACTCCAGAGCAAAACAGATTGTACAGGGCTTGATTGACATTGTGTGCAAAGCAAAGGGGCCTGTGTGTGAGGTGGGGTGGGGAGAGCATTGGGTGCAGCCGGGGGGGAAGCCCCTCTTACTCCCACGGGGCTGTGTGTTTCTTTCTGGGGGGGGAGGGAAGAGAGAGAAATGAAGGCCAAGACTCTTCCGTGGCCTGCAAGGAGAGGCTGCTGGGGTGGGGTGGGGGACACGGGGCTCCTTCATACACACCGGTCCCTTCTGCGGTTAGCCAGCCAGCCAGCCAGCCCGCCCAGCAGCAGCAGCCTCGACTCCCCCCACCCCCGGAAATGCTGAGCCAGGCAATGCCCCCCCCGGCCTCCTCCTCCTCCTCGGACAAAGGCTACAGCCAGGGTGGTGGGGGGAGGGAGGAAGGGAGGGAGGGGGCTCCTCTTGGCCCAGGGGGGCCTCCAGCCGCTTTCCTGGCTGCTGTGCCCCAGGTGCCCCCCACACCCCCCCTGGAGTGCACCAAGGCAGCGGTTGACACCCCCCTCAGGAGGGGGCCAGGGCTGGCCCCCCCGTGCAGCCCTGTGCTCCCAGGCCAGCTGCATGCTCCAGATGCTGAGGGGGCGCATGTAGGCCAGGGAGCGGAAAACCCTCTTCTGGCAGAAGGCCTCGGGCGTCTGGAAGGCCATGCCCAGCTGCTCCCACACGGTGCGGTAGCAGCCCTCGGCGGTGCGGAAGCCCTCCTCCACCAGGCCCTGCGGCGGACGGGAAAGGGAGTCACTGCCTGCCCTGCCCGCCTGGCACCCAGCCCGCCCCACCGCCCCTGCCCGCCCCAGACTCACCTCCTGGATCATGGTGGCAGCCAGCGCGTACACCACGCCGACCCACACTTCGTCGGCCTGCATGCTGGAGCTGTCCGGCACCCCAGAGGGACACATGCCATTCACCGCTCCCATTGTCCCCTGGGAGAAGCCCATCACGTTCATCTCAAAGATGGTCTTCAGTGCACTCTGCACGTGGCTCTGAGGGAAAACCTGCAGCGGGGGGGCAGGGAGGGCGGGACCTCAGGGCAGGCCGACTCCCTCAGCCCAAAGGGCAGCAGGCCGTCCTGGGATATTCCCCCAGGCTTCTGCTGTGCCTCCCCCCTCGCCCGCCCGCCCCCCCGGGATCCTGGGGCAGCCCCCTCACCTCGGAGGCCCCCTCGCCCAGGCCGCAGGCCCGGAGGAACCACTGCCCGGCCAGCTGGTCCGACATGATGCTGCTGGATGAGGCTCTCTGGCTGCTGTCGTAGTTGTAGTATTTCCCTGGGGAGAGGGGAGGGGAAGCCGGTGAGAGGACGGCCCCTGGCACCCTCCCCCGCCCTCCCTCCCCCCCTCAGCGGAGAGACAGACAGACAGACAGATACCGTTCCAGAGCAGCCGCTCGAAGGCCTCTGTGCCCTTGGTCAGGATGGCGGCATACTTCTGCTGCACTTCACCCGCACCCAAGACCTCGGCCATCCGACACATCACACAGACGGCTGCCAGCCACAGGCCCCCACAGTAGGCACTGCCAAAGCAAAGGAGGAGAAGAGCCTGTGTCTCTGCCCCTGAACTCCTTCCTCCCGAGCCAAGCAGAGAGCGGCTTGCGGGAGACTCTCTTGGCAGGCAGGAGGCGAGCGCTTCTAGCCTGGGGCACCCCCCACCCCACCCCGGGCCTCCTCCTGAGCCGCCGTGAGCTGCGGGGCTACCGGCCCAGCCTTCTTCGGGAGGCCAGTGTCGGCCTGCTCTTTGCACGCAGCACACCAAGCCCCTTCCCCTCTGGAGGGCGCGTCTCCTTGGCCTGGTACGGTGCCACGCTTGGCCAAGCCACCCCATGAGAAGAGGTCCACCCCTCTCGCGAAGGCATTCTCCGAGCATCCTGCCCAGGGTGCCCGTGGCTGCAGGAGTGTTGGGGCATGCAGCTTCTGGCTTGAGGGGCCCCCACCATCCCTTCTAGGCTTTGCTGCTCCCGGTTACTGTGCCAGCGGCAGCCTTTAGCACCACCGTCCTTACAGCACTTGGGAGCAGTGGCTGTTGCAATGAACACATACCTAATTCGTGGGGACGCACGCACGCAGGCAGGCAGGCAGGCAGGCAGGCAGGCTGCTGAGTCAAACCAGCTGTCTTGTTTGCTCTCCGGCCTGCAGGCACCGCAGTTACCCTGAGAGAGGGTAGGGGCTGCTGCCACCCAAACAAGGCCGCCATCGGGCAGGGCCAGATGACTACCGCAGAGCATTATCGACTGGTCACTAAGGGCTTTAAAGGGCTTAAACGTATGGATACGTCCAATACAACTGCCAAATTATAACCTAAATAGCATACGCAACAAAAGGCAAACCACCACAAACATCGCAGACACAACTCAGCAGAAGCCAGTTGTGAGTCAATCGCATGAACCGGGACATAACTGAGTAATCATGACCACATCCCGTGATTGCCGCTGGGAAGAGGGAGGGAGGGAGGGAGGGAGGGAGCCTTCTGCGATTGCTCTCCCGCCCCCCCACCGCCCCCCACCCCCACTTATTCCCCCTTCTTGGCTTCTCTGAAGAGCTGAGCAGAGGGGCCTTCCCAGTCTCTAACAAAGGCTGTCTTGTGTCCTCGACTAAGACCAACCCGACAGACACAAGACCGCCCAGAAGACTTCAGGCCCTCCCGGGCCCTCCACTAGGCTGGGTGACAAGAACATGGCGGGGGGGAGGGAGGGCAGCGGGGGGGGAAGGATGAGTGTTTTCCAGGCCAGGAGGCCCCCGGGGAGACCCTGCGCCTCTGGAGGAGGAGGAGGAGGAGGGAGCCGTGACTCACGGAAGCGCCTCCCCGCCACAGATCCTGTTAGAGTCTTGGAGGAGTTCCGGGACTCCCGCTCTTTGCCGCTGCTACAGGCAGACTGACACGGCCGCCCGTCTGGCTCTACCTGCAGAGACCCCCGGGCCTGAGGTGACAGTGGTCTTCCCCCCCCTATGTTCCTTTTGACATCAGACCCGACAAAGAGTTCTGCAGAAGCCCATGGCTTGCACACGGGGATCTTCTGGTGTCCTTCCGGCCGGTCTTGCCGAGGGGTGTTCCGGGAGTCTGGCTCGGGGCATCCCACCTGCCCCAGGGGCCTCCTTCCGGCCCCTCCCCCTGAGCCAGTCCTCCCCCCTCCCCAGCCTCCTGGGCGGCCAACAGCTGCCTCCTGCTGGGCAAGGAGGGCAGGGGGTCCCAGGCCCTTTGGGGGGGCCAAGCGGAGGCCGGGGAGGAAGGCGGAGGCCGGGGGACCTCTCCCAGCTGCTCTCTCCGCTGCTGGCCGCTCCCTCATCCCCCTGCCCCCCCCCCGGCCTGGCCTGGCTGCACCATCCTGCATCGCCAAGGGCAACGCGCCACACTGAAGACTGGACGGAAGAGCACCCCGAGACGGGTCTGTCCGCTGGGCGGGTCAGGTCAGCCTCATTCTGGAAAAGAAGCCAATTGCTGCCGGCCGGCGGAGGCGGGGGCAGTGGTGGTGGTGGGGAAGAGGCTGTTCCTTCCTTCACCCCCCCACCAGTGGAACTTCAAGCAAGCACAACAGGCCTCGTCCCGCCCCGCCCGCCTGTTGCACCCCAGCCATTCCAGCACACTCCCGACTTCCCAGCTCTTGCCCACTCAAGGTGCTGGCCGTTCCCCCCTCCCTCGCAAGCAGCAGAACCTGCTTCTTCCTCGGACATACCACAGATGCACCGCAGTGAGGGAGGGCCCGGGCGGCTGGGGCGGCCGGGACTTCTGGGTTTCCCCTCCCGATTAATCCTAGAGCGGAGCAACGTTTCATGCGGGGTCACTCTGGCCGGCCCCCGTCCTGCAGGACGGAGAACAGGGCTGCTCCCCTGCCCGCCGCCCCTCTCCACTGCTGGGAGTGGCCCCCAGTCTCAAGACCCCACCCAGGCCCGTAGCTAACGTGGGGCCCACGGGGCCTGGCCCCCTCACAGTTCTCCCGGGCCCCCCAAAATTGAATTAATGTAATTAACTTTGATTTAATTAGTTGTGCCCCCCCCAAGGCCCCCTCTCCCAAAAAACTTTAGCTACCGGGCTGCCCCACCCTGCACGGCCACCTGGCTCCCGCCTGCAGAGTCACCCACCACGCGTGTGCCTCTTGTGTCAGACTCACCAGCGCGGGCACCCGCCTTTGCAAGAACAGCACAAGCAGCAGCCAAAGGGCGGGGTGGGGTGGGGGGGTGGGGGAAGGCCAGGAAAAGGGTGTGTGCTGCGGGGCCCCTTCCCAGGGCAGGGACCCTTACTTTCACCACCCGAGGACAGTCAGTGGCGCCTCCCCCCAGCCGGGAATCCTGAGGTGAGTCCCAGAGGGAGTGGGGTGCACGCCTCCAGCCCGCCCACCCGGCTGCTCCAGGAGGAGGTGAGACAGCAGTGAAGGAGAAGGAGGGGAAGAGTCCCCCGCAGCCAGCACACCCCCCACCCCCCAAGACCGCCCTGCGGCTGGAAGAGCTGGGAAGCTCCCGGGAGCTCATCCGGGCTGCTTGCGAAGGCTGGTGGGTCCCTCCCCACTCTGCCCCTCCCGGAGAGGGGAGGGGAGGAGAGGGGGCTCCACTGCAGCCAGCCAGCCGGTGCACATCTGTCTCTGGGAGACAGGAGCCCCACGGAGACTGGCGGTGCCCTCCTGGGCATGAGGCCCCCCACCCCACCCCCCGGGCAAGAGGGCTTGCACGCAAGGGTGTGGTGGGCTCCTAGCGGAAGCCAGCACTGCTGCCCAGGTCCCGGGGCGGGAGGGGTCCCTGCACTGGGGAATCCCCACACAGCCTGCTCTGCCCGGCAAAGGCCCCACAAGGAGACTCGGGGTGAAAGCAGGGCGGGCGGGCGGGCAGGCCAGGGGAGCCCTGCTCCAACCAAGGGCACTGGGAGCCTCCAGAGCTTGCAGCAGAACAGCCCGAGGCCCCAGGCCGACTTCCCAGCAACCGGGGGTGGGGAGGGGAGGGGGGAGCCAGGCAGGCCCCCCAGGGTGCTGGCCAGAGCCTTCCCTCACCTGGCGCCCGTCACCACCCAGGCGTCGTAGGTCTGGTCGGCAAAGCCAGAGTTCTCGATCAGCCCGTCCCCGTCCGTGTCAAACTTGAGCTCCGACTCCATCACCGCCTGCGGTGGGAGAGGAGGGGCCGTGGGGTTCAGCGGCAGAGCCTCCTCCGCCTCGCGTGCCGAAGGCCCCCCCCCCGCTCCATCCCTGGAGGCACCTCCAGTTCAAACAGCTGGGCTGGGCCAGGCAGGAGGTGGTGGCAAAGGCCCCCCCCGCTCTCCGCCTGAGGCCCCAGAGGAGACCTGGAGGGACCTTGGGGGGGGGGTCTGGCTGAGGGTCAGGCCGCTTCGTGTGGCCGTGCTGGAGGGAGGTGGACCCAGCCCGTGGCTTCCAGGCCCCTCCCCGATGGCCCCTTGGCTCCTGGTGCCCCCCGCCCAGCCGTACCAGGCAGATGGGCCACATGTCCCGCAGGTAGGCCGAGTCTTGCATGAGGTGGTAGTTCCGGAAGACCTGCAGCACAAACTTCAGGTTCAGGTCCTTCCAGAAGGCCGTGTCGTGGATGAGGTAGGCATTGACTCGCTGCCACGGCTCGTCCTCTGGCAAAGGGAAGGGACAGAATCAGAACCCCTGCCCGTCCGGGCCCCCCCCTGCTGCTCCCCCGAGGAGCCAGGGGCCTGAGGGGCAACTCAGACGGGGGGGGGCAAGGGCTCCTGGGACTTGGCACATCCAGGGCTCCCCCCGCCCCTCTACAGGCTTCCAAACTGCAGAGCACAGCAAGAGCCCCGGGGGGCCAATGGCCCTTGAGCAGGAGGAGGAGGAGGAGCCGGATAAGCCCGGAAGGTGCAGAAAAGAAGAGCGAGGCCTTCTGGGCGGGCGATGACCAAAGCAGCCCCCTGGGCTAGGGAGCCAGCTCGGCGGCCGGAGTGGCTCTGGCTCCGCACCCCCACCCCCACCCTCTGGGAACAGCGATGCAGAAGGAACCGAGCAAGTGGCCGGAAAAGAAAGAGAGAGAGAGAGAGAGCGAGCCTCCTCCGAGTCCATTGGAAGGAACGCTACATAACGAAGGACGTTCCGGCCGAGCCCCTGCTGACTTCCAAAGAAACAGGCGACAAGAACACCGGCTCTGAGAGGGAAGCGCCCCGAAGTCATCTGGGGCCTGGCTTCAGAGGGGTCTTTGCCTCCTCAGTGCCCACACTGAAACCCTGGAAACCAAGGTTCTCCCCTGCTCCCGCTGGACGAGGGAGAACCACCGACGTGTTTCCCTAGACCCGGAAGGAGATCTGAACATCACTTCGCTCCTAGGATGACTACATAAGGGTACGACGCAAAACGGCCACATTATGCCCCACAAGAAAACGGTTTTATCACTACTGTTGTGGAAATTAAGAGAGTGGCACAGTAGAACCAGGGAGGTTAGTGCAATGGGATTTCTCTGTGAATCTGACATAATTTTAAGGCAGGAAACATGGAGTGCGGAGGAACCTTCATTACATGATGGTTACGTGATATTTGCTTTACCTGCAGGGGAGGCCTCAGGGCACATGGTAAAAACAAAGGAGGGCTTTGTATTTTGAACTCTGCCATGCTGGAAACAACGGAAGTGGCGCTCCCTAATTACAACCATTTTGCACAAGCCTTATTACTTAAGTTCCGGGATCTATTTTGTTTAATTGTAAATGTTTATCTTCCATCTGGTGGGGCCAACAAACAAATACGGGTAACTTTACTGGGGCTGGAATCCTGTTTACGAGCTCTGAGGGCAGCCCGTCCCGGGGCAGCTCGTGTCATCGTGGGCAGGGACTTCGGCGCGAGGAGAGGCCCGGATGATCTTGGCCTACGTGACAAGGGAAGCTGTTGTTTTTTAAGAGCCTAAAGTACAGTTCTTCCTCTAGGTAAGTGTTCAGTATTGCCAGAATAACAACTTAGAAGCTAACTATTCAAAAACTAAAACCACGGCCTTTTCTAAAAGATCCCCCCAAACTTTTCATTGGCATCTGTTCCCACTGAACAAGTCACCTGACTTAAATATCTGGGTGCCAACTTCTAGGCAAACAGTTCAAGAACGGTAAATACAAATTCTGCTGCCATAAATGCCAAAGGGAGCGTGGGGGCGCTACAAAAATTTTACTGGCACAAAGGGGGCAAATGCCTTGTAGCTGCCCTTAGACTATTCAAGGCCAAAGCTCTCAGTCAACTTACCTTTGGAGTCCCCATCAATCTTATATCTAACTACAAGAAACTGGAGACAGTCTGATCAAAAGTCTGGAGATCTGTTCTAGGTCCCTAACGGCCTTCCAAACGCACTTATTTGAACTGAAACTGGAATGAATTAGTAGGCACATTGATGAACAAAAACTATTGAGGCAGATTCAGCATGGGTTCTGTAAGGGAAGATCTTGTCTCACTAACCTGTTAGTGATTTTTGAGGGAGTGAACAAACATGTGGACAAGGGGGACCCAATAGATATTGTTTACCTTGACTTCCAGAAAGCTTTTGATACAGTTCCTCATCAAAGGCTCCTAAGTAAGCTCAATAGTCATGGGATAAAAAGACAAGTCCTCTTGTGGATCAAAACCTGGCTTATAAATAGGAAACAGAGAGTGAGTATAAATGGGAAACTTTCTCAGTGGAGGGTGGTAAGCAGTGGGGTACCACATGGATCAGTACTCGGTCCGATGCTTTTTAACTTGTTTATTAACGATTTGGAATTGGGAGTAAGCAGTGAAGTGGCTAAATTTGCAGATGACACGAAGTCGTTCAGGGTGGTGACAACCAGGGAGGATTGTGAGGCACTCCAAAGGGATCTGTCGAGGATGGGTGAGTGGGCATCAACGTAGTAAATGGGGTTCAATGTGGCCAAGTGCAAAGTGATGCACACTGGAGCCAAAAATCCAAAATATAAATACACGTTGATGGGGTCTGAACTGGCAGAGACAGACCAAGAGAGAGATCTTGGAGTCGTAGTAGATAACTCAATGAAAATGTCTAGACAGTGTGTAACTGCAATAAAGAAGGCCAATGCTATGCTGGGGATTATTAGGAAGGGAATTGAAAACAAATCAGCCAGTATCATCATGCCCCTGTATAAATCATTGGTGTGACCTCATTTGGAATACTGTGTACAGTTCTAATTGCCACACCTCAAAAAGGATATTATAGCATTGGAAAAAGTGCAGAGAAGGGCAACTAGATTGATAAAAGGGTTGAAACACCTTCCCTATGAAGAAAGGTTAAAACGCTTGGGGCTCTTCAGCTTGGAGAAATGATGGCTGAGGGGTGACATGATTGAAGTTTATATGATTATGAATGGGATTGAGCAGGTTGAGAAAGAAGTACTTTTCTCCCTTTCCCACAATACAAGAACTCGTGGGCACTCAATGAAACTGCTGAGCAGTCGGGTTAGAACAGATAAAAGGAAGTCCTTCTTCACCCAAAGAGTGATTAACACCTGGAATTCACTGCCACAGGAGGTGGTGGCAGCTACAAGCATGGACAGTTTCAAGAGGGAATTAGATAAACATATGGAGCAGAAGTCCATCAGTGGCTATTAGTCACAGGGTATAGATGGGAACTCTTCGTCTGGGGCAGGTGATGCACTCTGTTCCTGGTGCTGGAGGGGGCAGCAGTGGGAGGGCTTCTCGTGTCCCGACTCCACTGCTGGACCTCCTGATGGCACCTGGTATATTTTGGCTGCTGTGTGACAGAGTGTTGGACTGGATGGGCCACTGGCCTGATTCAACATTGGCTTCTCTTATGTTCTTATGTTCTTAATGATTACTGTGGAGGCCAGGTCATGGACCGTGGTGATTCATTATTGGCTGAAATTAGTTTTTCTGTCCAAAAGGCTAACGTGTTTAGTGTTACAAGACACCTTTATACCCCCCTGGCTTAGGGCTATAGAGGAGAAACTCCCTTATTTTGGTTTCACAAAACAACATCTGTGTTCCTTTGCCTATGACAAAGCTAGAGAATTGATAAAACAGAGGATTATGGCTACTGGTAAGCAGAACCATCCAGGCAGAACAGAGAAATGGCACACACTTCTGGACCCCATTAACAGAGCCAGCCCTGTGGCCCATTTCCACCATCTGTCAAACCACAAATACAGGAGAATGTTCACTTTCACGGGCTGGGATGCTCTTCCTCCAGCGATTACAGAGGGAAGGTATTAAAAATTCCCGTTTGAGGAACGTATATGCCCCTGCTGTAACGAGGGCATTGAAAAATCAGAACATGTTATGTTCGACTGTAAGGCCTAGAATACACTCCGTAAATCCTTCCCGCTGCCCAAGTCCTTCCCTCTCACTAGCAGGCAAAAAGTTCGTACTATGAAAAATCTCCTCGTGGACAGGCACCCGGAGGTGACATACCAAGTGGCGAGATATGGCTGGCTAGCTTCAAGAATGAGAAAAAGCTACAATAATGCAGCAAGTGAAACGTCAGTCATCTTACTGTTTAACTGTCTGTCTCTTAAGGATTTTAAAATGCATTTTATTGTTGTTTTAAGCATCTTTTCCTTTTGTTTACAGGGGCTCCTACTGTCTATTCATTTTGTTGTGTTTTAAATGTTAATTGCTGGCTTCGGCCGTAAGTAGAACTAAAAACTCTCTCGTGACCTGGGGGGCGGGGGGGGCGGGGCGGGGGGACTGACCGGTGGCACGGCGGCAAGAGGCAATCCTGCCAGGACCCCAGAGCCTGCCAAGGGCTCCTGCGGGAACAAGACGCCAGGCGGCGGCACACTCCCAAGTCTCATCACCTCAGAACTTCCCCAGGAAGTCACGCCTGCCGGGGACTCGGGGGCACCGGCTGCACCCTGCCACGCTTGCGCCCTGCGCCCACACAGCCTTACCCGGGTCCCCGATGTCGTGAGGCACCACGTTGCACAGCTTGACCTGGGCCGTCTGCCCGCTCATCAGGTACACCCGAGGCCGAGGGTCCTCATCCACCACGGCAGAAGCTGGGAAGCACCAGGGGGGGAGCGTGAGAGGCCCGCCCCCTCGCCCCCCCTCCCTCCCTCCCTCCCTCCCTTCCTGGGAGCCTGCAGAATCCACTGGGGAAGCCCGGGGGGGGGGGGGCGGGATGGCACCCCACCCCGAATGGCACACTGCTCCCCACCCACCAAACCCCACCCGGAAACTGCCAGCTGGACCCCAGAGGGAGGCCGAGGGAAGGCGGAAGCCAGGGGGACCTGCATTGCGGGATCCGGCCACGCCAAAGAGCCCCCGGGCGGGGCAAGTGGGGTCGCCCACCGAGCTGAGCAACGACAGCCGGAGACTTCAGGCCCCGGAGGAGCCCATGAAGGGGATGGCCTGGACCGGCTCTCAATAGCCAAGTGGGCGGTGGGGTGGGGTGGGGGCCCCCTGCCGAGGCCGAGAGAAGGCGGAATGACGGGCAGGGGACCAGCACAGCCCCGAGTACTCCGGGAGGGCCAGGAGGGAAACGCTGGGCTCCCCGGAGCCTCCCCAGAATGCCAGAGCAGCAGCAGCAGCAGCAGAGGGCTGTGTCTCCGGAGGGACCTGGCTGAAGGCGGCAGTGGGGTGGGGGCACACGGAGCTTGGCGAAGCGGCCCCGGGCAGGCTTTAAGCAAACAGGGATGATGCCTGGAGAACCCTCTGAAAAGGGGCCAGGGAGGAATGGGACACCACCACACAAGGCGGAGCGTCTGGGATGCTGCTCCCCCACCCCTGGGCTGGGGGGGGCTCCTCTGTGGGCCAAGGAGGGGGCTCAGGGGGGGGCAGGGCAGGGCGAACTCTCCCCCAGCCCTACAGGAGCCAAGGAAACGGCCCCCGAGACTCCGGGCAAATCGGGAGAGCCCCGTTCTTAACTGCACAGGCTGGAGGGGGACGGAGGACTGTGGGGTGGGCAGGGGCTCCCGGCTTGCTAGCCCCCTGGCGACTCCCCTCTCTGAAGGGATGCGCTGTTGCCGGCTGCTCTGCCCGAGAAGCATTTCAGGTTGGCTTCTGTGGGGCTCGCGTGGCTCTACGGCATTAATATTTGCTCCCCGTCCCCCTTTCTGCTCCCCCCCAACAGAACATTTTGTTTGGGCCCCTCCGACCGCCCGGCCCGGGCTCCCCGCTCGCTCACCCACCCACGTCGTACTGCAGGCTGAGTTCCAGCTTGGGCCACAGCATGGCGAGGGCAAAGGAGGCGTAGAAGTGGACGTCGTAGGTGTTGTACATCCGGTACTCCTGGCCTGGGTTCGGGGGCAGAGGAAAAGCGGTCGGTGGGGGGAGAAGAGAGAGCAAAGGGCCGGCAGCTCCATCGGCCCCCTCTCTCAGCTCCCCCCACCTGACCCCCCCCACGGCTCTGCCCTTTACCTTCCAAGTAAGCAAATCTGCCGTACTCTTGCAGGAGCGGGAGGTGGTGGGAGGGGCCGGGCCTGGCGGCCAGGGAGGCGGCGTCCTCCGGCAGGAGCTCCAGCCACACGGTCCCTCCGTCGGCCAGGAAGTACAGCTCGTTGAAGAGGGCTGACTTGTACCAAGCGGGCAGCTCGCTGGAGGGGCACGAGAGAAGCACTCGTCTGCCGCCATGTCTCCCCAGAGTGGCCCCCCCCAGGCCCACCTCTCCCCCCCCTTGGGATGCTGCCTTCGATCACAGACCGGGGCGGGCAGGGGGCGGGGGGGGCCTGCAGCATCCACCCACTCAGTTTAGACAGAGACTCCCAGGCATGGGCGTGTGCACACCAAACTGCACGCAGTCCAAACTGCTGTAGTTCATCTCCTGGAAACTAAAAGCCAGAAGGGGGGGGCAGGCTTCACAGGAGGGGGGGGAGGCCCCCACCAGGGAAGTGAGCGCAGCCTCTGGCGAGGGACAGCAGCAGAGGAGGCCTCTCCCAGCAACCAGGCCCCCAAAGTGGCCCAGTGTTCGAGGTAACAAGTTTAAAACACTTCAGTATTTACAGGGTTAATGTTGTTAGTGTTGGTAAACAGGAAGTCACATGTTTGTTTGTAACCAATGCCTTTACTCAATAGAATGCCCGGGAACTTTGTAAGGACCCTAGCGCTCTGACTGGGAATCAATGTATTTGGCCTACTGGGGTTCTCCTTCCTGCTCTTGGTTCTTGTTCGAGGAGGAGGAGGAGGAGGAGGAGGAGGAGGCATCCCTGTCCTACATCTCTAGCTGTAAGGATGTAGCAATGTAGCTCTTTTATTATTTTACTTCCCATGTACCTTTCCCCCATGTTAAAGTAAACTTTTATACTTTTTGTATTCACGTGGACTCGGTCTCTCAATACTCGCTCTGCTGACTATAAGGATTTTTCTCTGCTTAAACACAAACTTGCTTTAAGAATCAACCAACACCCAGGGATCTTTGGCGGATTACTGCCAAGGCTGGCCTCAGGCCAGAAAGCCCCCCCGCCCCCCCCCCACGGAAGAACAGAGCAGGTGAGCAGTTCGGCAGCACCCTAAGACTGGCACCTGGCGGCCCAGGGAGCAGCCACAGGCATCTGGCCCTGCCCCCCCCCGGGGTGGGGGCGGGGGCCGGCCACGGGGCCGCTCTCAGAAGGGCCCGGCAGTACCTGTCCTCCAAGATGGGTCTCTGCCAGGCCTCAATCTTCTCCTCCCACTCTTCGTAATGGGTGAGCAGGTGGTGGGAGAGGGCAGGGCAGGCGTCCCCATCGCTGCCGAAGAACCGGGTGTACCGCCTGCAGAGAGAAGGAGGGAGGGAGGGAGGGAGGGAATGAGCAAGCCCCCTGCCTGGGCTGCGTGGAGGGGCTGCTGCTGCTTGCCTGGGGGGGGCGGCGGCTGGGCCACTGCCTGAGCCCTGCCCACGAGAAGTCCTCGCTCAGCACCAGGGCACTCCACAGAGAGGGAGGAGGCAAGAGATCGCTTTGATCTCACTTCGGGAGGGGGGCAGCGGGGGTGGGTTCCCCCGGGGTCCATGGGCCCCTCCACTGAAGAGGCAAGCTTCAGGAGCACCCCCCTCCAGTGCCCCCAAATGGATTCCTCCAACACAGGAAAGGAACGTTCCCAGCCTGACCGGTGGAAGGACACCCCCACCCCCACCGGTCACTCTTCCTACCCTACCCAGAGGGGGGTTACAGGGAGGGCTGCAGGGCGGTCCGACCTCCTGGGGACCCACAGGAATGGGGCTTGGCAAGTCTCTCCTTTCACACGTGGTGGCTGCGGTGGGATAAGGGCCGCCAGAGGTCAGGGAGGAAGCAAGGGGCAACTTCTGACATTTGGCGTGTGGACACACGGGAGGAGGAATGGCGGGCCTATTTTCTGCTTTGCACAGAGAAATCAGGACAGCCAGGACGGATTCAGCAGAGCAGCTGGAATTCATGAAGACGTCCCACTTCCCCTTGCTGACTCCCCATCTCCAAGGGGGCGCTACGGCACGGGGACACGCACACGCAAACTCAGCCAGGGCCTGGGGTGGCGGGAGGTGAGCGGCTGGACCAAGAAGCAGAGATTGGGGGAAACGGCGGCTGCGAGCAGACTGGGAAGGAAGAGGAGAGGGTGCCCCCGGAACGGGGAGCAGAGCTCAGGCACACGGATGCCCACTGGACGTGAGGAGTGGGAGACCCCTGGGAGGCCACGGGGGGCGGGGGGGGACACAGCTACTCCGGGTGGACGGCAAAGGGCAGGTCCTGGAGGAGGAGGAGGAGGAGGAGCGGATGCTGCCGAAGCAGAGGCACTCGCCGGGGCTGCGGATCCTGCACTGGGAAGTCGCACAGGGAGACAAAGACGAATCCTGCCCAGAGATCTCGCTCCCCTCGCGGCCTTTCTCCCTCCTCATTCTTGGACAGGCAGTGAAAAGATGGGGGTGGGAAAAGACAAGCCCAGGCGATTCCACTCTAACTTGCTAGGGGGGTATCGGCAGCAACGCAGCACAACGCGCCTCCTCCTCCTCCTCCTCCTGCTGAGAGGTTCCTACATGGCGGCGTTTCCCGACCACGGCCACAAACAGCGCAGACCTGCCTTGCCTCACTCAGCAGAGGAAACAGATTCACGGAACCACAGAGCTGGCAGGGACCTCCAGCATCACCTAGTCCAGCCCCCTGCACAAGGCAGGAGAGGCACAAATGCCTCCCCCCCCACACACACACACCCAGTGACCCCTGCTCTGCGCCCAGAAGAGGGCAACCCCCCCCAGGATCACCGGAGAGGGCCAGCCCCGCCCTCCCACACCTTCCCCGGATTGCTGCACACTCCTCGTGCCCGGGGGCCCCTCCCCGCTCCGGCCTTCTGGGGGGGGGGCAGCAGCCCGACAAGCAGCTCACCTGCAGGCCAGAGGGTCTGTGTCAATATCCCCCCCCCCAAATCAGGTGCATGAACTTCTACGAAGGGGTCAGTCCAGTCTGCTGCGGAGGACCCTGCAACGCTCAGTTTCTTGCCGCGAGACGGCATGTTGAAAGTCTCCTCAGGGGTGCTTGTGGCACAAAGTTGCCAGGGGAAGAGGAGGAGGAGGAGGAGCAGCAGCAGCAGGGGGCTGCCAGTGCCCAAGGCGGGAGGGTGGGAGGATCACAGGTCCACCTGGGAGGGGTCCCTGGTCATGAGCCCCACCCATCCAAACATTAAAGAATCTCCACAACAACCAGAGAGAGAGTCCCTCGCGAGGGGGTGTCCTGTGGAAGGAGTCTCCCAAGCCTGCCTGCAGACAGACAGACAGACAGACAGCGGCAGACCAGGGCGGGGCGGGGCAGGGGAACGGCCTGCCATCACTGGGTTGCCCACAGATGATTAGAGGGGAGAGGGTCGGCAGCCAGGGGGTGGGGGCTCCTTCCTGCGCTCTGTGCCTCTGGCCTGGACGGAGCGTGGCTATTAGCTGCCGGCTCTGCTGCTCACAGGTCAGTCGATCTGGATGCTGTGGGGGGGCGGGGGCGGGGCTGGACCTCTCTGCTGCCCTCTTGTGGCTCCAGTCTGGAAGGAAAAGTCCTACGTGGACAGCCTTCCCTTCCTGCCCCTCAGCTATCTATAGCGAAGGAAGAGGGACGGGAAGGGAAGCAGAGCCCCGCGCGAGGAGGAGGAGGCGCTCCCTCTGCCGGAAGAGAAGGGGGCGGCAGCCAGGGTACCGGAGTCAACAAACCCTGCGCCAGGGCTTCGTGCTGGGAGAGTCCCTGCGGGCAGAGCAGGCCAGCCTCCAAACGTGCGGGGGGGGGGCACTGCTGCAATAACACTCCCCCCGTTTGGTCTTAAAGGGGCCACAGGGCGACTCGGGTTCAGTCTTGCTGCCGTCTCCGCCTCTGGGCTGCCACCCTTGGACTTTAAACCCGGCTTCCTTGTTTTGCTCCTGCGAGGCAGGGAGGGAGGGAGGGAGGGAGGGGCCTCTTCCAGAGCAGAGGGCCACCACTGAGAGCAGCAGCCATGCTCAGTGGCACCGCTGGAGCTGCGCAAGGACCCAGGAGCACCTCCGCCGTTATGGCCGGGGGAGGAGGACCCCTCTGCCGCCTCGCCCTTGGCGCCTCTGCTCTCCCCGAGAGGGCCGATGATGACCCCCCGCCCCACAGGGAGGGTAGGGCAACTGGGGAGGGGGAGAGCTGGACGTCTGCACCGCAGGAGGGGGGGGGCGAGAGGCGGCACTGCCAGTGGATCATGCCAAGCCTCCAACCGGCTGTGTGCTGCTCAGCAGGAACAGATCCAACGGCAGCCAAAGCGGGAACGAGGAGCCCAAGGCCAGGCTGAGTGCGGAGAGGAACTGGCTGGCTGGCTGGCTGCTTGCCAAGGCCTCCGGGCCAGAAAGCACTGGAGGGAACTCCCACGCCTGGCTCCTGCCGGAGCATCCTCGGAGGGAGGGGCGGGGGGCACTTCCACCAGCTGGGACACCGTCCAGCCTCCTGGCGCTGCCCGGGCATCCCAGGGGAGTGGGTGCAGCCAGCCTTCCTGCTTACAGGCCTCACGAGCCTCAGGGGAAGTCTGCACGCGGAGGTCAACAGCAACGCCCCCTCTCAGCTGCGGAGTCTCGTGAGCAAAAATCCTACTTTGTGAGCTCCTGGCCTTAAAGTTGAGAGCGAGCGACTGGGCTGCTGCATCCGTTAGTGTCTTCGGGAGCCCTCCTTCCTGAGCTAGGGCAACAGTGTGCGAGCCGGAGGCTAAAAACACTGTGAGCCAGCTCACACTCACTCAGCTTGGAGGGAACACTGCTCTGGAGCCCTCCTTCCTGAGCTAAGGCAAAAATATGCAAACCGGAGGCTAAAAACACTGTGGGCTAGCTCACACTCGCTCAGCTTAGAGGGAACACTGGCCAACAGGGACCCTTCCTCCCTTTCCATGAGAAAAGCCGGTTGAATCCACCCCCCAAACCCCAGCCCAGAGACCTGCACAGAACCCACATCCCCTGCACGGACCCCGGGGAGGTGGCGGGGGGCACATGCCAAGGCTTCAGTAGGAGACGCCCGGCTGAGTTCGCACCGAACAACTCCCTGCCGGGGGGGTGGGGGGGGAAGCTATGTGCACCTGCGAGGGGGGGCAGAGAAAGGCCCAGGCTCACCTCTGGTGCTCCCGTTCCTTGGATCCAAAGCGAACACGAGGCATATCCCAGGCCAGGCCAAACTCCAGAGTCCCTTGCCCATGGGCTGGCACCGTACAGCTGGCACATACGGCGGCCGCACACGCCTCCCCCTTCTCCGTCGGCTTGCTTCTCCCTGCAAAAAGAGAGTGTGCCGGTAGGAGACCTGTGCCCCTGGGGTCCCTCGGCCCGGCCCTCCCGGGGTCTGCAGCCCACCTGGGGGGGATTCCAGCTTGCCATCCGCCAGGAGGTCATGCCAGACGTCTTGCCCAGTGCCGGCAGGGTCAAAGGCCGTCAAGTGGGTAACCGTGGTGCCTACCTAGAGACGGGAGAAAGAGCAACAGATGAACGCCAACCCGTGGGCAGAGACCACACCTGAAAGGGCACTCCCAGGTGCACACACCGGGGGGCAGAGGGCACCGGGGGCAGTACAACCAAGGAGGAAGCAGGGGAGGGTGCCTGTCCTGCCTGGCCTTGGCCGGAGAGACGTGGGAGGAGTCCTCGGCCTGAGGCTTGGTGCCCAAACACAACCTGCAGCAGGGACCGGACCGGGGCGAAATGGCTCCTCGCCGGGAGAGGCCCCCCCCCTCCCCAAAGACCAGGCAGTAGCCAGGAGGCTCCCGCCAGCTCCTCAGGCAAGCCCCCCCCACCCGAGATGAAGCACAAGCCTCGCCTCCATGGCCAAGTGGGGCTTCTCCTGCCGCAGACACCCCCCCCTGAGAAGCTTCCTTTTCCCTCCCCACCCCCAGCCCGGGAGAATGGCCCTCGCCAGCTGTCCACAAATCATTCCGCGTTACTTGCATCTCCCCAAACAAGCTCCCACTGATGCCACGCAACTTGGCCGGCTCAGCTGTCCAGTCCTCCCCTGGAAGCACAGAAAGCCACGCTCACGCATACGCTTGTGGCACGGGTCTCTGCCCTCGGCGATGCCGCCCCCCCCCGACACGACTGTAGCAGCCCACCTTAGCGGTGTTCCCCGGGGCCTCCTTGGCAGGGCGGGACGGCCACGACCAGGTCGTGAGTCGGTCCTTCTGCAGAGAGGCCCCCCCCCTCGTCCAGGAGCCTTGCACTCGCACCGCTGGCACGGCCGGTTTCCCACAAGGGCACAAAGCCCACCAAGAAGGGCCCCCCGTGAACGCAGCCCTAGCCAAGGCTCCCTCTAAGCCGTGGAGCCCTGTGAGCAAGATTTCTCCCTTGTGAGCTCCTGGCATTGAAGTTGTGAGCGGGTGCTTCAGTTACTGCATAAATCAGTTTGCTCTGGAGCCCTCCTTCCTGAGCTGAGACAAAGATGTGCGAGCCGGAGGCTAAGAAACTGTGAGCTAGCTCACACTAGCTCAGCTTAGAGGGAACACTCTCTTAATGCCCAGTTCATAACAAAAGCGCAGCCCAAATGCCACCTCCCCACCACACCTTCCAAGCAGATAAAGACGAAAGCAGGGAAACCACAGTACTTTCCACGAGAAGGCCGGCTCCGCGGCAGGAGATGCCCGATGACACCCATTCTCCGGGAAGAAGGGAAGCGTTCCGCCTGCGCGCCCCTCTCCCTCCTTGCCCCAGAGCACCCTCTCATCCTGCCCGGGCCCCAGTCCAGCTGGCACAGCCGAGGCCACGGGAGGGCGGAGGCAACAGCCACCTGGTACCTGCCTCTCGCGGGGGAGTTCCCTGCCCCAGGTCCTCCCGGCTGCTCCCACGCCTTCGGGAAACGGCAGCCCTTGGACCGCCAGCCCTGCTGCTACGAAGAGCCTCCAGGCGGGGAGCCACCCGCGCATCCAGGGGAGGTGCCAGAAAGGCTGCTCCAGAGAGCCCCGGAGGCAGAGCAGGGGCCCGGAGGTCAAGGCTCCCTCCCTCCCTCCCTCCCTCCCAGCGGTGGAGTCCTCTCGCGAGCCAAAATTCCACTCTGTGAGAGCGGCGGGCATGAAAGTGGTGAGCGAGCAACTGGGCGACTGCACAGATCACTCTGCTCGGGAGCTGCATCCAAAATGTGTGAGCCGGAGGCTGAAAAACTGTGACCGGGCTCACACTGGCTCACTTGAGGGGGAGCTCTGCCCGAGGCCCGGGGCCAAACCCTCACGGGGCCACCTGGGAAAGTGCCCTGTGGGAGCCCACGGTGGCTGCCCTGCCCCGCCCCGCCCTAACCTGCCCACCACCGCGAGAGTCAGAAGCCAGGAGAGCAGAACGACCCGCAACGCCCCTCAGGGTACCCACTGTGCGTGCGGTGTGTGTGTGTGTGGGGGGGGAACGTAAAGGCAGAGACAGACCGCCGTGCCACAAGGGCAGCTCAAGGGCAGCTCAAGGGCAGCTCGGTTGCCAGGCCCCCTCGGCCTTCTTCCTCCAGCCTTGGGGGAGGGGTGCGTCCAGCGGGTCCTCTGCAGCTTCTGGGGCACCTCCCCCCTCCCCCCGTGGTGGGGAGTCACAGGCACCTTCCCCCCCCCGGCCTGGTGCCAGCGCATACCTGCTCCCGGGCGGAGATGGCCAGCGTGTAGGAGTTGACCGGGAGGCGGTGGTGCAGCATCACGCCCCGGACGCAGTGGCCGTCTCTCTCCAGGCCGAAGGGCTCGTTCCAGTGGCCACCTGCACGGTCCTCCTTGGCCTCCGTGCCGTTCCGGAAGGTGAACATGAGGGAGACGTCCAGGTCCTGGCTGCCGTTGTTCTCCACCTCCCAGACAAATGCGCCCACGGGCAAGCTGGTGTCCTGGGCATCGGGCAGGGGCAGAGGGAAGAACAAGGCGGTCAGGGAGGGCGGTGTGGCAGGCGGCACGCCACATGAGCCACTCCGATGCCTTGGAAAAGAAGAGCCGGGCCCAGAGGAGAGGCCGTGGGCCTACGGAACGGAACGCGGCGGCCTAGGAGCTGCCAACTGGGCGAAAGACAGGCGCCTTGCGGGACAGGGGCGGCGGAGTTTCTGTCTGCCGAGCACACAAAACGCCCTCGGTCTTTTTTACTCTCTTCACTGGCACTCGCTGGTGGCAGATTTATACTTGCAGTTGTCCTCCAGAAGCCAAAAGCTGCCCCAGGGCCTGAGCAGCGGGACGCTCGGGGAAAGGAAACACGGAATCCTTGGCAGCCCAAGCCAGCCCGGTCTCGGGAACTAAGCAGGGTCCACCGGGAGACCACCGGGGACAGCTAAATATCATTGATTTATTTATTAGGCTTATATCCCACAAGAGAGGGAGGCAATGTGGCAAACAGCCCCCGAAGATCCCTTGCCTTGACAAAACCCCCACGAGCAGCCGGGAGTCACCATGAGTTGGCTGGGCCTTGACACCACTTTCCACCCCTGCCCCCAGTGTGGAAACACATCCCCCCCCTCGGAAGGGAGAGTTTCGGCCAGCCCAAGAGCCCAGGGCTGCTCCGCTCCGCCCTCGGGGCTGTGCGGCACGACTATGGCCAGCGGAGAGCACCACGGGGCCGGCCAGCGCCGTGCAAGGCAACACTGTTTGCACTGTGACAAAGGTTGTCTCCCCTGCGGCAGCACCTGAAGCCAAGCACAGGCAGCCCGTCTGCTGCACTAGTGAAGAACCTGGCCCCTGACAAGCCTGTGCGAGAAACGCAGGGCGCCCCGCCTCGCCCGCACCATGACCCCAGCCTCCGAGGAACGCGGACTGAGCTCCATCCCACCCGGGGCTCCCTCGGCAGCCTCGATGCCTGGGGGCCCAGCCGCCCGCCCGCCCGCCATCGCCCACACGGAGGGGCACCTGGTGCCACCTCGGCAGGCCCAGCCCTCAAGAGAGGCGGGGGTGCCCAGCCGGACCCCACCAGCCAGCCAGCCAGCCAGCCAGCCAGGAGGCAGAAATCGGGGGACTGCGACACACGGCCGCTCTGCTCCGCAGACCCACACGCCCACAAAGGGGACCCAAGCCCAAGCAGGCCAGGAGGCATGGGGGGGGGCAACTGCCGGGAAGACGGAGCTTGTGCCGTTCTCCACTACCCGTGAGGGGCTGGCTTCTCGCCAGGCACAGGCCCTGCAGGGGCGACTGCCTTCGGGTGCCGGGAGCCCTCCTGGCCACAATTCCTGCTCCTGACTCCTTAGTAAGCAGAGACGGCGGGTGGCTGGGCGCTTGCCAGAGAGAAGCCACCCACAGGCTCACCTTGGGAGCCCTGGCAGCGGCCACCCCGCCCTTCCGCTCCCCGGAGCCGGCTGCACTTTCCTGGAGAGTGCCAGCCCAGCCCAGCCCTCACCTGGTAGTCGTGGGGGATGATGGGGGACACCTGCCGGCAAGTCAGCACCACGTCCTGCCCGGGCAGCTGGTAGACGGTCCAGGCCCGTGGGTAGAGGCCGTGGTAGAAGGCGTAGTGGGCGCAGAAGCCCCAGTTCCAGCCCTGCAGGCTGCTTGGGTGCTCCACTGACAGCACCTGTTGGTACACGGTCTGGCCCTTCCGCCGCAGGCAGACGGTGAACTAGGCGGAAGGAAGAAAGGAAGGAAGGAAGGAGGGCAGCCCCCGGTGAGAGAGAGAGAGAGTGGCCCAGCAGACCCTGGCCAGGAGGGGCAGGGCCCTGTAAAGGGGGGGGGAGGACCGCCAGCCCAGCAGGCACCCACCTGGTCAGCCACCACCGCCTTGTAGTGGTAGAGTCCCGGGTTCAACTGCCAGCGGCAGAAGTCCCCCCGCCATCCTCGCGTGACGGTTCCTCCCCCGAAGCCCCCCAGCGGGCAGCCTGCGGACAGGGCCAGAGGAGAGAAGCCAGCCGGTCAGCGCTCCCGCCCTCCCGCCCGGGAGGAGGCCCTGCAGCAGCGGCGGCGGCCCTGCAGCCCCTGTCCCTCTGCCTCCCCCGCTCCCTCCTCCCCCCCCCCGGCGGAGGCTGACCGTAGATCTGGCGCAGCGGCTGCGGGTTCAAGAGGTCGATGACCGGGCGCCTCTTCTCCACGCGCGTCTTGCGGTACCACCACCTGAAGTACCTGGATCGGGGCCGCCGGAGGAGGGGGGTGAGAAAGAGAAGGGGAGCGCGCGCGGGGTATGGTGGGGGGGTGGGGGGGGGTCGGCCCCGCCCGGCGCCCCCCGCCCTCCCCGCCTCCCCCCCCCCGAGCATGCACAGAGGGGGCGGGCGCGCGCTCACCGCAGGGCCAGGCCGAGGTGCCGGAAGGCGTCGGAGAGGGGCACGTCGCCGGCCTGGTAGGGCTTCCTCCTCTCCCCGAACTGGTGGGCCAGGCAGAGGCGCCAGCCCCACCGCGGCACCCCCGCCCCGCCGCCCGGCCCTCGTAGCGCCCCATCAGCAGCCCGCCGGGCCCCCCCGCCGCCCCCTGCTCCTCCCGCTCCTCCCGCTCCCGCTCCCGCGGCGGGGCTCCCCCGGCGCCCCCCGGCCCAGCGCGGCCCCCCATCCCCGGACCCGGCCCCAGGCAGCCAGGCAGGCAGGCAGCGGCGCGCAGGGCGGGCGAGGCGAGACGAGGCAAGGCGGGCAGCGGGCAGAGAGCCGGGGAAGCGGATCCCGCGCTCCGCCCCCGGCCCGGCTCGCTCCGCCCCTCCAGTCCCGCCGCAGCCGCAGCAGCAGCAGCAGCAGCCGGCCCCGCCCCCCCGCCGGGCGGGGCGAGGGGGGCGGGGCCCGCCGGAGCTGCCCGAGCGCCGCCGGAAAGGGCCGAGGGAGGGAGGGGAGGGAGGGAGCGGCGGAGGGGCCTTCCGGAGACGACGACGACGACGACGAGGACTGGGGGGGGGAGGCGGCCCCGAGCGCGGCGCCCGACCCCTCCCGATCCCCCCCCGGGCGGCGGCGGCGGCGGCGGCGATGATCGAGGTGCGGGCGGCGCTGGTGCGGGGCCCGGTCTTCCTGGCCGGGGAGGCGCTCGAGTGCCTGGTCACCCTCCGCAACCCGCTCCCGCCGGACGCCACCTCCGCCTCCAGGTGCCCGACCACGCCCCCGCCGCCCCCCCCCGGGGACCCCACCCCACCCGCCCCGACCGGGGGAGGAGGGGAGGGGGGCGGCCGGCCTGCGCGGTGGGGGTGGGGGCGATGCGCGCGGCGCTTTCGGCCCGGGGTGGGGAGGGCGCCCACCTCGCAGGGTCGTCGTGGCGGGAGGGGGCGGGGGGCATTCGAGGCACGCCCCCCCCGCCGCCCAGGGCCCCCTGTAGGGGCTTTGCAGAGAGAGAGAGAGAGAGAGACGCCCGGCGGCGGCGGAGGAGGAGGAGGAGGAGTCTCCGAGTCCCGGGCCAGGGGGCGAAGGTCCCCGTCAGTTATTGATCTGCTGAGGCCCCCTCTAAGCCCCCCCCCGAGCCAGGCAATTAAGAGTTAAAATGACAGCATCCAGCTCTGCTTGACTGGGGTTTTGCCCATGTGCGCTGGGGCTGAACCGCTGGAACCCGTCTGGGTGAGCCTGAGCCCGTCCTCGCCTGCCTGCCTGCCTGCCTGCCGGCCTCCTCGTGCCCCCTGCAGTGAGCTTCTTCTGTGGGCGCGGGGGGGGGGGAGCGGGGGCGCAGTTCTAATCCGCACCAGTCAGCAATCGGCTGCAAAGGCTGGAGGGGGCCTGAAAGTGTGAAGAAGGGTCCGGCACATCTGCACCTAGTGGGCAAAGAAAGCCCTGCCTGTGACGCCCCCCGCCCCCCCAGCACGACTGCAGATATGGCCTAGGTGCTCCTGTGCCAGCTGCTCCATTGAGATCCCTGCCCCCCACTTCAAGAGAAGAAGAGACAAAGAGATTGGATTTATTCCCCTTGCCCCTCACTCGGAGTGTCAGGGCAGCTTACAAACCCCTCCCCACAACAGACGCCCTGGGAGGCAGGTGAGGCTGAGAGAGCTCTGAGAGGAACTGCTCTTTCTCATGGACAGCTCTTATCAGAACTATGGTCATCCAGCAGCTGCGAGTGGGGAATCAAACCTGGTTCTCCCAGATTAGAGTCCGCGCACTCAGCCACAGCACCAAATGGGCTCTGCCACCCTCTCTGCTTGCTGTTGATGTGAACACGGCCTGCCACCCTCTCTTCTGGCAGGTGCTGGAGGACTCCTTGTTGGGAGGCCCTGCTCCCCTGGCCACCACCGCCTCCTCCTCCTCTTCCTCCTCCTCCTCCTCTCAGGGGCCAGCATGAGAATCGGAAGGGGCCTGGTTCATCCCGCAGGGATTCCTGGTCGGTCTCTTGGACCCCACAGTTGCTTAACATCTTCAAGGCTGGAGCTGGAGGCAGCGCCCAGGAGCATTTCCTGAGAATGGCTGAGGGGCTGACATGATCGAGGTTTATAAGATTATGGATTGAGCAGGTTGAGAAAGAAGTACTTTTCTCCCTTTCTCACAAGACAAGAACTCCTTGTGGGCACTCCATGAAATGGCTGAGCAGTTGGGTTAGAACAGATAAAAGGAAGTCCTTCTTCACCCAAAGAGTGATTAACACATGGAATTCACCGCCATAGGAGGTGGTGGCAGCTGCAAGCATGGACAGTTTCAAGAGGGAATTGGATAAACATATGGAGCAGAAGTCCATCAGTGGCTATAAGCCACAGAGTATAGATGGGGACTCTCAGTCTGGGGCAGGTGATGTACTCTGTTCTTGGTGCTGGGGGGGAGGGCAGCAGTGGGAGGGCTTCTAGTGTCCTGGCCCCACTGCTGGACCTCCTGATGGCACCTGGTATATTTTGGCCGCTGTGTGACAGAGTGTTGGACTGGATGGGCCACTGTCCTGATTCAGCATTGGCCCATCCAATGTTCTTATGTTCTTATGTTCTAACTGCTGCCCGTAGGAAGGGGGAAGGAGAGCTGGGAGTGATGAGGTCATTTCCTAGAGGCTGCTTTGGGGAGCGTGCCCTGACTGGGTGTCACCCTCACCCAAGGTTAGATAAACACATGGAGCAGACGTCCATCAGTGGCTATGAGCCACAAGGTATAGATGGGAACTCTCAGTCTGGGGCAGGTGAGGCACTCTATTCTTGGTGCTGGAGGGGGCAGCAGTGGGAGGGCTTCTCGTGTTCTACTGGCCCCACTACTGGACCTCCTGATGGCACCTGGTATATTTTGGCCCCTGTGTGACACAGAGTGTTGGACTAGATGGGCCATTGGCCTGATCCCACATGGGCTTCTCTTATGTTCTTAAGGTTGCTGGGCTCAAAACTGTACTTCGGCTAAGGCCCAAAGGAAGGTTGGACTGGCCGAGACCTGGATGGACAGGAGGCCCAAGCTCTGTTCTGCCTGCATTGCAGCGGGGAGCAGCGTGGAGAATTTCTGAGCTGTGGCCTGTGACTTTGGAATTTAAGGGTTGTGCCAGCTGACGCACACTCTGAAAGGGTTAGACAGTTGAGCTAGTCTTTCTCGTTTTCTTGCTGTAGGGTTTTAGAGTAGCATATTGGCTATTTAATAATTTTTTTTAATTAATTGAACCTACAGTAAGCTTTAGGAACCTTTTTAAAATAAGCGACAGTCAGCTTTCTTGTGTGCATCTGCCCAGGCCTTGTGGTTTCTGACACTCCTCCATAGGCAGCCTGGCTCTCACCAGCTGCCTGCCTGGCATGGAGACAGAGTCGCAGAATCGTAGAATGATAGAGTTGGAAGGGACTTCCAGGGTCCTCTAGTCCAACCCCCTGCACAATGGAGGAAATTCACAAAGACCTCCCCTCCCCCCCACAGCCCCAGTGGCCCCTGCTCCATGCCCGGAAGGTGACCAAAAACCCTCCAGGATCTTCAGCCTAATCGGCCTGGAGAAAACGGCTTCCTGACCCCAAAGCGGCCATCAGCATTTCCCCGGGTGTATAAGAAAGGGCCACGAGAACTAAGCGCTGAGGCAGCCCTTCCTGCCCTCCCTCCCGTGATCTGTCCAAGTTCACAGAATCAGCAGTGCTGTCAGATGGGGCCACCTAGCCTCTGTTTGAAAAGCTCCAAAGAAGGAGAGGCCACCACCTCCCCAGGAAGCCCGTTCTTCCTAACATTTAGCTGGAAAACTCTTCCGATTTGATTTCAGCCTGTTGGTTCTGGTCCAACCTTCTGGGGCAACAGAAAACAACTCAGCACCATCCTCTATATGTTGTTGTTGTGGTTGCTCAGTTGCACAGCCAAGTCCAACTCTCTGCGACTCCGGTGCTTCAAGCGGTTGAAGAGGGCTCTCGTATCACCTCTCTGCCGTCTCCTCTCCAGGCTAAACATACTCGGCTCCTTCCGCCTTCCCTCGTAGGACTCGGTCTCCAGACCCCTCCCCATCTTCGTTGCTCTCCTCTGGACACATTCCAGCTTGCCTATATCCTTCTTAAATTGTGGTTCCCAAAACTGAACACAGTCCTCTAGGTCCAGTTCCCCACAAGCAGCTGTGCCGCCGTTGCTCTTCCGTTTCCCCCCCAGTTGTATTGGTCAATTTCACATTATTTGCTGTGCGGCCGCATTTTGACCCGCATCTTCCCCCGATTTTTCCTGCGTCTTCTCAGGATCAAGAAGATGTGGGGGAAATTGGGGGGGGAGATGTGGGTCAAAATGCGGCCGCGCAGCAAATACTTGGTTTGGCAGCCACCGCTGTGGCCCTTTTCTTCACCGCCTGCTCTGCTTTCTCGGCCCCGCAGTGAGATGCTGGCCTGGGCCAGCGCGCAGATTCATTGCCAGTTCCACGCCAGCGAAAGCCGAGTGGCCCTGCCCCCTCCCGACACCAGCCGGCAGGACGTGCAGGCCGAGAGTGAGACCGTCTTTGTCCCCAACAGAGGTGAGTGGTGCCCCCCCCCCCCCACCCCGCACGCGCCACTGAGATAGGGGAGGGCGGGACGGGGGCAAAGGCTGTCTGGGAACGGGGGGGGGGCTCAGCACGTCTGGCTGATGGGAAGGCTTGGGGCCCACTCTGCCGTTTGCACTTTGCTATCTGGGAGGCTCCTGAGCCGCCTTCTGAATGCCTGTTCCTGGTTCCAGTCCTCAAAATAACAATCGTGTTCTTGATGCCAAAGGGCGGCGCACTCCTGGATGTGCTCCATCGGCACGGCCTGCCTTGCCCGGAAGCTGGGGCGTCCCGTGCTCCTCCTCCTGGGCGTCCTGAGACCCAGCCGGGCGAGCGGCACGTGCTCCCGCGCAGGGCTCTCTGGTGGACGCGCACGCCTTGGGCGAGGGGGGAGGGGAGGGCGCCCGTCAGGCACCGGCTGTCCCCGCGTCCCCCGGACCCTCGGCTCTGGGTCAAGCAGGCCGTCCCTGTCTCTGGGGTCCGGCGCTGGGCCTGGCCCGCATGGCGGCCGCGTTGCCCCCCTTGGCGGCTTGAAGAAGCAGCCCCTGAGCGCCCTTCAGGGTCACGTGGGGCCCCCTCCACGGCTCCGGGCGTGGCTGCAGCGTGGCAGGTGGCGGAGGCCAAGGAGCCAAACGGCTTCCCCCACAGTAGAGTTTCTCCCCGACAGACCCTCCCTGTGCCTTGAGAAAAACTATGCGGGGCCTGACCAGCCCCCCCCCCGGCACTGTGGGAGCGCAGGGCCAGCCGTTGTGGGCCAGGGGGGCCGGGGGGAGAGAGGGTCTTGGGGGGGGTCCTTGGCGCCCCACAGGCCAGGGTGGGGAGGGGCCCTCGCGGGGGGGCGCTGGGGCACGGTGCCCACGGTGTGCCTCTCTTCGCAGGGGAGCGTGGCCAGTGCATCCTGTCGACGCCTCCCAAGATCCTCTTCTGCGACTTGCGGCTGGATCCCGGGGAATCCAAGACCTGTGAGCAACATCTCCCCCCCTTCCCTGCTTCGTGGGGCCTGCGGGGGTGTGGGGGGCGCCGCAAGTCCTGAGCTGATCTGGCCTGGGGGCAGCACCGCTGGGGGCCAGGGGGGGGTAAGCCTGGCCGTTCCCCTCCCAGTTTAAAGGGGCTGGCATGCCGAAGCATTAATACTCCCCCCCCCCCGGAGGGGGTGCTTTTCCAGGACCCTTCCCGGTCAGAGGCGGGCAAAGGCCCTCTTGGCCTTCTTGGAGACTGGGCCCTCAGGCGTCGCATCCAGCCCCATTCTAGGTCTGCCTGTGATGGGCTTGCATTTTAGTGGGGGTGATGGGGGTGATGTGTGCTTTTTTTGCACGCCGAATTGAGAGTTCGAATGACAAAGGTTTTCCTAAAGAAATAAAATAGATAATAGTGCTGACATAACGTCCACAGTGAGTCAGAAAAGGGTGTGTGGCAGTGCTCCCTCTAAGCTGTGGACTCAGGTGAGCAAAAATTCTACTTTGTGAGCCACTGGCATTAAAGTCATGAGCAGAGAATTAGGCTACTGCATACATTAGTTTGCTCTGGAGCCCTCCTTCCTGAGCTAAGGCAAAAATGTGTGAGCTGGAGGCTAAAAAACTGTGAGCTAGCTCACATTAACTCAGCTTAGAGGGAACACTGGTGTGTGGTGATTCAGGGGTGCAACACCCCCCCCAATGGAGCATTGTCACTTAAAGATCTGTGTCCCCCTCCCCTCCCCCCCCCGAGGAAGATGCCCTGGAGGCCCCGTTCCCGCCCCCCCCGACTCGTGTGAGCCCTGCTGGGTCAGGCCCGCCTCCCGCTTGAGGCGGCGCGAGGGCCAAGCAGCTGCTGCGGAGGTCGCAGGGACCAAGGCTGCCTACTAGCACCGGGGCTCAGAGGTAGAATGCCCCTGGCTCTGGAGGCTCCCTTGGGTCCTCGTGGGTGCAGGGAGTCCCTTCCACACCCGGCCCCGCTGAGCTCCGGATCAGCTCCGTGTGGCTTGTCAGAGGACCTGCTGGCGGAGACACGGAAGCCCCCTCCCACTCAAGGCCCCTCCGGGGTGTCGGGTCTCTTCCTCCCAGACTCCTACTGTGAGACGCTGCCGGTGGACGGGCCCCCCTCCTTCCGGGGCCAGGCGGTGAAGTACGTCTACAAGCTGACCATCGGCTGCCAGCGGGTCAACTCCCCCATCCAGCTCCTGCGGGTCCCCTTCCGCGTCTTGGTGCTGCACGGTAACCCTAACCCTTGCCTTGCCTGGCCTTGCCTTTCCTTTCCCTTTCCTTTCCTTGCCTTGCCTTGCCCTGGGGGGGGGCAGTTGGGGGGGGGCCGCCTGGCAGCTACAAGCAGGGACGGCTTCAAGAGGGAATGAGGTAAGCATACGGAGCAGAAGTCCATCAGTGGCCCCTATTAGCCACAGGGTATAGATGGGAACTCTCAGTCTGGGGCAGGTGATGCTCTGTGTTCTTGGTACTGGGGGGGGTCAAGAGTGGGAGGGCTTCTGGTGCCCTGGCCCCACTGCTGGACCTCCTGATGGCCCCTGGTCTTTTTGGCCACTGGGTGACACAGAGAGTGTTGGACTAGATGGGCCATTGGCCTGATCCAGCACTGGCTTCTCTCTTATGTTCTTATGACCCTGACGATGCCGGGCCTTTCTCCGCAGGGCTCCAGGACTACCAATTCCCCCAAGACGAGGCTGTGGCTCCCTCCAGCCCCTTCCTGGAGGATGAGGAGGGGGCCAAGAAGGATTCCCGGCTGGCTGACCTGGCCACGGAGCTGCTGATGGCGGCCACTTCTCGGCGCAGTCTGCGTAGGTCCTTCTCTGCCGCAGCGCCTCTCTTGCTTGCTTCCCCTCTGTGTGTGTGTGTGGGGGGGGGTTTGATGGCTGACCCCAGGGCCTTTCTGCCGACCAGTACTCTGGGCGTTCCTGGAGTTCACCGTGAGAGGCAGCCGCCTGCCCCGGCTTGGGCTGGTGCTTTGGCAGGACAGGTGAGTGACCCATTCGTGCGGAGGGGCTCTCGCGAGACCCCTTTCCTTTTGTGGGCACCAGCTTGGGGGGGTGGCAGGGGTCCGATGGAACCTGGAATGCCTGCCCCCCTGACAGCTTGCCCGCTTGCAGATGTCCCTGGGACTGGGGAAGTGACGCTCCCTCTCTTGGGGGCTCTGCTGACCCCGCACAGGCAGGCTGAATTTCTCTGGTGTCCGTGGGTCAGACGGGCGGGCAGTGGTGAGAAAGCCAAGAGGAGAAGGGTGAGGATACCGAGGGCTGCCTCTCCCTCTGGGCATTCTCTCCACTTAAAGCACCGGAGTTGCCCTCTTAGTATACCAACTGGGGGGGGGGCGGGCATTTCTACCCGCTGGGATCTGATCCTGGATCTGTGGGCTAACCTTGCTATCCCTAAGTCTTCGGTTGAGAAGGCAGGTGGGATTGGCCTGTTCCCATTACTTCCTCTTGGCCTGGTGGTGCAGTGTCAGGCAGTGCTCTGCTTGTTTACTTCATGTATACCCCACCTCTCTCCCCAGTAGGCGGCCAGAGTGGCTTCCGTTACTCTCCTCTCTTCCATTTTTATCCTCACAACAGCCTTGTGGGATAAGTTAGGCTGTGTGTGTGACTGGCCCAGGGTCACCCAGCAAGCTTCCCTACTGGCAGAGTGGGGAGTCAAACCCGGGTCTCTGTGGGGAAATGGGACTTGCTAGCCTTCCTTTCTACTCGTGTAAGAGGAAGTCACTCAACCTTTCTGGGTCACCAGCCCAGCCTGGCGCCTCTCTCTCTCTGCCCCCAGTCCCCCCCCCGCCCCAGGTAACTTCCACTGCCCCCATCAAGTCTACATCTAAAGGGAATTATCCATTCACAGACTTGAACGTCCGTTTCCTCTTCTGCCTTGCTCTCATGGGCTTAATATTTGAATGCTTCATGGCAGCAGTGTAATTGCAACCCCCCCTCCAGGTACACGTGGATTGAACAGGGGCTTTCACGTGGGTCCCAGAGATCAGTCCATCCACATGCATACTGAACAGAACGTTATTAAGGAAATAAAAAGGGCACACCATATGTTGTGATGCAATGTATTAAGCAAGGACAAAAGAAAAGATGAACTAACCATGGTCCTCTGACCCTAACTCTTTACACACTCTAAATGATGTGAAGTTAAGATACAAACTACTGATTATTGGAGTTGCAGGTATTTAGAAATAGTTGCAAATATTCGCAGGTATTTGGAAACAGCCCATTGCCTCGTTTCGGTGCCCTGTGGTTCAGCCACTTGCGCTCAGGATCGAGTCCCAGTCAGTGCGGAGACGGCTCAGGCTGGCTTGCAGTCCAAATAGCAAGGTGGCCAAAATGGTTAAAAGCGCTTCTTCCTCGTGTCCAGGAGTTTTATAGCTTTCCCCTCTGCCCTTTCCTCTGCAGGTCCCCTTTCTTTTCCTGTTCTGGCTTTTTGGCTTCCCAAAGCCTGCAGTTCTGGATGTGACTATCAACGCTCCCTCTAGGCTCCGGAGTCTTGTGAGCAAAAATTCTACTTTGCGAGCGGCCAGCATTAAAGCTGTGAGCGAGCCATTTAGGTGCTGCATAAGTTAGTTTGCTCTGGAGCCCCATCCTTCCTGAAGCTAAGACAAGAATGTGTGAGCCGGAGGCTAAAAAACTGAGCTAGCTCACACTGACTCAGCTGAGAGGGAACACTGGTGACTGTCAGGGAGATGTGCTGTGGCCTGTTGTCCTCTCCCGACGAGAGCCAGTCACATTTCTGTGGCTCGGATGGCTCTGTGCCTGGGCTGCCCTCCTCCTCCTCTTAGTGCCACAGCCCTTCAAAGACTTCAGGAGTGCCATCCTGCCCCCCCTCAGCCTCCTCTCCTCCAGACCTCAACATTCCCAAGAAGCCCCTCGGCCTTTCCTCCTCGCAGGGCTTCTGGGTCTCCAGCCCCCGACCATCCTCGTCTCTCTCCTCTGCCCCTGCTCCCTTCTGCCCACGTCCTTGTGGAAGGGAGGCCTCCAAAACTGCACACATAGAATCATAGAGTTAGGAACATAGGAGAACATAGGAGAAGCCAATGTTGAATCAGGCCAATGGCCCATCTAGTCCAACACTCTGTCACACAGCGGCCAAAATATACCAGGTGCCATCCGGAGGTCCAGCAGTGGGGCCAGGGCACCAGAAGCCCTCCCACTGCTGCCCCCTCCAGCACCAAGAATAGAGTGCATCACCTGCCCCAGACTGAGAGTTCCCATCCATACCCTGTGGCTAATAGCCACTGGTGGACTTCTGCTCCATATGTTTATCTAATTTCCTCTTGAAACTGTCCATGCTTGCAGCTGCCATGACCTCCTGTGGCAGTGAATTCCATATGTTAATCACTCTTTGGGTGAAGAAGTATTTCCTTTTATCTGTTTTAACCCGACTGCTCAGCAATTTCATAGAGTGCCCACGAGTTCTTGTATTGTGAGAAAGGGAGAAAAGTACTTCTTTCTCAACCTGCTCAATCCCATTCATAATCTTATAAACCTCGATCATGTCACCCCTCAGCCGTCGTTTCTCCAAGCTAAAGAGCCCCAAGCATTTTAACCTTTCTTCATAGGGAAGGTATAAATTATAAATTATATAATTATAAATTATATAATTATATAATTATATTATAAATTATAATTATATAATTTATATAATTATAAATTATATCGGAAGGATAGGGGGGAAAGGGTTGGAGGTGGGGTGGCTCTGTATGTCAGAGAGGGTATACCATCCAGTAAGATTGAGAGGGTAAGAGAATTGGATTCCCTTCTGGAAATGCTATGGGTTGAAATAGTGGGTCCAAAAGGAGGCTTAACAGTGGGAGTTTGTTATCGCCCACCAGATCAAAAGATAGAGGAGGATTATAAAATGATGAATGAATTAAAGATAGCGGCTAGACGAAATAACTGTGTTGTAATAGGCGACTTTAACTACCCACACATTGATTGGGTCAATATGAGTTCTAGTCGGGAAAAAGAGATTGCGTTCTTAGACACTCTCAATGACTGTGCTGTGGAACAGATGGTCACAGATCCTACCAGGGGAGAGGCGATCCTGGATTTGGTCCTAAGTAACACCCAAGACCTGGTGAGAGATGTAAAAGTGACTGCACCACTTGGAAACAGTGACCATAATGTCATTGAGTTTAACATTTGTACAGATAGGGAGTTGCCCAAAAAGACTGACGCAACCACTTTTAACTTTAAAAGGGGTAACTTCTCTGGTATGAGGGGACATGTGAGGAAGAAATTGAAAGGAAGAGTGGAGAAGGTCAAAACCATTGGGGAAGCTTGGAGACTATTTAAAAAGACAATCCTAGAAGCTCAGAAAAAATATATACCGCAGGTTAGGAAAGGTACAAATAGGTATAGAAAAAAGCCTGCATGGTTAACAAATAAAGTAATGGAAGCTGTAAAAGGTAAGAAGGATTCCTTTAAGCGGTGGAAAGCTAGTCTTAGTGAGGTTGATAAAAGGGAACACAGACTATGGCAAATAAAATGCAAGTCTGTGATCAGGCAAGCAAAAAGGGAATATGAGGAGCATATCGCAAAAAACATAAAGACCAACAATAAAACTTTCTTCAAATACATTAGAAGTAGGAAGCCAGCCAGGGAGGCAGTGGGGCCCTTGGATGACCAAGGGGTAAAAGGAGTAGTGAAGGATGATAGGGAAATGGCTGAGAAGCTGAATGCATTTTTTGCCTCTGTCTTCACTGTGGAAGAGGAGAAGTGTTTGCCCACTCCAGAAGCACTGATTTCGGGAGGGGGTTTGAAAGACCTGAATCAGATTGCGGTGACAAGAGAGGAAGTCCTCCGACTGATGGACAATTTAAAAACTAATAAATCACCAGGCCCGGATGGCATTCATCCGAGAGTTCTGAAAGAACTCAAATGTGAACTTGTGGATCTCCTGACAAAAATATGTAATCTTTATTTAAAATCTGCCTCCATTCCTGATGACTGGAAGGTAGCTAATGTCACTCCCATCTTTAAAAAGGGCTCCAGGGGAGATCCAGGAAATTACAGGCCAGTCAGTCTGACATCGATACCGGGTAAGTTGGTGGAAACTGTTATTAAGGAAAGAATTAGTAGGCACATTGATGAACAAAAACTATTGAGGCAGACTCAGCATGGGTTCTGTAAGGGAAGATCTTGTCTCACTAACCTGTTAGTGTTTTTTGAGGGAGTGAACAAACATGTGGACAAGGGGGACCCAATAGATATTATTTACCTTGACTTCCGGAAAGCTTTTGATACAGTTCCTCATCAAAGGCTCCTAAGTAAGCTCAATAGTCATGGGATAAAAGGACAAGTCCTCTTGTGGATCAAAAACTGGCTTATAAGTAGGAAACAGAGAGTGAGTATAAATGGGAAACTCTCTCAGTGGAGGGTGGTAAGCAGTGGGGTACCACAGGGATCAGTACTCGGTCCGATGCTTTTTAACTTGTTTATTAACGATTTGGAATTGGGAGTAAGCAGTGATGTGGCTAAATTTGCAGATGACACGAAGTTGTTCAGGGTGGTGAAAACCAGGGAGGATTGTGAGGCACTCCAAAGGGATCTGTTGAGGATGGGTGAGTGGGCGTCAACGTGGCAAATGGGGTTCAATGTGGCCAAGTGCAAAGTGATGCACATTGGAGCCAAAAATCCTAAATATAAATACACATTGATGGGGTCTGATCTGGCAGAGACTGACCAAGAGAGGGATCTTGGAGTTGTAGTGGATAACTCGCTGAAAATGTCTACACAATGTGTAGCTGCAATAAAGAAGGCCAACGCTATGCTGGGGATTATTAGGAAGGGAATTGATAACAAATCAGCCAGTATCATCATGCCCCTGTATAAATCATTGGTGCGACCTCATTTGGAATACTGTGTACAGTTCTGGTCACCACATCTCAAAAAGGATATTATAGCATTGGAAAAAGTACAGAGAAGGGCAACTAGAATGATAAAAGGGTTGGAACACCTTCCCTATGAAGAAAGGTTAAAATGCTTGGGGCTCTTTAGCTTGGAGAAACGACGGCTGAGGGGTGACATGATCGAGGTTTATAAGATTATGAATGGGATTGAGCAGGTTGAGAAAGAAGTACTTTTCTCCCTTTCTCACAATACAAGAACTCGTGGGCACTCTATGAAATTGCTGAGCAGTTGGGTTAGAACAGATAAAAGGAAATACTTCTTCACCCAAAGAGTGATTAACATATGGAATTCACTGCCACAGGAGGTCGTGGCAGCTGCAAGCATGGACAGTTTCAAGAGGAAATTAGATAAACATATGGAGCAGAAGTCCACCAGTGGCTATTAGCCACAGGGTATAGAATGAGAGCTCTCAGTCTGGGGCAGGTGATGCACTCTATTCTTGGTGCTGGAGGGGGCAGCAGTGGGAGGGCTTCTAGTGCCCTGGCCCCGCTGCTGGACCTCCTGATGGCACCTGGTATATTTTGGCCGCTGTGTGACGGAGTGTTGGACTGGATGGGCCATTGGCCTGATTCAACATTGGCTTCTCTTATGTTCTTATGTTCTAAGGTGTTCCAACCCTTTTATCATTCTAGTTGCCCTTCTCTGCACTTTTTCCAATGCTATAATATCCTTTTTGAGATGTGGTGACCAGAACTGTACACATTATTCCAAATGAGGTCGCACCAATGATTTATACAGGGGCATGATGATACTGGCTGATTTGTTATCAATTCCCTTCCTAATAATCCCCAGCATAGCGTTGGCCTTCTTTATTGCAGCTACACATTGTGTAGACATTTTCAGCGAGTTATCCACTACGACTCCAAGATCTCTCTCTTGGTCAGTCTCTGCCAGATCAGACCCCATCAACGTGTATTTATATTTAGGATTTTTGGCTCCAATGTGCATCACTTTGCACTTGGCCACATTGAACCCCATTTGCCACGTTGACGCCCACTCACCCATCCTCAACAGATCCCTTTGGAGTGCCTCACAATCCTCCCTGGTTTTCACCACCCTGAACAACTTCGTGTCATCTGCAAATTTAGCCACATCACTGCTTACTCCCAATTCCAAATCGTTAATAAACAAGTTAAAAAGCATCGGACCGAGTACTGATCCCTGTGGTACCCCACTGCTTACCACCCTCCACTGAGAAACTTTCCCATTTATACTCACTCTCTGTTTCCTACTTATAAGCCAGTTTTTGATCCACAAGAGGACTTGTCCTTTTATCCCATGACTATTGAGCTTACTTAGGAGCCTTTGATGAGGAACTGTATCAAAAGCTTTCCGGAAGTCAAGGTAAATAATATCTATTGGGTCCCCCTTGTCCACATGTTTGTTCACTCCTCAAAAAACACTAACAGGTTAGTGAGACAAGATCTTCCTTTACAGAACCCATGCTGAGTCTGCCTCAATAGTTTTTGTTCATCAATGTGCCTACTAATTCTTTCCTTAATAACAGTTTCCACCAATTTACCCGGTATCGATGTCAGACTGACTGGCCTGTAATTTCCTGGATCTCCCCTGGAGCCCTTTTTAAAGATTGGAGTGACATTAGCTACCTTCCAGTCCTCAGGAATGGAGGCAGATTTTAAAGAAAGATTACATATTTTTGTCAGGAGATCCACAAGTTCACATTTGAGTTCTTTCAGAACTCTCGGATGAATGCCATCCGGGCCTGGTGATTTATTAGTTTTTAAATTGTCCATCAGTCGGAGGACTTCCTCTCTTGTCACCGCAATCTGATTCAGGTCTTTCAAACCCCCTCCCAAAATCGGTGCTTCTGGAGTGGGCAAACACTTCTCCTCTTCCACAGTGAAGACAGAGGCAAAAAATGCATTCAGCTTCTCAGCCATTTCCCTATCATCCTTCACTACTCCTTTTACCCCTTGGTCATCCAAGGGCCCCACTGCCTCCCTGGCTGGCTTCCTACTTCTAATGTATTTGAAGAAAGTTTTATTGTTGGTCTTTATGTTTTTTGCGATATGCTCCTCATATTCCCTTTTGCTTGCCTGATCACAGACTTGCATTTTATTTGCCATAGTCTGTGTTCCCTTTTATCAACCTCACTAAGACTAGCTTTCCACCGCTTAAAGGAATCCTTCTTACCTTTTACAGCTTCCATTACTTTATTTGTTAACCATGCAGGCTTTTTTCTATACCTATTTGTACCTTTCCTAACCTGCGGTATATATTTTTTCTGAGCTTCTAGGATTGTCTTTTTAAATAGTCTCCAAGCTTCCCCAATGGTTTTGACCTTCTCCACTCTTCCTTTCAATTTCTTCCTCACATGTCCCCTCATACCAGAGAAGTTACCCCTTTTAAAGTTAAAAGTGGTTGCGTCAGTCTTTTTGGGCAACTCCCTATCTGTACAAATGTTAAATTCAATGACATTATGGTCACTGTTCCCAAGTGGTGCAGTCACTTTTACATCTCTCACCAGGTCTTGGGTGTTACTTAGGACCAAATCCAGGATCGCCTCTCCCCTGGTAGGATCTGTGACCATCTGTTCCACAGCACAGTCATTGAGAGTGTCTAAGAACGCAATCTCTTTTTCCCGACTAGAACTCATATTGACCCAATCAATGTGTGGGTAGTTAAAGTCGCCTATTACAACACAGTTATTTCGTCTAGCCGCTATCTTTAATTCATTCATCATTTTATAATCCTCCTCTATCTTTTGATCTGGTGGGCGATAACAAACTCCCACTGTTAAGCCTCCTTTTGGACCCACTATTTCAACCCATAGCATTTCCAGAAGCGAATCCAATTCTCTTACCCTCTCAATCTTACTGGACGGTACACCCTCTCTGACATACAGAGCCACCCCACCTCCAACCCTTTCCCCCTATCCCTCCGATATAATTTATAACCAGGAATCACCGTATCCCACTGATTTTCCTCATCCCACCAAGTTTCTGAAATACCCACAATGTCTATTTCCCCCCCAACACCAAGCATTCCAACTCCCCGATTTTACCTCGGAGACTTCTAGCATTTGTGTATAAACACTTATAGTTTCCCATGTTTGTTAAGCCCACAGCCTTCCTCTTGCTGCCTCGAGACCTTGCCAGGCAGTTCCTATCATTAGCCACAGTTGGAAGGGACCCTAGCCAAAAACTCTCCTGATTTAATTTAAACCCGTTGATTCTGGTCCAGTCTTCTGGGGCAACAGAACACAATACTGCAGGTGCGGCCTGGCCAAGGCAGTGTGCAGCGGGACTGTGACATCTTGTGATTTGGATGCGATGCCTCCTCTGTTGATACACCCCAAGATCGCATCGGCATTTTTTGTCGCCGCATCACACTGGCTGCTAATCTTTAACTTTTGGTCCACTCTTATCCCAGGATCTTGTCCACACGCACAGTGCTTTCCAGAAAAGTCTTTTATGACTTTTGTACTGTTTAAAATTGGTCTTAATGGTTACTGTACGTTGCATTAGTATTGATGGGAACCCGCCTTGAGCCTGCCAGCAGGGAGGGCAGGGTACCAGCCCAATAAAACTGGCAAACAAATTGCTTCCCTTCACTCACGCAGTGCAGAGCCTTGTGCTGGGGCAGCTGCTGCCGCCAAACCAACCTATAAAAGTTACAAGTTCTCTCCAGGGCAGGTTCTGCCAGAGCTCTCTCAGCCCCGCCTGCCTCACCGGGTGTCTGTTGTGGGGAGGAGGGGAAGGGAAGGGAGACTGTCAGCCGCTCCGAGACTCTGAGTGAAGGGCCAGGGGAATAAATCCAATCTCTTTTCTCTTCTGTAAAAAAAAATCTGCACAGCAAATCAAATCTCCAGTAGTCAAAATCGGAAGCCTTGCCGGGGAAAAGCCTTTCCTTACCCCCCCACCCAAAAAAAAAACACTTGGTGAGTGCCAGGAAAGGTGGCAGGGGGCACCACGTCAGAGGGAAACCTGTTAGGTTCCTGCTGCGAATCCTACCTGAAACCGGCTGCCGGGTGAGAGCCCTGGAAATCCCCCAGGAGTTGCCTCTGGGTGGCCCTGAGAGCCTGTGCAGGCCGGATCACGTCTCCCCCGCCCCTCCCTGCCAACGCTGCCTGCCAGTCTCTCTCTTTCCAAAGGCCCTCAATCGCCCAGCGCCAGGGAGCCTGGAAGACACCCACTTCCATGTGGGGAGGTGCCGGGGAAAGGGCCTTTTCTGTGGGGGCCTCCAGACTTTGGAACGCCCTCCCCCGCCCGTCGGTGCTCACGGGGCACCCCCTTTCCTTTCCTTTCCTTTCCTTTCCTTTCCTTTCCTTTCCTTTCCTTTCCTTTCCTTTCCTTTCCTTTCCTTTCCTTTCCTTTCCTTTCCTTTCCTTTCCTTTCCTTTCCTTTCCTTCCCTTCCCTTCCCTTCCCTTCCCTTCCCTTCCCTTCCCTTCCCTTCCCTTCCCTTCCCTTCCCTTCCCTTCCCTTCCCTTCCCTTCCCTTCCCTTCCCTTCCCTTCCCTTCCCTTCCCTTCCCTTCCCTTTCCGCACCTGCTAGAAACGTGTTTCTGCCTTGACCAGGACGGCCCAGGCCAGCCGGATCTCCTCGGGAGCACAGCAGGGCCAGCCCTGGCGAGGGTTTGGGCGGGAGGCGGAAAACAAAAAGAAGAAGAGGAGGAGGGGGTTTGTGCCCCCTGGCCCTTCGCTACCCGAAGGCGTCCCAGAGTGGCTGACAAACTCCCTTCCCCTTCCCTTCCCCACCAGAGACAGACACCCCCTGTGCGGGAGGTGGGGCTGAGAGAGCTCCGGCAGGAGCTGCCCTTTTTCAAGAACAGCTCTGGCAGAACTGTGGCGAGGAGTGGGGGAATCAAACCCAGTTCTCCCAGATTAGAGTCCACACGCACTGAGCCCCACTGCACCAAGTGGCAAAGAGGCAGGCGCTGGGAAAGCACTTCCGTTTTTCTCTTGCCTTGAACCCCCCCCCCCCCGTGACTTGATGGCCCTTCCCACCTCCCCACCACCATGCGTTTGTTTTAGGGGCCGCTCTCATGGTGGCTCTTTGTCCCTTTCCTGCCGGTTTCAGTTTTATTCTGTGCGATTATCATGTTTTGATTGATTGATTGATTGATTGATTGATTGATTTCTATATTTCTTCCCCGCTTCCCTGCCCGGCGGGTATCCAGAGCGGCTGGCGGCCTCATCCGGCTCTCCTCTGTTTAGTCCTGCGAAGGGCCCAGGCTGAGCGTTTAGACCGGCTGTGAGAAACCTCAGTAAGGACTTTGGGGTGTGCACTTAAGCACAGTCTCCCAGATCCTCCGGCCATTTTGCTAGGCTGGTAAGAGTTTCTCTCGCCTTCTGCCCTTCTGGTGCCTCTCCAGGATTCCTGTTGGGCAACGCCAGTCTTGGATGCTGAATCGTGTGTCGGGCTTGTGAGACTGCACTGGCTGCCTGTTGAGTACCAGATCGGTTTCGAGATCCTGGTGCTCAACTTTAAAACTCTGGGGGGAGCTTGCCGCTTCCCCAGGCAGCCGATTCCACCATTGCACAGCTCTGACGGTCAAAACGTTTTTCCCCAGGTCCAGCCGGGACCTTCCCGCCCTTAACTTAAACCCATCCTTGCGAGTCCTCCTCTCCTCTGCTGCCCACAGGAACTGCTCCCCCTGCCCTCCTCCTCTCAGTGCCACAGCCCTTCAAAGACTTCAAGAGAGCCATCCTGTCCCCCCCCCCCCCCAGCCTCCTCTCCTCCAGACCTCAACATTCCCAAGAAGCCCCTCGGCCTTTCCTCCTCGCAGGGCTTCTGGGTCTCCAGCCCCCTGACCCTCCTTGTCTCTCTCCTCTGCACCCGCTCCCTTCTGCCCACGTCCTTGTGGAAGGGAGGCCTCCAGAACTGCGCACATAGAATCATAGAGTTGGAAGGGACCGTAGCCAAAAACTCTCCTGATTTAATTTAAACCCGTTGATTCTGGTCCAGTCTTCTGGGGCAACAGAACACAATACTGCAGGTGCGGCCTGACCAAGGCCGTGTGCAGGGGGGACTGTGACATCTTGCGATTTGGATGCGATGCCTCCTCTGCTGATACTGCTGGTACATCCCAAGATCGCATCGGCCTTTTTTGTCACCGCATCACACTGGTTGCTCATCTTTAACTTTTGGTCCACCCTTATCCCAGGATCTTATCCACATGCACAGTGCTTTCCAGAAAAGTCTTTTATGACTTTTGTACTGTTTAAAATTGGTCTTAATGGTTACTGTACGTTGCATTAGTATTGATGGGAACCCGCCTTGAGCCTGCCAGCAGGGAGGGCAGGGTACCAGCCCAATAAAACTGGCAAACAAATTGCTTCCCTTCACTCACGCAGTGCAGAGCCTTGTGCTGGGGCAGCTGCTGCCGCCAAACCAACCTATAAAAGTTACAAGTTCTCTCCAGGGCAGGTTCTGCCAGAGCTCTCTCAGCCCCGCCTGCCTCACCGGGTGTCTGTTGTGGGGAGGAGGGGAAGGGAAGGAGACTGTCAGCCGCTCCGAGACTCTGAGTGAAGGGCCAGGGGAATAAATCCAATCTCTTTTCTCTTCTGTAAAAAAAAATCTGCACAGCAAATCAAATCTCCAGTAGTCAAAATCGGAAGCCTTGCCGGGGAAAAGCCTTTCCTTGCCCCCCCCCCCAAAAACACTTGGTGAGTGCCAGGAAAGGTGGCAGGGGGCACCACGTCAGAGGGAAACCTGTTAGGTTCCTGCTGCGAATCCTACCTGAAACCGGCTGCCGGGTGAGAGCCCTGGAAATCCCCCAGGAGTTGCCTCTGGGTGGCCCTGAGAGCCTGTGCAGGCCGGATCATGTCTCCCCCGCCCCCTCCCTGCCAACGCTGCCTGCCAGTCTCTCCCTTTCCAAAGGCCCTCAGTCGCCCAGCGCCAGGGAGCCTGGAAGACACCCACTTCCATGTGGGGAGGTGCCGGGGAAAGGGCCTTTTCTGTGGGGGCCTCCAGACTTTGGAACGCCCTCCCCCGCCTGTGGGTGCTCACGGGGCATCCCCCTTTCCCTTTCCTTTCCTTTCCTTTCCTTTCCTTTCCTTTCCTTTCCTTTCCTTTCCTTTCCTTTCCTTTCCTTTCCTTTCCTTTCCTTTCCTTTCCTTTCCTTTCCTTTCCTTTCCTTTCCTTTCCTTTCCTTCCCTTCCCTTCCCTTCCCTTCCCTTCCCTTCCCTTCCCTTCCCTTCCCTTCCCTTCCCTTCCCTTTCCGCACCTGCTAGAAACGTGTTTCTGCCTTGACCAGGACGGCCCAGGCCAGCCAGATCTCCTCGGGAGCTCAGCAGGGCCAGCCCTGGCGAGGGTTTGGGTGGGAGGCGGAAAACAAATAGAAGGGGGGGGGTTGTGCCCCCTGGCCCTTCGCTACCCGAAGGCGTCCCAGAGCGGCTGACAAACTCCCTTCCCCTTCCCCTCCCCACCACAGACAGACATCCCCTGTGCGGGAGGTGGGGCTGAGAGAGCGCCGGCAGGAGCTGCCCTTTTTCAAGAACAGCTCTGGCAGAACTGTGGCGAAGGGTGGGGGAATCAAACCCGGTTCTCCCAGATTAGAGTCCACACGCACTGAGCCCCACTGCACCAAGTGGCACAGAGGCAGGCGCTGGGAAAGCACTTCCGTTTTTCTCTTGCCTTGAACCCCCCCCCCCCCCGTTACTTGACGGCCCTCCCCACCACCATGCGTTTGTTTTAGGGGCCGCTCTCATGGTGGCTCTTTGCCCCTTTCCTGCCGGTTTCAGTTTTATTCTGTGCGATTATCATGTTTTGGTTGATTGATTGATTGATTTCTATATTTCTTCCCCGCTTCCCTGCCCGGCGGGTATCCAGAGCGGCTGGCGGCCTCATCCGGCTCTCCTCCGTTTAGTCCTGCGAAGGGCGCCAGGCTGAGCGGGGCAGGGGATGGCCCAGGGCCTCCCAGCGCAGCCTCCAGGGAAGCTTCCAGGCCGGACGGCTGCCCCCCCCTCTCTGGCGGCCTCGGGGGCCCGGGCGGTGGGCTGAGTGAGGACGGGGCCCGGTCTCCCCCTGACGTCGTCTCTCTTTGCCCACAGACCTGTACAACATCAGCAACTCCCGGGGGAAGGTGGCTGCCTTTGGCATCTTCAAGACGGTCTACAAGATTGGCGAGGAAGTTGTTGGGACCTTCAACTTCTCTGCGGGGGACATCCCGTGCTTGCAGGTGAGGCGGCGGCTTCTTCCCGGGGAGGGGCGGGGGGCCGCTGCGGCCGCCGAGCGGTGTGGGGCTGACCGGGCCTCCTCGGGCCTCTGCCGTGCCTCCCCGCCAGTACTCGGTGAGCCTGCAGACGGAGGAGCGGGTCCAGGAGGCCTTCCAGCGCCGGCGCGGGCAGCCCGCCTCCTACAGCACCCACGCGCGCCACCAGGAGTCTTGCCTGCACACCTCCCGGACCAGCTTCAGCCTGCCCATCCCGCTCGGCTCCGCCCCGGGGTTCAGCACCCACATCGGTGAGTCGCCTGTGCCGCCCCTGACGGGCGCGCCCGGGAGCAAGCGAGCGAGCCTCCCTTCCCCGCCCAGCCCTTTGGGCTCGTCTCCGGGCCAGAATCTGTACGGGCTCCGATCCTGGACCGGGGGGCGGGGGGCGGGATGTTTCTTCCCAAGGCCCAAACTGGGTGCCTTCCACGAGGAAGAAACTGACGCACGTGTCGGTGATCCCATGCAAGGCGCCGGCTCGGTAGGAGCCGCGTTGCCTCCTCGTCTGGTCCCTCCTCTGGCTGGCAGCGCCTACCCGGGGCGGGGCGGGGCGGGGCGGGGGGGGCGCCTCCCGTGGTGCAGCAAGACAAGCACCCCGTAGCCAGTCTAAAGGCCTGAGCCCACAGGGATCTCTCGGGAGAGAGTCACTCCCCCTCTGGCTGAGCCGCCTGGGAGACTCCCAAAGGACCGACAGGGATAAGACCCGGCGAAAGCAGCCGCTTATCTGCAGGGGCACAACCCTTGGGCGCGGGTTCCGTGTCTGACCAGCAAACCAGACAGAAACTGTCCTCCAGTTAATGATCTTTATTGGGGAAAAGACGCAAGTCTCTTTCTTAGGCGAGACAATAAGGAGTAGGCACAGGTACAGATTAGCCCGGTGAAAACCGAAAGACGGCACGGGAAGGAAATCAGGTCTCCTAAGAGTTCCCAATCATAGTCGATGATAAAGTAAATCAGACTTGAAATAACTCTCTCGCAGTGTGCTTTAGGAAGCCTTAGGAGCCGAGTTCACACAGACACAGGGAGAAATCTCACCCGTGTTCTTGGATGCTCCGCTCACAGAAAAGCTGAGTCAGTCTTCTGCGTAACCGTTTCCACAGGCCAAGGGACCTCCGCCCTCTTAGGGTAGCCCCACTAGGATTTTGCACTGTGAGGACTCTGCAGACAGGGGATCGGTTCTTCGTTTGTCTCCATGAAGTCGCACGCAAGTGTGCTGAGACTATATCTGATCACGCTCAGGCAGGATTAAGGCGGCTGCACTGAGCACGTTAGGAGTTGTTAAAACGTGAGAATCCTCCCTCAACATCAAAGATACCTTTGGCTGTCAAAGATAAAAGGTCCTGGGCTTTTCCTGACCAGCTTTTCCTGACAACCGCTGTGAGATGTGCTTGAGAACACGCGTGTCCAGTGTGACAGACCATCCCTGATATTCCTGGGCACCCTCCCGCCCCCAGCGTGGACCAGCCGCAACAGTCAAGGAAGGTCCCAGGTTCAGTCCCTGGCATAATCTCTCGTGAAAAGGGCCGGGCAGGAGGGGCCGTGAAAGACCCCAGCTGGAAGCCCCAGAGAGCCGCTGCCAGTCAGTTCAGTAGAGGAAGAAGAGATGGGATTTATGCCCCATGGCCCTTCACTCCCCGAAGGAGTCTCGGAGCGGCTTGCAACTCCTTCCCCTTCCCCTCCCCGCAACAGGCACCCTGTGAGGTAGGTGGGGCTGAGAGAGCTCTTCCGAGGACTGCTCTGGAGAGAACAGCTCTGAGAGAACTTGGAACTGACCCAAGGTCACACCAGCAGCTGCATGTGGAGGAGGAGGAGTGGGGGATCGAACCCGGTTCTCCCAGATCAGAGTCTGGGCTCCTCAACCGCTACACCAAACTGGCCCTCCAGCGCTGGGTGGTCCCGTGGGGGTCCCTGAGGTCAAGGCTGGCCCTCAACCTCCCCGCCCCCCCCCCGGTCTCTTTCCTCTCCAGTGTCCCTCAAGTGGCGGCTGCACTTTGAGTTTGTGACGGCCCGGGAGGCGGTGGAGCTGCAGGGGGTCTCCGGGGGCCAAGCGGAAGCCGCCAGCTGGACGGGGGTGGAGCAGGTGCCGGTGGACACCTTCAGCTGGGACCTGCCCGTCAAAGTGCTGCCGACCAACCCCCTCCTGGCCTCCTACGTCTCCCCGTTCTCCAGCTGCAGCACCCTCGCCATCTGACCGCAGCCCCTCGCGAGGATGCCGCCTGCCCGTCGGGGAGCCTCCCGCGGACCCGGACGCTCGGCCTTGTGCTGCTAAAGGCTCCCGGGGGGGAGGGCGGGGGGCAGCGAGGGCCAGGAGGGGGAGGGAGCCGGAAGCGGCCTTGTCAGCGGCTGTGCACGAACCTCCCCCCCCCCGACGCCGCGTGCCCAGGAAGAAGGTGGCGCTGTCTTCCCCGTGTGCCCGGGGGGGGCCTGGGCATCACTGCCTCTGCCCGGCACACCTGGCAAGGGCTGCCTGAGGCTTGGGAGCAGAACCAGACGGACGGCATCTCTCCTGGGCCCTGGCCTGGCCTGGCCGGGGTGTGTGTGTTTGTGTTTGTGCGTGTGTGTGTGTGCGTCTCAATAAAATCTTGCCCTGCAGCAGGCTCTCCTTGGCATCTTTGGTGCAGGCCTTGCTTGGCCTGGGGGGCTGGGGGGGAGGCTTGGAAGCTGCCAGAAGGTTCCTTCCCAGCAGCACCCTGAGCCCCCCCTCCCGGGTCCCATGCTGTGGCCCCGGCATTCATGCGCGTGGACTGCCCGGAGCCGTGGACCAGGGAGGGAGGGAGGGTCCGTGGGACCTCTGGCTGGGGGGTGTGGGTGCATGTGGCTCTTGGCCTGCTGCCCCGCCTTCCTCCAGGGCCAGGCCTTCGGGGGTGGGGTTGAGCCGGGGGCTGCGGAGGTGGGCCTTTCCTCCCAGGCGCGCAGGCCAGAGTGGGCGTTGCGTATCCGGCGGGGGTGCAGCACCCCCTTCCTGCATGTATCGCCCCCCGGCGGCGAATCCCCCTCCCCCCCCGGCAGGCCCCAGCAGAAGAGGGGGGGCCCCCTGAGATCCGTGTTCCCCCTAAGCTGAGCTAGTGTGAGCTACCGCACACATTCTCCAGCTCACACATTCTCCTCATAGCCCAGGAAGGAGGGCTCCACCAGAGCAAACTAAATTTATGCAGCAGCCAAACGGCTTGCTCACCACTTTAATGCCAGGAGGAGCTCACCCAGTAGGATTTTTGCTCACCGGAGGAGTCCAGGCCTGAGAGGGGGCGTCGGCTGAGACCCCACCTTGGCAGGGTGAGGCTGGCTTCGGGCTCAGGCCTGGGATGCCCCCTGAGCGGAGGTCAAGCTGGCCCAAACGCAGTTGCCCCAGGTTCCCCAGGAGGGAGGGGTTTCCCCTTGAGCCCGAAATGACCCCCGCCCCCCAACAGCCCCTTCAGCTCGGGGAGAGCCGCTGTCCTCGAGGTTTTGCCTGGCATCTCAGGGGGAGGAGGGGGGGAAGTGGCGAGGCACAAGCAGGGGGTCAGGTGGGTGGCTCTCCTGTGGGTGGGGGCCTCCAGTGAGCGCCTGGGTCAGCGGCAGAGGCAGGGGGAGGGACTCTCTGTCTTATCTGTCCGGCCGCTTGCCACGCCACTCCGGGTGGTCTGCCGAGCCCCCCTCCTCGTGTTCCAGGCCATCGGCACACGGCAGGCGCGGCTGGGCTTTCTGCACCAGCGAGACTTCGCAGGTCCGGAAGTTGTAGTGAACTCGGCACCAGTCGGGGAAGTCGACGGGGGGCAGCAGCCTGCGTGTGAGAGGAGGAGAGGGGCTTTGTCGGGGGGGGGGAGAGGAAGAGGAGAAGGGGTGGGGCAAAGGGCGCCCCCCCGTCCCTCTTCGGGCAGAGGCTGCCCTCTGCTCCAGGGCCTGGCGGGGACCCCAGTGCAGGGCCTTCCTGGGCCTCCTTCGGGGACAGCCGTGTGCGCCAGCTACCTCCCGCCCGGTGCCACGCAGCCCTACAGCCGTGCCTTCCTCTGGCCCGCTGAGCCAGGCGCCTCCCGTGATGCCCGGTGGGGCCTCCCCCTGCTCTCCGGGACAGAGAAGGGGTCAACACGCCCAAAAAGGAGCAGCATTGGGGGGTACAGTGAGCAGCTGGGGGGCCCGGTGCTATTGTCCTCCCTGGGGGGGGGTGCGCTTTCTTTCCCTGAATCCCCACCCCCGTATTTCTGGCTAGTGGGGCCGAAACCTCCCCCCCGCCCTGCAGCTGGCCTCCAAGGAGGGGGCCTGGGGGTCTGTCCCTCCTCATGGCCGCCCCTCCGTTTCTGTCAAGTTTTCCCAAGAGGCTTCCAGAAACCAGAAGTCATCCAACAGGTTTGAGAACAGCCGTGGAAGCACCAGCCAGTGAGCCTTCCGGGGCCGGCATGGCGGGCTTTCCACTTGCTTGTGGGCACGGGGCAGGAACTCTGCACGTACCCTGGAGCACTTCGATCTGCTGCGCTTTTCCAGCGCCCAGAGAGGCTCTTTGGTATGGAAACAGGCAGAGCCGAACCCGGGGCCCAGGGATTAAATAGCTCACAACTTCACCCTCTCCTTCTGATTCCCGTTACCTGACGGCAGGTGAATTCCAGCCAGGAGTCGTCATGCAGGTGGGGGAGGGGAGGGCGGCCCAGTCCCGGAGGGGGTCATCCTGGCCAGGAGCAGGGCCACGCCAGCTGCATGGGCTGAGGTGCCGTGGCTCTGCTTCCTTTGCAGGCAGAGAAAGTCCCCGGTTCGGTCCCCAGCGCCTCCGCAGCTGAAAGGAGGAGGGAGCCGGCCGGGCCAGAGAGGGAGGTCCTCTTGGGACCTCGGGGAGCGGCTGCCAGTCGGCTTCCTGTGTTCCTCTCTCCCCCAGGTGGCTTCCTGGGCTGTGGGCAGGTGACTGAGGGACCCCCCTCCCCCCGCCGATTGCTGCTGGTTTGCACGACCTCTTCCCCCCCCCCCGCAATACCCATGCACACACACTCACGTGTCGCAGCAGCCCACTCCGAAGGGGCGCAGACAGAAGCACCTCCGGCACCGGGCGTCACGCCAGGCCTCCCCGGGGGCCAAACGCGTCCCTTCGTAGAGGCAGGGAGCTGGATGGGGGGGGGGGAGCGGTCAGGAGGGAAGCGAGGGCAGGGCCCCCCACCCCACCCCCACCCTGGGGCCCCCTCCCAGAGAGGCCGGTGTGCTCCTGGGCCCCTTGCGCCCGCCCCCCTCGGCCAGCAGCGGTGCTCCCTCTAAGCCAAGTTCGTGTGCGCTAGCTCACAGTTTTCTAGCCTCTGGCTCACACATTTGTGCCTTAGCTCAGGACGGAGGGCTCCAGAGCAAACTTGATTTATGCAGTAGGATTTTTGCTCGGGAGACTCCACAGCTGAGAGGGAGCCTTGGCCAGCAGCCTGCAAAGCCAGCCGGTGGGGCCACCACTGCTCCCCCCCCCCGAAAGGCTCCCGCCCCTCACCTTGTGCCTGGAAGAAGCACGCCGCCTGGGTCCCTGCGAGGCGGGCCAGGAGAAGGAGCAGCAGGCAGGCCCGGTGCCCGGCCCACTGCCGCACCTGGCGCCCCTCTGCAGCCATTGGTGCTGCTTCCCTCAGAGGCTTGTGCTCCCGGCTGGCTCCCCGAGCCCCACAGGTGGTTATAAAGGGAGCCTGCGCGCGCCCCGGCCCCCGGCCCCTTGGCTGGCTCCCCGGGGCAAGCAGCCGAGCCCATTTCCGGAACGGAGGTGTGTAAACGAGAGGTGGGATCTCGCCTTTAACAAGCAGCGGGAAGCTGATTCATGCCCTCCGGGAACCTTTCCAGTTGGACACTCCGGAGGGGTCTCTTCCGGGCATGCAGGATGGCAACACTCCCTTGCCCGCCCCGGGCACACACCCCTCCCGTGCCTCAGGCTGGCTGCCTTCCCTCTCCTGAGCTCTCGCCAGAGAAGGCGGCTTCCTTCCTTCGTGGGGACCAGGGAGCACCAGCCACCCGGTGTGCCCCAGGGGCCCCAGAGCGGCCAGCTGGCCAGCGCTTTGGGTCCTGTCCCCCAGCCAGAGATTTTCCGGGGCAGGCACGGTGAGGCCGTGAGATCCAGGTCCCGTGGCACACACCTGCTGCTGTGGCCCGGCAAGGGGCTCCTTCCAGGGCCCAGGCGTGAAGACCCGCCTGCCCGCCTGCCTGCCTGCCGCCAGGGCCAAGGAGGACCAGAGACATGCTTCCCACTGCGCCTGTGGCTGAGCTGCCTGGGGCCGCCGGCTGAGCCCACCCACCCTTTATTTTTTTTGCAGGGGGGGGGCGGAGAAGAGAAATACATTTGGAAGCCACCGAGTAGGTGCCGCTCACCTCTGGCACACGGGGGTGGGGTGGGGTGGGGGGCACACAGGGCAGGGCCCTGGCGGGTGGGGGATCTGAAGGGGCAGGCTGGGGCCCAAGGCCCCGGGAGCATTCCAGCCCCCGACAATTCCACACCGGAGGCTGACGGCACCTTGGACTGTGCCCGGACAGGGAGGGGCAGGCCGTGGGCTGATCTTTTCAGGCTGGGGAGGGGGGCAGCAGCCAGCTCCACTCTGCCCGCACCCTGCTCTGAGCCCAGGAGGTTCTGGCAACTCTTGTCCATTCTCAAGTGACCCGTTCCGGAGCAAGGCCGCTAGAATGAGCGGCAGCCAGAGAACTCCCTGGATCCCTGGGTGAGGCCAGGCTATTTGGGTCCGTTCCCGTCCGGCTGGCCTTGGCCCCCCCGCGGTGGAGGACCCACCCTGGGAGACGGAAGAAGGGTGTGGGGTGCTGTGGAGTCTCCTGACCCCCTCGGCCTCTTCCGGCGCCATCCGTCACGGTGGGGTGCTTCTGGGGCCGCTTCTAGGGTGGGGGCATTGAGGCACCCCGTTTTGCAGAGGTCCCTGCCCTTCTTTCCTAGGGTGAGGGTCCAGAAGGTGGCAGTGCGGGGGTGGGGGGGCTGCTATTCGGCCCCTTGTCCACTCGCCCCGGGAGGTCCCACAAGGCTCCATCTCATCCCCCGTGCCATTCCGGCATCTACCTGGAGGGAGCCACTGGGTGAGGCCACCTGCAGGCTGGCACGGGGCTGGCGCTTCCAGCAGGTCCCAGGAAGGTTGTGGAGGCTGTGGACGGACAGGGGCCTGGAGGCAGCCGTGGGGTGAACATAAGAACATCAGAGAAGCCAATGTTGAATCAGGCCAATGGCCCATTCAGTCCAACACTCTGTCACACAGCAGCCAAAATATACCAGGTGCCATCAGGAGGTCCAGCGGTGGGGCCAGTGGGGTGGATTAACAGTCAGGTGTGGAACAGCTGGGGGGGCGAGAGGGGAAGGAGTGGAGGGGGCGAGGGGAGCCGGGGCTAGGGGAATGGCCCGGAAGATGGAGAGAATCATAGTGGTGGGAGGGGCCACAGAGAGGCCATCCAGTCCAACCCCCTGGCTCAAAGCAAGATCAGCCTAGAGCAGCTGCTATTTGAAGACTGCCAAGGAGGAGGGAGCTCACCACCTCCCCAGGCAGCCAGTTCCCCTGCTCAGCTGCCTTTTCTCTACCTTTCCCACCCTCGTATCCAGTCGGCACCTTTCCTCCTGCAGGTTAAACCCATGATTATGAGTCCTCCTGTCTTCTGCTGCCCACAGGAACGGCTCCCTGCCCTCCTCCTCCAAGTGACTCAGCCCTTCCGATACTTCCAGAGAGCCATCCTGTCCCCCCTCAGCCTCCTCTCCTCCAGACTGAACATTCCCAGGAAGTCTCTCAGAGCCTTTCCTCCTTGCAGGGCTCCTTGGTCTCCACCCCCTCCCCCGATCCTCCTCCTCCTCGCCCTCCTCTGCCCCCGCCCCCTTCCGTCCACACCCTTTTGGAAGTGAGGCCTCCGGAACTGCCCCCAGGACTCCAGGGGTGGCCTGACCGGTGCCGTGTCCAGCGGGACGGTGACATCTTGCGATCTGGATGTGATGCCTCTGTGGACACAGCCCAAGACTGTAGTCGTGTTTTTTTGTCACCCGTCAAACTGATGGCTCATAACAGTCCACCCAGGACCCCAAGATCGCATTCACACACACACAGAGACTCTCCTGCCCAGAAGTGTGTGTTCCCCCCCCCATCCAGTATGTGGGCTTCTCATTTTTGTTTCCCGGATGTAGAACTCGGCACTTGTCCTTGTCGAACGGCATCTAGTTCACATCCGCCCCCTTTTCCAGCGTGTTTAGAGCTTGTTGAATTTTATCTCTCTCTTCTGGTGTGTCTGCTGCTGCTTCTCCCAGGTTGGTGTCATCTGCAGATTTAATATGTAGTCGCTCCATCCACTCATCCGGATCATTCATTCATTCATTCATTCATTCATTCATTCATTCATTCATTCATTCATTCATTCATTTATTGGATGTATAACCTGCCCTCCCCAAGCAGGTTCAGGGCGGCTAACAGATGAGGCACGTCTGCCAAGGTTAATACAGCTAAAAACAGGACAAAACAATCGTTTAAACGGTACAATAAAGTGCAGGTGCTCCAGTTGCCACCGGCGTTCTTGAGAGCAAGCTGGGGTTCTGGTAAAGATGGTCCCAGAACAACGAAGTAACAAAGTAAGCTCCAGGCAGCACTGCCACCTGTCCTTCATCCCAGGGCCATCTCACTCCCTGAGGGTGCCCACTCCATTGGGTGGTGGTGGTGCAGGGGTGGCGGCGGCCCCTACTCAAAAGCCTGGCGGAAGAGCTCCGTCTGTGCGCTTTTAGCATAGGCCGGATGTGGTCCCATCTAGAGAGGCCCATCAACAGCCTGGCTGCCGCATTCTGCACTAGCTGCAGCTTCCGGATTTGCGACAAAGGCAGCCCCATGTAGAGAGCGTTACAGTAGTCTAGCCTCGAGGTGACCATCGCATGGATCACTGTGGCCAGGTCATCGCGGTCGAGGAAGGGAACCAACTGCCGAGCCAGCCGATGGTGGTAAAAGGCCGACTTGGCCGTGGCTGCCACCTGGGCCTCCATCGTTAAGGAGGAGTCCGGGAGCACTCCCAAACTCCTAACCGCTGGCGCTGGCACGAAAGGCAGCCCATCAAAGATCAGGAGAGGGAGCCCCAACCCCGAACCGACCCGACTCAGGCCCGGGACCTCCGTCTTTGCCGGGTTTAGTTTCAGCCGACTCAGCCTGAGCCAACCAGCCACGGCTTGCAATGCCCGGTGAAGGTCATCAGGGTCGGAGTTTGACTGGTTGCCCAACATCAGATAGAGCTGGGTGTTGCCTGCATATTGAAAAGTACCCGCGAGCCCTGTGGCACCACACTGGACACCACCCTTCATTCAGACAACTATTGCTTGGGTGTGGTTCTCCAGCGCTTTTGCTGCCCGCTTAATTATCCCGGAGTCCAGTCCGCAGTCCTTAGAACATCGTGGGAAGTCTGTCAGCAGTTTTACTGAAATCCAGGTAAACCGTGCCGATGGCCTTCCCACGATCCAGGAAGCGCGTCACTCGTGCAGGAAACGAGGTTGGTCCGGCAGGGCCTGTTGGAGACGAAGCCACGCCGACTTCCCTGGATCTGCAAGTTGCCCTTCAGAGGCCTGCAGCTCGACAACCTTTAAAATCGGCTCCAGGACCTTCCCAGGGACCGCGGTCAGACTGAGCACTCTGGGGTTCCCACCATCTACCCTGGGGGATCTGTACTTATCCAATGCAGGAAGAGTAGGCTTGGAGAAAGCTACGTGGTGGGTGGCTGGGTGGGTGGGTGGCTGGGAGGCAGCAGTGGGAGGGGCCCAGGGGGACGAGGAGGCAGCAGCCCCTTCCTTCCCAGAGCGGGTGGGCAGCAGGCCGGGGGCCAGGAAGGAGCCCTGGGGGAGGAGGGACCGGGCGGCTGCCGGAGGCCAGACGGACAGCCCCGGAGCGGAGGAGACCGAGGGCGTGGCCGTGGGAGCTCCCAGGCTCCCCTGGGGAATGGCACTGCACGGGGAGCGCCTTAAGGAGCCGACGGGGAAAGGGGGATCCAGAGGAGGACCCGTCGGCTGCTGCTGAGGAGATCGGGGCGGGGGAGCAGCCTGAGGCCCGGAGCGTGCACGGCGCAAGCACACGGGACTCGATGCTACAATCAGCCTCTGTGTGCCAGAGGGCTGGAAAGCAGCACACGTCACCCCCACTTTTTAAAACGGGGGTAGAGGGGATCCAGGGAAGCAGAGGCCAGGTAGTGGTTCCAAAGGACCTCTCTAGACGGGGTGGGTGGGTGGGCGGCCTTGTGGCAAACGGAGCTCCACGTAAGTGCCCGGCAATGCACTTCGGAACAAAAAGCCCTAATTGTAGATTTATGCTGATGGGGTCTGAGCAGACTGAGACGGAACGAAATCTTGCAGTTGTTGTGGAAAATGTTGACCCAGCGTGCAGCAGCGGTGAGAAAGGGAAAGCCATGCCGAGAACTCTAAGGGAAGCAACTGGGAATAACGTGGTCAGTATTGCAATGCCCCTGGAGACATCTGCGGGGCGGCCTCATTTGGAAGACCGGGGGCCGTTCTGGCCGCTGATTCACCGAAAGGAGGTTGCAGGACTGAGGAGAATGCGGAGGAGGGCGGCCAAGATGACCCAGGGGTTTGGAGCCCCTTCCCTGTGAGTAAAGGCTGGAGAGTCCCTGGGACTTCTTAGTTTAGAAAAGAGACGACTTGGGGGGGGGGGACACACACCCACACCCACACGATACAGAGGTTTATAGCTTTATGCCCCGGGTGGGTAAAGGGAGCTTCCCCCGTCCATAATACCAGGACTTGGGGGCACCCAGTGAAATTGTTGGGAAAGGTGTTCCTGGCAGCCCAAAGGAAATCTGTTTTTACTCAACAAGGAGTTTAACTGTGGGATCCCCTGCCAGAGGGTGCGGTGATGGCCACGATCATAGGTGGCTTTGAAAGGGGATTGGAGACGGAGTCACGGAAAGAGAGGCCCTCCAGAGGCCACCGGCCAGGGTGACAGAAGGGAGCCTCCTCCGTACAGAGAGGTATGCAAGTATGCAGCCCCCTCCCCGGTCAGACGGCGAGGGTGTTGGAGCTGGGGAACCGGGAGGCAGGGCAAGTGGGTGTGCATCTCTGGGCAAGGGGGGAAACCAGGGGCGTTTCCCCACTGGAATTACAACGGCTCGCAGACTGTTTGTTGATCTCTCTGGTAGCAAGGAAGATGGCACAAATGTCTGACAGCTCAAAGAGATCTCTGCTGGCCGCCTTTCTAATTCCAGTGGAGAAACTCTCTCCCCCCACCCCAACCCGTCGCTCAGAGACATACATCTGCTTGCCCCAACGTTCAGCACAGGGACATGGGTGAAAGAAGGCCTCAGAAATCATGGCCTCCTTCTTTATTTGGCACCACCTGAGGAAGTGCTGGTGGACTTGAAAGTAGGGATGGGCATGAACCGCATTTTTCCAGTTTGGATTGTTTGAACCGAACGGCTATGGCAGTTTGTGAACCCAACCGTTCATATAGGTTTGTGAGCCATTTAAAGTTTAAACCCCTGCTTTCTGTTCCCTGCAAAAGCAGTGGGGAGCAGATTGAGAGGGTTTAAATGGGTGGGAGCCATTTAACCTTCTGGTTTTGCTCCCCACCACTTCAAAGCGGGGGGAGCAAAACCAGAGGGTTAAACATGGGGTGAAGTGCTTCCCAAGGGGCATTTTACCCCCTCCTTTCTGCTGGCTGCGGCCATGAAGGGCCTCCAGGAAGGCTTCTCCTCCCTTCTTGCTGGTTGTGGTGAGCTGCAGCCAGTGGAAAGGTGGGGGTGAAGATCCCCTAGGAAGGGACTTCAGCCTTTCCTTCCTCCTGGCCGTGGCTCACTGCAGCCAGCAGAAACGTGTGGGAGGGAGACCCTCCAGGAAGGGACTTCACCCCTTCCATTTAAACTCTACTTTCTGCTCCCTGTGGCTTTTCACAGGGAGCAGAAATCATGGCCATTTAAACCATGCTTTCTGCTGCCCACAGCTTTTCCAGGGAGCAGGAAGCAGGGCTTTCTGCAAGGAGCAGTGGTGGTTTAAATGGCTCCAAGTAATTTAAACCCTGCTTTCTGCTCTCAGTTAAAAGCTGTGGGGAGCTGAAATCGCAGTTTAAATTGCCTTGAGCCATTTAAACCAAACAACTGAGCAGTGGGGAGCTTCCAGTCGCTCAGCTGTTTCTCCTGTTGAGCAGAAAGCAAGGATAAACCCCTGCTTTCCGCTCTTCACGAACTATCTCAAGCCACCACGAATTGCACCAATATTTGTGGTAGTTCATTATGCATCTTCAGTTCATGAACCCCAAGCAGGTCAAAACTCATGACAGTCTTTAGTTCGTAAGCCGGTTTGGTGCCCATCACTATTTGAAAGCTTGCATCCTGTCTCGTGTTGTAGCTGGTCCTAATAAAATATATCATGTGGACTGCAGTTTGTTTTCGGATGTTGTTTTTGGACTGGGAGGGCTGCAGAGAGCTTTGGTCTCTCTGACACCCAGCTGTTCTCGTGCCTCAGTTTTCCTGGACGGGTTCAGAGAGCCTGAACAAGGCCGTTTTGTGGATCTGTGCAGGGAAAGGGACACGCACGCTCGCCATGAAGGGGAGGGGCCTGGAAGGACGCCCGGGCCCTGCTAGCAGGAGACTGTGGGCTGCAGCGGAGGTCTTTTGCCAGGTGGGGGCCCCGATCCCTGAGGCCTGGGCCAGGTCAGCTGCTGCAACAACACAGGAAGCAAACAGGACGCTGCCCGGTTGGCACCAGGGGGCACATGCGCCGTTTGCCAAGGAAGGGCGGAGAGCGTTGTCTTAGGCACGCACAGCGCTTGGCTCCGGTTTCTGGCCTCGGCGGCTCCGTGTTCTCTCCAAACAGCAGAAAATCCAGGTGTTGCTTATTCTGGGACAGGGACTGGGCTGGCCTCCAAGCACTCTCCCGGCCCGGGCCTAGCCCCTGCCCACGCAAGCCCAGGTGTGGCCTCCTGGTTACCCCTCTGTGGGTCTCCTGTGACCATGACATTTAAAATGTAGGGGGGGGGGAGAGATACTAGACCAGCAGAAAACACCTCCAGAGACCAAAAAAAAATCAGCTATGGAACACAAAACTCAAAAAGGGCAGGGGAGGCCAAAGGCAGAGCCATTCCGAGGACAGCCATGATGTTCTGCAGCGGAGGAAGAGTCCAGGAGCCCCCTCAGAGTCTGGTAAAGGGTGGGGTGAGGTGGGGTGGGGAGTCCTGAGCTTTTGAAGGTCGAAGGAGCTTTTGAAGCCTTGTTGGTCTCTAAGGGGTTCCTGGAAAGGATGGGACGGCTGGCAAGCTCTGTGGGCTAAGGGGGCAAAGCCCCCCTCCCCCTCCCAGGTCAGGCCTTTTAAGTCTTCTCTGGGCGGCAGCGGCGGGGGAGCAGCAGCTCTGCAGGTGGAAGGAGGAGTGGGCAGAGTCCTCGGGCTGAGGTGGGCAGGGGCGGCCAGGACTGGTGTGCTTGGATGACATGGTGACATTTAGAGTGAGTGGGTCCTCAGTGGAACAGACTTCCTCGGGAGGGGGTGGGCTCTCCTTCTTGGGAGGCTTTCAAACAGGCCCGTAGCCTGCGTGGGGCCCTGGGGGCCCGGCCCCCTGCGAGTTTTGCAGGCCCCCTCCCCCGAGCCTCTGCTCCCCCCTACTCCCTCAGGCCCCATCCCCCGCCCCTCGCCCCTCTCCCTACGGTCACCAAGCGCTTGGAGAGGGGAAGGGAAGGGGAAAGGAGATGGGCCGGGCCAGCTCCCCCTGTGGCTCTGGAGGCGGCGGCAGCGGCACCTTCTCCCCCAATATGGCACGGAGGGTGTGGCAGCTGCGGGGGATGGGGGAGGAGGGCGAGCGCAGCGGGAGGGCAGCCGCTGCTGCCGCAGTCCTAGTCAGGGTCGGCAGCGCTGCTGAGGGGAAGTCGGAGCTCCCCACTCAAGAGGGGAAGGTCCCTGTCCGGCAGGAGGGTTGTGCGACAAGGAGTGGAGGCTTCTTCACCCCCCCCTTTTTCCTGACAGAAAAGTTATCCTGGAGCTGCATTTCCAGTTCCTTCGATCAGGGGTCTTTTGGGGAGGGAGCCCGCTCCGGGAGCTCAGGAGCCAAGCCCCGCCCCCAGCCGGCGTCCCCGGGAGTCTTTCAGGCAGCCAAATGTCAATTTCAGCTCCATTATATCCTATGGGCCATTGAAGTCAATGGTGAAAACATAGGGTATATTCTGGGGGCTGGAGGGGAGGGGGTTTGAGGGAGAGGCTCCAAACTCACAGGGTAGCAGTTACTTTTTTCCCACCATAGAGAACAATGGAGGGAATAGGGGCAACCTGTTTGGGGGCCCATAGAATTGGATCCAATGTTCTTGAAACTTCGTGGGTATCTTGGAGAGAGGCTCTACCAGCTACCCTGTGAGTTTGGAGTGTCTCCCTCAAACCCCCTCCTCCAGCCCCCAGAATATACCCTATGTTTTCACCATTGACTTCAATGGCCCATAGGATATAATGGGGCCGAATTGCTGCTGAATTTCTTTCATTCCCTCCTTTCCTTCTCTCTTTTTCCTCTTTCCCTCCTTCTTCTCTTCTCTCTTTCTTTCTTTCCCACCTTTTTCTCTTCTCTTTTTTCCTCCTTTCCCTGTTTCCCTCCATCTTCCCTCTCTTTCTTTCCCTCCCTTTTCCATCTCTTTCTTTCCCTCTTTCCTTCTTTCTACTCTCTCTCTTTCCTCCTTCTGTGGCCCAACTCTAGTGAGAAGGAGTTTAAACTTTAAACCCCTTCTCTCTTAGCTCCCCCACCCAGGCCAGCTAGGGAAGGGGAGGCTTTTGAAGATGCCTCCCCCCCTTTTGCTTCCCCTTCTGACATCACTTCTGGTGATGTCAGGGGGTGTGGCATATGCTAATAGCCTAATAGCTCATTAGCATACCATATTCTAATGAGCTCCTGCAGCTGTTTTTCTACGAAAAGACCCCTGCTTCCGATAAGGTCTTAACTGTGGTTCCCATTGTTAAATGGGAAGGCTTTCAATCAACATTTCTCTTCTTTTTAAGAATGTTCCTATATTTTAAGGGTAGAAATATATATATATATATATATATATATATATATATATATATACACACACATAGTGACTAGAGTGGTAAACTCCAGTGTAGTGCCCAACAATGTGTTTGCTGGTGGCTACTTGCTTCTTACCCAGCACTTTTTCACCAAAGCAAACAGCCAGTTCTGACTATCTTTCACCTCAGTAAAGCAGGAGGTGTTTTTGAAGACCCCAAGGGAAATCACTTTTGGTCTTACAGAGCGTGCACATTTGGAGACAGTTGTCCTGATCACAGGTGGATGCTCTGCTTGAAACCTCCCAATATTTTAGCAGCCATTTTGTGATTGGTCCTGCTTCCCAAGGTATCAATTTTGTGATTGTGACCACTGCCCTTTCTTAAAATTCCAAAAAATGCCCACAAGTTCAAATCAAAGTAGCAGCCCCTTGCAGGAAGAAGTTCAGTATTTTTTTATTGTAAAATGAAACTGAATTCTAGGGGGGGAAGCTATTTCTGGTTTTGGCTTAATAGTCTTCTCTGCTCTCTAATAAAATATTTTTCCTTTTTTCTGTTGCTGCTTTGCATGCCTTTCAGTATCAGGTCTCAATGAAAACTTTTTGAAAACTTAGTTCTGTTACACAAAGATTAATACTGCTGTGATTGTGCTGTCCGGTTTTAAAAACATAAAATCAAATCTCTCTTTCAATTGTACTGAATTTGTCTGACGAGATTGGATTTGGTCTATATTTTTCCCCTTGCAATCATGGTTCCCCAATGGAGGGGGGGCAGTGTTCCCTCTAAGCTGAGTTAGTGTGAGCTAGCTTACACTTTTTTAACTTCCAGCTTGCAGATTTTTGTCTTAGCTCAGGAAGGATGGCTGCAGAGCAAACTAATTTATGCGGCAGCCAAATTGCTCTCTCACAACTTTAATGGCAGTAGCTCACAAAGTAGAAGTTTTGCTCACAAAACTCCACAGCTTAGAGGGAACATTGGTGGTGGGCCCCCTGAGAAAAACATGGGCCCCCTGAGCAAAAAGTTGTTAGCTACGGGCCTGCTTTCAAACAGAGCCTAGATGGCCATCGGACAGCCATGCAGATTCTGTGAACTTGGGCAGATCAGGAGAGGGAGGGCAAGAAGGGCTGGCTCAGGGCTTAGTTCTCGTGGCCCTTTCTGGCGCACCCGGAGAAATGCTGATGGTGACTTTGGGGTCAGGAAGACAGTTTTTCTCCAGGCCAGTTTGGCCAGGGAACCCTGGAGGTTTTTTGTCATCTTCTGGGTGTGGAACAGGGGTCACTGGGTGAGTGTGGCGGGGGAGGTATTTGTGAATTTCCTGCATTGTGCAGGGGGTTGGACTAGATGACTCTGGAGGTCCCTTCTGACTCTGTGATTCTATGATGTAACGCAACCTCCTGCAGAATGAGATATGAACATACATCCGAGCAGGGGGGCAGCCATATCTGCCCCCCATATAGCCTGTGTTTGCTTGCAAGACAGACGGTGCGAAGATCTGCCACAAGAGCCGCAAGGCTGCCTGGTTGAGCCATTTTGAGGAAAGTGTTGTTCCCACAAACAGAGAGCAGGCTCTACAGGTGCAACCCCTGGGAAGCCACTGACTTAAGCTCTTCGTGCACAGGTCTAAAACGATGCGTGACTATGCAGCCCGTCCTGAAAACAGTGTGATTCTTTGCAGACGTGTTTCTGTCTGATCACCTACTCGCCTGGCAAATCAATCTGTAACGTGCTACCTGGTTGTCTATCTACGATTGGGACTTCAGCCAGAGAATAAGAACATAAGAACATAAGAACATAAGAGAAGCCAATGTTGAATCAGGCCAATGGCCCATCTAGTCCAACACTCTGTCACACAGCGGCCAAAATACACCAGGTGCCATCAGGAGATCCAGCAGTGGGGCCAGGGCACCAGAAGCCCTCCCACTGCTGCCCCCTCCAGCACCAAGGATAGAGGGCATCGCCTGCCCCAGACTGAGAGTTCCCATCTATACCCTGTGGCTAATAGCCACTGATGGACTTCTGCTCCGTATGTTTATCTAATTCCCTCTTGAAACTGTCCATGCTTGCAGCTGCCACCCCCTCCTGTGGCAGTCAATTCCATATGCCAATCACTCTTTGGGTGAAGAAGGACTTCCTTTTATCTGTTCTAACCCGACTGCTCAGCAATTTCATGGAGTGCCCACGAGTTCTTGTATGGTGAGAAAGGGAGAAAAGAACTTCTTTCTCAACCTGCTCAATCCCATTCATAATCTTATAAACCTCGATCATGTCACCTCTCAGCCATCGTTTCTCCAAGCTAAAGAGCCCCAAGCATTTTAACCTTTCTTCATAGGGAAAGTGTTCCAACCCTTTTATCATTCTAGTTGCCCTTCTCTGCACTTTTTCCAATGCTATAATATCCTTTTTGAGATGTGGTGACCAGAACTGTACACAGTATTCCAAATGAGGTCGCACCAATGATTTATATAGTGGCATGATGATACTGGCTGATTTGTTATCAATTCCCTTCCTAATAATCCCCAGCATAGCGTTGGCCTTCTTTATTGCAGCTAGACACTGTCTAGACATTTTCATTGAGTTATCCACTACGACTCCAAGATCTCTTTCTTGGTCCGTCTCTGCCAGTTCAGACCCCATCAACATGTATTTATATTTAGGATTTTTGGCTCCAATGTGCATCACTTTGCACTTGGCCACATTGAACCCCATTTGCCATGTTGACGCCCACTCACCCATCCTCAACAGATCCCTATGGAGTGCCTCACACTCCTCCCTAGTTTTCACCACCCTGAACAACTTCGTGTCATCTGCAAATTTAGCCACATCACTGCTTACTCCCAATTCCAAATCGTTAATAAACAAGTTAAAAAGCATCGGACCGAGTACTGATCCCTGTGGTACCCCACTGCTTACCACCCTCCCCTGAGAAAGTTTCCCATTTATACTCACTCTCTGTTTCCTATTTATAAGCCAGTTTTTGATCCACAAGAGGACTTGTCCTTTTATCCCATGACTATTGAGCTTACTTAGGAGCCTTTGATGAGGAACTGTATCAAAAGCTTTCCGGAAGTCAAGGTAAATAATATCTATTGGGTCCCCCTTGTCCACATGTTTGTTCACTCCCTCAAAAAACATTAACAGGTTAGTGAGACAAGATCTTCCCTTACAGAACCCATGCTGAGTCTGCCTCAATAGTTTTAGTTCATCAATGTGCCTACTAATTCTTTCCTTAATAACAGTTTCCACCAACTTACCCGATATCAATGTCAGACTGACTGGCCTGTAATTTCCCGGATCTCCCCTGGAGCCCTTTTTAAAGATGGGAGTGGCATTAGCTACCTTCCAGTCCTCAGGAATGGAGGCAGATTTTAAAGAAAGATTACATATTTTTGTCAGGCGATCCACAAGTTCACATTTGAGTTCTTTCAGAACTCTCGGATGAATGCCATCCGGGCCTGGTGATTTATTAGTTTTTAAATTGTCCATCAGTCGGAGGACTTCCTCTCTTGTCACCGCAATCTGATTCAGGTCTTTCAAACCCCCTCCCGAAATCGATGCTTCTGGAGTGGGCAAACACTTCTCCTCTTCCACAGTGAAGACAGAGGCAAAAAATACATTCAGCTTCTCAGCCATTTCCCTATCCTCCTTCACTACTCCTTTTGCCCCTTGGTCATCCAAGGGCCCCACTGCCTCCCTGGCTGGGAATGTCCTTCCAAGGCAGGAGTCTGAGTCACGGTGAATGTGAGCAATTTTATCTGCCAAACGCGTTGCAAAGCAGTCACCAGTGGGCTACTGGCATTAAAGCTGTGAGCGAGTGATTTGGCTACTGCACGAATTAGGTCGCTCTGGAGCCATCCCTTCCTCAGCTAAGACCAAAATGTGTGAACCAGAGGCTAAAAAGCTGTGAGCTAGCTCACACTCACTCAGCTGAGAGGGAACCCTGCCAGTGGGCTGTGTGTTTTCCAGGTTAACGTCCTCCAGGGCCTGGGAAAGTTGCCCCTTCTTCACAGCCAGGGGCAGGGAGGGTCATGGCTCCATGGCAGAGCCCCTACTCAGCACGCAGAAGGTCCCCGGCTCCATCCCCAGCATCTCCAGGAAGGATCAGGTTGTAGGTGATGGGAAAGGCCTCTCTCTGCCTGGGACCCCGGAGAGCCCCTGCCAGTGGGAGCAGACCAGACTGACTAGCCCCAAAGTGGCGAGCTGCGTGCCAGCCAGCCACAGGGGGTGCCCTTGCAGAGGCCTCCGGGACCTGCTCGCCTGGCTCAGCCACTTCCAGAGAGGGGGCTGGTGCCGGAGAGGAGCCCGGGAAGAATTCGGGAGCCTCAAGCACACCGGCTGCCGGGCAGAGGCCGGAGAGCTGCTTCGGTTGACCTCCGGAGAGAAGAGAGCAAAGGCCGAGGTGGGCCTGGGTGGCTCCGGGAGAGGCCAGGTGGAGCCTCCCAGCGTGACGTCTGCCTGGCTGGCTTTGGGTGCCCCCCCCCAGTCATGGGGAGGGGAAGCTTCGGGGGGGGGGCTGTGTGGCTTCCCAAGTTGCTCTCCACCTTGGATTTGCCTGCCAAGCAATCGCCCCTCCCCCGCACTGAGCGGGGAGATTGTCTGGGTGTGCGCATGTGCGTGTGTGTGTACACATGTGCGCATGCTCAGAGCAGGGGCCTTCTTGGCTGATGAAGGAGCTCTGGGCCTGAGGGGGAATCTGGTTCCTGTTGGCCCCTCTCCCGGAGACTGGTCTGTCTCCTGCATGTGAAACACTCTCCGCCGTGCTCATTGCTGGGGTGGGGGTGGGGACTTAAAACGTGCCTTGCCTGCACAGGCAGGTGGGCAGCAATCAGCCCCCTCACCCAGAGAGTGCCCTGCCTGGGCAAAAAGTCCAGAGGGGAACCAGCTGTCCTCTGCACACCAGAAGGGTCAGGCAGTTTGGGCTCGCGGCAAGGGGTTCCTTCAAGCCCCGTGCAGCAGTCTAGACGGCGGCTAGGCAGGGGGTGGGAGGCTGAGGAAGCAGCTGGCCACCATGTGTGGGGCCTGGATGAAAATGGGCCGTGGCCAGGCTGACATCTCCCGGCCAGGCTTTGATTCGTGCCAGGGCACAGTCGTGCTGTGGCATCTGCCTTCCGTGCCACGGCTGACACCAGGATAGGTGCAAGAAGGGCCTCAAACAAGATCTGAGTGCAGGTCCCCCGCCTCATGCCGCCACCCCCCCACACACACACAGTGTGAGTCGAGGGGGTCCCCCTCCTGCAAGTCGGAGCAGGGGGTCGGGTCCTTCTCTCCTTGATGCTTTGGAACAGCCTCCGGGCATTTCTCCAGGGACTTATTTTCCTCGGAAGGACTCCCCCCCCACATGAGCCCTTGAAAGATTTCCAAAACCCGTCCTTCTAAAGAGTTGCCGGTGGGTTTTGTTGAGTGTCTATTTTTGCTATGTTGGAAATGCATCCATTTAGGAAGCAGGACTTTGAGGAGTTGAATTGCACAACCACAATGCTATTTGGCAGGGGCAGATATTTTCATGGGGTATTATCTCCTGGAAATGCTGGGGGGGAGAGGGGGGACTCGACTCACACCAGGCAGCAGCAGCCGCTGCCCCAGATGTCCCTAATCAGGGTCCCACCAGCCTCCTGGATGGGTCCTCGCAAGGATCAAACCGAAGGTGCAGCTGCCTGGGAGATCCGTGGCCTGATCCGTCTGCCTACCTGTCCCCCTGGCTCCTGAGCGGCTGGGGCGAGACGGGGCCCCTCTGGAGCAGGCCCCTCCTCACAGCAGTCTCGTCCTGACCCCCACCACCTCCACCAGGGGGCCCAAAACAGGCCAGCAGCAGCAGCAGCAGCAGCAGCAGTGTCTCTTGGGCTCTGCGTGCAGAAGGTCCTGGGTGGGTTCGACCTCTGGTGCCGCCACCCCCCCCCCCCAGGAAAGGGCCTTCCCTGCTGGACACTCTGGAAAGCAGATAAAAGGCTGCAAGGGTCCGACTTGGCAGCGGAAGAAGAAGAAGAAGAAGAAGAGATTGGATCTATACCCCCCGCCCTTCACTACCCGAAGGAGTCCCAGAGCAGCTCACAAACTCCCTTCCCTTCCCCTCCCCACAACAGACACTCTGGGAGGTCAGTGGGGCTGAGAGAGCTCAGACAGAAACTGCTCTTTTTCAAGAACAGCCCTTATCAGAACTACGGCTTGCCCAAGGTCATCCAGCAGGTGCAAGTGGCGGAGTGGGGAATCAAACCCGGTTCTCCCAGATCAGAGTCTGCGCATTTAACCACTACACCAAACTGGCAGTTTCCTAGGCTGGAGCCACCGTGCCTTCCCCGCAGGTCAAACAGCAGCCCCCGGGGAGCAGCCCCTGTTCACAGGAAGGGGGAAGGCAGCCCCCCTGCTTGCTGCCCCGCTCACAGCCTCCCATGGAAAGCCCCCTCCCCACCCCCACCCCCGAGGGTGCAGCCAGCCAGCCAGAGCTTTCTGGATTGCAGCCAAACTGGTCAGGCTTCCCTGACCTGATTTGGCCTCGCAGAACCAGTTTGATCCGAGGATTGGGCTCAGCCCGACTGCCCCGGGGCCTCTGCGATGGGCCCCACCCGCCCGCAGGCAGGCAGGCAGGCAGGGCTACCTGGAGATAGATCAAAATGGGTCGCCGTGGGCTGGCTGAGAGCAGAGGCCGAGGCCGCTCCTGTGCTGCCTGCCCGTAGGCCTGGGTCCAGGTGCCTCTCAGACTTCAGGAGCGGCCAGCCCCCGACCACTAGGCCTTAGGGCAGGGGTGTCGAGCATGCGGCCTGGGGACTGGCTGTCTTCTGCTTCTTCCTCCAGTTCTGCTGCAGCTGCGTCATCGTTCAGGTTTGCACACCTGAACAGCATACTCAAGACTGCAACAGCACAGACATTTTGATGCAGTAATTCAGGGCAGGAGGAGTCAGTGACCAGGCACGGTTAAATAAACAGGATATTGGAGGAGTGCTGATGATTTAAGCATGTTTTTATTTTAAGTAAAAAAAAAACCCCTTTGTGTTTGTGTCCTTTATAAACTTTGTATCTCCACTACCCGGCATGACCTTTTATGACACGCCCGGCCCGGCCCGGCCCGGCCCGGCCCGGCCCAGCAAGGTCTCATTTATGTCAGATCCGGCCCTCCTAACGAATGGGTTTGACAGCCCTGCCTTAGGGGTTAAAGGCAGCACCTTGCCTTTGACCCAGGAACGCCTTGGAACAGCCGGTGCAGCTGCTTCCACAGAAGCTGGGCGTGTGCAGCAGAGGCCACCGAGCCTCGGTCGACAGCCTCCCGGCAGCTGCATGCTGGATAACCGGAGGCTTCCAAAGCCCCTCCAGGGGGAGCCCCCTGGCCCAGTCGGGAGGTGGATCGCTACGGCGGGACAGGCCGGGGGGCAGCCAAGGAGCCCGGCAGCGGGGAGAGGAAAAGGCCCACTTCCCCACCGAGGTTCCAGGGGGCGACGTGGTGTCCAGCCGGTTCTGCACGATGCTGCCCTCCGGACTTCTCCCTCCCAGGTTTCCCCTGGTTCTGCTGCCACTTCCCCCCCAAACTGCTTCACGGTGATCATTTGTACCCAAAGCGAGTTTAGGAAAAGGGGGCCGGGAAGGGGCGAGTTTCTGCACTTCCCAGGCCCATGCCCAGGGCCACCCCGGGTGCCACCCCCCCGCGCGCAGGCCGCCTCTGCCCCTCCCTCCCGCCACCGACAGGCTTTTGGCCAGCTGATGTTTCAAAATCAGTCCCGGACGTATCACTGCAGCATCGTTACAGGACAGCTGTATAGCGCCTGCCATGTTAAAGGAAACAGACCACGAGCAGCGGTGGGGAGGGGAGGGCAGGGGAGGGCAGGGGAGGGCAGGGGGGAGGCCACCTGGTGAGGAATCTTCCTGGGTGGGTGGAAGCCCCCCCCCCAGCCACGGCAAAGGCCTCTGCCTGAGGACAGGGCACCAAGACGGGGCGGGGGCGGGGGGGGGCTTGGTCGGGATTTCAGGGTAGAAAAGCAGAGATAGCAACTGCCTCAGAACTCCTGTCTTAGCTTCTAAACAGAGAAAGTTTACTAAAGCGGGAAGGGTTGCTGGGAAACACTGCAAACAAAACAAGGGATCAGCATCCTCTCGGACTGTTCTAACTTACCTCTTGCCTCTCGAAGTCTAAACCACAGGTGTGCCCCTGGCCCCAGGTGAGAGCTAGAACAAAGAGCAATACATTTTCTCAGCCTCCACCCCTGGGACATCTTCTGATCTATTGATTGCCCAGTTGGAGAAACCCAAACCTAATTAATCTAATCGTTTTAATACCTTTCTCGGGCGGCACATAGGTGCCTGGTGTGCTATTGGTCTCTCTCTAGATAGCCAGGATATCGGCGTGCCTCAACAAACACGGGAATCCTTCCAGGACTTCAGGGAGGAGGGAACTTGCAAGCGTCAGCGGGATTGGTCCCCAAGCAGACACAGCCTGTGAGACTCTTCTCCTTCTCCAGCACAGGATGCCCAGCAGCAGCCTCGCCCAGGGCCCTCCGGCAGCGGCCACCGTGCCCTCCACCCCGCCAGAGGGTGTTTCCCTTCCCTTCTGTTCTTTCCTGCTTGTACCTGAGCACTCCTCTGGAGCTCGGAGCGTGGCAGAGTGGGCCCCGGGAGACCCAGGGGCAGGTGAAATGTCGTGCCTCTTGATGAGTGGCCCACGGTGCATTTCAGGGATATTTGTCTATCACCACTTACTCCACGAGTGGGCAGGCCTCTGCAGGGAATGCTGGGAATTCCATGATACAACATCAAACTGATAAAATGATATTCAATTGCCACTTTCTTAAACCTGCCCCCCCAATCCCTTGCTGGCGGCGGGCGGGGAGGGAAACGGCCCCTGCTAGGGGACCGGGGCAGGGAGGTCATGAGGGAGGGAGCCAGCCAGCCAGCCAGGTGGGTGCCCGGCGGTGGCCTGTTGTCCTGGCAGCTGCAGCAGCCCCAGGGAAATGATGCCTGCCCACCCGTCCCAGGGGGAAAGTGCCCTGCCCCGGTGGGCGAGGGAAAGGTCGGGATGGGAGAGGAAGGCCCAGGTGTCTGGGAGGGCGGGCCTGGCACCAGGAGGGAAGAACAGCATCCGCAGCAGGGCCAGCGGGGCAGCCTGGGGGAGCGGCTGCTGGCACCCCATAAATCCCCTTCTGCAGGCACTCTCTAATCTCACCAAGGAAATGAGCACCGGATGCGTCTCCGCTTCAGGCCCTCGAGGGTTCCGGTGCGGGGTGAGACCGAGGGAGCTGTGGGGGGGGTGGCGGGGGAGCTCAGCTCCTTCCTGGCCCAGGGGGAGAGTGCCCGGACCCAGGACAGAGCCCCTCGCCCCCCACCCGCTCGCCTGCTGGGGCCGCAGCCGGAAGGAGCAGGTGGGCAGAAGGCGGGCCGGGCGGCCACGGCTGAGGCTGAGCCTCTTGGAGCAGAGGGCCAGGCCAGGCTGGAGGTGGTGCGGGTGGAAGGCAGGGCGGTTCCACCGGGCCTTCAGCAAGCAGGCATGACTCCTGAGGGGGGACAGGAAGCCGAGAGGAAGAAAATGGATCCCTCCGAAATGTGTGGGTGGAGGAGAGCTTTATGGGGCCGCGATGGCTCAAGTGGTTAAGACGCTGAACTGCAGACTGGAAGGTCGGGAGGTCAGCTGTTCGAGACCCGAGAGTGCCGCGTGATGGAGTGAGCTCCCATCCCTGGTCCCAGCTCCTGCCAACCTAGCAGTTCGAATGCAAGAAATTGAGAGTAGACAAATAGGTGCCGCTTTGGTGGGAAGGTAACAGCATTCCGTGCGCCTCAGCGTCTAGTCATGCCGGCCACATGACCACAGAAAGGTCTTCGGACAGCGCTGGCTCTTCAGCTTGCAAACGGAGATGAGCACCACATCCCTAGAGTCGGATTCGACTGGCTTTTGAGCAAGGGAAACATTTACCTTTACTTTGCCTTTAAATAAGTAAATAAATATCTGTCAAACTCTCCTCCAACACCACGTTTCAAAGGAATCCATCTTCTCCCGAAGGGCTGTCTTCATGGTTCAGCTTCCACATCCGCGGGGGGGCGGGGGGCGGGGCCGGAAATGCCAGGGTGGGAGTAACCCCGATCTCGGTCGCCAGCGACACCATCCTCCTGGCACTCCAGGTCACCTGCTCCAGCTGGCTCCTCCTTCCGGGCCTCCTTGTCTAGCTCCTTCCCAGCCGCCGTCTCCTCCTGGCTTCCTGGTTGCCATCTCCCCCCCCCCGCATCCCCCTCTGTAATCAGCTGGCCAAATAAGAGTGGAACCACCAAAGCTTCTGGCTGCCAGACAATCTTAGGATCTCCCGGCTATTCTACACACAATGCCCTGCGATACTGATTGTTACTTGTACCTCCCCCCCAGCCAACTCCTAGCCCAGCCAGCCTTTCCAGAAGGACCCCCTGGGCAAAAGCTGCCAACAGGTACAGAAGAGCCCTACAGGGATGCCCGCCCCCCGCCCCATCGCTCCCCCAGCCAAGACCACCTGTCAGGGCGGCCACGGCTGTTTCCATCCAAAACCCAGCACTGGATCTGGAATGAAGTGGGTCTAGATAGCCCACCTAGGTGATCCGACCTGAGGCAAATTGTTTTCTGTTCATTAGCTTTTGATTTTTTAAAAATGCTGTTGTGTCATTAGACTTCTGTCCTTTCTTTGCCTTCCCCATCCCCCCCCCGTTGCAGTGGAACCGGGTCTGCTACAGGGCGGGGCTTCCAACTCGTGTCTCCCCAGCCCTAACCTCGACACCCTCGTCTCGGATCTGTCGATTTTCATTTCTGCTTGTCCCCACCGTTCGGTCAAGGCCACGAGTGTGTAGACATAAGAACATAAGAGAGAAGCCCGTGCTGGGTCAGGCCAACGGCCCCTCCAGTCCAACACTCTTCTGTGTCACACAGTGGCCAGAAAGACCAGGGGCCACCAGGAGGTCCAGCAGTGGGGCCAGGAGGACACCAGAAGTGCGGAGGGGCTGCAGAGACGAGGAGGCGCCTGCTCTGGGCTTCTGCTGCCCGTTGCAGTGACAGGGCCTGCCTGTAAAAGAAGGAGCCACCGCAGGCTTAGAATGGGGGGGGGTTCCCTTCCAGCTGGCTTGGTGGGAGGCTCCCACGGCTGGACGGGATGCCGCCCTACGCAGCAGCTGGGGGGACTTGGGTGGGGGGATCCCAAGTGGGCAGTGGGCACCCAAGTGGGCTTCCTCGCATCCAGCGGGCGGCATGGAAGGCACAGAGTCTGAGCCCAGCAGGGGCACCTTTCAGACCAGCCGAATTTAGCTCTGGGTGGCAGCTTTTGGGCTTCCCTGCCTGCCCCCAGAACTGAGCGTCACTGGTCTGAAAGGTGGTGGAGGAGGAAGAGGACTGGGTTTATAACCCCCCTGCCCTTCACCACCCAGAGGAGTCTCAGAGTGGCTGACAAACTCCCTTCCCTTCCCCTCCCCACAACAGACACCCCGTGAGGTCGGCAGGGCTGAGAGAGCTCTTGAGAGAAACTGCCCTTGAGAGAACAGCCCTGACAGAACTATGGCTTGCCCAAGGTCATCCAGTAGCTGCAATTGGAGGAGTGGAGAATCAAACCCGGTTCTCCCAGCTCAGAGTCCGCGCACTTAGCCACGACCCCAACACAGCCCCTTAGACTTTGCTGTGCTGCTTCAGACCAACAGCCTGACTCCATCAGCAGAGAAGGACGTTGTTCTGGCCCTCAGGCAAAGGCCAGGTAGGATTGGGTTGCCCCTGCCTTGAGCCAGGGGGGTTGGAGAAAGGCCCCTTCCCACCCAAGGGTGCCAGCCAGGCCTCTCAGTCTCAGTGGATGCCCTTTCCCTGGACATGCCTCTGGCCCACCAGGCTCCCAAAACGTGTGTTTTTGGGCAGAAAAGGGCTGGGACACCCAGTGTCAGGTGGCCCTGCCATGATGGATGGAGGGGAGGGGAGGATGGCAATGGGCGCCATAGTGGCGTGACAGGCGGGAGGTTGGAATCCGAAGGGGTGTTGATTTATGTCTAGGGTGTGAGAGTGGAATGTGCATCTGGTAACCCCTATCTCTCGCAGACTGAACATTCTGACCTTGAGGAGTCAAGCTGCGAGCTTTACTATCGCTTTCAAAGCTCCGGCTTTCCTGAGAATAATGGGGGCGTTGGGAACTTCATTAGCGTAGTAACTTTCGATTCCCAGTCGCATGTTATTCCCTGATTGGTAGGAGGGGGGTCCCCATTCACCCCCTTCTCGGTATAACCACTTGCTTTCTGTAACCAAGTCATTCTGAACAATGTACCTGCTTCAGTGACCTTTCTATTGCAGCTCTATAATAAATGCTATTCTTGCTTGAACCGCAAGGCATGGTGTTTGGCTGTCTAGGTTAGGGCTTCTGACAGTTTGTTCAGAATCATCATCAACTTCGGGACTGGTCAGAAACCCGCAACTCCAAAATGAGTAGCGGTGAAGAAGACACTCTCCCGATTGAAGAAGAAAAGAAAAAGGAGAAGAAACCTCCCGGGAAGGACGTACCCAGAGAGACCCCTGACACATACGTGCCGGGACAATGGGGTCCGGAGTATGACTTTGGAGGGCCCTACGGGGATCCATATGGGGCGGCCTATGGAGGGGTGACCACCCGAGTCGGACGTAGACGAGACTGGGTGAAACCCCTGGCTGAAACCCACGAGACATGGTTTGGAACCCCGCGAGCATCAGTGGGGGGAGGCCACCCCGAAAGATCGGTCCGCAGACTGATTACGGCGGGAGCCCTGGAGGAAACCGGCCGAGACTCCGAGAGCCTAGAAGGTGCCGTGGTGAGACGGAGGTGGAGTGGAGAACCGAGCCAAGACCGCCTGATGCGCTACCTAGATGAATCCCTCGCCCGCATCCCACAGATGATCGCGGAGGGCATCCGAGAGGAGCGTGAGCGACAAAGGCGAGAGGAGCCACCAGACCAAGCGCCCCAGGATCAACGCCCGGCGCCGGATCAAGGCCAGCAGAACGTACCGGCCGGCCCTCCAGATCAACCCGCAGGGCCAGGGCCGCAGGGGCCGCCGGGGCAGCCACCCCCTCGACCTTGGGGGGTTTTGCCACCGAAACCTGCGGAACTACTGGATGCAGATTTTGACGGAGACCCCGAGAAGTTTCCGTTCTTCCTCGTGAGAGCCGAGAGGTTTATCGAGACTTGGGGCCACCTATTCCAGCGCGAAGAGCGTATGGTCGATGTCATAGCAGCCCACCTGAAGGGAGCGGCCGCTGACTGGTATGTGGGACTTCACCAGGCTGATGGGCGTGAGTTGAGAGAAATCGATTCTTTTATGTGGGCCATGAAAGAACAATTCGAGGACGCGAACTCTAACAAAGCGGCAAAGGCAGCGATCCGAGCCCTCAAGCAACGCACGAGATCGGTGAGAGACTACACGGCGGAGTTCCGTAGGTGTGCGGCCAAAATCCGAGGGGTGCAAGATGGGAACCTCGTGGACTACTACAAGTTGGGACTCAACGCGGAGATCCGACGAGAAGTCACCAAAACCCAAGACCCAGACACCCTCTCGGGATGGATACAAGCCGCCATCACGATGGAGAACCGGCTGAAAACCATCAAACTAGATGATGCCGCAGTGATGGCCAACAGCGGCCCTGCGCCGGCAGCAAGGGGGAAACCCCCTACCCCGAATCCAAAACCGAGGGATGGTACGAGGGACCTCCGAATGAAGCAAGGTCTTTGCCTCAAATGCGGAGAAGGGGGCCACTTCGCCGCGAACTGCCCGACCGCATCAGCATCGTCAGGAGCGCCCAAGGGAGCCAAGAAGAAGTTCGACACCTCCACGCCGAAACCGGTGGCAAAGCCAAGGGGGGCGAAAGCCCTGCAAGCCAAACCGCTCAGCGAGGCATCCGACTCATCCGATGGCGAAGCTGCGCCGCAGGGAAACGAGACGGACCTGCTGTGAACAGCGCTGAACAGCAGGTCCCGGACTCCCAGGCGCAAACCCCGGTGAGCAAACCCCCCTCTCTTTTCTTTCTTACAGTGACTTTAATGGACCCGGGTCTATTGACCCATGTGAGAGTACGGGCTCTCATTGACTCTGGGTGTGGGAGAGACCTCATCAATCCCACACTAGTGACGGGACTGGGGGCGAAACTTATTAAACTAAACGACCCCCTGATATTTACTCAGATGGATGGCTCCACCATGAAAGAACCCTGTAAATACGAGACTGTACCCTTGAGGGTGGGAATTGGGCAGCATTGGGAAGAAAGGCCTTTCGTTGTTACCCCGTCTGCCCGCTTTCCCCTAGTACTTGGAAGCGCGTGGTTCTTTGATCACGATCCACACGTCCTATGGGGGAGGGGAAAGTGAATTTCATCTCCGACAAATGCCAGTCCCACTTATGGAAGAATGAGTGGGGACCCATGATGGGGGGCAACTCCTAGTGACGGTGGGGGTGGCGGAAGCCGAACTGGAAGGCATTCCCCCTGAGTATCACGACCTGGCCCCTGTCTTTGGGGAGGAGGAAGCCGACGAATTGCCCCCCCATAGGAACTCAGACTGTGCGATTGAAATTTTGCCTAACCAGAAACTACCGAAAGGGAAGTTGAATTCCATGAGCCCCTCAGAAAAAGTGGAACTGAGGAAATTCATTAACAAAAATCTGAGTAGGGGTTTTATACAGCCAGCATCCTCCCCGTTTGCGGCTCCTGTGCTTTTCCGGAAGAAAAAGGATGGGGGTTGCGGCTGTGCACCGACTATCGTGGCTTGAATGCAGTCTCTAACACAAACGCCTACCCCATGCCCCTGATAAAAGACTTGTTGGCTGCGGTGGCTGGGGGAAGGTTTTCTCGAAGCTAGATCTCCGTGATGCCTACTTCAGGGTCCGAATTCGGGAGGGGGACGAATTTAAAACGGCGTTCAACACCCCTCTGGGCCAATTTGAATACCTGGTCATGCCGTTCGGGCTTCAGGGAGCCCCGGGAGTCTTCATGAACTTGATTAATGAGGTGCTCCACAAGTATTTGTTTAAGGGGGTCCTTGTTTACCTTGATGACATTCTTTTATATTCCCCCGACCTGAAATCCCATGTGAAACTGGTGAGGGAAGTGTTACAAACGTTGCACAAGCATAAACTGTTTGCAAAACTGTCCAAGTGTGAATTTCACAAAACAGAGATCCCTTTTCTGGGCTACCGCATATCCCAAAAGGGGATTGAGATGGACCCTGATAAAATCAAAGATGTGATAGGGTGGGAGGCCCCCAAAACACGGAGACAACTCCAAGGGTTCCTCGGATTCGCGAACTTTTATAGATCGTTCCTATCGAACTTTGCCCAGGTGGCCCTTCCCCTAACTGACTTATTGAAAACCAAAGGGAAGCCACCCGAATGCACTCGACCCGGGGCCAAACTAGAGTGGTCACCACAGTGCCAGAGGGCATTTGACAAACTGAAAGCCCTTTTTACGTCGGAACCTGTGTTAGCCCACCCGAATGAACTTAAAAAATTCATTGTCCAAGTAGACACTTTCGATGTTGCTATGGGGGGCGATCCTCCAAGAGGGGAGGATGGTAAATTACACCCCCTTGCCTATGTTTCCAGAAAATTTAACGATACTGAACGGAATTGGTCAGTGTGGGAAAAAGAAGCGGGATCGATCCGCTTAGCGTTGGCTACCTGGCGACATTGGCTAGAGGGGGCGCGAGTTCCGTTCGAGGTCTGGACTGATCACAAAAACCTCGAGCTTCTCCGCTCCCCCCGTTCCTTGAACGCCAAACAGCTGCGTTGGGCTGATTTCTTCTCCAAGTTCAATTTCACACTGCACCACTTCCCGGGAACGTCTAACTCGCTGGCCGATGCACTGTCACGCCTCCCTCAACACGACAGCAAAAGGGAGGAGATTCATGACTCGGTCTTCACGCCTTCCCAGTTGGGAGGGGCAGTAACCACTCGGAGGCAGGCCAAACATTCCCCATCCCCGGACCCTCCTACCAATGACTGGGTGACGAAATTCTCTACGGCTATGTCGGACGCTGATAGAGAGGAGGTGGGGGGGGAAGAAGGAGTTTCCCAAAATGTTCATGGCTGCTGGACTAAAAATGACAAGCTATTTGTCCCACGTTCCCTTAGGGGGGAGGTGATGAGCTGGGCGCATGGGTCGAAACTGGCTGGACACCCGGGGTTTGTGAAATCTCTCCAGCTCCTGCAAAGACAATTTTGGTGGCCAGGGCTTAGAAAAGACATTTCACTTTTCACGTCGGCTTGCCAAACGTGCTTGATGAGTAAACCTCGACCCGGTAAACCCCCGGGGGCTCTGCAACCCCTCCCCACGCTGGCTCGCCCCTGGGAAGTAATCTCTATGGACTTTATTACTGACTTACCCCTAGCGGGGGAAAGACTGTCATATGGGTGATAGTGGACCTGTTTACGAAACAGGCTCATTTCGTTCCGTTTGCCTCTATTCCCTCGGCCAAGAAACTAGCCTCTGCGTTCCTGCAACACGTAGTGAGGCTCCACACTTTGCCTGCTAAGGTGATCTCGGACAGGGGGGTGCAATTCGTTTCACGGTTCTGGAGCGAGCTGATGTCACTGCTTGGGGTGGAGCGGGGGGTAAGCAGTGCGTACCATCCAGAATCCAATGGGCAGACTGAACGTGTGAATCAGACCCTGGAACAGTATTTGCGGTGTTTTTCCAACTTTCAACAGGACAATTGGCATTCTCTTTTGCCTTTGGCTGAGTTCTGTTACAACAATACTCAGCACTCGTCGACAGGGATGTCCCCGTTTAAGGCAGTACATGGATATGACGCCCCGCCTCTGCCATTTCTGACTTCTCCCGACCTCCCGGCGGGAGATGCTGGAGACTGGTGCAAACAATTGCAGATGGCGTGGTCATCGTTAGCCAAGACTCTAGAGGACGCTAAAAATGCTTATAAAGTCCAGGCCGACAAGAAGCGCAACCTTGCCTGGATTCCAAAGTGTGGGGAGTTTGTTTATTTGTCCACACAACACTTGCGTCACATTCAACCGAGTCGCAAACTTGGTTGGAAATTTGTTGGACCATTTGAGATTGTGAGAGTGATTAACAATGTGACTGTCGAATTGGCGTTGCCCAAATCTCTAAAGTCTGTTCATCCTGTTTTTCATGTAAGGCTTCTTCGCCGGGCGCCTGAGGAGAACAAATGGAGACCGCGACGGCCAACCCCGCCTCCGCTGTTGGTGGGGGGGGAACCTCACTACGAAGTATCGCAAATCTTGGACTCTAAGATCTCTCGCAATCGCTTGTTTTATCTTGTTGAATGGATTGACTTTGGGCCGGAGCAGAGGGAGTGGGTGCGGGCGGAACATGTTCTGGCCCCCCGGCTTATCCGGGCGTTTCACAAATTGTACCCCCATAAGCCAAAGGGGTAGAGTTATTTTCGAGGGGGCTGCATGTCAGGTAGCCCTGCCATGATGGATGGAGGGGAGGGAGGATGGCAATGGGCGCCATAGTGGCGTGACAGGCGGGAGGTTGGAATCCGAGGGGTGTTGATTTATGTCTAGGGTGTGAGAGTGGAATGTGCATCTGGTAACCCCTATCTCTCGCAGACTGAACATTCTGACCTTGAGGAGTCAAGCTGCGAGCTTTACTATCGCTTTCAAAGCTCCGGCTTTCCTGAGAATAATGGGGGCGTTGGGAACTTCATTAGCATAGTAACTTTTGATTCCCAGTCGCATGTTATTCCCTGATTGGTAGAAGGGGGGTCCCCATTCACCCCCTTCTCGGTATAACCACTTGCTTTCTGTAACCAAGTCATTCTGAACAATGTACCTGCTTCAGTGACCTTTCTATTGCAGCTCTATAATAAATGCTATTCTTGCTTGAACCGCAAGGCATGGTGTTTTGCTGACTAGGTTAGGGCTTCTGACACCCAGCAGGGATGGCAAGTTGGCCACCTGAGGAGGTTCCTTCCCGGGGACTCACTCGTCCTGGTGATCCACCATGTACAGCCAAACAGGAGGCCAGGCCAGACTCGGGGCCTCGTTTGCCACGGGATATTTTGTTCTGTCTTTATTACCTGTATTTGGGTGAGGGGGGGAGTGGGTGAATGTGTGGATGCCTGCGAGGGAACCTGCTTCCCTTGGCCACTGCAAAGCCATTTTTTTAATGTTCTTGAATGCCGGTCTCTGCTAGCCAGCCGTTGTAGATGTGAAACTGTTAGGTTCGCAGGTGTGTGTGGGGGGGAAGGAGTGCACACTAGTTTAGGCAGGATGTGTGAATGCCTTGATCGGATGGGTCACAGGGGAGGCCTGTTTGAATTCTGTATAATACCAGAACTGGCGCCAACCCAGTCAGTTCTGACACAGACAAGCTTAGCTTGACACACACGTTGTCCAAGAATCTGACAGGCAGCACCTGTCACCCAGGGGGGAGAAGGCAGAGACAAAGGTCAACAGCGCAACAGGAAAGCGCACGTTTCTTGATGAGATACTCAGAAGCCCCTACATGTTTCCCTGTAGCTTCTTCAAGGGACAGAAGTGTCTCCTGAGGGAGAGAGTTCCAGAGCTTTGGGGCCATGACCAAGAAGGCCCTCTCCTCCCGTGTAGCCGCCCACCTCCTCTCCGTTGGTGGTGGGGGCGCACGAAACAAGGCCTCCAAAGACGACTGCAGAAGCTGGGCAGGCTCAGAGAGGAATGTGGGTCCCCAACCACACAGGGCTTCGAAGGTCAAGACCAGGCACTGGAACCGGAGGCCTGTGTACGTGGGCCAGGACTGGAGTGACGCGGTTCCTTCAGGCCACTCCTGCCAACATCCCGGCTGCGGCGTTCTGCACCAACTGCGGTTTCCGGACACTTGCCCAGAGCAGCCTCACGCAGGGCGCATGGAGGCAGCCGGGGCAGGCACCACAGCCACCCGGTCGTTTCTGTCTGGGAGGAGGCCCGTAGCTGGCAAAAGGCTCTCCTGGTTGCAGCCGCTGCCTGCTTTCCTGGCAGGAGGCCTGGGTCCCAAGGCCACCCCCGGACTGTGGCTCCCCTCCTTCCCGGGGAGGGGAATTCCATCCAGGATGGGCAACACCTGAAATCCCGGGACAGACCTTTCCCCCCGCCCCGCCCCCACCCCTGCTGACCGCCAGGGCTGATGGGGGCTGGTCATTTCCCTCCTTCCCCCAACTGGTGCCCCTGGAGATGGTCGGGCCCCGCCTGCGCCCGTCAGCAGATTGGAACGGAGTCTGACATCACCTCTGAGCTGATCAGCAAGTTGGGGGAACAGTGGACCCCTTCCCCCCCCTCCACAGGGCTACTGGGGTGTACGGAGGAGCCTCTCCTCCTCTCAGCTGGGGTGGGTGAGCAGGGGCCACTCAGATGCTGGGAGGGAAAGAGGTCCTCTTAGGACATGGCGGGGGCCCTCGGGGGCAGGGCCCCCCCTTCCTGGCATCTGATCCAGGGCAGTGGCTCTGCTGCCCCACAGGAGCACATTCTTGGTGCTTGGGGGGGGGGGCAGCAGTGGGAGGCCTTCTGGAGTTCTGGCCCCACTGGTGGATCTCCTGGCGGCACCTGGGTTTTGGCCACTGTGCCACCCAGAGAGTGTTGGACTAGATGGGCCACTGGCCTGGTCCAACGGGGCGTCTCTTGTGTTCTCTGCCCCCGTGTGCTCTCCCTGCATTTCTAGAAGCAAAGCCAGGACTAGAAGAATGCCACCCATCTCCGGAGCTCCCTCCTCCATAAGGAACCAGCGCACGTCAGCATCAGTGCCGGGAACTTCTCGCCACCCACAGAACATGTTCCAAAGGAAGGCGTGGCTCCAACTTTCCCTGCTGCTTCAGATGGCTCCTTTTCGCTTCCTTCAGCGCCAGGGCCAGAGCAAGGAGGGGCACCTCACGTGCACGACTTTTAACACTAGTTGGCACGAGGAGGCCTCCCAAGGCCAGGGAGAGCAGGGCCAAGCAGAGAGAAACCCTGAAGGCTGAAGCTGCCTCTCCGCCCCCCTGCAAGGGCACTTCCTGGTTCTCCAGTCCATCCACAATAACCGGGGGCGGGCGGACATTGAACAGTTCTGCACCCCAGCATAAGCTCTGGGCCACCCCCACAATTTGGAGATGATGGCTGGCTGGCAGCCTCCCCCCCACACACACACACACTGGCGCCTGGTCCAAAGCCGGGAGTTTGCTGTACACTCGGGGGTGTCCTGCAGACCCAGAGGCTGGCTTTTCTGAAAACAGAAGAATAAGGCACAGGGGTTTGTGTGTGTGTGCCTGTGTGTCTGGGTGCACTCTGCCTCCCACTGGGCCGTGTCAAACCGCGCACCCTCTATGATGGCCAAGGAGGGAAGCCCAGTCCGAAGCCCGGTTCTTGTGCAGGGCTCCAAAGCTGGGTGCCTCCGAGAATCCCTGCAGGTTTGCCCGGCAGAGAGGGGGAGAAGAAGGAGCTCGGCGGGGCGGGGGCGAGGATCCACTCCCCCAGCCAAAGCACTTCAGAGGGAGCCTCCAGGAGCGCTGGCGCTGAACCACCTGGCGTCCAGAGGCATCTCACTATCTACGGCCCCACCCAACGTAGATCAAGGCCTGGGATGTCTCTCTGTTTACCGCTGCTAACTTTTATCTTGGCAGAACCTGGGCCTCCCCACCCATCACGAGCGGCAACAGAACATTTTTCGTTGTCAAATTTGAACTTGGCGATATTATTGATAGCCCAGAAGAACACGAATGCATCAGATGGCCTGTTTATTAAGACACGATCCCCTCTGCTTTCCCCTTGTGGCTCAGGGCAGGGGACCCTCCCGGGATTAACATCACACCAGTCACAGGATCTCTCCCAAGGAAAGGCCAGCTTCGTGAGCCCCATTAAAAGCCCTGGCAAATGCAGGGGCCTTGCTGAACCCCCCCAAGAGTGATGGTGTGCCCCTCCCCTCCTCAGGGAGCCCCTCCCAGGCAGCGTGGGAGCCACCCTGGGAACAGGCCCTGGTGGAGGCCCGGTAGACCACCCCCTGTGGGGGAAGAGCCAGCAGGTGGGAAGAGGCGGTCCTTTAGAAGCATGGGGGGCGGGGGGAGAGGCCCGGAAAGGCTCCCAAGGCTGTCATCAGCACCTGGAATTGAATTCAGAAGCAAACTGGCTGCCCTTGTAGCTGTTCTAAGATGGGGGGGGGCAGGATACGTTCCCATCGGCTAGCCCCTGGCAATAATTGGGCTGCTGAATTCTGGACTAGCTGCGGTTTCTGCCGTGTCTTCAAGGGAAACCCAACACAGAGCGCATTGCAGTAATCCAGCCCTGAGATTTCAGAGCCACATCCGCATGGCCGGACCCGCTAAGAAAGCAGCTAGCAAACCAGATGCACTACCGAAGCTCGCCACCAGACGTCACCCTCCACAGAGGAAAGCGGCCGGAGGAGGAGGAGGAGATGGGGGGGGGGGCGGCCGCGGAGACCCCGCTGGGGGGGCCCTTCCGGGGCGGGGCGGGGCGGGGGAGACTCTCCTCGGCAGCTCGCGCCCCTAAGAGTCGGCTGGTCTCCCCGGGAGAAGGGGCGGGCGGGGGCCTCGCAACCCCCCTCCCCACCCGGCCTGGCCGCCCAGCGCTTTGACCGCACTCGGGAGGGAGGGAGGGGCCCCTCCCGCGCTGCGCTGATCCCCCCCCCGCGCGCCTTGGCCTGGGTCCCACCACCGAGTCCGATCCCAGGCCCGCCGCTCCACCGGGCTGCAGCCGCCTGGTGGGCGCCCTCCTCGCCGGCGAAGCTTCCCGGTGGCTCCGGTCTGACGGGCTGAGACCGGCCTCCCGGGCGACCCCCCCGCCCCCGCCCCGGCCGATGTTCGCGACCTGGCAGGGAAACGCCCCGGCCGGCTGGACGCTCCGGCCCCGGAAGGCCGACGGGGAAACAGAGGGGAGGGTCGGTTCTTCAGGTGACTCTCGAGCCTCACCCACCCCCAGCCGGCCTCGGGGCTTCTCTCCCCCCGCCCGAGCGGGACCCCCCGGCTGGCTTTTCTCCCCCACCCGCCCCGGCGGCGGAGGCGAGAAGCGGGAGGGAGGGAAGGAAGGAAGGAAGGAAGGAAGGAAGGAAGGAAGGAGGGGGCCGCCGCCAGCCGGGCTCGGACCGCCTAGAGGTCAAACGCCTGAAAAGCGACCCCGGCGGGGCTACCCGCGGGGCGCCTCATCCGCGGGCCTGGACGGCTCCGACATTCAACCCCGCCGCCGCCGCCGCCGCCTTCCCCGACTCGGGCTGCAGCCGGGCCTCCCAGCAGGGGCGAGCGCGAGGAGGGCAGGCCGGCGACAGGAGCAGCTTTCGGGGCCAGACCCCCCCCCCGCGGTCCGTTCGGACGGCCCAGGCGGCGGCGGCGGCGCTTTGGGCCCGCCTCCGTCGCTTCCTCCTCCTCCTCCTCCTCCTCCTCCCAGGCCAGCGGCGGGCATCTGGCTCCGGCATCCGCGCTGCTTCTGCTGCGTCCTGCGGGGCGCCGAGCTCGGCCGCCGGTGCCCTGCCCTGCCCAGAGTGGCGCGGGGCTCCCTCGGCGCTGCCCCTCCCGGAGCGGGGGGGCGCCCAACTCGGCTGCGGCCGGCGGGAGGGGGAGGGAAGGGGGGCGAGCAGGCCGCTCCTCCTCGCCCTCTGGCCCCGAAGCCGCCCCCCCCCCCCCAGCGGGCGCTGCCGGGCGTCGGGTCCGCACGAGCCCCGGAGGAGGAGGAGGAGGAGGAGGAGGCCGAGCCGGCGCCTGTCGGGGGCGTCCCAGCGCCGCCCCCCCTCCCCCCCGGATGAGTCAGCGGCCGCCGCATCTGGCGCGCGCTCCCAGGGAGCCGGGGAGGGGAGGGGCTCCGTCTCCTTCCTCCCTTCTCGGACGGGGGGGGGAGGGGACGCGCAGAGGCCGGGCGGGGCAGGGCGGGGCAGGTCAGGCCCCCGTCCGGCAGCCCGCCTGGCCCACCTCCTCCGTCCCCGCCGGGCCGCTGAGCTGGCGTCGCGCCCCTGCTGGCAATGTCGCCTGCCGGCCGCGCGCCGCGCCCCCACCCGCCGCCGCCGCCGGGCCCCGGGCCAAGTCCTCCGCCGGGCTGTGCTGCTGCGGGGCCAGGCGGCTGGCCTCCGGGAGGAGGGGGGGCGCGGCTGAGGCCCTCCGGCCGGGGTGCTCCGGAGTCCTCCGGCCAGGCGCCTGGGTAGCTGCCCTGGTGGGGCTGCGGTGGCCGCATGGGGGGGGGGAGGCTCCCACAGTCCCCCCAGCAGAAACGCACAGGAGATCAGCACCGCCTTCTAGCAAGAGGCACAGTTAGGGACTTCAGGTTGGGAGGTCCCTGGAGAGTTCGGGGGGGCGGTGAAAATTGGGGAGGGGCCACAGTGTTGCGAAATGCCAGCGTCCCACCCAAAAGGGCATTTCCTCCAGGAGAACTGATGACTGTCCTCTGGGCATCACTTCCAGGAGGTCTCCAGGCCTCACCTGGCGGTTGGCACCCTGGCAACAGAAGGATGGACTCATCCCGTTGGAAGGGGGCCAGACAGGCCACTTAGCGCCCCCCCCCAGTACAGGACCCACCCAGAGCATCCCTGAGAAGAGGTGTCCGGTGCAACATTCCCCTGAACTCCTGGCATTCATTTTTAAAAAAGAATTCTCTTAACTCCTTTTATTGCAGAGACACACCTTTCCCCTTGTTTCTTCACAATGAAGAAACACACGCTGCTACCACAAAATATTAATATAACAATATCCTAGTGCTGATTTTTTTGAAAAATAAAAGCCCCTCAGTGGTGAGGGGAGGAAATGGCTGCCGCAGAGATTGTCAAGGAAAATGGTCGCCAGGTGGGTGGGGAAATCCAGATTGCTCCGCCCACACAGTAGCCCTTTCCCCCAAGACTTCCCTGCAAAGCAGGTTGGGGACCAGGGAACCCCTGCGAGGTGCTCAAGTGCACCCCAGGATGCTGCAGGGAAGCATGGAGAGTGGGAACGCTTCCCCAGAGCATTGCAGTCGGGGTGCAGAGAGTCCCCGTGGATGCCTGGTTGTCAGCGCCTGCACCACATCCTGGGGCCCATCGGGGAGGCCAGATGTTTGCATGCTGCGCTAGTTTTCCACTTGGAGGGAATTATTGACTTAGGGGGAGTTTGGAAGAAAGTCCTGAGAGATTGTGCAACCGCCTCCTCTGCCACAGGGAATAGGCCGGGCCTGAGGGAGGCCTCCCGCTTCGGACTCCTGTTCCCCGGAAGCTGCCCCACTCCCTCCCCAGGCCGGAAGAGAGAGGAGAGGCCTGTGGCTTGGAGCACCGGGCCCCAGCGGGTGTGGGATCCCTGGGCCTTTCTCCTCGCCTGGAGACCCTGGGCTCTCAGGCCTTTCCTCTGGGAAGGGGCTCCAACCTCCGTGCCAGTTGGGCTCTTTATTTTTTTGACCTCTGCCATGTCCATTGTGAGATCTGGTGACTGTCCACAATATTCAAAATCAGGCCAAGCACAGATCTGTACAGGGGCATTACAGTATTGGCAGTTTTATGTTCAGTCCCTTTTCTAATAATCCCCAGTGTGGAGTTGGCCCTTTTCACCGCTGCAACCCACTGGGCTGGTGCTCTCGCTGTGCTGTCGTCTGTGACCCCGAGGTGACCCTCCCCGTCAGTCTCAGCCAGTTCAGACCCCATTCACCTCTCCTTGCAGCTGGGATTTTTTTGTCCCAGAGTGCCTCACCTGACGTTTACCAGCACTGGACCCCATGGCTGCCCTCTCACCTAATTCTCCGGTAGCTCTTTGCAATCAGCTTTGGTTCCCACCATCTTGAATAATTCGGTATCATCTGCAAACCTGGCCACTACCCTGTTGTCATCCCCCCCCGCCCAGTTTCAAATAATTTCTGAACAAATTAAACGGTGCCAGCGCCAGACCGACCAACTGCTCACTCCTTCCGTGGCAAGAGCTGCCTGCTCATTGCCCACTCGTGACTTCCTCTGGTTTAACCCTTTTGGAATCTGTAAGACAGCCCCTCCTCTTGTGACCCCACAGCTGTGAAGCCGCCTCTGCCGCGGCCTCTGCCCCTCCTTGCCCACCTCCGCCAGTGACTCCTTCCACTTTGAGAGGGAGCCCTTTTGCTTCGCGGACTTGGGCCATTAGCAGCCCCCTACCTGCACTCTTTCGGAAGACCTGGCGGCAGCACCCTTTGGGACTGGAGGGCTGTGCTTTGTCTGGGCTCCCCTTGGCGTAGTTTTCAACTGTTTCCAGGCATCCAGAAAGGATTTGGCCCTCTTAAACTCCCTTTCAGCTCCATTTTGCCAGGGTCCTCCTTGAAAGGAAAACGATTGCTTTGGACTTTGGGGGTATCTTTCAGGTGTCATGAATGCTGCACTTGCACAGCGCTGTGGTTGCTGCTCTTGCAGCCCCGTAGCTAGGGACTTTTTTGGGAGGGGGCCATGGGGGGGGCGGCAGCTAATTTAATCAAAAGTTCCAGGTAACCTTCTGGCGGTGGCAGCAGGCCATGCGCTCTCTCGGCCACTTCGACGGGCGGGAGGACGAGGCAGGTGGGGGTGGGGGTGGCCGAGGGAGGTGGCGACAGTGGTGACAGCGGCAGCATGTCACCTCCAGTCACACCTCCAGTCACGAAGGTCACAGAAGCCGGGAGGGAGTGTGCACCCCAGGGGGGGGGGCTCAGAGTGCAGGTAAAGGGCTGCCCCTCGGCACCTCTGGCGCGCACTCTCCGTGGCTCCCTTTGAAAAACTCCTGCGGGGCTTGTGGGGGGGACTTGGGTGGTGGTGGTGGGGAGGCAGGCGGTTTTTAAAGCAGGTGCACATGGGCTGGACTACAGAGACCGGTGCTGTGGTTAAGAGAGGGTGAGGCAGAGAAGCCGGCAGGAGCTGGTGGCAATTTGGCCGAGTTTAAAGGGGAGGGGAGTGTCGGAAGGTGGCTCTGGGGATGAAGGGTTCCACTTCTCTGGAGTGTCCAAGGAGCTCAGTTGTTGCACAGCCAGGTTGGAGGCAGCGCGGTGCACAGATGGCGAGTTGAGGCACTTCAGGGACAGCCCAGGAGGGAGGTGGCCCAGAAGAAACGAGTGGGGGCCGGGCCCCGTGGGCCCCGCGTTAGCTATGGGCCTGTGCTCTCGGCTGGTCGGAGTGACAGCATCCGCCTCTTGCCCCTGGTCTCAAGCCCCTCTCAGAACCGCAGGCAGGGCTGCTACACGTCTGGTCAGCTCCGGGAGCGGAGGCTGCAACGCAGAGTCCTTTATGGTGATGTCCAGGAACCTCCTTTAGACAATAGTAGCCTGATACCCGTAATTTGCTACAGTATTTAAGTTCTGTAAATCCAGTTATAATACTGATGATGTGAAGTTTGAAATGTAACATTTATTGTAGGAATTCTAATGGAGAAGATTGTAATATAAAAAATGAAATGAGACACACGTACTGTTTTTTCTGTACTGAAGGACCTCTCTGTAGACCCCCACTGTTTGGCTTGCACGGAGACTGTGTTGTTCTGAGCACCTCTTGCCGGTACTTGGCAGCTCCGTGCATCTCAGGAGTACGATGTGCAAATGTCTTTGCCACATTCCTAAGTTACCTCCTCCTTGTAGCGTTGTTGTATCTGGTTCAATGTTTGCCAGGAGCTTTCTTGGGGGCAGTAAGAGGTGAGAGGGGGAGCTGGTCTGAGGGAGTGGTGATGTGGTGGACATTTCTTCAGGTTCATGAGGGAGGCGGGCATCAAAATGGCTCCTAGAAAGGTCCTTAACTATCTCACCATGAACATTCATAAACTCAGCTGCCATGCTGGCTATTATGAGAAATGTCTATTCAGGAGTCTTGAATTGCTGATTTCTGTAACTGTCCTCAACTGCCTGCAGTCTCTTCTGACTGTGTTTTTACCTCAGGGCACTGAGATCCACAGCTCAGCAATCAGAGGGAGGTGGGTGCAAGAGGCAGGTTTCACCTCAGAAATCTGAGCTACACAGTTGACCAATTAAGGGGGGTGGGCAAGGAGGCAGCAGCCTGCCAGGCACATGGGAAACAATTTGGGGAACACATTTTGCCCCTTTTTTACCCCCTTAAGGGTCGTGTTTCTCAGAAATCTCTTTCTAGTGGGGGTTGACATCATTGTAGGAATGCACTCCCCTTATTTTGGGTTTCTGGGTGCAGGGGTTTGGCCTGGCACTGAACTCCCTCTAAGCTGTGGAGACTTGTGAGCAAAAACTCAACTTTGTGAGCTACTGGCATCAAAACTGTGAGCAATTTGGCTGCTGCATAAATCAGTTTGCTCTGGAGCCCTCCCTTCCTGAGCTGAGACAAAAATTCCCTTTCTAATGTGTGAGCTGGAGGCTAAAAAACTGTGAGCCAGCTCACACCAACTGAGCTTAGAGGGAACACTGGTGAGGACAGCGATGGTTCCATCTTGGCTGGCACCCTTCCCGTTCCCTGTTGTTTGCATCTGTTTGCCCTCCGCCCCCCTGCCCATGAAGTACCCGGCAGTGGGAGTTGGAATGAGGAGTGGTTATTTGCCATCTGATTGCCTTTAACATTGGAGTAATGTTTTTAATTAATTTTATCTTGTTTTATCTCTGGTTGTGTATCGCCCAGAGCCCTGCAGTAGCAGGGGAGGGGCAATTCGTAAGCGTAGCAAATAAGCTGGGCCAGCAGCAGTGCTAAGGCCATCCTGCCGAGCAAGTCTCTCTGGCAGCTGTGTTAAGGATCCCGCCCCGTTCTCCTGCGCCAGGCAGGCAGCTGCCCGTCCCGTGTAGGAGGGGGGCGGGGGATTGAAAGCCACTCGGGAGGCTGGGCCGGCAGGCTCACTGAGGCGTCACTGCTGGGGCGGGGTCTCTGATGGCTTTAAGCACCCTGCACCCACTGCTGCACCTGACAGACAGCCACCTGTCAGGAGGGGTGTGTGTGTGTGTGTTGGAAGCCATCAGAGGGGCTGGGCCCGCAGCTTTGCTTCACCTCAGAGGTGGTGGTTGGCCATGGCCGGTTTCCTCAGCTGTCGTGAGCTCTCTCAGTCCCCTGTAACTGGCTGGGGCTTTTTTTAACCTCAGAGCACTGAGCTCTGCAGCTGACCAGTCAGAGAGTGGGGGGTGCAGGGAGGCAGCTGCCTGGCAGCCACATAGGAAGTAATGGGGAGGGGGGGAGCACATTTTACCCCTTTTGACCCACGGGGGTTGAACTTTTAAAAATCCCTTCTTAGTGAGCATCTACGTCATGGTAGGAGTGCTCTCCCCCAAATTTCATGTCTCTAAGTGCAGGGGTTTGGCCTGGGCACTGATTTTACGGTGAGGGGACTTTCCTTTGTATATACAGACTGGTCTCCAGCACACACATACCCAGCCCGTGGGAGGGTGGCTGAACTCACCTTCGGCATTCCCTTCTCCGCCTTGCAGTCTGTCTCGTTGTGCTGGGGTGGGGAGGAGAGCCCCCTCCCACTGTCGAGAGCACCTCAGGGGCCCCCTCCTCTCCACCCACGGAGCCCTCCCTCGGGGGAGTTTCCGCCCTTCCTGTTTTGCAGCCTGTTGGAGTCGAATCCGCCTTGGAGACCAGCAAGATTTTGGGGGCACCACCTTTTGAGAGTCCCTTGACTCCCTTGGTCAGAGAACAAACCGTGTTGGTCTCCGAGATGCTCCTGGACTCAAACCCAGTGGTTCTACTGCAGGCTACGGTGGGAGCATCCAACCCTGCTCTGAGCGGCAGGCCCTGCCCCACCCTGCCCTCCAAGATCTTCCCAACACCAAAGGGGGCTTCTCTCTCTCTCCGTTCGACCACCACCTGACCCACTGGGAGGGTCAGGAGGACTCCCAGCTTCCCTTCCGCCTTCTGAGGCCTGGCCTCAGTCTCTCCCGCTGCCCAGAGGCCCAGAGGGGTCCAAACTGGCAGAGACGGACCAAGAGAGAGATCTTGGAGTCATAGTAGATGACTCACTGAAAATGTCTAGACAGTGTGCAACTGCAATAAAGAAGGCCAACGCTATGCTGGGGGTTATTAGGAAGGGAATTGAAAACAGATCAGCCAGTATCGTAATGCCCCTGTATAAATCAATGATGCGACCTCATTTGGAATACTGTGTACAGTTCTGGCCACCACATCTCAAAAAGGATATTCTAGCATTGGAAAAAGTGCAGAGAAGGGCAACTAGAATGATAAACGGGTTGGAACACCTTCCCTATGAAGAAAGGTTAAAACGCTTGGGGCTCTTTAGCTTGGAGAAACGATGGCTGAGGGGTGACACGATCGAGGTTTATAAGATTATGCCTGGGATAGAGCAGGCTGAGAAAGAAGTACTTTTCTCCCTTTCTCACAATACAAGAACTCGTGGGCACTCCATGAAAATGCTGATACAGAACAGATAAAAGGAAGTCCTTCTTCACCCAAAGAGTGATTAATGCATGGAATTCACGGCCACAGGAGGTGGTGGTGGCTATAAGCAGGGACGGCTTCAAGAGGGAATTAGATAAACATCTGGAGCAGAAGTCCATCAGTGGCTATTAGCCACAGGGGTATAGATAGGGACTCTGGGGCAAGTGATGCTCTGTATTCTTGGTGCTTGGGGGGGTCAACAGTGGGAGGGGGCTTCTAGTCCACCAGTCCTGGCCCCACTGGTGGACCTCCTGATGGCACCTGGTATTTTTGGCCACTGTGTGACAGAGTGTTGGACTGGATGGGCCATTGGCCTGATCCAACATTGGCTTCTCTTATGTTCCTAAGTTTGGGGCAAGGGATGCCCTGTATTCCTGGTGCTTGGGGCGGGGGTCTGATGTCCTGGCCCCACTGCTGGACCTCCTGATGGCCCCTGGTATTTCTGGCCACTGTATGACACAAAGAGTGTTGGACTGGAGGAGCTGTTGGCCTGATCCAGCATTGGCTTCTCTTATGTTCTTATGTTCTAATGATTTAGAGCAGGGGCTTCGGACTCATTTGTTATGAGGGCTGGATCAGACATAAATGAGACCTTGTTGGGCCGGGCCAGGTGTGAGTCAAAAATGTAATAACAAGATTACCGGATGGTCACAGTCACAATTTGGAGGCAAAAAATGATCAAAGAAAACTATGAAAAATGCGCTAGACAATGTTTAGATATTCAACATGAAATTCTTGTACAAAATGTCTACAATAGATAAACATGTATAGTGGCCAAAATAATATTAATGGGTGGACTTTTGATGAAAGTCTCCGGACTGTTCAATCGTTTTGATGTCTCTCTTCTTCCGAAAACAAGGATGGAAGATGTTGTGCTTCTTGGCTGATCAATTCAAAAAGTATACAGATCACTGGCCTCATTCATTTTCACAGATGTGTCATAACCTGGTTACAAAGATTCTTACAGCTTCATTCAAAGGGCAGAGTGCTCGAATAATGCCTTAGCATGAAAAGTCACCTCCCCAGACATTGTCTAGCACATTTTTCATAGTTTCCTTTGATCATTTTCTCCTCATAAAATGTAATGTCAGTTAGCAAAGATATAGACTTTATAAAGGACACAAACACAAAGTGCTTTTTTTTACTTAAAATAAAAACATGCTTAAAACAGAACTCTTGCAATATTCTGTTCATTTAACAGTGTCTGATAACTGACACCTCTTGCTCTGAATTACTGCATCAAAATGTCTGTGCTGTTGCAATCTTGAGCCTGCTGTTCAGGTGGGTATATCTGTCAGCTGCAAACCTACGATGACGCAGCAGCAGCCGAACTGGAAGAAGAAGCAGAAGACGGCCAGTTCCTCTGCAGGCCTGAGAGAAGCCCTTGAGGGGGGCCTCATCCGGCCCCCGGGCCGCATGTTTGACTCCCGATTCAGAGTAATTAGATCTTAAACTTCCCTTTCAGAGGGAACTCAAAATACTAAAATTCGGCAATTAGGTGGATCCATACCAATCTGGCCTCTGCCCCGGCCATGGGTTGGAAACGGCGTTGGTCACCCTCACCGACAATCTCCATAGACCCCTGGATTGAGGCAGGTCAGGGCTGCTGCTATTACTTGATCTGACAGCAGCATTTGACATGGCCGCGTGTGACCTGCTGATCCAGCACCTCGCTGATGTGGGGATTCAAGGGACAGCCTTGAAGTGGTTTGTCTCATCTCTCCAAGGTCAGGACAGAAGGTGGTGCTAAGGGGACTCACCAGGGTGCCCTTTGGTGGGTGGTGTTCCCCGGGGGACAATCCTCTCCCCAATGTTATTTAACATCTACATGCGCCCCCCTCGCCCAGCTGGTATGAGTTTTGGGCTGGGTTGTCACCAGTCTGCAGATGACCCCCAGCCAGATTTGTTGACGGCCGGCCGGCCGGCCGAATACACTGCCCCAGACACCTTGGTCGAGGGCTTGGAGGCTGCGGCTGGTTGGCTGGAACGGAGCCGGCTGAAACGAAATCCATCTAAGATTCGGGGCTAGGGTGCCAGCTCCCAGCTTTCCGACGGTGCACCTTTAACGCCAGTGCCAGCCCTCAGAAGTCTGGGTGGAACACTCTGCCGAGTGAGGTCTGGACCCTGCAGGATGGGGTGCGGTTCCGCAGGGCCTGCAAGACCAGAGACGTTCCGCTGCCAGGCTTACGGCCGAGGGCCGGGACCGTTTCCATCCAAGGCCGGCCTCCCTTCCTTCCCTCCCCCCCCCCTTGCATTCTCTGTCACTTATTTCCTCATCCCCTTCATTAGGGTACTTATTCTCCCCTCCTGGGCAAGGGACCCTTTCCTGGAGGCTGTTAGTGTTATTGCAAGAATTATTTTCATTGTTTAATGAGATATTGTTTTAGGAATTGCCGTTACCTGCTCTGAGCCCTGCTGCAGAGGGGAGGGCGGGCTACAAATTCCATGTATTAAATGAATAAATAAATATAACTAATAACGACCAAAGGGCAACAGCCGCCTCCTCCAGACCTCAGTCAAGAGTCCTGGCCGCTTCGATGGAGTCGGCACCCGAGGGCCCCCCTTCCTCTTGGCTCCCAGGAGTTTTATCACCTCGCCCTTTCCCCCACCCAGAGACCAGGTCCGGCTGGCCCAGGCAGCTTTTCCTGAAGTCCCCAGGAGTTTGTTCCTGAAGTCTTTCTCCTACTTCATACCTCCAGATCTCTGTTCCTGCTGGGGGTCGGGGGGTGGGGGTGGGCTTGACCATCCCATTGTCTCTTGCTAGACTGATTCGTGTTTCGGAAAAGGGCGGCCGAGGCCTGAGGCTGGAAGGTGATTGAGACGTCTCCCTCCGCCTCCTGCCTGTTCTCTGCCCAACTTCAACTCCTGGTGAAGGTTTTACTCAGGCAGGCAGGAGGGACGGCGGAAAGGAAAGGTGACGGCACAAAACTCAGGTCCAAACAAAAGAAGCGCAGCAACCCTCCGCTAGAGGCTGAGCTCCCTGATGCCAGCCCTGAGTGAGAAATGTCCCCCCCTCCCCCCGGAAGTCTTGTTCGAAGGAACCCCAACTCAGCCCTTGCAGGCTGGAGGAGGCTCCCTCCGAAGGGCGGGGGGAGTTGGCATCCAGTGGTAGAGGACTGCCAGTTTAGGGGCTCAGGTAGCATATCCAGATCGCAAGAGGTCATAGTCCCGCTGTAGACTGCCTTGGTCAGGCCGCGCCTGGAGTCTGGTGTGCAGTTCTGGAGGCCTCACTCCCAAAAGGAGGGGGACAGAAGGGAGCAGGGGCAGAGGAGAGAGACGAGGATGGTCAGGGGCCTGGAGACCCAGAAGCCCTGCCAGGAGGAAAGGCCGAGGGGCTTCTTGGGAATGTTGAGGTCTGGAGGAGAGGAGGCGGGGGACGACGACACAGGATGGCTCTCTTGGAAGTCTTTGAAGAAGGGCCGTGTCACTTGGAGGGAGGGAGGGCAGGGGGCTCTTCCTGTGGGCGGCAGAGGAGAGAGAGGACTCAATGAGCTGGAATTGAGGGCAGGGAGGTAGGGGCTGGATCTTAGGAGACATTTCTTGGCAGTGAATGTAGATCGAGGTGGGGCAGCCGTCTTGGTCTGAAGCAGCAGAGCAAAGTCTGAGTCCCGAGTGGGGGTGCGGGTGCGGGGGGCCCTTTCAGACCCAGCAGGGTTCTGTTCCTGGGGATGAGCTCCCCGGTGCCGGCTGAGTTCCTCCCGGGGCAGGGCGCTTGCACATCAGGAAAGCCGCTGCTGCTGCGAACAAGACTCTTGTTGCTGGTCCGGAAGGGGCCCCCACCGGACTCCGACTTCGTCCCACCGTAGAAGCCGTTCAGCAGGGGGAGGGGCTGCCTGGGGAGGTGGGGGGCTCCCCCTCCCTGGCCGCCTTGGGGCAGGGGCCGGCCGGACAGACACGTCGCGCCAGGGATGCTCACTCGAGGCTGGTCCTGCCTTGAGCGGGGGGGGGGCGGGCGGCTTGACGAGGTGGGCTGGGAAATTCCTGGGTCTGGGGGCGGGGGTCTCTCCCCCGCCTTGAAGAGCCTGCCTAGCAAGCCTCTGAGGTGCCGCCACATCCATCCGGCAGGGGACTTCCGCCTCCAGGGGGCGCCTGGAGATCGCCCGATGCTACAGCTGACCTCCAGACCCGGAGGGATCGCTTCACCTGGAGGGAATGGCGGCTTTAGAGGGGGCGGATTCCAGGGCATCCTGCTCTGCTGAGGCCCCTCCCTCCCCTCCCCCGCCCCCTCAGGCTCCACCCCCCAGGCATTTCCCGACCCAAAGCTGGCAACCCTAACAGAACAGCCTCCCCCTGCCCCTTTTCTCCACTCCAGGCCCAATTTTATAAAGCTTTATCATGTCCCCCATCACGCTATCCTCGTCGGGGTTGCCAACCTCCAGATGGGGGCAGGAGGTCTCCCGGAATCAGACTACAGAGATCAGGTCCCAAGCAGAGAGAATCGTTCCTCTGGAGGGTGGCCTCCCACCCCGCCGAGACCCTTCTGCGCCCGAACCCAGTGGTGACCCAGCCCGCCCCAGGCTCCACCCCCAAGTCCCCACCTGGAGATGGCCGCCCCCCCAGACTTCGGCTCCGGCGTGCCGCCGCCCTCCTGGCCAGCTGGGCTCCCCTGAGCCGCGCCGGCCTTTTCCAGCGCCAGCCGCCACAACAACAGCCTTCCGGCCGCAGGGCGACCACTGCCACCGCCGCTGCCGCTCCCGGCGCCTTCGCTTTCTCCGCCCCCCCCCCCCCCCCCGCTTTCTCGCCGCCCGCTGCTGAGCCGAGGAGGAAAGGGCTGGAGCCCGCGGTGGCCCGGATCGCTGCGCGGGGCTTCTTCGTCCCCGGCCGGCACCAGGACCCCGTCCGCATTCCGCCGACCTCGGAGAGGCCCCGACAGCGCCTACCGACGCCTGCTCTTCACGGCTGCCCGAGAGAAGGAGGAGGAGGAGGAGGAGGAGGGCCTGGGGTCCGTCTCCGTCCGAGGAAGGGCTGCTCGGTCGAGTGGAAGCGGCAGCTGCCAGAGGAGATGTCCGTGGCAGGAAGCCCCAAGTCCGTTCAGCGCCGGCCGCACCAAAGAGCTGCATCCAGAAGCAGCGTCCGGGCCGGGCCGGCCCCGCCTCTGGAGCCCGGCGGCTGGGCTGGGCTGGGCTGGGCCGGGCCGGCCCTTGGCGCGCGGCGTGGGAGGAAGGAGGCAGCAGGGGGCGCTGCCCCCCACCTCTCTCACCCTCTGGCAGCCTCTGGCGAAGCGTCCGGAGGGAGGGAGGGAGGGAGGGAGGGAGGGAAGGAGGGCCGGGCCGTGGAGGGGGCGGCCTCTCCTGGGGAGCGCCGGGCAGCGAAGCGCAGCCGCCCTGCAGACGGGACCCCTCCGCGGCAGCGGAGAGCGAGAGGGAGAGCGCTGCGCAGAGCCCCGCCATGGCCCGCCGCCTGCTCGTCGCCCTGGCCCTGGCCCTGGCCCCGTCGGCCGCCGCCTCGCCGGGCCCCGAGGGCGCCAACGGCAGCAACAGCAGCGGCAGCAGCAGCAGCACGGTGGTGACGATGGCGGTGGTGCTGCCGCAGCACAACCTGAGCTACCCGTGGGCCTGGCCGCGCGTGGCCCCGGCCGTGGCGCTGGCCCTGGAGGCGCTGGAGCCGGCGCTGCGGGCCGCCGGCCTCTCGGTGCGCACCTTCTTCAACACGTCGGAGCTGAACGGCGCCTGCTCGGAGTACGTGGCGCCGCTCAAGGCCGTGGACCTAATGCTCTACCACGACCCCGACGTGCTGCTGGGCCCGGGCTGCGTCTACCCGGCCGCCTCGGTGGGCCGCTTCGCCTCGCACTGGCGCCTGCCGCTCCTCACCGCCGGCGCCGTGGCCTCGGGCTTCAGCCGCAAGAAGGAGGGCTTCAGCACCCTGGTGCGCACCGGCCCGTCGGCCCCCAAGCTCGGCGCCTTCGTCGCCCACCTGCACGGCCTCTTCAACTGGAGCTCGCGCGCCGCCCTCCTCTACGTGGACCGCAAGACCGACGACCGCCCCTTCTACTTCACCATCGAGGGCGTCTACGAGGAGCTCCACGAGGCCGCCAACCTCACCGTCCGCTACCACATCTACGCGCCCGGGGACGACGCGGGCGGCGGCGGCGGGGGCGGCCCGGACACGGCCGTCCAGTTCATCAAGGCCAACGGGCGAGGTGAGCCAGCCAGCCAGCCAGCCAGCGCCGACGCCAAGCGCCCGGCCCCCCTCCCCGTCTCCCAGCCGAGGCGCAGGGCCGACCCGCGAAAGGTGGGGGGTGGGGGGCGGCCGCGGGAGGAGGCTGAGCGGGGGGGACGCCACGGGACCGAGGGCGCGCCAGCCCCCTCCTCCAGGCCGCGGCCGGCCGCGCTCGGCGCTCCGGGGCCTCTCGGAGCCGGGAGGCGCCGCGCGCAGCCCGCCCCCCGCCCATCTGGCCGCGGGTTGCGTCTGGAGGGAGGGCCCGGCCGGCCGGCCGCCACGCCACGGGAGGGCCTTCCCCGACGCCGACGCCTTGGGGCGCCCAGCGGAGCTACTGCCTTGGCCCGCCGCCCGAGAGGGGTCGCCTCCGGGCCGAGGGGCGGCGCGCGGCAGATGGCCGCGGCCGGGCTAGGAGGGGGGGTTCCCTTGGGGAGGGGGAGCCCCTCCTCCTCCACCACCACCTCCTTGTCTCTGGCGCCCTTCTGGGAACGGGCCGGGCATCGGCAGAGGACGGCTCACCTCCGCCGTGGGGGGGGGCTGGAGGGGCTGGAGTTCTCTGTGTGCGCGTGTGTGTCGGGGGGGGGGTTGTGTCAGGGGCTGGGCCTGAGGGGGAGGGAGGGGGGGCAGGAGCCCCGGCGGCCCCCGCGGCTTGCCCCTTCCCGGCGGCTCCGGGTTGTGTGCGGGGTAGGGGGGGGGGAGCGAGCGAGGCAGCAGCAGCCCTCCCTTCCAGCCAGCCCCCTCCGGCCCGGGGCGCTGTCTTTTGTGCGGGTTTCCGTGGCGGTCCCTCGCAGAGCGCCGAGGCCTTCGGGGGCCGGCCGGGCCCTTTCCGGGGGCCTTTGGAGGAGGGGGCGCTCGTGGGTGGGGTGGGTGGGGGGTCTGCCCCGTCCCGTCCTCCGCACCGTGGCCCCCCCGCCGCCCCCCGAGTCGTGGCGGCTCTTTTGGGAACAGGCGGCCTCACGTTGAAACGCGAGAATTCCGGGAATGCCGCTTCCCGCCCGGCAGCAGCAGCAGCAGCAGCTGAGGCCGCCGCCGCCGCCGCCTTTGATGCCTCCTCCTGGCTGGGCGCTGCTGCTGCTGCTGCTGCTGCCGGGAGGCCGACAAGGTGAGGCTGCCCCTGGCTGGAGAGGAGGGCTGGAGGCTGGGGCTGGGAGAGCCCACTCGCCCCCGTGTCTGGGCTGGGCAGAAGGGGAGGGGCTGTGCCCTGTCCTGGTCCTGTGGGTGCACATGGCCTGTGTGTTCGGCTCTACACTTTGTCATCTGGCTGGGGACAACGCCCGTGAGCCCCAAAGCTGCGGGAAATGCGTTTGTGTGTGTGTCTGGGTGGGGGGTTCTCTGAGGCCCTGCCAAGCCTGGGGGGGGAGCTGGGCTGTCAGTTCTGGCATGCCCCCCCCCCGCTGGGAGCCAGGGCAGCCTTGGCTGGCGTGCCACCAGGCCTTTTGCCTGGCGTCTCCCCCCCCAACCAGGCAAGCCAGCCCCTCTCTGGGCCCCTCCCCTCAGCAGTGCTGTCCCCTGCCCCTGTGCTGGCAGCCCCCCCGCCCGCTGCCCTTAACAGTGCACAAGGGTGTGTGTGTGTGAGGGGGGGGTGGGCTGGCTCCAGGGCTTTGCTGTCCAGCCTGGCTCCTCCCTGGCTCTCCTGGTTGCCTGGAGGGGCGTCACCACCTTTGGCAGAAGTGGGTGGTGGGTGGTGGGTGGTGCTGCTGCCCTCCTGCTGCCCTGCCAGCTGCTCCCTGCAGGGCTGAAAGGGGGGCACGCACACAGCGAGCTCTTAGTATTATTGTCATCATTGTATGCCAGGGTGTGTAGTACAGCCAGGAGATCCTAAGATTGTCTGGCAGTCAGAAGTCCCAGCTCTTTTAGATTTATGCGCCCCTTGGGTGGCGAGCTAGACTTGTTTTTGAGGCAAGAGACGGTTCAGAGGTGCCTCTGCGTCCTGGCCCTGGTATTCCTTGGAAGTCACCGTTCCAGATACTTGCCGGGGCCAACCCCGCTTAGCTTCCGAGACCTGACGGGGTCGGGCTAGCCCGGGCCGTCCAGGTCAGGGTGGTGAGCTCCCGATTCCTCACAACGGCCCTGTAGGGTTGGCGAAATTTGCCCAGAATGCCGGTGGTCAGGTTAGAGGGCTGTGAGAGGGCAAGGCTTGTCCCAAGGTGGGCTGATGAACGGGTGGCTTGCCCAGTGGTGTGCAGCACCATGGATAATGTCCGTCTCCCCCCCGAAGGGTGCCAAGTATATATATTATATATTTGTATTTACAAATTCTACATCCCGCCTTTCTGCCCTTCCAAGATAGCAACAGTTGAAAACATCCACGATAAAATTCCAGCATAGAATCCTTTTTTGATAGCCACTCTTAGGAAGCCTGAAAAGCAGAACGTATATTATCGTCTAAGCAGAGCAACGCCTCCTGCCAAAATCGGACTGGTGCCAGAGGCACGCAAGACCGTCAGCAGGGAGCCCCCTGCGGGATCCAGCTGGTGGGGGTCCCTCGAGTCCAGCACAGCCTGTCTCACGCAGAGGCCGGCCAGGGGCTCTGGAGGGCCCAGCACACAGGGCACCAAGGCCTCCTGGCACGGGGATGCAGAGGTTTGCTGCCCTGTTCCCTCTAAGCTGAGTTAGTGTGAGCTAGCTCACAGTTTTTTAGCCTCCGGCTCACACATTTTTGTCTTGGCTCAGGAAGGAGGGCTCCAGAGCAGACTGATCTATGCAGCAGCCCAATCGCTCGCTCACAACTTTAATGCCAGGAGCTCACCAAGTAGGATTTTTTGTTCACAAGACTCCACAGCTTACAGGGCGTATTGGGAGGAAGTTGGCTTTAATCCCCATGGCCAGTGGCCCCCGCGGGGCGCCACCTCCGCCAAGCTCTCTAAGCTCCCGTTAAAGCCACCTGGCCATCATCCTCTTTTGCCATCGGACAGCAAGAAGGTATTCCAGGCATCCTTTTGGGGGGGGCACAAAGCTCATGGCCTCTGAGAGGGTCTCTCTGCAGCCGTGGTGGCAGGGCTTTGTACCCACGAGCAGGTGGGCAGGGAAGTTCCTGGCTGCTGTTCTGTTCTAGTCAGCCCCTTCGTCTTGGTCCTAGAACTGCCCCGGGGCAGTTACTGGCTGGGTGGGGAGGCCAAGTTCTTTGTGTGGCCGGTAAACTCAGAAATACGTAGCAGTGTTCTCCGCTGGTGGTAGGGGACAGCCTGTTTCTCGCAATGGAAAGTGGCATTTTTTCATAGGGCTGGTGCCATCTGCCTTCAGAAATGACCTTTGTTAATGGATTTCACTTATACCCCCCCTTCTCTCCAGAGGGGACACGAAGTGGATGACGTGGTTCTCTCCTCCTCCGCAGTATCCTCACCACAACCCTGTGGGGGTAGGTTAGGATGAGAGGGTGTCACTGGCCCCAGCCCCCCCCCTGTGAGATTCCATGGCAGAGCTGGGGATTCGAACCCAGAGTCTCCCAGATTCTAGCTCAGGGGTGGCCAAACGTGCTCAACGTGAGAGCCACATAGAATAAATGTCAGATGTTTGAGAGCAGCAAGACTTGAACAAATATTACATACATGTTATTATTGGAAAATATGCACATTTGCTTTTTATTAACATGAAATGAGACTGCCAAAAATAAAAACAAAAGGGGTAAAAAACAGATATTGATAATGATGTTTATTTGGTGGAAAGAATGAAAGAGGTAGAAGGAAAGAGATAAGAGAGAGAGAGAGAGAAACAAAGCAAATAGATGAGGGAGGGGGAGGAAGGAAGAGAGAGAGAAAGGAAGGGAGGGAGAAAGAGAAAGGAAGGTGAAAAGAAAGGAAGAGGCGGAAAGAAAGTAAATCAGTGGGGGATGGGAGGAAGGAAAGAAGGAGAAAAGAGAGAGACAGAGAGAGAGAGAGAGCCACCCTGCTGGGAGCCGCACAATATGTGGTTCCCAAGCCACAGTTTGGCCGCCCCTGTCCTGGCCCGACACGTTAACCACCCCACAGCCCTGGCCTTTGTGTGTTAAGATCAGTTTTGATTTTATTAATCCGGGCTGTTTTAAAAAGAGAAATGTATTACAGTGCAGCTGAAACCCTGAAGGAGACGTGATTTGTGATTTAAATAAAAATAGCTAGAGTCGTGTCAAGTAGCCCCTTGAAGGCCAGCCCAGTTTGGAGGGGGTGGGGGTCTGGGAGGGTCAAGGGCTCCCCTCGCCCAGGTGGGTGTGTCTGGTGGGAGGCGGCTCTGGCCCAGGAAAGCGCCGGCCCCAAAAACCTCGTGGGTCTCTCCGGCGCTCCGGGACTCGGATCTTCTTCTTCTCCCGCCAACCAACATGGCCACCCACGGAAACTGTCTTGAATTAAAATGTGGTTTTGTCCATCTTGCCCTAAGAATTAGGTCGGTGTCTGGGGGAGTTTCCTGCTTTGGCCGCTGCGTGATTTCTTAGTGGCCACAGGAAGACCCCCAACTGTGACGTGGCCTCTGTCAGTCTGTCTTGGAAGTCAGGCTAGTTGGAAGCGCATCTGGGAGAGAGGTGCACTGGGAGCACGCTGGACAGAGCAGCCGCGCTCCGTCGTTATTTTGCTGCTGCATTGGCCGCATGCCTGCCTCGGGGTGCAGTTCAGAGGGAGGGGTGTTTCCTGAGCCAGCACTCCGACCTGAGCCTCTTCTCCCTCTTCCTGGGATGTGAGCGGGGGGAGGGGGGAGGCCTTCTTGGTGGTGGTGCCGCCACAGCTGCAGAAGCCCCTCGGAGGCAGGGAGGGAGGGAGGGAGGCGCTCCCAGCTCCCCTTGCAAGCAGCAGGAGAGAGGGCGGCAGGGGCCTCGGATGGATCCTCCCATGGTGTGCCATTTCCTGTTTCTGTCTGTGCCTTTTTTGTGTTCTCTGGGGGCTGGGAAGGAGGGCCAGAAAGGTTTGGAGACCCAAACAGCTGCTGTGGATAAACAAGGCCTTTGCCTCGCGCAGCAGAAAGGGCGGGGGGGGGGACTCTGCCCCACGGCCCTTCTCCAGCTGCCCCCACCCCACCCCGCATTCTTCTCTGTAGCTTTGGGGGGAGGGGGAGAGAGAGAGGCCCCTCCCCCACGCCCTCCCTGCACGGGATATTTGATCTTCCAGCATCGGCCTTTGTCAACCGGAGATTCTGCCGCAGCTGTCGCAGTTGGAAAGCCCCAGGCAGCCGGCCGGCCGGCAGGGAATATATCAGGAGGGTGCCCCAAGGCGCCTGCAGCCGACTCCTGTCCTGGGTCTCTCCGGGCCTCCTTGGACCACTGTCAGTGGCTCTCTAGCGAGGGGAGGATCTTCCCCATCACCCGCAAGCCGAGCCTCCAGGCTGGTGACACTGCTGAGGACTGCGGCCACATGCCGAGCAGACCAGCTGCCCCGTTGCATCTGCCTCCTGCTGAGTCCCGCCCGTGGCCTGTTGCAGGCAGGCAGCCCAGCCCCTCTCCAGGGTCTCCGGCAGAGGCCTTGCGCATCGCCTGCCGCCTGGTCCATTTACTGAACTCCAAACTTGTCCTGAGCACAGCTTTGCTGCCCCTAAGTTATACATGAAGATGCATTATACCGAGTTGGACCTTTCTTGGGCCATAAGAACATCAGAAGAGCCCTGCTGGGCCAGACCAGGGAGGGTCCATCTAGTCCAGCCTCCCGTCTCACGGAGGGGCCAACCAGTTCCTCTGGAGGGCCAACAACAGGGCAGAGAGGCCGAGGCCTTTCCCCCAATAAGAACATGGGAAGAGCCCTGCTGGGTCAGACCAGGGAAGGTCCATCTAGTCCAGCCTCCTGTCTCACACGGTGGCCAGCCAGTTCCTCTGGAGGGCCAACAACAGGGCAGAGAGGCCGAGGCCTTCAGAAGAAGAGGAGATTGGATTTATACCCCACCCTTCGCTTGTCAAGGGAGTTTCAGAGTGGCTTACAAACTCCTTTCTCTTCCCCTCCCTACAACAGACATCCTGTGAGGTAAGTGGGGCTGAGAGAGCTCTTTGGAGGACTGCTCTTTCCAGAACAGCTCTGGCAGAACTATGGCTTACCCAAGGTCATCCAGCAGCTGCAAGTGGAGGAGTGGGGAATCAAACCCAGTTCTCCCAGGTTAGACTCCACGTGCTTAACCACTACACCAAACTAGCTCTCAATATCTGAAGAGCCCTGCTGGATCAGACCAGTGAGGGTCCATCTAGTCCAGCATCCTTTTCTCACACGGGGGCCAACCAGTTCCTCTGGACAGCCAACAACCTGGCAGAGAGGCCGAGGCCTTCCCCCGATGTTGCCTCCTGGCTCTGGGATTCAGAGGATCAATGCCTCTGAATGTGGAGGTTCCCCTCAGTCCCCAGGGCCAGTAGCCACTGATAAGCTCTCCTCCGTGAATCTATCTAATCCCCCTTTAAAGCCGTTTATTCCTGTGGCCATCACCACGTCCTCTGGCAGCAAAGTCCTGATTTTAATCACTCTCCTGAACCTACTGCCCATCAACTTCAAGGGATGCTCTCAAGTTCTCCTGTTTTGGTAGAGGGAGAAAAATTTCTGTTTGTCCACTCTCTCCTCCCCATTCATAATTTTGTGAACCTCTTTCATGTTCCCCCTTAGTCGTCTCTTCTCCAAACTGAAAAGCCCCAGAGACTCTGTCCCCTTTCTTCCTAGGGAAGGGGCTCCGACCCCCTCATCGTCTTGGTCGCCCTCCCCTGCACTCTTTCCAGATCTGCAATGTCTTCTTGGAGATATGGTGACCAGAACCATGTGCAGGATTCCAGATGAGGCCGCCCCATCGCTCTATACCGGGCACCATCATATTGGCTGCGGCCCGCTGGGTTGGCGCGTGCATGGGGCTCTCCACTGTGCCCCCAAGATCTCCCCCCACCCCCAGGCTCAGCAAATTCAGCCACCCTCAGCCTCTACTCAAAGTTGGGATATTTTTTGTCCCGGTGTGCATCGCCGCACACTTCCCAACATTGAATTTTGTCTACCACATTGTTGCCCCCTCATCCAATTAGTAAAGATCCTCTTGGAAATCTTCACAGTCAGCCTTGATTTTCACCATCATGAATTATTTTGTGTCATCTGCAAACTTGGCCTCTACACTGCTCACCCTAGACTCCAGAACACTGATGGGTAAATTAAATAGTACCGACCCCGAAACCGATCCTTGTGGGACCCCACCGCTGACTTCCCTCCGCTGTGAGAAGTGTCCCTTGGTTCCCGCTCTTTGCTTCCTTTCATTTCACCAGTTTTTAATCCACGAAAGAACTCACCCTCTTATTCCATGACTACTACGTTTTCTCAGGAGTCTTTGGCAAAGTACCTTGTCAAAAGCCTTCTGAAAGTCCAGGCCTATAATGTCTACCGGGGGTCACCGTTGTCTACATGCTAGTTCACTTTCCCAAAGAACTCCAAAAGGTGGGTGAGGCGCGACTTCCTTTTCCAGAAGCCATGCTGGTTTCCCCTCAGCAGGCTTTCATCCCTCTAAGTGCTTAAGAAGTCTGTCTGTCTGTCTATCTCCATATATATCCAAAATGTCAGTATAACAAATAAACAGAACAGCAATTGCAGCAACTCATATAACAATAATCAACTATGAAAGTATTAAAATATGGTAACTTTTAAACGTGACTAAACAAAAATTGTTTAATCAAGTTATTGCAATACTAATGCTCTGTTGTTAAATAACGAACATTGAGCATACTTTTTTCTTTATAACCTTGAGCTCTTTGATGCTTGCACTTTCGAAAATAAACGAGGTCTCGATAATATGGATTTTTCAGGGATCATTTCCCTTGCTGGTCAGTATTCCACTACAGGGAACCAGAAGGCTTGGTCTGTGTCCAGGAATTCTGTCCTTGACTACCATTTCTGCTGATCGGCCTGGGACAGATCTTAGACTCATGGGCCTGTAAGCGCCTGCTTCCCCCCTGGATCCCTTTCTAAAAATTGGGGTGGCATTTGCCGCTCTCCAGCCTTCTGGTGCTGTGGCTGAATTTAGTGACAGGCTTCCACGGGCAGGCCAGTGGATCGGCTGTGTCACATTTTAGTTCCCTGAGAACTCCCGGGTGCGGTGCCCTCATGGAGACTTCTCTGTATTTAATTTCCTCAGCAGAGCTCAAGCTTCATCTCTGCTCCCCTCAATGTGGCCCAGTTCTTCAGACTCCCTCCCGGAAAATAGGGCCACGACATGGGCACACCCCCACGCTTTCCACAGCGAACACAGAAGCAAAATAATCCATTGAGCTGCTCTGTCATCCCCCTGTCCTTGAAGGGTCAGAGTTAATGCTCCCTCCTCTGCTGCCTGGCAGTGGCTGTCTGAGGTTTCCGGCTCATCCCCTAAGGGAGCCAGCTTGGTGTTGTGGTTAGGAACATGGACTCTAATCTGGGAGAACCGGGTTTGATTCCCCACTCCTCCACATGCAGCTGCTGGTGTGACCTTGGGTTAGTCACAAGTTCTCTCAAGGGCAGTTCTCTCGGAGCTCTCTCCGCCCCACCAACTTCCCAGGGTGTCTGTTGTGGGGAAGGGAAGGGAGGCTGTAAGCCGCTCTGAGACACCTTTGGGCAGTGAAGGGCGGGGGATAAATCCAATCTCCTCCTCCTTCTAATCTCTGTTTATTTAACCTGGGGGGGGGTCATTGAACCTCGGATCTTCTGCCTCTGATGGCGACACTCTGCCACTGAGCCAGGGGCTGTCCTCAGAGCACCGGGAGCTGAATCTTGAAGCTGGTGGGCACGGCTTGTCCAAGGGGCCCTGGCCTTCAGCAGCGCCCGTCTGCCTCCCTCTCCCTGCCATGCTCAGAGGTTGCCGCAGGGAGCCCTTTTCAGGGCCAGGGGGTGCCTGATCTTCGGCATCTGCTCTTGGATCTCCTTAGGGGGTGTCTGTTTGGGGGGGAGGGTGTTTGGGGGGGAGATCAGGGACCACAGCTGGGGGAGTCCAACAACTTTCAGAGCCTTCCCCCCCCCGTGGTAGAAGCAATGGGGAGTTCAGGGTGAGCACAGTGCAGTGCCACGGCCCTGATCCAGCCAGCGCGCTCTCCCCCCATAGCTGTTTAGCTGTGATGGTATCATTTGTTTCGTTAACGTGCCACGTTGGGGTGGCAGCAGTGGTCCTTCTTGGGAGGGGTGGTTGAATCCTTCCCGGCATGCTGCCGTCTTGATTAAGATCTCCCCCATCCCTTCCCCTGCTCAGCTGCTGAAGCCCCCGGGAGCAGAAAGCACTGCTCTGTGCTTGGTGGGGGCGGGGAAGAGCCTGGGAGGCGGCAGGGCTCTGAAGTCCAGCGGCTCCGCTGCAGTCAAGACAAGCAACCGCCTGTCACTCCCAGGGAGGAAGAGGCCAGGAGGCTGGGCCGTGGAACTCCAGCAGGAAAACACCCAGAGTTCAGGGAGAGGACTCTGGGAAGCTCTAATGTCTGGCAAGTGTGCAGAGAAACACACACACATGCAGAGTGGCCTGGGAATGCCTTGTGCGCGTGGCGTGGTGGTGGTCGCATGTGTGCTGCTTTTTCAGCCTCTTAGCCTTTGGTGGTGTGAGTGACGCCAGGGGGACTTTTTTTTTGACAGTTCCCTCCTTCAGCTTGGCTTTGCGCCGTGGGCCATATCAAATGCTCCCCCTATGCTGAACAAATTTCCCCCTCTCTCCTGCTGTTCATTACTCTCAATTCCAGATCTTGCCTTTTACCACTCAGATGTTCGGCCAGGTTTCAGATTTTGTGTCAGAAATCACCACTAAATTCTTCAAATGATCAGATTTACAAATTCCAGTTTTCCTGTTGAAGTACCGGCTGGCGGACTTCCTGGTGGCACCTGGGTGTGACACAGATTGTTCAGCTGCCTGGGCCATTGGCCTGTTCCAGCGTGGCTTCCGCTATGTTCTTGTCGCTGAACAGACTTTTTATCTATCTATATCTATATCTATCTATATCTATATATTTTATTTATAACTTTCAACATTATAACAATAATAAACAAGAATAAATATTTCAAAAATACAATAATATAGCTTTGATTAAATTTTCTAGATGGTAGGTAAAGGTTTTAGAGCAACAGTTAAATATTTATAAAACAAACATAATTATGAAATGTAATAATAATTCTAACAGAACATCATAACTTGCATAAACATCAAGTCAGGGTAAAAGATTAGGTTAGAATACCGCTATGATTTCTTTATAGCTTTGAGGTATTGAAGAGGTAGGAAGAATGGAATTCCCAAAAGAAGCCTCAATGACAGGGAGCCGTTTAGAATAAAAGAGAGATTGGGATTTATAGCTGTTGTTAGGAGGGATGGTGGCTGTGATCTTCTCCACAGCATCTGGCTCCCCGACTTTAACATACCATCGGTGTAGTGTAAGAGGACTGGAACTCTCCTGAACAGGCTTGAAACTAAGGGCTGCCGCTGCCTGCGTCCCAGTTAGGAGCTCCCCATGCACCCCCCGCCTTGCCCCCTTCTGGTGTGGCCCGTGGGCCGGCCAGGCCGGTGGCTGCATGGCTTCAGCTCCCGGCCCCGTGCTGGGCTTGCTGCCGAGAGCTCTTTTCAGCTGGCCCTGAGATGCTCCGGCTTGTCAGGGCTGGTCTGGGAAGTGTCTGGAGCTCCCTCTGTGTACACATCCATTCATTCCTCTTAAAATATTTATATGCCTCTTTCTCCCAAGCAATTCAGGACCCAAGATGGGTAGCAACAGTGTACAACCAATGAGATGTTAAAAATTAACCTTGAGGCAGCCAATATAGCCGGAGCATGCCTGCCACACCCATTCCGCAGTCACTCCATCAAGCTCCTGGTTACCAGCTATGGGGGGGGGCGCCTTTGTGGCCTCGGTCCCTCCCATCTGCAGGGCCGCCTCTCTCCTGCTCTGCTCCTCTGCGGCGGCAGCGCTGCCCCCCCCCCATCTGAGCAAAGCCCTTCTGAAGGTGGCGTCCTGCAAAGGGGGGGAGCAGCAGCTGCCCCCTCCGCATGCCTTTCGGTGGTTCTGCAGGGCATGCGAAAGAGGCATGCTCCGGGGGAGGACATTTTAGTCCAAGGATTCGGACTGCTGGGCCGTGGTGCAGTCCGGGAGGAAGGGAAGAGGGCTGTGGCCTGTTGCAATGTTTGCTCAGAGTGTGCCGCCTTGTTTTTACTGCCCTGACTCAAATGTTTACTTAAAATGCGTAAAAGTTGTCTTCGTCTTGACTACTTTTTATTGGTTGGGGGGAAAGGATATCAAAAGCAGTGGCCCCCCTTTTTGGCACACGTGACTGTCTGTTGGACCCGAACCCAGGCAGCCCGCCTTTGACCTAGACCTTCCCTCCTGTCTTTAATTGGGCAGTCTTGCCATTTTCAGATGCTTTTCGCACCTGGGCCCAGACACATTCTGTCTATTGACCCTTCGAGGCTGTTCTGTTTTGGGTGTCTGGACTCTCTGTCTTTGGCACGTCCAGCTGACGGGCCGGCCCAGCCCTGGGTCCCGTGTGCAGAAGTGCTCGGCAGGCCCTCCCCGCTCCGGCTCTGGCCGCATCTGTGACCATCTGCCTGTCCTGTCCCAGAGGCACTGGGAGCCTCCTCTCCCTCCAGGAGCAGGCCTGGTCCTCTTGGAAGGCCACCCCAACGAGAGGCTTTTCTGGTAATGGGCGGGGAGCGGGGCCGTGGGGGCTCAGGAGGGAGGGCCGCTGCTTGGCGTGCCGAAGGCCCCCGGCTCAGTCCCTGGCAAAAAAACCACCCCCCACCCCCGTGAAAAGGAAGACCAGGCGGGAGGCGATGGGGACGGCCTCTCTCTGCCTGAGACCCTGGAGGGCCACACTGCTGGTCTGAGGAGGCAGGGCAACTTTGGTGGGCCCAGGGTCCCATTCAGCCCAAGAGCCGCTCCCGGTGCTCAGCTCTCCTCCGCCCCTTCTTCACTCCCTCCTTGTGCTCCCTGAGGTGGGCGGGCCGCTGCTTTCCAACGGCTCACGGATCTCCCTCGGAGGGCCTGGCTTCTCCTCCAGGACAGCTCGGAAAGCTCTGGGGTGGGGGTGGGGGCTCTGTGTCAAGAAGACGCCATTTGACCCTGGAGGACCCTTCTGACTCGATGATCCCATGAAGTCCAGATATTTATTTTATTCACTTACAAAATCCATACCCTGCTTTTCTGCCCTCACGAGGGGCACCGTTCTTTTAATGGTGTTTTGTTATAACACCGTTGAACTCCTCCCCCAAACATATCTCATTAAAACAAGTTTTGAAAGAGTTTAAAAACAAGCTTAAAATACCTATAAAATAGTTAGAATGCATTAAAAAACGTAAAACGCATTGGTCGGGGAACAGGGACCAGTGCAGGCCTGCTGAACGCAGCAAAAAAGCCTCCACCCACTTTGGGGGGGGGGAAGACAGCAGCAGAAGGGGGCGGATGAATCCCCCTGGGGAGGGGGGTGGGAGAGCCCCAGAGATCTGCTGCCAGGACCGACCAAGAGGCCCCCCTTCCTCCCGGGTTGCCACTTGCCTAATCCTGGGGGCGGGGGCACCCGAAGCCGGGCCTCCGGAGACGACAACTGCAGTGGTTGGGAAGGGCTCCTGAGGGAGCAGGCAGGTCCTTCAGGTGTGCTGGTCGTCCCCCCCCGCAAGCCAGATGTGCCTGGAGAGGGCAGACTTCCCTGGGCAGGTGCCTTGCTGGCTCCCCCCCCGCCCCCCCGAGCAAGTTCTGCCCTTTGGCCTGTTTGGAAACTTGCCCCTTCCGGTGGGGACGGCAGGGAGGTGGACTTCCGTGCCCGCTCCCACCTGGGGTCTCCCCATGGCGGTTCCTCACGGTGGTCTCAGCAGCAGTGCCCCCCCTAAGCCGGGGAGTCTTGGGAGCAAGAATTTTACTTCGCAAGCGACCAGCATTAAAGTCCTGAGCGAGCGATTTGGCCGCTGCGCACATTAGTTTGCTCTGGAGCCCTCCTCCCTGAGCGGAGACAAAAACATGTGAGCTGGAGGCTAAAAAAACTAGCTCACACCAACTCAGCTTAGAGGGAACAGCAGCCTCCCTGGGCGAGAGGCGAGGCACCACTGCAGGGCCCCCCCCCCCTTCCCGTGCGGGCTGGCCGGCCGTTCTCCCTCTGGGCAGATGCAGGAGTGGGGGGGGGCTGCTTCGTCTGCTGCTGCTCGTCTCCCCCGTCCTTTCCAGCATGGCTGCCGACGCCTGCGTGTGGGGGTGCGCATGGACGCAGAGACGGCTGCTGGGTGGCTCCACAGAGCATGTGTCGGGGGTCGGGGGCTGGTGGGGGTGCCTCCGCACAGGGGGGGGGTGGCGAGCCTCGGGGCATGGGGCCTGCAGCACACGGGGGAGAGCGGCCACAGTGCTGCCCCGGCTGGCCGAGGCCTGCTGGTCCTCCCGAGCCTCTGCTGCGCTCTGAGGCCCTGAGGTTTTGGGAGGCCCGCCGCTCAGAGCTGGCTGCAGCCCCGGCGTGGGCGATCCGTGCCAGGGAAGGAGCCGCCCCCTCTTTCCTGTAACCGGAGCTGCCCGCTGGGGCCCTCTCTTTCCAGTTAGGCCGCCAGGCAGGCAGGCAGGCAGGCAGGCAGAAGAAGGTGCTGGAATCCAGGAACCTGCACATTCTTTCGGTACAGCCGCAAACCCAAACATGTTTTTGTGCCGTGTCTGGCAGAGTGGCTGTGAGGGCGGGGGGGGGGTGTCTCTCCCTGCAGCTCATGCCCAGCGCTGCATCCCGTGTGGCCCCCCCACAGGGGTGAAGCCCCCTTGCCAGAGGCCTTTGTGGCGTTGGGGGGAGGCCGGGGGGGGGGACGCTGTGGAGCCCAGAGCAGCCAGCGGAGGTGTGGTGGCCGCCTGTCCCCCTCCCCACCCCATCAACACGTGGGCATGCCGATGAGTCCAGACCCCGCTGAGCCAAAGGGGACCGTGGGCCGAGGCCGAGCGTGGCTCTGGGTGCGGAGGGAAAGGGAGCAGCCGGGACTGTGTCATGGTCAGCCTGAGACCCTCCCAGCATTTTAGGCTTGGGGGGGGGAGAGTTTTCCCCGTTAGGGGAGGGGGTGTTGCCCCCAAGCGCAGGGCCTGTTGCTTGCAGCCTCTGGGGGAGGGGTCTGCCTTCTCAGGGCCGGGGGCTCTCGCGACCTGCTGGTCAGTCCTGGGCGTGGGAAGCGACCCTGCGCGGCCTTTGCAGCAATAAGCCGTGGCCTGAGCCCACCCTTGGGAGGAGGCACACAGCACTGGCCGGGAGCAGGGAGGAGGAGGAGGCTGTGCAGGCCCATGCTTCCTCCCAGGAGGATGTGGCCGCCCTGAAGCTAAGAACCAGCATGGCGTGGTAGTGGCGGCAGTTAGAGTGCGCTGGGCAAGGGTCAGGTTTGCACCCCCACCACTCTGCCACGGAAACTCGCCAGGTGACCTGGGGACAGCCACACACCCCTCCGCTTGACCTACCTCGCAGGGCTCCTGTTCTGAGGAAGGAAGAGGAGCAACTCTATGAATCAATGACCGGCAAAACATCCTCTTGTTGTTAACAGTTCTGCTGAAGTCTTGCAAACTGAGACAGTAGCGAGAGTAGGAGCAAAAGTCAACGTTAGTGCTGGATTGGAAGGGACTGTGTCTTCCTAACAGTCTGCATGATGATATTACAAAACACCCTCTGCTTTATTATGATAATACCCAGCTGGAAATACATTCAGTACGTTAAAGGTACAGAGGTAAGACAGCAGTAATTAGATCAGGACAGAAAGCTACCGTGTGTCATTTCCGTGTCTTTGTACAAGAGAGTGCGTCCACAGTGGAAAGAGGCACCCTGGGTCGACACTTTCATATTTTGCATGGTTCATATTATTGATGGATCGTGAACCTTACATTTGCAAGCACACACTGGTCATGGGATTCCTGTGGAATCTGTTCTTCTGCTTTTAATCTGGTTGTGTCGTTAAGAAGAGCGCCATTCGCACTTGTCCTCTGCTCTTCCCCAGTGGCTAGGCTGGACGGTGAAGAAAGCTGATGGGAAGAAGATCGATCCATTTGAAATGGGGTGTTGGAGGAGAGTTTGACAGATGCCGTGGGCCAGTGCTCCCTCTAAGCGGTGGAGTCTTGTGAGCAAAAATTCTCCTTTGCGAGCCACTGGCATTAAAGTTGTGAGCAAGCAATGTGGCTACTGCATAAATTAGTTTCCTCTGGAGCCATCCTTCATGAGCTGAGACAAAAATGTGTGAGCCGGAGGCTGAAAAACTGTGAGCTAGCTCATGCTAACTCAGCTTAGAGGGAACACTGCCGTGGACTGCCCAAAAGACCGACCAGTGGGTTCTGGTTCAAATCAAGGCTGAAGTCTCTTCGATAGCCAAAAGGACTAAACCGCGGCTATCATACTACTTTAGTTCCATTATGAGAAGAGAAGACAAAGGTCGCCGGAAAAGACGGTAAGGATAGGAAAGGTTGGAGTGACTCCGCCAAGGAAGCTGTGCGACCCGCAGTTTGCGAGACCGGAGAGCAGCTGTTAATGACAGGACATTTTAGGAGGACATTAATTCACAGGGTCGCCATAAGACACACCGCCTAGTCTTATTATCTCAAGGTGCCGTGTTATCCTGAACCAAAGACTCCCAACCCAGTTGGCCACTATTCTGCCTTTTATACCTGTCCGGTCATGCCGTGTTTCCGAGGCCCTTCCTTCTGGCGTTCATTGTACCTGACCCCCCCTCTATGTGGCCTCTGTCTGTGTGGTTTCTCCTCAGTCGTCTACATCTGTGGCCCGCTGGAGATGCTGCACCAGATCATGCGCCTGGCCCAGTGTGAGAGCATGACCAACGGCGACTACGTCTTCTTCTACGTGGACGTCTTTGGGGAAAGCCTGCGGGCCGAGGGGCATCGGGAGGCGGCCAAGCCCTGGCAGAGTAAAGACAGCCCAGATCCAAGTGGCCTCCGGGAGGCCTTCCAGGTGAGACCACCACTGTGGCATTAGCCTGGGGGGGGGAAGGGGGGAGACCGGCAGAGGAGAAGCCTCCCCCAAAGCTGCCGCCCTCCCTGGATGTATTGCAGTGCCGGCTTGGGGTGTGTGTGGGATGCTTAGACGCTCCACATTTAACATGCTGAGCCACAGCTCAGCCCCAGAAGATGTGAAGCAGTCACAAGAAGAGGAGACTGGGTTTATACCCCTTGCCCTTCACTCGGAGTCTCAGAGCGGCTGACAAACTCCCTTTCCCTTCCTCTCCTGACAACAGACACCCTGGGAGGTAGGTGGGGCTGAGAGAGCTCTGACAGAAACTGCTCTTTTTCAAGGACAGCTCTTGTCAGAACTACGGCTTGCCCAAGGTCATCCAGCAGGTGCAAGTGGAGAATCAAACACGATTCTCCCAGATTAGAGTTCGCGCACTCAACCACTACACCAGTCTGCCTCGCGAGAGCAGCAGTGACTCTGAGTAAGTGCAGAGGGCCTTTCCCTGAGGACGGAGCAAGCCCCGCTGGGCCCCGCGCACCTGCCCGTGTGGGACGGAGGCCTCCTTGGTGAGTCGGGACTGAGCTGTGGTGCCTCCTCTGCTGGGCAGAGTGACCTCCAGGCTGGGGCACTGGGTGCGGGGTCTGCCTCCCTCCCTCCCTCCAGTGGGAGTGGTGGAGCCGAGTGCGGCCAGTGTCATGCCTCCCTCGGCCCAAGGAGGGGGAGGTACGTGGATCTGGGCTTTGGGGCAGGGGGGAGCTGCTCCCTGCTGTCCTGCAAGAGTCCTGCTTGGGTGGAAACCTGAGCTGCCAAAACTGCTTGAGTGTCTCCAGGAACAGCCGGCGCCTGCCCCGAGAGAGCCCCTGCAGAGCTGGACTGTGGCTCCCTCTGGCCACGGGGTGGGCTGCTTCTTCGCTGTCAGCCACAGCTCCTGATTTGGTGGCTAAGTGCACGGGCTCTAATCAGGGAAAACTCCACACCTCCACTCGTATCTGGCTGGATGACCTTGGGCAAGCCATAGTTCTGTCAGCTGTTCTCTCAAGGGCAGTTTCTGCCAGAGTTCTCTCAGCCCCGCCTACCTCACAGGGTGCCTGTTGTGGGGAGGGGAAGGGAAGGGAGTTTGTACGCTGCTCTGAGACTCCCAAGTGAAGGGCGGGGTATAAATCCAACCTCCTCTTCTCCCCTGCGTGAGGTGCTGCTTGTGCTGTGATGGGCAGAGAGGAGGGCAAGGCTGTGGGTGGGTGGCGGTGGCGATGTCTTTGCAGGAGCAGATTTTGAGAAGGGGCTGCGAAGTGGAGCGGGCGTGGCGGTGGTGCTGGGAGGGAGCAAACAGCCCCGGCACAGGTGGAGGAGGAGGGGGGGGCTGCAGGGAGGCCGCTGGCTTCCAGGTTGCTGTGGCTGAGCCAGCGGGGACGCGAGCCCTCGAGGTCGAGGCCTCGGGGAGGCAGAAGGCAGGCCAGGTCGGAGGAGGCCGAGGCAGAGGTCGGCCAGGCCTTAGGCCTGAGAGAAGAGAGGAGGGCGAAGCGGGACTTCTCCTCAGTTCTTGTCACCCGATCCCCCCCTCCAAAAAAAGGGATACTGTGGAGCAGGAGAATGTACGGACTAGGTTGGCCAAGGTGACTAAGGGTTTGGAGCACCTTCCTTAGGAAGACCGTCTGTCAGCACCCTTGGGAAGAAAAGTGTGCATGACGCTTTCGGTAGCTCTGGTCAGGAGGAGTCGGGGTGAATCTGCATTCCCTGGGCGCCTGTGCTTAAAAGTCCAAGAACACTTCCTATAGCATCTGATTCTTCTCCCATATTTGAAAGACCTGATCATCAACCTGCCTTAGCAGTAGCCCGAGTTTATATGTCCCGGTGTGCATGTAGACAATAATTTGACCCCCGAGCAAGGCCTTGGAGGACAGTAACACGTTTGGTCCTGTTTTAATGTGATTCAAGGTTATCACCCAAGAAACATTGCATTTTTGTTCCTGTTTTATTGGTTGAAGCCAGTTTGGTGTAGTGGTGAAGTGCACGGACTCCAATCTGGGAGAACCGGGTTTGATTCCCCTCTCCTCCACGTGCAGCTGCTAGATGACCTTGGGCAAGCCATAGTTCTGTCAGAGCTGTTCTCTCAAGGACAGGCCTCGAAAGGGCTCTCTCAGTCCCGCCTCCCTCCCAGGGTGTCTGTTGTGGTGAGGGGGGGGGAAAGGAGTTCGCAAGCCGCTCTGAGACTCTGAGTGAGGGGCAGGGGGTATAAATCCAATCTCTTCTCTTCCCTCTTCTCTTAACCTAGAGATAGTGAATTGAATCACGCTTACATAGATTCAGGCCATCTTAGACCAAATATTTGCTGCTCCAAGGGCAGAATGTGCCTGTGTTTTAAAAGTAGGGTTTTAGTGCACTTTCTTTAATCCATATATACTTTACTTAATCCATCTCTCATCATTTTCTCTCACCCAACCTCCGGGAACCCAGCTTTGTTGTTCCTTTGGGTTGGGTGTCCCCCCCTTCTGGTTTGGTTGAGGAAAGGGAGCCTCTGCATTCAGAGGCAGCAGACCTCCCCGAAACCAGCTCCCGGAGGCCTCCGCGCCCGGCTTGTCCACTTTCCAAGGGCCTCTGGTTGGCCGCTGTGTGGACAGGATGTGGGGCCAGACGGCAGCTCCCTGGTTTGATCTCATCTTCTCTCCAAAGCCCTCCTTTGGGGCGGGAGGCTCAGCCCCGATACGATCCCGCAACGTTTCCCTCTCGTTTCAGACGGTGCTGGTGATCACGTACCATGAGCCCCAAACCCCCGAGTACCAGCACTTCCAGAACCAGCTGATCCTGCGTGCCCGGACAGAGTTTGGCGTGGAGCTCAACGCCTCGCTGGTAAAAGCCTCGCCTGCCTGCTTGCCTTCTTCCCCTGCTTCCCCGGCCCCTTTGGGCAGGTGGAGTCCGGAGCCTCTGGTGGGAAGTGCAAGGAGGGAGAGAAGCCAGCATTCGGGGCAAGAATCCTTTCCCTCGCTGCCGCTGGGAGCCTGCCTCATGGCACCGATTCCCAGGGTGGGGATTACAGACCGCAGCCCTGTCTTTGCCCCAGAGGTTGCCTTCATGCGACCCAATGAAAATGCTCCCTCGACATTTGACCTGGCCGGAGGGTTGCCTGGCTGGTGGTTCTGCTCCCTTCTTCTTCTTCCCGCTGGGCCTTCTCCAGGCCTTTCCTGGATGTCCTTCCGCCTGCCCGTCCTGTCTGTGCCCCGTGCATGATCCCAAAGGGGCTGCCGGCCCTCCCTCCCGGTCCCGAAGGGCTGCCTTTGTGGAGAGTGGCTCGTGCTCTAGCCCCTGTCGGAGGAGATGCAGGGAGCAGGCGCTCCTCCCCGCCCGGTCTCTGCGTGCCTGCATGGGTGCCTGTGTGCACGGGCCTGCTCCCTAGTATCACGGCTGGCTGGGCGGAGAGACGGGGGGTGGAAGTGCCCCGCCCTCCCTCTCTGGGTGGTGCTCCTGGAGTCTCTGCTCCCGGGATGTGCTGGGCGGGCTGCCGTGTGCCTTGCCCTTGCCACCCCTGGGCCTGGATGGCTGCAGCGCCTTCTGCCTGGGTCTGGCTGCTTCTATTGAGTGCCTGATGTGACCGGGGTCCAAAATGCGGCAGCTGGAATGCACACTGATGCCGGCCACAGAGAGCACGTCGCTCTGGCTCTCCAGCTGTGTCCTTCCTGAGCCTAGCTGAGCCCTGGAGGCCACATTGCAGCCCCCGCCCTGGGCCCTGCCTCCGGAGCCCTGGCTGGCCTGCTTTCCCAGGCCCCCTTATCCTCTCTCCGGCTGTTGGCTGCCGCCGCCAGCCCTCTCCGGCTGAGTCCGCGCTGTCCGAAGAGAAAGGAGGTTCTGGGGCCTTGGCAGGCTGGCTCGGGGGGCTCCCGTCTCTGCTCGGGCGGCTCTGGTGCCTGGCGGTCCAGGAGGCCTTCCCTTCCCTTCCTTCTAAGGCGCTTCGGGAGGACCCTCCCTGCCCTGGGAAGTGGAGTCCGCTCTGCCGCGTGGCGTGGGCCCCCCTCTGCTCATTTGCTGCGCCCGTCCGTTGCACCGGGTTCCTCGGAGAAAGGGTGGGTCTCTGAACGGGGCTCTGGGGCCTCCTTCCTCTGCGCTGGCCGAGGGGCCCGCCTTCCTTCCCAAGAGCCAGGCCATCTCAGGGGGGGGGGGCGGTGCACAGCCCCTCTGGGATCCAGCCACATCACGCGCCAGATGGACTCTGGGAGGGTGGGGAAGCAGGAAGCTCCCTCATACAGACAGACAGACAGGCGCCAGCTGTGACTTTGGCACGTCCCCCAGGCTGGCCGCTCAAGCTGTCGCTGCCTGCCGGGGGGGGGGGGGCTTGCAGCCGCTTGTGAGTCCCCCGAGGCACACCGCCCCCAGCTGAGGAAAGGGACCTGCAAGGATGAGCAGATGGGGGGGGGGAGATGCCCCAGGGCCAGCCCCTGCCCTTCGCAGGTGGCACGGAGTCTGCCCTTGGCACACATGGCGCACTCTGCTGCCAACCAGCCACGCCGCTGAGTTACAGTCACAAGATATGCAATCACCCCAATTATTTCCCCCCCCCCTCAAGTTTCTCTGTGGCTAGGGGGGGCTGCAGCCCCCTGGCTCAGAGGTGGGGTCCTGCCAGTCCCCCAAGGAGCTACTCTCCTTCAGCAGTGGCCTCCGCGTCCAGCGGCTGAACTGCCTGCCAGCTGGCCTGCCTGGCATCTCTTGGAAGGAGGGCGGTTGGGCCATCCCCAGAGGAGGGGGGGCAGCTCTACTTTCTGGCCTGGGGGGAAGCATTGGGAGGCAGTCTAGGGAGAGGGGTGTCACAGCAGAGGCCGAGTGGGCGTCTGACGTGGGAAAGGAAGTTGGGCCTGTGATAGGGATCAGCTGTCCGCCCAGGGGAGGCTGGGGGGTGGGGTGGAGTGGGGGGCCGTCGGCCTGGAAGAAGGGCGGAGATCTCTCCAGTTGCATGGGGGGGGAGTGGGAGAGAGGGGCAACGTCCCTGAAGGACTCCCCCCCTGGAGGGTGGGCTGGGGATGTCAGGGCAACCCCCGCTCCAGGTGTGGGGGAGGGGCTGGCCCCTCTCAGTGGTCAGCTGGAATTAGCGTCACAGGGGGGCAGGGGGGCGGTTGGTATCTGGGAGACCCCTGAGGGTGTCCAGGGGCTCCCCGAAGAGGCAGGGAATGGCAAACCGCCTGGTCCCTGGCGGTGATGGTGGGCGGGCGGGCCGCACCAGAGACGGGCTCAGGGAGGGCCGTGCAGCTGGCTGGGTGTCCCCGGGCTTGTCACTCTCCCGCAGCCTAACCGGCCTCAGAGGGTTGTTGTGTGGATAACATGGGGCATCCCTCCTGAGTTTCTTGGCTGAAAAGCACAGCCAAAGGTGAGAAATCTGCAGGGACCAAGGAGCGCCTTCCTCCGGACAGTCCGGGCATGGGCCCCTCGCTCCCCAGGTGGTGCGTTGGCATCCCGAGGGCAGGGCGGCAGCCACGGTAGGCCAAAGCCATGGGTGGGTCCCGGGTGAGCCGTCCCTCCCAGTGCCTGTGAAGAATTAGGGCAGTGGGCCGCAAGGCTCCAGCCCCTAACTCGCATTCCTTGGACGGGCTGCCAGGGCTGGGCTTGCCCAGTGCAGGGAACGGGGCTCCGCCAGAGAAGGAGGCACCGCGTGTCCCCTGCCGTGGCCAGAGTGAGCCCAGGAGAAGCCGTTGGTCTGGAGTTACCCGTGGCCCTTCTGTCTACCGGGCAGTTTGTGAGGGATCTTTGCAGGGCCCCCCCCCCATGGGGACACTGTGGGATGCCCCGTCAGCCCAGCTGGGCCTCAGTGCTCCCCCCGGGGGTGAGGACGGGCTTCAGGGGCAAGGCAGAGGCTGAGCACGGGGAGGGCAGGTGGGCATGGGAGGGTGCCCCTTGACCTCTCTCCTCCTGTCCCGCCAACGCAGAAGAACTTGGTGGCCGGCTGCTTCCACGACGGGCTCCTCCTCTATGCCGCCGTGCTGAACGAGACGCTGCGCGAAGGCGGGACCAAGCGCGACTCCAGCCGCATCCTCCAAAAGATGAAGGGCCGGAAATTCCAGGGTACTGGGCACGCGGGGGGGGGGAACGGCCGGCGGGGGCCGACTTGGTTGCTGCCCAGCGGGGGGGGCCCTGCTGGGCTGAACCCGCCGGATAGCCTGGGCTGAGGTTCACCAAGGCCGGAGGAAGCCGGAGAGGGTGGCGGAAGGGGGATCTGGCTGGACGGAGGAGGGGCTCTGGCCCGGGGGAACCGGGTGGCCCCAGCTGCTTCTCCTCCCCGCTGATGATGAGGCGTGCGCGGCAGCTGGCACCAGCGGCCTCCTAGGAACGGTGTGCTTCTCCCCCTCCCTGACCAGGCGTCACTGGGACTGTGAGCATGGACCACAACAACGACCGTGAAACGGATTTCGACATGTGGGCCATGGCGAATGTGGAGACTGGAGAATACCAGGTGGGGGGAAGGGCAAGGGGCCCGCCCGGGGGGAGGGAGGGATGGAGGGAGGGAGGGAGGGGTCCCCAAGGCGGGCCCACAGAGAATCCCGGGTCGGCTTCAGGGAGGTCAGAGGGGTGAGGCCTGGACGCCCCCCCCCCATCCTTGCTCCATCTGTCCCTGGACTGGTTGTGTGGCAGCTGCGTCAGGTGAGGGAGAGGGTTAGGGCGAGGGGCAGTCTGGCTCCAGGACCCGCATCCTGCCCGCTGGGGGAGCTGGAGGAATGTGCTGCCGGGAGGGGTCGTGGCGGCCAGGAGCAGCAATGGCTCTGGAAGGGGGCTGGACAGAGGCAGGGAGGAGAGGCCTCATCAGGGGCTGCCAGCAGCGGAGACTCAAGGGGACCGCCACGCTCCAAGGCGACCGGCCAGCCTCCAAATCCCAGGGCCAAGAGGCAACGCCAGGGGAAGGCCTCGCCCCCTCTGCCCTCTTGTCGGCCCTCCGGAGGAACTGGTGGAGTCCCCTGTGTGAGGCAGGATGTGCTGGACTGGAGGGACCCTCCCTGGTCTGACCCAGCCGGGCTCTTCTGGTGCCCTTCTCAGGGGAAGCCCTCGGCCCCTCTGCCTAGTTTGTCTGGCCCTCCAGAAGGACTGGCTGGCCTCCTGCGTGAGACGGGACACGGGAGGAGGTGGGGCACTGGCCAGATGTCCTTTCTTCCCCCAGGTGGTGGGCCATTATGTGGGAGCGGAGAAGCAGATGAACTGGCTGGGGCCCATCCCCTGGAAGAAGGGGGGCCTCCTCTCGACAACCCGCCCTGTGTCTTTGACGTGGATGACCCCACCTGTGATAAAAGTGGGTGTGCCCAGCGGCCTCCCCCCCCCGTCCTCTAACCCTAACCCCAGGGTTTGGGGGGGGGGTCTGCCCAGACCTTGTCCCGCTGTTTCCGTCAGGGCTTAAGCCTCGGCCCCTTCCCGGGTGAGCCTGGAGGCTGCCTCCTCCACCCTCCGGCCTCTGTCCCCCCACCGCCTGCTGCCGCCCCCCCCCCCGTGCCCTCCTGGCCCCTTCCGCCCACTGGGGTCCCTGGCGCAGCCACTGGGAGGCATTTGTCTCTGGAGCAAGTCCCCTGTCGGCGGATGTGGGTGGCAAGCAAAGGGCGGCTGGTCTCCTGTGCGAGGGAGAGGCGGGCTGTGGGTGCTGCTGCCTGCCTTTGGGGCTGCTGGGTGAGAGGTGGGGTAGCCCACGGGGGCTTGGGGCGGGGGAGGGGGACAGGTTTCCACAGAGGGTTTTTGGCAGCTCTCTGAAGATCTGCACCCGCACCCCTCCGCCCCCGGGTGCACGCACACTGGACTGCCCGGGAGGCTTGGGACGGCGCTGTCCGCGAGGGATCCCCCCCCCCCCTTCCCAGCAATGCCGCCTCCTCCTCTTGCAGCCCCGCTCTCCACCTTGGCCATTGTGGCGCTGGGAGCCGGACTCACCTTCATCATGTTTGGAGTCTCCAGCTTCCTGATCTTCAGGTGAGCGAGCCGCGGGCCAGAGCCTCCCCCCCCCCCGTACGAGACCCACCCCGGGGGCCGGCTGGTGAGGCATGTGGGGGGGGGGCGCAGTGGTTTGACTCCGTGCCTGGACGGCCTTCCTCTCCTCGGCTGTGGGGGCCCCTCTCAGGGCCAGGACCCCCCGGCTTCTCTCCTCCCCCCTGCCTGCCTGCCCGCCCACCCGCCTCATTCAGGCCGGGGGGAGCCCAGGACAGCCCTGGTGGCATCCAGGAGCCTCCTCTTCCCTGTGGTTTGGCCCCACGGCTGCACCCAAAGGCCCCCCAGCCTTCACTCCAGACCCTGGAATGCAACCCTGGAAAACGGGAGGCTCCGAACTGGGGAGCAGCTGGCCTTCCTCTCCGTGCGCTGTGCCTTGAGGGTCTGGGGGGGGGATGTGGGACTCCAGCACTATGCACACAGACCCCCTGGCATCCCCCAAGGGCGGGGTGGGGCTGACTGCAGGGCTTTGAGCCCCAGGAGGCCATTTAGGCGGGCCCCGAGAGTAGGGGGGAGTGTGGATCACTCCAGCACCCAGCCCAGTTGCCCTCCCTAACCCTCCTGTATCGTTAACGTTTGGGGCTTTATTTCCACACGTGGCCCTGAGTTTATTTGGACAGTTTTAAACAAGGATTCGGGCAGGCTCACAAAGGGCCGGGCAGTCGATGCTGCCGAGCAGGGCTAGTGGAATGAAACGTCCCTCTTCAGAGGGAGTCTGAGCCGAGGGCAGTCCGCAAGGGGTCGGACGGGTGGGCCGGTTTGTGACCTCCCCGGGCGCAGCAAGTTCCCCCGAGAGAGAGAGAGAGAGAGAGAGAGAGAGAGAGAGGGCCTGCGTGGTGCAGCGCTTGGCGTGTCAGGCAGGGACCTGGGAGACGCCGGTCTCAATCCCTCCCGTAAGGTGGTTGTGAGCATGAGACAGAGGAGGGACTGAGAGCACCTTGGAGGAAATGTGGCGTGCAGAGGGGGGGCTCTTGGAGCAGCGCAGGAGGATCCGGAGCCCAGGGGACCCGCCGCCCAGGTCTGACCCCAGCTGGCAGGCAGGCAGGCGGGTGGGTGGGCGGGTGACGCTCCTGCCCTGAGGGCCTCCGGGGTGCTCTCTCTCCTCCGCAGGAAGCTGATGCTGGAGAAGGAGCTGGCGAGCATGCTCTGGCGCATCCGCTGGGACGAGCTGCAGTTTGGGAGTTCCGAGCGCTACCACAAGGGGGCAGGCAGCCGCCTCACCCTCTCCCTGGTGAGGCCCTGGGGGGAGGGAGGGAGGGAGCGGAGGCCCCCCCCCCCGGCTGATGGGCCTGTGGGTCCCCCATTCCCGGTCCCAGCTGCCCTACGCCTGTGGAGGCTGCTTTGTGTTCAAGTGACGACTGTTTCCTCTCCCCCCCCCCCCAAGCGTGGGTCTAGTTATGGCTCCTTGATGACAGCCCACGGGAAGTACCAGATCTTTGCCAACACGGGCCTCTTCAAGGTGAGTGTCCCGCCCGCCTCTCCCTGTCCTGCCTGCCGGCCCCGGAGTTCCTCGCTGACCCCGCCCCTCCCTCGCAGGGGAACGTCGTGGCCATCAAGCACGTCAACAAGAAGCGGATTGATCTGACGAGGCAGGTGCTCTTCGAACTCAAACACGTATGTACCGAGGGAGGGGGAGAGGCCGCCGCACTGGAGGGCCTGGGGGGGCTGGCCCTGCCCCTGCTGGCACGGTGGAACTCAGACTGGCCCGGATGGATGGCGTGGGGGTTGGCGCCAATTGGGGGGGTGAAGCCAGGAGCGCCCTCCCGGGCCCCGGGGGGGGGACCCCCAGGTCTCCGCCCTGCTGCCTCCTCCACATCCCAGCTGGGTGCCAGCTCTGCCCTCCCCCCCCCACGCCAGTGCCTCACAGGGCTGTCCCAGAAGGGTTGCCCGCCTGGCTCAGCAGAGCTGAGAGGGGCTCTGATTCCGCCCGGCTGCAGATGCGAGACATCCAGTTCAACCACCTGACGCGGTTCATTGGGGCCTGCATTGACCCCCCAACATCTGCATCGTGACAGAATACTGCCCCCGGGGCAGCTTACAGGTAAGGATGGGGCTGCCGGGGGGGGGCTGGGGAACTCCCCCCCCAAGCAGCTCCCCCCCCCATGGGACCAGACGTGGGAGGGGGACTGGAAAGGGGCGTGGGGGTGGATGCCGGGGCCCGGGGCCCTCTCCCCTCAGCGTGGGGATGGGCCCCCCTCCACCTGGGGCAATGCTGCGTGGTCATGCGTCTCCCCTTCAACCCCCCAGGACATTCTGGAGAACGAGAGCATCAACCTGGACTGGATGTTCCGCTACTCTCTCATCAACGACCTCGTCAAGGTGAGGGGCGGGGAGGGGGAGGGAGAGCCAGCATGTGTCGTGAGGCCACATGGGAACTGGTGATGGGTGTCCCGGTCCAGGACAGCCAGACGCCCGCCCCCCAAGACCACCCCTGGAGGCCTCTCCCCTGGCCCCCGAGGGGACCCTCCCTGGATGTTCTCAGGCAGAGCTCAGGAGGCGTCAGTCCCCAGCCGGTCTCTCCCTTGCTGGCTGGCCCCCGGGGCCACCACTCCTGTGGCCTTTGCGGGTTTTCCTTTTGGCTACAGCCTCTTTGCCTGGTGGCCACTGGCTTAAACTACCCACCTAGCATGCGGACCCTCCTCCCTTGCTCCCGAGGGCTTCCTCAGTAGCCCCTCCTCCTCCTCGTCTGTCTGGCTCACAGGGCATGGCGTTCCTGCACGGCAGCATCATCGGGCACCACGGCAGCCTCAAGTCCTCCAACTGCGTAGTGGACAGCCGCTTCGTGCTCAAGATCACCGACTACGGCCTGGCCAGCTTCCGCCAGAGTGGGGAGGGGGAGGGGAGCCACGCCCTCTATGCCAGTGAGTGTCCCGCCTGCTGCGGTGCCCCTCTCGGGATGGGGGGGGGTCCCTCTGGTCTGGCTCATAGCCTCCCTCCCTCTCCCCCCTCCCCCGGAACGGGGAGTGCCGCGGTGGCAGCTTTCAGGTTGGCCCTGGCCAGCGAAGGGCCCGGCTTTGGAAGTGGCCATTCCCACCCACCCAGCCACCCAGATCTCCTGCCTTTGACCTTCGGCTCTTTCTCGGCTCCTCCTCTCCCCCCCCCCCCAAAAAAAGAGAAGCTGTGGACAGCCCCCGAGCTCCTGCAGAGCGGGCACCTGCCTCTTCCGGCCCTGCAGAAGGCCGACGTCTACAGCTTCGGGATCATCCTCCAGGAGATCGCCCTGCGCAACGGGGCCTTCTACGTGGAGGGCATGGACCTCAGCCCCAAAGGTGAGGGGGGAGGAGGGGCCGTGGGGCTCGGGGGCAGAGCCTCTGCCTGGCCTGCGGGGGAGGGGGGCATCCCCGGTCCCCTCCTCAGTGTCACCTCCAGTCAGGAGGAGCAGGGAGGGGGTGACGGGAGAGGCCCCTCGCTGCCTGGGACCCCGGGGAGCCACTGCCAGGCCGAACAGGCAATACCAACTGTGCTGGACCAAGCGCGGGGGGGGGGGCAGTTTCAGGTGTGCTTGTGTGTGGGGAGCCAGAGACGGTCCCGGCCACACTTCTGGGGCCCCAGCTGGTTTCTCCCCTTCACCTGGAGAGTGTGGGGGCAGGAGGGGGATCGTGCTGACGAGGGGACGGGGCCTCCGGGCACTTTGGCCCTGGCTGGCTGCGCGAAGAGCCCAAAGGCCAGACTACGTCCCCCTCTCTGGCAGCCCCGGAGCCACTTTGCCCGTGGCCCGGAGAGGGCAGGGCTGGGGCCTGGCTTTCCGGCTGCCCTGCGAGGCCTGGGGGGGGGGGGCTTGCACTCCCTCGAGTTGTGCCTCCCTGGGGAGTCTGCACCCTGCTCCATCATGCCCACGCCAGGGCACGGGAGGCACGCCGCCCTGCCATGCAAGCTGCCTGCTCGGAGCATTCATCGAGAGCTTCACCAGCCTGGCCCACTGGGGAGGGAGGGGGGGGGCAGCTGCTGCTCCCTGGGTCTGGGGAACCTGGTGTGGCCGACCAGCGTCACTGGATGGGGACAGCCTTCGGCATCGCTGCCGCTGACCGCGTGATGACGCCCGCTCTGTGTCTGTCTTCCCAGCACCGTGTCCTCCCCCCTCACCGGCACCAGGAAGCTCATGCCCCCCCCCATTGTCTCAGTGGCCCGGCCATGCACTCCACGCCCCGGCATGCTCCTCCCCCCCCCCACCGCCTCACCGCCTCACCACGGCCAGCCTGGCCTCCATTTCACCCGGTCCATGCGCTCACTTCACTCCTCTGCGCCCCCCACGCCCACCTGCCCCCCCCACAGAGATTGTGCAGAAGGTGCGCAACAGCCAGCGGCCGTACTTCCGCCCCACCGTCGACACGCGGGTGCACAGCGAGGAGCTGGCGGTGCTGATGGAGCGCTGCTGGGCCCAGGAGCTGGCCGAGCGCCCCGACTTCACCCAGATCAAGATCTTCATCCGGCGGTTCAACAAGTGGGTGCCGGAGGGGAGGGAGGGCGGGCGGGGAGGGGGGCTCCTGGCTTCCGTGGGAATGGGTCCTTCTGTCTGCCCGGCGACTTGCCCGAGCGTGTGCCCCAACCCCACCCCACCCCTGGCAGAGCAGAGCGGACCTCCCTGCCCGCAGAGCCCTCTCTGCCCGAGGGAGCTGCCTTTGTGACTGCAGGTGCCCTCCTGGGCACCCCGGGCTCAGCCCTCCTAGAATCCAGGGGTCCTGCCCCTCTCCCACAACCACCCATGCTTTGAGCGCTGCGGAAATCCACGAGAGAGAGAGGGGGGGGGAGGGGCCAGGTGGAACAAGAGTGAACTTTGGGGGTGGGGGGAGGGGTGGATTTGAGACCAGTGAGGTGGAGGAGTGCCCCGTCCAGACAGCCAGGATGCCGATTCGGGGTGGCCAGCCAAGAAAGGGGGGGGGGGTCTGGGCAGGGGGGTCCAGTGTGCCAAAGGCCCTCCAAGAGGATGGGCCTTTCTCTGTGTTGGCCATACTGTTGCAGCCCCTGTAACCTTCCCGTGGGGCCTGTCGTGGCAGGGAGGAGGAGGAGGAGGAGGAGGAAGGCAGGCCCTGCTGGCCCAAGCGTGGGGACTCCGAGCCTTCTCCTCGGGCAGGATTGCCCTAAGAGGCCATCCGAGGCCTCAGGCTCATTCCCCTGCCCCCCCCCTTGTCCTCCTCCGCAGGGAGGGCAGCACCAGCATCCTGGACAACCTGCTCTCCCGCATGGAGCAGTACGCCAACAACCTGGAGAAGCTGGTGGAGGAGCGCACCCAGGCCTACCTGGAGGAGAAGCGCAAGGCGGAGAACTTGCTCTACCAGATCCTGCCCCAGTGAGTAGCGGGAGGGGAGGGGAGGGGAGGAACCCCCCTCCCCCCCCATGCATTCATCGGGCATCTTGGTGACTCCCTGCCCTTCTCTCCAGCTCTGTGGCCGAGCAGCTCAAGCGCGGCGAGACGGTGCAGGCGGAGGCCTTTGACTGCGTCACCATCTACTTCAGCGACATCGTGGGCTTCACCTCCCTGTCGGCTGAGAGCACCCCCATGCAGGTGCCGCCCCCCCACCCCCCGCCCTGGGTTCGCTGGGGGAGAGCAGCGGGAGGGAGGCCAGGATGAGCCCCCCACTGCGCTCACACCAATAGCCCCCCCCCAATAGCCCAGGCTGCGGGTCCCCCAGGGGGATTCGAGTCTTGTAAAGCCTGACTCTTCTCTCGCGCCGGAAAGACTCCTGTTCGCCATGGCGCCTGGAGCCTGTTGCCGGGTGCTTTCTTCTGGCTTCCCAAAGTGCAAAGAGGGACCAGACCGGTCCCTCCAAAGCAGCCCCAAGGCCGCACAGGCTCTCGTGAGGACGCCTTTGGGCACAGGAGCTCCCCGTGAGCTGCAGAGTCCCTCTGAGGCCTCTCAACCAGGGGCACGTGTGGAACGGCCAGCCGTCATAGGTCTGGCAGCACCCACCCACGCTCCGGAATGCCTCCAGCGCCAGGGTGCTCTTTGCTTTGAGTCACTTGGGCTGTGGGAGGGAGGGGGCCACGCGCACCCAAGGGGAAAGGCCCCGGTACCTCCTGGGACAGAGGCAGGTGTTCTCCTGGGTCGGGGTCTGTTCTCCAAGCCAGTCACCTGCACGTCCTCCTTCCCCCCTCCGCCCACAGGTGGTGACCCTCCTCAATGACCTTTACACCTGCTTTGATGCCATCATTGACAACTTCGATGTCTACAAGGTGAGTGTGCCCTCAGGGGAGGGGCAGGCAGGGCTCAGGCCCGGAGGGGCACTTGCGTGGCAGGGGCTGAGCCGGAGGCTGCCCTCCCACAGGTGGAGACGATTGGCGATGCCTACATGGTGGTGTCAGGGCTGCCCGTCCGAAATGGCAAGATGCACGCCCACGAGATCGTCCGCATGGCCCTTGCCCTCCTGGAGGCCGTGAAGACCTTCCGCATCCGGCACCGGCCGAACGAACAGCTGCGCTTGCGGATCGGCATCCACTCGGGTGAGTGCCAGCAGCGGGCCAGGCCGGGGAGGAAGCCCACGGGGGGGGGGGCTGTAGGGGCGACTGAGATGGCACCTTCCCTCCCTCCCTCCCTCCCTCCCTGCAGGGCCGGTGTGTGCCGGAGTGGTGGGCCTCAAGATGCCTCGGTATTGCCTCTTTGGGGACACGGTCAACACGGCCTCCCGCATGGAGTCGAACGGCGAGGGTGAGGAGGACTCTTCCTGGCTCGGGGAGGGGTTGGCTGGGTCCGCCGTGCACCCCCCCCCCCATGGTCCCCAGGAGGGGCCTGCCCGGCTCCCCAGCGGCCAGGCCCCCTTACAAGGCGCCCCCCTGATCCCACCCCCTGCCGTGCTTGTTCCAGCCTTGAAGATCCACGTGTCTTCCTCCACCAAAGAGATCCTGGACGAGTTGGGCTGCTTTGAGCTGGAGCTGAGGGGAGACGTGGAGATGAAGGTGGGTCCCGCCCCCTCAGGGTCAGCCGGGGAGGGGGGGAGGGGGGGAGAAAGAAAGGGGAGCGCCGGCCCCCTCCCCCAAGAGGGCAGCCTTCCGTGGCTTGGCAGTTCTTGGAGCCCCGGGAAGCATTCTGGGCCGGCACTGATCTCCTCCTCCTCCTCCTTCCAACGCAGGGCAAGGGGAAAATGCGGACCTACTGGCTGATGGGGGAGAAGGACCACGGTGTCATATGATGTGGCTCCTCCCCCCCCCCGGTGACTCCTCCTACAAAGGGGGCAAGGCAGCGGCTGCCCCCAGCAAGAGGCGCAGCTGCAGGGGAACTCGCTTTGCCTTGGAGCCACGAGAGAGACAGAGAGAGGAGCGAGACGGACGGCAGGGGCAGGCAGACCCCCTGGCTGGAGAGGCCCCCGCTTGGCTGTGCTGAAGCAGGCAGGGCCTCAGGGCTGACGGGCCCCCTCTCCACCACCACCACCCCGGTGACACCAGCAGCCCCCCCCCGCCCCATGCCATCGCGGGCCCCGCAGCAGGGCTGTGCCCCGTTCTCCCCGGGACCTTGCTCCCAGGCGGGGCCTGGCTGGTTCCTGGCCCCTGCCCGTCCTGCGCCACGCAGCTCAGCTGGCTGAGCCCCCCAGCCCCCATGGCCCCCTCCCTCCAGGTGTAAATATAGAAATCCAAGCCTAGTACAGAATATTTTGTTGAAATACAGACTTTTTAACCCACGAGACTGGGCAGCCCTTGTGTTGGGGGGTGGTATGTGTCTGTTGCGGGGGGGGCAGTGGAAATCGCAGGAGGTCATCACAGCCCCCCTGTAGTTTGACTTGGCCAGGCTGCACCTGGAGTCCTGCGTGCCGTTCTGGAGGCCTCTCTTCAAAAAGGACGTGGACAAAACTGGGAGGGCGCAGAAGAGAGCGACAAGGGTGATCAGGGGTCTGGAGACTGAGCCCTGCGAGGAAAGGCTTAGGGGCCTTGGGAATGTTTAGTTTGGAGGAGATTGAGGGGGGACATGATGGCTCTCTTTAAACATTTGAGAGGCCGTCATTGGGAGGAGGGCAGGGAGCTGTTCCAGTTGGCAGCAGAGGAGAGGACCTGAAGCTACAGGTTTAAGTTACACACAGAAAGGTATCGGCTGGATAGTAGGAAAAACTTTTTCATGGTCAGGGTGGTTCAAAGGTGGAATCTGCTGCCTGGGGAGGTGGTGAGCTTCCCTTCACTGGCAGCTTTCAAGAAGAGGCTGGACGGATATTTGCCAGGGGTGCTTTTGGCTGGTCCTGCATTGGTCAGGGGGCTGGGCTGGATGGTCTGCATGGCCCCTTCCCACCCTATGAGTGCCTGTGAGTGCGGACGGTGTGTGCCAAATGGCCAGGGTGGGGGGGGTAGAGATAGGCTTTGTAGGCCTCCGCGTAGTCCTACCCCAGGGGCCGGAGGGCCAGGCAGTCTTGTCCGGCTCCGTCTTCTGGCCAGGGAGGAGGGGGAAAGGATGCTGCCCTGCTCCTGCAGCTCTACAGTGGGGGGGGTGCACCTTCCCCAGAGGCCAGGAGGCTCCCCCCACACACCAGAGCGCTCACACCACGATGACAACGCAGCCGGGCCCATCTCTGGGGCCCATTTATTATGTCAGAGCTTTGGGTAGTTCTCTGGGCCGTACGGCAGGGGCGGGTCGAGGGACTCTGTCGCAGGAGTGGAGAAGGAGGCATTCTTCTTGAAGGGGGTGTCACCGGTCTGGATATGGGAGACCCCCTAGAGGGGGAGAGAGAGAGAGAGAGAGAGAGAGAAGGGCCAGGCGAGTTTCCCTCCAGCCCCTGCTGTTGGGAGGGGTGTCTGGCTGGCTGGCTGGTCCGAGAGCCAGTGGGGTCAGTCGGTCAGTCCCTGGGCCTGCTCTAGCACCCTGGGGGTGGGCAGGCAGGCAAGGGGTAGCCAGCTGAGAGTGCCCCCCCCCTTTCTGGCCACAGCCCAGCCCCTCGACAGGCAGATCTGGGGAGGGGGGAGCGTCTCACTCACAGGCACCTGCCGGGCGTGCTCCCGCCAGAAGGACTGAGGCTGCTCCAACCGGTAGTTGTGGGGCTGCAGAGAGCAACAGTCGCCGGCTAGCCACAGCCTGGGCAGGGAAGGCAGCCCCACAGGATGGGGGGTGGGGGGCACCCACTGCTCAGCCCCATGCCCGCTGTCTCTCACCTTGGTGGGGGTGGGAGGGGCTGAGGGGAAGCCCTCCCGATGGTAGTCCTGGCGTGTGGTGGACAGGGACTCCATGGGGCCGCGGGGAGGGTCCACGTCTTCCTCAAAGATTTCCTTGCTGCACACAAGGACAGCCACTTCTGCAGCAGGGTCATGGCCGGGGAGGGAGGGAGGGAGAGGAGCCCTCCCCTCCCCTCCCCTCCCCTCCCTCCCCTCCAGTGGGAGTCCAAAGAAATCCCAGGAGAGCACCAGGCAAAGGGGAGAGCAGGACGCCAAGCCCTCCCCCTGTCCCAAAGAGCCCCCCCGGGCAAGAGGGCTCCAGGGAATGGGCAAGAGGGAAGCGCTCCCCCCCCGCAGACCCCGCGCTGCTCTCAGGCACTCTGGGGCAGCAGATCTGTTTTTTTTGGGGAGGGGGCCTACAGAGCGGGCCCCGGGAGTTGCCAAGCCAGTGCCGGAGTACCCGGGACAGGGTGGCTCGCCGCCCACCCCCACCAGGAAGCCCCTCAAGGTCGCTGGAGAAGAAGCCCCCTTGGGACGGTGTGGGAGAGCTCCCCGCCTCAGCCCCTCCCGGCCGCCGCCTGCGCCCTCCAAGGCCCCGGCCGTTCTCGCCGCCCCGGAGGGAGAGCAGAGCGGCACAGGCTTCCGAAGAGGGGCGGCCGCCTGGGCCCTGGCCCTCCGGGGGTGGGGGGGGTGGGGGCGCACGTTGGGCACCGAGGGCCCGGGGACCGCACCAGCCAGCAGCGCGCCCGCTTCCCTCGTCTGCCTCCCGGACCCCCCCCCTGCCTTCCCTGGGTAGACGGCCCTCTGCCAGGGGAGGGAGAAGCCGCCCGGGCGGACGGGGAGGGGCAGCCGCTGGTGCGGGGCTTTGGAAAGGCTGCGGAGAGCAGGGCAGGATTTCGCTCCCAAGCGCCCTCCTCATCTGCAGTGGCTGCACCGAGGCTCGCGAAGAACTCTGCAAAGGCACCGAGGCGAGACTTCCCGAGCCCCCTCCCTCCCGCGGCTATTTGGGCAAGCGGCCGAGCCCCTCCACGGCCCAGGCTGGGCACGGTGCCAGGCAGAGAGGAGGGCACCCTCCACACCGCCCCCGGCCCCCGGGGAGGCGGAAGGGAGGGAGGGAAGGCAGGCGGGTCTCTCTCTCCCTCCCTCCCTCTCTCCCTCCCTCCCTGCTCACCTGTATTTCTGGTACAGGAGCCACTCCAGCATGGCCTCGCGCTGCCCTGGGGGGAGAGGGGAGGGGGCGCAGTGAGGTCGGACTCGGGACCCTGCTGGCGGGGAGGGGGTCGGCCCGAGGGGAGGCGGCAGGCCCCCCGGGAGCAGGGCGGGGAGGCCACAGGGCCAGGGAGTCCCGGAGGCCACCAGACACGGAGGCCACTGCGCGGACCGAGCGGCGGAGCCCCTGGCCGCCGCCTCACGGGGGGCCGAGGCAGGAGAGGAAAGGGGGGGGAGCCAGCGCCCACCCCGGCCTCCCGCCCGCCCCAGCAGCCTTCGCGGGAGAGGAAGGGGGGGTCCCGTCTGCCGCGCTCGGCCCCCACCTCGGACGGGGCGCCCGGTCGGCCAGGGCCTCTGGAAGGAGTCCTTCGTGGTGGAGGTGCTGCTGCCGGCCAGGCCCTCCCCGAAGCGGAGGGTGAGCAGCCCGCGGTGCCCGTGCCGGTAGAAGAAGCCCTCCGTGCCGTCCTCGGGGCTGCTGGGCACCTGGTCCAGGGCGTTGGTGGCTCTCTGCGAGGGCCGAGGCGGGAGGCGGTCGCGGGGGGCTCCCGAACGGGGGGCCAGCCAGACCCCCAGCGAAAGGGCCCGGGGTCCCGCTCAGGCAGCGCCCCTCCCCCCCCGAGGAAGAGGCCGCGGCGGCGGGGGGGGTCAGCGGGTCTGCCGCACGAGCTGGGAGGGGGTGGGCACTCCGCACTGCCCCCCCCCCGCTCCGGTGTGGGCGGAAGTGGGCAAGGCCCGGGGCAAAGGCGGGGTGGGCCCCGGGTACGAGCCCTCCTCCCGCCCCTCCCCCCAGCATTTCTGCAGCCCCCGTCGAAGCCCGTGCCCACAGCCTCGTCCTCCGGACCCCGGGGGAGGAGGAGGAGGCGCCGCCTGGAGCCGGGGGTGCGATGGAGGGATCGACCCGCGCAGGCCCCCCTCCCGCTGGAGCGCCCCCCCCTCCTGCTCACCTCCTCCTGCCAGTTGCGGAGCAGGCAGTGGCCGCGGGCGGGGGCTCCTGGGGGGGCGGGGGCGGAAGGAGGAGCTCCCGGGCGGGGGGCAGCTCGGCCAGGGCGGGGCCCGGGGGTCCGTGGCAGGGGGGCAGCTCCACGGCGAGGGGCGGCGTCTCCAGCAGCAGGGGCGGCGGGGGGCAGGAGCCTCCTCCTCCCCCCCGCGTCTTCTCCTCCTCCTCCTCCGGCGCCGCTCTCCGACCTGCGGGGCTCAGACGGCGGGAGGGGGGAGGGGGGCATCATCAGGGCGGCCGCCTCCCTTCTTCTTTCCTTGGGGGCAGAAGACCCCATCCCCTCCCCTCCTCCCCGCCCCAGGGAGCCGGGCAGGAGAGCCCCCTAGCCCCCCCACCCCCGCGCCTGGCTCACCCCGGCGGCTCCATCCCGCCTTCCGGCCCTCCCTCCGACGGCGTCCTCCTCGGCTCCATGGAGACGGGGGGGGGGCGGAGGCGGCCGGGTTCTCCCATTGGCCGAGCGCGGGGGAAGGCGGGGCCGAGGGAGGCAGCCAGGCACGCCCCCCGCCCGCGCTCTGCACGAGCCCAGAGGCTTGGCCGGGAGCCCACCCCGGGGCGGAGGAGCGTGGCGCCGGCCTCGGCCGTTCCCGGCGCGCAGGGCTCTTTACGCACGAGGGGGCCCTGGGCTTGGGCGGGGGGGGGCGGGCGGTGCTGCGGGCGTCCTGGAACGGCCGAGCTGGGCCCATTGGTGCTTCCCTGGGGGACTGGCCGGTTTGCCCCCGGGGGGGGGCGGGGAGCCCCGGACGGACATCGCTGGCAGGGGGCAGGGGGCAGATCTGACGCTTGAGGGAGGCGCCCCGGGCGGCGGTGGGGCTGAGGCTCTGAGAGCCAGCGTGTGGCGCTCTGGTGAAGAGCGGAGGACCCGAATCTGGGGGGACTGAGTTTGATTCCCCACTCCGCCGCCAGCTGGGTGACCTCAGGTCAGTCAGAAGTTCTCTCAGAGCTTTGGCTGGGGGAGCCAAAAGAGAAAGTTCCTTCTCCAGGAGAGCTGGACTGGACAGTGCTCAGCTGCAAGCCATAGGTGGCAACCAGCACCGCGCTGTTTGTCTTGCCTTTGGGCCTCTCTTGTTGCCAGTTCTTTTCTGGGAGGGGCCAGTCTGACGTTGATCGTCTGGTGCTTTGCTTTACTGGGGGGGCTTGTGTTCCTGCGGATGCCGTCCACCTGAGGGCTCGGAACACCTGTGTGGCTAATTCGTGCTTGGCTGTAGGTGGTGGAGGATTTGACACACTCTGGAACACAGCTGGTATCATCATCATTTTTAATGGATAATTTTTATTATTTTCCAACACATAACACCAGCATCAACAAAAACATTAATCCAGGAGCACCTTCCATTACTCACACTTTCCTTTTTATACTACAATCATTTCTTTTTGCGCCTATTCTATTGCTTTATGCATGCATATATAATATTTACAGTTTATCTTTCTATTTGTGTTTTCTGGTGGTACATCAAGATAGTTCTCAATCCATTTATAAAATCCTGACCCTGTTTTCTCAAAAGTATCTTCTCGCTTGCCTTGTAATAGCAGAGTTAATTTGTCCATCTCAGCTCTTTCTCATAGTTTGTAAGTGATATCTCCTTTTGGTGGAGTTTCTTCTTTTCTCCAATATTTGGCATACACAATTCTAGCAGTAGTTACATCTTCATCGTCATCATCATCATTTACTGGATTCCTGCAGGCATGTCTGGCAGCCCCGCGGGCTCCTGGTAGATAGTGCTGCTTTCGTGCCTGTCCAAGAGACGCGTGGCAGTGTCCGGAAAACGGACCGGGCAATGGTCAGGCTGACAGTGGGGTCAAAGTTTTCTTGGAGTCCAGGGACAGCCTCTCTGCTGGACTCCCTTCCTGTGTGTCCAGAGGATGGAAATGCCGCCAGTGAAAACGCCACCTACCAAAGAGGCCTTAGTGGGCAGGCAGCCACAGCGGTGTTGCTCTAAGCCAGCCGTGATGCCGTTTGCTTACGGGGGTGCCCTGATGCAGGTGCCCACGGCTGGGCCATTCTCCAGCAGTTACAGGCTGCGGGGACCACGTCTTGAGTAAATATACGCAAGGGCAAAGCGGCAGAGCGTGAGAGGCAGGTCGCAGGGGGGTGATCTGGGTTAGTTCTGAGAGAACCTGTGCCTGGCCCAAGGTCGCCCAGCAGGCTTCACGGGGAGGGGGAGGAGGAGGGAGGAATCAAACCTGGCTCAGCTCTTGACCAGGACACGGTGCTGGCTCAAGGGCTCCTGATGCGGGAGGCCAAGGGGAGGGGGCGCCTGCCACGTTGCCGGACTCCTGCATTTTGGGTATCGTGGCCAAAGGTCTGGGGACGTGGCTGAGGAGGATCGCTCCTGCACATGACCTTGCCCCTCCTGTATTCTCCCCTGCGTAGCACGGGGTGTGTGCTTCACATAAGAACAGAAGAGAAGCCAATGTTGAATCAGGCCAATGGCCCATCTAGTCCAACACTCTGTCACACAGCGGCCAAAATATACCAGGGGCCCTCAGGAGGTCCAGCAGTGGGGCCAGGACACTAGAAGCCCTCCCACTGCTGCCCCCTCCAGCACCAAGAATAGAGTGCATCACCTGCCCCAGACTGAGAGTTCCCATCTATACCCTGTGGCTAATAGCCACTGATGGTCTTCTGCTCCATATGTTTATCTAATTCCCTCTTGAAACTGTCCATGCTTGCAGCTGTCACCACCTCCTGTGGCAGTGAATTCCAGGTGTTAATCACTCTTTGGGTGAAGAAGTATTTCCTTTTATCTGTTCTAACCCGACTGCTCAGCAATTTCATGGAGTGCCCACGAGTTCTTGTATTGTGAGAAAGGGAGAAAAGTACTTCTTTCTCAACCTGCTCAATCCCATTCATAATCTTATAAACCTCAATCATGTCACCCCTCAGCCGTCATTTCTCCAAGCTAAAGAGCCCCAAGTGTTTTAACCTTTCTTCATAGGGAAGGTGTTCCAACCCTTTTATCATTCTAGTTGGCCTTCTCTGCACTTTTTCCAATGCTATAATATCCTTTTTGAGATGTGGCAACCAGAACTGTACACAGTATTCCAAATGAGGTTGCACCAATGATTTATACAGGGGCATGATGATACTGGCTGATTTGTTTTCAGTTCCCTTCCTAATAACCCCCAGCATAGCGTTGGCCTTCTTTATTGCAGCTACACACTCTCTAGACATTTTCAGCGAGTTATCCACTACGACTCCAAGATCTCTCTCTTGGTCCGTCTCTGCCAGTTCATACCCCATCAATGTGTATTTATATTTAGGATTTTTGGCTCCAATGTGCATCACTTTGCACTTGGCCACATTGAACCCCATTTGCCACACTGACACCCACTCATCCATCCTCGACAGATCCCTTTGGAGTGCCTCACAATCCTCCCTGGTTTTCACCACCCTGAACAACTTCATGTCATCTGCACATTTAGCCACATCACTGCTTACTCCCAATTCCAAATCGTTAATAAACAAGTTAAAAAGCATCGGACCGAGTACTGATCCCTGTGATACCCCACTGCTTACCACCCTCCACTGAGAAAGTTTCCCATTTATACTCACTCTCTGTTTCCTATTTATAAGCCAGTTTTTGATCCACAAGAGGACTTGTCCTTTTATCCCATGATTATTGTGCTTACTTAGGAGCCTTTGATGAGGAACTGTATCAAAAGCTTTCCGGAAGTCAAGGTAAATAATATCTATTGGGTCCCCCTTGTCCACATGTTTGTTCACTCCCTCAAAAAACACTAATAGGTTAGTGAGACAAGATCTTCCCTTACAGAACCCATGCTGAGTCTGCCTCAATAGTTTTTGTTCATCAATGTGCCTACTCGTTCTTTCCTTAATAACAGTTTCCACCAACTTACCCGGTATCAACGTCAGACTGACTGGCCTGTAATTTCCTGGATCTCCCCTGGAGCCCTTTTTAAAGATGGGAGTGACATTAGCTACCTTCCAGTCCTCAGGAATGGAGGCAGATTTTAAAGAAAGATTACATATTTTTGTCAGGAGGTCCACAAGTTCACATTTGAGTTCTTTCAGAACTCTCGGATGAATGCCATCCGGGCCTGGTGATTTATTAGTTTTTAAATTGTCCATCAGTCGGAGGACTTCCTCTCTTGTCACCGCAATCTGATTCAGGTCTTTCAAACCCCTCCCGAAATCAGTGCTTCTGGAGTGGGCAAGCACTTCTCCTCTTCCACAGTGAAGACAGAGGCAAAAAATGCATTCAGCTTCTCAACCATTTCCCTATCATCCTTCACTACTCCTTTTACCCCTTGGTCATCCAAGGGCCCCACTGCCTCCCTGGCTGGCTTCCTACTTCTAATATATTTGAAGAAATTTTTATTGTTGACCTTTATGTTTTTTGCGATATGCTCCTCATATTCCCTTTTTGCTTGCCTGATCATAGACTTGCATTTTATTTGCCATAGTCTGTGTTCCCTTTTATCAACCTCACTAAGACTAGCTTTCTACCGCTTAAAGGAATCCTTCTTACCTTTTACAGCTTCCATTACTTTATTTGTTAACCATGCAGGCTTTTTTCTATACCTATTTGTGCCTTTCCTAACCTGTGGTATATATTTTTTCTGAGCTTCCAGATTGTCTTTTTAAATAGTCTCCAAGCTTCCCCAATGGTTTTGACCTTCTCCACTCTTCCTTTCAATTTCTTCCTCCTATGTCCCCTCATACCAGAGAAGTTATCCCTTTTAAAGTTAAAACTGGTTGCGTCAGTCTGTTTGGGCAACTCCCTATCTGTACAAATGTTAAACTCAATGACATTATGGTCACTGTTCCCAAGCGGTGCAATCACTTTTACATCTCTCACCAGGTCTTGGGTGTTACTTAGGTCCAAATCCAGGACCGCCTCTCCCCTGGTAGGGTCTGTGACCATCTGTTCCATAGCACAGTCATTGAGAGTGTCTAAAAACTCAGTCTCTTTTTCCCGACTAGAACTCATATTGACCCAATCAATGTGTGGGTAGTTCAAGTCGCCTATTACAACACAGTTATTTCGTCTAGCCGCTATCTTTAATTCATTCATCATTTTATAATCCTCCTCTATCTTTTGATCTGGTGGGCGATAACAAACTCCCACTTTTAAGCCTCCTTTTGGACCCACTATTTCAACCCATAGCATAGCATGGCGCTGGTGGCTCACAGAGGAGGAGGAGGAGGAGGCCAGTCCCATCCCGGGGAACGTACGTGGCAAAATGTGGCATGAGAAACAGTCCATAACGGGGAGAGAGAGAGAGACGGAGGTGGTGGCTGGGGGAGGGAGGGTATCTGGCCCATCCAGCCGTGTGTTTCAGGCGGGTCGTGAGAAGGGATCCTGAGCAGGTCCTGAGAGAGGCATCATTGGGGGGGCAGTATTCTGGGGCGCCAGGGTCACATGGGCAGCCTAGCCCCAGAGGCTTTCCACGCATGCTTGCCTTCTGTGCCACGCAGGAAAGGGCCGCTCTGGCGCTTTCAGTGGGGCGGCCATGCCTCCGCTTTCCAGGTTCCTGGGGGGGGGAGGTGTTCCCAGCATGCCCCTTTGGAGCTCAGGAGAGGAGCCGGCCAGGGGTGCCTCTGTGGACGCAGGAGGGTCTCGTCATCTGCTGCTGGGAGTGAAGGAAGGCTGCCTCCCCCCCCGCGAAGGCTCAGGCAGGCTGGGTGCCCCCTTTGTGCTTCAGGCCCACAGTGGGGGGGCTCACTCCTTTGCCCCTCCCCACTGGCCTGGCACTGTGGCATGTGTGCCCCCCCCGCTGCCGCCACCAGGGTCAGGATCTTTCCCAGCTTTTGCACAAACACACACTTCCTGGGGTGGGGGAGCCTGGCCCCCCTCCGTCCCCTCTTGTGTGGGGTGTGGACATGCGCTGGAACCCCGGGCTGCACATATTTCATGCTGCATTGGGGGCGGGAGGAGAAAGCCCACCCCCTTCCCTTGCCTCCCCCCCCATCAGACAGGCTTGTGGGCCTTTCCTCTCTGGGCAGGTGTGGAAATCTTGAGGGGGGGGCAGAGGAAGTACAGCTGAACTGACCTATCCTGGTGGAAGGAGGAACTAACTGTGCACCTCCCCCCCTTGCAGACCACTTGATTTGGGGGGGAGGTGTGGAGCAAGCCAAGCAAAGAATTCCCCCCCCGCATTGCCCAGGGGCAGAGTGGAGCTTGAGCGGGCCTGGCTGGTTTCTGACAGCCCCTGATGGCTCTGAGCAGCTGAGCCCCCCCCCACTCCCTAATGCACGGCAAACACTCCCCCCTCCCCCTAGAGGCTGCCTAGCCAGGCCGGTTCCAAGGTCATTGGCTTCCCCAGCCAAAGTCAACAAAGAGCAATTCCCCCGCCTGCCCCCCACACGCAGCACACTTCAACCAGCTGGCCCTGCAGGCTAGGGAGGGGCACAGCGGGCCTGGAAATGCCTTCCAAGCCCCTTGCGACCCCCCCCACCCCCACCGTCTCCCAGAAAGCAGCCTCCCAGCCACCCTCGATGCAGAGTCTCTGTACAGGAAGGACCACGAGCCACGAGAAACTTCCTCCCTGACAACGCTGCAGCAGATCTTGCCACTGAACCCTGCAGGTTTGTTCTCACCCACAACTGCTTCAGGCTTGGTGAGGACTGGCACCTCCAAATCAGTGGCACAGCCACGGGCACCTGGCATGGCTCCATGGGATGCCAGCATTTTCACAGTGGATCTAGAACCGTTTTTTCTGAACTCCTGCCCACTGGCACCTCTCCTTTACTTGAGATTCATGGGTGGCGTTTTCTTGCACCCGTGGCGAAGAAGCCCCTGAGAGACGCCACCAGGCCCTTCACAACTTCCACCCCCCACCATCAATCTAACTGCGAATTCCTCTACGTGAGAAATGAACTTCCTGGACACCACAGCACGGGTACACGACTCGGGACGCATAAGAACCACATTACACCGGAAACCGACAGATCGGCAAAGATCTCTGCCTGCCTCCAGCTCCCCCCCCCGCAACCCCCTCAAGCAACCCCTCGTGTGTAGCCAAGCCCTCTGCACACTGCAGTCACGTCTGCTCCAGCCCCTCCGGCAGAGGGGCTCACTTTTTATTTTTATATGTTTATTTAGTGTGTGTGTTTTGTGTGCTTGCCTGGGGGGAGTCCTGGTTGACTTCTGGCGACCCCTCCTGGGGGCCTGGGCCTTTCTCAGGGAGGCGGCTTGAGTGGCCTGCCTCTGCCTCCCGGCCCTGGTATTCCGTGGGAGTTGCCCTTCCGAGGACTTGCCAGAGTCGGCCCTGCTGAGCTTCCGGGATCTGACGGGACGAGGCTCGCCTGGACGATCCAGGTCAGGGCCGGCAGAGAGGCTCACCTGAAGGACCTGCAGCCGGCCCTTTTGCCACTACAGGATCCTCCTGAGGTGGTGAGAAAGATGACTGGAAAACCCAGAAGGATACCCAGGGACCGCTCGCTACAAGACAAGCCCAAAGAAGATGAGAGCAGCGCACCGCTCGCTGGTGGGTCACCTGCAGCTCACACCTCAAGCCCGTTCAATGCCTTATGAATGACGTACAAGCCATGCTGGAGAGCTACACCTCCCTCACCCTGGCGCTGGCGGGGGGACACACCTCTTCTTGCTTACAGACAGCCGGCTACCCTGAAACGACTTCTCACCCGTGATGACAAAATACTTAATGGTAACATGAAGAGAAGGAGGAGGTTGGATTCATACCCCACCCTTCATTACCCAAAGGAGTCCCAGAGCAGCTTACAAACTCCTTTCCCTTCCCCACAACAGATGCCCCTGTGAGGCAGGTGAGGCTGAGAGAGCTCGGAGAGAACATCTCCGAGAGAACTTGTGACTGACCCAAGGTCACACCAGCAGATGCATGTGGAGGAGTGGGGAATCAAACCCGGTTCTCCCAGATTAGAGTCTAACCACTACCCCAGACTGGCTTTCTGGTCCCCAGGCCTGCAACAAACCAAGATGCCAACTGTGCTCTCATATAGGTCCCAGCAACGCCATCAGTGGATCCCGCAGCATCAGCCAGACCGTCTCAGGTTCCGACTCCTGCTCATCCTCTGACGGGACTTATGTGTTTATTTATAATTTGGATTTATGAATCACCCAGTCCCTGAATACGCAGGGCTCTGAGCAATAAAACAACAGTAGAGATACATATCATGATAAAACACCTGTTAAAACCATTTTTGAAATGGGGCTAATACACAGGATTTCGTCTCCTCACGGAAGAGATAGAGGGAAAGCACAAAAAGCAGGGGAGGGGGGGGAATGCCAGCCAAGATGGTGCCCATCGCTGTCCTCACCCAAAAGCCCAGTGGAACACTCATGCTGTCGCATGTCATCAATGCCCTCTACACTGAGCAAACAGGCCAGTCCCTTCAAAAAAGAATTAATGGACCTCAGTCTGACATCAGAAACCACAACATTCAAAAACCAGAGGGGGGACATTTTAACCTTCCAGGACATTGTGTTGCTGACCTAAAAGCAGCAGTTCTCTTACAAAGGAATTTCAAAGGGAGATTAAAAAGAAAGACGGTTGAATTGCAACCGATAATGACACTCAAGACAATGCATCCACCTGGACTGAATTGAGACCTCGGTTTCCCAACCCTGCAGTTTTAGGATAAAAGCATAGCCAGGTAGAGAGGCGATACCTTCATCGCTCTGATTTGCAAAATCCCCCCCCCCATGCTCCCTGCTAAATGTATTTGTCGTGCACCCAGCGTGACTGCACACATGGTCGGGTCCGCACGTGGCCATGCAAAGGGCCCAAGCTTCGCTCCGAAAGGCAATAGCCCAAACGGATCCTAGCGTGCACCTATCGGAGGGCTAGGATCCGAGTATGGACCTGTGGGACTCGAAGGCACTGTCAGTAGTGTATCACGGGAGTGTGTGTGTGTGTGTGTGTGTTGGGGGGGGGGGGTCGGCTGCAGGGATATGAACCGGCCTCTGGGCCAGGGAATGTCGTCTCAAGATCTGCCTGGAACGAAATAAAGTATGAGCTGAAATCACTCCCCGGTGCGCCAGCCTCAGTACTTTATAGCCTTTATTCCATTGAAGCGCACCTAATGACTGCTCCGCAAGAACAAAAATGCCCCACAGAGCCAAAGAAATCCTGACTAGAGGCCTGCTGGAGATGGTTGGCTTCCCTGGGAAACCTCTGCCCCCCCCCTCCCAAGGCTGGCCCGCTGGCTTATTGGTGGCCTGCTTCCCTTTGTCTGTAGCCAGAGCCTGCTTCCCGTCAGCTTCACGGAGCACCCCAGTAGGGGAGAGGCAGAAGGGAAGCCTCACCTAGCAGCTCTCTCGGCCCCGGCCCCAGTCCCCCCCCCCTCGGTCCCCTGATGTCTGCTCTTCAGCTCCTGCCCGTCCAGGCCCTCTCAGGCCACAGGACACCGAGGTGTGGAGAGCTGCCTTCACCTCAGGCTCTGCCAGGTGTCCAGCAGCATCTCCGTCCCCCTCTGCGTGATCCAGGCAGCTGAGGATTGCCCCCGACCGAGGCTCCCTCTCAGCTGTGGCATCTTGTGAGCAAAACTCCTCCTTTGTGAGTTCCTGGCATTAAAGTTGTGAGCAAGCGATTTGGCCGCTGCATATATTAGTTTGCTCTGGAGCCCTCCTTCCTGAGCTAAGGCAAAAATGTGTGAGCCGGAGGCTAGAAAACTGGGAGCTAGCTCACACTCACTCAGCTTAGAGGGAACACTGCCTCCGACCCTTCCTCTGCCTTGACGGGCCTTCTCCAGGAGGGGACCAGCACCAGAGGGGGCTTCTGTCAAGAGTCAGCAATGACTGGAAGGGGATTGACCATCAAAGCGGACTGAAAAAAGCCGCTACTATAATGCCCCTCTCTGTAGATCTATGGTGTGGCCTCCTTTGGAATCCTGCGTGTCCCGTCCTGGCCACCGTCTCTCCAAAAGGACATCGCAGAGCTGGAGGAAGCGCAGCGGAGAGCAGCCGAGATGGTTAAGGGGGTTGGAGCCCCTCCCCTAGGAGGAGAAGCTGAGGAGGCATCTGCTGGGACTTCTCAGTTTAGGAGAGAAACAACCAAGGGGGGGGGGACATGATAAGACGTTTGTCAAATTGTGCACAGAGTGGAGCGAGCTGACGGAAAGAACTTTGGCCAGTTTGGCCGGGGATCCTGGAGGTTTTTCGTCCCCCTCTGGGCGTGGAGCAGCGGTCACTGCGGGTGTGGAGGGGGGAGGTATTTGTGAATTTCCTGCCTTGGGCAAGGGGTTGGACTAGATGACCCTGGAGGTCCCTTCCAACTCCATGAGTCTCCCTCTCCCAAAGGTCATAACATAAGAACATAAGAGAAGCCAATGTTGAGTCAGGCCAATGGCCCATCTAGTCCAACACTCTGTCACACAGCGGCCAAAAATACCAGGTGCCATCGGGAGGTCCAGCAGTGGGGCCAGGACACTAGAAGCCCTCCCACTGCTGCCCCCTCCAGCACCAAGAATAGAGTGCATCACCTGCCCCAGACTGAGAGTTCCCATCTATACCCTGTGGCTAATAGCCACTGATGGCCTTCTGCTCCATATGTTTATCTAATTCCCTCTTGAAACTTGTACAATCCCTCTTGTAGCTGCCACCACCTCCTGTCTAGAACTCAAGGGCATCCGAGGAAGCTGATGGGCAGTAGATTCAGGACAGACAAAAGGAAATACTACTTTACACAGAGAGTGATTAACATGTGGAGTTGGCTACCAGAGAATATAGTGATAGCCACAGGAATACACATCTTTAAAAGGGGATCAGATCGATTCATGGAGAAGTCTGTTGATGGTGACCAACGGGAACGTCCACCTTCAAAGGCACTAGTCCTCTGAATCCCGGAGCCAGGAGGCAGCATCGGGGGAAGGCCTTGGCCTCTCTGCCCTGTTGCTGGCCCTCCAGAGGAACTGGCTGGCCCCTGTGGGAGGCAGGTTGCTGGACTCCATGGACCCTCCCTGGTCTGACCCAGCAGGGCTCTTCTGATGATCTTGTATTGGTGGTGGTTGTGCTGGCATTTGGTGGCCAAGCTAAGCAGATACTACTTAGGTACTCATGAACACACGTGAGGTTTCTGACTGGGAGACCAGGGATGGGCACGAACCGGTTCAGTTCAAGGCTGAACCAAGAACCGATATGCCAGTTTGCAAACAGAACTGGTTCATATTGTTTCGTGAGCCATTTGAAGTTTAAACCCCTGCTTTCTGCTCCCCATGAAAAGCCACAGGGAGCAGAAATCAGGGTTGATGATGGACAATGCTCTGGATGGGGCAGAGCAGCATAGGCACCCCAGCCAGTATGGCCAGAAAGAAAAGAAAGTGGGCAGAGACCACGCTCAGTGGCCCTGCTGGCGTTCCGTGCAGCTGGCGGGAGGGCAGGCCCATTCCCCGCAAGCCTGGGACTCCGTCCACAATGCCAGTATCTGGAAAGCAGGGCTGGGGCCTGAAAGACTCGGCTGAGCCGGGGGCTTCTCCCAACAAGGTGAGCGCGGAGCTGGAGAGCAGCTTCAATGCGAGTTCGGAAGCCCCTTGGAGACCAACGAGACTGGGGGAGGGGTGAGCAAAACCGAAGGGAGCTGCTCCAAGGGAAGCGCCTGTCCGCCGCCCGTGACAGAGAGGGTGCTCCGGGCCAGGCAGACCAGGGCTCAGGGGACATCCGCGGTGCCACCTGCTCTGCCGTCCCTGGCTATTCTTAGCAGGGGCCTGGAAGATGCTGGGGGTGGGCCTGGCCCCCAGACACCCGCCTCTGCTGTGGCCGACCGCACGTCCGCACCAGAGCCTCCTGGCAGGGAAGCGAGGGGTTGTGTGTGTGTGTGTGTGTGGCTGCGGCTGGAGCGCCCCCTGCTGCCACCGCCGCCACCCCGGCACCTTGGTCTGGAACAGCTGGGTGGCTGCCAGGCATCCATGGCCTCCTTGGGCCTCACGAGCGAGCGCCCTTCTTCATTTTCTGTTTCAGTTTTTATAAAATCAAATAAATACAGAGGAGATCCATTAAATCCTAATCAGTGTCACCATATGCACTATAGGTTGGTTCTTGTCATCTAGCCCAGTGGGATTTTTAGCTTTCACAAGGGAAGTCAACAGGGCCAGCAGAGTTAATCTCATCATTTGCCCAGCCGTCCGTGCCTGCCTGGGGACCTCATCATAAGAACATCAGAGAGAAGCCAGTGTTGGATCAGGCCAACGGCCCACCCAGTCCAACACTCTGTGTCACACAGTGGCCAAAAATACCAGGCGCCATCAGGAGGTCCAGCAGTGCGGCCAGGATGCTAGAAGCCCTCTTCCCACTGCTGACCCCCCCCCCAAGCACCAAGAATACAGAGCATCACTTGCCCCAGACTGAGAGTTCCTCTTTATACCTTGTGGCTAATAGCCACTGATGGACTTTTGCTCCGTATATTTATCCAATTCCCTCTTGAAGCTGTTCATGCTGGTATCCGCCACTACCTCTTGTGGCAGTGAATTCCATGTGTTAATCACTCTTTGGGTGAAGAAGGACTTCCTTTTATCCGTTCTAACCTGACTGCTCAGCAACTTTATTGAGTGCTCACGAGTTCTTGTCTTGTGAGAAAGGGAGAAAAGTACTTCTTTCTCAACCTGCTCTATCCCATGCATAATCTTATAAACCTCGATCATGTCATCCCTCAGTTGTCATTTCTCCAAGCTAAAGAACTCTAAGCACTTCAACCTTTCTTCATAAGGAAAGTGTTCCAACCCTATTATCATTCTAGTGGCCCTTCTCTGCACTTTTCCCACTGCAATAATAGCCTTTTTGAGGTGTGGCGACCAGAATTGTACAGTATTCCAAATGAGGTTGCACCATTGATTTATACAGGGGCATGATGATACTGGCTGATTTGTTTTCAATTCCCTTCCTAATAATCCCCAGCATAGCGTTGGCCTTCTTTATTGCAGCTACACACTGTCTAGACATCTTCATTGAGTTATCTACTACGACTCCAAGATCTCTCTCTTGGTCAGTCTCTGCCAGTTCGGACCCCATCAGTGTGTATTTATAGTTAGGATTTTTGGCTCCAGTGTGCATCACTTTGCACTTGGCCACATTGAACCCCATTTGCCATGCTGACGCCCACTCACCCATCCTCGACAGATCCCTTTGGAGTGCCTCACAATCCTCCCTGGTTCTCCCCACCCTGAACAACTTCGTGTGTTTTCCCAATAGCAGTCACAGACAATTCAGGCTACAGGCTGTTTTCACCTCGGAGTCTTCTGACCTCGTTCAACACAAATATCTTGTCTTATCGATCTGGTATGTCTTCAACAGATTTGTGTCCACCGGCACTCTCCTAACTGTGTTTCAGGTGCCTGTGAATATTGGTTGGCTGGAGTTTGTGGCACGGACATTTGCAAAATGCAAATGAATCCCCACCGGCTGAAGAAGAGATCAATTTGGGGTTCTGTGGCCCCAGCTGCCTCAGGAGCACCGGGGGGGGGGGCAGAGTGCCAGCCGATGCCACCCCTGCACTGAACTCGCCAGCCTGGCATCCCTAACACAGTTTCCTTTGTTCTCTGCACATGGTCCGGGGCATGGTTTCAGTTCCTTTTCGTCTGGAGCAGGTGGAGCTGCAGGGCTCAGGATTTGTCCCGTGACTCCTCAGATTCAGCTCCTGGCCTGGGCAGGGAGTAGCCAGATGGGGGCTCAGGGCCAGGAGGGGGCGTGACTCCCCCCCCCACATGAGCATGGAAAGGAAGACCCACGGCAGACAGGCTCGGGGAGCTGTGGCCTCCGCCTGTCCCAGCGGTGGTTGTGGACATGCGCCTAGCCGTCAAACGCTGCAGTGTGCCAGCTGTCACACACACACACAGACTCCAGGCCAGCCCCCACCTCTGCAGCGCAGGAGAGCCACCTAGTGGCCCCCTCCCCAGCCACACTTTCCAGGGGAACAAACGGGGCATTATGCGGGTGGCAGCCTTGTGGCTGGTGCTCCCTGCCAGGGCCCCAGAGACCTCACCCCGCCCAGCAAGCCGTGCCCCCCTCCAGAGCCCACACTCTGTGCCAGGGGACGGGGAAAGCTTGGGCACGGCCTGTTAAATTTAGCCCACGGGTTAGGCAAGGTGAGGTGCGAGCAGAGAGCGGGAGGCCCGCGGCTGGGGAGGGGAGCCGCTGGGGTGGGCCCCGAGGGAGGCGGGGAAGACGGTGGGATCAGGACGACCCGCCCGGCAATGGGGGCGGGCAGGGGAGGCGTTAATGCTCACTAGCCTAGTGAGGGGGTGTTAGGTGAAGGTTTCCCTTGCTGGAAAGCCAGTTGAATCCAACTCTAGGGATGCGGTGCTCAGGGCTATTTTTGGGCAGGAACGCACAGGAATGGAGTTCTGGCTGGCTCCCGAGTTGGCCACGCCCAGCAGGAACTCATTAGCATAACAGGCCACACTCAACAGCAGAAGCTCATTAGGACTGGCTACATTAGGGGGTGTGTGGCCTAACATGCAAAGGAGTTCCTGCTCCAAAGAAAGCCCTGGGTTTTGACAACAAACAAGGTAAACAGAATAAGAAGCAAAAGGTGGGCGTGGCTGGAGGACCACACTTCTGGTAACATGGGGGTGTGGCCTAATAGGCTAATGAGCTGTGCTATCAGGGGTGTGTGGCCTAATATGCTAATAGATTTCTGCTGTTGGGTGTGGCCTATTTTGCTAATGAGTTCCTGCTGGGCTTTTTCTACAAAAAAAGTCCTGGCAGTGCTCATCTGCACGCCGAAGAGCCAGCACTGTCCAAAGGCATTTCCATGGTCATGTGGCCAGCATGGCCCGACTCCGAGGTGCCCATTAATATCAGTTATGCATGCACCCCAAGAGGACTCTGGCTTGCACTAGATGGAACCTTTGGCTTACATCGACCAGAGCGGCTCATCATGGGCCAGCACCTTTCAGAATCACCTAAGTGTCAAAATATCAGGCGTGTAGGATTAAGCTAACCCACAGGGTGCCAGGTGTGAGGGAAAAGGGAACTCTTTCCCACCAAAAGAAGGCTTGTGGAGCAAAGGAAAGAGCTGAGCACAGGCCTTCTTTCCAGCGGGAGAGCCTGACATCCCATTGACAGCAGAAATTAATCAGCAGCCCCTTTTACATAAGAACAGCCTGCTGGATCAGACCGGTTGAAGTCCCGTCTGATCCAGCCTCCAGTCTCACACAGTGGCCAGCCATTTGCCCCAGAGGGCCAAACAAACAGAACATAAGAGAACATAAGAACATAAGAGAAGCCAATGTTGAATCAGGCCAATGGCCCATCTAGTCCAACACTCTGTCACACAGCGGCCAAAATATACCAGGGGCCATCAGGAGGTCCAGCAGTGGGGCCAGGACACTAGAAGCCCCCTCCCACTGCTGCCCCCTCCAGCACCAAGAATAGAGTGCATCACCTGCCCCAGACTGAGAGTTCCCATCTATACGCTGTGGCTAATAGCCACTGATGGACTTCTGCTCCGTATGCTTATCTAATTCCCTCTTGAAACTGTCCATGCTTGTAGCTGCCACCACCTCCTGTGGCAGGGAATTCCATGTGTTAATCACTCTTTGGGTGAAGAAGGACTTCCTTTTATCTGTTCTAACCTGACTGCTCAGCAATTTCATGGAGTGCCCACGAGTTCTTGTATTGTGAGAAAGGGAGAAAAGTACTTCTTTCTCAACCTGCTCAATCCCATTCATAATCTTATAAACCACAATCATGTCACCCCTCACCCGTCATTTCTCCAAGCTAAAAAGCCCCAAGCGTTTTAACCTTTCTTCATAGGGAAGGTGTTCCAACCCTTTTATCATTCTAATTGCCCTTCTCTGCACTTTTTCCAATGCTATAATATCCTTTTTGAGATGTGGCGACCAGAACTGTACACAGTATTCCAAATGAGGTCGCACCAATGATTTATACAGGGGCATGATGATACTGGCTGATTTGTTTTCACTTCCCTTCCTAATAATCCCCAGCATAGCCTTGGCCTTCTTTATTGCAGCTACACACTGTCTAGACATTTTCATTGAGTTATCCACTACGACTCCAAGATCTCTCTCTTGGTCTGTCTCTGCCAGTTCAGACCCCATCAACGTGTATTTATATTTAGGATTTTTGGCTCCAATGTGCATCACTTTGCACTTGGCCACATTGAACCCCATTTGCCACATTGATGCCCACTCACCCATCCTCGACAGATCCCTTTGGAGTGCCTTACAATCCTCCCTGGTTTTCACCACCCGAAACAACTTCGTGTCATCTGCAAATTTAGCCACTTCACTGCTTACTCCCAATTCCAAATCATTAATAAACAAGTTAAAAAGCATCGGACCGAGTACTGATCCCTGGGGTACCCCACTGCTTACCACCCTCCACTGAGAAAGTTTCCCATTTATACTCACTCTCTGTTTCCTATTTATAAGCCAGTTTTTGATCCACAAGAGGACTTGTCTTTTATCCCATGACTATTGAGCTTACTTAGGAGCCTTTGATGAGGAACTGTATCAAAAGCTTTCCGGAAGTCAAGGTAAATAATATCTATTGGGTCCCCCTTGTCCACATGTTTGTTCACTCCCTCAAAAAACACTAACAGGTTAGTGAGACAAGATCTTCCCTTACAGAACCCATGCTGAGTCTGCCTCAATGGTTTTTGTTCATCAATGTGCCTACTAATTCTTTCCTTAATAACAGTTTCCACCAACTTACCCAGTATCGATGTCAGACTGACTGGCCTGTAATTTCCTGGATCTCCCCTGGAGCCCTTTTTAAAGATGGGAGTGACATTAGCTACCTTCCAGTCCTCAGGAATGGAGGCAGATTTTAAAGAAAGGTTACATATTTTTGTCAGGAGATCCACAAGTTCACTTTTGAGTCCTTTCAGAACTCTCGAATGAATGAATCACCGGGCCTGGTGATTTATTAGTTTTTAAATTGTCCATCAGTCGGAGGACTTCCTCTCTTGTCACCGCAATCTGATTCAGGTCTTTCAAACCCCCTCCCGAAATCGGTGCTTCTGGAGTGGGCAAGCACTTCTCCTCTTCCACAGTGAAGACAGAGGCAAAAGATACATTCAGCTTCTAAGCCATTTCCCTATCATCCTTCACTACTCCTTTTACCCCTTGGTCATCCAAGGGCCCCACTGCCTCCCTGGCTGGCTTCCTACTTCTAATCTATTTGAAGAAAGTGTTATTGTTGGCCTTTATGTTTTTTGCGATATGCTCCTCATATTCCCTTTTTGCTTGCCTGATCACAGACTTGCATTTTATTTGCCACAGTCTGTGTTCCCTTTTATCAACCTCACTAAGCCAAGCGTTCCACCGCTTAAAGGAATCCTTCTTACGTTTTACAGCTTCCATTACTTTATTTGTTAACCATGCAGGCTTTTTTTCTATACCTATTTGTACCTTTCCTAACCTGCGGTATACATTTTTTCTGAGCTTCTAGGATTGTCTTTTTAAATAGTCTCCAAGCTTCCCCAATGGTTTTGATCTTCTCCACTCTTCCTTTCAATTTCTTCCTCACATGTCCCCTCATACCAGAGAAGTTACCCCTTTTAAAGTTAAAAGTGGTTGTGTCAGTCTTTTTGGGCAACTCCCTATCTGTACAAATGTTAAACTCAATGACATTATGGTCACTGTTCCCAAGTGGTGCAATCACTTTTACATCTCTCACCAGGTCTTGCACCACTTGGGAACGGTGACCATAATGTCATTGAGTTTAACATTTGTACAGATAGGGAGTTGCCCAAAAAGACTGACACAACCACTTTTAACTTTAAAAGGGGTAACTTCTCTGGTATGAGGGGACATGTGAGGAAGAAATTGAAAGGAAGAGTGGAGCCAGTATCATCATGCCCCTGTATAAATCATTGGTGCGACCTCATTTGGAATACTGTGTACAGTTCTGGTCACCACATCTCAAAAAGGATATTATAGCATTGGAAAAAGTGCAGAGAAGGGCAACTAGAATGATAAAAGGGTTGGAACACCTTCCCTGTGAAGAAAGGTTAAAATGCTTGGGGCTCTTCAGCTTGGAGAAACGACGGCTGAGGGGTGACATGATTGAGGTTTATAAGATTATGAATGGGACTGAGCAGGTTGAGAAAGAAGTACTTTTCTCCCTTTCTCACAATACAAGAACTCGTGGGCACTCCATGAAATTGCTGAGCAGTCGGGTTAGAACAGATAAAAGGAAGTCCTTCTTCACCCAAAGAGTGATTAACACCTGGAATTCACTGCCACAGGAGGTGGTGGCAGCTGCAAGCATGGACAGTTTCAAGAGGGAATTAGATAAACATCTGGAGCAGAAGTCCCATCAGTGGCTATCAGCCACAGGGTATAGATGGGAATTCTCAGTCTGGGGCAGGTGATGCACTCTGTTCTTGGTGCTGGGGGGCAGCAGTGGGAGGGGGCTTCTAGTGCCCTGGCCCCACTGTTGGACCTCCTGATGGCACCTGGTATATTTTGGCCGCTGTGTGACAGAGTGTTGGACTGAATGGGCCATTGGCCTGATCCAACATTGGCTTCTCTTATGTTCTTCTGGTGCTGGGGGAGATCTGTGGACACCCGGGACTGCCACAAAGACCAGTCAGTGGGGGCTCCTCCAGCGCAAATCCAGCCTGAATTCTCCCATGAAGCTAAAACAACTCAGCTGAGACTGTCGTACTTTGGTCCTGTAGTGAGAAGACGAGAGAGTCCCTGGAAAAGACAAGAATGCTGCTGGGAAAGGAAAAGAGATGGACCGGCCCAGCCTGAGATGGACCGGCCCAGGTGAGGAGGAGCTCACGAGGACAGTTCAGGACCCTTCCCTCTTGGAGGCCATTTGCTCATCTGTCTGCCAGAAGTGGCGTGATGGCCCCTGACCCACACGCATGCTGCTTGTGACGGTCGTTAGCCGCCCACTTCATGAGGTGCACCCCCACCCCCACCTCGTGTTCCAGCGTCATCACGGGAGGGGGAGCAGCAGCCCCCTCTTGGTCCGCTGTCTCTGCCCCACGCACAACGGCTTTTGTGCCGCCTGTTGCTGTACGTAGGAGCGCGCGGTGCCAGTTCTGCATCGTGTAACGCATCGTGCAACAACAATAGTCACGCTTTGCTTCAGTCCTGCTTCCAGATCTCTACAAGCCAAATCCCATCGCATTGCCTGTGGGGTGCTCCGTCCGGTGGATTGGGCTGACTCACTCCCTGTAACCCGCCTTGAGTCCCAGTGAGAAGGACGGGCTATAAAGAATGTAGGCAAAATAAATGAATAGAATAAAAATCCTGAAATTGCCCCCCTAAACGCAAAGGTCCCAGATTCTTCAGTCTTTCTTCACAGAGAGGCTGGCCTGGCAGTGCCCTCTGCTGGCCACCCAGAGAATGGCGCCTTCTGCAGACCTGGCGAGCAATTTCTCCTGCGTCATTCCTTCTGTCTGTCGGCATCTCCGGCAGTGGCCCAGGTTCCAGGAGGCAGGGAGGTCTGTCCAGGCCCTAGCCAGGATTTTGCAATTCAGGGGGCCTTTAAATAAGTCAGGGGGCACTGATGTCACAAAAATTAAAAAAAAATTAAAACTCATTTTTGCAGTGTTTGCACTCTGCCTGCCTACATGGGGAAGCAAGCCACACTTGGGGAAGGGGCAGCGGTGGAAAGTCCTCCAGGTGGCCCAGAGAGTCAGGAGTCCTCTGGGTAGGTGGCCAGATGGCAGTCAGGGGGCCAGACCCCAAAATGCCCCACTGTAGCTACAGGCCTGGGTCTGTCACGTCACCTCCAGCCTGGCCCTTTGAACTGGAGATGGTCGGATGGAACTGGGACCCTCTGCAGGAACGGCAGATGCTCAACTGCGGCGTTCACATCAATGGAACACCCACCCCCCCAAGTTGGAAACAACTGCATTTGATTCCAAAAAGCTGGGGGGGGGGAGACTAGTCATTGGATACTCGGAAACTACTTTAAAGCCAAACTAGAAATTAGGAGGACTGGGCCCTCCCTGCATTTTTAAGTGATCAGGTTCTTCTCTAAAATGGCCTCGATGGCCACAGGCCGGCTCCGTGGCGGCCATAACGTCACGAGAACACCAGAGAAGCCAGTGTTGGATCAGGCCAAGGGCCCACCCAGTCCAACACTCATAAGAACATAAGAGAAGCCAACGTTGAATCAGGCCAATGGCCCATCTAGTCCAACACTCTGTCACACAGCGGCCAAAATATACCAGGTGCCATCAGGAGGTCCAGCAGTGGGGCCAGGACACCAGAAGCCCTCCCACTGCTGCCCCCTCCAGCACCAAGAATAGAGTGCATCACCTGCCCCAGACTGAGAGTTCCCATCTATACCCTGTGGCTAATAGCCACTGATGGACTTCTGCTCCATATGTTTATCATATGACTCTCTGTGTCACCCAGTGGCTAGAAATACCAGGTGCCATCAGGAGGTCCAGCAGTGGGGCCAGGACACTAGAAGCCCCTCCCACTGCTGCCCCCTCCAGCACCAAGAATACAGAGGGCATCACCTGCCCCAGACTGAGAGTTCCCATCTATACCCTGTGGCTAATAGCCACTGATGGACTTCTGCTCCATATGTTTATCATATGACTCTCTGTGTCACCCAGTGGCTAGAAATACCAGGGGCCATCAGGAGGTCCAGCAGTGGGGCCAGGACACTAGAAGCCCCCCACTGTTGCCCCCATCCCCAAGCACCAAGAAGACAGGGTATCACTGGCCACAGACATAAGAACACAAGAGAAGCCAGTGTTGGATCAGGCCAATGGCCCCTTCAGTTGAACACTCTGTGTCACCTAGTGGCCAGAAATACCAGGTGCCATCAGGAGGTCCAGCAGTGGGGTCAGGACACTAGAAGCCCTCCCTCTTGAAGCCCTCCATACAGAATGCACACCTCCACTCAGGAGAGGCGCTGCCATGCCCACTTGGCCAGCAGCCTGAGCTAAGGAAAGTGGAAGGTTTGTCGCAATGGAGTGAAGAGACAAAGGGGGACCAGGGCCAGGCGCCACAAATGGGAGTCGGGGAGGGAGGGAGGGAGGGAGGGAGGGAGAGAGAGAGAGAGAGAGAGAGAGAGAGAGGCGCGCTGTGAAACTTGTTTGCCGGGGCTTTTGCAGGGCCCTGGGTGGCAGCTGTGTGTGTGGGGGGGGGGGAGATATTTGGGATGGGCCAATTTTTAAAAAATTAATAAACAAATAAATATAACAGAAGGAGAACTAGAATTTGAGAAAAAATACCTCCTCTGGCATGGAGGCCCAGAGTCGCAAGTGTGGTGCTGATTTTTAAAAGGGTTAGGAAGTCCAGGATCCAGGCCGGCTGAGGGGAAAGCGGCAGGGCTTCTGCAGAGCCTGGGTTCTGCAAGGGAAGATCTCGTCTCACTAACCTGTTAGTGTTCTTTGAGGGGGTGAACAAATGTGGAAAAGGGGGACGCAGTAGATACTGAGCAACGTTTGAGTCCAGTGGCAGCTTTAAGACCAACAAAGTTTTATTTGAGGTATAGGCTTTTGCAGGGCTTTTTTGTAGAAAAAGCCCAGCAGGAACTCATTAGTATAATAGGCCACACCCAACAGCAGAAACAAATTAGCATAGTAGGCCACACCCTTGACAGCACAGCTCATTAACATATTAGGCCACACCCCCAAGTTGCCAGAAGTGTGCTCATCCAGTCACACCCACCTTTTGCTCCTTATTCTGTTTACCTTGTTTGTTGTCAAAATCCAGGGCGTTTTTTGGAGCAGGAACTCCTTTGCATGTTAGGCCACACACCCCTAATGTAGTCAATCGTAATCAGTTTCTGCTGTTGGGTGTGGCCTATTGTGCTAACGAGTTCCTGCTGGGCGTGGCCAACTCGGGAGCCAGCCGGAAACTCCCTTCCTGTGCGTTCCTGCCCAAAAATAGTCCTGAGTTTTTATGTGCACAGACATACTTCTTCAGTCTATGTTGTCTACCTGGACTTCCAGAAAGCCTTTGATAAAGTTGCTCTTCAAAGGCTCCTAAGTAAACTCAGCAGTCCTGGGATAAGATGACTAGTCCTCTTGTGGATTCAAAGTTGGTTAACGAAGAGGAAGCAGAGAGTGAGTCTACCTGGGCAGTTTCCACAGTGGAAGGCGGTAAGCAGTGGGGTACCGCAGGGCTCAGTGCAAGGTCCGGTGCTTTTTAACTTGTTCATTAATGATTGGGAGCGGGGAGTAGGCAGCGAAGTGGCTAAGTCTGCGGATGACCCTAAATTGTTCAGGGCAGTGAGAACCAGGGAGGACTGTGAGGGGCTCCAGACGGGTCTATTGAAGCTGGGCGAGTGGGCATCAACGTGGCAAATGAGGGTCAGCATGAGCAAGTCTGAAGTAATGTACAGTGGAACCAAAAATCCTGACTATATACGCCGGTGGGGTCCGAAATGGTGATAATGGACCAGGAGAGAGACCTTAGAATCAGTGGTGCCAGGTGCCATCAGGAGGTCCACCCGTGTGCAACTGTAATAAAAAGAGCAGAGGTTCAAGGAGCTGGGACTTACCTTTAAAGCCCTATACGGCTGGGACTAGCATACCTTTGGGACCCCCTCTCCCCATATGAACCCCACAGGAACTTACAATCTATTCCATCAACACATCCTGGTGGGTCCCAGGGACGTCCGACTCGCCTCAACAAGGTCAGGGCTTTTTCGGCCCTGGCCCCTACCTGGTGGGACGAGCTCCCATTAGAAATCAGGGCCTCGCAGGACCTATTGCAGTTCCACAGGGCCTGCAAGACAGAGCTCTTCCGCCAGGCTTTCGGTTGAGGCCGTGGGCGGGTGCCCACCAGCGATTGGCCTCCCTTCCAGTGACCTCAGATCCGAATGGTCTCCTGGGAACCCACTGCCTTTTGCTGAGATCGGCTGAGGCACCCATCTTTTATTGATTGATTACTGTTTTTAGATATATTTTAAATGCTGATTTGTTGTATTGTGAATTTTAGGATGGAGCCCGCCCCGAGCCCGCTTGCAAGGAGGGCGGGATACAAATTGAATTACATAAATAAATAAATAAATATGCTGGGAATTATTGCGAAGGGGACTGAAAACAATTCAGCCAGTATCCTAATGGCCCTGTACAAATCAATGGTGCGGCCTCGTTTGGAGTCCTGTGTACAGTTCTGGTCGCCACACCTCACAAAAGATCTTATAACATTGGAGAAGGTGCAGAAAAGAGCAACTAAAATGATTCAGGGGATGGAACACCTGAAGACATTATGGCTCTTTAGCTTGGAGAAACGACGACAGGGGGGTGACATGGTAGACGAGGTTTACAAAATTATGCATGGGATGCAGAAGGTAGAGAAAGAAGTCCTCTTCTCCCTTTCTCACAATAGGAGAACTCAAGTGGGCACTCCATGAAATTGATGAGCAGTCAAGTTAGAATGGATAAAAGTCCTTCTTCACCCAAAGAGTGATTAACACGTGGAATTCACTGCCACAGGAGGCGGTGGCGGCTACAAGCATGGACGGCTTCAAGAAGGAACTAGATAAACAGCAGAGGTCCCTCAGTGACTCTTAGCCACAAGGTACAGATAGGAACTCTCAGTCTGGGGCAAGGGATGCTCTGTATTCTTGGTGCTTAGGGGGGGGTCAACAGTGGGAGGGCTTCTGGTGTCCTGGCCCCACTGCTGGACCTCCTGAGGGCACCTGGTATTTCTGGCCACTATGTGACACAGAGTGTTGGACTGGATGGGCCACTGGCCTCTTGGCTTCTCTTATGTTCTTATGACAGGGAGGGCTATCCCGAAAAAGAACTGCCCAATCAACTCTTCCTTTTTCACTCCTCTCGAGAAACCCAGTTCCCGCAGTCTTTGAGTTCTGTAGTCCAAGAAGCTCAATGAATCTCTCTTCCCAACCTTCCAACAGTCATCTCTCAGATTACAAGCCAGAGACCAGTACAAAAGACTAAAAAGGGAAAAAGCCTGCCGCTAGATCTGCTACCTCCTCCCCTTGAGCGCTGGTGTTGCTAACACGGCATCGTGAAAGGGACGTGGGGGAGCGGCAACAGACGGCCTCTACTTGGGCCTGAGCAAGGGAGCTTCGAGTCTCACAAGTGGATACCCTGGAATTTTTGTCGGTCTGAAAGGTTCTACTGGACTCCAATCTCACAGTCCCTACACCTCCAAAGTGAACCTTTTCCACACAGCTCTGGTGAGTCATGAGCGCACACACAAACCATCCACAAATGCCCAGGGGCACCGACTAAGTCTCTGGGGCTTGGGCACAACAGCGCTGCCTCTTCCTCCTCCTCCTGAATCTCTCAGAAATAGGTACCGACTCTGCTGTCTTCCGGCCCCAGCACTTCTCAGGGCTTTGAATGACTCTATGGATTAAAAATCAGCTAAGCGAAGTAAGCAGAGAGTAGGAATAAATGAAAATTTCCTCCTCTGAAAATACTGGGACTCAAGGGCATCTAATGAAGCTGATGGGCAGCAGGAAACACCCGTCCACACAGAGGGCCAATGAGATGTGGGATTCACTGGCAGAGGGCGTGGCGGTGGCCACAGAAAGCGCTTTAAAAGACGGACTCGTGGAGGAGAGCTCTGTCAGTGGCCGCCGGCCACGGTGACTGAAGGGAACCTCCATGCCCAGAGGCACCAATCCTCTGAATCCCAGAGCCAGGAGGCAGCATCGGGGAAGGCCTGGGCTTCTGTGTCCTGTTTGTGGGCCCTCCAGTGGAACTGGCCGGCCCCTGGGTGGGGCAGGAGGCTGGACGAGAGGGACCCTCCCTGGCCTGACCCAGCAGGGCTCTTCCGGTGTCCTTCCCGCAGTTCCCACAATGGAGGGAAGCGAGCAGTGGGGTCTCACCAGGATCAGTACTGGGGCCAATACTATTTAACGTGTTCATAAATGATCTGGAAGTGGGGGTGAGCAGTACAGTGGCCAGGTTTGCAGATAATACCAAAACGTTTAGGACAGCGAAGACCTCTGCAGACTGAGCTGTCAAAATTGGGCAAGATGGAGCAACACGCCAAATGGGCGTCCAGTGGTGGTGGGTGAAAGGTGATGCAACACAACGCAAGGACAGCAGCAGCAAATTGTAGCTTTTTAAATAAATGCTGACAGGACATGAACTGGCTGAGACTGAGAGACCTCTTGGAGCTGTGGCGGGAAACGATGAAAATGTCGACCCAGCGCTTGGCTCTGGTGGAAAAGGCAAACTCCATCCTAGGGATGATTTGGAAAGGGACTGATGATAAAACGGCTGACACTGTAACGCCCCGCACAGATCTGTGTGCAGCCTCACTTGGAATACCGCGTAGCTCTGCCAATAAAGGTTTGTGGTGTGTCGGAATCCTGTGTGCAGTTCCGGCTGCTGTGTCTCAAAAGAGGACACTGCAGAGCTGGGAAGAGTATGGAGGCGGGCGACCGATAGGACTCCGCGGGGGCTGGAGAGAGTCTGGGACTTCTAAGAAAAGAATGCTGGGGTGGGTGGGGGGGACAACGACAGGACACGGCTGCCTAGAGATGGAGGGGAAGGAAGAAGAAAGGGGGGGATTTTTCTCCCTGTCCCATAATATCAGAACTGGGGGCACCCAGGCAAGTTGGTGGGTGGTACGTCCAGGAAAGAGAAAAGGAAATCCCACTTCAGCCAACAAGTAATGATAAACTGTGGACTCCACTGCTAGCGGATGTGGTGGTGGTCGCGAGCAAGGATGCTTTTAAGCGAGGGGGAGGCAGACTCCGGGGGGGAGGCCCATCGGCCCAGCCCCACCGCGGCTTCTCCTTGCTCTCCAGCAGCCCTCCCCCCCCGCCCCATTCTCTGAGCTCTCCGGCTCCTCTTTGGTGGGAACGGGCCTGTCCTCAGAAAGCCTTTAGCGCTTGAGCCCGGTTTCTGCAGGGACTCGGAGCCCTTGGGCTGATTTCCGGGAGGTCACTTTGCTCTGACCTCGAAGGCATCGCTGGTCCTCTTTAACTTCGCTTCTTATAGAAAAACAGGATTGCTGCGGTATGGATGGGCTTTGTCTGTTTTGTTTCTAGAATGTTCTGTGTACATAAGATGTACCCAAGGTGAATAAAAACTATGCCGAAGCAGCATTCAGGCATTTCCCAGCAAAACTGGCACACTGGCAAAGAGCCCCCAAAACGCTTTGCAGGCTGCAGGGCATGGCCCGGGGGGCTTAAACGCTCCTCCCTGTATGTGCCCCCACCCACCCACCGGAAACTAGAAAGCCAGGGCCAGCTTTCCAGCCTTTCTCCCGTTCTGCCGGGCTTCTGAAGGATGACAGGGTCACAACTGGGACTCTCCGGGGGGGGGGGGGGTCTTTCCCGGGAGAGACGGGGACCTTTCACTACTCTGGCAGGCAGCCCACAGCCAGAAGGGGAGCTCATGCATCCCAGCACCCTTATGCCCCCCCCCGGTACCCTTAGAATGAGACACAGGAGAATGGCCAGGGGAACCCAGCACCACACAGGATGTGGGGAGGGGGCAATCTGAGCCGCCCCCCCTTCAGTGGCCAGGCCCACCTCCAGACTCAGGTCTGCCAGCCCCCCAGCCGACAGCTGTCCTTTCCTGCTGTGTCCAAAGACCACCGAAGAACAGCCAAGGCTGGGAGCCTGGCGAGAGCAACCCCCCCCATCAAGGACCACCCCACAGAGGTCTCAGGGCACGTGTTTATTGTCCGGTGGTCTCCTGGTGGGGCCAGCTGCTCAGCCCGGGGGCCAGCCCATCTGACGGCCCCCCAAGACATGGAGGTGCAGGTGGTAGACGGACTGGGCCCCCTGCTTCCCGTCGTTGATCACTGCAAGAGGAAGAGGAAGGGGACAGTGTGAGACAGAGCGCGCACCTCTGCCCAGAGCTACCCCAGGCCAATCAAAAGTGTGTGTGTGGGGGGGCAGGCAGGGCTCCTAAGGGACGTGCTGCTCGGCAGAAGATCCACGGGAGCAGAGAACGCAGAGCCACGGGGAGTCCAGCCCCGGCCACTGCCCGAGGGACTGGGCCTAGGACAGGCATGCCCAACCACTCTGTGGTGCCACTGAGCCCTCTTTGGGCCCAGCCCCTCTTGGCCCACAGCAGAACTGCCCAGCCCAGAGGCTAAGCCCTCACGCGGCCAAAACCGGGGCGAGGGACTGCGTCTCTGGGGCGGAGAGCGGGTCTGGGAGAACATTCCCAGCCTCCCCGCCCCAGTCCACTTGCTCAGGCCAACAGAGGAAGAGGAGGAGGAGATTGGATTTATACCCTGCCCTTCACTACCCAAAGGAGAGCAGCTTACAAACTCCTTTCCCTTCCCCTCCCCCACAACAGGCACCCTGTGAGGTAGGCAGGGCTGAGAGCTCTGACAGAAACTGCTCTTCCTCAAGAACAGCTCTTGCCAGAACTATGGCTTGCCCAAGGTCATCCAGCAGCTGCAAGTGGAGTGGGGAATCAAACCCCGTTCTCCCAGATTAGAGCCTTTAAGCACTTTAAGCACTACACCAGACTGGGGAGAGGCCACACCCCGGCTCCCTCCAAGTGAGGGAATGCGCCCTCGGATCTGGCCGTCCCTGGCCAGGGCCTCAAGCAAGACCCCTGAGGCAGCACACGGGGAGGGGCATGGGGCGCCGTGGGGCAGTGAGGGCATTTGCTGCCCCGCTTCAGGGAAAGACCCCGAGACCTGGGCACAGGCGGGCACCCATCTGCTAGGTACTCACCAATGCGGTAGCCGTCGGAGAGGCCCTGGGCCTTGGCCGTCTGGCTGGCGACCACCAGCAGGTGCCCCAGGAGCTGGGGAGGGAGAAGGGGCAGGTGAAGCCACAGTGCCACGCGCCAGGAAGCCGAGCTCCAAGTCCGCCTCCCCAGGGGTGAACTGCTGAGCCCACATCCCCAGCGTTTTCTGCAGCTCAGGATTCATGAACCAATGAGCTTCTAAGGTTATAAGAGGAAAGGAGGACCGAGCAGGAAACCAGACAGCTCAACCCGCTTTGCACAAAACACTCACAAGTCTAGTGACGGCCAAAAGGGGGGGTGTGTGTGCGTGCATGGGGGGGGGATCAATTGCCAGGTCGGAGGCCTGTGCCTTTGCCGCTCCCTGCTGTCCCTCCTGCTGTAGACTGAGGCTAGAAGCTCCTTGAGACACAGGCCTCAGCCTTTGCACTGATTTTCAGTCCACACACCAGTAGGCGCGCTTACTTTGCAGCAAGAATGGTTTGCCACAATCTGCAATTTTTAATTTTTTAAGAAGGCTAATTTTTTCTGTTGGGACAAGGATGGCGTGCCTCCCCCTCCCCCTCGGGTGGGCTCCGTCACTGCAGCACCTCTTCAGGGGATGGCCCTATGGGGAAGGTCCCCCTCCCCCCCTTCCTGACTGCCCAAGCCAGTCCTACGCTTGCTTGCTTGCTTGGAAATTAAGCCCGGGGGAGCTCCTTCTCAAATAAGCCTGCACACAGAACTCCCGCCTGTTGATTTTTTATTAGCAAAAATTATTAGCAGAAACCAGATTCAGTGGAAAACTTAAGAGAGAAACCTAACTGAGGGCATTACCCACTGGCTGGAGGACAGGGAATTCCCCCCCCCATTTTCCCAGGCGGGAGGGAGGTGGGGGAGAGCCCCCTGGGAGAGCTCTGCAAGTCCACAAAGACCTTTCACCCCCTAAAGCGGATGGGGGGGGGTCGGATCTAAGGACAGACTGAGCAGAGCCCAAGGTCACTTGCTCTGATGCTTTACGGTCTTATTTCCTTCACATTTCCACCACTTCCTGTCATTTAAAAGAATGCTTAATGTTAACGTTTTTACTGAATTTATTTTCAAGCTTCCTGATGAAGTGCCTGCAAAACAGATGCACAGAAGTTTCCGAGTGAAGGAGGAGGAACTCTCTCACTGCCCCCATTACCCCTTGTTTGCAGACCCCACATATAGCAAGGGGCCCTTCTGCCTGGGCTCCGGGAGCCCCAAATCTCCGCTGCTCTGCCCTGCCCCCTGGAGCCCGGGTCTCTCGGCCACCCGCCCGGCCCTCACCCACTCACCTGGGCATCACTCTCCGCCACGCGGCTGACGCGGGGAATGGGCCGCCGGGGAATCACGAGGAAATGCACCGGCGCCTTGGGGGCCACATCGCGGAAGGCCATGCACTGGTGGGGGACAGGGGGACAGAGGCAAGACAGAGTTCAGCGCTGGCCCCTCCTCCCCGCCGCCCTTTCGGCAGGCCCCGCCCGAGGCGAGCCTTTTGCCCATGCTCAGAGGCATCGGGCGGCACGGGGGGGACGACGACACCTCACCTGGTCATCCTGGTAGAGGACGTCGGCCGGCAGGGAGCCGTCCAGGATGCGGCTGAAGACGGTGGGGCCGGGCCGCTCCTCCGCCCGCTGCGCCTCCGTCACCTCCCCGTCGGAGCCCCCCCGGGAGGCCAGCCGCGCCCACTGCAAGAGCCAAGACCGACACACACACCCCGATTTGCAGGTCAGCCCGGGAATGGGGCCTGCGGGGAGGGGGCGGAGAATTAGGGACCGCGGACTCCCCCCCCACCTCCGGAAGGAGCGCCCCCGGCCCAGCTCTTGGCCCGCGGCGCCAGCCCCCACCGACAAGAAACCCGTCCCGTCCCACGTGCCCAGCAGGAGGAGGAACGAGCCGCAGCTCCCGGCGCCCGCCCGCCCTTCGACGGCGGCGCCCGCGCCCCCTACCTGCCCCGGCCGCCCGCCGCCCCGCCGCAGCCCCCGCGCCGCCCCGCCGAGCCCCAGCAGCACCAGCGCCGCCGCCATCGCCCGGCCTCCTCCCTCCTCCTCCCCCCCGACGGGGAGGGACAGGCCAGGCCGGCTCCCCATTCGCTGCGCCTGCGGCCACGCCTCCCTCGAGGCCCGCCCCCTGTTAACTCTCGCGCCGCCAGCCCGGCCAGGGAGCGCCTTGACGGCCGCGGGGAGGCAGGGAGGCCCCCCCCCCGCCAGAAGCCCCGGAGAAGGCGGCTGCACCGCTGGGAGGGAGGGAGGGAGTGGGGGAGCATCTTCAAGTACTTGAAGGGCTGTCATAGAGAGGATGGCATGGAGTTGTTTTCTGTTGCGCCCCCCCCAAACCTCAGTGCCCCCAGACTCCACCCAGTCTCCAGCTGTTCCCCAACCCACCGGTCCCAACCCTGTATCGGGGGTGGAGGGGTGGGGGGGAACCCACGCGGAGTTTGAGATGACCCAGGATCCCCACCCCAGAAAGAGAGAGAGAGAGAGAGAGAGAGAGACAGGAGGCAGGGGGAGGGGGTTGCAGCAACACTTGCCCTTTACTGAGGATGACCATGAGGATGATGGGGTGGGGGGGTGGTCCTCAGAAGCCCATGACGCTCCGCTTGCGAGGGGTCCGGGCCCGGGCCCGCGAGGAGGAGGAGGAGCCCTGGGAGGAGGGGAGGGGAGGGGGGCAGAGCGCGCTGGCTGGCTGGCTGCACCAGGAGCAGGTCTTCGGGGGCTCCTCGGGGGCGGGGGATCCAGCACAGCCAGGTAGTCGCGCAGGGTGCGGCGGCGCTCCCGGGGGATGCCTCTCCTGCTCAGGGTCTGGCTGGAGAGCAGCGACCCCTGGGAGTCCTGGGAGCCCGGCAGGGAGTCGTCCGGGGGGGCGGCGGGGGGCACTCGGCTGACCCTGGGGCTGGCACAGGAGGGGTCGCCGTGGGCCGAGGGGGAGCTGGGAGAGGAGGTGAAGCTCAGCGAGAGGCTCGGGGTGCTGCCGCCGCCGCCACGGGCCCTCTTCAGCCGGCGACGCTGTTCCCTCAGCACCCGCCTCTTCTGGGCCTTGGTCAGGCCCAGCCTGTTCTGCCACCAGGCGCCCCAGCCCCCCGCCCACGAGGCCAGCAGCCGCTCCTGCAGGTGGGACTGCCGGGGGGCCCCCTGCTCCCCTACTGGGGGCAGGGAAGCGTCTGGTGGGGGGCCCGGCCCCCAGGGGCACAGGAGCCGGCTGTCGCGCATGGCCTGGCGCAGGCGCTCGCGGACCCCCTGGAGGGTGGCGGCTCCCATGGGCTGCTCCCGGAGATCTTGCTTGCGGAAGAGACGGCGCTGATGGACGGCAAAGGGGGGCCGGGGCACTGGCGATGTCCGCTGCCAGCTGTGCCCAAAGGCCTTGAGCCAACGGCGGTAACTGGCGGCAGCGGCAGGACCAAGCGTGGTGGTGGTGGTGGTGCTGATGGCGGCGGCAGTGGGGGTGTCTGCACAGGGCCCCTCCTCCTCCTCCTCTTCTTCTTGCAGGGCCCCCCGCGCGGAGTCTGCCTCCAGCGGGGAGTCCCGTCCGGCTTCCTCGCCCGCCGCCTGGTGTTGGAGGAGGAGGGGCTGGTAGAAGAGGTCCCCGGCCTCGGAGAGCTGGAAGACGAGCAAGGACTCCTGCCGGCCCACGGCAGCCGCAATGCCTGGCAGAGGAGGAGGAGAACAGAGCGGGCGGGTCAGTGGCCCACAGAGCACCCACAAGCAGCCACGCCCCCCCCCCCACGCCCCGTCTGCACGGAGGGAACTCGGGGAAACTATTCCCTCCCCATGCCCATAAAATATGGCTGTAGTTACAATGGCCGTTTTATTTGTCCAATTTTATGTCAGCCCCCCTGGGCCTGCCCTGGCGGGGAGGGTGGGGTGTCGTTCAGATAAATAAATAAATACCGAGACCCCCTCCCCCCAGGCCTTGATCGGTGTGGGGGGCAGTGGTGGTCAAGAGGCACTCAGAAGCACAGCTCCTTTGCCGGCATGGAAGCCCCGGCCTGCCCCCTCCCCACAAACAGGCACGGCTGCCCCTCGTCCTGCCACATACCAGCCGTGGGCACAGTCAGGCGCTGCTTCAGGGCACTGTGGCCGGCGGGCACCTGCAGGGGGAAGTGGGGGAGACACTCGCTGATGGAGGAGAGCTTCCGGGGGTGACCCCACAGCTGGCACGGGGTGCTGCTGCTGCTGCCGCCGCCGCCACCTGTGGAGAGAAGCCGTGAGTGCCGGCCGCTGGGGACCCCCAGCTGCTGCCCCCCCACCCCCCCAGCAGGGCCTGGGCCCCCCAGTCCGCCCGGCCCCCCGCCTTCTGCCCGCACCTCCGTACTGCACCAGCAGCAGCTCCTGAGAGTGGTGGGCGCCAAGGAGGAGCTTGTGGCTGCGCTGCGGCCCCCCGCCCGGCAGGATGTGGCTGTAGAGGGGCGGCCTGCGCATCATGTGCTGCCAGCGGAGAAGAGGCACCATGGGGAAGCGCTCGTCCAGCACGTACATGGAGAACTAAGGGGAAGGAGAAGGGGAGGAGGGGACTGAATGGAGGGGGCGGGCCACAGGCTCTCCCTCCCTTCCTGTGTCCCCCCCCCACACCCCCAACACATTCAGTGAAACTGGCTAGGAGAGAGCAAAACTGAATTTCGCATGTCCGGTCCTGTCTTAAGGTAGAAGAAGGGAGAGCAGAGATAGGATTTATACCCCGCCCTTCACTCAGGGTCTCAGAGTAACACACAATCTCCTTTCCCTTATGTTCTTATGAGGGGCTGAGAGAGCTCTTGACAGAAACTGCTCCTGAGAGAACAGCTCTGAGAGAACTTGTGACTGACCCAAGGTCACACCAGCAGCTGCAAGTGGAGGAGGAGTGGGGAATCAAACCCGGTTCTCCCAGATTAGAGTCCGCGCTCCTAACCACCACCGAACTGCCTCTGCCTGATCTGTGTGGCACGGGAGAGATTTTTTGCCTCGAGGCACCCCCTTGAGACAGGGGCACACGTGCAAGGACCCAGGGAAGTCTCCGGTGCGGCTGGAAGGCCCAGGGTGTGTGTAGTTGGGGGGGGCTGAGGCAAAGCCCCTCTCTCCCCACCAGACACCCCACAAGTGAGAGAAGGGACAGAATTTTTAACAGGAGCTGCACCCTCCCCAAAGTGGTTTACAGAGGTAAAGATATCCATATTCTTCTCATCGCACCCAAGTGGAAGTGGGGTGTGCCAGCAGCCCCTGTGAGCCTGCCCCTTCAGCCAGGGGGCTTGCGGAAAAGGCGTCCGAAGAGCCAATTCGAACCACCAACCTCCAGCAAGAGGGAAGCCCGACTGACCCGGCATGGCTGGAAAGGGGAGGCTGGCTGGCTGGTGTGTCCCTCCCCGCAGTGCCACAGCAGGAGGGGAGGCGCCTACAAGGCCCTGGTGAGAAGGACGGAGGGGTCTGGCTGGAAATGGCGAACGGACCTTCTCTGATGCCGGGGGGGAGGGGCGGGGATAATTTATTTAAACCTAGCCCCCCTGTGTAATTACTCTTGCCATCAAGTCACAGCGGAGTTACGGGGACCCCAAGTGGGGCTTTCAAGGCCAGAGAGGCTGAGAGGCTGTTGGCCATGGCCAGCCTCCGCGCCCCCCCCCGCTTGACTGCCAGGATCTGAAAGAGATCAGGCCAGGCCCCGCCAGGCTCCGGCTACCCAGGTCAGGGCTGCTCCTCTGTTCAACAAAATTATCTGCATGAATCATCATGACATAAAACGAATAACCATCATGGCCAGGAAACAGATTCAGGTTGGTAGCTGAGTAGGTCTGAAGCAGCAGAGCCAAGCCTGGTCTTAAAGGTGCCCCCCTGGACTCGGGCTTTGTCCTCAGTGGCCAGGAAAAAAAACCCAGACAGGGAACAATTTCTTGTGTTTAACTTCGTATATACAACCGTGCCAGTAAAAACCATTCAGATTCCAGCACGCTATGCCATCACGAGAGCCGGCGTGGTGTAGTGTCAGACTAGGGTCTGGGAAACCCAGGTTCGAATCCTCACTCGTGCCGTGGAAGCCTGCTGGGTGACCTTGGGCCAGTCACATGACTCTCAGCCTGGGCCTGACCTGGAGAGCCCCAGGATAGTCAGATCTCTTCAGACCTCAAAAGCTAAGCAGGGCCCAGGCAGAGGCAGGCAACGGCAAACCACTGCCAGATGCCTCTTGCCTTGGAAAACCCCGCAGGGTCGCCGTAAAGTCAGCTGTAACCTGACAGCAAAAGAAATAAATAAAATCCCCCCCACATTGTGTTCTGAGCAGGCTCCTGGGGGGACCGCTGTTTGGTGTCATGTTTTAGTGTGTGGACTCTAATCTGGGAGAACCGGGTTTGATTCCCCACTCCTCCACTTGCACCTGCTGGATGACCTTGGGCAAGCCGTAGTTCTGACAAGAGCTGTCCTTGAAAAAAGAGCAGTTTCTGCCAGAGCTCTCTCAGCCCCACCTACCTCACCGGGTGTCTGTTGTGGGGAGGGGAAGGGAAAGGAGTTTGTAAGCCGCTCTGAGACTCCGAGTGAAGGGCAAGGGGAATAAATCCAATCTCCTCTTCTCCATTTGGGAGCCCAAGAGCTGTCCATCCCAATCATTCGCAAGGCATTTCTGAGAGCCAGGAGTCGGCCTTTGTACTAACTTTTACTAATGCTAGTCAAGGTATCACAAAATAGTGATTGCAAGCCTCACCAAACACACTCCCCCCCCCAATGTTTCCCAACGGACTAAAGTCAAACCAGAGAATCTCTGCAGTAGCAACGGGGGGGGGGGGCTATTGTTGCATCCCAGCAGAACCAGTGCCACGTCCAGACGACCCAGCATATAATGAACAAAGGTTGGTTCTCTTAAAACACATTCGGTCACCAAGCAGGATAAGGGTGAGAAGGTCTTGAGGCCAAGGCTCCCTCTCAGCGGTGGAGTCCTCTCGCGAGCAAAAATCCTACTTGGGGGGCTCCTGGCACGAAAGTTGGGAGCGAGCGGCTTGGCTACTGCATACATTACTTTGCTCTGCAGCCATCCTTCCTGAGCGAAGAAAGAAATGTGCGAGCCGGAGGCTAAAGAACTGTGAGCTAGCTCACACTAACTCAGCTTAGAGGAACTCTGCTTGAGACCAAGAAGTGAAAATTGGGGGGGGGGACGGGGGGGCATGGGAAAATTAGGCGAAGGGAGGCAGAAACGAATGAGAAGCACGTGGAAAAGAGGGAGAGAAACCGAGAGAGAGGGACAGGCGGCTTTATCTTGCCGCAACACCCCAGAGCTCCTGCTTTGCCAGGTCTGGCTGAGCCGGGTGCAAGGAAAGGGAGAGAGGCCGGCTGGGCTGGGGGAGGAAATGGCCTGCAGGCTGAAGCAGGCCACAGGGGTAGCAGCTGTCGGGAGGTTCTCGCTCAGGAGGTCTGCTTGCACCTTGGGAGACCCGTTTCAAAAACAAAAGGGGAGACGTTCGGCCGGAGGCAGCAAGAGGACGCTTGGCTTCCGGGGCCCCCCTTCAGAGGCCTTCCTCTGGCTGCGCCCCAGCTGGACCGGACCCCCCACCCCTCCCCACTTACCTGCGTGGCGACGAGGTGGTGGTAGGGCTCGGCCTGGCCCAGGTACCTGGCCTGCACCAGGCGCTCCCCCTGCTGACAGTCCGCCTCACTGCCCACCTTGAAGAGCTCAAAATGGCAACCGGCAGGCACCTGAGGACAGGAAGACCCCCCCTGCTTGAATCCTCAAAGAACAGCAGAGGTCCATCAGTGGCTCTTAGCCGCAAGGTATAGGTAGGAACTCTCAGGCTGGGGCAAGGGATGCTCTGTCTTCTTGGTGCTTGGGGGGGGGCAACAGTGGGAGGGCTTCTAGTGTCCTGGCCCCACTGCTGGACCTCCGATCAGGAGGGGGGCCCCTGGTATCTTTGGCCACTGTGTGACCCAGAGTGTTGGACTGGAGGGTCCATTGGCCCGATCCAATGTTGGCTTCTCCTATGTTCTTACATGGAGCAGAGGTCCATTGGTGTCTATGAGCCACAAGATGAGCCTCAGTCTGGGGCAAGGGATGCTCTGTATTCTTGGTGCTTGGGGGGGCAACAGTGGGAGGGCTTCTAGTGTCCTGGCCCCACTGCTGGACCTCCTAATGGCCCCTGGTGTTTCTGGCCCCTGTGTGACACAGAAGAGTGTTGGACTGGAGGGGCCACTGGCCTGACCCAACACTGGCTTCTCTCTTGTGTTCTTACAGGAACTCTCGGTCTGGGGCAAGGGATGCTCTGCCTTCTTGGAGCTTGGGGGGGGGTAACAGTGGGGGGGGGGGCTTCTAGCATCCTGGCCCCACTGCCGGACCTCCCGGTGGGACCTGGTATTTCTGGCCAGTGTGTGACACAGAGAGTGTTGGACTGGAGGGGCCATTGGCCTGATCCCACACGGGGGCTTCTCTCGGATCTTCTCCCACGGGCCCTTTCTGACGGAGCAGGGCGACAGTCAAGCGCATCTGCGGGGGGGGGGGGAGTTCCACTCCAGGCCAGGTGAAACGGCCAGCAAAGAGGGAGTACAAAGCACGGTGCCCCCCCCGCTGCACCTGGGGATCATTGTGCCGCGCCCCTCCCACACAGCTTACCCTGCGGTCGATGCCCATCAGCCCGGTACGGTCTGCGTAGCTCAGCACCAGCGGGTGGGCCGTGAAGTCGCTCCAGCGCCAAGGGGAGGGGTCACGGAAAAACATGGTCTCCCTGTCCTGGTGCAGCCGCTGAAGCCTGAGGAGAGACAGACAGGCAGGCGGGGCTGGCGTCTGGGGAGGCACGTGATCCGCACTCCTGCCCCGGGGGTCTGGAACAGCCCCCCCCCCTTGCCAGCCCTCTTTGTAGCAGGAGAAGGAACTGGCAGCGCCTAGCAGGAAACCCCCCCAACTTTGCCAAACCATCTTGCAACAGCACCCCCCCCGCACTCTGGAAAGTAGGACAGAAATGAAGGGGGAGGGGGAGGGGAGGGCCACAGAGTTCCTGCCCCCGTGCAAGGGCCACGGAGGGCTCCAAGGATGACCACGGAAGGCAGCCAGGAAGAACAGGGCTCCCGTGCTCTGGGGGGGAGGGAGGCGGAGGGCTGAACCACACGGCCCAGCTCTGCTTCCTTCCACCGGGCCAGCCCCACCCCCACCCACCCCAAGTGATGGAAGGAGGACTAGAACCCTGTCCGGGGTCTTCACCAGCTCCACTCCCACCCCAAGACCCCCCCTGCCAGGACCCCCGGGGCCGCAACAACACAGCAGCTCAGGCCAGAGGATGGGCTTGTCCGGGAGACTCGTCCACAGAGGGAGCACCACTGCCCCCCCCACCCCCCGGGCCAGCGGTGCCGCTCACCCCAGCTCGACGTTCCACAAGTACAGGGCTCCGTTCTGGGTGCAGAGGGCCGCCTCGCCCGGCAGGTGGGGGCTGCAAGGGGAAAGGGGGGGTGCAGTCAGCCACAAGAGAGCTAAAGGCGGGGAACACCTCTCGGGCCCCTCCCACTGTGCCACGCGGGGGCCGCACAGGGAGCTCCTCTCCCTGGTCAGAACCTGCACAGCCCGAACACACACATGCACACACGCCCCGGGGCTGGAGGCAGCTCCCAAAAGCAGGCACCGCAGGAAGCAGACACGCAGCAACAGAAGCACACCATGTTCCGTTTCTCGACAGCACGGAAAAGGACTGGACACCCCAGCCAGCCACGCGTGGTGGACTGCCTCTCTTCTGAGCCCCTTCGACTGCACTGCGTTCCAGGACCTCCCACAGACCAGCAGGATCTTCTGCCCCCGCCCCCCAGGGAAGCCGTTCCGGGAACAAGGGCTGCTATACTACGGGAAAGCCCCAGCCCCCAGCCCCCAAGAGAGGCTGGGCAGGCGGGAGGAGCACCCAATTGCCCAAGCAGAGGGGCCTGCAAGCCTCCTGCCGCACGGTGACTTGGAGAGGAGAGAGACTGGATTTATACACCCCCCCCGCCCTTCACTACCCAAAGGAGTCTCAGAGCGGCTCACAAACTCCTTTCCCTTCCCCTCCCCACAACAGACACCCTGTGAGGGAAGCGGGGCGGAGAGAGCTCTTGAGAGAAACTGCTCGTGAGAGAATAGCTCTGAGAGAACTTGTGACTGACCCAAGGTCACACCAGCAGCTGAATGTGGAGGAGTGGGGAATTGAACCCGGTTCTCCCACATTAGATTCTGCACTCTCAACCACTAGAACAAACTGTCTCTCTGCCACGGCGCTCAAAGTGCCTGGGAGCCATGTTCAAGGAGACAAACACACAAACACGGTGTGGGGGAAGAGGGCTGGTTGCTGCTGGCCTAGAGGGGCGGAGGAGGGCGGCGGCTCTCCAGGGCCCCAGGCAGGAAAGGGTCTTTCGCGTCACCGGCTGTCTTCAGTGGGAGATGCTGCCAGGGATCCAGCCCGGGGGGCCTTCGGCAGGCAAAGCGGATCGTCTGCCGCCGAGCCCCGGCCCCACCCAGAATTCCGATGAGGTCCAGGAACGTGGGGGAGCCGTGTCCCCCCCCGGGATCGCTTGCCTGCCACGGATCGACCACCTCCCACCTCGACCACCTCCCACCGTGCTGAAGAGCGGCCCCTCCCCAGCGGGGCTCACCTGAGCGCGATGGAGGAGCAGGCCGCGTCCGTGCCGATGACCTGGAGGGGTGCAGGCGCCGCAGCGGGTTCCCTCCTCCACATCCCACAGTGATAGTCCGAACGCACCCCAATGAAGTCTGCGGTTAGAGGGAGGGAGCCAAGAGGCTGGGGTAAGAGAGCGGCGGGGGCGGGGCTGGTGCTTGGAGCCCTCCCACCCCCACCCCCCCTGCGCTGGTGCTCACCACAGCCGTCCACCTGGGCCGCAGCCGCCACCTGGCGAACGGTGCCGTTCAGCTCGAACTGGGCGGGGGAGCCCCGAGGGCGAGGCCTCAGGGAGCCGGTGCTGGTGGGCTTCAGAGCCACGTCCTGGAAACCTGGGGGGGTAGCTAAGGAAGGGCTGGGGGAGAATGCAAGTGGGAGGGGCCAGCTGCTGGGCACCCCCCCCCACAGAAACACCAACAGGACCAAGCCCAGCCTGTCTTGCAGGGCTGCTGTTGCTGCCGCCGCCACCTGGGAATGGACAGGGGGGTCCTTCAGCCACCCACCCGGAAGGCAGGCCACGGTGGAGGGGGAGAGGGGGAGAGGGGAAGGGTTTCTCTACCTGTCCGGGTGGCCGGGGGTGGGGGTAGTGGTGGGGGTCTCCAAGGCAGGGCTCCCTCTCCTTTGCCCCCTGCCGCAACCCCCAGGGTCTCAGCCCCTCCCCCCTCTTCCCTCGCAAGGATACAGAGCTGGTTCCTGGCCTCGCCGGAGGGGTACACCAGGCAGCCGGGGTGCTCAGGTGCCATGCCGCCGCTCTCCTGGGGCACCCACGCCAGTGCCCCGCCCGTGGGGGTGTCGTCGAAGGGCAGGCGCCCCCACTGCTCCGCCATGTCCGCGTGCACCCACTCGCCCATCAGCTCCAGAGGCAGCTCAAAGAGCCAGTCCCGAGACAGGTGGGCGAACCGGTGCAGGCGCCTCGAGGCCCGGAAACGGGGGCAGTTCCTGGGGGGGGAGAAGAAGAAAGCAGGGGCCCAGATCAGAGGGGGCACCTCCCCCACTCGGCCACCTCCCCCCACTCTTGAGGGCCCCTGTTCTGCTCTGGCCAGAATGCCCCACACAGCCCGGCCGGAGAGGGAGGGGAGGCAGCAGGGATTGGCCCCCGGAAGGAGCCCAGCTGCAGGCCGGGCGGACCCCACCCCTCGGGAGCCCTCCCCGGGCCCCTCCCCTGCTGCAGCCCCTGGGGGGGAATGCCCGCGTTCATTCAGCCGGTGGTGCCCTGGCAGCCCCCGAGGCAGAGCGGCTGACCTCCTGGCCTCCTGGGCATCCAGGTTCTTCACCAGGGTGGCGACGCGGAGGACACGATCCCGCCATTTCCTCTGCGGGGGGGGGGAAGAGAGAGAGAGAGGCGCTGGCTGCGGGGCTCGGAAGAGACCGGGGAAAAGAAAGGAGGGGGCGCGCGCGCGCGCACGGGGGTGGGCTGCCCACCCTCAAACCCCCCCCGCGCCGGGCCAGCCCCGCTGCAGCCAGGACCGCCCCCGCGCAGTCCTCCCCTTTGGCCGTCGGTGCGGAAGGGGACCGGGCCGCCCCGCGGACTCCCCCCCGCTCAACCCGCCCGCCCGCCCCGCGGACTCACCGAAGGCCGCCGAGCTAGGGAGAAGTGCGGCTGGAGGAGGCGGGCGAGGGCGCCGAAGGCCACGTCGGGCTGCTCGCGGGCCAGGCGGCTCAGCTGCAGGGACAGACGGATGCCAGGTGGAGGCGGGGGGAGGGGGGGGGAGGGGAGGGGGGCGCCCGCCCGGACCCCTCCCCCTCCCCTTTCCCCCGTCGGCGGCGGGGCGGCTCCTGACCTGGCCGGCGAAGTCGAGGGCGGCGCGGGCGGCGGGCGGCCCGGCCGTGCGCCGCAACTGCCCGACGTAGAGGAGGTCCGGCGCGGCGGCGGGCTCTGGCGCCGTGGCACCGGGGGGCTGCAGGGGCACCGGGGCCGGCTCCCCCGCCACCCAGCTCTCCCCCGCCGCCCGCCGCGGCGCCACGAAGCCCGGCCGCAGAGGTAGCAGCGTCGCCCGGCCCTCCCGCGGTCCCCCCTCCGCCACCGCCACGGGCGGCCCCAGCTCGCCCCAGCCGCCCACCAGCGGCGCGGACGCCGAGCGGCTCGGGGGCCCCGCCTGGAAGTAGCTGGGGAAGGAGGGCGCCCGCCGGCCCGCCATGCTGCCGCGGCTCCTGCTGCTGGGCTCCGGCGCCGGCCTCGAACGCGCCGCCCCGTGGGAGGAGCCGGCCCGGGGGGAGGAGGGCAAGCGCGGCCGGGCCGCTCCGCCCGCGAGCTCGCGCCCCCTCCCGGACGGAGGTCCGCCCGGCCCGCCCGGGATTCGGCGGCGGGGGCGGCGGGAGCCTAGCGGGACGTGCAGCGGCGGAAGATCCAGCCGCCACCCAACTTTCTTGGGACGGGGGTGTTGTGTGTGTGTGTGTGTGTGTGTGAGAGAGAGAGACCCAGGCAGCCCGGCAGGTGGCCCCGATCTTGCAACAGCTGCGCCTTCACCGGAGACCCGGCTTTCCGTGCCTTTGTCCTCCCTTGTGTCTGGGATGTCGGTCCAATAGTGCATCCCGAAAGCAGTTCATCGTGGCCTGGGCCAAACAGCAGCTCAAACACAGGCCACTTCCTGCATCCCGCTCACGTGCAGCAGCGCTCTTCAAGGAAGGTGCAGGCAGGCACACCGGGGCTCCATCAGAAGGGTGCCTCCTTTGGCCCTCCCAACAACCACCCCTGCAGGGTAGGCGGACAGGGGGTGCGGGGGGGGGCTCCCTGCCTCTCTGCTGCCTCTTGGCAAGGTGTGTGAGCAGGGGCGGGGGTGGGGGTGGGGAGAACCGGCTGGATAGATGGCCTCACTCTCCAAGGATCGCCAGATGCAAGGTCACTACTCCAGTGTGATGCCTGCATGGCTCTACGGCTCCGGGCCCCCTGCCACCCCCACCCCTGCCCACCACACAGGGGCTGCAGCAGGGTAAGCCTAGCGGGACAGCTCCGTTTTCCAGGCCCAGCGGAACTGTAACAAGCCCCGCAGGGCCCTGGCCTCACTTGGGAGAGTGTTCCACCAGGCCGGAGCCAGGGCCAAAAAGGCCCCGCTCTGGCCGAGGCTCAGTGGATACCCTTTGTGCAGCCAGGGACATCCCAGCAAATGTTGATCCGCTCTGAGTGTCACGCTCTGCGGGGGGCGGGGCATACTGGGAGAGACGGTCCCACAGATCTGTTGGTCCCAGACCGCACAGAGCTTTAAAGATTAATACCATCACCTTGAACTCGATCTGGTACTCCACTGGGAGCCAATGCAGCTGACGGAGCACCGGTTTCACGTGTTCTCTTTGGCGTGTGTCCCGGTCAGGAGGACACACGTGCAACCGCATTTTGGACCGGTTGAAGTTTCCGGGTCAGTTTCAATGGTCATTGCACAGCAGGAGTTACCCTAGTCCAGCCTGGAGGTTACGGGCAGCGTGGAGCACCGTGGCTGAGTCGTGGGGAGAGAGATGGGGGAGACTTCCTTGTACTTTCAAAAGATCCCCTCCCGTCTCCTGATTGACACCCTGGAGACGCCCTCTTTTTGAGCCCACATCCTCCCTGGTTGTTCCTTACACAGTTGGAGGGTTGGACAGTCAGAACCATCTCTCTCCTCTCCTCTTTACGCAGCTGTTTCTCTTCTAAATAATAAAATAATAAACTTTCAGCAGCTTGAGCTCTGCTCCTGGCAGATTTAAACTCTGCCAACAGTTTGCAGGGCAATATGTTGTCGAAGGATTTCACAGCCGGAGTTCATTAGTTGCTGTAGATATTCCAGGCTGTCTGATGTTTCACATGTGACTGGCATCCTCAGAGGTATAACACAGAAAAATGGAGTACTCTCTGTGAAAGGTGAGAAGAAAAATGGTAGGCTGGTAATTTATATCTACTCCGGAAAGTGGGTTAGGGCTGAGTCATTATCTTGTAGGAATTCCCCCGGCTGTGAACATGCTAAGAACATAAGAGAAGCCAATGCTGGATCAGGCCAGTGGCCCATCTAGTCCAACACTCTGTCACACAGTGGCCAAAAATACCAGGTGCCATCAGGAGGTCCAGCAGTGGGGCCAGGACACTAGCAGCCCTCCCACTGCTGCCCCCTCCAGCACCAAGAATAGAGTGCATCACCTGCCCCAGACTGAGAGTTCCCATCTGTACCCTGTGGCTAACATCCACTGATGGACCTCTCTGCTCCAGATGTTTATCTAATTCCCTCTTGAAACTGCCCATGCTTGTAGCTGCCACCACCTCCTGTGGCAGTGAATTCCATATGTTAATCACTCTTTGGGTGAAGAAGGACTTCCTTTTATCTGTTCTAACCCGACTGCTCAGCAATTTCATGGAGTGCCCACGAGTTTTTGTACTGTGAGAAAGGGAGAAAAGTACTTCTTTCTCAATCTGCTCAATCCCATTCATAATCTTATAAACTTCGATCATGTCACCCCTCAGCCGTCGTTTCTCCAAGCTAAAGAGCCCCAAGCATTTTAACCTTTCTTCATAGGGAAGGTGTTCCAACCCTTTTATCATTCGAGTTGCCCTTCTCTGCACTTTTTCCAATGCTATAATATCCTTTTTGAGATGTGGCGACCAGAACTGTACACAGCATTCCAAATGAGGTCGCACCAATGATTTATACAGGGGCATTATGATACTGGCCGATCTGTTTTCAGTTCCCTGCCTCATAATGCAGAGCATGGCATTGGCCTTCTTTATTGCAGTCGCACACTTGTCTCGACATTTTCATTGAGTTATTCACTACGACTCCAAGATCTTTCTCTTGGTCAGTCTCTGCCAATTCAGACCCCATCAACATGTATTTATATTTAGGATCTTTGGCTCCAAAATGGAGGAGCTTTCCTGAGGAGGTTCTTTTGTCTATGGATTGTTTCCTGAGGAAGTTCTTTTGTGTGTGGAATGGCTGTTGAAACTCTAATCTTATCAATACTGCTATTGTCAGCTGTAGAGCATTTTGTGTTTTTCAGGACAGGAAACCGTGCCCTATTTATTTTTAAACTCTCTTCTTTCCTGTTGAAATTGTGTTTATGTTTATGGCTTTCCTGTGTAATCTGACATGGTAAGTGGAAGTGTTGTCCAGCCTTTCAGTGTCTTGGAACAAAATATTGTGTCCTGTTTGCGGAACCTGCTTCACAGTGGGGGGGGCCTAGCGGTGTGCCCCAAATGGACCTCGGCCCCCTGCTGCAGGTGTGTGTGTGTGTGGGGGGGCTTCTGTGCTCACCCACCACCCTCACATTCCGTTCTCACATGGGAGCACAAGCCGCTCTGTGGGCCTCCACGAGCAGCATCAGGAAATGAGACAGGGCCGCTGCTGGGCTGACCCGTTGGGGAAGGGGCTGTGCCCTCACAGAGGCCCTTTCCCACCAGCGGCACAGCGTCCAGGGCCCTGGCAGACGTGTGCAGAGAGGGACGTTTCAAGCCCACCCCAGGAAGAGAGGCTGGCCCGGGGCCTTGGTGGTCGCCCTGTTTCCGGCAGGCCAGCTCCAGAGGTGCCATGCTCCTGTGCGGGCCCCCAGTCCTGGCAGGCGAGGGGTGTGCTTCCCTGCAGTTATCTACAGAATGCCCTGTTCAGGGTGGGAAGGGGTCTGGCGTGGAAGCAGTAACCTCTGGGGGTCCAGGTTTCCCCAAAGAATGCTCCTGTGGCACTGATGGTCCCAGCAACCACAAACTCTCTCAAGAGCCCCCTCCCGGCAGGCAGAGGGCCGGCAATGATGCGGGTGTTAGCCCTGGTGGTGCCTGTGGGAGTGCTGCCTGCCGGAGCAGGAGACCTCTGCCTCTGCACTTCTGTGGGGCAGCCCCCCCACCCCCGCATCTCAGCCAACCCCTGCCCGCAGGGGGAGGATGCCAAATACACAGCAGCAGCAGCCAGTGAGAGGCGGGGGTGGGGGGAGGAGAGTCAAGTGGAGGGGAAAGTCCGTCAGCCCCTTGGAGGGGGCTTGGGGGGGGCACTTTCACACCTGCTAGATAATGCAGTCTCAATGCACTTCAGCGCCCAGTTGCAAGTAGATTTTGCCCTTCCGCACAGGAAAATCCAGCTGCAAAGGGGGTTGAAAGTGCATTCTGGAGTGTTTGTGAAAGCGAAACTCTACCAGGAGAGGGGTTAGGTAGCTGAGAGGAGAGGCATGCCTGCAGGAGAGGCACGCCTGGCCCCGGGGCCAGTGGAGAGGCAGGAATTCAGGAACAGCAGGCCAGGGCACTGCGGGGCGAGGGGGGGGGGAGTAACCCAGGAGACAAGCCAGTGACACTCTTTCCATGGGCTGAGAGATTCCTGGGCTTCAGGCGGAGTCCCAGCGCCGGAAATCGTTCTTTCTCTCTGACAGAAACACCCTGTCTGTTCAGGCAAGCCGTGGGTGGGTGGGTGAAACTGTGACTGTCTTAAAGCCTCTGCCACCCCTGGCTTTAAATAACTGGCAACTTGTTATGTGCCGCGCCTTACCCGCCAAAGCACTGAGCCCTTTGAAAGGAGAGACAAGAGACCTATTTTTTTGTGTGTTGTGAAGGGAAGGTGTTGGCTTGAATCACTCCAGAAGGGGAGGAGTAGAAATCACAAGAACATAAGAGAGAAGCCAACGCTGGACCAGGCCAGTGGCCCCTCCAGTCCAACGCTCTGTGTCACACGGTGGCCAAAAATACCAGGTGCCATCAGGAGGTCCAGCAGTGGGGCCAGATAACCAGAAGCCCTCCCACTGTTGCCCCCCCCCCAGGCACCAAGAATACACAGCATCCCTTGCCCCAGCCTGAGAGTTCATATAAGAGCATAAGAGAAGCCAATGTTGAGTCAGGCCAATGGCCCATCTAGTTAAACACTCTGGCACACAGTGGCCAACAATACCAGGTGCCATCAGGAGCTCCAGCAGTGGGGCCGGGACACTAGAAGCCCTCCCACTGCTGCCCCCCCCAGCACCAAGAATACAGAGCATCCCTTGCCCCAGACTGAGAGTTCCCATCTATACCCTGTGGCTAATAGCCACTGATGGATCTCTGCTCCATATTAAGAGCATAAGAGAAGCCAATCTTGGGTCAGGCCAATGGCCCCTACAGTCCAACACTCTGTGTCACACAGTGGCCAAAAAGACCAGGTGCCATCAGGAGGTCCACCAGTGGGGCTGGGACACCAGAAGCCCTCCCACTGTTGCCCACCCCCCAGCACCAAGAATACAGAGCATCCCTTGCCCCAGACATAAGAACATAAGAGAGAAGCCAACGTTGGATCAGGCCAAGGGCCCTTCCAGTCCAACACTCTGTGTCACACGGTGGCCAAAAATACCAGGTGCCCTCAGGAGGTCCAGCAGTGGGGCCAGGACTCTAGGAGCCCTCCCACTGTTGCCCCCCCAAGCACCAAGAAGACAGAGCCTCCCTTGCCCCAGACTGAGAGTTCCTGTCTATGCCTTGTGGCTAATAGTGGCCACTGATGGACCTCTGCTCCGTATGCTTATCCCATTCCCTCTTGAAGCTGTCCTTGCTTGTAGCTGCCACCACCTTCTGTGGCAGTGAGTTCCACGTGTTAATCATCTCAGCCTTCCTCTGTAACAGCCGCACGTAACCCAGCACAGGGATTTCTTAACATTGCCTCAGTGACCACTCACTCAGCCCACGTGCCAGAACCAGAATCGACGTGGCCACTGCTGAGTGGAAGCCCCCGGGACCCTCACCTGCGCAGGCACGCACACACACACAGATACACAGACGGAGGCCGGTCCGGAGCCACAGTCCCTTTAATGCCCTCCTGCTACTGCTGCTCCCCTCGGGGGGGGGGCGCCAGCCGCCCTCAGGCCTTCTTGTCGTCTTTGTCCACTATCCGGCGGGGGGTCCCTGAGGGGGAAGAGGCAGAGGGCGTGAGCCAGAGGGGACGGGCGGGCCCCGGGCCTGGAGGGCCTGGCAGGCGGAGTTGTCCTTGGACCGCCCGGTCAGCACGGCGTTGCGCAGCTCGGGCATCTCGGCAAAGGGCAAATAGGCCTCTCCTGGGGAAAGAGAGGCAGGTGTGGGATGGGGGCCCTTCTGGCCCGGAAGCTCAGGAAGGGGGTCAGCGCTTGGGTCCAGAGCGGAGGCGATGGCGGGAGGAGGCACAGAGGGCCGTCTCCGAGGGAGGCCCTAAGGAGGCCTCACTCCTCGTGCCTGCGGGCCCCACTGCCCACAGCTCTAGCCCATGTTAAGGGCCTGCGTGGCCATTTGGCGTGGTGCTCTGCACTGGGACGTCCTCGGCCAGGCTGCTTGGGGGGCTCTTCAAGGCAGGGGAGCAGCCGCCCCACGGAGCTCAGAGCCTCAGGGGCGGGTCTGCTGCGAAGCCTCTTGGCACGGGGCCGTGCTTGGGGATAAGGCCTGGTGAAGCTTCCTCTGGGGCAGAGGCCCACGGGCGGGGGGGGAGGGGAGGGCCTGGCCAGCAAAGGGGACTAGCCGGCCGGGGGGGTGTCCTCCCCTCACTGGGACCCCTGCCTGAAGTGCCGCAGCCTGGAAGACGTGCCCAAGAGCCCAGGTGAGGCCAAGCACTCTTCCCTGCCCCCTCTTGGGGAAGGACACCCCCCCCCCCGGCTGGAGCCTGCTCTTCCCTTGTGCAAGCTCGGGCCCCCATGCCTGCAGAGGCCCACCTTCCCACCCAGTGGGAGGCCCACGTCATGGGGGAAGCCCTTGGCGGTGCCTGACCCCCACTCCCCCACCGGAGGAGACAGCTGGGAATGTCTTTCGCTCTCTGGCCAGGCCACCTGCCGTGGGCACAGGTGTGAGTGAGGGTGGGGTCTTGGCTGGCAAAGGTGGGGCAGAGGGCCCACAGGTCCCAGGGCCCAGCTGCTACCTCTGGGGGAGAGGGGGTGGGGCTGGGGCTGGGGGGAGAGAGCCACGGCAGGCGGCTGCTTGGACGAGTGTCCTGGCAGGGCAGCCGCATGTGTTCAGAAGGCGTGCAGCTAGTTTCCAAGGGGGAGGCCAGGGTGGCTTTTCTCAGCAGCAGCAGCAGCTCCCCGCTGGGCCCATACCGTATGGCCGGCCGCCTTTGCGGCGTGTCTCCTCTGACTCAAAGAAGGTCTCGTGCTCTTCCCAGCGCCGATCGCAGGCCGCACACAGGAAGCTGGAGGTGAACGCCATGCAGGAGCAGCCTAGAGGGTGGAGGGAGGAGGGGGCGTCAAGTCCTCGAGGCGGGGCACCCTGACGGAGGGCACTCACTCGCTCATGGGGTCAGCAGCACCAGGCCTAGGGTGATGGTCCTATGCACGCTGACTTGGGGGCAAGCCCTGCTGAAATTGGAGGAGGACTTACTTATCGGGGGGGTGGGGGGGCTACACATTCATTTATCTGAATACATTGATTTTATTTATGTATTGCTTTGTTTAGGACATGCCTCTCCAGAAAACCTGCTTGAGGTGGCTTACGAATAACAACAGCCTTTGAGTAGGTGACTTCCAAGGTGGCTTGGGACCTGGGCATGAATGCAGCAGCACACTTTGAAAAAAAATCATATCAAATGAGCATTCTTATCCTGAACCCTTCCCTAATTTTTCTTTCAGTAAACTCTTTGTTATAGGCTAAAGACGTGTGTGTCTGTGGCCCATTATTTCGACTGCATTTCAGGCACTCAGCTAAGTATCCACCAATCTACACATGCTAAGCCATTCAGTTCTCACTTATATCCAGAGTTGAACTTTGCTGGTCTTAAAGGTGCTCCTGGACTCAAACTTTGTTCTCACATTTGTTTAACTCTTCCACTTGCATGCTAATTTGCTGCTATTCTCAGGTCTTACCAATCGCTTTAATCCAATCTTAGCTATACTTATTGCTCAGTTACTTATGCATGTTGATAGATCCAGGTGGGGGCAGCCATCTGAAGCAATAGAACAAAGTCTGCGTCCAGAGGGGCACCTTTAAGACCAACAAAGGTAAATTCTGGGTATTTAATTCTGAAGCAGGGCACAGGAAAGCCAATAGCTGGCATTAAACTCCGTTGTTTTTAAAGCTGCCACTGGACTCCGACTTTGTCCTTCAGCATCTTGCCTTCCTGGTGCCAAACATCGCTCTTCTCAGTTTGCCATGAATGCTGGGAGGAGGGAATTCCTCAGGTAGGGGAGCGAGCGTGGAGTGTGTGTGACTGCACTGTCTTAGAGGCCATAACTCTTCCAAAGAAGCCCCCCTCTCCCAGAGGAAAGTCCTTGAAACTTTTGGTGCCAGCTTGCTTGTGTAGATAATGGGATCGTATATTTCCCGGGTGGAAGGGGGGTAGGAACGCCGTGGCTAGGCAGGATGGATGTGACGGATGAGTGGCCATTAGGAGGGGCTTCATTTGAATTACCAATATCTGTGATTGTACCTGCCAAAATCTTCAGTTCTGACACGGTACCGTTATGACCTGGATCTTGCTTATAACTCAATAAACATATCACTGCCAAAAGAGGGTGTTGTTGAGGATAACTCGATGAGGGGTCTGGCACCTGGCAAAGACCCCCACCTCTACTGATAAGTAAGGCTTCAGGAAGTCTGTTTCAGTGTATCTGAAGAAGCGTGCATGCACACGGAAGCTTATACCCAGAATTAAACTTTGTCGGTCTTAAAGGTTCCTGACTGGACTTGGACTTTGCTCTATTACTTCAGACCAACACGGCTGCCCCCACCTGGATCCAAAGACAAGATGGTTGAACTTTTCTCTGCGCCTCCCTATTCAGTGGTTATGGGGTGCAGCATTTCATGTTTTTAAAGCATTCCCTTTACAAATATTTCTGCAAAACAAACCATTTCATAAGAAGCCTTCCCTGTGTTCCTTCTAAAAACTGGCTGTTCCCTTTTCCCTCCCGGGGCCACAGTGAGGACCATCACCCTGTGCCGTCTCCTCTGCCCGCCCCACCCAGAGTCTTCACACACCTCTCCTGCTCTGGGGGGGGGGTGCCTGGCAGCGGCCACAATACACCCACCTGGGGCCCCGCAAGTGCGGGATCCGAGCGGCACGTGCTCCTCATGAGTATGCTTGCAGCGGCACTGGGCACGCCACGCGGCAGGATTGAAGCCCGTTCGCCTCTGCAGCCAGAATTCGCCCACCTCCTCAGGCTGGGACGGGATGAACATGAAGGTCTGGCACTTGCACTCGGGGAGGGTACAGGGCACGGTCGCTCGGCGCTCTGCAAGGCAGAAGAGGAGAGACAAGGCAAGGCAGACGGCCACCCGGGGAGACAGGAGCCCAGTGGAACCAAGGGGCACCCAGGGACCCTCTGGGACTGGCCGTGTCCTGGGCCTCCGTCTCCACCAGCGGAACCGTCTTGCAACTCTGCCTGGGGCGGGGAGGGAGACTCGGGGGTCTCCATCACAGTCGTGTTCTTCTGTCCCTGCCTGCGCAGCCGCCCCGGCCCCAGACACCTGTCCTTCTGCAGCAGGCCCCTAGCCAGGATTTTTTTTTGCATTCTTTTTCTTGAGGGGCAGACACAACATCAAATAAAAAATAGAATACACCAGACTGGCTCTCAGGAAGCAAGCCTGATCTCACAAGTGACAGCCACAGGCACTGGGTGGTGGGGATGGTGGTGGTGGAGCCCCTGTCAGACCCCCTCAATCCCAGCCCAGCTTGACAGCCGGAATCCCTTCCTTGGAAGAGGAAAATTAAGGGGGTGGGGGAGAGAATGGCCCGCCGCCTTTGGTCAGGGTCGAGGGAGGGTTCCCTGGAGGCACTGGAGGCTGGTCCATTGGACTGGATCGGAAACTGTGCTGCTGCCCCAGCCCATTCGGGGACTCATAGAGAAGTAAAAAAACCAAAAACAAACTCCAGGGCCAAAGGTCTTAAAAAGCAGCGGCCCCCTAGGTATGACTTCACCGTCCCTAACCTCCTGCCTCCCCTCCCCTGGGGAAGAGGCCCAGCGAATGGGGTGGGGGTGGGGGGCTCAGGGCTGCTGAGTGGCACAGCAGGGCCTCCCCCCCCCTGGAAGTCAGTCTGCAGGGTCTCCAGCTAAAGGAGCCCAGGAAGAAGCGGGGGGGGCAGAAACGGAGACGTCTGGATCGGATGGGCCGGAGGCAGAGTGGCACCTTTCACGGCTGCTGGGTCTGCCCCGTGGCCAGCCTGTCTTCTGCCTGATCCTGAAGAAGTCCGGGGTGACCCAGGGACCCACCGCCAGCCACCTACCCACATAGATCTGATGCTGCTTCAGCCGGTGCCCACAGAAACATTTGGACTCGTCGCCCACACGGAAACAGTCCCACAGGTATTCGGGGCAGCGCCAGCCGATGTAAAGACCTGTGGAGGAGGAGGAGGAGGAGGAGGAGGAGGAGGAAGCGGCACTTCAAGCAAGCAGGGGCCGTGCACGGGGGATGGGCACCCTGTGGTCAGGCCGTGCCCTTCCTAATTAGAATCATAGAATCATAGAATGTTAGAGTTGGAAGGGACCTTGCAGGCCATCTAGTCCAACCCCCTGCACTCTGCAGGAGCACAGCCGAAACCCTTACATACCTACAACATACCCAAAAGATGGTTGTCCAGTCTCCTCTTGAAAACGTCCAGCGAAGGAGCATCCACCACCTCCCGAGGCAGTCTGTTCCGTTGCTCAACCACTCTTACAGTCAGGAAGTTTCTCCTGATATTAAGCCGGTAACGACTCCCTTGTAATTTCCACCCATTAGATCTAGTCTTGCAATCCGGAGCAAGAGAGAATAGACCCACTCCATCTTCTACATGACAGCCCTTCAAATACTTGAAGACTGCAATCATGTCCCCTCTAAACCTTCTCTTTCCCAGGCTAAACATACCCAACTCCCTCAGCCTTTCCTCATAAGACTTGGACTCCAACCCTCTCACCATCCTGGTTGCCCTCCTCTGGACCCACTCGAGTTTGTCAACATCCTTCCGAAAATGTGGTGCCCAAAACTGGACACAGTACTCCAGGTGGGGCCTGACCATAGCAGAATACAGCGGAACTACCACCTCCCGTGATCTGGACACAATGCTTCTGCTAATGCATCCTAAGATTGCATTAGCTTTCTTCACAGCCGCATCACACTGCAGGCTCATGTTTAGCTTGTGATCAACCATAACACCTAGATCTCTTTCACATGTGCTGCTGTCAAGCCAAGTCCCTCCCATTCTATATCTCTGCCTTTGATTTTTTGTACCTAAGTGTAGGACTTTGCACTTATCTCTATTGAAATTCATTTTATTTGTCTCAGCCCACTGTTCCAGCCTATCAAGATCCTTCTGAATCCTGACTCTGTCTTTTTCAGAATTAGCAATCCCACCCAGCTTTGTGTCATCTGCAAATTTGATAAGCATCCCCTCTATGTCTTCATCCAGGTCATTTATAAAAACATAGAATAACACCGGGCCTAGGACCGAGCCCTGTGGCACTCCATTCGAGACTTCCGTCCACGTAGACGCAGAGCCATTTACGAGCGCTCACTGGGTACGATTTTTCAACCAACCATGAATCCACCCAACGGTTGCGCCATCCAGCCCACACTTAACCAGCTTATCCTCAAGGATATCATGAGAAGAGAGAGCACGAGTCATTAAGAGAGCACGAGTCATTTGTTTAAAGCAAACATGCCCCACTTTCCAAATTTGTTCAGAGCAGATTTCATCGATAAACAATGGTTTGGAAATCTATCGGGAAAGTCACAAAGAAATTAACTGTGCCTGGCATCAATACTAATTTTAAAAAGCAATAAATCACAATAATTGACAAATAATTCATTTATAGACAAATAAACAAACCATTTATACAATTTCCAAATTCTAAGCAATGTTATTCATCCAATACGCAATTCAAACTCAGGGCATAAATGATTTGACACAAGCCCTGCATGTGGCTCACAAAGTCCAAAATTCTCCAGAGTCCTCCGTCCCTCCTAAAGTGTCCCGTGTGTCCAGATCACAGGAGGTGGACGTTCCGCTCTATTCTGCTATGGTCAGGCCTCACCTGGAGTCCTGTGTCCAGTTTTGGGCACCACACTTTAGGAAGGATGTTGACAAGCTCGAGTGCGTCCAGAAGAGGGCAACCAGGATGGTGAGAGAGTTGGAATCCAAGTCTTACGAGGCAAGGCTGAAAGAGTTGGGTATGTTTAGCCTGGGAGAGAGAAGGCTTAGAGGGGACATGATGGTAGTCTTCAAGTATTTGAAGGGCTGTCATGTAGAAGATGGAGCAGATCTCTTCCTTCTTGCTCCGGATTGCAAGACTAGATATAATGGATGGAAATTACAAGGGAGTCGCTACCGGCTAGATATCAGGTGAAACTTCCTAACTGTAAGAGAATATAAGAGATGCCCATGTTGCATCAGGCCAATGGCCCATCCAGTCCAACACTCTGTCACACAGGGGCCAAAAACACCAGGTGCCCTCAGAAGGTCCAGCAGTGGGGCCAGGACACTAGAAGCCCTCCCACTGTTGACCCCCCCCCAAGCACCAAGAATACAGAGCATCACTTGCCCCAGAGTCCCTATCTATACCTTGTGGCTAATAACCACCGATGGACCTCTGCTCTGTTGAGCAGTGGAACAGACTGCCTCGGGAGGTGGTGGATGCTCCTTCGCTGGAGGTTTTCAAGCGGAGGCTGGACAACCATCTTTCAGGTATGTTGTAGAGCTATCTCTTGGCTCTGCTCCTGCAGAGGGCAGGGGGTTGGACTAGATGACCTGCAAGATCCCTTCCAGCTCTATGATTCTAATGAGCAGGATACTTCACAATGTAAACAGGGGAAATGAGTTTCCGGAAGGCATCTACTCCAGCAGTTCCAAAAGAGAGACACTTGAGCGGTTCCAAAAGGAGACCAACGGGATCTCCAGCCTCCTCAAGATGCTCCACATTTCACCAATATAGCTTTATCAGGCTGGAACCAGTAACTCGAAGGACCTCTCTGAAAAACAGTCTCAGTGTATCCAGTTCACAGTGTCACTTTCAAAGCAGGCTGTGCCTTCACAGCCCTCAATATTCTCAGGGCCCCCGACTTCAAAGCACTTCTCAAGTTAAAGGCAACCCACAGCATTCCACAAGTGTGACTTGTTCACATGAAAAAGGGGCCCTTAAAGTGACCTAAGTCACAGCAGGAGATTCAACGCAGTCCTCTTCGGCACAGACTGAAGAAGGGAAGCCTATTCAGCCGTGGCCTGTCTGGGACCAGGGCCCTTAGCCAGCCACGAGGTCAGCCCCCGGCACAATGGCCACATTCAGTCCTCTGTTTCTCCGTGACTGGCACCAGCCCCTGGCACGATCCTCCCTGCTGCCCCCTCCCTCCTCCGCTGGCCTGCAGGGGGCCGGGGATGGCCTCCTGGTCCTTGGGGCCTGCGGTCAAGTGTCCCTTCCTGGACATGTCTAAATGCCAGCCCCTGGGCAAACGAAGGGATGGTTCTGCCCAGCAAACAAGGATCCTCAGCAACCAAGGCTTTAGAATCCCCGACTGAGAAGAAACACGCTCTGGTTTGCCCAGGTGTCTCGCACTCAGGGCTCCCAGCAAAGTGGAGGATGATTGAAGCCTTCCCAAACCACTGGCAAGTGTGGGACTGAACCCCATCTGCGGGGCAGGGGGGTGGGGAGGCCGACAGAGGTAGTATTCTAGTCACAGCACTATCTGTGAGTGCCTATGTGTGCATGCGTGTGCAACCCCCCCCTCAGGAAGAAGAACAGGTTTGCTACGGTATCTCAGTGGGACCAATGATGTGCAGAAAGCCCTCCTCCTTCACCTGGTGCCTGGCCACAACCAGTCGGGAAGGTGTCAGGCAAATTTCACCGGGGGGGGGGGAGCATGTGCCACTGTAACCCCCACCTGCCTCACCTCTGCAGCTGGGACCCCCGGAAGAAGAAGGAGCTCTCCAATGGGGAGGTTCATACAGGGAGCATGTCCTGATCCCAGATCCAGAGTTTTGTGGGCTGCTACTAGATAGAACGATGGATTGTGCTTGGAAACGAACTGGAGCTGGTGCAGATCTTTGAATGCAGGGATGATATGCTCACTGGGACACAACTGTTGACAAAGAGCCTGGGTCCAGCACATTGGACCAGTCTGGACCACCAGGTACTCCAAGAGACAGACCCGCCTGAGCCTGAGCCCTGCTGCCCACCGGCCGCCTCCGGCCTCCCTCTCCTCCTATCATGCCTGTCCAACAGGAGAGAGAGGTGGGCGGGCTTCAGGGCATGGAGCACATCCCCTGCGAGGCCTGGGTGTCCTTGCGGGCTCAGACGCTTGGAATGGGGGGAGTGGGGTGAGCAGCCCTGCAGTGGCCCCATCTGCAGAGGAGACCAGATGATTCCGGATGGTGAAAACGAAAGTGGATTGTGAAGAGCGACAGGAGGACCTCTCTGAACTAGGCAACAACGTGGCAAATGAAGCTCCGCTTGGGTTAAGCCTAAAGTGATGCACTGGCTTGACATGTGTGCTGAGAGAGTCTGAACTGCCTGGAACTCAGAGAGAAAAGGACTCGGGGGGTTAGAGTGGACCGTTCAGTGAAGGTACCAACTCAGCCTGCAGCAGCAGCAGTAAAAAGGGCAGACTCTGTTCTAGGGATCCTTAGGGAAGGGGCTGAGAAAGAAATGCCCAAATTGGAGCGCCCCTGCATCGATCTGTGGGGTGGCTGCATTTGGAACCCTGGGTACAGTTCTGGTCACCGTGTCTCGAAAAGGCCACCGCAGAGCTGGGGGAAGCGGGGCAGCCAGGACGAGGAGGGGTCCGGAGCCCCTCCCCTAGGAGGAAAGGCCGAGGAAGAGCCTGCTGGGGCTTTGCCATTTAGGAAAGAGGCGGCTAAGGGGGGAGGGAACATGACAGAGGCTCATGAAGTTTTGTGTGGGGTGGGGAGAGTGCGGGCAGGGGGAGCTCTTCCTCCCCCTCCCATAACGACACGAGAACTCAGGGGCACCCCACGGACTTGGCCGTCAATAGGTTCAGGACAGACAAAAGCAAAGGGCTCTTTACCAAACAAATAATTAAAGAGCAGCAGGGCTGTTTCTGGGCCGGAACGCACAGGGACGGAGTTCCGGCTGGCTCCCGAGTGGGCCACGCCCGGCAGGAACTCATCAGCATAAGAGGCCACACCCGACAGCAGGAACTTATTATCATAATAGGCCACACCCAACAGCAGAAACTCATTGGGATTGGCTGCATTAGGGGTGTACAGTGGGGACTCACATGCAAAGGAGTTCCTGCTCCAAAAAAAGCCCTGGGTTTTAACAACAAACAAGGTAAATGGAATAAGAAGCAAAAGGTGGGTGTGGCTGGATGACCCCGCTCCTGGCGACATGTGGGGTGTGGCCTAATAGGCTAATGAGTTTCTGATGTTGGGTGTGGCCTATCACGCGAATGAGTTCCTGCTGGGCTTTTTCTACAAAAAAAGCCCTGAAGAGCAGAATTCACTGTCAGGAGGGTTAGTGGTGGCCAAGAGCACAAACTGCTTGAAAAGGCGGTTCAACAGATTCACGGAGGAGAGGCCTCACCGGGGGCTGCCAGCCATGGCAACAGGAGGAGGAGGAGGAGGAGACTGGATATACACCCCTTGCCCTTCACTCAGAGTCTCAGAGCAGCTCACACTCCCCTTCCCTTCCTCTCCGCACAACCAGGGCCGGCTCACCTAGAGTGTGCCGGCCGCAGGGGCGCCAAAAGCGCCCCCCCGCAAAAAGCCCCCCCGCCTCTTCCCTGGCTTGCTTGGGTGGCCCGCAGCCGCGGAGCACCCAAGCAAGCTGGCATTGGGAGTGAAGGGGCCAGGGTTAGAACCCCCACCCCTTCCCTGGCTTTCCTGGGGGCCCCACAGCTGCGGAGCGCCCAGGAAAGCCAGCGTTCCGCTGCCCTCCCCCAGTCTCCAGGCCCCAACGGGAGGCTGGCATCCCCGGTGGGGTGGGCGCCCCAGGCTGTCCTGCCTAGGGTGCCCAGACACCTGGGGCCGGCCCTGCCCACAACAGACAGACACCCTGTGAGGTGGGTGGGGCTGAGAGAGCTGTGACTGACCCAAGGCCACCCAGCTGGCTGCAGGTAGAAGAGGAGTGAGGAATCAAACCTGCTTCTCCAGATGAGAGTCCACCGCTCTTAACCACGACACCAAACTGGCTCCATCAAGAGAGGCAGCCAACCCCTGGATCCTAGTGCCGGGTGGCAGCAATAGGAAAAGGCTTCGGCCTCTCTGGCCTGTTTGTTGGTCCCCCAGGGCAACTAGTTGGCCACTGTGTGAAACAGGACGGACCCCCATCCTGATCTAGCAGGGCACTTTGTATGTTCTTATGAACCTGTTGAGAACAGTGATCGTAGTGCCAGTTTTCAGCCTTCCTAAGCGCGTCTGACACAGACTCCTCGAGCAAAACTAAAAGTGGTTGAAATTCATCCTTGCACCATAATGCATATTGAAGTACAGGAAAATCTCAGGAGACATCTCAACATGTTCTTCAGAACCCAGGGGGAGACCACCTTGTTAAATGGTGAGAGGGATGGAATCCAAGTCTTACGAGGAAAGGCTGAGGGAGTTGGGTATGTGTAGCCTGGGAAAGAGAAGGCTTAGCGGGGACATGATTGCAGTCTTCCAATATCTGAAGGGCTGTCATGTAGAAGATGGAGCAGATCTATTCTCTCTTGCTCCAAATTGCAAGGCTAGATCTAATGGGTGGAAATTACAAGGGAGTCAATACCGGCGAAATACCAGGAGAAACTTCCTAACTGTAAAGGTGGTTGAGCAGTGGGACAGACTGCCTTGGGGGGGGGGGATGCTCCTTCACTGGACGTTTTCAAGCGGGTATGTTGTAGGGTTGTCTTTTGGCTTTGCTCCTGCAGAGTGCAGGGGGTTGGACTAGATGACCTGCAAGGTCCCTTCCAACTCTAACTTTCTATGATTCTATGCCCACCTTCATGCTGCCCTGGGTCTCCTCTCCTGGGTCACCTGGAAACATAATCCAGGTGTTGAACACAATCCAGGTCTTTTAGGTCAATGGAGGCATTAGACAACATGGAGTCAAAAAACATTGGGTTACCAGAGGTTTTCAGATAAGATTTTTGAAAGAATAACACTGACTTTGCTCTCATTTTTGAGAACTGAAGTTTAGACACTAAAAATATATCCAACTTTTTTTAAAAAAACGAAGAAGATAAGAAGGGTTATGTTGCTTGAATAACAAAGAATATATATCACTCCGTCAATAAGAAAAGGTTTTCTGAATGTTGCGGGCTGAATGCAAATAGAAACAAATCTTCATTCTCAGGCATGTGATTAATTGCTTCTCCTCACACAGTTGTTGCTACATTTGCAGTATTCAGAACAGCCAATGAAATTTCTCCTGCATTTGCATCAAGCTGTGCTGCATATTCCACCATTGCAAGTAATGATCAGTATTCCAGGAACAGAGCGAAGACATTTTTTTTCTGGAAGAAAATGCCTGCCAGGTTTTCTCGCCTCGCCAGTGCAAAATACCTTGTTGGCTGCAAGAGAGTTTGACGCTTAACGACTAGACGGACCTTCTGGTAACACAGAAAAGTATCTTTTTGGGGGTCTATTACGAAGAGAGAAGCGAGTGGGTGGATGTTGGGACGGGGGCTTCCGTTTGTGCTGCTGCAAGTTCCGTAGTTTGCAATGAGTCGATGGAAGCAGAACTTTCCTCTCTGCCGGGAACTCCCTCTACCTTCAGCTGAGCTTCCCTGGAATTTCTCTGGGGTAGACCAACCGGTGCCCACTTTCCCCGTGACATCGTGCCCTGCAAGGATATCCCTCATGCGTCCATTGCTAGCTGCTGCCCCCTGACAGTTTTCCCCACCTGTCCACTGAAGCCCCCCTTCCTCCAAAGCTCAGACATTCCTGTCTCCAACAGTGGAAGCCAGTCTGGGGGAAAGACCCCTGTGACAGCAGGCCCGAGACCAGTTGGTGCTGCACCACACGGGGGGGGGGCGTGATCCAAGGAACTTGTGCCTGCTCTTCAGCAGCAGGGGCTGTCTGTTGCACCACACTCCCAAAGCTCACCATCACCGTCGGCTCCCAGCCTGTCCGTCCTCCCCTCCTCCGTTTGCCAGGACCGCCAACACAGAGTGTCAGTTTAGCCTCTTGGCTTTGTCACAGAAGAGCTGCAGCTCTTTGGTGTCTGGGGAGTATCAACGTTCGATGCTCTTTCCCCTCTCCTGGGGAAGTTGTGCTTGACTGGAGATCGGCCGGTTGCCTTGATGGGCCGTCCTCACTGGGAGAGCGATGGGGGGTGGGAGTCCTTTCTGATTCTGCCCGACCTCTCGGCAGCTTTCGATACCATCCCGCAAGGTCTCCTGGAGGGGCTGGCCAGACTGAGAGCTGGCCGTCGCAGAAGGCAACGGGCTCACCTCTGCTCTGCACCTCTTAACTCTGCAGTCTCTGATGACCAAGTGAAATAGACCACAGAAGCACATTAGAAGGAAGACCAAGTGGCGAGAGAGTGGGAGAGGGGCTTCTGGAGTCCTGGCCCCACTGCTGGACCTCCTGACGGCACCTGGTATTTTTGGCCACTGTGTGACACAGAGAGTGTTGGACTGGATGGGCCATTGGCCTGACCCAACATTGGCTTCTCTGATGTTCTTATGAACTGGATCAACATATGCAGCAGAGGTCCATCAGTAGCTATTAGCCACAAGGTATAGATAGGGACTCTGGGGCAAGGGATGCACTGTATTCTTGGTACTCGGGGGGGGGACGCAACAGTGGGAGGGCTTCTGGTGTCCTGGCCCCACTGCTGGACCTCCTGATGGCACCTGGTATTTTTGGCCACTGTGTGACACAGAGAGTGTTGGACTGGATGGACCATTGGCCTGACCCAACATTGGCTTCTCTGATGTTCTTATCATAAGGTACTTATTATAAAGTAACCAACCAGCTTCTAGACCAGACTATCATGACACAAGAAAGACCAAAACTCCTGACCTACAGGTGTGTGTGTGGGGGGAGGCTGCCTTCTCAGCTGCTGCCGTGGATAGTCCCCCTTCTGGCCAGCAGCACCAAGGAGCCTCCCAGCGCAAGTTCTCTCCCACTTCTGCCTCAGCAGAGGAGAAGCAGCTTGGCCGTTCCTATGGCCTGGGGCTCTGTAGGCCTTGGCTGATCCACTGAGGCAGGAGGACCCGGGGCGTTCTGATGCAGGGGTACCCGAGGGGGGGGCAGAGTACACCTTTCGTACAAATTATCCCCTGTTCTCTTCCAGAGAGCAGACCTGTCTGCACCTGAGGCCCTGGAAAGCCAAGAAGAGGAAGAGGAAGGAGGAGGAGGGGATTGGATTTATACCCCTGTCCTTCATTCGGAGTCTCAGAGTGGCTTACAAACTCCTCTCCCTTCCCCTCCCCACAACAGACACCCCCTGTGAGGTAGGTGGGGCTGAGAGAGCTCTGACAGGAACGGCTCTTTTTCAAGAACAGCTGTGCCAGAACTGTGGCTTGCCCAAGGTCACATCAGCATGTGCAAGTGAAGGAGAAGTGGGGAATCAAACCCGGTTCTCCCAGATTAGAGTCCGCGCACTTAACCACGACTCCAGACTGGCTCCCAGGTGGAGAAGACGTTCATGGGCTATACACACCAAGGGTCTGGCTCTGAATGAGGGGGTTTCACAGGTTCATGACCGAGACGCTTGGAGGGGGGGGACTACCTCCGTTGCAAGTCTGGTTTTGGGGAGGGATGGTGAGAGTTACACTGTGGGGAGCCTGACCTGTCCTCACGGGGGGTTCCACTGGGACTGCGCATGCTGTACTGCCGGGCGAGAGAGAAAGGCAGCCCTGGGGCCTCTGAGTGCCATGGCCTCCAGCACATGAAACATGCCGGTGGGATTTAGGCCTCCCCCAAAGAACCCTGGGCACTCTCATTCTGTGAGCGGGCTGAGAAGTCCTTGTTGCTGTTTGTCTGACTAGAGGCCACGTGGTGGAACACCGTCTTTCTCTCCCACGCACAGAGCTGGGCTCTCTCTCCTGGAGTCCTGTCCCTCCTCCTGGTTTGCTTCCCTCTCGGGCCCGAGAGGCACCTCCCAGGGCATCCCCGCCCCCCCAGCCACTGGCTGGCCAAGCAGCCTCCTCACCTGTCTCCATGGACTTCAGTGCCGCCTCCCTCTCCAGGTGGAAGAGCTCCTTGACGTTCCTCCCAAAGTTCTCGCGGTGCATGGCCTTGGCCACCGCCAGGAGCTCCCCCTTCTCTGCCAGCACAACAGGACGCACCGTGTAGTCTGCGGGCAACAGACGCCGGAGTCAGGAACACGCGAGCCCCTCCACCAGCCCCCACAGGGTGTTCCCCCCCCCCCCGGTGCCAACAGGAAAGCCAGGAAGGTTGGCCAGGGTGGCCTGTTTCTTCAGCCTCCTTGGTGCTGCTGCCCCCTGGACGCAGCAAGCACACCCAACAAGCCCTCCAGGCAACACGACAGCTCACCAGTGAAGGCACAGAACTTGTACCAGAGGCACAGAAGACAAGACTCCATTCGACCAGGAGGACTGAAAATGTCTCTGGTCACAGCTGCCCCCCCCCCAGAAGGTGGCTGCCCCTCGGCTCTACTTTGGGCGTGGATGAGCCCTGCCAGGGTCTGATGCGGAGGACAACTGAGCGTCCGGAAGGAGACCTGGGGGGAGTCCCACAGGCACGGAGGGATCCGTTCTCCCCTCATTGACATCCGTCTCTGGAATTCCTTGGGCAAGAAAGAGCTTCAAGACCGGCCTTTTCCTTTCCCTTCCCCGGACTTCTGCCCGGGGCTTTATGGGGTGGAGCACCCAGCGAGCCTCAAGAAGGGGCTCTCGGCCCATCTTTGCCACCCTTCGAGCACGAAGCAGGGGTGCCAGCCTCCCGGCAGGGCCTGGGGAGCTCCTGGATTGACAGCTCATCTCCAGACCACAGAGTCCCGTTCCCCCTGGAGAACACGGACACATTGGTGGGTGGATTTGTGGCTCTGGGTCCCTCTCCCCCCCCAGGGCCCACTCCCAAATCTCCAGGAATCCCCCAGCCTGGAGCTGGCAGCCCTATCGGGTGCTCCCCGCTCCAGTTGCCGGGGGGAGAGACAATGTGGTCCCCCCCCCATGACCTCCGCATTCTCGCTTCGGCCCACCTGGCGGGGTCCTCTGGTGGCCTCCTGCCAGGCCAGCTTCGAGGCAGCGGGGAGTTGCCTGTCCCAGCCGGCAGAGTTCCCCTCCAGGCCGCTCCTTCTGTTCCGAGGCACCAGCGGCTGCTCCAGTAGAAACCCTCCCCCCCCCGCACCGGAGCCAGTCCCCTCCCCTTCTCGGGCCGGGCTCCCCCACACGACCTACTCAGAGCTTCTTTCTTAGCGACGGCCTTCTTCTTCGCCGCCTTCCTCTTCTGAGTCGGGCTGCTGCTCTCCTGCCTGCCTTCGCTGCCCTCGTCCTCACCGAGCAGCTGCAGCCCATCCTGCAGCCTCCTCCAGGGAAGAGGGGACGTGGCAGGCGAGGAAGGGGTGGAGAACGACCAAAGGCCCCCAGACCCTTCCGGAGGGAGGGAAGACCCTTCGCTGAGACTCGGCATGTGTTGCGCCACTGACCCGGAGATCTCCTCCCACTCCGAAGGGGTGAGGGAGGTCTCTTGGGCATCCTCCCCCCCATCCATGGATGCAGGTCCCGCGGTGTCCTCTTCCAGCTCCACGGACGTGGAAGTCGGCATGGCAATCTCCTCTTCCACCTCATGGGCTGTGGAGGAGGTCCTGGGGGCATCCTCCTCCACCTCGGAGGCCTCCCCGGGCAAATCACCGGACTCCTCTTCCATGCGGGTGCTGCTGGGACAGAAAGAGGGTGGCGGGTTAAAGCAGGGCTGGGCCAGCACTGGCCTGAGTTCCCAAGGCAGGGCAAGGCGGGTCTGGTCCACCAAGCGGGATGGGCGAAGGCAGCCGAGCAACTGGGCTCCTGCCAAGATGGCCGCCCAGGGGGACCAGGAAGCAGACTCCATCGGGTGTGTCCCGCATCTCTCTTCCTCCTCCTCCTCCTCCTGCCAGGGACTGAACTTCTAAATGCAGAGCATCTCTGCTGACTGGACATGGAAACAATCCCCGGGAGAATCTGATGCCAGGGTGATGGGCCGAGCAGGACAGGACAGCCCAGGGAAGGGGGTAATGGGGCAGGCGGGAAGCAGGGCCCCCGATTCACTGGTCATATCTGCTGCTGCTGCCGTCTTACCTCTGGGTTTTGAGACTGCTGGGCCCTGCACAGAGCAGGCCAACTAGAGCCAGGAAGCCCCTGCTCCCATGGCAACAGGAAAGAAGGAAGGAAGGAAGGAAGGATTGCCGTGACAACAGAAACCTTGTCTATTGGCCCAGCAGCCAGCTGGGATCATCCAGGTACTTTTGCCCTGGGGCTACCTTCAGAACAGGCTGGGTGGTACCTGGGCGGGGTGATGCTTGCTCCACACACAGGTACAGGAAGCTCTTGGGCAGCCTGCCTCACTTGGTGCGTTATCCCCACACCTGTGCACACACACACACACAGTCACACCCAGTCTGTTTCTTTTCCCACGTTGTGTCAATTTCTCAGGTGCCGGGGGGGGGCATGAAGGAGGGGCCTCTCAGGTTTCAGTAAAGGTGAATAAGATCGTACTTCTGGTGCATGCTAAGAGTGCAAAGTAAATCGACAAGTAACATAAATGGGAAAGTTGTGGGATTCTCCACTGATACCATTACACCCTTCCTTCCTTCCTTCCTTCCTTCCTTCCTTCCTTCCTTCCTTCCTTCCTTCCTTCCTTCCTTCCTTCCTTCCTTCCTTCCTTCCTTCCTTCCTTCCTTCCTTCCTTCCTTCCATTTTATCCTGCCTTCCTATTTGTATCTTGCAAAATGAACTCTGACTCTAGAAAGCTGATGCCCTGGAAAATGTCGTTGCTCTTCTAAGGCGCTGCTGGGTTCGGATTTACTTCTTACCCAGCCTTATCGCCTCCACCTTAGAATGCACCCCAATAATTTAACCACTGGGGGCCACACTCTGAGTTGCAAACCTGCAGCCAGCAGGAAGGATGGACCCAGGGGGATGAACCACCAAGCCCCAAGCATAGAGAGGGCTTTTGTGCTTGCCGGTGTTACTGGCTCTGGGCAAAGCAGGGCCCACCATCTCTCATACCTTGTTAGAAGGTTACACCTCAAGGGACAGAGATGGGAGACAACCCGATGTAATTTCTTCCTATCAGAACAATCCTAAGGGGGGGGGGTGGACTCCCAGGGAGAGAGTATAACTTCTCAAGACACAGAAAAGAAGATCCGCCTTGCGCTTCTCTTTGAATTGGCACAAGTCATGAAGGACTAAACCTTTAAGTGGGGGGATCCGTCGTGTTCTGTGTTGAGGGAGAGTGGCGTGAAGTCCCAACAAGGTGATGATGGATGCTTCAGTACTGCCAGTTCAAGTTTTTCTAACCTGTCCTATCAACAACATTGCTAGAACAAGTACCAAGTGTAAATTTGGGCTGGCCCCAAATTAAATTAATGTGATTAGTTTTGATTTAGAATAGAAAAGATTGGATTTATGCCCCGCCCTTCATTACCCACAGGTGTCTCAGGGCAGCTGACAAACTCCTTTCCCTTCCCCTCCCCACAACAGACACCCTGTGAGGTCGGTGGGGCTGAGAGAGCTCTGACAGAAACTGCCCCTGAGAAAACAGCTCTGAGAGAACTTGTGACTGACCCAAGGTCACACCAGCAGCTGCACATGGAGGAGGAGTGGGGAATCAGACCTGCTTCTCCCAGATTAGAGTCCACACACTTAACCACTACATCACACTGGCTGCAGCCCCCTGAGCCCCCCCCCAAAAAAACCCCTCTAGCTGTGGGGCTGGTGTAAAGTTCAAAGGTTTGCATGTTTTCATCCTTCCAAGCTCAGCCTGCTGCTGTACAGACTGTGCGTACTCTTTGTATTTCTGTATATTAGCCTCCCTTGCATTCTGAAAGCTTTTAAGCCTGATCTCTCTAAAAGCACCATGTCTGTTTGGGCTTGCTATCCAGAGAGTGGTGAAGGGGAGAGGCAGAAGGCGGGCTTCTCCTCTCTTGGCACGGTGGCTTGCAGTCGATCGCCCCAGGCTGCAGGAGCTGGCGGGAGTGAGGCGGGAGTCACGGCTGCTAGGCAAAGCCTCTGAGTGGCCACCATCTAAGCTGTGGAGTCCTGTGAGCAAAAATTCTACTTTGTGAGCTGCTGGCATTACAGTTGTAAGCAAGTGATTTGACCGCTGCACAAATTAATTTGCTCTGAAGCTGCCCTTCCTGAGCTAAGACAAAAATGTGTCAGCCAGAGGCTAAAAACCCGTGAGCTAGCTCACACTCACTCAGCTTAGAGGGAACACTGGTGGCAACACAGAGATGTCGAGTGCTGGATGTGCAAAGCCTTCTGGTGGGCAGGCGCTCACGGATCAGCTGGTGGCAGCGTGCTACCCAGTTAGTTTTTTAAAGACAATTTTTTTGTTCTGAAAAAAAAAAGTACCATGAAGTACAATGTCAAATCACTTTTTTTGATTTTGAAACACCTCACCCAGAGCAAAAAATTGTAAGTAAACAATAATTACAATATTACAACTGCATCTTTAAAGCTTCTTAATATAATAATTATATGGAAGCCGGTGTCCGTGTGGTGGTTAGAATGTCAGCTGCTGGACTAGGATCTGGGAGACCCAGGTTCAAATCCCTACTCGTGCCATGAGAGCCGGCTGGGGGACCTTGGGCCAGTCACACACTCTCAGCCTGTCCTACCGCATAAGGTTGTTGAGAGGATAAAATGGAGGACAGGGAGAGGCTGTAAGCCACTCTGGGGAGGAAGGTGAGGTTTAAGGAAAGCAAATAAATAAATATTTACTCAATATGTTGTCGAAGGATTTCTGGGTTGTCTGGCTGTGGTCTTGGCACTGTAGGTAGACCTGACATTTCACCGGTAGCTGTGACGGGCATCCTCAGAGGTATATTTACTCATTTCTTTTACTCTATTTAATATAAAAGTGAGGCACAACAATTATTCAAGTCTAATGCCATATTTAATTCCTTCCTCTAAAATTAAAAAACACCGCTGTCAGAAAACAGGCTTTTTAATATAGCTGCCTTTTAGTTGTAGAAAAGAGGAGGAGTCCAGCAGCACCAGGGGAGGAGCTTCCGGGGATCCCTGCAGTCACTTCTTCAGAGTGAGCTTTTTAGTTGAATAACTTCTGACTATTGTAATACTTTCACAATATCCCGGACCTTTATGAATCCAAAAGCTGATCCTCAGCTGTTTAGCATTTTCCCAGTTTCCTGCTACCAGGAATTTTGCAGCTGTGGTCATGTCAAGAGTCCTCCTTACACAGACTTTTGGACTATAAGCATCAACTAGTCCCAATAACCCTACCTTGGGATCTAAAGGGATAATAATCCGTGTAATGTGTTGGATTTCTTTCAGAATCTTAGACCGGAAGGTTTTCACCACTAGACATTCCCAAAACATCTGTACACAGATCTGCCTTCTTTTCTCCGCATTTCCGATATGCATGGTGGTTAGCATGGTACATCTTGTTTAATTTATGAGAACTTATGTACCAATTGTAGATGACCTTATAAAAACACTCTTGTGCTCATACAGTCTGCTTCAGCAGCAGGAGGAGAGAAGAAAATAGCGTGCCATTCTTTTTCGGCAGCGACTTCACCAGCCATCTGTTCCCTTTTTTTTTTTTTTTTTGCAAAATTATATGTTGATATTTCCAAAATTGGAAACAAAGAGCCATATATGGCTAAGATAATTCCCTTTTGTGCTTTCTTATTATATACGAAATCCTCAGTACTGGTGAATTCATGTGGTCTGCCAAGTGTTTTTCCATAATAAAGCTACGTAATTCGAAAAAATGAAACCAATTTGCCGCTTCGCTTTTCTGTCTTATTTCCATATACAGGAGACAATTCCCATGCAGAGTTATGTCTAGTTGCCTAGTGCAGTTTGAACCCAGTCTGACCATGAATGCATGAGTCTGAAGCATGCATTAAATATTTTAAAAAGTAGTAGTGGAATCCTGACTGTTCCCTGGAAGGCCAGAGGCTGAAGCTGAAGCTCAAATACTTTGGCCACCAAAGGAGAAGGGAGCCCTCCCTGGAGAAGACCCTGAGGCTGGGAAAGACTGAAGGTCAAAGAAGAAGAAGGGGATGGCAAAGGATGAGAAGATGGTTAGACAGTGTTATCAAGGCAACGAACATGAAACTCAGCAAACTCTAGAGCATGATGGAAGACAGGAGGCCCTGGCGTGATGTGGTCCTTGGGGTTGCGAAGAGTTGGACTCGACTGTGTGACGGAACAACAACAACAACAACAACAACAGTGGACTACCTGGGCTTGGAATCCTTCTAAAAGATGTCCAGATAACAATTACTGGCTCCATTAGTGGGTTACTAAGCCTTGTACAATGACTCCTTATCACTTTAAAAGCTTATCATAGAATACAAGGCAGTGCAATTAAACTACATTCTTATTGTAGATTCAGCCAAGGTTCTTCTTGACTTGCATGTATCCACTGACCAATGTTCTTTAATCCTGCTGCATGACAATAATTTGATTGTGATACGCTCTCCTCCCCCCCCGAATAAAGGAAAGGTTCAGTGGCCGCAGGTGCCGACCTGGGGTAGCTGTAGAGTTTTCCTGACCCCCACTCCTTCTCATGCCCTGCCTTTCTGTAGCCCCCCCCATGGCTCGCTCCTCAGCTGAACTCCCCTGGCACTGGTGCTGGGCAGGGGAGGAAGGCATCTAGGGCTACCCCCTAAGGGGAGGAAATTGTGAAGAAGAGAGGGCCCAGCAGACTTGGGTTTAACTAACAAGTTCCTCCTCCCCCCACCCTAAATCTGTCCCTTGACATCTATCTATCTGTCTGTCTGTCTGTCTGTCTCATTTGTATCCTGCCCTCCCTGCAGGTGGGCTCAGGGCAGGTCACAGCCGATGTTCCCTCTAAGCTGCGGAGTCTTGTGAGCAAAAATTCTACTTTGTGAGCTACCGGCATGAAAGTTTGTGAGCGAGCGATTGGGCCGCTGCATACATTATTTATTTATTTATTAATCCCATTTGTGCCCCGCCCTCCCTGCAATGTGGGCTCCGGGTGGCTAACAATCAAAGCCCAAATACAATTAAAAGACATAAAATCATCTAGAAACAATTCCCTTATGGCTAGTCGCCAATACAATTTATAGACAATACAACTGATAAGGAAAGAGCGCAAGTGAAACCTTCACCTTGTCTAAACCCAGGGGTCATTTCGTAGAAAAAGAGGTGCAGTAGCTCATTAGTATAACTTATTAGCATAACTTATTTGCATATGCCACACACCCTGGCATCACTGGAAGTGTGTCAGAAGGCAACACCCACCGCTCAGGCTCCACCCCTAGGGACTGTCTTTCAACTCTGGGGGCTGTCATTCCAGTCCCAGAGTAGCCTATCTGGGCCAAGGAGGAATGCTGCATGTGCTGCTTTGTGCTCCTGCTGGGAACTGGGGGTGGGGCTTGCTGCTGCCTGTGCTTCTAACTGCTGGAGCTCTGCTCCTGCGCACTCCTGCTCCAAACGACCCCTGTCTAAACCTATTAGCATTTGTATGAAGGTGAGCCTGAGAAGCCATTGAAGGACTTCCTCCTTCCCAGAGAAAAGGAAAGGAAAAACCTTTTAAAAGGCCAGATGGAGGTCTGCGGCTTGCCCACCTCCCAGGAGAAATGCACCCAGTCTCAGGAGGTATCAGAAGGCGATGGCCCTGGCCCAGGAAGAGCAGGGTTCAGAGCTGCTCTGAACAGCTTGGAGCCCTCACTCCTCCTGACTGACCCCCCACACACACCAGAGAAGGGTCTTCCTCTCACACAGGCACCTGGGGGGGCAGGACTTTCCTTGCTTAGTGCCAGGGTCCCCCCACCTAAAACAGCTTCTCACCAAAGACAAAAGGCCACCCAGCAGAGACACAAGCAGAGGAACCAGAACCCCTGCAGTGCACCCAGATGCCCGCTCTCATCCCGCGTACATGGGGCCTAAGCACTTCAGCCCCACCACCCCGCGTGCACCCCCTGGCCTCTCCCCCAGTGTGAGATCTCCCCCCCACCCCGTGCACCAGCAATGCCCTTCCGGGGCCCTCCACTGGACAGACAGGGCAGTCCTAGGCAGAACCACGAGTGGGCCCCAATCGGACATTCCAAAACACTAGAAATCGAAACCAGCAGCGGAATAGTTTGATCTCCCAGGGCTTTTTGTTATTCTCCCATAGTAGAACTTCAAAGGGAAACGGGTGAATTAACATTCATCAGAAGATGCAACACTGTCCCTCAGCTGGGTCTTCACGGGGACCCAGGATTTCTCGCTCACTGGAGGAGGTGCCAATGCCTCGCCTGTCGCTCCCCTTCCAGATGTTAATTACCTCAGCTTTTTATTGCATCTGCTTATCTCAGTTCATCCTACGAAGGTTTTATATTTTTGTCTCTGGAGCAGCAGTTGGGAGGAGGGCCTCAGACCCACATGGAGTGAACTGATTCCTCTTTGGGCTGGATCTTGCTTGGAACCAACCAGTCTCCTTCCCCCCTGCGGGGCCCTTTCACTGGCCTGGTGGAATGACACCCCTTTGCACCCGACGACGTGGGCTCAGACACAGGGGCATTTGTGCTCAGATAAACGCTGACGCTTTGTAAGGTGCCCTGGCCCGGGTGGTCCCGGCGAGCCCAATTGCATCAGAGCTGGGAAGCTGAGCAGGGTCAGCCCTGGCAAGTACTGAGATGGGAGACCACCGAGGAAGCCCAGGGACCCTGCGTGGGGGCAGGCCAGGGCAAAGCTCCTCCATTGGCTTCTGCCCTGACTTGGATGGCCCCGGCAAGCCCGATTGCATCAGATCCCGGAAGCTAAGGAGGGTCGGCCCTGGCTAATATTTGGATGGGAGACCACCAAGGAAGTCCCGGGTCACTGCACAGAGGCTGGCAATGGATAAAACCAGCTTTTTTGTGTGTGTGTTTTGCCCTAACCTGAATAGAAGAAGAAGAGAAGAGACTGGATTTATACCCTGCCCTTCACTCAGAGTCTTAGAGTGGCTTACAATCTCCTTTCCTGTTCCCTCCCCACAACAGATGGTGGGACAGAGAGAGCTCTTTCAAGGACTGCTCCAGAAAGAACAGCTCTGACAGAACTTGTGACTGACCCAAGGTCACACCAGCAGCTGCATGTGGAGGAGGAGTGGGGGATCAAACCCAGTTCTCCCAGATTAGAGTCTGCGCACTTAACCACCACACCAAACTGGCTCCTGGATATCCCCATATTCTCAGGTCTTGGAAGCTAAGCAGGGTTGGCCCTGGCTCGTCCCTGGCTGGGAGATCTCCAGAGGAGCCCAGGGCCACCTGCCATGGCCAACCACCTCTTGCCCTGACCGCCCTCCAGGAGTGCCCCAAGTCAGCTGCAACTTGGCAGCACTTCCTGCTTCCACCCCCACCCCACCCCTTAAGACGCTGCCGGACTTCCGTTCTCACTCCGTGTTGTTGGGTGGCCCCCACAAGAGCAGCCGCTTTCCAGGCTTGGCCCGGGAGACCTTTCCGGCAGACGAGGGGGCCACCCAGCAGCAGAGGGCGAAAGGCCGCCTCCCTTGCTGCTTCCTTTCCCAGGGCAAGAGTTTCCTCCATTCCAAGTGACCTTGCCTCGTCGGTAGATTCAGATGGGTCCCCATGTTGGTCGGAAGCAGCAACAGCACAAAGTCTGAGCCCCCGGTGGGCACTTTGAAGACCCACAAAGTTTAACTCTGGGCACGAGCTTCCCTGCTCTGAAGAAGTGGGCCTGCGCGTGAAAGCTTCTTCCGAGAATCCAACTTTGGGGGCCTTGAAGGTGCCCCTGGACTCGCACCTCCTTGTCCCGCTGCCTGCCTTCTCGGCCGAGGGTGGGGGGGGGCTGGGTGCTCTGGAAACCCTGGCGGCGGCGGCGGCGGCAGCAGCAGGTCCCCGAGGAGAGGTGCCCGGGCATGATCCTCGCAGCTAGTTCCCCCCAAAGAAGAAAGAGGAAAGGCCTGAAGGAGGAGGACGGCTCCACCCATTCGCAGCCAGCCAACCGTGGAGGGCGACACGCGGCTGCAGGAGAAAAGAGGCCAGACCCCCCCCCCCCGCCGGCTGCAGCTCCCTCCCTCCCTCCCTCCGTCCGCCCGCGGGCTCTTTCACGCCTGGCTTCCTCCTCGCCTGCCATTACTTCCCAGGCCGGGAAACGCCTGTGCTCTGCAGCCGGGGGAGCACCGTGCAGCAGGCCCTGGTTCTCACCTGCGGCCGGGGAGGGCTAATCTCTCCTCGTGCAGGAAAACATAATGTTTTTTAGAAAGGCACCCCCCCCGCACACACACACACACACGTGCTAGATGAATGACGTGTTTGGCAGCCAAGTAAACAGTCGCCTTATGGCAACACCCCAACCCTGCCTTAGCCTCTCGGCCGTGCCGTCTAGGGAGACTTCAGGAGGACGGTCCCGGCCGCTGCCGGGGGACGGGCCAGGTCCAGCCTGGAGGGCCCAGGGCGCGCCGGGCTTCCCGCTCTCCTCCTTCTCCCCCTCCCCTCCCGGGCCTTTCTCCCGGGGCGCCCTGGAGGGCCCCCCCGCTGCGGGGCATCCTGCCGGCCGGTCTTCCCTCTGGGAGGCGGGGGCAGCTGGCGAGCGGCGCGTGACCGGCAGGCGGCGTGACCAATGAGCCGCGGCCTCCCCGGGCGGCCTGGCGCGCTGGGCCAATGGGGAAGGCGCGGGGGCTCCGGGCGGCAGCCGGGCCTGACGTCATGGCTGCTGGGCAGCCGCTGCTGTTGCTGGCGGAGCCGGAGCCGGAGCGCGGCGGCGGCGGCGGCGGCGGCATCCCCGGCAAGGGAGCGGAGGCGGACGGGCGGGCGGCTCGGGGCGCAGCATGGGCCGGGCGGACCTGGGGCGGCTCCAGCTGCTGCTCCAGCTGCTCGTCTGGCTCAGCCCGGGAGGCCCGGCCGGTGAGTGGAGGCGGGAGGGCGGGCGGGAGGGAGGGAGGGGGGGCTGCCAGCCTGCGCCTCCCCGCTCCAGCCTGCGCCCCCCCCCCCCAGCGCCCGGCCGGCCCGCGGGCCGAGGGAAGGGCCGGGGAGCTGTCCGCCGAGCCCGGGTGCTGAACGGCCCTCCTGCTGCCCGAGTGGCCGGGCGGGGGCCGGCGGGGCCGCTTTGGGGAGCGGCGGGGCGGCGGGAGCTGTCCCACCTGCCGGTGCTGAACGGGTGCCTGCCTGGCCGGCGGGGCGGAGCGGTGGGCCGGGTGGGCGGGGGTGGGGAGTGCCCTCCCCTGGGGCGCCTCTCCCGTGTCCGGAGCGCCGGAGTCCAGGAGGTCCCCCCCCCGCACTTGCTGTGCGCCTCGGCCCCCTCCCCCGCCCCCGGTGTCCCGGGCAGGGCCTGCGCCGGGCATCCCTGTGGCTCTTCCGGGGAGGAGGAGGAGGAGGAGGCGAGAAGCCCGCCTCGCGGCCGCCCCTTCCCACCGGGGTTTCGGTGCTCTTCCTCTGCCCGCGCACATGGGGAGGGGGAGGGCCAGGCCGCTGCCCCAAGGAGCCTGCAGCGCAGGAAGAGGCCAGAGCGAACGGTGCGGGGGGGGGCAGGTCTGCTTCCTCCCCTAGTGCCTCCGACGCCTGCTCCCTTCGCCTTCCTCAGCCCAATCACGGAGATAAATTCGTTATGCGTGGTGGGTTGAATACCCCCCTTCCCGGCGTCACCCTCCCTCCGGCCCCTAGCTGAGGTCTGCTCCGGGACTCCTGGGCTGCCCCCCTCTTCGTCGAGCCCTGGCTAGACCCAGCGGTCCTGCCTGCCATCCGCCGCATCCCAGGACATTTAATTACTTCGCGATTGATGGCCTCCCGCAAGCAGGGCCGGCCCCAGGTGTCTGGGCGCCCTAGGCAGGAGAGCCTGGGGCGCCCACCCCACCGGAGATGCCAACCTCCCGGTGGGGCCTGGAGAACCGGGGAAGGGGCTGCGCGGCTCTCCCGGGCCCCTCGCAGCCGCGGGGCACCGGGGAGAGCCGGGAACGAGCGGGCGGCTCTCCCGGGCCCCTCGCAGCCGCGGGGCGCCGGGGAGAGCCGGGGAACGGGCGGGCGGCTCTCCCGGGCCCCTCGCAGCCGCGGGGCGCCGGGGAGAGCCGGGGAACGGGCGGGCGGCTCTCCCGGGCCCCTCGCAGCCGCGGGGCGCCGGGGAGAGCCGGGGAACGGGCGGGCGGCTCTCCCGGGCCCCTCGCAGCCGCGGGGCGCCGGGGAGAGCCGGGGAACGGGCGGGCGGCTCTCCCGGCCCCCTTGCAGCTGCGGGGCGCCGGGGAACAGGTGGCGCGGTTCTCCCGGGCCCCTCGCAGTTGCGAGGGGCCCGGGAAGAGCCGGGGAAGGGGCGGCCTTGGAACGCCCGCCCCTTCCCTCCCAGCGGACGGGCGCTCAGACTGGCGGCGGCCAGCGAGCGGGGTCTGTCCCCGCTGGCTGGCCGCCGCCATGCCGCCCCACCTCTCCACCCCCCCAAGGGCTTCTGAAGCGCCCCAGAAGGGCGCTCAGACTGGCGGCGGCGGCGGCGGCAGCGGGGAGAGTCCCCGCTGGGCAGCCGCCGCCATACCGCCCCACCTCTCCACCCCCCCCAAGGGCTTGGGGGGGGAGCCGCGGGTGGAGCGCCGGCCGCCCCTTCCCTCCCAGTCCCAGCGCTGGCTGGAGACAGGGGGTGGAGCGCCGGCTTCACCGGGGGTGGGGCCGGGGGCGCTTGGCGCCCCTGTGGGCCCCAGCGCCCTAGGCGAGCGCCCTAGCTCGCCTAGTGGGCGAGCCGGCAGTGCCCGCAAGAATAATGAGATCGCTTTCACGAGGAGGGAAGTGACTGGCGGAATATTCTATGCGCTCCCTTGAACTTACAAAGCCGCCTTTTATGGCCGCGGCTGACAGCTCTCCCCTTGATTGAGGAGGCAGGCCGGCCGGCCGGCCTTGTTGCAAGCGACTTCTGCGAAGAAGCCCCGGGCCTCTCTCGCGCTATGAGCCTTGCCCCTCCAGCCGCAGCAGGCTCTGGTGACAGGCAGGGCCTTCCCTGCTCTCTCAGCCCCATCTGCTTCACAAGGTGCCTGTTGTGGGGAGAGGAAGGGAAGGTGATTGTCAGCTGCTCTGAGACTGCAAAGCCCCACTCTTCTTCTTCTTCTTCTTCTTCTTCTTCTTCTTCTTCTTCTTCTTCTTCTTCTTCTTCTTCTTCTTCTTCTTCCTCCTCCTCATCCTCCTCCAATGGCCTGGCTTAAGAGAAGATTGCCTCACGGGTATTTCTGTCTGTTCAAATGCTCCTTACATCTTTGAAGCGAGTGCTTTTCAGAAGGGGGGCTTACTCGGAGGGGGTGTCCTGAAGCACCCTTGCCGACATCCCTCCTCAAGCCGAACCCAGGGTGGCTCAGATGCTGGGTGCTTCTGGACTGCTGTTTCTTTATTTATCAGATTTATTTATCAGATTTATACGTCCCCCAAAGGGACTGACAGTATTCAAGATGCACCAATAAAAACAATGCAAAGATACAATAAATAACCTTTAAACCATAAAGCGGTTAAAAATCTATCCCCAATAAAATCTATTCCCTATCAAGCAGGGCGGGATGTGTGGACCTCCTTCTTCCAGACTCCATTGAGCAGCCAGACCAGGACTTTGGGTCCAGTTCGGGGGGGGGGGGCTGCACGGTATTTGCTTCCTTTGCCTACTTGCTTGCTTGCTTCTTTAAGGCATTTGCACCCTTCCCCTTCAATGCCCCCCCCCATAGCAGTGAAAGAAAAGCGTTTGAAATCTTTGATCCCGAGAGATTTCAAAGAAATCACAGTCGTTTATAATTTTATCTAAAATGACACTGCAAACACACAAATAAAAGAGCTTAACAGACAAAATTAAACATTTCCTGCAGGGCGGCTGTCCGTTCAGAACGGCCCACGTAAGCACAATGACTCCAGCGGTGCAAAGAGGAATGTCAAGTAGTGCCTGTGGTGGAAAGACTGTAGACTGGAAGCTTTGGTGGTTCTTGGTGTTAGCCATGAAATAGAGGCCAATGCAAAGAAGGCCCTGCCATCCTCGCCTCTTCAACGGAAGGGAGCTTACATGGACCCGGCCTCTTCGCTGGGTACAAAAGGATGTGGGAGGCCATGTGAGGAAGGATCGAAGCTGCAGAAACACACACACACACACACAAAGTGGTGAACACGGGTGTGTTAATTACATACCACAATGACCAGTCTTTTGTCAGCATGCAGGGAGGAAGAGGGGGGAGGGCTTTCCACCCTACCCACGTATGTCTGAGCTGGGGAGAGGAGCCGCATTGGTCCGCAGTAGGAGAGCTGGGTTCCAGTCCAGGAGCATGTGAGAGGCCACCATGGTTTTCGGGGTAGGAGCGTTTGAGAGTCAAAGCCCCCTTCCTCAGTATTCTTGAGACTCTTGAAACCTTATTCTCCCCCTCCAAATCTTCTTGGTTTCCAAGGGGCTATTGGGCTCAAATCTAGCTGCCCTCCACTAGAAGAGGCACCCTCCACCTTCTCAGACTTGTTGAGGTCACAGCAGTGCTTGCACAAGCAAAAAAGGAGAAGAAGAGGAGACTGGATTTATTCCCCGCCCTTCACTACCCAAGGGAGTCTCAGAGCAGCTTACAATTTCCTTTCCCTTCCCCCTCCCCACAACAGACCCCCCCATGAGGGAGGTGGGGCTAAGAGAGCTCTGACAGAAACTGCTCTTTTTCAAGAACAGCTGTGCCAGAATTGCGGCTTGCCCAAGGTCATCCAGTCAGGTGCAGGTGGAGGACGAGTGGGGAATCGAACCCGGTTCTCCCAGAGTGGAGTCCGCACACTTAACCACGACACCAGACTGGGAAAAGATTCCCACCAGCTTTCTGTGGAAGACAGGAAGGAGCTAGCCCCAGATCCACGTCCCATTTCCCTTCCCCCTTCCCCCTCCCACCCCCCCCGGCAGGTTGCCCCGGGCAGCATCCCCTGCAGTGCCCCCCACACCTTCTGAAGGCGTCCTCATTTTCTTTGGAGCCAGGAGAGCATGATGGGCTGGCCATTTCTGGGGAGGCTGTTTGGGAGCTTGGCCAGGCGTGAGCGGCTCTGTGGAGGCTGGAGGAGAGGGGAGGGGGGGAGCTGGCTCGGAGGCACCCCTGGGGGGAGGCTGAGCACAATTTGGCTTTGAGTTTGACCGGCATCTCAGGGAGCCCAGAGCTCTCCCACCCAACACTGTGGGCACCTTCCAGGCAGACTTCCTGTCTTCTCCTCCCTCTGCGTCGTCTTAGAGTCGTCCTAGGGTGCCTTAACTCTCCCCTTTTATCGAAGCTGCAGAGCCCCAGACCTGTTGGCCTTTCCTCCTGGAGAAGGTGTTCTAGCCCTGGGGTCTTCTAGGCTGTCATTTTCCACACCTCTTCCAGCTCTGCAAAGTCTTCTTTAAGATCTGGCGACCAGAATGGCGCACAGCATGCCAAAGGCAGGCCGACCGTCAATGTGTGTAAAGTCATTACAATACTGGCCGTTTGATTCCCCCCCTCACTTTCTTACTGATGCCCAGTAAGATAATTTGCTATTTTTCACTGAGTCAACATTTTCCCACTGGCCGCTCCACGGCAGCCCCCAAGATCTCTTTCCCACTCTGTCTTCATCAGTTCAGACCCTCTCAGCATAAACTTAATTAGAATTTTTCACCCCCAAGTGCATCACTTTACATTCCCCAACACTGGTCCTCATCTGCCTCGTTGTTTCCCACCCATCCGGCCTGGAGAAACTGCACAAGTTGTGCTGATTCTCAGCCATCTGAACCGCTTCTTGCCACCCCACTCTTGGGCACTCTCCACCCCCAACCCCAGAGCCAGTTTGGGAGAACCGGGTTTGATTCCCCACTCCTCCACTCACACCTGCTGGATGGCCTGGGGCAAGCCATAGTTCTGTCAGAGCTGTTCTTGAAAAAGAGGCAGTTTCTGTCAGAGCTCTCTCAGCCCCACCTCCCTCACAAGGTGTCTGTTGTGGGGAGGGGAAGGGAAAGGAGTTTGTAAGCTGCTTTGAGACTCCCTTGGGTAGTGAAGGGCGGGGTATAAATCCAATCTCCTTCTCTTCCTCCTCCTCCTCCTCCTTGTCTTCTTCTTCTTCTTCTTCTTCTTCTTCTTCTTCTTCTTCTCCTTCTCCTTCTCCTTCTCCTTCTCCTTCTCCTTCTCCTTCTCCTTCTTCTTCTTCCTGTGAACAGATTAATAGAACTGGGCCCAATAGCAATGCCTCTGGTGAGAATTTTCTTTCCTTCCTTGGAGAAAACTCTCCATTGACTCCAACGGTCTTGCTTAACCAGTAGCTAATCCATGAGAGAACCCGTCCTCTTATCCTAGGAGTGCTAAAGGTTACTCAGAAGCCTTTGTAGAGGGATTTGTCAATAGCTTTTTGGAAGCCCAAGTCTATAATCTTTAAACAGGGTATATAAAAACATTTATTTCTACCTAGGTATTTGACAAAGGGGATAATCTTTTGGAAGAAATTTAAGGGGTTACACCCACCAGAGTGTTTCAGAGAGCAGAAAGATGTGCCCTTGCAGACCCCCCACTTCCTGGCCTCCTCCACCCCATGGCGGCCTGAAATGCCCCCTGAAATCCTGCTCCTGGGGCCAGAAACAAGACTGCGGGTGGGGGGGGGGGGTGTTTCCGGCCGGCCGGTCTCTGGAGGGAGCCGCCTGCTGGGCTAAACAGAGATGGAAGGAAGCACCTGGTGGCAGCTACGCTCTCTGGCTCCTCCGATGATAATGCTGCCGGGGGTCTCAAGTAGTTTTCTGCTTGCAGCAAGTTGATTTTCACTGGGAAGCATTCGAAGGTGGTCTCCGTGGCTGCAGCCTGAGGAGGCCTCTTCCACCCGGCCACCTCCTTCTGCTGCCTCTGTAGCCCCAGCCGGAGTCTCCCATGCCTCATGCCCCAGGGCCATTGAACCAGAAAGTCACACAGAGTTGGAATGGGGGCCACAGAGGCCATCTAGTCCAACCCCCCCTCCACACAGGAGCAGTCTAGAGAGCATCCCTGCCAAGGGCTTGTCCAGCCGCTGCTTGAAGACGGCCAGGGAGGGGGAGCTCAGCACCACCCCAGGCAGCTGATTCCACTGCTGCACAGCTCTGAGTGTCAAAAAAAGTTTTCCCTAATATCACCCGGTACATAAGAACACAGCAGAAGCCAATGTTGGATCAGGCCAGTGGCCCATCCAGTCCAACACTCTGTCACCAGGAGGTCCACCTTCCCGCCCTTAGTTTAAACCCATTTTTGTGAGTCCTCTCCTCTGCTGCCCCCAGACACAGGGAGGAGTTGTCCCATGAAGGATTTGTACCCCACCCTTCACTCGGAGTCTCAGAGCAGCTGACAAACTCCTTTCCCTTCCCCTCCCCACAACAGGCACCCTGTGAGGTAGGTGGGGCTGAGAGAGCTCTTTCGAGGACTGCCCTTGAGAGAACAGCTCTGAGAGAACTTCTGATTGACCTAAGGTCATCCAGCAGCTGCAAGTGGAGGAGTGGGGAATCAAACCCGGTTCTCCCAGATTAGAGCCCGCGCACTTAACCACTACACCAAACTGGCATTCCAAACAGGCTGGGATGCCAAAAATTCAGGCCGACAACTTCCCACCATCCTTGGCTTTGAATCCTGTGTTGAAAATTGGAATAGATACAGGAGCTTCTTTCGACTTAATCATTCCCCATTAAAACTGTGTATGCATTGCAGTGGATTCAAAGAGATACTCCAAATGGGGAATTTTAGTACATGGTTGAACGCAGGTTTGTCTGGCAGATACGCAAGGTACATTATGGAACAACCGCCCCAGAGAAACATGCCCGGCCCCCTCGTGATCGATCTTCAGGACTGCATTTGATGTCGCATTTTTATTTATTGGCAGTCCTAATTTGGGTTTTTAAATTGTGTCCTTTTATGTGTTTTTATCATTGTTCTTTGATTCATATGGTTTTTATTGTGTTTTCATAATCTTTTATTTATACTGTAAGCTACCTTGAGTTCAACAGAAAGGCAGCCAATAAATGTTTTAAATAAACAGTTCAGTGCTGACCTGTCGTGAGATGGAGGCAAAGATGACTCCCAAAAAGTCACGTGTCCCTAATTCTGAACCCAGCCCACTAAGTGTGGATCAAGCCCCCCCCCCCCCGCAATAGGCTGGGCCAGGTGCAGATTGGCGGGATGTTTGGACAAAAGAAATCCTTTTTTATTCATATAAAGTGCTTGAAAGGAATATTTCAAACTTTTAAAAAGAGGGACCTCAGAGGGAAAAACAGGTCTTGTAATGCTGCACGGAGACATCTCAGCTGCTATTTTGACCGTTGCTTAGCAACTCCATAAATAGTCAGAGCCAGCGGAGGGCAGCTGAAAGACGCTGTTGCCAGGTGGAGCAGGAGGAGCCCCTGAGGTGGGGAAGGTGTGATGGGGAGGGGGGCGGCTGAGGAGCACCGCCGGGGGAGCCAGGCAGGCAGGCAGGCAGGCAGGCAGAGGAGACCGGGGCTCTGAGCAGGGGTGGCGGGGGCCAGCAAAGCAGCCCCCTTCTTCTATGGGGGGCATCAGCTGGGGGTTCCCAGGGAAGGGCAGGCAGCAGTTATGCCGTGGTAGAAGGTGGGGTGCCCTTGCAGACTCCCTGGGGGGGGCGCAGGAGGGAGGCCTCGTGCAGCCCACACTCCTTTCTGCAGCCCTGACTCACCCCCACCCCCCTTTCCTTCCCTTCCCTTCCAGAGGGGCTCTTTGTCACTGACTACTTCACCCGGACACCCCGCAAGCTGAACGCCTTCCGCTCCTTCACCAGCATCGAGCTGTTCCACTTCCGCATCCCTGAGGACACGGTGGCGGCCGTCTGGAACCTCATCACCTTCAAGGAGCAGGGCGGCACCTTCGGGGACCAGTGCCCGGACCGGAGCATCACCGTGTGAGCGGGGGGGGGGCCACGGCAGGCGGGCGAGGGGTGCTGGTGGTCGGCAAGGCCAGGCCTCAGCAGGGGCTCCTGCTCCCAAGTCAAAGGACCGACTCGCCCCTCTCTCTCTCTGCAGCTGAACCCAGCGTAGATCTCAGCATCACGTTTCACAACAGGCTTCAGAGCCAGGCAGAGCGCCAAAGACAAGGAAAGGCCTCCTATTTCCCTTGCAAAAGTATGCTGGCCCGTAGCAGGGCAGCTCGATTTGGACCCAGGAGTGCCTGCGAGGCACCCACCCGAGTTTCAGGGCAGGAGCTTCAGAGAGCCACAGCTCTGGTGAAAGGAGGCCGCATGGGGGTGTGTGAAGAGTGTGGCAGACTCTTGATCTAGAGCACCGGGTTTGATTCCCCACTCCTCCTCCACCTCCTCCTCCTCCTCCTCCTCCTCCACATGCAGCCTGCTGGGTGATGGGGGGGGGAGCACGTGGCCCACCAATCAACTGGAGGGCCGGCCTTTCAAATCTTGCAAGAGGGAGAGGGCAGCGCACCCCCTGCTTCTTCTCAAAAGCACTTAAAGGACCCCTTTTGAGAAGAAGCCGAGGGCTGAGCATGTTCATGCCAAGCCACAAATTCATGGCTTGGAGTGCACACATGTGGCCCCCTTTCTCCCCAAAAGCATTTGAAGGGATCCTTTAAAGACGGGGGCAGAACCCCCCCAGAACCTCCGATGGCACAAGGTGCCTCCCGTGGGAATACTGCCCCCCTGCTGCTAAAGATCATGTGCACCCACACACAGAGCAGAAGACACATATATGCACTAGGCGGCCTCTGGGTGAATGAGAGGTCCAAGTGCACTCCGGGAAAGCCCAGACGTAAGGAAAAGACCTTCCTTCCTTTCCTCCACCTCTCAGTCCCGTGCTAAAGAGTGGCTGGCTTAGGGTCTGCCCCTGGCAGACACCCCCCCCCCAAGAGGGATCATCTTTGGTGAGGCAGCAAGGCTGCTAGGCAAGTTTGAAGAAGGGAATCACTGACTGGAAAGAGTTTTTATTGAGGAGACTGAAATACACTTAAGTAGTCGCAATGAAATACACCCAGGTAACCGCAACAATATCAAGCATGCAAAACCAGCGGCAGATACTGGAATCTGCCGGCTGTGAAATGCAGCGTGCCCCACCCTGACTCGCCCAAGTGTCCCCCTCATGCCAGTGCCGCTTGCTCCCCTCCAGAAGGGTAGGCGGGGGACGAGGGTGGGAGTCCCGAACAAGGCGGGCCCTGCGCAGGGCGAGGGTTGCAGCCGCAAAGGGAGCCTCCGAGCGGCACGGAAGGGAGAGGGGACCCACCACAGAGGGCTCCCGGGGGCCCGAGGAGAGGCCCAAGGTGGAAACAACCCCCAGGGGAGTGAAGAGCAAGGGGGCCCATGGCGCCTGCTGCACAAGGCGGGTCTCAGCACAGCAAGGGGACTGGACGCGGCATGCAGGGCGAGATCCCACCCTCGGAGACCACTCCTTGCTCCATCGAGGTCCGTCTTGGCTGCTCAGACTGACAGCAGCTCTCCAGGATCTCAGGCGGGGGGGAGGGTCTTCCATATCACCTCCTGCCCCATCCTTTTAATGGGAGAGGCTGCCAAGGGCTGAACCCGGGACCTTCTAGGTGCCAGGCAGAGGCTCTGCCACTCAGCCGGGGCCCCTCCCCAACGCAGGCAGGGCAGAAGGCAAGCACCATCTGGGGGAAAGAGTCCCACTTCAGTTAGAAGGTGTGGGGCTGATTAAGACGCTAAGGTGGCCTTTTCCCTCTGGTTGGGAAAGGGAAAGAGAGTCCAGGCGAGGCCAGAGGGAGGCTCCCTGTCGAGTCGATGTGCTGGGCTGAAGGGTGTTCCCGGGACCCAAGAAGTTCTCCGGTGAAGAAAAGGAGCGGAGGTCTTGGGGTGAGAGGAGGAGGCCCGTCAGAGGCCGTCTCGGCTACCTCACTGGCAGTGTTTGGAAGCAGCTCTGAATGGTCCGGTACTGAGTCATGTGGAAGACACCCTTTCTGCTGGAGATGCTAAAGTGTGGCTGGAGGTCTTGGCTGGAAGGGATATTAATGCAGGGAGAACTTCTAGATCACGATGCCCCTGGACTGCCTGCAGAGAAGGCCTCATTAATCGATGGTCCAGGTGTGCAGGCGTTAGGGTGGGCCAGAAGCACTCGGAGGTTCTCTGTTTTCCTGGTGACCTCTGAGGAGACCTGCCTGGGTGTTTCTCTGATCCTGACTGACCCCCATGGCTTTCCAGTGCCTCCAAGTGGCATTTTCTGGGCCCTGCATGTGTGGCAAGGGGGATGGAGCAGGAAAGAGCAAAACGGACGCTTGGTAGGAAGAGCACCCTCTTAGCAAGCCATCCCACGGAGAACCAGGAGACCCGTTGCCAGGGGGGCCTAAGAACATCCGAAGAGCCCTGCTGGGTCAGGCCAGTTGTCCATCCAGCCCAGCTTCTCCCGTCTCACACCAGGGCCAGGCAGTTCTCCTGGAGGCCCCACCACGGGGCAGAGAGGCCGAGGCCTCCCCCAGTGTTGCCTCTTGGCTCTGGCCCAAAAGGCAAACCTCTCGGGAACTGCTTGGCTGCCTTCCTCTGGCTCGTGGGTGTCTCTGCTCATGGAATGCCCCGAGGTCTGGAGGCTTCGGCTGCAGGACCGGAAAGGGGGCACCTGCCGCACCCTCCCCCACCCCCAGCACAAAACTCCTCCGGCAGCTCTGCTGATTCCTACAAAGTCCCATCTCTGAAGCCACCGCTTTGGCCCAAAGGGGCCAGGATGGTGTCTTTATGTCGCTCTCTTGGTGGCCACGCGGTTGTGCCTGGGGGGCCCTCGGAGGGGCTTTGAGCATCCAGAGCACCTGGGAAGCTGCTCAGACCCGGGCCTGGCCCCCTCCAGGGCACAGGGGCTTCTTTGCGGGGGGGGGTTCCACGTCTTCCCTCTGGCCACGCCTAGTCTGGAAACGCTGTTTAAGTGGCCATCTGTTGGCTGGAGCCTTTGCTGCACTTGGCATGTACTGAGTTGTCGTGTGTCCCCCCCCCACATTAGTCATCTTTTTGTTTCTTGGATACAGAGAGAGAGAGAGAGAAAGAGAGAGAGAGAACTGCAAATCGATATGAATAGCCAAGTATTGAGAAATGAAATTCTCTAAGCAACAGAATTGCACACAGGAAGCAGGAACAGGTTGTGGTGCGGGGAGGGCTGGATGCAGACCAGGTGCTGAGCGCTGAACTCCCCTCCCCGCTCCATCTGTCTCCTCCTGGGAAGATCCGCACTCTCCTCTTGCCAAGCCTACACAGCAGGCCTGGGGGTTCTCAGCCTCCCTCCCGCTTCCCTCCCCAGGAGAATTGGGGGCGGGGCAGGCGGGCCTTCTCCTCAGCCCCCCTCCCCACGCTTAGTCTGAAGAGCTTCTGCCCCACTTTTGCCCCGAGGCTGGGTGGCATAGGCGCCAGGGCCCGCTGTGGGAGCCCACCAGGAAGGCAGCCCCACCAGGGCCACGCAAGCCTCGGCTGTGGCCAGCACAGGGAGCCCCGCCCAGTGCCTGAGAGGGCCCCGGTCAGTGCCAGGAAGCCAGGCCCTCCGGGAGACCGCCCCCCCCCCACTGCCACTGCCCACCCCCACCAGTCTGCCTCCTGAGGCCACACAGAGAAGGGGCTGGGTAGGGGCTGTCCTGAAGGGAGGCGGGCAGGCAGACGCCAGGGTGGCTTGGTGTCCAAAAGACAGGACTGCCCTAGACAGGGGTGGGTGGAGAAGCTGGGACCGGTGGAGGATGCCTCAGGAGTGGGGGGGGGTCTCCCTCCTCGCAGAGGACCGGTGGCCTCTGGGGGGCCCTTTCCCTGTCCCACTCCTTGGGCATCTCTCCCCTGCCCAGGCTGACCTTTGGTGTCGGTTCAGTCGAATTCCGGGAGCCGTTCTCACTTCTGCACACCCCTGAGCCTCAGACGTGTGCCCACATTCACCCCCACCCCTCTTTCCTCGGCAGGTATTTCCGCTCCGGGGCCCCTCCGGTCATCAACCCGCTGCACACCCACTTCCCCCGGGAGACGGCCGTGCCGGGCTCCTTCGCCCTCACCCTCACCTGGACCCTGCCCAACAGGACCACGGGGGTCTTCAACATCACCAGCCCCCTGCCTGGGGACTGGTTCCTGGCTGCCCACCTGCCCCGGGAGCAGGGCAAGATTTCCGTCAAGGTGAGACTGTGGGCACGGCGAGGGGAGAATGGGTTCACTCTCGGCCTGCGAGAACAATGTGGGCCGCCCATTCTGTGGGAGGAAGCAGGCCACCTCCCCCCCCTCCCCGAGAAAGGAGAGGAGGAGCGGGGCAGAAGTGAGTCCAGGCCCCAGAGTGCCAGAGCTCCTAGCGGGCAAAAGCAGGGCGTGTGTGTGGGGGCGGGGGAGCCAGTGGGTGTCCTGCTGAGGGTTCGGGGGGGCTGTGTGGGGCTGCAGGGGCAACAGTCTGATTCCCGGTGAGGCCAAGACGCCTCCTGCCCCAGCAACAATCCCCCCAACCACACACACTCCCCCAAGAGGTTCCAAGCTCTGCTGCACCCCACTTCTGAGAACAGCCCCTCTAAACCGATGGCAGGGAATCTGCCAGCCTGGCAAGTTTGCAGGGAAAAATCTTCAGGGGGGGGGGAGGGGGCTCCATGGAAATGGAAATGAGGCCAAAGGGAGGGGAGGGGTACGTGGAGGAGAGGAAGCGGGTGAGGAGAGGCCCTTGCCCCGTCCGGTGGGCAGCCCAGAGCCTCAGCGGGACGGGCACGGTGGAGCAGGCCCTGGGCGGGAAGGGGGAGGCGCTCCCTGCTCCTGGGAGTTCAGGGGTGCTCCCTTCACTGGGGGGGGGAGGATAGCCTGTTCTTTTGTGGGGGGGTCTGGCCCTCTTGCCAGGAGAAGGGTGCCCTCTGACTGTGCCCGCGTCTTCCCTCGGCAGGGCCTGGCTGAGGACTGCCAGTACCTCTTCCAGCCGCAGCTCATCGTCCAGCGCCTGGTGGGCATCGGGGTGCTGTACCCCGGCTACACGACGGAGCACACGCTCTCCACCCACAACAGGTCCCTGCTCTGCAAGTAAGTGCCAGCCACATGGGCACGGCTTTCGCTGTGGGGGGGGGAGAGACGCGGCCCTCCTCACGGGGATTCAAAGGCTGCCCCCATTGCCCCACTAGGCCAGCCAAGGGACAGACACTCACGAAGTGGGAGAAAGATTGTCTGGGGGCGGTTCTGTGTGTGTGCTAAAGAGGGACATCTGCTTCCTGCACAAGTCTCAGCTTTTCTTGGCACAGAGCTTGAACTAATTTGGAGCAGAATCTCTTTCTTTCTTTCTTTCTTTCTTTCTTTCTTTCTTTCTTTCTTTCTTTCTTTCTTTCTTTCTTTCTTTCTTTCTTTCTTTCTTTCTTTCTTTCTTTCTTTCTTTCTTTCTTTCTTTCTCTCTCTCTCTCTCTCTCTCTCTCTCTCTCTCTCTCTCTTTCTCTCTCTCCCTCCCTCCCTCTTTCTCTTTCTCTTTCTCTTCCTTCCTTCCTTCCTTCCTTCCTTCCTTCCTTCCTTCCTTCCTTCCTTCCTTCCTTCCTTCCTTCCTTCCTTCCTTCGTCTCTGTCTCTCTTGTTAAGTCCAGAGTGTTGCCAAAAGCAATGCTGGGCAGGGAGGCACCTCCTCTGCTCTGCAGGGAATCTTGTTCACTCCCCCCCCGCCCCCTCGCTGCTACTGAGGTTCCCTCTGGCTTTGCTCTCACATGCAGAGGCCTTTCTTTGCAGCATTAAGGCCCAGGGATGCCCCTGTTTTTGTTTTTTTAAAAAGGGAGGGGAGGCTTTCAATTCTGCACTGCTTGCGCAGTGTGGTAGGCAACCTCCTTGAAGCCCCCGGTGGTGCTGGCGTGTATGTGGGGAGTGGCGAGGGTGGCGGCAGCATGCAGCCTCAGCTCTGGGGTCAGGCCGCGTCCAAGGCGAGGGCTGGCCCCGATGAAGCCTTCCTCTCTCCCGCCAGGGTCTTCATCCCCAGCTACACCTCCCGGGTGCTGGTGCAGCTGCGGAACTGCCACGGGGCCAACCAGAGTGGGGAGGGCTGCCCGCTGTGGCTGAAAGCACGCGGCAAAGCCCCCCCTCTGCACAACTCCACAGCCGTCGACTGCCGGGAGCAGGCCCCCTGCCGCCTGGCGCTGGACCTCCCCTTCTGGCAGACCTGGTACTACGTGCTGGTTGAGAAGGAGCTGGGCGCGGCCGGCAGCATCAAGTTCCAGCTGGTGGTGCAGCTGAAGGGTGAGTGGGGGCAGCCCCGGGGGGGGTGTCTGTGTGGGCAGAAGGTGCTGCATGCAAAGAGGAGGAGGGAGGAGGAGGAGGAGGGAGGAGGAGGCGACAGTCTCGGAGCGCAGAGGCAGAGGCCGGCAGGGGGGCCCAAGGTCAGGGGCGCGGCTCCTTGAGGATTCCATTTTGGCCCAGATTTGGAACACTAGGAAACCACTCCAGAAGCAAACAGCAGCAAAGCCAGCAGGTCCGGAAGCCCGGCCGCCAGCCGGAGAGGGATGAGAAGGAGAGGTCCCCCCTGAGGGGCCGGTGAGGACGGCTGGCTGGACAGCCTCCCTCTCTCTCTCTCTCTCCCTCTCTCTCTCTCCCTCTGTCCGCGCCTCTGACCGGCTCCCTCTGCCTGCAGACTGCTCCCGGACGGGCCTGACCCGCGCCCTCCTCCAGCTCCCCAGCAGCAGCCTGAACATGCCGCACTCCTTTGGCTCCCCTGGGGGGTGCCCCTGGCAGACCACCCGCCCCCCTCCCCACTCAACGGCTCCTCGGTCCCCACCCCCCTCCCACGGCCGGCGAGCACTGCTGGCCCATCCGGCCCACCCTGCGCAACGAGCTGGACACCTTCTCCGTGCACTTCTACATCTTCTTCGGGCCCAACGTCTCCGTCCCCCCGACCGGCCGGCCACCTTCGCCATCAGCCTCCTGCCCGTGCTGGACAGCGGCGGCACCCTCAGCCTGGAGCTCAGGCTCAATGTGGTGCGTTGGGGGGGGGGTGGCAGTGGGGGGCTCCGTAGGAGGGAGGCGGGGGGGAAGAGGGTCCTAAAGCGGCGCTCGGGGGGGGGGATTGGGTCTGGATAAGGCTGGCTGGGCACGGGCCAGAAAATTGGGGGTGCGGCGGCAGCGCTGCACTTGAGGGCTGTCTCCCTGGGAGGAAGGGATCCCTCCGTAACGGGGCTTCTGTTTTCGTAGTCCTCTCTGCGGGGGGAGAACGCAACAGTCTTTGCCTGCTTGAACCACGAGGTCCCTCTGGCCCTGGAAGAGAACTCCTCTGTCAGCTGTGAGACCGGTACGGGGCAGGCGCACCCAGCTCTGCACCGCCAGGCCACCGCGGAACGTGGGGGCCACACTGGGCCTCGCCCCCTCACCGTGGCTGGTGGTCCTGTGAGGGTTCCCGGGGCGCGTGCGGAGGGGGGGGCTTTGTGCTGGAGCGGGCGGGCAGCTGTGCCCAGGCCTCTGACCTCCCCCCCCCGCTTTTCCTTGGCAGAGCTGCTGGCCGGGTTCCTTCTGTCCATCAACGCCACGGCCCCCTCACCCGCTTGCGGATTCCCTACCCACAGACGGGGAGCTGGTACCTGAGTCTGCGCTCGCTCTGCACCTCCGACCGTGGGTAAGGCAGCTCCTCCCGGGAAGGTTCTCACCGGGGCCCAGCTCCATAGAAGGCACCACTGTTGTCTGCCCCCCCCGGCCGCAAGAGAGACGCCTCAGTCCATGGCGCTCTCTCCTGGAGCCGCTCTGGGGGTCGGCGAGGAGGAGGCGGGGATCCTGTCAGTCTCCTGCCCGCCTGATTACTTTCCTGCAAGGACAGAAGGCCTCGCCAGCCTCCCTCCCTGCCCTCTCCCGACAGCTGAACCTCCCCCGCTACCTGCCCATGGAGGCCCCGCCCAGGCTGACTCCCTGCCTCCTCCCCCCCCCCGCTAGGCTGGAGCCGTGTGGGAACATGACTGCTGAGGTGTACCTGCGGACCTACCTCTCCCCCTGCATCGACGACTGCGGCCCCTACGGCCAGTGCAAGCTGCTGCGCACCAACAACTACCTGTACGCGGCCTGCGAGTGCAAAGCGGGTGAGAGCGGTGGGGGGCAGGGAGGGCCGGGCTGGGGGCAGGCAGGCAGGCAGGGGGACCCTGCGGTCCGCTCCCACCCCCGCCCCCACGGGTGGTGTTACTCTGCCCCCCCCACCCCGAAGCACAGGAAGGCCTTCCCGTCCGGGGCGGGGGCACACCTGGCAGAGACGACACCTGGTGACCCTGGCATCCCACGGAGCCCGAGGTTCTGTGCTGGGAACCGGTTTCCATGTGCAGAGGGGCCCCACAGGGATCAGGACCCTGGCGGCGCAGGAGGAGGCGCTGGAGCCGCTTTCACGGATCTTGTTATTGTCCCCCTGGGGGAGGGGGATGGATGTGCAGGGCTGCTGGCCACAGGTACCTGCCGCACCGGGGCCCAGAGCTGCTTATGGGGCTCTTTCAGACTGGGGCCATAGAACAGACACTCCCCCTGTCTTGGCAGGCCGGCTCAGGAATGGGAGGATCTTTTGAAGATTACCCCCCCTCCTTGCTTCCCCAGCTGGCCTACCAAGGCGGGCTGGGGGGGGGGAAGCAAAGAGAGAAGGGGTTTAAAGTTTAACCCCCTTCTCTCTGGAGTCGTGCCACAACGGCAGCATGATCTTTCCACTATATTCTATGGGGCCATAGAATACAATGGAGAGATCGTGCCACTGCTGCGGCAGGACTCTAGAGAGAAGGAGCTTGGGGGCGGGGAGCTGGGAGCTGGGGGTGGGGCTTGCTGCCACTGCCATCTGTGCTTGCTCCTGGGCTCCCAGAGCCACACTCTGGCACGTTCTGGCCCCAAATGACCCCTGGTTCTGTTGATATAGCCCAAAATTGCATTTGCCTTTTTAGCTACCACATCACACTGCTGACTCATGTTCAGTGTATGGTCTACTAAGACCCCTGGATTCCTTTCGCAAGTACTGCAGCCAAGACAAGTCTCCCCCATCCTATAATTATGCATTTTGGTTTTTTCTACCTAAATGCAGAACTTTCCATTTATCCCCATTGAAATTCATTTTATTTGCTTTAGCTCAGTTTACCAGTGTGTCAAGATCATCCTGCATCCTGACTCTGTCTTCTACTGTATTTGCTACCCCTCCCAATTTAGTACCATCTGCAAATTTAATGAGCACTCCCTCTATCCCTTCCTCCAAATAACTGATAAAGATGTAGAACAAAACAGGTCCCAGGACGGATCCTGGAGGCACTTCACTTGTCACTCATCTCCAAGAGGATGAGGAATCATTCACAAGCACTCTTTGGGTATGATCTCTCAACCAGTTACAGATCCACCTAATAGTCATAGGATCCAAACCACGGTTTTCCAATTTGTCAACAAGAATATTATGTGATACTTTATCAAAAGCCTTACTGAAATCCTCTGTTCCTCTCTCTTTGCATCTCTTTCCTCTCTCTTTCCTCTCTTTAGCCGCCCTGAGCCTTCGGGGAGGGTGGGATATAAATCCAAATAATAATAAATAAGTAAAATAAAATACATGCCCTATCAGATGTTAAAATGGGACAGGTCCCTTTTGCTTAGGATGTTACAGATCCCTATGGAGCTGCATTACCTTGCAGCATGTTCCTCCAGCTCTCCAGGCGTCCCCATGGCCAATGGCTGCTTTGCCTGTGGAGAGGTCTGTGTGCGCTCTCCTGGACGTAGCACCCTCCAAGGAAAAGAGACGAGGCCGCCTTCCTGTTGCAAGGAGATTTTATTATGTCTGTTTCTCCACCCACTGACCAGGTCACACCAGGTCAAAGGGGCGTTTCCTGGACATCTCCATGAATCTCTTTCCTGAAGACTATCTAGGATTTTATCACTCCAAATCTCTGTTCCCTGCTAGGAGGAAGGGGGAGAGCTTATCTCTCCTGCTAGATCCATTAGCCTCTGAATGAAGATGAGCTGAGGTATGTCCGAAAAGCCATTGCACAGCCTCCCCCCTTTCCCCGGCCTGTTCTCTGCCCGGAGGGAAAACAGACTCTTAAAATGCACAGGGGAGGCTTTTGCTCCTGTTGGACCTCCCAGGGAAAAAATGCCTTGACTCCTGACCTCTTCCTACCCACAGGCTGGAATGGCTGGGGCTGCACGGACAACGCTGAGGCCTTCTCCTACGGCTTCCAGCTGCTCTCCACGCTGCTCCTCTGCCTGAGCAACCTCATGTTCCTCCCGCCGGTGGTCATTGCTGTGCGGAGCAACTACCTCCTGGAAGCAGCCGTCTATATCTTCACCATGTTCTTCTCGACTGTGAGTGTGAGCAGGGTTCCCTGGAGTGAGGCAGCAACACACACACCCCACGCACCCCGCCCACTTGGTCCCAGTAAGTGCTGGAAGCCCAAAGGCAGGGTGAAGGGCAGGGTCTCCCCAACGAGGTTCTCCTTGGAGCTCCTAGCTCTGGAACCTTTTGTGCCAGGACTATCCAGGCTGGAAACAGCTGACTGGCTAAAGCACTGACGGGGCCCAATCCCACCCCTTGCATTCAGCATCCAAGAGGTTCAGATTAGGTCCCTTTGGTCACTTCCCCTGGATGCCGGCTCTTCAAAGCCCTCTCTGCCCTGAGAGCATCTAGTCTCTTTTGAATGGTGTTGGATAAGAAGCAGGGTAAATGAATGCCGGCCCCACTGTGTCCGCAGCCAAGGCCTTGTGCCTTTTGTGCACCTCAGTTTAATTGGCTGCCCTCATATTCCACGTGAGGAAAAAAGGCTATCTGCTGCATCCCATCCGGAGAGGCTCCAGTGATGTTCCCCCGTCAGCCATCTTTTCACTGGACTAATTTGCCTTTTCTCGCAGGCAGTGGGTAGAAACCTTCTTGAGTTCTACACACTGCTTGAGGGGTGGCAGGAGATGATCCCCACTTTTTTCTGGCCAACCTAAAATTATCCAAAGGATGGAAACCAGCCTGGGAGGGAGCAGGATCCCACCAGTAGTGCAAAACATCTCTGTGGAAAAGGTTCCTTGCTCACACCGCTCTGGAAGAAGCGAGCAGGAATTTGGCTGGGCTGAACTTGGAGGTGCTTCAGATGGTGGGAGAAAACGACGTTGCTTGTTATTTCTGAGGAAGACCAGAGGCGTTTGGAGGGAGAGGAAGCCGGCTCTTTAAGCGCCCGCCTCTCAGTCCCACAGACAGCTCAGAGAGGGGAATAAGACCAGCCAGGCTTCTGGAGGTTTAATAAAGCCAAAGTCCAGGGGCACCCTGAGAATAAACAACATTTATTTCGATATGAGCTTTTGTGAGGCAGAGCCGGAGCTCACCTCCTCAGATTTGTGGAGAGGAATCAACCGTCTGGGAATGCGCCTTAAGGGGAAGTTTACTGGGTGGGTGGGGGTGGGTGGCGGGGGTGGGAAGCAGAGGCTGAGACTGAGAGGCGGGATGTGAATTCCTTCCTGAGTCTTTCATGCATAAATTCCCTGCGTGAGAGACAAGAACCAGATTAGCACCACAAACAGATAAGCAAGGTGAAGATTAACCGATACTGGTAACAAGGTCAATGTCTGAAAAAACAGGTTAAGAAGAACCAACTAAAATTTCTAAAAAGCTGCTCCTGTTAATCTGTTAGGGATTGTAGTGAGTAAGAAAATCCAAATCTCTGTTTAAACCAAGATGACCCAAAGTGTTCTAATTTCTTCATGAGTTCTGATTCAGCACTTTCATGTTGTGTATTGTCTTTGAAAGGGTTTTTTTTTGGGGGGGTGGGGTTTTGGTAGAACAGTGTACACAATGGCTACATTCCTAAAGATGGTGAGCGGGTCACAGGCTAAAAGAACCTGGTCTAATGCAAAACAAAGCTTCCTTTCCCCTCCCACTCGAAGGACTGGCTGTGTGATTTGAATGGAGTAACCAGAAATATCCCAGACGTGGGCGCCCCTTATTACATAACAAGGGCATTGAAATGCTATCTGGGGGAGGCCGGAAGGCTTGGGGGTGGGGGCGGCCTCTGCAGGGCTGCAGGAGTGCCCTTGGCTGCCCACGGTGGGGGGGTTCCCGCGGGGCGTGGGGAGCACGAGGGACGGAGGGCTTCTCTGCAAGGGCTAACCCCCCCCTCTCTGGGCCCCCACCAGTTCTACCACGCCTGTGACCAGCCGGGCATCGTGGTCTTCTGCATCATGGACTACGACGTGCTGCAGTTCTGTGACTTCCTGGGCTCCCTCATGTCGGTCTGGGTGACCGTGATCGCCATGGCCCGGCTCCAGCCCGTGGTCAAGCAGGTAACAGGGGGGAGTGGCTCCGTGCAGGGGGCGTCGCCTTCCTCCAGCTTTGGGGGGGGGCTCTGGCGGATGTCAACACCACGTGGATAATGGCCACAGCCAGCCACGTGGGCTGTAGGGCCAGAGGGCCACTTAGGGGGCTGGAATGATTCTGCCTCAGTGGGTCTAGGATGACCACGCTGCCTCGCCAGAACAGCACTGGACTCTCCGGTGGGCTGCTTGGGACCCCCTCAGGAGAACTGGGGCAGGACTGGGCTGAGTGGGTGCTGGAAGTGGGGGGGGTTGAGCTGTGCAGGGCGCTGTCTGGAGACATGCCAGTAGGGGGAGGGGCTGTGGGCCGGCATGTTGAACCCCCGTGCCCTGGAGAGGATCACGGACCCAGGAAGCAGGCGGGCGGCAGTTGTCGCAGAGGAGGAGGAGGAGGAGGAGGCTGAGCAGAGACTGAGCAGAGCGGGGGGGGGGCGGGGAGGTGAGGCGCAGCTGGTTTCAGGACCAAGGCCAGCAACCGGGGGGGGGCTTCGTTGGGGCACCCGCAGGGAAATGGGGGTGGGTCTGTTTGCTGCCTGGAGCTGATGCTCGATGGAGGGGTCACAGCGTGCCTCCAAGGGGGATTAAAAATAGATTAAAATACGACACGATACAAAATAGGTGAATACAAAAATAGATCAAACAAATACAGAGTTGTTTGATTATATAAATACAAAAATAGATTAAAATACAACTTTAGTTGCATTTACATGCCTGTGTTTTGTGTAAGCCGCCCTGAGCTTGCTTCGCTGGGGGGGAGGGCAGGGAACATACTAATGAAGGAATAAATAAAATTTTAACTTTTAAAAAGTTCCAGCTACACTTAAGTATCTCTTACCAAAAATTCGGCTTATAGCGAAACCCGATGCAGACATCAGCTGCCTGCCGAAGGAATGCAGGAGCCACCCCTGCGTTGCCAGAGAATGACGGGCCTGGCTGTCCTCCGGCGAGGTGGTCATTGTCCGATGTCATTGTCCAGGCACTACTAAGGTTATGGCTGGGGGGGGGAGGAGTGGGAGATGACCCCATGTGCAGCCCCTGGATCCCACTGGGCATAAATCCGCCACTCCCAGTTTATGCCAAGCCCGCTCTCTGCAGCCGGCTCCCTACACTCATCATAAATAGCCACAAAAACACAGACCTTTTCCTCCCACTTCGCGGGGAGCAGAGCATTGCACCAGAACGATCACCTGATGTTGCTTCCGGCGGAGATGGTTGACTTTTTATGGGGCGTAACAAAGGAGAAAAGGCAGACTAGAAACCAAAAGGAGCACCAGAAATATAACCCCCCCCCCCGAACCCTGCAGGGTGCTGAGGATTCTGTCCTGTGAAAACCTCTCAGGACTGTCGGCTGTGGAAGAGGAGGCCCAGGGCCCCAAATGCACACAAGATTGTCTGTCGCTCTCTAGAATCCAGAAGTCAGAGATTTCGTGCAACTTCAGAGGGTAGCACACCCGCTGAAGTTGCACGGAAACACGACTCGGATTCACAGCAAGACGCTGTCATGGCCGTGGCAAGCAATTAGTAGCCGCTTGTATGTAAGCGATGCAGAGAAATCGGCCCCTTTCCTTGGCCATTTAAATCAGGAGGTAAATCCAGGGGCCCTCCTGCCTCCGAGGGGGAGAGGGGTGTTGGATTCTCTGGACTTGGTGCTGCCAGAGAACCACGGGAAAATAGCAGGGTGCTCAAGGCTTTAGCACAGGGAAGCATTGGGGGGGGGGGCCCTAGGTGTGTAGCAGCAGACTTGCAAAGTCACACGGAGTCAGCAGTCAGTTCTAAAACGAATAATTGGTTTTTATGAAAGGAAATACATGCCTGAGAGTACAGGTAAGAGATAGCTACAGAATACCTACTCCAACTAGCTAGATGGTGTTGGATGCTGGACGCATGCCCAGCCTCCGTGGTGCAAGATGGAGAGACCAAGCACCTTCCTCTTGTGTGCCTGCGAGAGAGAAGAGAGAGAGTGTGAGAGTGGAGGCGGAGGTGGAGGAAATGGCCCCTACGAGTAGCATTCTGCTCCCAAGGAAAGGGCCAGGTAGCAGGAAGGGAAGGATGCTCTCTGTGCCTCCTGAGCTCTCTACCTGCCTAAACTCTTTGGTGCCATCTTCTCAAGTCTGAGGCAGGAGACAGCGCCAAAGTCCTTCACGTCTAACAAGGGGGAGGGGAGGGGAGAGGGGGGCATCCCTCTGCTCCTCCTGAGCTCTTTCAGCATCAGGCAGCCTTCATTTCTACCCCCTTTATCCCCCCCCTATTTATTTTCAAAAGGGTGGTGCTGGTGAAGGGATGGCGGGTTCAGGGCTGGGACTCTGGCACCCCTGACTCACGCGCTTCCCCCTCCCTCCCTCCCTCGCTCCCCCTCTCTGGGCAGGTGCTCTACCTGTTGGGCGCCATGCTGCTCTCGATGGCGCTGCAGCTGGATCGACACGGCCTCTGGAACTTGCTGGGACCCAGCCTCTTCGCCTTGGGCATCATGGCCATCGCCTGGGTAAGGACCAGGCGGTCTGGGGGGGCCCTTTCTTTCCCTCCGAGGAGGAGTGCAGAAGCCTGGGCCCCCTCTCCTCGGGCAAGGAGGTCCCTCAACCTGCCCGACTCTCCAGCTCTCAGGTGTGTGTGTGTGTGTGTCCTGCCACCAGTGGCCCAGCTGGAGCGTCAGTCGTTCTCGTGCCTGGGCTGGGGACTTACAGGAGAGGCGGTGTTGGGCCAGTGCCTTGACTAGCAAAAAGGTTTTTTTCAATTCCAAACAAGTATACCGACTTGCAGTTTCTCGCCATGAGCAGTGATCCCAAGGTAGCTCCATCCCGACTGGAGTCTGGCAGCCCCTCGGAGCCCACCGGGGACTCTCAGGGGAGGAGCCTTTGAGAGTCATGTCTCCCTTCGCCAGACAGAGGACCTTGCCGGTTGGTCTCTCCGGTGCTCCTGGACTCCGGTCCCAGGTCTTCTGCAGACCGACAGGGCTTCTCCCCCGCCCCCGCCCCCCCCCAGAACTCCCTCTGGCCTGTGATTGGCTTACAGAAGAGGTGAGCTGAGAGAGAGAGTCCAGGCCACGACCCCTGGCAAGACCGGGGGCTTCTGACTCAGGCTCTTCATCCAGGAAGGAGAGTCCACATCCCCTAGCCAGAGGTTGCTGTCTGTTCCCTGCTCCAGAGAGGACCTGGGAGGGGCAGAATCACCCCCAAGCAGGGCTCCCTCTGAGCTGCAGAGCCTTGAGAGCAAAAGTTTTACTTCGTGAGCTCCTGGCCTTAAAGTTGGCAGCCAGCGATTTGGCTCCTGCATAAATTAGTTTGCTCTGGAGCCACATCCTTCCTGAGCGGAGACAGAAATGTGTGAGCCGGAGGCTAAAAAACTGCGAGCCGGCTCACGCAAACTCAGAGGGAACACCGGCCCCAAGTTCCTTTTTCTGCCTCAGCAGGCGAAGCCACCCCCAGCCAGCCAGCCAGCCAGCCAACCGAGGTGTGTGTGTGTGCGTGCGTGTGTGGAATGAGCCCACCTTCTCATGCTCCCCACCCCTCCCCATTTTGGCTTCCGTGGGGCCGGCTAGACTGAGAGAGAGTGGCTGGCCAGGGTCACAATGGCAGAGCAGGGGTTTGAACCCAGGCCTGGCAGGCCGGCCACCACACCAGGGGCTGCCCTGTCCTGACGCTCTCCTTTTGCCCGCAGACGACCCGGAGCATCCGCCGGAGACACTGCTACCCGCCCACCTGGCAGCGCTGGACCTTCTACCTGCTCCCCGGGGCCCTGATCGCAGCCTCGGCCGTGCTCCTCTACGCCTTTGTGGAGACGGAGGAGAACTACTTCTATATCCACAGCATCTGGCACATGCTCATCGCGGGCAGCGTGGGCTTCCTGCTGCCCCCCCAGGCCAAGGCCAACAGCTTCGCCAGCCCCCTGCCTCGCCGGAAGGGCTGCGGCTACCAGCTCTGCATCAACGAGCAGGAGGAGCTGGGGCTGGTGGACCCAAGTGCGGGGGCCTCCGTCACCAGTGTCTGCGCCAGCTGATGGGAGCTCCGGACAGACTCTGGGGGACGGGGCCCCACGGCCAGAGACAAAGCACTGCTGGGACACTGCGCCCCTCGCTCCGCCCCCCCCCACTCACGTCCTCCAGCCGGCAGAGCCTTCGTCTGACCGCCGACTCCCTTGCAGTGCGGCAGTGTGGACAGGGCACCCTGTACGTGACAGGGGTCTGGGCCGTGATTGAGGCATGGAATGCACACCGCCCTCACGGCTCCATTCGGCACTGCGGGGGCCCCTCCTTCCCTCACCCCTCCCTCTGATATGCAACGCGCAGCACCAGGAGAGACTCAGGACCCATTCTGGCCGAGGAGCCGGGAGCAGAGGGGCCAATTCCAGAGCGCTGACGGACAGGCAGGGCCTTGGACGCGAGGGCCCCGTGGGCTCCAGGACGCTCCAGGGCTGGCTGGTGGCGCTGGGGCTGGGCATGCAGAAGGGGCTGCAGCCACTCTCTTGCTGCTGCTTAGGGCCCTGCGGTGTAGGACACTCACTGGCTGGCCTCCCTGCTTGCTCGGGACGCTTTCTGCGGCTCAGGACACGGTGGCCGTTTCTCCCCTGTGCCAAATAACCAAGGCGAGAGCAGTCCTGCCTCTGCTGCGTCCGGCCTCTGTTCTTGGGGGGGGGCGGGGGCGGGATGCTGTGCTGACCGCTGAGGGCCCCCGCTTGGCCTGGGGAACCGTGGGGGTCGAGGTCTTTCCCTGTGGTCCTGATCCCAGCACAGCCACGTGCCTTCTCTGGGAGCAGCCTCCTCTCCGCCAGCCCCTGGGCTTCCCCTCCTCCGCTCTCCAGCCTGCTGCGCGGTGGGGTCCGGCCGGCCCCGGACAACCGGGTGTGCCTCCCACTGACTGTGAGAGGGCCACGGCCTGTGGGACGGGGCTGCGTTCTCCCACAGTACAGCCGGGGGCCAGCCGGCCGAAGCCTTTGGCTCCCCCAGCCGGTCTTTCTTTCTCTCCTTTCAACTGGCTTAGCCAGAGGAGGGAGAGGAGACCAGCTGAGCCGGGAAGGGAGGACGGCCCAAGGAGGTGGGAGAGCCGCCCTTGCTGACCCACGTGGCTCCCAGAAGCTCCCCGGCCTGCCCACGGGCCCCTTGGCCTCCTGAATCCCCCCAGGCCGCTGTCTCTGGCCGGGCCGTCTGAGGGGTCTGGTCACCATCCATGCCTACGCAGCAGCTCGTGCTGGGGCCTGCTTCCCAGGGAAGGGGGTGGTGGTGGAGGAGGAGGAGACCGCCTACAGATGCCCAAAAGACCTCATGCCAGGTCAGCCTTGTCTCCTTGTCTGATTCTCAGCAGCTGTCAAGGGTCTCTGGAAGAAAAGGGTTTTTTTTACATCCACTGCTACCTGATCCCTTGAAGTAGAGATAAGAACATAAGAGAGAAGCCAATGTTGGATCAGGTCAGTGGCCCCTCCAGTCCAACACTCTGTGTCACACAGGGGCCAAAATATACCAGGTGCCATCAGGAGGTCCAGCAGTGGGGCCAGGACACCAGAAGCCCTCCCACTGTTGACCCCCCCGCCAAGCACCAAGAAGACAGAGCATCACTGGCCCAGCCTGAGAGTTCCTATCAAAAGAATATAAGAGAAGGCAATGTTGGATCAGGCCAAGGGCCCATCCGGTCCAACAGTCTGTGTCACACAGTGGCCAGAAATACCAGGTGCCATCAGGAGGTCCAGCAGTGGGGCCAGGGCACCAGAAACCCTCCCACTGTTGACCCCCCCCCCAAGCACCAAGAATACAGAGCATCACTTGTCCCAGACCGAGAGTTCCTATCATAAAAACATAAGAGAAGCCAATGCTGGATCAGGCCAGTGGCCCATCCAGCCCAACAGTCTGTGTCACACAGTGGCCAAAAATACCAGGTGCCATCAGGAGGTCCAGCAGTGGGGCCAGGACACCAGAAGCCCCTCTACTGTTGCCCCCCCAAACACCAAGAAGACAGAGTTTTCCGTGCCCCAGACATACAAAGTGTTCTGCTATATGCTATAGATGTTGCCGGGGGTCCCTCCTGGGCCCTTCTGCCTGCCAAGCAGATGCTCTGCCCCTCAGCCATGACCCCTTTCCCATCTCCACTTGCCTTGCAGGAACAGCCCCCTGAAGTGGCTGCTGGGGGCGCAGCAGAGCCTCAAGGCCCAACAGCAGCGGCCAAGGGGGTGAGCTGCCACCCTGCCAGGCAACCCCATCCTTGGCTGGCCCCTGGCGAAGGGAGGAGGCTGAACTAGCCAGAGCATGGGAGAGGCCTCCTTGTGGGCACATCTGGCACCCCCTCTGTCACGGAAGCAGGGCCAGCGGTGCCGGGGGAGACTAGTGCTTTGGCCTCTCTGTTCTGGGCGCTCAAGAAGAGATTGGATGTATACCCCGCCCTTCACTACCCAAAGGAGTTTTGGAGCAGCTTACAAACGCCTTTCCCTTACAAACTCCCCACAACAGACACCTGGTGTGAGGTATGTGGGGCTGAGAGAGCTCTGACAGAAACTGCTCTTTTTCAAGAACAGCTCTTGTCAGAACTATGGCTTGCCCAAAGTCATCCAGCAGGTGCAAGTGGAGGAGTGGGTAATAAAACCCGGTTCTCCCAGGTTAGAGTCCATGCACTTAACCACCACACCAAACAGGAGGGACCAGGGAGTGGGGTGGGGGATGCAAGGACAGAAGGGCCCCTTGGGGGAGATCAGGGGAAGCAGCCGAAGAGCCTGGGGGAGATACGGCCGGCCTGAGGTTTAATCCCAGCTACTCGAGGGGAGTTGCTGATCTCGCCCCCAGCCAGCCAGCCAGCCCCCCCCCCCATGTCATCCCAGGGGCTGCTCACTCCCCAGGCAAGCTGGACGGGGGTGCCTTCTGACCAGTGCTCCCTCTGAGCTGTGGCGTCTTGTGAGCAAAAATTCTACTTTGTGAGCGACTGGCACGAAAGTTGTGAGTGAGCAATTTGGCTGCTGCATAAATTAGTCCGCTCTGGAGCCGTCCTGCCTGAGCGAAGACAAAAATGTGCGAGCTGGAGGATAAAAAACCGTGAGCTAGCTCACAAGAACTCAGCTTAGAGGGAACACTGCTTCTGACCACCCCCACCCCAAGGGGCCTGGTGCAGCGGGGTGAGTCGGTGTTTGGGAGGGGGCAGGGAGGCTTGCTAATTCCCCCCCCCGCTGCTGCTGCTGCTGCGGCTCTCCCCCCACCCCCCATCCCCAGCCAAGGCGCAGGAGGAAGGGAGCAGAGAGCCAGGTGGTGTCGGGAGGACAGAGCCCTGCGGGGGGGGGGGGGCGGCAACGGAAGCAAGCGGTCCCTGGCTTTGGTCTCAGAAACTCCCTGAGGAGCACGCGCACACACACACACACACACACACCCCATATGGCAAAGCAGAACTGTGTTTAAGGAACTCAAGGCGGAAGGTCTGAAAACAAGGCATCTCGTTCAGTGGCAGTAAAATGCACAGGGAAAAACAAGGACGTTAGCCCGCCGCCCCCCTCCCTGGAGCCCTCCTCACACAGCTCTGGGAGCAAAGCGTCCTGGGACATGATCCAGAGAGCTCTGGGGCAGCGCGGAGGGGAGAGGGAAAAGGCTCAGAGGCAAAACCTCCTCTCAGCGACGGCGTCCATCGAAATCTGCAGGCCACGCATCGCCTCCTGGCCGCCTCAGGGCCCACAGAATCCCCCCCCCCCATAACAGACCCACAGCTGGATTCAGGGAGCTCCGTGAGCGGGCCTTGCCGGATATCTGCCCGTGCAGAAGTTGCCACTCTGGTGGGGGACCTCCCCTCTGGCAACTGGATGGCGGTGGGAGGGGAGGGGGGATCACCCTTGGGAGGGTGGCACGATGACACCCCTGCCGGAGAAGAGCCGTCCACGACCCCAGTCCTCGCTAGGAAGCGCCCGAAACCACGGAGTTCCCCGAGATGCCCCAAGAGGTCTGATGTCACTCCTGGGTTCCCCAAGATGCCCCTGTCCCCTCAAGCCGGGCCTCGTGGCAGCCCTGCCACAAACGCCCGTTTCCCAGCCAGGAGTGGCTGCTTTGGAGAGCGCACGCCGCAGAGCCCTTTCCCCTCCCCGGGCCTCCACCCACTGGCCAGCCCAGAGCTCCCGGCCGGCCCCAACTGCCGGAGAAGGGAGGAAGGGGGTTTATTTTAAAGTTTAGATTTGGAGCCCACCCAATCCTCAAATAGAAATACAAACTGTGGTTTGTGAAGCGAGGGTGTCTCCCTTTTCCAGGCAGCTCCAGGAACCAAGATCCCACCGCCCCAGGACTCCTAGGGGGGATGCTCGGACCTCCTCCCAGGGACAGGCGTGCCAGCGGGGGGGGGGGGGCGTCGCAGCAGCCCCTGTCCTCTGAGCCCTTTGCATCCCGGCGGCATGAGGGGACTGGCCCAGAGGGAAATGGGAAGGGAGCTCACCCTGGGAAGTTCCTTCTGGCCCCCTGGGATGTCCACCACCACACCCCCGCCAGCCAGGAATCTGCCAGGCTGCAGGCAGGAGTCTCCGCTCCACCCACCCCCCCCGGAAGAGCAGACCCTTGGAGCCAGGCACACTCTGTGTGTGTGGTGGTGGGGGGGGGGCAATGGTGTGTAGCTCGTCCTCCCTGGGGCCGGTGGGGCCAGCCGCTTCTCAGCCTCTCCCTTGCAGCTCAGAGATCCCCAGGAGAGCTTTTACATGATTTGTTAATTTTCTCCATCTGATAACTCAAAGAAAAAGTGACATCCTGTTTTTCTGCCGGCCCCTGAAGGTCGGGAAGGGATGCCCCAGAAGAGCCCCAGTCGCCGGCTTGGCTGTGTGTGGGGGGGGGGGGGGGCCGGCAGCTGCGAGCGGAAGAGGCGGGGGGGGGGCCGTGATGAGATTAGAGGTGGCCTCTGGCTCTCCTAACAAGATTCCCTGCGGATCAGCCCCTCCACCCCCCCCCCACTGTTCTTGTTTGCTCATTTGGTTCTTGCTCATTTGGTCCTTGGGGGGGGGGGACATAAGAACGTCCTTATGAAGGAGCTGCTGCTGGTTCCCACGGGGGGGTGCGCACGGGGGGGGGGGGTTGGACTCGCACCTGGGCCAGGAGGGAAGAGAGTCGGGGAAAGAGGCAAGAGCAGTCCCAAGGCGGACCCAGGAAGGCTCTGGTGGGTCGTCTCTCCACGGGGCCATTTCCTTCAGCTTCCCTTCCACGGGGCAGTTTGCCAGGCACGCGGGGCCGCCATCAGCGGCTGTATTGCCGCCCACCGGCACAGCTTCCCCCAGCCCCCCAGACTGCAGGGCGGGCCAGCTCCACAGTCAGGCTCACGCGAGGAATCCTTTAGGGACGAGGCCAGAGGAGAAGGGGGCGGAATTCCATGCCCAGCAAAAAAACAGAGAGAAAAGGGAAGGACGCGCAGCAGGCCCAGCTGAGAGGAAGCGGCACACGCTAGCAGGCGGTGGGGGCGGTGGGAATAGGTCAGGTAGGGTGCCCTGCTCCCAAAGAGGGCGTCAGAAGAGCCCCAACGCTTTGCAAGAAGAGAGTCCTGGCATGTGAGATGTGGCCATTCCTCCGGCCGGATCAAGGTGAGCCACGGGGGCCCATCTGGACCGGAGCTGGCCGTCAGGGTCCCTGCCGGAGGAGGCCGCAGGGGCTGCTCCGGTCCCAGGGGCCTCTGCTCCAAGGGAGGGCCCCCAACAGCTGCTCCTCCTGGGCCCCAGGCAGCCAGCAGGGCGACTTCCTTCCTGAGCTGGACCCCGCTGGCAGCAGAGTTGGAGCAGTTTGTGCCCAGGGGCAAGCTGAGAGAGACAGAGAGAGAGAGACTGCCTGCAACCCCCCCCCAACACAGTGCCATCTCCGTCCCACAAGTCTCCCCCTCTGCCTGCTTAACTCACTATTCGGGGCCGGCATCCCACCCACTGCTGACGTTTTTAGCAACTGGGGTCTGATGCTCTTTTAACATGGGGGGGGTGCTTCAGAAATCCCACAAATCAAAGTTTCCCATCTTCACAACTGGGCCAGCCAGGGAGTTGGTGGTTAAGTGAGCAGGAACTTGAAAACAGGACTTGGCGAAAGGCTCTGTCAGCTCAGAGCTGTGGCCAGGGGAGGCACACCCCGATGATCCCACGTGCATTTAGTGCTCAAGACTGTGCTGATGGCACTGTTGTAGGTTTGGCCGTCTGATTGCTGTGAATGGGGCCCACATTATATGGTGTGGCCTGAAGTGATGCCCACAAAGAGCCAGGGATTTGGTCAGAGAACCTTTTTGGCCCTTGAGTGCCAGGCAAATTTCCCCAAACGGGCAGCTCAGCTGCAAGTCTGGAATCAGAGCAACAAAGCCACTGATAGACCTCTGCTCAGTATGTTTATCCAGTTCCCTCTTATAAGAACATAAGAGAAGCCAATGTTGGATCAGGCCAATGGCCCATCCAGTCCAACAGTCTGTGTCACACAGTGGCCAAAAATACCAGGTGCCATCAGGAGGTCCACCAGTGGGGCCAGGACACTAGAAGCCCCCTCCCACTGCTGCCCTCCCCCCAGCACCAAGAACACAGAGCATCACCTGCCCCAGACCGAGAGTTCTTATCTATACCTTGCGGCTTATAGCCACTGATGGATCTCTGCTCCATATTGTCAGGTTCAAAAGCAAGTAGATCCAAGCATTCTTAGGAGTAAGAAGGGCTTTATTGGAATACAGTGCTAAAACCCACAGTGTAGAGGTTATCGTCAGGAATGGCGAGGCGAGCGGCTCAAGCATGTTTATAGTATGATGCAAAATTGCGACTAGCAAATGACCTGCAAGCGCGCGCGCGGGAAACTCCCGGCGGGAGAATTACTTAATGGGTGGGAGACAGCTCCCTCCTCCCCTCGTCTTCACAGGAATGGAAAATTCTCACACAAAGAAGAATAGCCCAAAGCCTGCACTCAAGGCCACCGTGATAAGACCGAGCGGCAGGGAAGAAGCTCCCACGTTACTGCTAGCATACCTACGCAAGCGCAAAAGCAGGGATGAGATAGGGAACACAGCACAATGGATACAGTGTGAAACAATACAGAACCATTACTGACACATATGTTTATCCAGTTCCCTCTTATAAGAACATAAGAGAAGCCAATGTTGGATCAGGCCAATGGCCCATCCAGTCCAACACTCTGTGTCACACAGGGGCCAAAAATACCAGGGGCCATCAGGAGGTCCAGCAGTGGGGCCAGGACACTAGAAGCCCTCCCACTGTTGCCCCCCCAAGCATCAAGAACACAGAGCATCACTTGCCCCAGCCTGAGAGTTCCTATCATAAAAACATAAGGCAATGTTGGATCAGGCCAATGGCCCATCCAGTCCAACACTCTGTGTCACACAGGGGCCAAAAATACCAGGGGCCATCAGGAGGTCCACCAGTGGGACCAGGACACTAGAAGCCCCTCCCACTGCTGCCCCCTCCAGCACCAAGAATAGAGTGCATCACCTGCCCCAGACTGAGAGTCCTTATCTATATCTTGTGGCTCATAGCCACTGATGGACTTCTGCTCCATAAGCTTATCTAATTCCCTCTTGAAGCCGTTCATGCTTGCAGTTGCCACCACCTCCTGTGGCAGTGAATTCCAGGTGTTAATCACTCTTTGGGTGAAGAAGGATTTCCTTTTATCTGTTCTAACCCAACCGCTCAGCAATTTCATGGAGTTCCCACGAGTTTTTGTATTGTGAGAAAGGGAGAAAAGTACTTCTTTCTCAATCTGCTCTATCCCATTCATAATCTTATAAACCTCAATCATGTCACCCCTCAGCTGTCATTTCTCCAAGCTAAAGAGCTCCAAGCGCTTTAATCTTTCTTCATAGGGAAGGATCATGCCCTGCTGTTGGTCATCCAGAGGAACTGGTTGGCCATCATGCGAGTCAGGATGCTGGACTCTCACTGGTCTGACCCAGCAGGGCTCTTCTGATGTCCTTATCGGGGGAAGGCCTCGGCCCCTCTGCCCTGCTTTTGGTCATCCAGAGGAACTGGTTGGGGCCGCTGTGTGAGCCGAGATGCTGGACTGGATGGACCCCCACTGGTCTGACCCAGCAGGGCTCTTCTGAGGTTCTTAACTGAAGCAGAGCATAAGTATTCATGTGACACATTAAGTGGTACAGAAATTACATAAATATGATCCTACTTACAGTCAGCCAAACACAGCACTAGAGAGCACGGCCCTTAATCCTTTAGCCAAGCAAGTTTGTGAAGCCATTTTGCGCAGTGCAGCCCTATGGCCCGCACAGAAAAGCTCTCTCTCTCTCTCTCGAAGGGTCCAGTTTTGCCGTTTGCAGAAGGCCATCGTGACGGAGGACGCAGGCCAGGGAGGAGCCACCACGGAGAAAGCACATGGATGGGCAACTGTTGGCTTCGCCCCTTGTCACGCTGGCACCTCCAGAAGCCCCTGCTGGCATGAATGAGATTGTCGTGGGCGAGCGTGGAGAGAGAGGGGCGGTCCCACGCATAAGGGAGGCCAAGGCCACAGAGGGCTTTGTATGTGATAGCCACATGTGCCTTGCATCTGTTTTAAATTATTAGCTGCCTTGTGGGTCCTTGTAAGGCTGGAAAGGCAGGTTTTGTAAATAATTTTGTAAATAATTATAATAGAATGGTGCAGGAAGGTGCTTTTCAAAAAAGAGACACAGGACTGTGGACTATAACCAGGGCTTTTTTTGTAGAAAAAGCCCAGCAGGAACTCATTAGCATAATAGGCCACACCTATCAGCAGACACTCATTAGCACATTAGGCCACACCTCTGACTGCACAGCTCATTAGCATATTAGGCCACACCCCCATGCCACCAGAAGTGTGGTCATCCAGCCACACCCACCTTTTGCTTCTTATTCTGTTTGCTTTCTTTGTTGTCAAAACCCAAGGCTTTCTTTTGTAGCAGGAACTCCTTTGCATGTTAGGCCACACACCCCTAATGTAGCCAATATTAACGAGTTTCTGCTGTTGGGTGTGACCTATTATGCTAATGAGTTCCTGCTGTGCGTGGCCAACTTGGGAGCCAGCCGGAACGCCGTTCCTGTGCGTTCCTGCCCAGAAATAGCCCTGACTATAACACTGTGTACATGGGGGGGGGGGTATCTGTTTGCTGCCTGTGTTCTCGTGCTCTGACTGCATTCTTTTCTGCCTATGTATTACTGTATTCTGCAGTGTTTAACCTCCCATGCCTAATACATAATGCCTGGTCTTGGATTTCTGGGATTCTAATCCTATTACATTGCATTGGTTATTAGATGTCTCATTGTATCGATGGCATCGACTTATGACTTCCAGGGGGTAATCCGCCTGAGCCTTAGGGAGGAAAGCAAACCACAATCAAAGGGGGAAGATGAAGCAGATGTTCCGCCATGCCTCTCTCCAGCTCTCAAGCTCAGCATCCCTGTCGCCCTAACAACCAGGTGGTACCTCTAACAGCCCCCAGCAGCCAGACCCCCCCCCGCCCATTACATTGTTCCCACAGAACCTCCCAAGGGGAGCCAAAGCAGGCAGACAGTCAAAGCACTTGGGGAAAAGAGAGCCACGGGCGCAGTGTGTGTGTGTGTGGGTGCCACATGGAATCCCCTGGGGGGGTGCCACGTGGAATCCTCTTCTTCTACCATCCAGCAACTGGCAACAGGATCCATCCAGGTAAACAGACCCCTCCCCATCCGCATGAAGCACGTAGGCCCCTTGAGGGCTCCTGGTGTCCTGGCCCCACTGCTGGACCTCTTGAGGGCACCTGGTACTATTGGCCACTGTGTGACACGGAGTGTTGGACAGGATGGACCATTGGCCTGACCCAGCATTGGCTTCTCTCTTACGTCCTTATGAGCTCTTTAAAGTGGAACCAACGGGGTCCTTCCCGATCCCAGGCCTGGTGCTCCCCGTGGATGGATGCTGGGGCTGCGGCAGCATTGGCCCTCCGTGATGGGGCTCTGGGGGGACGGTTACAGGTGATGCTCTCCAGTCCTGGCAGAGCTGCTTGCTGAGCAGGCACACATGATCTCCCCCACCACCTCCTGGCAAGCTTCCACTGGCTCCTTGTTGGGAGAGATGTTGTTCCCAGGCCGCCCTGTCTGTCCAAGAGTAAAATCCAAAAGGCCAAGAACACAACCTGTGTCTGACGAGGGGGACTCTGACTCTCCAGAGCTCTCCCTCCCAAAAAAAACACACACACCCCGGTCTCTGAGGCCCCCACGGGACTCACATCTCCCTGTTCCCCACTCCGGGAGCCTTCCAGGGCATGCTTTTTACTTGGACCTAGCAGTGCACAAGGTTTTGAGTTCACCAGAATGATTCATTGGGCCAGGTGTTACAAAGGGGGGGATGTTTTGGGGCTTGATTTTAAGATCTTGCCAGGCCAGCACCAGGCGGATCTTCCAGAAGGCAAAGAAGAACCAGGATTCCAGTTGCCACAGGCCAGGGGCCGCAAGAGCGAGAGGTGACAAACCAGACTCCCATTGCAACACATTCTCCACCCTGACCCTATTAGCCCTCTTAGCCGGTGGGGGTCCAAGGCCCTTTTTTGAAAATCGGTCCAGATGGGTCGTGGTGTCCGGCTGTCCGTGGCAGCGGAAGGGGGACAGAGAGCCCAGGGGCACCTTGAAGACAAACGGCACCTGTGGCAGGGCCGGGGAGGAGCTTTCGGGAGTGTCTCTGCTGCCTGGCACCTGGAAAAGCGAGCAGGGACTCCACGAAAACTCCTCTCCTGCCACAAACTGTTAGTCTGGATGGTGCTGCTGGGCTCTCATTCCCTTCTTTGGAAGAAATAATAGGAATTAGTTGCTGTAGATTTTCTGGGTTGGAATAGGAATTGCTTGGAAGTCGTTCAGGACCCCCTTGTGTCAATCTTCAGGGCGCCCCCAGCCCCAAGAAACCCCACTTCGTGGAGACCAGTCGGCTGCAGTGAGGGGGAGGAGGGGGGGAGGAGGAAGGGGAGCCTCCTTCAGCTGGTGGAAAATTCAGTTTGGGTCTAACCCACAGCCTTAAAGTCGTGATGTGAAAAGTCTGCCTTCCCCCCTCTTTTCTGTTCTGAAGTACCCGGCCTGAGGAAGGGTTCTCAGGGACACAAGCGACTGCCCACCCTCCCCTGTCTGAGGGTCGACCCGCCCCCCCCCCAGCAAGGCTTTTGACTTCCGGGCTCCAATCCAGCCCCCTTGGGCAGAGGCCGCCCGCCTGGTAGCAGGAGCTGGCCAGAAACGACAAGGGCCCCGCGGGAGACCCTTTCCCGGCAGGGCAGTTTTCTCAGAAGGGGCAGCCCCTTTCCCGGGGGGCGGGGGGCTTGTTGCCTGGCCCTCCCTGCCTATGGCAGAAAACCCCCTTTGAGGCGCCAGCAAATCTCCTTTCCAGTTTTGCTGCAGCAGCACACGAAGGGCTCCCCACCCCTCCCTCCCTCCCTCCCTCCCTCCCTCTCACACACACACACACACAGACGGAGGAATCGGGGACTGAGTCCTCTGGCTCCCCCCCCCGCCCGCCCGCCCCTCCCCACCCAGGCGGAAAGGAGACCACACCAGCCATCAGCCATCAGCGACGCGCTCTCGGGAGGGACTCGCAATAAATCAGGGGGAGAAAATTAAACTGCAGTCCAGACTCCTCCGCAGTCGGGCTCCCCGGGTGCCAACTGCAGCACTGGAAGTGCCCACGGAGCCCTTGAAGCCCTCCCCCGACCGCCTGCCGCCGCCCCCCCCCCCGCGCCCCACAAGACTTCTCCTGCAGCCCCTTGTCCTGGAGGGCGGGAGCCTGCCTGCCTGCCTGCCTGCCTCCCAAGAAAGCCAGCGAGAGGGAGCGGGGGAGGGGGCTGTTGGGCGGTGAGGGGCGATCACAGGCCCAGCCCTGGCCTCCGAACACTGCCCCAGCAGCCCCCCACGCCCACAGCCAGCCCCGGCAGGGAAGCAGAAGCCTTCTCTTCCTCCTACCCAACAGAACTCCTTGGTCGTCCGTCCGTCTCGGTCCCGTCCCGTCCCCCCCCCCCGCCTGCCCAGTGCAGTCTGAGCACTTGAACACACAGGGACACACACGGACACACACACACAGAGAGCCCTGGCTGGTGCTTCTTTCTGAACTGCAGAGGAGGCGCAGGTGCCCTCACCCGCACAGGCCTCAAGGTCAGTCTTACCTACTCAGAGGGGCAGCGGCCCTCCAGGGTCTCCGGCTGAGGTCTTTCCCCTCCCCTGCCACCTAGCCCTTTAACTGGAGGTGCCAGGACTTTCTGCATTAACATATGGAATTCACTGCCACAGGAGGTGGTGGCAGCTACAAGCATGGACAATTTCAAGAGGGAATTAGATGAACATATGGAGCAGAAGTCCACCAGTGGCTATTAGCCACAGGGTATAGATGGGGACTCTCAGTCTGGGGCAGGTGGTGCACTCTATTCTTGGTGCTGGGGGAGGGGGCAGCAGTGGGAGGGGCTTCTGGTGCCCTGGCCCCACTGCTGGACCTCCTGATGGCACCTGGTATATTTTGACCGCTGTGTGACAGAGTGTTGGACTGGATTGGCCATTGGCCTGATTCAACATTGGCTTTTCTTATGTTCTTATGCATGCCAAGCAAAGGCTCTGCCAGTGGGCCACAGCCCTGTCCCACCTGTACCCTTGTTATTCATTTATTGGATTTTCTTGTATCTTGACAGCTTGAAGTCTGATCTCTGCCGAGGCCCCAGGGCTGTTCAAGTCTGGCTACCTGGAGCCTGGCAGGGGGGGAGGGGAAGAGGATGACTCCCCACCCCTGGAGGGCAACAGACTGCCAGCCCAATCGGTCAGCCCCCTGCTTACCTGCCAAAGGAAAGGGGGGGACACGGCAGCCAGGCAGGGTCTCCAAACAGCAACGCAGGAGGTTATCAGCTTGATCCACGCAGGGAAGAAATGCTCAGGGGCAGAAAAGTAGTGTGTGGGGCGAGATGAAGATCCTAAAACATTTTTGCCTGTGTGAGCATCTGGTCGCCACATCTCAAAAAGGATACTATAGCATTGGAAAAAGTGCAGAGATGGGCAACTAGAATGATCAAAGGGTTGGAACATCTTCCCTATGAAGAAAGGTTAAAACGCCTGGGGCTCTTTAGCTTGGAGAAACGACGGCTGAGGGGTGACATGATCGAGGTTTATAAGATTATGAATGGGATTGAGCAGGTTGAGAAAGAAGTACTTTTCTCCCTTTCTCACAATACAAGAACTCCTTGTGGGCACTCCATGAAATTGCTGAGCAGTCGGGTTAGAACAGATAAAAGGAAGTCCTTCTTCACCCAAAGAGGGATTCACACATGGAATTCACTGCCACAAGAGGTGGTGGCAGCTACAAGCATGGACAGTTTCAAGAGGGAATTAGATAAACATATGGAGCAGAAGTCCATCAGTGGCTATTAGCCACAAGGTATAGATGGGAACTCTCAGTCTGGGGCAGGTGATGCACTCTGTTCGTGGTGCTGGAGGGGGCAGCAGTGGGAGGGCTTCTGGTGTCCTGGCCCCACTGCTGGACCTCCTGATGGCACCTGGTATTTTTGGCCACTGTGTGACAGAGTGTTGGACTGGATGGGCCATTGGCCTGATTCAGCATTGGCTTCTCTTACGTTCTTATGGTGTTTTAGGGCACTTCCCCCCCTCCTCTTAGGGAAGCTAGACGGAGGTTCTGCCGACAATCTGTTCTGATGCAAATAACTGGGGCTTCTCTACCGCCAAGAGCCACTTAATTTGCAGCATTCCATTTTTATCGGCTGTGCTGTATTCCTAAACAGTTTGCTGTTGCTCGTTGTTTTGCTTTGATAGATGTTCCGCTTGTCCTTTCTTGTGGTGTGCTTTTATTTGTGCTCACCCCTTGGAAAAGTCTATGGTGGGAAGCAGCACACACACACACGCATGCACACAAATACCCCCGCCCTCCTCAGGCTCACGGGCAATGCCAGGGGGCTGCCCTGGTGCTCCATGCCATCTGTTTGTCCCTCCCAAGCAACTGATTGGCCGCTGGGTGAGAGGGGAGGACTCTGGACTAGGCGGGACCCTCCCTGCTCTCCTTTCCATCCTCCTCCTCCTAAATAAAAGCAGCCCGATTCCAGCCGTCTGCAATGGATACTCGAGTCCCAAAGCCGCCTTGTTTTCTTGCTGTAATTTCTATGTTTAGCGCAGAGTCTCAGACTAACTTTATTCCTTTAGAAGCTCTCTACCGCCTCTTCGGAGGCCTGCATGAGGTGGCGGGTGATTAAGAAAAACCATATTAAACCAGCGCCGAGCCCTCAGGCGGCATCCGCAGCATAAGAACGACCCACGAGACAGAAGCAGGACTCGCAAGGTGGAGCTGAAGGCGCCAGAAGGCCCGAGACGGCCTTTACCCATGTGGGTAAAGCGGACCTGCAAAGGGACTCTCGGGATGGGTGCAACTGGGAGGGTGCTTGCCTGCTCTGTGCTTTTGAAAGGGAAGGTGCCTTAAACTTTTTTGCCCACTCAGACTGTGCTGTCTGCTCCCAAGGCTAGTTGTGCCGGCGGGGGGGGGGGGGCACATGGCTCAGCAGTAGAGCACATTGTCCGGCATGCAGGAGGTCCCAAACTCCAGCAGGTTCAATCCCCGGCAGCATCTCCAGTTCAAAAGAGGGCAGCTGGCAGATGATGTGAAAGACGCCCACCTGGGACCCTGCAGATCCAGGGCCAGCCCGAGGGACCAAGGGCCAGATTCGGTACAAGGCAACCTCATGTGCTAGGCGGGAAAGACCTGTGCCCAGACACCCCTGCTCGGTCAGGGACTTGGCCAGCACCAGGCTCCTCCTGCACAGGACTCACGCCACGAGGCCTCACAGAGCCCAGAAGCCTAGAGCATGAAGTGTCCACTTCTGCTAGGAAGCCATGAATTTCTGCCGGGGGGGACGGGGGGGACGGGACACACAGAGGCTAAAACCTGAAATCTGAGAGAGGCCGTGGTAAATGGACTGCTGGAAATACTGCTCGTCCTAAAGCAATAGAACATCAACGTTTCCCCTTTATTTCACCCCCACCCCCATTAAATAAAATTTAAAGAATTCATAGAATCATAGAATGTTAGAGTTGGAAGGGACCTTGCAGGCCATCTAGTCCAACCCCCTGCACTCTGCAGGAACACAGCCGAAACCCCTACATACCTACAACATACCCAAAAGATGGTTGTCCAGTCTCCTCTTGAAAACGTCCAGCGAAGGAGCATCCACCACCTCCCAAGGCAGACTGTTCCACTGCTCAACCACTCTTACAGTCAGGAAGTTTCTCCTGATATTAAGCCGGTAACGACTCCCTTGTAATTCCCACCCATTAGATCTAGTCTTGCAATCCGGAGCAAGAGAGAATAGATCCACTCCATCTTCTACATGACAGCCCTTCAAATACTTGAAGACTGCCATCATGTCCCCTCTAAGCCTTCTCTTTCCCAGGCTAAACATACCCAACTCCCTCAGCCTTTCCTCATAAGACTTGGACTCCAACCCTCTCACCATCCTGGTCGCCCTCCTCTGGACCCGCTCGAGTTTGTCAACATCCTTCCGAAAATGTGGTGCCCAAAACTGGACACAGGACTCCAGGTGGGGCCTGACCATAGCAGAATACAGCGGAACTACCACCTCCCGTGATCTGGACACAGGGCTTCTGCTAATGCATTCCAAGATTGCATTAGCTTTCTTCACAGCCGCATCACACTGCAGGCTCATGTTTAGCTTGTGATCAACCATAACACCCAGATCCCTTTCACATGTGCTGCTTGTTCCCACACCTGCTGATGCCTCCCCCGTGTCCCCACCCCCAAGCCCCCTCCCTGCTAATCTTAGGATGCATCAGCAGAAGCATTGTGTCCAGATCACAGGAGGTAGTAGTTGTCCTGCACTTCCTCTTTCCTCCCTTGACTTAAGCAACGGCACCAATCTGAGATTTCTGAAGCCTGACGTGGGTTCCTTTCCTCCTCCTTCTCTTCCCCCCAGCAGGAGAAACGGCAGCAAGGGCAGCAGGGAAGGAACTTTCCATTCCCTGCAAGCAGCTCGGCTCAGTACAGCACCTGTGCCCCTTCCGCCCCCCCCAAAGGGTTGCTAGGCTGTGTCCAGCAGCAGGGAGGGGGCTTGGGGGGGGGACACGGGGGAGGCATCAGGAGGTGTGGGAACCAGGACGTCACTTCCAGGAATGCCAAAAGGGAGGCCCACAGGGCTCAAGAAATCTCCGGGAACGCTAGTTTGGTGTAGTGGTTAAGTGCGCCGGACTTGAATCTGGGAGAACCGGGTTTGACTTCCCACTTCTCCACTTGCGCCTGGTGGATGACCTTGGGCAAGCCATAGTTCTGTCAGAGCTGTTCTCTCACAGGCAGTCCTTGAAAGAGCTCCCTCAGCCCCGCCTGACTCCCAGGGTGTCTGTTGTGGGAAGGAAAAGGGGTTTGTAAGCCACTCTGAGACTCCTTTGGGAATCCTCTCTTCTTCTTCTTCTTCTATGGTGAAACCACAAAGTGACGATTCCCATTTCTGATATGCCGTGTAACTGGAGAGTTTCACTTTGTCTGACATATTTGTGCCTGCTGGTCTGCTGACTGCCTTGAATCTTTGAAGGGAAGTGGAATAAGGACATGCCAGCAAAATGAATTCTCATTTTTCATTTATTGAAAAAGATGTAACAGAAAGGCACCAATGGCCAGTGCTCAAGCCCTTCAGTCCTGCGTCTGCTCCGGGAGGGACCCCCCCCCCACTGAGGCTTCACACACAGCCCCCCCCCACCGCCCCGCTTCCTCTTCCTGGCAAACTCTCCATCTCCTGGATTTCAGGCGCTCCAAGAAGACCCATCTGTCACCCGGTGAGCCATGCTTGACAGATTTCCCCAGGAGTCAAGTGAAAGGCCGAGGCCACACCTGCTGCTATAAAGCCAGAGGGCAAGAAGCGGGGGGGGGGGAGCCACGCCTGGACCCCAGTGCAAAACCCAACCAGCTTCCGAGGGCTGCTGCCGGTCTCAGGGGAGGGGAAAGGACTTTGGAGACTCAGCCAGGCAGCCTTTGGTCCTTCCACACTCTCAGCTGCAGGTCAGACCCACAGTGTGCTCGTGGCTCCTGTCCTGGGCTTAACACGGACTGTGTGGCCCACTCCCAATCAGAAGGACGAGACAAGGCAGCAGACGAGCCGTTCGACAATCCCCCTGCCCCCCCCCCCACGCATGGCGCTCTCTCCCCCCCGAAGAGCCTCTCGTTTCCAAGGCTTGTGTTTGATGCAGACATTCGACAACAGAACATGGTGAAAAGACTGTAACATACAAAGTGGGCCATTGTCACATTAATCAAGAGTGTGATTAAAATACATGATGGGGGGGGGGAGACGCCCTCCTCACCACAGCCAGGCGGCCTCGGGACTTCTGGCCGTTCCATGCAGCAGGCGGATCCAGCCCGACCCTTCGCACACACCCACCTCCGGTGCAGGCAGGGGCCGTGGGCCCGGACCCAGCGTCTCAGAGTTCGTTGTGCTGAAGCCCTCGGGAGATTCGGCCGGACAAATCCTGCAGGTGCTTCTTGACCTGAAGAAGAGAAATGGCCGCGTGACCCCCCCGGCCCCACTGACGGGACCTCCTGAGGGCCCCTGGGGCTTCTGGCCACTGGGTGACCCGGAGTGTTGGACTGGGGGGGGAGGGGGGGGCAGGCGTTGGTGGCCTGACCCAGCACCGGCCTCTTCTCTTATGTCCCTGATGTTCTCTTGGGTGCGGCCTCCCCCCTGCAGCAGGGACGGAGCAGCCCTGAGTGGCCACCAGGCCAAACCCGGAAGGAGCAGGATGAGAAGGGGGGGCGGGGGGGAGCCTGGCAGCTGCAGCGGGCGGCCCCTCCCTCGGCTGCGCTTCCCCAGAGGGTGGCCAGGGCACCGGCAGCGGGTGAACCGTGAACGGCAGCAGAGCCAGTGAGGGCCCATCGAATCCTGCCTCTCCCGGGGCACAGAGGCAGAGACGTGGCCTCCTCCCCGGTGTGGCCTCCTGGGCAGGGCTCCCTCTAAGCCGTGGAGTCGTCTTGTGAGCAAAAATCCTGCTTGATGAGCTCCTGGCATTAAAGCTGTGAGTGAGGGATTGGACTCCTGCATAAATTTAGTTTGCCTCTGGAGCCCTCCTTCCCGAGCGGAGACAGAAATGTGGGAGCTGGAGGTGAAGAAAGGGAGCGGGCTCCCACCCCCTCGGCTCAGAGGGGACCCTGGCGCCAAGCCGCTCACTGACCTTGTACCCCAGCTCTTTGGTCTTCTCCTCCAGGGCGGCGTACTTCTCCCGGTTCCGGCTCAGGTGCTCCTTCTCGCCGGTCCCTTCCACGTGCCTCAGCTTCTCGTGGGAGACCTCCAGCTGCTTCTGGTAGTGGTGGTGCTTCTCCACCTTGGCCTCAAAGTGCTTCAGCTCCTCCTGGGAACGGGGGGTGGGGGGATATCGAAACCCGCTGCAGGGCCAAGCCCACCACCTCCTGCCGAGGCTGCCTGCCCTCCCTCCCCCCTGGCCTGCGGGGCGTCCTTAGGGGCCTCCCCCACGTGCCCATCGTGGGCACTCCATGAAATGGCTGAGCAGTCGGGTTAGAACGGATAAAAGGAAGTCCTTCTTCACCCAAAGAGTGATGAACACATGGAATTCACTGCCACAGGAGGTGGTGGCAGCTACAAGCATGGACAGTTTCAAGAGGGAATTAAATAAACATCTGGAGCAGAAGTCCATCAGTGGCTATTAGCCACAGGGTATAGATGGGAATTCTAAGTCTAGGGCAGGTGATGCACTCTATTCTTGGTGCTGGGTGTGTGTGTCAACAGTGGGAGGGCTTCTCGTGTCCTGGCCCCACTGCTGGACCTCCTGATGGCGGCACCTGGTATATTTTGGCCGCTGTGTGACACAGAGTGTTGGACTGGATGGGCCATTGGCCTGATCCAACATTGGCTTCTCTTATGTTCTTATGTTCCGGGGACACCCCAGCGGCCCACAGAGTGAGAGGGACTCCCTCCTGTGGGATGCTGCTGCTGTTCCTGCATAGCAGGCAAAGAGGGCGCACGCTTCAGGCCCAGGGGGTGGGGGTGAAGGGGCCACCATGTCCCGAGCAGGGGCCAATCCCAGACCAAACAGCCCAGACCAAGCCCACGCCCCAGCAGCCAAGGGGAGCTGGCGAGGCCTCCCTGACCCAGGGTCCTCCGAGGGGGGCCGGGAGGGCCATCTTCACTTGGCGTGGTGTGTGTGTGTGTGTGGGGGGATGGAATTCCCCTCCTCCCCCCACCCCCACCTCCCCACCTTTGCCAGGCCAAACACCGATTCTGCTCAGCTCACCCGAAGGGATTCCAGTTCTTGCTCTGTAAAATTGCCCATTTTCGCCATATCCCACAAGTCGATCACTCGGGGCTCCTCAAACTCTGGAGGGACAAAAGGAAAGCACCCGTCAACTTGCTGAACCTACGCCCCACCTTCCTCCCTAATAGGGACACCCCCCCTTAGTGGCTTCCCACCCTTCTCATCCCCACAACAGCCCCGTGAGGCAGGTCAGACTGGAAAGGCGGTGATGGCCCCAAAGTCGTACCGCGAGCTGGGCGGGGATTAAAACCTGGGGCCTCCCAGATCCCAAGCTGACATGCTGACCCCTACACCACACAGGTCTGTAAAAGCTGTTGAACTGGAGAGGTTCCAGAGCGCATGAGGGGGAGCGTGTCCACCATGCACCAGCAAGCCAGCCGAGTGTGTGTGTGTGTGTGTGTGTGTCTTGGCCGCCCCCCCTGCGCTAATCAGCCTCCAGAGAGGAGTTCCCACAGCGGGTCTCAGCTGAGGGGCGATTCACATTGTTAGATCTGGAGCATAACCCTTTGCATTCTGCAACCAGAGCAAAAGCCGGCTGCCTCCCTAAAGAGAGAAGGGGAGGGAGGGAGGGAAGCCAGAGCAACAGCTCCGAAATGTCCCTCTGCCCACGTATCAAACGCCACAGTGCCATGAATGCTGGGGGAGGTCAGCCACACCCGGCCGACCTGCCTGCCTCCCTGCCAGAAGCCGCCCAGAGTTAACGGGGCACGCTCCTTCCCCTTCCTGTGCTTGAGCTCCGGCCCCCAGCCCACGTGGGCCCCTCCCAGGCAGCACACACGCCCTGGCCCTCTTCGGAGGGCTCCCGGGATCAGAAAAGGGCATTCCCTGCCAGGGGGTGACTACGGCCCTCCCCTGCCTGCACCCCTGGCGTGCCCCCAACTGGCCACGTTCTCCCCTCTTCCCATCTCCGCAGAAGACGCCCGAGAAGCCCCAGACGAGGCACGGCCTCCGGGAGCAGGACATCTTCGCAGTGGGGAGGCCCACAGACTTCCCAAATGGCAACGCAAAGAGGAAAGCCGCCGAAGGGCCAGCCCAGGCTGGGCGCCCAGGAGAGGAGCGCCCCACGCACCGCTGGAGGCGTCGTAGCCCTGGTGGCTGACTCTGCGCAGCCGCTCGAAGCCCTGGTTGATGCTCTGCCTCTTCTCCTTCAGCTCCCGGTGCTTCCGGTGCAGCAGCTCCTCCTTCAGCGCGTCCCCCTCCTCCTCCTCCTCCTCCAGCGGGTCAATCACATTTTTGGAGACATCTGAGACCAAAACACGTCAGCCAGTGACCCAGCCGGCACCCCCACATTCACGCTGGGGACTGCAGCACCCCGGGGGTCCCAAGAGGTCCGGACTTCGCTCTTTCAGACGGGCACACCTCCACCAGGCAGGACAGTGGGCCGCAGGGCACCCCCCTCCCAGCCCAAACAGCACACACCTCAGATAAACCTGCTGCCCTTTAACATTGTTGGGGGGAAACGAAACTCAAAACGGCGGTGCAATTTAAAGAGGGCCTTTGGGAGTATCCCTGCAGCTCCCTGCCCCAGCGTCAGCCGGACAGGCCCTTTCGGACTGAGGCTTCTAGCTGGACTTTGATCCTCCTCTTCCTCAGCCGCATTTAATGACCTGCATCCTGCCCAATTGCCATTTTATGACTGGGGCTGAGATTTTTTTTACGCTGGTTCTGTTGGCATGTGCAGGATTCTGTACTGTTATTTTTAGATTCAATTACTTTTTAAAACCCCCAAACCATTAACCAGCTTAAGTAGGTCTCTGGAAAGCTGGCATTGGGGCAGAGGGGGAGGGGGAATGGCCCTGGACACAGGCCCCTCCCTCTAGCTCACCCCAGCCCCACCCCTGCAATGGAAGGGGGAGGGAGTGAAGGAGGAACAGCCTGCCCAGCCAGCTGGGCACCACCCTGCCCTTTGGCCACTGGGGCTGGGTTGGCACAGGAAGGGAAGAGGGCATCAGCTCATTGGGCAAAGCCACAATGACCCACTGGCCGGCACACACACCTCCCACGTAAACTCCTGACATTTCCAGAAGTTGGAAGCACGCTCCTGGGCAGCCCCCTGAAACCCACAACTCAGGGGGGCGGCAGCAAACAAAGGGAACTCTTCCCAGAGGGGCTGCGCATCAGACGGGCAGCCGTGCCTCCCATCTCCAGTGCCGCCCAGCCCTAAGAAGATCCCACGGAGAGCAGAAAAGGCGCACTCCCAAGTAACGGAAGCATCTGCCTGGCGAGGAAAACCTACTCAGATGCATCCAGACATTACAAGTTAGGAACGGAGAAAGAAAGCGAACTTTCCTCTTCTGCTGCACAGACTTGCTCAGTGAAACTGACGGGCAGCAAACGAAGGACAGGCGCAAGGAAGTCCTGCTTTGCCAGCCCCTTGCCCCACATGAATGCAATCAGCGTACGGAGTCCGTGGCCACCAGATCCAGGGACGCCTCTGGAGACAGAACGCCTTTCCCCCTCCTCCACTCTGGGTTTCAGGAGCGAGGCCAGTTGCCAGCCACGGTTCTGCCAATGGCTCGGCTTGCAAAGTCAACTGAGGGATTTGGTATTAGGAATCTCCAGGGGACTCCTGGAGATTTCCCAGAATGCCAGCATGGAGGGCTCCCAGGATGCACCTGAGCGGCCCAGGGTCCACTTGGGCGACCTGGGCAGACCAGGTCAAAGGGGGTGGAGAGGGTGATGTAGAATGGGTGGAGCCAGAGGTGTAATAAGAGTGCTCGCTCCCGGGGGGGGTCTCTTGAGGCTGGTCCTCGGACGAGGACAGACCGCCGAGCTCTGGTCAGCAGGCCAGGGGCCATCTTGACGGAAGCCTGAAAGTAATGAGACCCCTTCAGAGCTGTCTGCAACTTACTAAGCTTGGAATTGCCGGCTCTACTCCAGCATTGAGCAGTAGTACATTTTAGAACCAGGGACGGGTTATGTCCCGATTATGACCAACTTTTCATTTGTCCTTCCGGTTTCTGTTCTGGTGCTGTGCTGAGAGTGTCCTTGAAACCTTTTTCTCTTTTTAACATCTTTGAAGCTGGGAGTGTCCTCTGGACCACATAGTTCCCCCAACCGCCTCAGACCACGGCTACTTTAAGAGGGGAGTCCCGGGAAGGGGGAAGGCAAGCCGTCAAGGCACCCACTGCCAATCCTCCAGGGGGCCCCCAAAGAAGGAACCTGGTCCCTGTGGCAACCAGGCGCTGGGCAGCAGGAGACCGGAGGCAGGGCCCCAGTCTGAGAAGGGGAATCCGGAGTCTGTTCCCCCTGGCAGGAAGACCCCCCAAAAGGACAGTGGGGGCAGCGGTCCCCTCGTGGGAGGAAGTAGAATAGCACCCTCCGGGAAACGGCACAAGCCGAGGGTGGCTGGCAGTGCAGGGTGGGCCAGTTCCGCCACACCTCCCAACGCCACCAGCTGTGGGGGGTCCGGGAGGGCTGTCCCCGCGCCCTGCTTGCTGGCTTCCCCGGCGAGTCGCCCTTGGAAACAGACGGGAGGGCTACGTGGAGCCTGGCTCTCCCCTACCGGGCCCTGGGGAGGTCTGTGCAGCATCGCGAGGCCTTCGGAACTGCTGCCCAGTTTTATTATGGTTGCAGCGTTTGATTTGTAATTGTGTGCTGCCGTGAGGGCCGGGGAGGCACCTAGTGAGCCACGGGGCAGAGTGGAGATGTCACCGACAAAGAAAAATCGAGCCAGACCAGATGTGCTGTGGACTTTAAACTGACCGTTCTGTGTTCTGGTGGGATAAGGTGCCCAAAGTGAGGTGGGCCTGTAAAATGTGCCAGGTCTTAAAACGCCCAGAAGCAGGGGCCTGCGGTCCTTCTGGGGCCAAATGGGACTCAACGGGATGCTCGCGTGTTTCGCACTCTGTGGTCCCCGTGGCTCGAGCCGGCCGCCGGCCCGTGCCCTGCAATGCTGCCGCAGCCCTCGGCTTGCCATTCCGGCCAGGCTCATCTCAAAGTGTCAGGTGCCCTCTGCCACTGTAAAATAGGAGGCGTTCATTCCGCTGTTGGAATGCGGGAGGGTTTGGAGCCCCTAGTCTCTCACTGATTCAGTAGTGTCTGTTTTGCATCTTATTAACTTTGCCTGACCTTGGGTCACATGCCGCTGCCATCCTGGTGCTGGGAATTGACTGGTCTGGGTTATTTTCTTAAACTTTCGCTTTGGGTTTTTCGTGCACGCCCGCAAGGTAGCTATTGGCTTAGGGGGTGGGGGGGCCATTTGAATGGGCTGTAACTTAGACTGCTTGCTGTTTCAAAGCATCACTGACAAAGAGCTTGTAACTGCATCTCCAGCATTGTCTTGAAATAAACACTATCTTCTGAAGAAGCCTGGTGTTTGACTGACTATCTGGAGAAAATTACACAACATCTCCTTCAACGAGTTCTAAGAAAAGGTCGGGCAGAAGATTCCTATGCAGTGGTGACATGCTCGAGGTGGGAAGGGTCTGTGGGTCGGAGGCACCCCCTGCGTCCACTGGGGGCAGGGGGAGGGGCTGTACTGACACCAGGTTTCCCACGCAGCTGCACCTCTCTTCTCCCCCGTCCCCTCTGGTGGCTTCTTCTTGCTCAGGAAGAAGAAAACTGCACCATATGGACACTGCCCACATGACTCAAGGAAGGGAACAGACGCCACAGCCTCAAGGCCTCAGTTGCCACCGCCTCCTGCACCGCCAGGCCCACCCTCACCGCCCTGCCACCCCCCCAGCCCTCAAGCGCCATTATGCATTATCCCCTGCATAACTATAACATCTGAACTGCCATGCTTCGTCAGTTCTAGCCCGTGCTGGTGTGAGCAACCAAGCCTTGTCCCTAGCATCGTCTACCCAGCGATTCAAAAGCTTTGGCAAGTAGATAAATTGGGGGCCACTCGCTAGGCGTGGGCACACCAATCCCTTCGGGGAGGTGTCAGCTGTCGTTGAAGACATCTGCCACACTGCGAGATCGGAAGGTAGAAAAATCTGTGTCGGCATTCCCTGCAGTGGAGCAAATCAGCCAGGTGGTGGCAGTGTGACAATGCGACATCTTGAGTCCTGACATCATCAGTCAGCCGACAAAGAACATGCCGTCGGATGACATCTGATACAGCCTGCAGATGAACCCTCCCGAGCAGCTACAGTGTGTGATTAAAATAATTATATGTTGTCTCCCTATCCCCCCAAAATTGTTAGTCCATGTCTCTGAGTAACTGTAAATCGCTCTGAGCCTGCGTGAGTGGGAAAAGCGATTAATAAATTGAAAGTATTATTATTATTACCTTCGGTACGACTCACGGTCTCAAGGAAGAGGTTGTAGTCGTGAACCTTCTCCTTGTGGTGCCTGAACTCCCTCCACAGCTTCTCCAGCTCCTCTTCGGAGAACTTGTTTGAGGACTTGGCCTGGAAAGAAGACCCACAGGTGATGAGAGACAGCCCAAGCGACAGGACTCTTGACACCTGAGCCCAGGGCTTGGTTGCCAACTCTGGCTTCCCGGTATGTAGCTCCACACTTTTAAGAACATAAGAGAAGCCACTGCTGGATCAGGCCAATGGCCCATCCGGTCCAACACTCTGTGTCACACAGTGGCCACAAATCCCAGGTGCCATCAGGAGGTCCAGCAGTGGGGCCAGGACACTAGAAGCCCTCCCGCTGTTGCTCCCCAACCAGGCACCAAGAATACAGAGCATCACTTGCCCCAGACAGAGTTTGTTTTATAGTTGGGCAGAAGGAAGTCCATATCTGGAAAGAGACCGGCTAGAAGAAGAGATTGGATTTATACCCCACCCTTCACTACCCAAAGGAGAGCTGCTTACAAACTCCTCTCCCTTCCCCTCCCCACAAAGACACCCTGTGAGGTAGGTGGGGCTGAGAGAGCTCTGACAGAAACTGCTTTTTCAAGAACAGCTGTGCCAGAACTACGGCTTGCCCAAGTTCATCCAGCCAGGTGCAAGTGGAGGAGTGGGGAATCAAACCTGGTTCTCCCAGATTAGAGTCCGCACACTTAACCACATAGTTCCCCCAACCACCTCAGACCACGACTACTTTTGGTGTAGTGGTTAAGTGTGTGGACTCTAATCTGGGAGAACCAGGTTTGATTCCCCACTCCTCCACTTGCACCTGCTGATGTGACCTCGGGTCAGTCACAAGCTCTGACAAGAGCTGTTCTTGAAAGAGCAGTTTGTGTTAAGAGTTCTCTCAGCCCCACCTACCTCACAGGGTGTCTGCTGTGGGGAGGGGAAGGGAAAGGAGTTTGGAAGCCGCTCTGAGACTCCAAGTGAAGGGCGGGGTATAAATCCAATCTCTTCTTCTTCTACACCAAACAGGGGGTTTAAATGAGTTGGGATCCGTAGTTTGCTGTTATTGGAAGGAAGGCAGGAAAGCATATTGCACCGCTGGTTCTAGAGATCTGAGAAGTTCTACATGGCGAGGGAGCGGGGGGGGGACTCCACTTGAACACTGAACAGTCAGATGCCAAGCACCGTGCTAGGATTTCAGACCCAACCACCGGGTACGCCCTGCCTGTGCTTCTGCCTTGGGCGATGGTGTGTGGGGGGGGAGAAGAGTGTAATGAATGGAAAGGCTCCTTTCCAGCCTGTGCAGAATACAGGCCAAGGGCAGCCACAGGTAGGCTGGAGTAACAGGGGAGCATAGCTGAGTTCCGGAATCCAGACCGGGGGAAACAGCCGCTGGACACGATGGAGAGGGGCTTCCCCCCTCCCACCCACCTTGCTCCACAGCTTCTCCAGGCGGGGGTCGTCCAGCACGTCGTTCTCCAGGCCTCCCTTGATGTAGTTGGTGTCCCCCAGCTGAGCGTCCTTCCTCCCGTCCAGGCCGTACTTCGCCATAATTACTGGGGGGGGGGAGGGGATAAGCAACAGAAAGCGATGCGCCCCGGCCCACAACTCTGCTTGCAGAACAGCCCCCAAAAGCCCTTCTGGGCCTCTATTGGCGGAAGGCGGCCCCCCATCTGTGGGTTCCTGGCTGGTTCCCAGCTGATGGCCTCGTCCCTGCTGCTGGTGGACTGCAGAGGTTCCAACAACGGGGGGGGGGGGGGGAGACACACAAGCAGACCACATGCCAAGTCAGCCCCCCACCCCACTTCCGTCCTTGCTTGAAAAGATCTCTGGACTGCAGTCCCTGGTACGTGTAGTGGGAATCACCTGCTGCTGCTCTGCTAGTCAGCTGCGGGTAAAAGGCAGTGAAGGAGAGCCCAGCGCCCCCGTGCCCAACCAGCACACTGTCCAAAGCCACCTGGAGAACCAGCGGAAGGCCTTTTATCCCAAAAGCCCATCAAAAACGGCACAACAAGTCTTGGGAGTCCATATCTGGGACCAGACAGGAATGCCAACAGGCCAGTGAATAGGGAAGCCCGTTTGTCGTCAGCAGCGGCGGGCCAGAGGGGAACTCCTCTGCTTGCAACAAAAGGATCCAAAGGAAGGAAAGCTGACCCCACAGGGGCCCCGGCACATCAGGCAAGGAGGTCGCTGTGATGTGACACGGGGAGTATCTGTGCACAGAGCCCTCAAATGGCGAGAATGGTGCGCGTAGGCCAAGAAGCCGGCTGGGAGGGGGCAACGTGCGTGAGAGAGAAGCGGAGCGACTTCGAGACAATGACTGAGACAGAGCCGGGAGTGGAGTGTTTGGATCAGCGAAAGGAAGTGACCGAAAGGGAGAGGAGCCACGGACACACACCCCCACACACACGCGCGCGTATAACGGACAGGCTGAGGCGTGAAAAGGAGAACAAGGTCGGGATTTTGCAGAAGTACGCAGCGTGTGAGTGGCTGAGCTAGACGGGCAAGAATCAGTAAAATGAGGAAGCCAGAAAAGGAAGATATCTCGGACAGGATCTGAAAGGGAGAGACTTAATTTGTATTTTTCAAGTCCGGGACTGGAAGTTGAGAAAAGTGACAAAATATCTTATGTTATTAAAATGAAAGTTGTTTTAATGCGGTTTATTTTATCAATATTGTGTCCTCAGCAGTTCTTTCCCTAAGATTGAAGGGTTCACCCCTCATGCTATGGGCCCTAGCTGCCAGGACCGGGGATTTAAATGAGTGGGGATCCAGAGGGACCCCGGGGCAGCATGGTTTGTTGTTACTGGGCGGAAGGCAGGAAAGCGTATTGCACCGCTGGTTCCAGAGATCTGAGTAGTCCTACACTGGGGGTGGGGGGATTACAGATCTGAAAGGGGCAGGGTGTGAAACCCAGAGGTAATGCTGGTGGGGAAGGCTGATGTTCTAGAGCAGAGGTTCCCAAACTTATTTGACCTACCGCCCCCTTTTCAGAAAAAAAATTACTCAGCGTCCCCCTGGAAATCTACCTTCAAGAAGTGGACAAAAAGATGCAGTGACACATTTGCACATGGTAAAGAAAGATGTTGTTTTAAGTAAAGAAAGATGCGGTTGGCCTGAAGCCAGAGGCCGGCAGCAACCACCACACAACAGCCCAGCAGCAACACCAGCCTTACAAGGGTGCACGTGCGTTTGCAGTTTGCAAAATGCATGGCTGTGGAGACCCCTCTCCCCCTCCTGCCCTGATCCCAGGGAAAACCAGGAGAAGGCAGGAAAAGGCGGCTTTAAATAGGTCCTGGACTCTTCTTTCTTTGTGCTTCCACCGCCCCCTTATTTTTCTACAATGCCCCCAACCGCCCCCTATTTTTCTACAACGCCCCCCAATCGCACCCAAGGCTCCTACCGCCCCCTGGATCATTCCAGCGCCCCCCAGGAGAGGTACTGCCCACTTTAGGAACCAATGTTCTAGAGTGACAGAGCCCACTTGTTCTCGATGGGAAGCATCTGATTGGCCAGCTCTCTCATCATTTATACTCTGCCAGTCTGGCTCAGGCGGGGTAGCCAGCCCTCTGGGACCTCATTTATCTATAATTATTTACGTTATTTACAATCCGCCATTCTCACATGGACTCAAGGCACATTACGCCACGTGAGACAGCACGATCAACGAAATGGGATATTCAGTAGCTGACGCGTGAGGCAGATGGAGGTGGGTGCTCGTGTTAGTCTGTCTGCAGTAGAAGCAAAGAGCTTTTCTACAGGGTAGGGGCTTTTTTAAGTCACGAAAACGAAAGCCCCTCCCCCTGCCACGTATTTTGTTAGTCTTGAAGGTGTTCTTGGACTCTGGCTCTTTTCTGCCATTAACACACGAGGGTATTAGAAGCCCCAGAAAGGGCAGGAGCAGAGCAGAAGTCTTGACACGACACCTGAAGCCGGGGGCGTCAAACATGTGGCCCGGGGGCCGGATCAGGCCCCCCGGAGGGCTTCCATCAGGCCCACAGTGGAACTGGCCCTCTCCTGCTTCCAGTCCTGCTGCTGCTGCTGCATCAGAGCTTGCTTCGCCAGACTCTCTTTATCATGTTTTCATGATTAATTTCATGTTTTAACCTGGGTCTTAGACTCAGAACTCTGAGCAGGAAATTTCTGTGGTGAATGTCAATAAATCAAAAGCAGGTTTGCAGCTTACAGAGCTAATGTTTTACGCCTGTTTTTATTTTAAGTAAAAAACCCCAGCCTTTGTGTTTGTGCCCTTTATAAAGTTTTTATCTCCGCTACCTGGCATTACCTTTTATGACACACGAGGCCCGGCCCAACAAGGTCTCGTTTATGTCAGATCATTTCCGTCAGACCCTCATAACGAATGAGTTCGATACTCCTGCCTGAGGCGGTACCCCACCCTGGGCCTCCCCGCTGGCCAGGGCTTCTGAAGGGGGTTCAATGGGAGGCATCTTTTATGGAGGAAGCGACCTGGGACTTGCTGTTTCAATCTTTGGTTTTAGCTGTTTTAACTATCACTGCCAAACACCTTGAACCAAGAGGAAAGGGGGGATATACATGTTCCAATAAATAAATAGATAAAAACATCAACATGGTTTTGGGAAAACTTGGCTCTCTAGGTACCCGGAGAAGCAACTGCCATGACTCCCGAAAGCTCCTCCCCGGCCACAAACGCTGTGAGTCTTTCAGGACTCTCCGGCTCTCTCCTCCTGCTGCTGCTGCTGCTGCTGCAGGCAGACTGGCCCATCCGCCCCCCCGGATCCCTGCTTACCGTGCAGGCTGCGCCGGAGCCTGGCTTCTTTCTCCCCGTCCTCGTCCAGCCCTTCGGCCTTCAGCTTCTTCCACCTCAGCTCATCCTTCTCCTGGATCTTGAGGTCACTGTGCAGCTCGGCCAGTTTCACGGCAGAGAGATGAAGCTGCTCGGACAGAGGAACAGACACCCCCCCCGTGAGTCACTCCGGGGATCTGGTGGCACTCGAGCCCCTCTGAGCTTCTGGCCCAAAGCAAGCCTACCGGGGGCAGGGAGGGAGGAGCCGGGGCACGGGGAGCGCCTCAGTGGGGCCCAGCAGCACCCGTAGAGGAGGGGAGCCCCAATGGCCAGAGGCAGCCTCACGACACAGAACGTGCGCCTTTCTCACAGTACAGTCACTCGGACATGGACACAAATCTGCCCGGTTGGCCGGAGTGGTCACATCCTGCAGGCACCTCTCTGGGGAGAGGGTGGGAGTCACCTCTGTGGTTTTTTGTTTTGTGTCACTGCCTGCCTGTGCGTCGCAACCCTGGGCTTCCTCGGTGGTCTCCCATCCAAGTGCCAGCCGGGGCCAGCCCTACGTAGCTTCCGAGATCCGAGGAGGGTGGGCCAGCCTGGGCTAACTCGGTCAAGGCTTTTGATTTTATTATTATTATTATTTTGTATTTATAACCTGCCTATCTCACGAGTGGGCTCAGGGTGGGTAACATCATAAAACATACAATAAATACAATTAAAATTAAACAACAAATAAAATTAAAATTATTGTTTTACATTATTTGGATCGGAAGCCGCCTTGAGCAGGACTCTGAAAAGGCAGCCCGGGGAATGTCCTAAATAAACTAACACCCTCCACTCCCCCTTCTGGCATCGCATCCTACTCCTCCCCCAGTGTTCCTGGATTAATGTGCACACAAAGGTTTCCGCTGCCTGTTTGTTCTTCAACAGCACAAGCAGCTTTCTCCAGATTAGCAATTTATTCTTATTTCTAACAGGCCCACGGCTTCTTTGTTGTCTGATCTCCACTCGAACGCAAGACCAACAGCCAGGACCCCATTGCCCCGGCGACCGACTGACGGTCGCTCCAGGACCAAGGAGACAGCTCCCAAGGGTCACAGAAGCGACGCAGTCCCTCCCTGGCTGTGCATTCCCCCCATGCACACTGCTAATGCCCCCCATTCCAAACCCAAGGTCTTCTGTCTCAAGTAACAACGTAGCATGGACCTTGGGCTGCCCCACAGGGACTGGCAGTGCAGCTCAGCAGGCGAGGAAAAATCTGAAAGACTACCACAAAACCTTAGCCCCGAGCCTGCCAAAAGCTTCCCTTTCTTCTCCACTTGCAAGCAGCCCATGCAGCAGAATGGAAGTAGAACCGGCCTGCCTTCTCCCGCTGGGGCCTCCCAAAAGCAAGCCTACCCCACTTTGTGGCCAAGGGTTAACCAGGCTTCCCCTTCGAGGCTCTAAAAAGTGGATGTGAGCCCACGTCTGTATGGGCACTATGGCTTCACATCTGCCTCCAGCGCTGCCCAGCCTTGCTTTAGCGGGGGCCACGGGACATCACATCTGCCAGGCACTGGAGCAGCCGGCAGAGGGAGGAAGAGGAGCCTGCTGCGAGAACCACCCCAGGGGGGTCCCCAGCTCCAAAGTCCAGCCGGCAGGAAGATTAGTGGGGCCAGCAAGGTGGAGAAACGGGTTAATATTAACATCTCCGGCAGTTCAACCTTCAACAGTCGGCCATGCAGCTGAGCAGAGGAAGGTCGGTCCGCAGCGCTGGGAGTCCCGGGTCAGGAGACGCGCCCTGAGGCTGAGGCCTGCGCTCGGGACTGGGGCCATCTCCTTCGGCCCACACTTTACACCCAAGGCAACTTAGAACCAGCCTTAACCTATGCAATGCACCCTACCCACATAGGTTTGTTTGCTCGCAGGGGCTCCTTGGATGCAACGTTCCTTTTGCAGTACTTGTTCTTGGCATACAGAGCTGCGCAACTGTTAGTAAGTGTACTGATTGAAATACTAATAAAACTTGTATAATACTAATAATGAAGAACGGAGGCCGCCCGGCTGCCCGCCGTGGACCCCCAGCCCACCTGGTGCGCCCGGGCTCTGCCTCCGGGGAGGGCTCAGAGCAGACCCCCCACCCCCTCCCCGCCCCACCGGCCTGGGCGCCCAGGGGAGGGGAGGGAGGGGAGGGGAGGGGAGGGGAGGGGGCCCGCGCGTGGGAGCCCGCACCGCCCGGGGCAGACTCGGTGGCCAAACCCCAGGCGTGTGTGCGCGGGGGGACGCACCTACCGCAGCCCTCCCGGAAGCAGCCCCAGCGACCTCGCCCCCCCCCCCACCGCGCCCCTCGGCTCACCCGGCGGGCCTTGCCCCACAGCTGCTCCAGCTTGGCCAGGCGGAACTCGGCGGCGGGGGGGGCGGCGGCGGCGGCGGGCTCGTTGGCCTCGCGCGAGTAGCGTCCGGCCCCCCCGGCCTGGGCGGAGACCAGCGCCAGCCAGGTCCAGAACGGCAGCAGCAGCGGCAGCGCCCGCATCCTCCTTCTCCTTCTCCTCCTCCTGGCGGTCCCCCCGGCCGAAGAGCGCGCCGCTGGACTACGGCCCCCACCAGGCCCCGCGCGCGCACGGCTCACGTGACCTTGCCCCGCCCCCCCGCCCCCTGTGAGCGCTTGGGATTGGCCGGCCGTTCGCCCCCGTTACGGATCCCGCCCCCGGCCACTGAAGCGCTCTTTTTGATTGGTCAGGGAAGCCGCCATCGGCTCACGACGCGGGCTCCTCTGGACGGCAGGGGCCGCCTCGTGGTCGCCCGGGCAACCCGGCGACGCAAGAGAGGGACACGCCCCCCTCCCTCTCCCTCCTCCCCCGCCCCGCCCCGGACCGGACCACGCGAGAGCGCGCGGGTGGGGTGGGGTGGGGTGGGGGGGCCGCGCCCGGGATCGGATCGGATCGGGCCCTTCCCTCCGCCTGGCCGCCTGCCAGGACTTCCCGGGGGCGCAACAAGGACGCCGGCGGGGCGGGGGGGGGGGCGCTTCCGACCTCGGCGCGTCCCCGCCCCGCCCGCCCGCTTTCCTGTCCCTCCCAGGCGGGCCTGCTCCGGGCATCGCTCCGGGCCCGAGCCCCCCTCCCCGTGCAGCGCCTGCGCCCCTCGACGGGCGTCCCCGAGCAGCCCCCTCCCTCCCCCCTCCCCAGGAATCTCCCCGCCACGCCCCCTCCCAGGGGGTCGCCCTCCCGCCGCCCGCCCCGCGAAAGCGGCAGCAGCGGCTGCCTGGGGGGGGGGCGGGGGCGCTGATCGCCCTTGGGGGGGGGGCTTTGCCAGGAGTGGGGGGGCCTGCTTTGCGGCGTGCAGCCCCCGCCGCTCCTCCCCTGGCCCTGGCAGCCCCCGCCGCCGCCCTCGAGGCCCACGAGGCCCGGGGGTGGCCCCTTCTCCTCCCCAGCTTCGGGTTGCCGGCTCCAGGCGGGGAAACCCTGGAGATCTGGAGGGCCGGGGAGGGGAGGCGCCTCGCTCGCTGGGGGGGGGGGCAGTGCCGCCCTCGCAGGAAAGAGCCGCGTTCTCCCGGCGCCGGCGGGGGGGGTGATCTCTGTCTCCCGGGGAGCAGCGCCTGGAAGCTGGCAGGGCCCCCCTTGCCCCCTCGTCCGGCTGGTCTGACGGGCAAGCAGCTCCCGGCCCCTTCCCCGCTGTCCCGTCGGAGCCCCCTCGGAGGAGGAGCCGCCCGGGAGGGAGTCGTGGGGGAAATGGGGTGGGGGGCATTCCGAAGGACTTTTGAAAATTCCTACAGAAAACTCCGGGGTTGGGGGGGTGTCGGTGAAAACGCCCCCCTACCCACACAGAGCCCGCAGCTGATAGGAAGTCACACCCCATCAAGGCAGCACTGTCCGCTCAGACCAGCAGTGGCCCTCCAAGGTCCCGGGCAGGGGTCTTCCCCATCCCCCGCTGACGGGCCCTTGGAGCTGGAGCTCCTGCCAGGGATGGGCCCAGGACCCGAGAGGCCCTTCCAGGAGCCCTCCAGCCGGTGGTGCCCCTCCCGGCACAGCCCCCCTGCACCAGCGGCATGAGCTGGGGGGGCCCTCCAATGAAGGGGCCACACGGAGCCTGTAGGGGGCAGAAGGTGTCCGAGGCTGCCGCCGAAATCGAGTGCCCGCTTTGCCCAGCAGCGTGGGCGGATGTGGAGAGCGGGCCACTTCTGTTCTGCGAAGGGGATTCACGCTTCAGTGCAGGGGAACAGGAAGCGGCTGAGGAGGAGGCATCACGGTGGGCCCCCAGGGCTCCCCCGGCGGAACTGATGCTGCCTGCAAAGCGAGCACCGGGCCCGGCCTCCTGCCCCTGCCTCAGCATCACGATGGCCGGGCTCTGTGGCAGTCCGGGGCCCCAAGAAACCGACCTTCCTGACCACGCGCCACCCCTCCGAGGCAGGAGCCGTCAGGCTGCTGGCCGCCAATCCGCCAGCCTCCCCCCGCTCATCGCCTTTCTCTGGGTCTGGGGCACCCGCCTCGTTATCAGACCCTGGGCTGAGGGTCCCTCGGGATCCACCTTCCACCTGGACCACAGGGTCGCTCTCCTTGGTGGGGGGGCTGTCCCTCTGAGCCTCGGCCCCCCTCCGTAAAAGAGCTCCTTGCCACCTCCTGGTCTCACTGAGGGCTGTTCCCGAGCGAGGGGCTCCCCTCCCACCTTCGCTGGCCGCCCTCACAGAGGTCCGGAGAGGCTGCGGAAGGGTCAGTCCTTCTTCTCTGGGGCACAGCCTGCAAGCACGGGACTGATCCTTCCTGCACTTCCTGAGATAGGCCAGGATACTCAAAGGATTGTCTCCCCCCTATACTCCCTCCCCCATCAGTTAAGGCCTGTCTCACAAGACCCACTTCCTGTGCTCTCACCTTCACAGGTGAGGTGGGTGGTGACCAGTGTTCCCTCTAAGCTGAGTTAGTTTGAGCCAGCTCAACAGTTTTTTAGCCTCTTGTTCACACATTTTTGCCTCGGCTCAGGAAGGATGGCTCCAAAGAAAACTGATTTATATGCAGCAGCCAAACCGCTCGCTCACAACTTTAATGCCAGGAGCTCACAAAGTGGAATTTTTGCTCACGAGACTCCACAGCTTGGTGGTGACTAGAGCGGGGCCTTTCCTGTAGTGGCCCCCTCGCCTTTGGAACTCCCTCCCCCTTGAGGCTTGCCTGGAGCCTGTTTTATTTGCTTTCAAGAGCCAGGCTGAAACCCATCGTTTTACCCAGGCTCTTAATTAATTGGAGGCTTTGCACCATTCCCCCTTGTCACGGTCTGCTGCTTCTGTTCCGTGGCTGGTTTTGATGCTGCTCACACACACACGCCCCGTTTTAACATTGTGGTTTTTAACGGCCAGCCTTCTGGAGCAGGACTCTGGAGAGGCGGCACAGAAATATTCCCAATAAATTAAAAAATGACAGATGTCTTTCAGCAGTTACATACAGTGTGAGAAAATGAACTCAGATTGTTGGTGGGGGGCTGATATAATTTTTTTTTTAATTGCTGCGTGTGGAAAATGAGCATGGGAGTGAGAGTGCCCAGCTAGGCCCCCCCGCCCCCCCCCCAGCAGGCTCGTTTTGTGTCTGGGGGGAGGAACCTGCCTGTGCGGAGGGGCCTTCGTTCACGTCAGTCCGCCTCAGCAGTCTGGGTGGGTGCAGCTCAGACGCACAGACTCTCAGACGTGGAGACCCTCGCCTGGCCAGAGGAGAAACCCAGGAGCTGAAGACCCTCCTCCCCCCTCGCCTGGACACTGGTGCCTCCTTCTGTGCCTCCGCTGGTCAGAACACAGCAAGAGCCCGGCTGGATCAGACCCACGGCCCATCTGGTCCAGCAACGGCCACCAACTCTCTCCTGCTGTGTCTCTTGGGAGCTGAACAAGGGTTGTTTACAGCCCTCCTGGCCCAAACTCAGAATTCAAAAGGAAACCACAATCCACATGAGATGAGGAACGGTTCTCGAGAAGTAGAAAACTCGTGTGCTGGTTTGTGGGCTTGTGCCGCTGTCACTGGTTTGGTTTTGGATCTGGGAAACCGAGCCCCACACGGCACCTCTGCCATTTGTCCATCAGGCTCCCCCCCACACCCCTTGGAGAACGGCCAGAGCTTGACTCCGGTGGCCCCGACTGTGATGTTCCCGCATCGACTGTGATGTTCCCGCATGAACAACAAGACGGGGGGGTGGGGGGTGAATGTCTCAGTTCCTGTTCCAGACATTTTATTACAAAAACAAATTACGAAACATGGGAGGGCTTTTCTCTCCAGCTCTGTACAGAAGCCCTAAGAGACACTCAGCCTTAGCAAGGCAGCCTCGGGTGTGGGGGGGGCAGTGGGGAGGCCAGAGGCCAGGAGCTGCACGCCCTCTTCCTTGCAAGTGGGACAGGCCAGGGGCTCACATGCATGGGGGAGCAGGGCCAGGAGGTGCCCTAAGCAGCAGGGGTGCAAGCGCCCCATAGTGCAGTGGGGCAGGCTTGGCTCCGCAAGAGTAGCTCCTGCAGCGTTTCACCCACCTGCACCAGGATGTCCGAGGAGGCACGCAGGTGGGAGACGGGGTTGCTGGCCAGGCTCTCCAGAGCTGCTGCTGCTGTGACGTGCACAGGATCTGCTGCGTGCTCTGGAGGCAGACTGAGCGAGCTGGGCCCTGCAAGAAGCCACACCAAGCTGGGGCACCCCCCCCCCCACAGAGCCCTCCTAGGGCCCAGGGGATCCACCCGCACCCCCCAACCCGACAGGAAAGGTCCAAAGAGCAGCATTTTCTCTGGAGCCCCCTCCAAGACGGAGCCGCTGAGGGTCAGTCACTGCCTGCAGAAGTGTGCACTGCCAGGCCCAGCTGCGGCTCACAGCTCCCCTCCCAGAGCTGTCCCCCCTGCCCAAGGTCACCCTTCCAGTGCCAGGGCGCAGTGCCGAGAATGGGGCTCTTGGAAGCGAAGGGGAGCCACCCCCACTTCCGCCGCCCCCCCCAGACAGGATGAGCACGCGGGGGAAGTGCGGCCCCTGCCACTCCCGCCCTTCCCCTTCACAGCTGCCCCCCAGCAAGAGGACAGAGACCCACCGAGGTGGGGAAGCGGGCCAAGGGGAGGAGCCCCAAAGCAAATGCCCCACGAGAGACGGTCACTTGCCCCGGGGTGTCAGAGGCGGAGGTCCGCTCGCCCATCGATCCTGGCTCCTCTCCTGGGGCCTCTGCATCGCCAGACTGTTGCCAGAACACTCCTCTCCCACTTGGCTCTTTCCAGTGGAAGCTGAGGTCCCCCCTCCGTGGCGAGCATCACTCCGCACTGAAAACGGGGCTCGGGGGCTCAGCCTGGGCCACCAGCCGCGTGGGAGCTGCAGAGCCCGACAGGAAGAAGGGAACTGGCGCACCCCAGCTCTCGTTCTCAGGACTAGGGGTAGTGCCTGCTCTCCCCCTCGCCAGCCCAGTCGCCTTGGGCAGCCCTCCCTCCCCTCCCCTCCCTTCGCTATTTGCAACAGAAGCGCCGGTTCTTTGTGGCAGGCAGACCTTGCCAGGCGCATCCCAGGACACCTAGGAACTTTCCTGACCTACCCGGGCCTCTGCGGGGCAGTGGTGGAGAGAATGCCTGGCAAAGACCAAGGAGGCCCAGTTTCAAATCCCCCCGCTGTGCCAGAGAAGGTTGCTGGCTGACCCTGGCCCACTTACATGCTCTGAGTCAGACCCACCCCACTGGGATGTTGTGCGGATAAAACGGAGAGGGGGAGGAGGAGAACTACGTGAGCGGCTTTACCTCAGCTTGGCAGAGAAAGGCAGCACAGACAGCGAGGGTGGAATAGAAGAGGGGAGGGGGTGAAAAGGACCTCCCCGCGTACCCGGAGCCTGGGTGGTGTTGGGGGCAGAGCGTCTGTCCAGGTTCGCATGCCCACTTTGCCACTGAAAGATGCTGGCTGACCGTGGGCCAGGCACACAGCCTCCGCCTAACCTACCTCAAAAGGCTTCCTCCGGAGGATAGCATGAAGGAGAGGGATGTCAGCCACGCTGGGTCCCCACTGGTGAGAAAGGTGGGGTCTGACATCTGCCCTAAATCCGGGAGTTAAACAGTGGGGGTTCCCTGGGTGAACAGACTCCCAGTCCAGTGATCGGCTCAGCTCTTTTTATGATTTCAGCCACAACAAGACTGTAGACCAGAGCCTCAGCTCCATTAGATTGCCTGCAGTGGCCACACCCTGACACGCCCCACTCCCCGTGATAGGCTATAGTGACATAACATGACTACTAGACTGGTTCCCTTCAGAGTCCTGGCGGGCTACTGTTCTTGTGCTGCAAGCTCAGCCCGTCTCAGGGGTGATTCAGTCAGGAATGATTCAGTCCCAGCACATAAGACCAGCTTTGGCACGGATCTCAGAAAGGTGTGGTGGTTCCTGTCGCTTCACCCAGTACTGCTGCAGCTCTTTTGGCGGGAGGCAGAACTGCTCCTTTGGCATTCAGAACATTGGGAGCACAGCCAGCCAGCTGTAGGGTCCCTCAACACAAGCTGGTGGCAGGAAGGAAGCCTCACGCTGCAGCTCTACTCCTTCTACGGGACTTGCCCGCCTCAACAACTCTGTTTTGCCCCTTTTGCAACAGGGTAGAGGCCTGGGGGCCCTCCGAGTAGCCCTGCAGCTGGCCTCTGGGTCCCAGCTTACAAACAGAGGGCACTCCCAGTGACTGAAATGCTGGGGAGAGTTCTCGCAGAGAGGGAATTGATCCGCAGTGTGTTTCCAGCAGGGCAGCCCCATCCTTTGCTGCACGCCCTTCCCATCCAGGGGCCCTGGACGAGGGTCACGCAAGGGGCCTCCCGGGGGCCAGCCCAGCTCCACTCCAAAGCATGCCCCCCCCCCGGTCTCGTGTTCCCCCAAAGGCCTGGGCAGAAGGACACTTTGATCCCGCCATCCCACCACAGGGCTCCGGGTGCCAGACATAGACTTCTTTTTAAAAAAACTTTTTATTGAATACAAAGTCAACAAGCAATGGTGAAACACTGAAGTAACCAATAAAGTGATGGCAAACACGGTGACAAGCTCTACCCAGCACGGAACACGGGAGAAATTACTGAGACAGTAGAGTCCACATATTAATATTACAGTAAATAAAACATTGGAATTACTGCCAGGGGTAAGGTTCAAAAATGTTTCAGAACAGTGCACTTAGCAATACAGCTAGTAAGTTTCATTTAGCGTTATGTGAAAAAACGATGTAAACGAAACTAATATCAAAACTGAGGGGTGTACCACGACTAAACCCAACGTGTGTTGAGAGGTTAAAGAGAGTACACAAATTGAGGAAGTCGGCTCACATGGAAAGTAGTTGGGGGATATATTTGGTTGTGAGGCTGAAGGTCATCGGAAAACACGTCTTCTAGAACAGGGAGCCATTTTAGAGGCGAACCGAGGTGTGCCGATCTAGAATCAGCTTGTCTTATGTGGTCTGTGGTTTTCTCCATTATAAAGAGGTCCCAGACTTTAGAGCACCACTGGTTGATCGTGGGAGGTTTCTTCTGATCCATTTTCTCCACACAACAGCCCTCTAAGGTAGGCTAACCGGAAAGGGAGTGATGGCCCCAGGACCCCCAGTGGGCACTGTGGCAGAGCGGGGGCCCCAGTCGGATGCTCTACCCCAGGGGTGCCAAACATGCAGCCCAGGGGCCGGATAAGGGCCCCCCCCCCTGGAGGGCTTCCAGCAGGCCCACCGTGGAACTGGCCCTCCCCTGCTTCCAGTTCTGCTGCTGCTGCATCATGGCTTCCTTCGCTAGATTCTCTCGATCGCTCAGCCATTTCATGTTTTAACTGGGGTCCTAGACCCAGAACTCTGAGCAGGAGATTTCTGTGGTGAATGTCAATACATCAAAAGTAGGTTGGCAGTTTACAGAGCTAATATTTTAAGCATGTTTTTATTTTTAAGTAAAAAAAAGTCTTTGCATTTGTGTCCTTTCTATAAGGTTTATATCTCCGCCACCTGGCATTATATTTTATGACACACATGTGGCCTGGCCCAACAAGCTTTCATTTATGTCAGAACCAGCCCTCCTAACAAATGAGTTTGGGATCCCTGCTCTACCCGATACGCCACGCTGACTTGCCACATGAGAAGCCCCTTGTGGTTCATCTAGGAGGCCTCGCTCACTTCCTCGGGGTGCTCCCTCAAGCAGAGGGGGAGGCCAGCTGCAGAAGGGGAGGGCTGCCACGGCTGCCTGGCCTGCTGCACCGCCTCTTCTCTCACACATCTGCCCAGCCAGGCAGCACCGCCCCCGCCTCAGATGCCCGCTGCCAAACACAGGTGCCCACCCACCGTTGGGGAAAGGATTAATCCCAGGTCCCTGGGCTGGTTGTGGGCTGGGGAGAGACCAGCCCAGGGACCTTTCCAGAAGGAAAGTCTGATGCTGCAAAGAACAATACTGCATAGGAACCTGGAATGTAAGATCTATGAATCAAGGTAAGCTTGACGTGGTCAAAAATGAGATGGCAAGAATGAACATCGACATCTTGGGAATCAGTGAACTAAAGTGGACAGGAATGGGCGAATTTAACTCAGAAGACCATTATATCTACTACTGTGGCCAGGAATCCCGTAGAAAAAATTGTGTGGCCTTTATAATCAACAAGAGAGTGAGAAAGGCAGTATTGGGATACAATCTCAAACATGACAGGATGATCTCGGTCCAAATCCAAGGCAAACCATTCAACATCACAGTAATCCAAGTCTATGCCCCAACCACTGCTGCAGAAGAGGCTGAAGTGAACCAGTTCTATGAAGACCTACAACAGCTCATAGAACTAACACCAAAAAATGATGTCCTCATCATCATAGGGGACTGGAATGCTAAAGTAGGAAATCAAAAGGTAACCGGAATAACAGACAAATTTGGCCTTGGAGAACAAAATGAAGCAGGGCAAAGGCTAACAGAGTTTTGTCAAGAGAACACGCTGGTCATAGCGAACACCCTTTTCCAACAGCCTAAGAGGCGTCTCTACACATGGACATCACCAGATGGGCAACACCGAAATCAGATTGACTATATAATTTGCAGTCAAAGATGGAGAAGCTCTATCCAGTCAGTAAAAACAAGACCTGGAGCTGACTGTGGCTCAGATCATGAGCTGCTCATTGCAAAATTCAGACTTAAATTGAAGAAAGTTGGGAAAACCTCTAGGCCATTCAGATTTGACCTAGATCGCATCCCCGATGAATATACAGTAGAGGTGAAGAATAGGTTTAAGGGACTAGATTTGATAGACAGAGTGCCTGAAGAAGTATGGACAGAGGTCCGTGACATTGTAAAGGAGGCAGCAATCACCGCCATCCCAAAGAAAAAGAAATGCAAGAAAGCAAAGTGGCTGTCTGATGAGGCTTTACACATAGCAGAGGAGAGAAGGAAAGCTAAAGGCAATGGTGAAAAGGAAAGATTTGCCCAACTGAATGCAGATTTCCAGAGAACAGCAAGGAGAGATAAAGAGGCTTTCCTGAATGAACAATGTAGAGTAATAGAGGAAAACAATAGATTGAGAAAGACTAGAGATCTCTTCAAGAAAATTGGAGAAATCAAGGGAACGTTCCATGCAAAGCTGGTCATGATAAAGGACAAAAACGGTAGGGACCTAACAGAAGCAGAAGAGATTAGGAAAAGATGGCAAGAATACACAGAAGAACTATACAAGAAGGACCTCGATGTCCTTGACAACCACGATGGTAAAATCATTGACCTCGAGCCAGACATCCTGGAAAGCGAAGTTAAATGGGCCTTAGAAAGCATTACTAACAACAAAGCTAGTGGAGGTGATGGTATCCCAGCTGAGTTATTCAAAGTCTTAAAAGAAGATGCTGTTAAAGTGCTGCACTCAATTTGCCAACAAATTTGGAAAACACAACAGTGGCCACAGGATTGGAAAAGGTCAGTTTACATTCCAATCCCAAAGAAGGGCAATGTCAAGGAATGTTCAAACTATCGCACAATTGCACTCATTTCACACGCTAGCAAGGTCATGCTCAAGATCCTACAAGCTAGGCTCCAACAGTACGTGGATAGAGAACTGCCAGAAGTACAAGCTGAGTTTCGAAGAGGTAGAGGAACTAGAGATCAAATTGCCAACATTCGCTGGATTATGGAGAAAGCAAGAGAGTACCAGAAAAACATCTACTTCTGCTTCATTGACTATGCTAAAGCCTTTGATTGTGTGGATCACAATAAACTATGGCAGGTTCTTAAAGAGATGGGAGTACCAGACCACCTCACATGACTCCTGAGAAACCTGTATAAGGGTCAAGAAGCAACAGTTAGAACCGGATATGGAACAACTGATTGGTTTAGCATAGGAAAAGGAGTACGACAAGGATGTATACTGTCACCTTGCTTATTTAATTTATATGCAGAGTACATCATGCGAAATGCTGGCCTGGATGAATCACAAGCTGGAGTTAAGATTGCTGGGGAAAAGATCAATAACCTCAGATATGCAGACGATACCACTCTGATGGCAGAAAGTGAAGAGGACCTCAAGAGCCTCTTGCTCAGGGTCAAAGAGGAGAGCGCAAAAGTGGGCTTGAAGCTCAACATCAAAAAAACTAAGATCATGGCATCTGGCCCCATCATTCCTTGGCAAATAGAAGGGGAAGTCGTAGAAGTTGTGGCAGACTTCACGTTCCTGGGATCCCAGATCACTGCAGATGGTGACTGCAGCCATGAAATTAAAAGACGCCTGCTCCTTGGGAGGAAAGCGATGGCAAACCTAAACAGCATGTTAAAAAGCAGAGACATCACCCTGCCAACAAAAGTCCGCATGGTCAAAGCAATGGTATTCCCCGTAATAATGTATGGCTGTGAGAGTTGGACTATAAGGAAGGCTGAGCGCCGAAGAATAGATTCTTTTGAACTATGGTGCTGGAGAAGACTCTTGAGAGTCCCTTGGACTGCAAGGAGATCAAATCAGTCAATCCTAAAAGAAATCAACCCTGACTGTTCCCTGGAAGGCCAGATCCTGAAGTTGAAGCTCAAATACTTTGGCCACCAAATGAGAAGGGAGCCCTCACTCGAGAAGACCCTGATGCTGGGAAAGACTGAAGGTCAAAGAAGAAGGGGACGGCAAAGGATGAGATGGTTAGACAGTGTCATCGATGCAACGAACATGAAATTGAGCATACTTCAGCGGAAGACAGGAGGGCCTGGCGTGATCTGGTCCATGGGGTCGCGAAGAGTCGGACTTGACTGTGCGACTGAACAACAACAACAAAACCTGGATTTCAGTCAAGCTTTTGACAGTGTTCCCCATGACGTTCTGATGGGTCAACTAGAGGACAATGAACTGGACTCTAGGATAGTTAGGTGGACAGGGAACTGGTTGGAGAACGGCACTCAGAGAGTACCTGTCAATGGCATTTCATCTGAATGGAGGGAGGTGTCCAGCAGTGTGCCACAGGGCTTGGTTCTGGGCCCGGTACATTTCAATATTTTTATAAATGATCTGGACAAGGGTGTGGAGGGGCTACTCATTAAATTTGCAGATGACACCAAATTGGGAGGAGCAGCGAACACACCAGAAGGTAGAGATAGAATTCAGCGAGATCTGAACACGCTGGAAAAGGAGGCGGATGTGAACAAGATGCAATTTAACAAGGATAAGTGCTGACTTATACATCTGGGTAACAAAAATGAGGAACAGGCATACTGGATGGGGGATACACTTCTGGGTAGCGGTGTGTGTGGACAAGATCTTGGAGTAAGGGTGGACCAAAAGTTAGATATGAGCAGCCAGTGTGATGGAGTGACAAAAAAGGCTAATGCAATCTTGGAGTGTATCAACAGAGGCATAATATCCAAATTGCAAGATGTGATAGTCCTGCTGTACATCATATTGGTCAGGCCGCACCTGGAGTCCTGTGTGCCGTTCTGGAGGCCTCCCTTCCAAAAGGAAGTGGACAGAATGGAGCAGGTGCAGAGGAGAGCGACGGCGATGATCAGGGGTCTGGAGACCAAGAAGCCCTACGAGGAAAAGCCGAGGGACTTCTTGGGAAGGTTCAGTCTGGAGAAGAGGAGGCTGAGGGGGGACATGATGGCTCTCTTGAAGTCTTTGAAGGGCTGTCGCTTGGAGGAGGGCAGGGGGCTGTTCCTTTTGGCAGCAGAGGAGAGGACTCGAAATAATGGGTTTCAATGAAGGGTGGGAAGGTACCAGCTGGATATTAGGGAGAACTTTTTCAGAGTTGTGCAAGAGTGGAATCAGCTGCCCAGGGAGGTGGTGAGCTCCCCCTCCCTGGCAATCGTCAAGCAGTGCCTGGACAAACCCTGGTCAGGGATGCTCTGGGCTGAGCCTGCACTGAGCAGGGGGGTGGGCTCAATGGCCTGTATGGCCCCTTCCGACTCTGTGGCTCTATGATACCATGGTTCCATGACCCCAGACCCAAATTAGGGCTTGGCGAAGGCATGAAAAGCACAGCGGTTTGAGGTGGGGGGAGGGAGAGGTTGAAAAGACGGACTGAAAAGGTCATTCAAAACTTGTGGTTAACACTTGACAAAGCCAGATGATACAAGAGATAAGAGAAGTTAAGAATGTGTGGTTAAAGTGGCCGGGGTTCAGAAGTTCAGTCCTGGGAGTCCCATGAACGGGGGAAGAGCTGGCAGAAGAACCCCCCCACCCCCGCTCAGCCCCTGGCAGCCTCTCCACTTCAAGGGGTCAGGTGGTGGGTGAGGTGAAGGGCCCTGTCTCTCCTGAGACCCTGGAGAGCCACGGAGCCAGGAGAGGGCAGCTTCATGGGCGCACGGGGGCTTTGCGCAAAGGCGTAACTAGAACAGAAGCTACAGCTTGAAGCGACCCACTGAGGCCATCTGGAAGAAAACGGAACAGGCATTCTTCAGAAGTGCTAAATTTTACTCTAACTCTTACGAAAGTAGCCTTGTGGTCAGAACACGAGGGGGAGAGAAAGTCAGGAAGTGAAAGGAGGTGAACGTCCCAGTAGCTGAGAGCAGTCTTTAAAAATATGGCCCACCTGGCCCACAGGGGAGTGATTCGGGGCAAGCCCCAGGGAGGGAGGGAGGGAGAAACCCCAAGCGAAAGGGCGGAGCTCAAGAAAGCCAGCCGCTTTGTTTCCGCCCTCCAGCACTTCCACATCTATTTATTTAGGGGGGGAATTCAGGCCCCCTCTCCTGAAATCTGCCTGAGGCAGCTTACAAAATTAAAACAATACAAAAGCAAAAAAATATTAAACCATATTAATTAAAACCCAACATTAAAAATCCAGCCCGGCATAAAAACATAAACTGGGAAAAGAGACCTCTGCCAGCTTGCAAGAACAGTTTCCAGGCTAAAACTGTGTTCAAGGATTAACTCCTTTGTTAAAGGCCTGGCTGAACAGAAACGTTTTGGCCTGGCACCAAAGAGAGGACAGAGCAGGCCCCAGGTGGACCTCGAGGGGAAGGGCAGTCATAGAATCACAGGATTTCCAGGGTCATCTAGGCCAACCCCCTGCAGGAAATACACAAATACCTCTCCCTCCACAACCCGCAGGGACCCCTGGTCCATGCCCAGGAGATGACAAAAAACCTCCAGGATCTCCAGCCAAACTGGCCTGGAGAAAAACTGCTTCCTGACCTCAAAGTGGTGCTTGATTGGCATTTCCCTGGGCGTGTAAGAAAGGGCCACGAGAACTAAGCACTGAGGTAACCCTTTCTGCCCTTCCTCTCATGGTCTGCCCAAGTTCACAGAATCAGCACTGCTGTCAGATGGGGCCATCTAGCCTCTCTTTGAACACCTCCCAAGGAGGAGAGCCCCCCACCTCCCGAGGAAGCCTGATCCACTGAGGAACCACTCTGACTGCCAGGAAGCTCTTCCTCATGTTGAGCCGAAAACACTTCTGATTTAATTTCAACTCACTGGTTGAAATTAAATCAAGGTGCCACCAGCATAAAGGCAGTACTGGTCTGGTTGCCACGTGACTTGTGCCTGTGGGTGGAGGACACGGAGAGCAGGGCTGGAGGGGCAGATCTCATTGGGAGGAACGGGTATAGTTAACTCCGTATCCCGTCTCAGTTTCGCAGAATGCACTTTGTCTACACACGACAGAAACTCTTTGTTCTCAGTGTGCTGGCAGAGTTACAGAGCTACACAGAGCCGCTTGTCAGCTTCAGGAGTAATAATAGTCCTTTTATTTAGGAGCTGCATTCTAGATAGTGAAGCTCAGCGGCAGAGACAGAGTCCCCTCTAACTACCTTGGATAGGTGCCGATGCTGAGAGGCACCCTGCCTCCATCATGGCAAAGAAGAGAGCAGCATGCTCCTTCTTTGTGTGTGTGTGCCGGAGAGAGAAAGACGGAGACAGAGAGAAGGAAGGCAGGAGGGAAGGAAGGCAATTCCCCTGTGTCATCAGTCTACACATCAAAGGGACAGAGGCAGGGGGGGTAAAAAGGAAGGAGACCCACAGTCTGCCTGTCTATTTAACTAACTCTCTGGTAACACCCCCCCACACACACACACTGTCTGAGGCTAAGAGACGACATCAGGACAACTTGATAATCTGGGGAAGTGAGCAGGGATTTGTCCCCAACAGGTCCTGCCAGACCAATCTCATTTCCTTCTTTGATCGAGTGAGGAGCTTGCTGGATGGAGGGAATGCTGCTGACGTTGTTTACCTGGATTTCAGTCGAGCTTTTGACCGGGTTCCCCACAGGGCTGGCTTGAGGTGGTTCTGCGTCCTTGGCGGGCACAGATGCCAACCTCCTGGTGGGGAAGGGGGAGGGCGGGCAAGCTCCGCCCCCGCCTCCTGAGCCCCGCTCTTCAAAAAGGCCTCACTTCAAAAAGAGTGTGGACAGAAGGGAGCGGGTGCAGAGGAAAGCAACAAGGATGATGGAGCCCCCCCTTCCATGCAACCAATCACACGTCTCAGCCATCCCCCTAGCATCCGTGCTCAGTACCCCCTCATGCATATATGTCGTCTTTATCTAGAATAGCAAGCTCGCAGGGAAGTATCTTGGAAAGAGTTAGGGCACCTATGGCAGAGAGCAGTTCACATGCTCAGCCATTCACACACACCCCCCGAGGAATTTCCCCCTGGCGTCATGGCGAACTAGAGGCAGAGTTCGACACCCAGCTCCTCAAGCAAGCGCCTCTCAGACCTTCCGGGGGGGGGCGGGGAGTGACACCTGCTCAAGCCCGAATAATCCCCACGTGGGGAGGGAAGGGCGAGGGCGGTTCAAACCCGCAAACGGACCCGCGGGGAGCCCTGCCGGTGAGAGACTCTTTCGTTGCCAGGGGCCTTTCCTCGCCCTTCGGGGGCCCTGCTGAGTATCCTCCCCGCCGTGTACTGCTGCGGTATCAACCACCTTTTCCCACTCACGTTGCTGGGGATTGCTTCCAAGGCACTGGGGGGTGTGGTTGATTGTGTTGCAAACTCCTTTTATGAGGGAGCGAAGGACCTACACAAAAGTTGCCAGCCCTTCGCGCAACCTGACCCCGACGCCACCGAGCTTGTCCGAGGAGGTCTCAGCCCCCCCCCCCCGTGGTCAAGACGCTCCGGCTTCAGGCCTCCCCTGGTGGGACTCATTCCCACTCCTGTGACGAGGGGCTGGAGCTGAGTGCCCTCCAGGGAGCCAGCTGGCCTCCGACGAAAGTGGCTCTCCCCCCCGCCCCCCACAGCGCGCCGCTCGCTCAAGTGGGAAGAAGGAGGATCCCGGGAGCCAGGCAGGTAGAAGGAGGCTTCCAGCGCTCCCCACCGGGAGGAAAGAGCGGGCGGAGTTCTCCCTGATGACAGGCCCATCAGTGACAGCCCAGCTGCCTTGGTCTGTGTTAAACACTGGGTCGTCTCGTACGTACGGAGTGTCCTTGAGTTCCGCGGGCGCGAGCAGCGAAGGGGCAATCTCAAAGGCCGAGTGGCCACAGACTCGGAAGAAGGCGGCGCGCTTCTTGCCCCCCTCCGCGACCCTGGAGGACTCGAAGAAGAATTCGAACCGGGAGATGTGTGACCCCCAGTCTCCCGCGGTGGCGTGGAATGAGTCGAAGTGTCCTGGAGTGGTAGCCATGCTCCCCGGGTCGCTGCGAGATGTGCGTGGCGCTGGCTCAGCAGGATCCCACCTCGTCGCCACATGGCAGTGATCAGCTCCAGTTTGTTCAGTGATTTCAGGAACACAGCAAGGGCTGACGTCCAGGGATTGCTCTGCCCTGCTTATACAGCACGCACGCACACACCACACCGGACACACACACACCCATTCCCAGTGATCGGCTATTTACATTACAACACTAATCTATTGGTTTGTTCCCGGATCCTGGAGAGCTATTGTTCTAAAGTGGCAAGCTCAGCCCGTTCCTGGAACAGCTTGAGGAGTGGCTGAGGCTCAGTACAAAACAGCCTGCAAGAGCAAAAGGAAGCAGGAGTCCGGGGAGGGGGACCCTAAAAACTAGGGTGGAGGAAAGTGTTTTCCAGGCGCAGCTGTCTGGAATCCCCGCAGGGGGTTTTCCTGGCAAGGCAGGGACAGAGAGGGGGCTGGCCCTTGCTGGCCTTTGTGTAAAGAACCCCCCCCGGACTTCCTTGAGGGTCTCCCAACCAAGGACTCACCAGGGCCTCACCTGGCTTAGCTTCCGAGATCTCGCTCTTGCGAGTGTCCTGAGAGCGATTGTGCTTAATGGATGTGTAAATCTCAGCAGGTGCCCGAATGGTCCATTCAGCGGAGACAAGCCGGAGCCATCGCCGTCAAGCCTTAGAGACTACAGCTCAGCTGATTCCGGCTGGGCCGCCCCGGGGCTTCATGCCTCGAGAGCAAAGCTCTCCCACGACCGAATGCAGCCGCCAGCCCCTTTCTCCGACACGCCCCCCCCGCCCCCGGATCTCGAGGTCTGCCGTCCGGTCAGGCGGAGCCACGCTGAAAGCTCACAGACCGGGGCATTCAGGGCGAATCCCAGACCAGGGAAAAGGTCCCTTGGGAGCAAACGCTGAGGAAGGCACTTTCCAAACACCTCCTTTGCCCCTCAAAAGCTGCTTTGGGCTCTTGGGCCAAGAGACCCCCCCCAAGCCCATTATTTTTCTCTGACAGTTGAATCACATGGCCCTGGATCGCGTCACCTTCTCCTTTCCGCAGGGAAGTCCCTTCCCAGTCTGCCCCCTTGTAAATAAACGTAGAAGCCCTCAGATGCGGACCTGCTGGGGAAGAGAAGTCAGATGTCGGGAAAGCCGTGAAGACTTGCACGGCTGATGAAGTGCAAAAGGAAACGGCCGAGTCACAGGGGACTGTGGCGGCTGCGGGGGGGGGAGCTGGCTAGTGGCCCAAGGCTGGTGGGCTGGGCTGGGCTGGGCAACCCTGGGGAACCCAACGGATTGGGGCCGAGGGCAAGCGTGGGGGGGGGAGAAGATCAGGACGGCAGAGCATCCATCATCCGGCACCCTTTGCCTGGAAGGAGAGAGCGGGCGAATCGACGCTGCTGTCTGCGGGCGGGCCAATCAACAAGGCGGCCGCAGCCTCCTCTTGGGTTTGGGGCTGGGCAGGACGGTGGAACCAGAAGCCCCGGAGGGACTCAGCGTCACCTCACAGCCCCCAGGAGAGAGCCTCCCGCAACCGTGGCCGCCTGGCCTGGGCCCGCGTGCCCTCCAGTGTTCCCTCTAAGCTGAGCTAGTGTGAGCTAGCTCACCGTTCTTTAGCCTCCGGCTCACACATTTTTTGTCTCAGCTGAGGAAGGGGTGGCTCCAGAGCAACCTGACTTATGCAGCAGCCAAATGGCTCGCTCCCCACTTTCATGCCAGGAACTCACCAAGTGGAACCTTTGCTCACAAGGCTCCAGGGACCCGCCCCCCCCCCCCGCACAAGCCTACAGGGACACCCCCCGACCCCATTCCTGAGCCAGGGGCAGGAGAGCTCTTCCTGGGGTCCCCCACCGGCCTCTTGGGCTGCTCGGGTCTCCGGCGAGGAAAGCCGCTCCGGCCCGGCTCCCTGCCCGCTTCTCCGGCCGCCGCTGGAGACCTGGTTCCGTTCATTACGGCCTGCCTCCCTCCCTCCCACGCCAGCGAGGGCACGAACGTGGGGGGCACAGGAGAGAGCCCGGCAGCAGCGCAACCCTGACCGCCCCCCCGGCCCGAGACAATACCCCCCCCACGCCACTCGAGGGGAGAATCCTGATCCACCGGCCGGAACAGGACACACACACACACACACACACCCCCCGGGGACCTGTCGGCCGGTTCCTCCCAGTCCCTGCCCCGCCGAGATTCCAGCCACCCCGCCTCTGGGGCCCGAACTGTCTGGGGAGGAAGCCGCGTCAGCGATGCTGGCCCGGCATGGCACGGGACGCCCCCGCGAGTGTTCCCCCGGGGACGGGCGAGGCGTCCGCCTCGGGGAGTCGACTTCTGCTTTGCGAGTCGGCCGGAGGGCCCCGACGGCAGCGGGGCTGGGCTGGGCGTGGGCATGGCCGAGGGGGTGACCTACGCCGACCTGCGCTTCGCCAAGAGCCCGGCGGAGAAGGGCCGGACTCCCGGGGAGGCGCCGCCCGAAGGTGGGTGGGCAAGCAAGCAGCCCGACGGCCCGGCCTCGCCCTTCCCCTCGCTCCCCTTCCCTGTCCGTCGCTGCTAACCGACAAAGCGCCCTTCCTCCCTCCCTCCCTCTTGCAGAGTGCAGCGACGGCGAGGGCGAGCTCACCTACGAGAACTTCCCCGCCGCCCCCCGGCGCCGCCAGCCCGCCGACCCCGGCCCCCAGCCGCCCGGTGAGTCGGAGGGAGAGACGGGGAGGGAGGGAGCCCGCGCCCGGCCGTCGAGCCGTCAGCCAAGGTCGACGCCAGACCGGGCTGGGGAGGGAGCCGTCCGCTCGGACCCCCGACGACCTCCCCCTTGTGGGCTTCTCTTCCAGGGACGGTCCCGGGGCGAGTCCGGTCCTTGGTCCCGCTGGCCCTGCTGGGCGCCTGCCTCTTCCTCCTGGCCACCTGCCTCGGCCTCGGCCTCCGGTGTAAGTAGCCCCCCCCGCGCCCCCTCACCCCGCTCACCCCAGGGGGCCACAGGAGGGACGGGCCGAGGGGCGGCAGGAGGGCCTTCTGGGTCTGGGCAGCGGCCACTTATGCAGCCTGCTCTGTCCCCTTGGCTGGGGGCCGGTGGCGCCCAGGAACCTAGAGGGCCCCCCTCCGCGGACCCTGGGAGCAGGAGCCCGGCCGCCTGCCCACAGCCCCGCCCACTTCTCAAGCCCCCCCCCGCCGGCCCCCCGCCTACCCCCGGCCGCCTTTGTTCCGCAGACTGGCAGGTCTCGGTGCAGCTGGAGGGGGCGTCCCGGAGGCACTCGGCGGAGAGCGGCGCCCTGGCCCAGCGGCTGGGCGGCCAGGAGGAGAACCTGACCCAGACCCTGCGGCTGCTCTCCCGGGCCCGGGCCGAGCTGAGCGCCACCAGCCTGGCCCTGCGGCAGAGTCGGGAGGCCGGGGACCGCACTCGGCGGCAGCTGGACGGGGAGCGGGAGCGGCTGGAGGAGGAGAGGAAGCGGTGGGAGCTGGCCAAGAGGGGCCTGCAGGAGGAGAAGGCCCAGGCGGTCCGGGAGCTGGCAGCGGCCAAGAAGGTGCTGGATCGTGGGGCATCCTGCCAGCCGATGGGTGAGCCCCCTCCTGAGCCCCCCCCCCCAAGTCAAGAGGGAGGATAGCAAAGCCCACCGCCCTGGCGATTCCTACAGGAACTGCTGCTCGCTCCCTCCCTCCCTCCCTCCCTCGCAAGGGCGGCCCCTCCTCTCAGTTAAGGCCCTTTTCCGCTCCTGTGAGGCTATGCGAGACCGCCGCCGTCCCGCCAGCTCACCAAGACCCCCGGTAGCGTGTGACCTGTGTCTCCCTCCCCTCCGGGGACTTCCTTTCCTGATTTGGAAGGTGTCCCGGGTCCCGGGAGCTCCCTCTGCCGCACTTCTGGCCGACCGAAACGCATTGCCCCTGAGCCCACCTGGGCCCGCAGCTTTCAGGGAAGGGAAGGGAGTTCTCTTGCCACTTCACTGTGTAGCTGTTGAGTTGTGGGGCAGCGAGGAGAGGAACCCCACGCCCGGGCAACCCCCCTTCTGCTGGGATCCAGCTGCTGATTGACAGTTGCTGGACGCGATCCAAACGCACCCCGGGTCAGCTCCATCTGCTTGCCAGCATCCAGCAAGGTGAGTTCCTCTGCTGAAGGGGTTCCCTCCTCGCCCCAGCGCAGGTTCTCTTCCGAAGTGCCTGGCGGATGAAGTCTCATCCCTTCTCTCCTCACCTGGACTGGGAACAAAAGGGAGGCGACAGAGCAGAGACCCCCCCCCTCGCAGGGGGACAGGAGGACACACCTCTGGGGCGGCATGTGAGAGAGATCTCTCTTTCTGTCCCCTCCACTAGACTGCTGTCCCCTGGGGTGGAAGCCTTTCCGTCAGAAATGCCTCTGGATTTCAAGTGGAAGGCAGACTTGGGAAGACAGCAGGGAAGACTGCGAAAGCGAAGGGGCCCGGCTGCTGATTCTGGATCCCTGGGATGCTGGCAACTTCTGGCAGTCCGCAGCAATAATGGTGAGATGCCCCTGCTGGGCAGAACAAAGTAGGTGGACGGAGGAGGAGAAAAGTGTGGAAAAGAGGTAGAGAAAAGCAGGGAAAAGAATGAAAGGCTTAAAAAATGCTACCCACGTATTAACAAGATGGTCTCTTTAACATAAAAACATGAGAGAAGCCCATGTTGGATCAGGCCAACAGCCCATCCAGTCCAACACTCTGTGTCAAACAGTGGCTGAAAATACCAGGTGCCATCAGGAGGTCCAGCAGTGGGGCCAGGACACTAGAAGCCCTCCCACTGCTGCCCCCCCCCCCCAGCACCAAGAATACAGAGCATCCCTTGCGCCAGACTGAGAGTTCCCATCTATACCTTGTGGCTCATAGTCACGGAGGGACCTCTGCTCCATATGTTGATCCAACTCCCTCTTGAAGAGCCAGCTTGGTATAGTGGTTAAGTGCACGGACTCTTATCTGGGAGAACCAGGTTTGGTTCCCCACTCCTCCACTTGCACCTGCTGATGTGACCTTGGGTCAGTCACAAGCTCTGGCACAGCTGTTCTCTCAAGGACAGTTTCTGTCAGAAGTTCTCTCAGCCCCACCTACCTCACAGGGTGTCTGTTGTGGAGAGGGGAAGGGAAAGGGGTTTGTAAGCCTCTCTGAGACGCCTTTGGGCAGTGAAGGGTGGGGTATAAATCCAAACTCTTCTCCTCTTCTTCTTCTTGAAGCTGTCCATGCTTGTAGCTGCCACCACCTCCTGTGACAGTGAATTCCATGTGTGTTAATCACTCCTTGGGTGAAGAAGGACTTCCTTTTATCCATTCTAACCTGACCACTCAGCAATTTCATGGAGTGCCCACAAGTTCTTGAATTATGAGAAGGGTAGAAAAGTACCTCTTTCTCTACCTGCTCTATCCCATGCATAATCTTATAAACCTCAATCATGTCACCCCTCAGCCATCGTTTCTTTGTAAACTCTGGCTATGGAGGAGCTGGGCGGAACTAAAGGAAAAAGGAAACCCATAGACAGGTCACAATAATGACCCTGGTAGGAGGCTGCTGATGGGTTTCATAGGATCTGCTCAGCAACTGGTTTCCAATGTTCCCTCTAAGCTGTGGAGTCTTGTGAGCAAAAATTCTACTTTATGAGCTACTGGCATTAAAGCTGTGAGCGAGCGATTTGGCTACTGCATAAATCAGTTTGCTCTGGAACCATCCTTCCTGAGCTAAGACAAAAATGTGTGAGCCGGAGGCTAGAAAACTGTGAGCTAGTTCACAATAACTCAGCTTAGAGGGAACACTGCTGGTTTCCCTCATAAACTTTGCTAAGAGGCCCAGCAAACATGAGGTTTTTTTTTTTCAGTCGTCTGCCTTCCCTGAACCCCTAGTGGCTACAATCAGAATTGCATGAATTTTTTTTGTTTGTGACCCTGGCTTCAGGGGCCCTCCAGATGACTTGGAGGACCCCCAGAATTTTGTTCCTTCAGTCTTCCCTCTCTCAGCAGCCCTGGTTGGTGGGGGACTTAGAGGCCCCCTTGTCTCACCTCTGCCTAATCCAAAGATAAAACATTTGAACAGAGCAGGGGTGTCAAACATATGGCTCGGGGGCCAGAACCTGGGGGTCCAGTGCTGCCCCACTGACTCTCCAGTCTGCCCATGCGGGTTTTCCTCTGCACCTCCTGCCCCAGCCCATGGGGCCTTGCAATGAGGATGCAACAGCTCAGAGCTCACCGGCTGCTGTTATAGAATCATAGAATGCTAGAGTTGGAGGGGACCTTGCAGATCATCTAGTCCAACCCCCTGAACTCTGCAGGAGCATAGCGAAAAGATAGCCCTACATGCCTACAACATACCCAAAAAATGGTTGTCCAGCCTCCGCTTGAAAACATCCAGCGAAGGAACATCCACCACCTCCTGAGGCAGACTGTTCTGCTGCTCAACCACTCTGACAGTTAGGAAGTTTCTCCTGATCTTTATAAAGTTTGTATCTCCAGTACCTGGCTTTACATATATAAGTAGCCCGGCCCAACAAAGTGACATTTGTGTCCGATCCAGTCCCACTAACCAATGAGTTTGATTCCTGTGGAGTAGAGGAGTGTCCAGGCAAAGCTTCAAAGTGAGAGCAGAGCCCCCAGGCCCCCACCCCAGGGAACAGGTTTTCACATCGAACCCCTCTGACCCTTAGGAAGGTTCTCCTCCTGTTCATCCAAAATCCACCTGCCTTTCCCTGGAGCTCCTGAGAATAAGGTTTTGCCCTCTTCTGTGGGACAGCCCTTTAGGAGGCAGAACAGTGCCATCATCTCCCCGACACACTCCCCAGCCTGCTTTACTCCAGGTGAAGCGTACCCGGTGCCTTCAGCCTTTTCTCAGAGGATTTGTTTCTCCAATCCCAGGCATCTCCCTTGCCCTCTTCTGAACCTGTTCCAAAACTGAACTTGCTTCCCTTATTTCCAGCCCTGGTTTCCAAACCTACCAAGCTTGTTTTGCATTTGTGAAAGCCTGCTAGCCGTCACTCGGGGAGCACCCCAACCCACCTGCCTCAGGGAAGGAGGGAGAGGCAGGGAGAAGAGCCCTTCCCCTCCACCAGGGCCCTCTGAGCGGGTCTCATTTGGCCAGAAATGGAGAGACCAAGAGAGGCCAGAGGCACGTCTGTACCGGAGCCCTTCTCCCCAGCCCTTTCTATATGGGGGAAGTTTTATGGGATGAGGCAGCACTACATCATGTCAACCACACACATGCACCCTGCACCATGAAAGTCCTGGGCATTGAGGGCACCTCGGGAGAGACTTCACACTCAGACATGGAGCCCGAGAAGGGTGATCAGCAGTCAGGAAGCAGCTGCTGGAGAGGGAGGCTGGCCGCGGCCCCAGGCAGAGTCTGTCCAAACCCCAAGGCCTGCCACTGAGGCAAAGGCCACCTGTGGGTGAGTCCCAGGAGATCCCCGGCAGCCTCCTACATCTCATCAGAAGCGCTTAAATCAAAGTCACTAGCTGGTGGATCCCCCCAGGAGGAAGCAAAGGCGGTGCCCCCTTGCAAGGGGGAGGAACAGCCCCAGCAGTGCCTCAGGTGGTCTGTGCTGGAAACCTCCCAGGGCCACGTTCACCCAGTTCCTTGTTGTTTTTCTGCTTTTGGTCCTAGAATCATCTGCAATCAGTGGAATTCTGGATTGGACTCCGTGTGACAAATTGGGATTATTCACGGGAATGGCGTTGGGTCAATGGCACACGCTACACCGGGTAAGCCTAGGAGAGGAGGGGCATTTTCTCTCCACCAACAAGGTTTGTTCTGCTTGGATGAAGTTGCCCAATTCCTCCTTCCTCAGGGCCCCCAATAGAAACTATAGTTTTGACCCACCCCTTGGAAAGGTATTATTAAGCAAGCAGGCCAAACACAAGACCCCCAAGGAGCACGGAATCCTCTGCCTGCTCCGTAGAAAGGAAACCAGGGACAGAACTCCCCCCCTGCCTTTGCCAAGATGTGGAGAGCATATTGATTGTCCTGGAGTCCAAAGAGCAGCATCCTCCCAAGATGGAGTGGCACGCTGTCAGTGCTAGGGATGGGAACGAACTGGGAAAATGCAGTTTGGTTTGTGGTTCACGGCGTGCCCAGTTCACAAACCACGAGCCATCATGAACTTTTAGGTGCCTAACAAACTGGTTCAGTTTGGATGTAGTAGAATTCCCCCACACACACACATGCTAGAGACACCAAACTCACCGGGGATCTCCGGCTGACTCTCCCCTACCTGCCCTCCAAGTGTGGTGAGGACTGGAATTTACAGGGTCTGCACTATGGCCCCCCAGAGAAGGTGCCCCCAGGGAAGGGCTTTCTAGGGAAATAACAGGCACAGGTTCAGGAGTGCATACAACGAACCCGAGAGGCATCAAACTTGCAGGGGATCTCCCCCTGGTGCTGCTCTACGTGCCCTCCAAATTATGTGCAGGTTGGACTTATGGGCTCTGAGCTACGCCCCCCCCCAAAGAAGATGTCCCCTGGGAAAGTGCTTGTGGGGAAAATGTCAGGTGCAGGTTCAAAGGTGCAAGCCACACATCCCAAACACACAGGGGACCTCCCCTCCACTACACTCTCTCCAAGTGGGGGGCAGATTACATTTCTGCAGTCCCAGTTATGGACTCACAGAGTCATAGAATCACAGAGAGTTGGAAGGGGCCATACACAGACCATCCAGTCCAGCCCCCTGCCCAATGCAGGACCAGCCGAAAGCATCCCTGACAAATATTCATCCAGCCTCTTCTCGAAAGCTGTCAGTGAAGGGGAGCTCACCACCACCTCCCTGGGCAGCTGATTCCGCCTTTGGACCACTCTGACCCACTCCCCAGGAAGCTCTCTCACATTTATACCCTCCCGTCCCTCCTGAGTGTGAACCCCTCCGTGTGCCATGAGGGCGAAAGTGGGTGCAAAGGGGAAGGAGTCCTCCACCCCCTGCGTATCACAGGCCCCTGCCCCTGGGCACCAGATCCATCCTGCCAGCCCAGTGGAGCCCAGCCTGAGCTTGGAGCCTCCTTCCCCCCGATCTGCTCCTGGGGCTCCCTCCACAGAGGCAAAAGAGTGGTTAGCCCTGCCCAGCGGCACCAGCAGTGGCTGCTAACCAGTGTTCCCTCTAAGATGAGTTGGTGTGAGCTAGCTCACAGTTTTTTGGCCTCCAGCTCACACATTTTTGTCTTCACTCAGGAAGGGATGGTTCCAGAGCAAACTAATTTATGCAGCGGCCAAATCGCTTAAGCCCATAACTTTAACGCCAGGAGCTCACAAAGTAGGTTTTTTGCTCACAAGACTCCACAGCTTAGAGGGAGCACTGCTGCTCACACTCTTCAGAGAGGAGAACTCTGACAGCAGTGATACAGTGGGGGGGAGGGGGGAGAAGCCCACAGTTTGGAAACAGTTCCGCACCCTCCCCCGTGCCCTGTGGGGCAGAGTGCCAGGTGTGCCGCACCCATTTCCGGAGAGGCTCAGACCCCCGACTCTTGTCCTCCTCCACAGGCACCTGCCAAGGGTGCACCCCACTGTGTTGCCACTGGAGGAAAGAGTGGTGGCCGGGGGGAGGAAGAAGAGGCCCACCCCCCCACAGCAGGGAGAAGCGGAGGGGGAGCAGGCAGACCCTCCCAGAAAGGGTCCTCACACTTGGGGTGCCGTGGGTGGGACATCGTAAGAACAAAAGAACATAAGAACACAAGAGGAGCCAACGCTGGATCAAGCCAATGGCCCATCCAGTCCAACACTCTGAGTCACACAGCGGCCAAAAAGACCAGGGGCCAAAAATACCAGGTGACAACCAGGCGGGCCACCTTCCAAGAGCTCTAAGGGGGCTACGTGGAGGGCCCAGGAAGCAGTCACCTGCCTCGTTGGATGCTGCGGATGGCCAACCCTTCTCCCTTGTGGAAGATGGAGCCTTTTGCCGGCTGCGGTGGCGATGCTCAAGGCCCAGCTCTCCTGAGCCCAAGACAGAACTGGGCACTTCACGGCAGACCTCTGGAGCAGCCAGCAGGACTGTCGGGGCACGGCCCAGGCCCCAAGAGAGGACCGTCCTGCCACTGGGCCACAAAATGGTCCCGCTCCAGGTTCAGGGGATGGGTGCAGACCACACGGTGCAAAACATCATCACTGTTTTGCGGAACTCCACCTATGCCATGATCAAAGTGGCCGGAGGGAGTGGGTGGGCAGCAGCAACATTGCCTGTGGCTACACGGTCAGGGACACTGGTGCCAACATGCTGGCAGCAGTGAAGGCTGTGCGCCTCTAGGGCATCCTCTGCCTGCCGCACGTGCTTCACCTGAAGGATGCTCTGGGGCTGGGGAGCACTGCCAAGGCCACCTGGGACGCTGCCCCCCTTGACATGCAGTCCTTGATTATGACCTGTCAGTGCCTGGCAGCCCACTTCTTGCGCAGCATCAAGTCTGCCCATCTGCTGCACGGGAGGCAGGGGGAAAGGGACGAGGAGCTCCACCCATGCCATGATGGTGCCTTTGGTGGAGCAGAATAGTGTGAGGCAGGATGTCCTCTCCTCCAGGACCATCCTGCATGGGGAAGAGGAGCTCAGCATCAGCTCCAGCGACTGGCTGACCTTCTCCCAAATGGTGCGTGTCCTCCAGCCCCTCCAGGACACCACCGACACGCTCTGCGCACCTACGGACTGGGGCAAGCCCTCCCCCTGATTCGAGGGCTGGACCGGGTGCTGGCCTCTGCACTGGAGCCGGGCCCCACAGGGATGCCTGTTTGCCCACGGGTCGGGGCCTTGGCAGAGAGGTTGCAGGTGGGCATCACCACCAGGCTGCATCCTCTCTGCAAGCAAGGGGAGTACAAGCTGGCCTGCGACCAAGTCGGATGAAGGGGCTGCCAACTCTCTCATTCCAGCGAGGCTCCTGTGCCCTCCCAAGCTGCACTGGCACGTGGCCAGGTCACAGGCAGAGCAGCCCCCATCCCCACATGTTTGTGAGAGAGTCAAGTGACTGTCTGTGGAGCAGCTTCCAACGGTGCAGATCTGAATAGAGGGGCCAGTGGGGCGTAGTCCTTCGAGGGGGGGACCTGGGGGACCTTGAGCAAAAAGGGAGACCTTGAGCCAGTCACACCCCCACCCACCCAGCCTGACCTCACCTCGCAAGGTGGTTGTCGGGATGAAATGGAGGAGGGGGGGACAACGTGGTCAGCTGTCCTGGCTCCCCCTCTGGGGAGGAAAGGGGGAGGGCATAGAGAAAGAAAGGGCTGGCAGCAGCCAAGCAGCTGGGTGCCACGGGGCCCGCGTTGTCGTGGGTGGTCGTGGCGTAGCCGCAGCTGATAACATAAGCTGTGGTGGGCCTGGGGCTCTCCCTGACCCCTCCCCCACTGGGTGGCTGCCAGCAGAGACCCCCAGAGACACAAGGACAGCAGTGAGTCGGTACCCGGGGCCTGGCACTCCTTGGGGACAGGGGTTTCCTAGAGGGTGGGCTCTCCCGTGGGGCACTCAGCCACGCTGACCTGCCACCTGCGTTGGGACTGAGTCTGCACCATCTGCCGGGGCTGCTGGGTGGGGCCCTGATCCTGCAAGCCCGTGGGCAGGAGAGTTGCAGTCGGCCAGGCAGCTGGTCGCCCCACACCAGAAAGGGCACTTGAGCTTCCTCTGTCCCGCCCCCTTTCATGAGGTTTCTGTTTTCCTTCCAGCACTAAGGAACTTGATCCTTATGATGGCACCTGTGCAAAAGTGAGCCAAGGAATCCTGAAAGAAGAGAAATGTTATTATCAAAGGAGATACGTTTGTGAGAAGGCGGCCACACCCTTTTCTTGGACAGTAGACCCGAGCGCATGAAATTCCCAGTGTTGTTGGAAAAGGCAACGTCTGGTGTACAAAGGAGGAGAGAGGAAGACCCTGCAGGGGGCAGCAGGAGGACAGTTAGAGGGGAGGGTGAGGTCGGCACCTTCTCTCCTGTTCAGTGTCGTTCCTGGTCTCCCTCCAGACCGCCACTCCTAAGGTTGTTTCCCCTCCTTCTCGGAAGTGCCACACTCAGCCACCCTCAGCTAGAGATATAGTTAGGAACCTATTTCTCTCTCCTCTCTTTCCTCTCAAGTATGTTAATTCCTAAATAAACCTTTATCTACTCTTTAATCAGGTTGTGCCCTGTTGCAGTGTTAATTACTCTGCCAACAGGGGTTACGATGGCCCAGATTAAGCACGTCTCTGATTAAAGGTAGAAGGATTGCCAGAGGTTCTTGGCGCAGGTGGATAAGAACAAGGGAACAGCCTCCGGTGGTGCACAGCACAGACGCTGGATAGACGGGCTCACAGAGAACAGTTATGTAATTTGGAGGCCATGAATGAAGAGTCACCTTCTTGAAACGTGATTATGGGACATTATCCAGGATGCCTGACCAGGAGATGACGACCCAGCAAAGCAGAGATCCTGGGACTCCAACAATGAAAAGGCAAGAAATGCCATAATCAAGGGTTTAATTGAAAGAAATGTGTTAAGAGTAATTCAGATGCCAAGAGCCAAAGCTGTGTGGTGTGAGCTGGAGAGGCTGCATGTCAATTCCTTGCTAAAGAGACACCTTTATCTACAAAAGTAACTTTCCAGTATTAAGAAGAAAGAAGGGGGTAATTTATGTCATTATCTGTACAAGATGCATGCACTGGCTAAGCAGTTGAAGAATTCAGGAAAGGCAATTATTGATGAAGATCTGATTGTGTTAGTATTAATAAGTGTGCCAGAGTCAAATGAAAATATTGTGTCTGATCTACGAGTCACCTGTCCCTCACAGAAGTTATACATCAGCTGGAGGAAGCATACAAACACAGACAATTGGAAAAGTCTGACAAAGAATTTAAACGGAATGCTGATCAGATGGCTTTGGATGAAAACAACAAAGGTGGGATTGTTTTTGAGCTCTGGGAGGTGGCAGGCCCCACTCCAGTGACAACGTGCCTCAGCTCCAGTGACAAAGTGTTGGGAACGAGGGAATAACTGGGCAAGTTTAGCAAACGTGCCAGTTCAGCAGCAGAGTAAGGAAGCCAGGGCACCAGTCTCTCCATGTCCCTGATAGGGTGAGCACACTTTCCACTAACAAATCCACATAAACTCCAGGTGAGGCCTTTCCATAGCAGAATAGAGCTTTTTTGACAGAGTTACTAAAATGGTTGACTCTGGCAATGCTGTGGATATAGTGAATCTAGATTTCAGTAAAGCATTTGACAAAGTTCCTCATGATATCCTTGAGGATAAGCTGCTTAAGTGTGGGCTGGATGGTGCAACCCAGGGGTCTTTTCGGGGGGGAGCGCACCGGAGCACAGCTCCGGGAGCTCAGGAGCCAAGCCCCGCCCCCAGCCGGCGTCCCGGAGAGTCTTTCAGGCAGCCGAATGTCAATTTCAGCTCCATTCTATCCTATGGGCCATTGAAGTCAATGGTGAAAACATAGGGTATATTCTGGGGCTGGAGGGGAGGGAGTTTGAGGGAGAGGCTCCAAACTCACAGGATAGCTGGTGGAGTCTCTCCCCAAGATACCCACCAAGTTTCAAGAACATTGGACCAGGGGGTCCAATTCTATGGGCCCCTAAACAGGTTGCCCCTATTCCCTCCATTGTTCTCTATGGTGGGAAAAAAATAACTTTTTTTCCCACCATAGAGAACAATGGAGGAAATGGGGCAACCTATTTGGGGGCCCATAGAATTGGACCCTCTGGTCCAATGTTCTTGAAACGTGGTGGGTATCTTGGGGAGAGGCTCCATCAGCTATCCTGTGATCTTGGAGCCTATCCCTCAAACCCTCTCCTCCAGCTCCCAGAATATACCCTATGTTTTCACCATTGACTTCAATGGCCCATAGGGTATAATGGGGCTGAATTGCCACTGAATTTCTTTCATTCCCTCCTTTCCTTCTTTCTTTTTCCTCTTTCCCTCATTCTTCTCTTCTCTTCTCTTCTCTTCTCTTCTCTTCTCTTCTCTCTCTTCTCTTCTCTTCTCTTCTCTTCTCTTCTCTCTCTTCTCTTCCTCTCTCCTCTCTCCTCTCTCCTTTCTTTCTTTCTTTCTTTCTTTCTTTCTTTCTTTCTTTCTTTCTTTCTTTCTTTCTTTCTTTCTTTCTTTCTTTCTTTCTTTCCCACCTTCTTCTCTTCTCTTTTTTCCTCCTTTCCCTGTTTCCCTCCTTCTTCCCTCTCTTTCTTTCCCTCTTTCCTTCCTTCTTTCCTTCTCTCTACTCTCTCTCTTTCCTTCCCTCTTTCCTCCTTCTGTGGCCCAACTCTCATGAGAAGGAGTTTAAACTTTAAACCCCTTCTCTCTTAGCTCCCCCACCCAGACCAGCTGGGGAAGGGAAGGGGAGGCTTTTGAAGATGCTTCCCCCTTTTGCTTCCCCTTCTGACATCACTTCCGATGATGTCAGGGGGCGTGGCATATGCTAATAGCCTAATAGCTCATTAGCATACCATATGCTAATGAGCTCCTGCAGCTGTTCTTCTACGAAAAGACCCCTGGTGCAACCATTGGATGGATTCATGATTGGTTGAAAAATCGTACCCAACGAGTGCTCGTAAATGGCTCTGCCTCTATATGGAGGGAAGTCTCGAGTGGAGTGCCACAGGGCTCGGTCCTGGGCCCGGTGTTATTCAATGTTTTTATAAATGACCTGGAGGAAGACATAGAGGGGATGCTTATCAGATCTGCAGATGACACAAAGCTGGGTGGGATTGCAAATTCTGAAGAAGACAGAGTCAGGATTCAAAATGATCTAGATAGGCTGGAACAGTGGGCTGAGGCAAATAAAATGAAATTCAGTAGAGATAAGTGCAAAGTCCTACACTTAGGTATAAAAAAACAAAGGCACAGATATAGAATGGGAGGGACTCGGCTTGACAGCAGCACATGTGAAAGGGATCTAGGTGTTCTGGTTGATCACAAGCTCAACATGAGCCTGCAGTGCGATGTGACTGCAAAAAAAGCTAATGCAATCTTAGGATGCATGAACAGAAGCCTTGTGTCCAGATCACGGGAGGTGGTCATCCTGCTCTATTCTGATATGGTCAGGCCTCACCTGGAGCCCTGTGTCCAGTTTTGGGCACCACACTTTAAGAAGGATGTTGACAAGCTCGAGCATGTCCAGAAGAGGGTGAACAGGATGGTGAGAGGATTTGACTCCAAGTCTTATGAGGAAAGGCTGAAAGACTTGGGTCTGTTTAGCCTGAGAAAGAGAAGGCTTAGAAGGGACATGATTGCAGTCTTCAAGTATTTGAAGATGGTGCAGATCTATTCTCTCTTGCTCCGGATTGCAACGCTAGATCTAATGGGTGGAAATTACAAGGGAGTTGTTACTGGCTAGATATCAGGAGAAACTTCCTAACTGTAAGAGTGGTTGAGCAGTGGAACAGACTGCCTGGGGAGGTGGTGGATGCTCCTTTGCTGGACGTTTTCAAGCGGAGGCTGGATGACCGTCTTCCGAGTATGTCATAGGGCTACCTTTCGGGTTCACTCCTGCAGAGTGCAGGGGGTTGGGCTAGATGACCTCCTAGGTCCCTTCCAACTCCAACGTTCTATGATTCTATGTGGGGGGGGGGGCAGTGGATAGGGAGGGCGCTTTTCCTCCCTCTCCCGTAATACTAAAACTCAGGGGCACCCAATGACGTTGATGGACAAGAGATTCAGGAGAGAGAGAAAGGAAATACGTCCTTACTCAGGGAGTGATGGGCAGTGTGGCGTTCCCTGCCAGCGGACATTATGATGGCCAGGAACGCAGATGGCTTTCAAGGGGGGCTAGATAGATCCATGGAGGAGGGGCCCATCACTGGCTACTGGCCCTGGTACCTAAAGGGAACCTCCATACCCAGGAGCTGTCAACCTCTGCATGAAGATCCCCACTGAAGGGAAGCCGCCACCCCCAACCAGGAACGGCTTTTGTCTGTTCTCGCCAGTACAGGCCACGTCAGAAGGCTCAGGGGTTTCAGTAGACGCATTGCTGCCGTCCCCCAGAGCACGCAGGCTCACCTGGGGAAAGCCCTGTGCCAACTTCCCCCCCCCTTTCCTGGAGAAGCATCAGAAGATGGATCAGGCCAGTGATGCTCCATCTAGTCCGGCACCGTCTTTCACAGCAGCCAACCAATTGCCCTGGGGAGGGATGGCCAACAAACAGCCTTTCTCTGTGGCACTCTCTTCTCCGAAGCTGTGGCTCCCCAGAGCACATCAGGCTCCCCTCTCCTCTACTTCCCCCTCCATTTTCCCTCCCCCTGCCTGCTCTGCAATTCCTTTTCATTGTTGAGGGTTCCAGCCCATCCTGCAGCAGACTACGGTCTCCTCAAGGGGTCAAACTTCTGAACCTCCACAGGGAAAAGACTACAGGAGGCGCCCAGGGGACCTTAAAGGCTCACCGTCCTGCAAGGACCCTCCCTGTGGCCTAGGCGGCCCTTCCTCTGGCCGAATGAGGCCAGCTTCCAAGTTTGCTCACTGGGAGGGGGCAGGACCTACTCCGACTGCTCCAGTGGGGGGGGGGCTGTCTTTGTCTGCAGCTGCAAAAGAAAGCCGGAGTCCCCTGGGACCTGACAGGCGGGCGGGGCGGGGGGTTGCCATCAAGTCACAGCCAACTGGCAGCAGCCCCAGAGGGTTTCAGAGGCAAGAGACGAGCAGAGGCGGTTTGCCATCACCTGCCTCTGTGTGGCAACCCTGGACTTCCTTGGTCCAAATACTGACAACCAGGGCCTACCCTGCTTAGCTTCCGAGATCTAACCAGCTTGGGCTAGCTGGGGCCATCCAGGCCAGACACAGGGAAAGCCCTGCGTCAACTCAGCTGATTCTGGGCCACCCCAGGGCTTCATGCCTCAAAAGCAAAGCTCTCCCGTGACATAGTACGGCCGCCAGCCTGTTTCTCTGACCCCCTTCCTTGCCCCTGGGTCTGGATCTCACGGGTGACAGCCAACGGAGGACACTTCTGCCCTCCCTTCAGACGGAGCCACACTGAAAACCTGCAGACCTGGGCTTTCAGGGCACATCCCAGCCCAGACAAAAGGGGCACTGGTAGCAAGCACAGATGAAGGCACTTTCCAAACACCTCCTTTGCCCCTCCAATGCCACTTTGGGCTTGGGCCAAGAGACCCCCCAAGGCCATTAATTTTTTCTTTGGATCACATAGCCTTGGACAATGTCTTCTCTTCCTTACAGGGAAGTTCCTTCCCAGTTTGCGTGCTCTGAATGTATTTACAAGGCCTCCAATGTGGGCTTGCTTATGCAGAGAAGTCAGAAGCTGGGAAACCCCAGAAGATTTGCATGGCTGATGAGGTGCAAGAGGAAATGGCAGAAACATGTGACACTGTGAGGGGGAGGGTGACTAGTGTCCCAGGGCTAAAACACTGATCTGGAAAGGGGCTTTGGCAGGAAGTACTGGAGGAAAGGGCCCTTGGGACAGAGGGTGCGTACAAAGACAGTGAATGGTTCCCCCATCAAGCTGAATTCCCTAGAAGGTAAACCTGTCTCATAAGAACATAAGAGAAATCAACGTTGAATCAGGCCAATGGCCCATCTAGTCCAACACTCTGTCACACAGCGGCCAAAATATACCAGGTGCCATCAGGAGGTCCAGCAGTGGGGCCAGGGCACCAGAAGCCCTCTCACTGCTGCCCCCTCCAGCACCAAGAACAGAGTGCATCACCTGCCCCAGACTGAGAGTTCCCGTCTATACCCTGTGGCTAATAGCCACTGATGGACTTCTGCTCCATATGTTTATCTAATTCCCTTTTGAAACTCTCCATGCTTGTAGCTGCCACCACCTCCTGTGGCAGTGAATTCCATATGTTAATCACTCTTTGGGTGAAGAACTATTTCCTTTTATCTGATAAGAGCATCAGAAGGGCCCTGCTGGATCAGACCAGGGAGGGTCCAACATCTTGTCTCACACAGTGGCCAACCAGTTAGTCTCGAGGTCCAACAACAAGGCAGAGAGGCCAAAGCCTTCCCCTGAATCCCGGCTCTGGGATTCAGAGGCTTAGTGCCTCTGAACATGGAGGAATCCCTCAGCCACCACGACTAGCAGCCATTGATAGACTTCTTCTCCATGAATCTATCAAATCCCTTTTTTAAGCTGTTTACTCCTGTGGCCATCACTACATCCTCTGGCAGCAAATTTCACATTTCAATCAGTCTCTGTGTGAAGTAGTATTGCCTTCTGTCCGTCCTGAACCTACTGCCCATCAGCTTCATGGGATGACCTCAAGTTCTTGTATTTCGGGAGAGAAGAAAACATGCTCTTTGTTCACTCTCTCCACCTCATGCATAATGTTATAAACCTCTATCATGTCCCCCCATTAGTCATGTCTTTTCTAAACTGAAAAGTCCCAATCCTTGTCAAGATCCGGTGACCACAATGGTGCACAGTATTCCAAACATGGCCACAACACAGATCTATACAGGGGCATTACAATACTGGCTGTTTGATGTTCAGACTCTCTCCTAATCATCCCTAACACAGAGTTTGCCCTTCCTCTGCTGCAGCACCTTGGGTGGACTCTGTCATTGGGCCACCCACCGCAACTGCAAGATCCCTTTCTCCGCTCTGTCTCAGCCAGTTCAGACCCTGTTAGCCTACCCCTGAGGTTGGGATGTTTTGTTCCAGGGTGCATCATCTGTCCCAGAGTGCAACACTGAAGTTCCTTTGCCACATTCTCTTGCCCACGCATGCAGTTTGTGGATGTCCCCTCAGAGCTCTTCACAGTCAGCCTGGGCCTTCACCATCTTGAATAATTTGGTGTCATCTGCAAGCCTGGCCAGTACACTACTGGCCCCCAGTTCCAATGAATAAATTAAACAGCAGTGGCCCCAATTCCGATCCCTGTGGGACCCTGCTGCTACTTTCCCTCCACCAGAAGGCAGAAGTTGGTTCCCGGTTCCTGGTTAGCATTTACTGGTTCCTATTTGCAAATCCAAAGACAAATACAGAGAACAGTTTAAAAGCTCTGCACCCCAAAATGAGGTCTGGACCACCAGGTATCCTTGACCACCACATCGGGGGGGGGGAACAAGGCTCCGAAGGTCTGCAGATGATGCCCCCCCTCAAGACCGCCGCTGGGGGGGAGAGCGCGGGGGGTGGGGGCCCCGGGGGGTCTCTCTCTGCCGGGGCCTGGAAGCCCGTCCAGTGAGAAGTTGTTGTCTGCGCGTAAAACTGGGCACGGCCGAGCTTCGAGTCGCTGACGCGGGCCGCGGGACAAGTGGCTGGCCAAGGCTTCCCGGGGCGGCTGGCTGGCTGGCTGCGTGCGGGGGGGATCCCCCCTGCTATTCGGGGGGCGAATCCTGAGCTCAGCCTGTGCCCGACAGTCTCTGCCCCGTCGAGATTACAGCCACCCGCACTCCGCCTCTGGGGCCCGAACTGTCTGGAGAGGAAGCCGCGTCGGCGAGGCGGGCCCGGCCCGGAACGCCCCGCGAGTCTTCTCCGGTGGCAGGCGAGGCGTTGGCTTCGAGGCGCCGACTTCTGCTTTGCGAGTCCAGCCGAGGAAGCGTGGTTCGCAGGAGGGGCCCCCGACGGCAGCGGGCCTGGGCTGGGCGCGGGCATGGCCGAGGGGGTGACCTACGCGGACCTGCGCTTCGCCAAGAGCCCCGCGGAGAAGGGCCGGACTCCTGGGGAGGCGCCGCCCGAAGGTGGGTGGGTGGGCAGGCAGGCTGGCAGCCCGATGGCCCCGGCCTCGCCCTTCCCCTCCCCTCCCCTGCCCGCCGCTGCTGGCTGACTGGCACGGCGCCCTCCTTCCTCTTGCAGAGCGCAGCGACGGCGGGGGCGAGCTCACCTACGAGAACTTCCCCGCCGCCCCCCGGCCTCGCCAGCCCGCCGGCCCCGACCCGCAGCCGCCCGGTGAGTCAGCGGGAGAGACGGAGAGAGAAAGCGAGGGAGCCTGGGACCGGCCGTCGAGGCCAGGCGGGGCTGGGAAGGGAGCCGCCCGCCCGGGACCCCCGACGAAGATTGGATTTGTACCCCGACCTTCACTACCCGAAGGAGTCTCAGAGCTGCTCACAAACTCCCTTCCCTTCCCCTCCCCACCACAGACACCCTGTGAGGTAGGCGGGGCTGAGAGAGCTCTGACAGAAACTGCTCTTTCTCATGGACAGCTCTGAAAGAACTTGTGACTGACCCAAGGTCATCCAGCAGGTGCAAGTGGAGGAGGGGAATCAAACCCAGTTTTCCCAGATATAGAGTCCGCTCACTTAACCAGGGCACCAAACTGGATGACCCTCCCCCTTGCGGGCTTCTCTTCCAGGGGCCGTCCGGGGGCGAGTCCGGTCCTTGGTCCCGCTGGCCCTGCTGGGCGCCTGCCTCTTCCTCCTGGCCACCTGCCTCGGCCTCGGCCTCCGGTGTAAGTAGCCCCTCCCCGTGCCTCCTCACCCGGGGGGGGGACCCACAGCAGGGACAGGGCCTAGGAGTGGAAGGAGCGCCTTCTGGATCTCAGCCGCCGCCACTTCTGCAGCTTGCCCTGCCCCTGTGCCTGGTGGTAGGTGGAATAGAGCCCCCCCTTGCTGGCCCTCAGAGCAGGAGCCCCGCTTCCTGTCCGCAGCCCCCACTGGCCCCCCGCCCACCCCCGGCCGCCTTTGCTCCACAGACTGGCAGGTCTCGCAGCAAATGGAGGAGGTGTCCCGGAGGCACTCCATGGAGAGTGGCGCCCTGGCCCAGTGGCTGGGCAGCCAGGAAGAGAACCTGACCCAGACCCTGCAGCTGCTGTCCCAGGCCCAGGCTGAGCTGAATACCACAAGGCTGGCCCTGCAGCAGAGTCAGGAGGCCAAGAACTGCACTCGATGGCATCTGGAGGCAACCAAGAGGGTTCTGGATCACCTGGCATCATGCCAGCAGACGGGTAAGTCCACTCCTGTGCTCCCCCCCCACAACATACGTCAAGAGGGAGGATAGCAAAGAGGGCTGCCAACCTCCAGGTAGGTGTCTGGAGATCGTCAAGCAATAGAGATCAGTTCCCCTGGGGAAATGGCAGCTTTGGAAGGTGGACTTCATGGCATTGCACCCTGCTGAGGACACTCCCCTCCTCAAGCCCCACCCTCCCTGGGTTCCACCCCCCAAATCTCCAGTTATTTCCCAACCCTAATAGCAAAGCCCATCTTTCTGGAGATTCCTGCAGGAACTGCTGCTCCAGGTCACCTTCCTCCATTCCTCCCTAGCAAGGTTGTTGTTAGCCATTCAGTTGTCTCCGGCTCTTGGCAATCCTATGGGTCAGCTCTCTCCACATTTTCTGATCTTGTACTGTTTTGTTGTGTCGTTCCATGCTCAGGCTGGTGTCGACTTTTAGTGTGTCTAGCCACCATGTTCTTTGGTGGCCTGGTTTCCTTTTGCCGCTAACCAATCCAAGCATAATTGCTTTTTCTAGCCAGTTCTTCCACATGACATGGCAGAAATAAGTCAGTTGCAGTTTTGTGATTTTTCTTTCCAATGGCATACCTGGTTTTATGCACTCCAATACTTGCTTGTTTGTCACCTTCACTGTCCAGGGAATGCTCAGGAGCCTCCTCCAGCACCACCGCTCAAAAGCCCTGGCCTAGCAAGGGCAGCTCAGCATTTTAATTAAGGATGTTTTCTGTGCCTGTGGTGCTCCAGACTGCCACATTCCTGCCAAGACCCCCTGTAGGCAACCCGCCTCCCTCCCCTCCCGGGACTTCCTTTCTTTATCCCAGGAACTCCCTCTGCCACACTTCTTGTGGGCCAAAACAGTTTGCCTCTGAGCACACCTGGGCTCCCAGCTTTCAAGGGACAGGAGGATTTTCTCTTGTAACTTCACCGTGCAGCTGTTTAGCTGTGGGGCAGGGAGGACAGGAACCCCACTCCCAGGCAGCCCTCCCCCCCCCCGCCCCATCAGCTCGGAGTCAGCTTCTGATCAACAGGCAGCTGCGAAATTCTTCAGCAGCTGCTGGAGTCGCTTGGGGCAATCCAAACGCATCCCGGGTCAGCTCCATCTACTCGCCAGTGTCAGGCAAGGCGAGTTTGTCTGCCGAAGGGGTTCCCTCCTAGCCCCAGGACAGGTCCTCTTCTGAAGCGTCTTAGGTTTGAATTCTCATCAGTTCTCACCACCTTGACTGGATGCAAAGAAGGCAACAGAGACTCCCCTTGCCGGAGGACAGGAGGACACACCTTTAGGTCTCTCTTTCTGTCCCCTCCACTAGACTGCTGTCCCTGGGGGTGGAAGCATTTCAGTCACAAATGCCTCTGGATTTCAAGTGAATGGAAGACCTGGGGAGAGAGCAAGCAAGAGTGCGAAAATAATGAGGCTCAGCTGCTGATTCTGGATCCCTGGGATGCTGGCACCACCTGGGACACTGCAGCGATAAGGGTGAGAGGCCCCTGCTGGGCAGAACAAAGTGGATGGCGTGGGACTGGGGGATGGGGGCAAGGGGCTCCACGGGCGACGAGCCTTCTTGGCCAGTGAGCGGAGTCTGGAGGCAGTGCTCTCTCCAGCACAGAAAGAGGGGAAAGGCCTGCCAGTTTGGTGTAGTGGTTAAGTGTGTGGACTCTAATCTGGGAGAACCAGGTTTGATTTCCCACTCCTCCACTTGCACCTGCTGGTGTGACCTTGGGTCAGTCACAAGCTCTGGCACAGCTGTTCCTGAAAAAGAGCAGTTTCTGTCTGAGTTCTCTCAGCCCCGCCTACCTCACAGGGTGCCTGTTGTGGGGAGGGGAGAGGAAAGGAGTGTGTAAGCTGCTCTGAGACTCCAAGTGAAGGGCGGGGTATAAATCCAGCCTCTTCTTCTTCTTCTTCTTCTTCTTCTTCTTCTTCTTCTTCTTCTTCTTTTGTAACACAACGGCTGCTGACAAGGGGTCTCCCAGCTGGAAGGATCACTCACCCAGCAGATCACTTTTGTTCTGTATTTGCCTCAAGGCGGGCTTTTCTACACTGAGCTCTAGAGTTGGAAACAAGGCTTCTGAGAGCCACTTTGGGCCCCCCAGACAAAGATTACATCTGGATTCTCCCCCCTCCCATATGACCCTGATTCATACTAAATATCACAATAAAATACAACACTTGGCTGGCTGTTACCGCACCTCTGTAATAATAATAATAATAATAATAATAATAATAATAATAATAATAATAATAATAATAATAATAATAATAATAATAATAATAATAATAATAATAATAATAATAATAGATTCTGCATGCCCATCTGTCTGTCCATTTATGGCAGGCCTAACTCATCACAGAATAAAACTAGGAATCTCAAAACTGGGCGCCAGCTGCAGGATGATCGTGGGAGTTCCGGGGCCCAAAAATGAAAGGCATTGGACTGTCTTGGCCCAGGTTGTCTCCAGGCCCCACCATGCCATTTCTAATGGAAGCTAAACTTGGGTAATGGTTAGAGTATCAGACTAGGATCTGGGAGACCCAGGTTCAAATCCCTACTCTGCCATGGAAGCTGGCTGGGTGACCTTGGGCCAGTCACGCTCTCTCAGCCTAGCCTACCTCACAGGCTTGTTGTGAGGATGAAATGGAGGGAAGGAGGGAGCTGAGCTCTGAGAAGGAGCAAGGTGTTTGAGCTGCCAGAGGGGTGAGTGGTATTTTTATTTATTTACTTTCAGCTGAGGTGCTTTAGCTGAGAAGGTACTGTGTCGGGGACTGTATTTGAGAGTGTGTGGGTGAGTTGTAACAGACTCCTGACTGCTGGAGTTAGGGTGTGAAAGGGTCATTGTTTGCCTGTAATTAAGTGCCTGGGTGAAATTGAATAGCAGGCTCCTGGCTGCTGGAGTTGGGGTGTGAAAGGGTCATTGTTTGCCTGTCATTAAGTGCCTTGGGTGAATTTGAGTAGCTGCTGGCCACACCCTCTCCATCGCCCACCAGATCAAAAGATAGAGGAGGATTATAAAATGATGAATGAATTAAAGAGAGCGGGTAGACGAAATAACTATGTTGTAATAGGCAACTTTAACTACCCACACATTGATTGGGTCTAGTCGGGAAAAAGAGATTGAGTTTTTAGACACTCTCAATGACTGTGCTGTGGAACAGATGGTCACAGATCCTACCAGGGGAGAGGCGATCCTGGATTTGGTCCTAAGTAAAACCCAAGACCTGGTGAGAGATGTAAAAGTGATTGCACCACTTGGGAACAGTGACCATAACGTCATTAAGTTTAACATTTGTACAGATAGGGAGTTGCCCAAAAAGACTGACGCCACCACTTTTAACTTTAAAAGGGGTAATTTCTCTGGTATGAGGGGACATGTGAGGAAGAAATTGAAAGGAAGAGTGGAAAAGGTCAAAAACATTGGGGAAGCTTGGAGACTATTTAAAAATACAGTCCTAGAAGCTCCGAAAAAATATATACCGCAGGTTAGGAAAGGTACAAATAGGTATAGAAAAAAGCCTGCATGGTTAACAAATAAAGTAATGGAAGCTGTAAAAGGTAAGAAGGATTCCTTTAAGCGGTGGAAAGCTAGTCTTAGTGAGGTTGATAAAAGAGAACACAGACTATGGCAAATAAAATGCAAGTCTGTGAACAGGCAAGCAAAAAGGGAATATGAGGAGCATATCGCAAAAAACATAAAGACCAACAATAAAACTTTCTTCAAATACATTAGAAGTAGGAAGCCAGCCAGGGAGGCAGTGGGGCCCTTGGATGACCAAGGGGTAAAAGGAGTAGTGAAGGATGATAGGGAAATGTCTGAGAAGCTGAATGCATTTTTTGCCTCTGTCTTCACTGTGGAAGAGAAGTGTTTGCCCACTCCAGAAGCACTGATTTCAGGAGAGGGTTTGAAAGACCTGAATCAGATTGTGGTGACAAGAGACGAAGTCCTCTGACTGGTGGACAATTTAAAAACTAATAAATCCCCAGGCCCGGATGGCATTCATCCGAAAGTTCTGAAAGAACTCCAATGTGAACTTGTGGATCTCCTGACAAAAATATGTAATCTTTCTTTAAAATCTGCCTCCATTCCTGAGGACTGGAAGGTAGCTAATGTCACTCCCATCTTTAAAAAGGGCTCCAGGGGAGATCCGGGAAATTACAGGCCAGTCAGTCTGACATCGATACCGGGTAAGTTGGTGGAAACTGTTATTAAGGAGAGAATTTGTAGGCACATTGATGAACAAAAACTATTGAGGCAGACTCAGCATGGGTTCTGTAAGGGAAGATCTTGTCTCACTAACCTGTTAGTGTTTTTTGAGGGAGTGAACAAACATGTGGACAAGGGGGACCCAATAGATATTATTTACCTTGACTTCCGGAAAGCTTTTGATACAGTTCCTCATCAAAGGCTCCTAAGTAAGCTCAATGGTCATGGGATAAAAGGACAAGTCCTCTTGTGGATCAAAAACTGGCTTATAAATAGAAAACAGAGAGTGAGTATAAATGGGAAACTTTCTCAGTGGAGGGTGGTAAGCAGTGGGGTACCACAGGGATTGTCATACCTGTCCTTGACTCAGCCCCTGAACCAGCCCCTGACAGCCAAAACACGGAGGCTTCGGTACCTTGAAGGGCTGAAGAGGCACCAGGACCTGCAACCGATGTAAGTGCTGTGGAGGATACACAGCAGCCTGAGCCAACTGTGGGACGCTTTGCACCTGGAGCGGTGCCTGAAGCAAGCACTTCACCACCTGCCTCTCCCCCACCTGTGCACCGGCTAAGGGATCGTTGGCGTCAAGACCTGGCCAGCCGAAGAAAAGAGTCACGCTCCAGAGGGCAAAGAACCTTGAGCCCTGAGTATTAGCAGCAGTCAGGACCTTGCTCACAGGTGCTCATGGGCTACGGAGCCAGAGCACTATTTAGGAAAGCCTCTGGCCATGAGCACACTTGTGCTAGCAACATCGTTGTCAGGACCTGAATCTTTGTATCTCGGCCTCAACCCTTGTGAAACTCTTACCGGCTTTTGACCCTTGGTTTCGTGGACCCTGCGTTTCTCTCTGACTCCTCTGGCATCGTTGTGATTTATGGACTTGACTCTCTGGTATGTCTGACCCTACTTATGGACTGTGATTTAAAACCTGTTTGAACCGTGCTACCTGATTTACTCGGCTTTAACCTTGGACTGTTCCTGGACTTGTGCTCATTAGTGTCGCACCCTGGGGTCCTGCCCTGACAAATTGCTAGCACCACACACAACCCCACACATTTACCCGTCTGTAGCATGATGGATGGTGCAACAGAAGGAGTAGACTCGCTTGTAGGTGTTCTGGACCAAGTGCAGCAATTAACTCAAGCTGTGCTCACGCTCCAACAGCAGACTGCTGCCAATGCTGCTGCTATCACAGCTGCTGCTGTGCCTCCCCCACGCTGCCTCCTGAATCCTCCTGACTGGTTTGCGGGGAACGTGGAGGAATTCCCCGCCTTTGTGGCTCAGTGTGAACTGTATATGGAACTACGTAGCTGGGACTTTCCTTCAGACAAAACCAAGGTCTGTTTTGTATTAAGCCTGCTTAAAGGGCAAGCTGCCAAATGGGCAACTCCCTTGCTAGTGGGAGCTTCCCCTTTATTATCAAACTACGCCAGCTTCAAAGCTTACTTCTCTGCAGCCTATGCCAACCCTGTAAAAACCGAGACTGCCAACCGCAAGATTCGGGCTCTCAAACAAGGCACGGCATCAGTGGCACAATACACCACGGACTTCCAGCTCATAGCCCAAGACTTGGCGTGGAACGAGGCAGCCTTTATGGACCAATACGCGGAAGGGCTGTCTGATGAGATCCTGGACGAACTAGCTCGCAGTGGCCGCCCACAGACCCTGCAACAACTCATCCATCTGTGCCTCCGCATTGATGGCCGGCTGCAGAGCCATCACCAGAGCAAAATGCGCAGCATCACCCTGCCTGGCAAACCCCACGAGTTTCCCCGGGCCGCTTCTCCAGGTCCCTCCCTGTCTTCTCCTGCTGTCGAACCCATGCAGCTAGGAGTCGCCCGACCACGTCTCACTCCTGAAGAAAAGGCACGAAAGCATGCCCAGAACTTATGCCTCTATTGTGGAGGGGCGGGGCATTTCTCCTCTGGATTCCCTGTGAAACAGAGGCGCCCGCAAGCTCTCACCCCACCAGCAAAAGGGCAGCCCCAGGCTTGAAGGGACCCTTCTGCTTGGGGCCTGTCCTAGGGTCCTCCAGCTCCTCCTATCCACCACAGACACCCTTCCTGTTGCCAGTGCGACTACAGCTCCCGGATGGCAGATGGCTGTTCATCCACGCCATGCTGGATTCGGGGGCCGCCTGTTGTTTCATGGACAACCTCTTCGCCATGAAAATGGCATCCCCCTCCGGGACAAAAAACATCCAACATTAGTGGAAGCCATTGATGGACGCATGCTTCGTTCCAGACCTGTGGTGCACGAGACCCAACCACTCATCTTGTGGGTCCACCAACACCAAGAACGACTGATTTTCGACCTGGTGCGGATGCCTCGGTTTCCCGTTGTCCTTGGACTATCCTGGCTCCGAACCCACAACCCCCAAATCAATTGGGCTCACCAGGACCTTCAGTTCTCACCAGGCACCCAGTCGCCAGCTCCCCCGAACAGCGCCCCCAACCCTTCGCCTTCGGCTCTCCCACCTGATCCTGTTTCATCCGCATTGCTGCTTGGAGCAGCTACGACTTTACCCCCACCATACCACTCGTTTGCGGACATGTTCGATGAAAAAGAGGCAGACTAGTTACCCCCGCACAGGCCATACGATTGCGTCATCAACCTGATACCCGATGCTCCCTTGCCCAAGGGTCACCTGTACCCCATGGCAGAACCGGAGCTGGCCGCACTCCGGGACTATCTTGATAAAAACTTGGCCCATGGCTTTATTCGACCATCCACCTCTCCCCTGTCGTCTCCGGTTCTCTTTGTTAAAAAAAAAAAACAGGAGACCTTCGGCTCTGTAATGATTACCAGGTGCTGAACAAGATTACCATCCAGGACCGCTACCCCCTGCCATTGATCCCCGAACTCCTGGACCGCCTCCGCGGGGCTCAGCTTTACACCAAGCTGGATCTCCAAGGAGCGTACAACTTGGTCCGTATCAAGGCCAGGGATGAATGGAAGACGGCCTTTGGCACCCGCTACAGACAATATGAACACTTGGTCATGCCTTTCGGGTTGACCAATGCCCCCGCAGTCTTCCAATGTTTTATTAACAACGTGTTCCGAGATCTTCTGGACCAGTTCGTGATCATTTACCTGGATGACATCCTGATCTACTCAACCTTCGTGCCACAACACATCGAGCATGTACGGCAAGTGCTCCAGCGACTCCGCATCCATGGGCTTTACGCCAAACTGGAAAAGTGTGCTTTTCACCTGAAAGCGGTCGAATTCCTGGGCCATATCATCTCACCCCAAGGAATCGCGATGGACCCCAAGAAGGTGGAAGCCATTCTCCAATGGCAAGCTCCGCAGACCCGTAAAGACGTCCAGCGCCTCCTGGGCTTCACGAACTACTATCGCCAATTCATCCCATCCTACGCCGACCTGACATCACCCCTGACTCGCCTCCTCCGGCCCAAAGAACCCTTTCAGTGGACCTCTGAAGCCGAACAAGCCTTCGCCACGCTGAAACAGCGCTTTACTTCCGAACCACTCCTCCGCTCTCCTGATCCTCAACTCCCCTTTACCGTAGAATCTGACGCCTCTAGTGTCGCCTTAGGGGCCGTGCTCTCCCAGCGAGATGACCCCGCCCAACCGCTACAACCCTGTGCATACTATTCCAGGCAACTCTCCCCAGCCGAATGGAACTATACGATCTGGGAGAGGGAGTTGCTGGCCATCAAGACCGCCTTCGAGGTTTGGCGCCACCACCTCGAAGGGGCCCGACATCCGGTCCAAGTGCTCACGGACCATAGGAACCTAGAGCACCTCCAGGCAACCCGTCGGTTAAACCAGCGCCAAATCCGCTGGTCTCTCTTCTTTTCCCGTTTTGACTTCAAGATTTCATACATCCCTCACTCCCAGAACCAAAAGGCAGATGCCTTATCCCGGAAACCGGAATACACGCCCGCACTAGCCAAAGAAGCCCCAGAAGCTACCATCCTGCAGCCGGCGGTATTTGCCGCTACCACGGAACGGCCGTCCCTCTCTGAGGACATCCGAGCAAGGCAGGCTACGGATCCCTGGGCACAAAAATGCCTCCAAGAACTGCAGCAAGGTGCCTCCGGAAACCTGACCTCCCGCGATGGCTTACTCTTCCATCGGGATCGGCTCTACGTCCCTCCAGGGCCACTCCGTGCCCGAGTCTTGCACCTCGCCCATGATGCCCTCCCAGCTGGGCACTTTGGGCATCACAAAACAACTCACCTTCTCACTCGGGACTTTTGGTGGCCCCGAGTGCAGGCTGACAGTGATCGGTATGTCAGCACGTGTGATGTCTGCCGCCGTGCCAAAGACATGTCTGCCAAGCCCCCGGGCCTCCTTCATCCCTTACCTATTCCATCGGGCCCTTGGGAGGTCATATCGATGGATTTTATTGTCGATCTCCCTCGCTCCCAAGGGCACACCTGCATCTTCGTGGTTGTAGACTTATTCACAAAGATGGCCCATTTCATCCCGTGCGTCAAAGTCCCGACCGGACCTGAAATGGCCCAGTTATACCTGCACCACGTCTTTCGCCTGCACGGGACTCCAACGCGTATCATCTCAGATCGGGGCCCACAGTTCTCTTCTCGGTTCTGGCAGGCTCTGCAGCAGGGTTTAGGAACTGAAGTCCGTCTGTCCTCGGCTTACCACCCTCAAACCGACGGACAAACCGAGAGAACCAACGCTACGCTAGAGCAATACCTGCGCTGTTACACCAATTACCAGCAGGATAATTGGTATTCCTTGCTGCCATTAGCTGAGTTCGCCTATAACAACGCGGTGCGTACGTCAACCCGAACCATGCCCTTTACGGCCAGCTATGGCTACCAGCCCCGCTTCTTTGCACCCCTCAGCCCCTTGTCGGACGTTCCCACCGCAGATGACCGGCTCCAAGAACTACACGCCCTCCATGCCCTGCTTCGGGACCAATTACAGCGCGCCAAGGACGCCTACAAACTGGCCGCTGATCGACACCGTCGGGAGGGGCCGCCCCTCAAAGTGGGCGACCTCGTGTGGCTGTCCACTCATTACCTTCGGATTCCTGGTCATTCCCATAAATTAGGCGCACGATTCATCGGCCCCTACGAGGTGGTCGCCCAAGTCAACCCTGTTGCCTTTCGTCTGCTCCTGCCCGACCACCTCCGGATCCACCCCGTATTCCATCGCTCCCTCCTCCAGTTGGCAGCCCCTCCGGATCCCAACCGGGATACGGCCGCTGCACCGCCACCACCAGTCTTGGTGGACGATGAGGAAGAGTACGAGGTCCAGCAGGTCCTCGATTCCCGGGTGCACAGGGGCACCCTGCAATACCTCATCAACTGGAAGGGCTACGGCCCCGACGATCGCTCCTGGGAGCCCGCTTCGAACCTGCATGCCCCGGACCTCGTGCGGCAGTTCCATGACACCTAACCCAACAAACCCGGCCCTTCAGATGGGGGGGTTCTGAGGGGGGGATAGTGTCATGCCTGTCCTTGACTCAGCCCCTGAACCAGCCCCTGACAGCCAAAACACGGAGGCTTCGGTACCTTGAAGGGCTGAAGAGGCACCAGGACCTGCAACCGATGTAAGTGCTGTGGAGGATACACAGCAGCCTGAGCCAACTGTGGGACGCTTTGCACCTGGAGCGGTGCCTGAAGCAAGCACTTCACCACCTGCCTCTCCCCCACCTGTGCACCGGCTAAGGGATCGTTGGCGTCAAGACCTGGCCAGCCGAAGAAAAGAGTCACGCTCCAGAGGGCAAAGAACCTTGAGCCCTGAGTATTAGCAGCAGTCAGGACCTTGCTCACAGGTGCTCATGGGCTACGGAGCCAGAGCACTATTTAGGAAAGCCTCTGGCCATGAGCACACTTGTGCTAGCAACATCGTTGTCAGGACCTGAATCTTTGTATCTCGGCCTCAACCCTTGTGAAACTCTTACCGGCTTTTGACCCTTGGTTTCGTGGACCCTGCGTTTCTCTCTGACTCCTCTGGCATCGTTGTGATTTATGGACTTGACTCTCTGGTATGTCTGACCCTACTTATGGACTGTGATTTAAAACCTGTTTGAACCGTGCTACCTGATTTACTCGGCTTTAACCTTGGACTGTTCCTGGACTTGTGCTCATTAGTGTCGCACCCTGGGGTCCTGCCCTGACAGGGATCAGTACTCAGTCCGATGCTTTTTAACTTGCTTATTAATAATTTGGAATTGGGAGTAAGCAATGAAGTGGCTAAATTTGCAGATGACACGAAGTTGTTCAGGGTGGTGAAAACCAGGGAGGAGTGTGAGGCACTCCAAAGGGATCTGTTGAGGATGGGTGAGTGGGCGTCAACGTGGCAAATGGGGTTTAATGTGGCCAAGTGCAAAGTGATGCACATTGGAGCCAAAAATCCTAAATATAAATACACGTTGATGGGGTCTGAACTGGCAGAGATGGACCAAGAGAGAGATCTTGGAGTTGTAGTGGATAACTCAATGAAAATGTCTACACAATGTGTAGCTGCAATAAAGAAGGCCAACGCTAGGCTGGGGATTATTAGGAAGGGAATTGAAAACAAATCAGCCAGTATCATCATGCCCCTGTATAAATCATTGGTGCGACCTCATTTGGAATACTGTGTACAGTTCTGGTCACCATATCTCAAAAAGGATATTATAGCATTGGAAAAAGTGCAGAGAAGGGCAACTAGAATGATAAAAGGGTTGGAACACCTTCCCTATGAAGAAAGGTTAAAATGCTTCGGGCTCTTTAGCTTGGAGAAAAGACGGCTGAGGGGTGACATGATGTAGGTTTATAAGATTATGCATGGGATAGAGCAAGAACTCATGGGCACTCCATGAAATTGCTGAGCAGTCGGGTTAGAACAGATAAAAGGAAGTACTTCTTCACCCAAAGAGTGATTAACACATGGAATTCACTGCCACAGGAGGTGGTGGCAGCTACAAGCATGGACAGTTTCAAGAGGGAATTAGATAAACATATGGAACAGAAGTCCATCAGTGGCTATTAGCCACAGGGCATAGATGGGAACTCTCAGTCTGGGGCAGGTGATGCACTCTATCCTTGGTGCTGGAGGGGGCAGCAGTGGGAGGGCTTCTAGTGCCCTGGCCCCACTGCTGGACCTCCTGATGGCACCTGGTATATTTTGGCCGCTGTGTGACAGAGTGTTGGACTAGATGGGCCATTGGCCTGATTCAACATTGGCTTCTCTTATGTTCTTATGTTCTTATGAGGGTAATACAAGCCGGTTTGGGGCAGGGGGAGAAATTAGAAGTGGGGATAGATGAGTGGCAGATCATGAAGGGAAGAGAGGAGAACAAAGGAGGAGGAAAGTGTGGGAAAGAGTTAGGGAAATGTAGGGAAAAGAATTAAAGGCTTAAAAATGCTACCACACATTAACAAGATGGTCCCTTTGTAAGCGCTGGCTATGGAGGAGCTGTTTGGAACTAAAGGAAAAAGGAAACCTTTAGATAGGTGGGATAATGACCTTGTTAGGAGGCTGCTGATGGGTTTCACAGTCTGCTCAGCAACTGGTTTCCCTCAGCCTCCCAGTAAACTTTGCTAAAAGGCCCAGCCATCAGGAGGGTGTTTGTTTGTTTTTTACTGTGCTCTGCCTCCCTGGCACCCCTAGTGGCCACAATCAGAACTGCATGAGATTTTTTTTAATGCATTCCCTGAAAGCTGCATGAGGCTGGCTTCAGGGGCCCTCCAGCTGACTTGGACCCCCAGAATTTTGTCCCTTCAGTCCCCCCCCCCCTCAGCAGCCCTGGTTGGAGGGGGACTTAGAGGCCCTCTAGTCTCACCTCTGCCCAATCCAAAGCTAGAGCATTTGAATAGAGCAGGGGTGTCAAACGTAAGGCCCTGGGACCGAAACTGGCCATTAAGGGTTCTTATCCAGCCCACAAGCACCTGGTGTGCTGGAGGGAACAGGAGGCTGCTTGGGGGGGGGGGCAGAGTGAGCAGGGCCACTCCAATTGTGGCTTCAGCACAGTGGGACAACCTCTTCTGCAGCAGTCAAGCAGAACCCCTTCCATTTCAGGGGCAGCCTCGCTGGTAATTTGGGAGCCATCACAGTAGCATTGAGAGACCCAGTTTGGTGTAGTGGTTAACAGTGGTGGACTCTAATCTGGAGAGCCAGGTTTGATTCCACACTCCTCTTCCATATGCAGCCAGCTGGGCGACCTTGGGTCAGTCATAAGTTCTTTCAGAGCTGTTCTCTCACCAGCAGTCCTCAGTCAGAGCTCTCTCAGCCCCACCTCCCTCACAGGGTGTCTGTTGTGGGGAGGGGGAGGCAAAGGAGATTGTCAGCTGCTCTGAGATTCCAAGTGAAGGGCGGGGGCTGAATCCAATCTCCTCCTCCTCCTCCTCCTCTTCTTCTTCTTCTTCTTCTTCTTCTTCCTACCCAGCTCAGGGTTCCAAGGTGAGGTTGCACGTCTCTCCACTCAGCCTGCAGCTCTGGGGATTCTGCCCCAGATGGCTGCAGAGACGGGAATTTGCCCATAGGGGGTGTGTGCAGATGATCCTCTGCTGAGGACTGTTGACAGCCAGTGCTGCTGCCGTATTCACACACCCCATGCAGCAGCTGTGCTTTGGCCCAGGGTGGGGGGCGTTTTCTTAAGAACATAAGAGAAGCCAAGGCTGGATCAGGCCAATGGCTCCTCCAGTCTAACCCTCCGTCACACAGTAGTGAAAAATACCAGGGGCCATCAGGAGGTCCCATCAGTGGGGCCAGGATACGAGAAGCCCCCACAAACTGTTGCCCCCCCCAAGCACCAAGGATACAGAGCATCTCTTGCCCCAGCCTGAGAGTTCCTATCTATACCTTGGGGCTAAGAGCCACTGATGGACTTCCACACACTGGGGGCCTAGTCCAGCCCCCAAGTATGCAACTCAGCTGCTGGACCTCCCTCCCCCATGGGACACCCAGAGGCCTTCAGCCGTAGGCAGTTGCCACCTCGAGGTGGGGGTGGTACCGGTGATCTCCCACTATACTGGTCACTGGGTGGCCTGGGGCCTTTGCCACATGCACGGCCTTGAGCGCACGGTGCCTGAGCACCCCATCGGATGATCCAGTGACCTTCGGCTTGGGGAGCCTCCCACTGCATTGGGTGGCATGGCTTGCCAGTGATCTCTGTCTTGAATCCCCAGCATTGCCACATGATGGATCGCCTGGTGGACTTGGTCGGAGGTGGCCGCCACCACATCGGCATCTCCAGCTTATTGGGCTTTGCTTTGCCATGCCTGTGGCCTTGCACTTGGGTCACTGCCCCCTGCTTCCTCGGGTGGGGGTGGGGTTAGTTCAGTGTCTTCCCAGTCCCCTCCCATTGTGGTTCAGGGGCAGGGGGAGCTCCCAACACCCAGCCGCTTTACATTCTTACCCTGGGGCCCAGGCTCACAGCAGTGACAGTGGGAGTGGGCTGGGGAAGGGGTTTGCCCCCCCTCCAGGCAGTGCAGGGGAGTCTGCCCAGCGCCGCACCGCTGGCTCCCCAGTCCGCCCATCCGAGTTTTCCTCTGCGCCTCCCCCCCAGCCTGTAGGGTCTTGCAAAGAGGATGCACCAGCTCAGAGCTGACCAGCTGCTGTCCTTTATAAAGTTTGTATCTCTGGTACCTGGCTCTACATTTTATGACACACAAAGCCCAGCCTGACAAAGTGACATTTATCTCAGATCCAGTCCCCCTAACCAATGAGTTTGACACCTCTGGAGCAGAGGAGTGTCCAGGCAAAGCTTCAGTGAGAGCAGAGCCCCCAGGCCCCCACCCCAGGGAACGGGTTTCCACATCGAACCACTCTGACCCTTAGGAAGTTTCTCCTCCTGTTCATCCGAAATCCAGCCGCCTTTCCCTGGAGCTCCTGAGAACATGGCTTGGCCCCCTTCCGTGGGACAGCCCTTTAGGAAACAGAGCAGCACAATCATCTCTGTCCTTCTCCGGGTGAAGCATGCCTGGTGCCTTCCATCTTTCCTCAGGGGACTAGTTCCCCAGATCCCAGCCATCTCCCTTGCCCTCTTCTGAACCTGTTCCAAATCTTCTCTGGCTGAACTTGCTTCCCTTATTTCCAGCCCTGGTTTCCAAACCTACCAGGCTTATTTTGAATTTTTGAAAGCCTGCTAGCCATCCCTTGGGGAACACCCCAACCCCCTTGCCTCAGGGAGGGAGGGAGGGGCGGGGAGAAGAGCCCCTCAGGCAGGGCCCTCTGAGCGGACCTCCCTGGCCTGGAAAGGAAAGCCCAAGAGAGGCCAGAGGTGCGTCTGCACTGGAGCCCTTCTCCCCAGTGGGCTCCCTTTCTAGAGGCGGGGAGTTTTCCTGGGGGGTGGGGCAGCACTGCATCCTGTCCATCCCCCCCCCCATGAAAGTGCTGGGCACTGAGGGCACCTCGGGAGAGGGCTCAAACTCACATGGGGGAAGTTGAGGAGGGTGATCCGCGGCCAGGAAGCGGCTGCCGGAGAGGGAGGCTGGCCAAGCCCCAAGGCAAAGTCCGTGCAAACCCTGAGGCCAGCCGCCGAGGCAAAGGTTGCCTGTGGGTGACTCCCAGGAGATCCCCAGCAATCTCCTGCATCTTATCAGAAGCACTGATATCAAAGTCACTAGTCGCTGGATCCCCCCAGGAGGAAGCAATGGCGGTGCCCCCTTGCAAGGGGGAGGAACACCCCAAGCAATGCCTCAGGTGGTTCGTGCTGCAAACATCCCAGGGCCATAGAATCATAGAATCATAGAATGTTAGAGTTGGAAGGGACCTTGCAGGCCATCTAGTCCAACCCCCTGCACTCTGCAGGAACACAACCGAAACCCCTACATACCTACAACATACCCAAAAGATGGTCGTCCAGTCTCCTCTTGAAAACATCCAGCGAAGGAGCATCCACCACCTCCCGAGGCAGTCTGTTCCACTGCTCAACCACTCTTACAGTCAGGAAGTTTCTCCTGATATTAAGCCGGTAACGACTCCCTTGTAGTTTCCACCCATTAGATCTAGTCTTGCAATCCGGAGCAAGAGAGAATAGATCCACTCCATCTTCTACATGACAGCCCTTCAAATACTTGAAGACTGCAATCATGTCCCCTCTAAACCTTCTCTTTCCCAGGCTAAACATACCCAACTCCCTCAGCCTTTCCTCATAAGACTTGGACTCCAACCCTCTCACCATCCTGGTCGCCCTCCTCTGGACCCGCTCGAGTTTGTCAACATCCTTCCGAAAATGTGGTGCCCAAAACTGGACACAGTACTCCAGGTGGGGCCTGACCATAGCAGAATACAGCGGAACTACCACCTCCCGTGATCTGGACACAATGCTTCTGCTAATGCATCCTAAGATTGCATTAGCTTTCTTCACAGCCGCATCACACTGCAGGCTCATGTTTAGCTTGTGATCAACCATAACACCTAGACCCCTTTCACATGTGCTGCTGTCAAGCCAAGTCCCTCCCATTCTATATCTGTGCCTTTGATTTTTTGTACCTAAGTGTAGGACTTTGCACTTATCTCTATTGAAATTCATTTTATTTGTCTCAGCCCACTGTTCTAGCCTATCAAGATCCTTCTGAATCCTGACTCTGTCTTTTTCAGAATTAGCAATCCCACCCAGCTTCGTGTCATCTGCAAATCTGATAAGCATCCCCTCTATGTCTTCATCCAGGTCATTTATAAAAACATTGAATAACACCGGGCCCAGGACCAAGCCCTGTGGTACTCCACTCGAGACTTCCCTCCACGTAGACGCAGAGCCATTTATGAGCACCCGTTGGGTACGATTTTTCAACCAACCATGAATCCACCCAACAGTTGCGCCATCCAGCCCACACTTAACCAGCTTATCCTCAAGGATATCATGAGAAACTTTGTCAAATGCTTTACTGAAATCTAGATACACTATATCCACGGCATTGCCAGAGTCAACCATTTTAGTAACTCTGTCAAAAAAGGAGATAAGGTTAGTCTGGCATGACTTATTCTTCATAAACCCATGCTGGCTATTACCAATTAACTCATTTTGTTCAAGGTGTTCACAGACAGAGCATTTAATAATCTGCTCCAGAATTTTCCCAGGTATTGATGTCAAACTGACAGGCCTATAATTTCCCGGGTCCGTCTTTTTCCCCTTCTTGAAGATTGGGACAACATTCGCTCTTCTCCGGCACAACACCCATACTCCAGGACCTCTCAAAGATTATAGCCAGAGGCTCTGAAATAACATCTGCAATTTCTTTTAGCACCCTCGGATGCAAGCCATCCGGCCCTGGAGATTTGAAAGTATTTAAGGCAGCTTGATGTTCTCTAACCATTTCCTTACTTATTCTGAACTGGCAGTTCCCCTTTCCTTCATATGCCCTGCATTCTTCAGTTTGTTCATATGCCCTGCATTCTTCAGCCATGTTCACCCCGTTCTTTATTTCTATTTTTGGTCCTAGAGTCTTCTGCGATCAGATGAGTTCTGGATTGGACTCACAAGGAAGCCGGAATGGAATTGGGAATGGCGTTGGGTCGATGGCACACGCTACACCGGGTAAGCCTACAAGAGAAGGGGCGTTTTCTCCCCACCAGTGAGATTTCCCCATCTCTGGGCACCAAATCCATCCTGCCAGCCCAGTGGAGCCCGGCCCTAGCAGGGCATCCCCAGGGGTCTCTGAGCCTCCTTCCCCCGATCTGCTCCTGGGGCTCCCTCCACCGAGGCAAAAGATTTGTGAGCCCTGCCCAGAGGCACCAGTAGCGGCTGCTCACGCTCTTTGCAGAGGAGGACTCCGACAGCAGTGATGCAGTGTGTGTGCGTGTGTGGGGAGCCTACAGTTTGGAAGCAGTTCCACACCCTCCCCAGTGACCCCTGTGTGGCCAAGTGCCGGGCGTGCCAGACCCATTTCCAGAGGGGGGACATTCCCAGCACTTGCCCTCCTCCATCCTCCGCGGGCACCTGCCAAGGGTGCACCCCACTGTGTTGCCACGGGAGGACAGAGTGGCAGCTAGCAGAGGAGAAGAGAGGCCCCCTCCCCCACAGCAGGGAGAAGCAGAGGGGAAGCAGGAGGCCCCTCCCAGAAAGGCTCCTGGCCCTTGGGGTGCCGTGGGTGGGACATGCTGGGGGGGCACCCTCCAAGAGGTCAGAGGGCTATGGAGCAGCCAGCAGGACTGTCGGAGCACGCCCCAGGCCCAGGAGGGAACAGTCCTGCCACGGGGCCACAAAGTGGTTCTGCTCCATATTCAGGGGGTGGGTGCAGACCACACAGCACAAAACATCACCACCATGATACAGACTAGCCCAAGGGGTGGTGGCAACATTGTCCATGGCTACACGGTCAGGGATGCTGGTGCCAACATGCTGGCAGCAGTGAAAGCTGTGCGTCTCCAGGGCATCATCCGCCTGCCGCACATGCTTCCCCTGATGCTGAAGGATGCTCTGGGGCTGGGGAGCACTGTCAAGGCCACCTGGGATGCTGCTCCCCCTTGAGATGGGGTCCTTACTCAAGACCTGCCGGCACCTGGCTGCCCACTTCTCACGCAGCATCCAGTCTGCCTGTCTGCTGTGCGAGAGGGATGGAGATGGGAACGAGGAACCCCACCTATGCCATGATGGTGCGTTTGGTGGAGCAGAAGAGTGCGAGGCAGGATGTCATCTCCAGGACCTTCCTGCATGGGAAAGAGGAGCTCAGCATCAGCTCCAGTGACTGGCTGACCCTCTCCCAAATGGTGCATGTCCTCCAGCCCCTCCAGGAAACCACCAACATGCTCTGCGCACCTACGGACTGGGGCAAGCCCTCCCCCTGATTCAAGGGCTGGACTGTGTGCTGGCCTCCGCACTGGAGCCGGGCCCCAAGGGGATGCCTGTTTGGTGCCCACAGGTCAGGTCCTTGGTAGAGAGGCTGCAGGTGGGCATCACCACCACCAGGTTGCCTCCTCTCGGCAAGGAAGGGGAGCACGAGCTGGCCTGCACCTGTGACACACACACACACCCCGGATAAAAGGCGGCATTGCTCCCCTGGACACAGAGCTCAGAGGTGAACTGGGAGGTCAGGAGTGGCATGAATGCCAGGCGATGCGATGGCAGAGGATTTGGCAGAGGTGATGATGAGGGGGCATTTATTTATTTATTTTATTTGACTTATACCCTGCCCTCCCCGCATAGCAGGCTCAGGGTGGGTTACATCAAACTTGGTAAAAAAAATTAACACAATTAAAAGAGTTGCCTTGCCAAGTGCCCAGAGTCCACCTGACACCCAAACCCCAGCAGGGGAGAGGCCAGGAATAACTGAATGTGCTGCAGAGCTGAGCTGAGGGTGTCTGTGTGTGTGTGTGTCTGTGTACAGAGAGAAGAGAGAAGAAGATGATAGATAGACAGACAGATAGATAGATAGAGCATTCTGACCCCCATAGAGCAGAATGGGAACTCTGTTATCTGCAGCCAGCAATGTTGGTAAAGCTTTGGAGGGCCACTGTTGGGGTTTCCAAGGCTGGAGAATTGTGGGGGCCCCCCATTGCCTTGGAGTTTTGTGAACAGCTTAATTGGGCGGACCCAGTCTGTCTGGAAATGTATCCACCCACAGCCTGCCTGGAACTCCATGGAAAGTTTGTGCTGGTTGCCCTGCCGTGAAGGCCACTTTGCAAATCATGGACCGCTAAAATTTGTGACGAACTTTAGTATGTGCCTATCCTTAGTCAGTGCCCCCATAAGGAGCACATGGAATCATAGAGTTGGAAGGGACCTCCGGGGTCATCTAGTCCAGCCCCCTTGCACAATGCAGGAAATTCACAAATACCTCCCCCCCACATCCCCACACTGCAGAGAGACACCCCTGTGGCAAAGGGGAGGCAGGGCGGGAACCTGAGCGGGGCACCAGTCGGAGGACGGAGCTGACCCTCTGCCCGGCGGCACCAGCAAACACCCGGAAGAGGCCAGACTCGAGCTGGACCGGGTTGCCAAGCCCTGCCCCTGTAATAGTGGGGGTGTTAGTAGGATGTCATTTATTTTATGACCTGGGGAGCGTGCGTCCTGGGAACCCTTCAAAGACCACCTCTTCAGCCTCCCCCCCTCCCCGTTTGAGCCCCATGGGTGAAGGCAGCCGAGGGGGGAGGCTGGGCCTGGGCAGCTGGGCCCCCGTCAAGGCAGCTGAAGCCCTCAGGGACACTGAGTGGCCCACCGGGGACCCTGAGAGCAAGTCGGGTGAAGTGGCTCCTGTGCCTTTCCCCGGCTGCACTGGCACACAGCCAGGTCATGGGAGTCAATCAGCTCTCTGGGGGGGCAGCTCCCAATGGTGCAGATTTGGGGGGGCAGCGGAGCGTAGTCCGTAGAGTGGTGGACTTGGGTGACCTTGAGCAAAAAGGGAGACCTTGAGCCCGTCACACCCCCACCCACCCACCCACCCAGCCTGACCTCACCTCGCATGGTGGTTGTCGGGATGGAATGGAGGAGGGGGACAACGTGGTCAGCTGTCCTGGCTCCCCCTCTGGGCTGGCAGCAGCCAAGCAGCTGGGTGCCCCCAGGGCCAGTGTTGTCACGGGTGGTCGTGGCGTAGCTGCAGCTGATAACAGAAGCTGTGGTGGGCCTGGGGCTCTCCCTGACCCCTCCCCCACTGGGTGGCTGCCAGCAGAGACCCTCCAGGGACACAAGGGCAGCAGTGAGTCGGCACCCAGGGCCTGGCACTCCTGGGGAGGGGGGTTTCCTAGAAGGTGGGCTCTCCCGTGGGGCACTCAGCCACGCTGACCTGCCACCTGCGTTGGGACTGAGTCTGCACCATCTGCCGGGGCTGCTGGGTGGGGCCCTGATCCGGCAAGCCCGTGGGCAGGAGAGTTGCGGTCGGCCAGGCAGCTGGTCGCCCCACACCACAAAGGGCACTTGAGCTTCCTCTGTCCCCGCCCCCTTTCATGAGGTTTTGTTTTCTTTCCAGCATGAAGAATCTTCGTACTTATGGTGTCTGTGCAAAAGTGAGCCAAGGAATCCTGAAAGAAGAGTACTGTAATTATCAAAGGAGATACATTTGTGAGAAGGCGGTCACGCTCTTTTCTTGGTCAGTAGACCCGAGTGCATGAAATGCCCGTGTTGTTGGAAAAGGCAGCGTCTGGTGTACAAAGGAGGAGAGAAGAAGACCCTGCAGGGGGCAGCAGGAGGACAATTAGAGGGGAGAGCGAGGTCCACGTGTTCTCTCCTGTTCAGTGTCGTTCCTGGTCTGCCTCCAGATCACCACTCTTAAGGCTGTTTCCCCCTCCTTCTCGTACCCTCTCCCTCAGCCAGAGATGTAGTTAGGAACCTATTTCTCTGTGCCCTCTTTCCTCTCAAGTATGTTAATTCCTAAATAAAACTTTATCTACTCTTTAATCAGGTTGTGCCCCATTGCAGTGTTAATTACTCTGCCAACAGGGGTTATGATGGCCCAGATTAAGCACGTCTCTGATTAAAGGCAGAAGGATCGCTAGAGGCTCTTGGCACAGGCAGGTAAGAACAAGGGAACAGCCTCCTGGACACTGGACAGACACTGGACAGACGGGCTCACAGAGAACAGTTATCTAATTTGGAGGCAATGAATGAAGAGCCACCTTCTTGAAACAGGATTATGGGACATTATCCAGGATGCCTGACCAGGAGATGATGACCCGGCAAAGCAGAGATCCTGGAACTCCAACAATGAAAAGGCAAGAAATGCCATAATCAAGGGTTTAATTGAAAGAAATGTATTGAAGAAGAAGGAGGAGGAGGAGGAGGAGATTGGATTGATACCCCGCCCTTCACTACCCAAAGGTGTCTCAGAGCGGTTTACAATCTCCTTTCCTTTCCCCTCCCCACAACAGACACCCTGGGAGGGAGGTGGGGCTGAGAGAGAGCTCTTGACAGAAACTGCTGTTTTTCAAGAACAGCTCTTATCAGAACTATGGCTTGCCCAAGGTCATCTAGCAGGTGCAAGTGGAGGAGTGGGGAATCAAACCCGGTTCTCCCAGATTAGAGTCCACACACTTAACCACTACACCAAACTGAGAGTAATTCAGATGCCAAGAGCCAAAGCTGTGTGGTGTGAGCTGGAGAGGCTGCACGTAAATTCCTTGCTAAAGAGACAGCTTTATCTATGAAAGTAATTTTTCAGTATTAAGAAGAAAGAAGGGAGTAAGTTACATCACCATCTGGACGAGATGCTTGGATTGGCTGAGCAGTTGAGGAGTTCAGGAAAGGCAATTTGTCGACCAAGATCTGATTGTGTTAGTATTAATAAGCCTGCCAGAGTCATATGAACCTCTACTGTCTCAGACTGAGTCTACGAGTCACCTGTCCCTCACGGAAGTTATAAATCAGCTGGAGGAAGCATACAAACACAGACAATTGGAGAAGTCTGACAAAGAATTTAAACGGAATGCTGATCAGATGGCTTTGAATGAAAACAACAAAGGTGGGATTGTTTTTGAGTTCTGCAAGGTTGCAGGCCCTGCTCCAATGACAAAGTGTCTGGAACGAGGGAATAACTGGGCAAGTTTAGCAGATGTGCCAGTTCAGCAGCCAGCAGTAAGGAAGCCAGGGCACCAGTCTCTCCATGTCCCTAATAGGGTAAGCACACTTTTCACTGACAAATCCACATAAACAGGAAATTTATAAAACACACACCCACAAAAAAAAAACAATTATGCGGGTAGAACATGTTTGACTATCTGCTGACTGGACTGAAGTCATGGATGTGTGCTCGATGCAAGGAGCTCCTGGTTCTCAGGGAATGAGCTTGCACCCTCGAAGCCAAGGTAGCTGACCTGGAGAAGCAGAGACGGTCAGTCAGGCACATGGATAAGGCTCTCGGGGACTTGTTAGATGTGCCCCACTCTGAGTATGGCAGCCCCTCCACTGTCAGGGAGCATGAGAGTCAAGGGGAAATGGGGTGCCATGCTGATGAAAGGGGGAATGTTGAAAGGGATTCTTTTTAAGTAAGTCAGCAGAGTAAGTATTGAGAGACTGAGTCCATGTGTGTTTAAAATATAAAGGTTTATTATCATCCTAACATGGGAAAAGGTATACAGGATATGAAAATAAGGAAGAGCTAAAATGGCTAGATCCTTACAGTTAGAGATAAGACAGAAAGATGTCTCTCCTTCTTCGACAAGAACTAAGCACAGGAAGGAGAACCCCAATATGCTAAATACCTGATACATTGATTCCCAATCAGAGAGCTAAGGTTCTTACAAGATTCCCGGGCATTCTATTGAGTAAAGACATTGGTTACAAACAAACATGTGATTCCCTGTTTACCAACACTAACAATATTAACCCTGTAAATACTGAAGTGTTTTTATACCCAACACCCCTTCTCAAGTTATAACACTGAAGTCATGCAAGTTCAGTCTTTCACAAAGAGTCTCGAACGTCTTCTTCTTGAGTGGTTTGGTGAGAATGTCTGCAATCATCTCCTGAGTAGGACCGTATTGGAGTTCCATCAGTCCTTGGTCTTGCAGGTGTTTCACATACTTACAATGAAGAGCAATGGTTTTACTCTTAGATTTGGTGCTCTCACCTTTGCAGATAGTGATACAAGCTTGATTGTCCTCAAACATTATTATTGGTTTGGGTTCATCTATTCCAAAGTCCTTCAGTAGATGAATAATCCAGTACAGTTCATAACTGGCACTTTGCACTGATACGCATTCTGCTTCTGTGGTAGAAATAGCTACAACAGATTGTTTTTGACTAGTCCATTCAATCAAACTATTTCCATAAAAGAACAAGTATCCATTTGTAGATTTGCCATCAGGTTTATTTTTGCCCCAGTTGGCATCCATGAATCCAGTCAGTCTTGGGTCGTCACAGGCTGAGATTTTAAGTTTGTAGTCCAAAGTTCCTTTTAGATATCTCGCCACTCTCTTTATAGCTTTCCAGTCATGGATATTTGGTGAACTGGCCTTTCTGCATAAGAGTCCAACTGCTGAAGTTATATCTGGTCTGCAGATTGTGCTCAAATATAACAGCTTTCCAATTGCGGATCTGTACTCATGGTTGTCTTTAAGTAGTTCTCCATCTGTATGGTTTAGATAGTCCTTTTCAAGTGGAGTGCTTACTGGTTTGGAATGTTTCATTCCCACAGATTCAATAAAGTCCATGATCTTTTGTTTTTGGCTCAAAAGAAAACTTCCATCCTCAGTTCTTTCAATTTGTATTCCCAGGTAGTACTTTATGGTTCCTATAATTGTTTCACTTCGACTTCTTTGTTCAGTTCATCTACTATTTCTTATACATCTCCTTGGTCTTGACAACAAATAACCAAGTCATCAATGTAAATGAGTATGTACTGATATTGTCCATTTTTAAGTCTTGAGAACAAGCAAGGTTCTGCTATTCCTTGTTGAAAGTTCTGTTTCTGTAACAGCTTAGTCAGTTTGTCGTTCCATGCTTTCGCCGCTTGTTTTAATCCATAAACGCTTTTGTTGAGTTTGCACACTAGGCCTTCTTGTCCTTCCGCTGGAAATCCTTCTGGTTGTTCCATGTAGATCTCTTCAGTCAGGTCTCCATTGAGAAAAGCCATCTTGATGTCCAAATGTTCAACATGCATGCCTCTTGAGGCTGCTATGCTTAGAAGTGTCCTGAAGGATGTGTAGCTTACAACAGGTGCAAAAGTATCAGAAAAGTCAATTCCAAATTTTTGTGAGAATCCTTTTGCAACCAGGCATGCCTTGTACTTGTCCACCTTGCCATCAGGGTCATACTTCACTTTGTACACCTACTTACAGCTGATGGCTTTTCTTTCAGAAGGCAACTCAGTAAGGGTCCAAACTTGTTTGTCTTGTAAAGATCCAAATTCTTCTTAAGAACATAAGAGAAGCCAATGTTGAATCAGGCCAAATGGCCCATCTAGTCCAACACTCTGTGTCACACAGCGGCCAGAAATATACCAGGTGCCATCAGGAGGTCCAGCAGTGGGGCCAGGACACTAGAAGCCCTCCCACTGCTGCCCCTTCCAGCACCAAGAATAGAGTGCATCACCTGCCCCAGACTGAGAATTCCCATCTATACCCCGTGGCTCATAGCCACTGATGGACTTCTGCTCCAGATGTTTATCTAATTCCCTCTTGAAACTGTCCATGCTTGTAGCTGCCACCACCTCCTGTGGCAGTGAATTCCATGTTTTAATCACTCTTTGGGTGAAGAAGGACTTCCTTTTATCTGTTCTAACCCGACCACTCAGCAATTTCATTGAGTGTCCACGAGTTCTTATATTGTGAGAAAGGGAGAAAAGTACTTCTTTCTCAACCTGCTCTATCCCATGCATAATCTTATAAACCTCGATCATGTCACCCCTCAGCCGAAGTTTCTCCAGGCTAAAGAGCCCCAAGCATTTTAACCTTTCTTCATAGGGAAGGTGTTCCAACCCTTTTATCATTCTAGTTGCCCTTCTCTGCACTTTTTCCAATGCTATAATATCCTTTTTGAGATGTGGTGACCAGAACTGTACACAGTATTCCAAATGAGGTCGCACCAATGATTTATACAGGGGCATGATGATACTGGCTGATTTGTTATCAATTCCCTTCCTAATAATCCCCAGCATAGCGTTGGCCTTCTTTATTGCAGCTACACATTGTGTAGACATTTTCAGCGAGTTATCCACTACGACTCCAAGATCTCTCTCTTGGTCCGTCTCTGCCAGATCAGACCCCATCAACGTGTATTTATATTTAGGATTTTTGGCTCCAATGTGCATCACTTTGCACTTGGCCACATTGAACCCCATTTGCCACGTTGACGCCCACTCACCCATCCTCAACAGATCCCTTTGGAGTGCCTCACAATCCTCCCTGGTTTTCACCACCCTGAACAACTTCGTGTCATCTGCAAATTTAGGCACATCACTGCTTACTCCCAATTCCAAATCGTTAATAAACAAGTTAAAAAACATCGGACCGAGTACTGATCCCTGTGGTACCCCACTGCTTACCACCCTCCACTGAGAAAGTTTCCCATTTATACTCACTCTCTGTTTTCTATTTATAAGCCAGTTTTTGATCCACAAGAGGACTTGTCCTTTTATCCCATGACTATTGAGCTTACTTAGGAGCCTTTGATGAGGAACTGTATCAAAAGCTTTCCGGAAGTCAAGGTAAATAATATCTATTGGGTCCCCCTTGTCCACATGTTTGTTCACTCCTCAAAAAACACTAACAGGTTAGTGAGACAAGATCTTCCCTTACAGAACCCATGCTGAGTCTGCCTCAATAGTTTTTGTTCATCAATGTGCCTACTAATTCTTTCCTTAATAACAGTTTCCACCAACTTATCGATGTCAGACTGACTGGCCTGTAATTTCCTGGATCTCCCCTGGAGCCCTTTTTAAAGATGGGAGTGACATTAGCTACCTTCCAGTCCTCAGGAATGGAGGCAGATTTTAAAGAAAGATTACATATTTTTGTCAGGAGATCCACAAGTTCACATTTGAGTTCTTTCAGAACTCTCGGATGAATGCCATCCGGGCCTGGTGATTTATTAGTTTTTAAATTGTCCATCAGTCGGAGGACTTCCTCTCTTGTTACCGCAATCTGATTCAGGTCTTTCAAACCCCCTCCCAAAATCGGTGCTTCTGGAGTGGGCAAACACTTCTCCTCTTCCACAGTGAAGACAGAGGCAAAAAATGCATTCAGCTTCTCAGCCATTTCCCTGTCATCCTTCAGTAGTCCTTTTACCCCTTGGTCATCCAAGGGCCCCACTGCCTCCCTGGCTGGCTTCCTACTTCTAATGTATTTGAAGAAAGTTTTATTGTTGGCCTTTACGTTTTTTGCGATATGCTCCTCATATTCCCTTTTTGCTTGCCTGATCACAGACTTGCATTTTATTTGCCATAGTCTGTGTTCCCTTTTATCAACCTCACTAAGACTAGCTTTCCACCGCTTAAAGGAATCCTTCTTACCTTTTACAGCTTCCATTACTTTATTTGTTAACCGTGCAGGCTTTTTTCTATACCTATTTGTACCTTTCCTAACCTGCGGTATATATATTTTTTCTGAGCTTCTAGGATTGTCTTTTTAAATAATTTGTTTTCAATTCCCTTCATAATAATCCCCAGCATAGCATTGGCCTTCTTTATTGCAGTTACACACTGTCTAGACATTTCCATTCTTCCATTGCTTCTATCCACTTGCTTCTCTCTGATTCAGGAAGTTGATTGACTTCCTTCTGGGTATAAGGTTCCTTCTGTGGTTGTACACTTGCACAAATTCCAAATCTCCGTGGTAGTACTCCTTTGTTACTTCTTGCTGATTGTCTCACAGTGGTTGTTTCCCCTTCTCTTGGCATAGCCTCTCCTGGTTCCCCTTCTGAGTGAGAACTCTCTTGTGGAGATGGACCTGCCTGTTCACAGGCTGTCTCTGCAGATTGCCAAGCGAACAAGTCATTGAAAGAGACTTCTGTAGGTTCCTGAGTAGCAAGTTGCACTGTGGACTCAACTGGCTTAGAAGTTTGCGGGATATTGCTTTCATCAACATGTACCACATTACATTCCTTAACTGTGTAAGTTTTAGGACCTAGGATTCTGTAGCCTCTTCCTCCAAGAGCGTATCCCACTAGGATACCAGGTTCTGCTCTTGCGTCAAATTTGCCCCTTCTCTCCTTTGGTATGTGGGCATAGGCTTTAAATCCAAAGGCTTTTATGTGTCTAAGTCCAGGCACCCTATTATGCCATAATTCAAAAGGACTTTTGTTTGTAGTTTTTGATGGTACTCTGTTATGAAGGTAAACAGCTGTATTGACTGCTTCAGCCCATAGAGTTTTTGGAAGTCCAGACTGCATTAGCATAGAACACACCATTTCTTGAATGGTTCTGTTTAAGCGTTCTGCATTTCCATGTTATTGTGGCGAGTAAGGAATTGTAGTCTTATGTTCAAAATACCTTCTTGTTGCATGAATTTTTGGAACTCCTCGCCGCGGTACTCTGTGCCATTATCAGTAAATAGTACCTCTGGCACTTTGCCAAACTTGTTTTTAACAGCTGCAACATAGCATCTAAATTTTTCAAGCACTTGATTTTTGCCTTTAAGTAGGTATGTATAAACATATTTGGATTTTGCTTCCATAAAACTGACAAAATATTTGCTGCCTCCAGCAGACTCTTTTATTGGACCAACAAGATCTGAGTACACAGTCTCGAGAAACTCTGCATTTTGTTCAGGAGATTTGCTCTTGTAGCTACAAGCTGTCCCTTTTGCTTTAAAGGATGTTTCACAACCATTTCCCATCATATCACAATCAACAGCATTGACATTACAGTCCTTCAATAGTTTTTGTATACTTTGCACATGCCTATGAACAGAGCTTTTTTTGTAGAAAAAGCCCAGCAGGAACTCATTAGCATAATAGGCCACACCCAACAGCACAAACTCATTAGCATATTAGACCACACCCCTGACAGCACAGGTCCCTCCCAAGATTGGCTTCCCCTGGTGCCCCATGGCTTGCAAGGTGCATGGGGAACCTGAGGGAAGGAAGGCAGTTCCTGGATCGGATTCCCCAGGCAGCTCACAGCTTGCGAGGCGCCTGGAGAACCCGAGGGGGGAGAGGCTATAGGCATGGCCAACTCGGAAGCCAGCCGGAACTCCGTTCTTGTGCGTTCCTGCCCCAAAATAGCCCTGCCTATGAGCAAATTTCACATGCCAAACATAAAAACAGTCCTTGTGATCACATGCAGGTGATCTTGTGTGGCACACTGGCCCATTAGTGTCCATTTCATCATCAGTAGCAACAGCAATGTCTCTCAGGTAATGAAAACCTCCATATTCTTCAATCATTAATTCAGCTCCATCTTTATGCCAAGTTTTGCCTTGGCGCCTTCTAAGATTAATTTTAAAACCAGTTTCTATGATCCTCTTGGTGGTTATGAGGCAGCTAATGGCCTCAGGAATAAAAATGCAATCTTTTAATATAATTTCCTCAGTTTCACCATATGCATTCAAGAAGTTCAATACAACAGTTCTACTTACTTCTACAGATAATTCTTGGCCATTAACTTGATGCAAACTGGGCTTTTTTTCTCTATCCAAATCAACAAACCAGTCCACTGAGTTTTCTATATGCGCAAAACTCCCAGAATCAAGAAGCCATAAATCCTTAGCATCAGATTCTCTTACAGCAACAGACAATGCATGCACATTTCCACTCTGATTTACAACCATAGCATCCGGTTGTTTCTTAGCAAGAAAGAATACAGGCCTCCTCCCAAACTGATTACTGGCACCATTTGGCTTTCCGCTTCCATGCCCCCTAGAGGGTCCTGTTTCAGTAGGAGTGCATGCGGGCAATCTCCCTTATTTTGCATAGGTTTCAATCTACATTGTCTCGCAATGTGACCAGGTTTTGAACAGACATAGCATTTAATATCTTTGTTCACATTTCCTTTCTGATAAGCAGGCTTCACTCTAAGGACAGACATGTTACTAGTTACTTGAGACATTTCACAACTGTGCGCTTCATCTCATAAGTAGGAGATGGCATAGTCAAGAGACAAATCCTTTGTTCCCTTTAAAGTGGCAACCTCATGTGCATAATCTTTAGTTACGGAACCTCAGATCACAGCAATGACGATCTTATCAGTTGGTGGGTCTTCCATGCTCTTTAGCTCAGTGAAAATATTCATAATGTAATTCAAATGTTCAATTAGTGAGCCTCCATCTCTCATCTTTGCATTAATTAATCATTGATAGAGAAAAAGGCTGCTAGCTTGGGTTTTAGCCTTATATAGCCCATCAAGCTCTTTAATCATATCTTTTGCAGTCTTGCATGTTAAAAGCTTCTGATTAGCACATGCAATAACACTTCCTAGAATTAAGGATTTGGCAAAACCATCCTTTTCAAGAAAACGTTCTTTCGGAGCCCCGTCTGCAGGGCAGTCCTGAGTGAGAACAAGGAGGGCGGAATTTGACTGTAAAGCACATTCTATTGATGTTTCCCACCAGGAATAATTCGTTTTAGTTAAAAGTGGAATATTGAAGAAAGCATTATTCTTTGAAGTAGCCATCTGTACGTTACCACTTCTTCCATACGCAAACAGCAATAGGCAGTCTGGTCAGCGCGGAGTTAAAGGGATGCTTCCATTGTTTGTCGCCTCCGGCAGCACGATCAGCTTCAGGAATCTCCGTTCTCACAGGATGGCAGGGAAAACTACAGTGAGCATGAATCTCTCTCCCTCTGTTCTGTTCTGCCTGTAATGGCTAGACAGACACAAGAAAACTGGGGAGGAAAAACTTCTCTCTGCTCCCATTAATCCAGTGCGAGTTAGAAGTAGAAAAAAAATTGTTACAAGTTTCAAAAATTGCCTGTGCTATACTTAAAAGGTTTCTGAGTAAACTCAGCACACACACACATGGTCAGCTCTGCAATACTGAAGCGCAGAAAGGAACGGCTGAGTTTTACTCAAAAACCTTTTAAGAAAAAATTGCCTGCCCTATTCTTAAAAGGTTTCTGAGTAAAACTCAGCAGATGTTCCCTCAGAAGGGACCCCTTCAACAGTTGGTGAACCATCCTTGGGCAGGGAGGGAGCGGGGGGGGCTCTTGGTAGTTGGTGATTTGATGGGTTGTAAACCCACATACTGACTGCATGGTGACTTGCTGGCCTGGTGCAAAGGTAGCGGACATTACGCATGGCCTAGTTCAGCTGGTAGTCAGTGCTGGGGAGGAGCCAGTGGTTGTGGTACATCTTGGCACCAACGATGAAGGGAAATGCAGGCATGAGGTCCTGGAGGAAAAATTTAGGCTGCTAGGCAGGAGACTCAAGGCCAGGACCTCCAAGGCCACCTTCTCAGAAGTGCTGCCTGTTCCACGTGCAGGGCTGGAGAGACAGGCACAAATTAGGAGTCTCAGTCCACGGATGAGATGATGGTGTTGGTAGGATAAGGGGACAAGTCATCTTGTGGATTAAAAAATGGTTAATGAACAGGAAACAGAGAGTCAGTCTAAATGGGCAGTTTTCACAGTGGAGGGTGGTAAGCAGGGGAGTACCGCAGGGCTTGGTTCTAGGTCTGATGCCTTTTAACTTGTTCATTAATGATTCGGAGCAGTGAAGTGGCTAAGTCTGAAGATGACACTATGTTGTTCTGGGCAGGGAAAACCAGGGAGGACTGGCAGGTGCTCCAGAGGGATCTGTGGAGGCTGGGCGAGAGGGCATCAGTGTGGCAACTGAGGCTCAATGTGGGCAAGTGCAAAGTGATGCACACTGGAGCCAAAAATCCCAACTATCAATATACCTTGACGGGTCCAAGCTGGCAGAGACTGACCAGGACAGAGATCTTGGTGTCATGGTAGATAACTCACTGGAAGTGTTGACTCAGTGTGAGACTACATGTCAGGTTCAAAAGCAAGTAGATCCAAGCATTCTTAGGTCCAAGAAAGGCTTTCTTGGAATACAGTACTAAAACCCACAGTGAAAGGATTATTGTCAGGAATGGCGGGACAAGCTGCTCAAGCATGGTTATAGTGTGATGCAAAAGTGCGACTAGCAAATGACCTGCAAGCGCACGCGCTGGAAACTCCCGGTGGGAGAGTTACTTAATGGACGGGAGATGACTCGCTCCTCCCCTCGGCTTCACAGGACTGGAAAATTCTCATAGACTTAAGAATAACCAAAGACTGCATTCAAGGCCACCGTGGTAACACCGAGCAGCAGCGGAGAGGCTCCCACATTACAGCTAGCATACCTACGCAAGCGCAGAAGAAGGGACAAAATAGGGAACACAGAACAATGGAGACAGTGTGAAACATTAAAGAGCCATTACTGACACTCTGCCCTCCCCAAAACGCATCCCTGCCATTCAGGAGAGGGGGAACAAGGGGCCTCCCGGTTTCGCCGGGAATCGTGCGTGAAAGTCCTTGATTTGTTCAGGGGCATATACATCTGTAGCTTTCACCCATTCCCTATGTTGGGGGCCAAAATGGACCCATTCAACAAGGTAAAAAAGTTGGCCCCGTAGTAGTTTAGAGTCCAGGATGTCAGCCAGTTCATAATGTTCCTCGCCATCAACCATCAGAGGAGGGGGTGCGGGGTGTTCCGGGCGCCATTTATTCGGAGGGTACGCCAGTTTGAGAAGGCTGAAATGGAAGATGGGATGAATATTTTTAAGAGCTTTTGGCAATTCCAGTTGCACAGTGACATCATTCAGGCAACGAAGAATTTTAAATGGGCCAATGTATTTCCACGTCAGTTTTCTAGAGGTTTGGGGTAGGCACAAGCTTTTTGTAGATAGGTACACATAACCGCCAGGCTGAAGGTCCCAACCCACCACCCTTTTCTTATCAGCCTGTTTCTTGTACTGTGCTTTGGCGGCATCTAAAGCTTCACAAATTACTGGCCAAGAATCACAAAAAGTCTTACACCAGTCAGTGGCCTTCCCCCCTTTCCCCTCATGTTTCAGGAAAGGTGGGGGGGGGGGCTATCATAGCCCAGTGCTGCCTTGAATGGAGAAATCCCGGTCAAAGCATGCCAAGAGTTATTGTATGCAAATTCTGCTAGGGGTAACAAATCAACCCAATTGTCTTGTTGATAGTTTGTGAAGCAACGCAAGTATTGTTCTAGGGTTTGATTAACCCGTTCTGTCTGCCCGTCAGTCTCCGGATGATAGGCACTGCTTAGGGCACGTTCTATGTCCATGAGAACCATCAATTCAGTCCATAATTTAGAAACAAATTGGGTCCCGCGGTCGGATATTATTTTGGTTGGCAAGGCATGTAATCTTACAATATGCTGGAGGAAGGCCCTTGCCAACACCTTGGCCATTGGTAGACCAGGGAAAGGAATGAAATGTGCTTGTTTGGAAAATAGGTCAACCACCACCCATATGACAGTCATGTGTTTACTGAGGGGTAGATCCGTAATAAAATCCATGGAAATGACTTCCCAGGGGCGACCTGGTGTTGGCAATGGTTGTAACAGTCCTGGTGGTTTTCCTCCTCTGGGTTTACACCGGCTGCAAACAGGGCAGGATTGTATGTAAATTGACAAGTCCTTTTTCATGCAGGGCCACCAGAAACTGCGCTGCAACAGGTGCAGTGATTTCACATATCCAAAGTGCCCGGCTGGCTTCAAATTGTGGGCAGATTGCAATACTTCCAGCCACACACTTTCAGGCACGAAAAGTTTGTCTCCCTTGTACCAACAGTCATTAGATCTATGCGTAAGGATTCCCTGCAATTGTAACATTTGTTTTTCCTGATCAGTGATAGCTTTAGCAAAGCGTTGTTCCCAGGGTGCCTCAGAGGTTTGGGGAACCAGTGCCTGCTGTCTTTGTTTGCGGGTCACCACAACCCTGGTTAATTGGGCCAGAGTAAAGAAAGATTCTCGCACTTCCAGTCTTTTGCTATCATTTTGGGGCAGGCGGGAGAGAGCGTCCGCCAAATGGTTGGATTTTCCCGGGAAGGGATGAAGGGTGAATTGAAATTTAGAGAAAAACTCAGCCCAACGGAACTGCTTAGCATTGAGAACCCGGGGTTTCCTTAGTACCTCTAGATTTTTATGGTCAGTCCAGATTTCAAAAGGAACCTGAGCTCCCTCTAGCCAATGACACCAGGTGATGAGGGCTAAGCGGATCGAGGCCGCCTCTTTGTCCCAAATGGGCCAGAATCTCTCAGTATCGTTAAATTTTCGAGACACATAGGCGAATGGGTGGAGATGCCCTTGGGCATCTTCCTGGAGAATCGCCCTCCCCATTGCGGTGTCCGACGCGTCTACTTGCACAATGAATTTCTTTGTCTCGTCTGGGTGTGCAAGGACCGGCTCTGTTGTAAATAACTGTTTGAGCTGTTCAAATGCATTCTGACACTGAGGGGTCCAATCCAAGTGAGCCCCTGGCTGGGCAGCTTTAACCCCTCTCTCCTTGGTCTTAAGGAGGTCTGTGAGTGGAAGGGTGACTTGAGCAAAGTGGGGTAGGAACTGGCAGTAAAAACTGGCGAAACCGAGAAAACTCTGGAGTTGCCTTCTGGTTTTGGGAGGTTCCCACCCTACCACATCTTGGACCTTTTTAGGATCCATCTCTAGACCTTCAGGGGATATGCGGTAGCCTAGAAAATCAATGCGTGTCTGATGAAATTCACATTTTGAAAGTTTGACAGTTTATGCTCCGACAATTTTGAAAGTACCTCCTGGAGCAGCTTGATATGTGTTTCCACATCTGGGGAGTACACCAAGATATCATCCAAGTAAACAACCACCCCTTTAAACAAATAGGGGTGCAATACTTCATTGATCAGGTTCATGAAAACTCCCGGAGCCCCCTGGAGACCGAAGGGCATGACTCGGTACTCAAAATTGCCCTAGTGGGGTGTTAAAAGCAGTCTTATGTTCATCACCTTGCCTAATGCGTACTCTGAAGTAGGCATCCCGCAGATCCAACTTAGAAAAAATCTTCCCCTTGGCCACCTCCGCTAGCAGGTCCTTGATGAGGGGCATAGGGTAGGCATTAGTAGCGGAGACTGCATTGAGTCCTCGATAATCCGTACATAACCTTAGCCCCCCATCTTTCTTTTTACAAAACAACACCGGGGCAGCAAAGGGGGACGAGGCCGATCAGATAAATCCATGTGCCAGGTTTTTATCAATGAACCTACGCAACTCCTCTTTCTCCATGGGGCTCATGGCGTATATTTTGCCTCTCGGCATCTTTTGCCCAGGGAGGATTTCTATTGCACAGTCTGAGTTGCGGTGGGGGGGCAGTTCATCAGCCGCCTCCTCTTCGAAGACTCGAGCCAAGTCCCTGTACTCTGCGGGGATACGGTCAACCTCTTCTGCTGCTAGGCAAGCCCGTGGAGGATCATTATCGGGTGGGGTTACCAGTCTGGGTCCCACTTGTGTTCTGAGCACTTCGGGGAAATGAAGTGCACCACCCCTTCCTCCCACAAAATGTACGGATCGTGTCCATGCAACCACGGGCTGCCCAGGACCAACGGAAACTTGGCTTGTGGGGCTATTACAAATGAACGTAGTTCCCAGTGTTTCCCTGCCCCCACGCACAAGGGGATGGTCTCAAATCAGCAGGGCTCTTTCATTGGTGACCCATCCATTTGGGTGAAGGTGATGGGGTCTTTCAGTCTGGTGACTGCAGCCTCTAACCCCGTTACTAGAGAGGGGTTGATGAGGTCCCTCCCGCACCCAGAGTCGATAAGGCCTCGTACCCTTATGTGGGTCATCATGGCCGGGTTCATAATGATCACAGTCACAAAGAAGAGAGAGGGATAATTGCTCACCATTTTGGGTGCTTCGGGGGTTGGGTCCTGTTGCGCTGCGCCACTTACAACAGGACCTGCTCGTTTCCCAGTGGCTCCGCTTCTTCTTCTACCAGGAACATTGGGTCCACTATCTCTTGATTGGCAAAGAGGGCCCGGAGGTTGCGTGGCTTGGAGGTGCCCTTCCTCGGTGGGGGGTTGGACGTCACCTTTCCTCCTCTCGAGGTGGTAACTGGCTGGGATCCTCCTTGGGACAGGAGGCAGCAAAGTGCCCTTTCTCCCCACATTTCAGGCACAAACCTTGTCTCATGCGTTGGTCGCGGAGCCCACTCAGGGTTGGGTTTGGTTTTCCCCTAGCCGGGGTTGCGGAAGTGGTGGGGCGAGTATTCCCAAGAGACATATCCAGTTTCATGATGCAAAGTCTGCTTTTGGCGCGCTCCACTTCTTCCATTCACCCCTGGAGTGTACGTGGTTCCTTGGAACTGAGGACATTATTGCGGACATCTACTGCCAACCCTATTCGATATTGCTGGGCCAAGACTGGGTCTGTCCAGTCTCTGATTTTTGCAGCATGTTTTTGGAACTCTCTGGAGTACTCCCTCACGCTGAGCTTCCCTTGCTTGAAGGTGTGGAGGAAGGCTTCCACCTTTAGGGCAGCTGCTGGATCTTCAAAGCGGTTTCTCAAGGCCCACATGAAGTCATCCACATTCCCCAGCTCCACGGCCTCCAGATCATGCAAGGCCACATACCAGCTGGTAGCTATTCCCCAAAACCGGGAGGCAATAAACTCCACCTGCTGTTCTTCATCTGGGAACAGGTGGCCCCAATGCTGTATGAATTTCCCGACCTGCAGTATGAAGAAGGAGACGCTCTCAGGGTCTCCATCAAATGTGATCTCCAACATGTCTTTTGGCTGTACCATCGGCGGGAGGGGGACCATACCTGGTGCTGGTGCAGGTCCTGGGGCTGGTAGCAGCTGAGGTGCTGGCGCCAGGACTGGTGGCGGGGGCCCTGGCGGAGGCTGCCCAGGGGCCGGTTGTCCAGGGATTGGCTGCCCTGGTATGGCCCCCCCCCCGGGACCGGTTGTCCGGGGACTGGTTGGCCTGGGGCTGGTTGCCCTGGGATTGGTCCCCACGGCACCGGCTGTCCGGGGACCGGTTGACCAGGCAGAGGATGCCCCAGTGGCAGCTGGGGTCCAGGACCAGGGGCAGGTCCGGGCGGGGCTAGCATGTGGGTACGAATTGCCTGGTCCATCATCCCCAGGAGGGATTGCATCAGCTTGCCCATGTCCTGCATCAACCTTCGACAATCATCCTCAATTGTATCCATACGTGTATCCACATCGTTGCTTAGACTGGGCCTCAATGGCCCGTGGGGAGTTCGTCCCTGGGGTACTCCAAAGCTTCCATGGGGATCCATCAAGCTGTCCCAGCTTTGGCTCCCTGGTAGGGACCAGGTCATCTGAGTAGTGTCCAACAAATTCTTGGCCCAGTCTCTCTGCTTCTGTTGGGTGACCCACTTGTCCCACAGGACTGGGGCACTCTGGTAGTAGGTCCGGGGTATCGCTCCTCCATGGCTCTGGATCGGCCCCGCCGGGCTGTAGATTGGGAGAGTGTACGAAGCTCCCAAGATGCTGGTGGCCGGAGGGGTGATTGGTCCCATTGGGCAGTACGGGACCAACGCTGTAGTTACTGGAACTGTTGTTACCGGTATGTTATGTTTATGTTGTGTTTAGTTTGTGTTGTTTGATGGTTTACTGTAAGAATAATAATAAAGACCTATTAAAAAAAATTAGGAAGGGAACTGAAAACAAATCAGCCAGTATCATAATGAAGGAGAGGGAGCTGCTGCTGGAGTTGTGAGTATTTTATTATTTGCCTTTCTTTAACTGCTGAGGAGAAGTAGCTGGGGTTACTGTGTGAGAGGACAGTGTTTGAGGGTGTGTGGGTGAGTATAGCCTGTTGGAGAGTGGTGCTTGTTTGAGGCAGTGTGGTTTCTGTTTGTCTCTTTTGCTTGGGTGTCACTGATTGCAGCTTTTAGCAGTTTTGCCTGAGGCTGGCTGCTGGCCCCACCCTCTTCTGGGTGAGCATTTAATTATATTAGGCTCCTCCTTGCCAGAGATGTGAGCCAAAGGGCGAGAGCTAAAGGGTTCTTGCCCTGTGGCTCTTAGCCTGGGGACCCCATAAGAAGTTAAGGTAATTGTACATTGTGCTTGTTTCCCCTTTTGGCTCAGGTAGCCACTTGGTCAGGGCACATCAGCACACCAAGGTATTTCTAGGTGAAAGAAGTGACGAGGAATGCTCACGGATCATTTCCAGTGGGCCCATAACCAGGATTTTGTGGCTTGTGGGGCAATTATTTTGGGGGGTCAGGCTGAAGTTCTCCATGAAGAAAGAAAAGCCATTTAGTCAATAGGAAGCTGTGACCAGGATTAGAGATCTATCCTGGTTTAGCAAACTGTCAACCACTTTAGATGACAGTTCTCAGCTGCTGCAAGTTAATCACCACTGCAAGCCTAAGCAACAGTTCTGATAACAAGCTGGCAGGTGGGGGTGATGACTTCTAGGGTCAAGCAAGCTTAGACTTAGAAAGAAAACCCCTCTTAAAGGAGACCAGTTTCTTGACACAAAGTTAAAAGGGATCCTAGAGGTCAGCTTCTCCAACCCCCTTGCTCAGTATGGGAATTAGTCAATTATGGCACCCCACTCTGCTTAAAGGAGTGCACACCTTTAAGAAATTATTTAAAAAAGCATTTACAGGAGAAATTCTTGTGGGGTGTGCCTTTAAGAAAGGGGGCGGAGCCCCCAAAAGACCCACTGTAGCTACAGATCTGATTTCCAGCCACCTTCGGGGAGTGTGCCATGTTCGTCTTCCTCCCTGAGGACAAGACAGACTACGCTTGTCTGGTTGGACCTCACCTAGAGTCTTGTGTTCAGTTTGGGGCATCACAATTTAAGAAGGATACAGACAAGCTGGAACGTGTCCAGAGGAGGGCAACGAAGATGGTGAGGGGTCTGGAGACCAAGTCCTAGGAGGAAAGGCTGAAGGAGCTGGGCATGTTTAGCCTGGGGAGAAGATGACAGAGAGGCGATATGATCACCATCTTCATGTCCTTGAAGGGCTGTCATACACAGGATGGTGCAGAGTTGTTTTTTGTGGCCCCAGAAGGTCAGATGAGAACCAACGGGTTGAAATTAAATCAGAAGAGTTTTTGGCTAAATATTAGGAAGAACTTCCTGACATTTAGAGCGGTTCCTCAGTGGAACAGGCTTCCTGGGGAGGTGGTGGGCTCTCCTTCAGGGCCGGCTCGCCCACTAGGCGAGCTAGGCACTCGCCTAGGGCACTGGCCCAGCAGGGGCGCCAAAATGCCCCCCACTCCCCCCGTGAAAAGCCCCCTTCCTGCTCAGCGCCAGCAGCACCGGCTTTCCTGGGCGCCTCGTAGGTGTGAGGCGCCCAGGAAAGTCGGCACTGCTGGCACTGGGAGGGAAGGGGCGGGGGTTAGAACCCCCACCCCTTCTCTGGCTTTCCTGGGCGCCTCGCAGGTGCGAGGCACCCAGGAAAACGGCACTCCATCATCTCCAGGCACCACCGGGAGGTTGGCATCCCTGGTGGGGTGGGCACCCCAGGCTGTCCTGCCTAGGGCACTGAGACACCTGGGGCCAGCCCTGCTCTCCTTCTTGGGAGGTTTTCAGACAGAGGCTAGATGGCCATCAGACAGCAGTGCTGATTCTGTGAACTTAGGCAGATCACGAGAGGGAAGGCAGGAAGGGTTGCCTCAGTGCTTAGTTCTTGTGGTCCTTTCTTACACACCCAGGGAAATGCTGATTGCCACTTTGGGGTCAGGAAGCAATTTTTCTCTAGATCAGTTTAGCTGGAGATCCCGGAGGTTTTTTGTCACCCCCCGGGTGTTAAACAGGGTCATGGGGGGGGGGATTTGTGAATTTTCTGCATTGTGCAGGAGGTTGGACTAGATGACCCTGGAGGTTCCTTCCAACTCTATGATTCTAGGATAGGACTCTTAGAGGAGAAGCCTGAGAAAAGGATTACTACTTTCCATGAGATCATGGAAGGGGAGGATTCAGATTCAGACACCTTTAATGTCATAGGAGTGTGCAATAAATACATTTGAGAAGATACACTGAATTCCAGTAAGTAAGTTTAGATGATAAAATATGCATATTATGTAAAAAATACTATATCTAAGTGTGGCTGATTCAGCTAAGAATTCTGCAACCATAATTGTAGTATCAGTATTAACATCATTAAGAAGATATTGAACAGTTTTAAGATTATTAGTAAATAATTGTGGCCGAAAGGGTAACAGTTTCATATGTGAGGATGCGCGCAGCTGGCAGTCCAGAATAATATGGAAGATTGAGTCTGGGGGCATGCTGGGACATTTGCAGAGTCTTTCCGGGGGGGGGGAGTGTTGTTAAATCAACCCCACAACATGTTTGAAGGAAAGACGTTTAGCTGAGCCAACGTAAAGGCTCTATGATGGGAAGGAAGGCTGAGATTATGTAAATAATGGGCCATTTGGCCATGTTGGGCAGAGAGGTTAAGGTGAGCTTCTGAGTAGATATGCGGATGTGAAGGATAAAAATTATGTAATTCTAGGTCACATAGTCTTTGTCTAATGGATCGAAAAAAACGAGGTTTCATCCATTTGGAGAAAGTAATCTGTCGAAAACCCTAATGATTATTTTTTTCTTCTATTTTTGAAAACCAGTGGGGACTGTGTGTGTCATTTTTTAAGAGTGAAATTAGAGAGTTTGGAAAGGCCCTAAAATGAATTTTGAGCCAATATTTAAAGGTTAGTAGCCAACCTTTTGCTTGAATAAGATGTTGGCCTAATTCTAGGCATAAAGCTGAGTGTGGCACACACCTTGAGACACCTAAGAGTTGGGGAAAGAAGTTTGACTGAATGTGCTCAAACTCGATGTTAAGTGCATTTATCCATACTGGGCAACCAAAGAGTACTTGGGAAAACACTTTAGTTTCGTAAATTTTTATTGCTGAAGGGATATGTTGATTTCCGTTGATAAAGAAAAATTGCTTGAGTTGGGTGATAGATTGCTTCACTTGAGAAATCGATCTTATTCTCTGTGTTGTCTAATTTAGGTTGTACTGAAATGTTACTCCTAAGTATTTGAAAGTTTTGACCTATTCAACTTCTGTATTGCCAATTATCCATTTACTTGGACACCAGCATTTTGAAAATACTAATACTTCAGTATAATTTATGGTTAATGCATCATCTCGACAGTATTTTTAGAAATGCTGTAAATGTCTTGAGTGGCTGACTTTTGTGCATGAAAGAATTGTGGTGTCATCTGCAAAAAGAAACCGAGGGGTGGCAGAGGGACCCAATCCAGGTGGGTGACCATTAGTGGGCTCCAGATGTGAAGCTAAAACATTTAAAAATAAATTAAAAAGAAGGGGGGGCAGTATACAGCCTTGTTTTACTCCTTTTTCTAATGGGATCTTTGCTATCAAATGTCAACTTTCTGTATATTTTACTTGACAGAAGGTGGATGAGTGGAGGTTTTTAATCAAAAATAGGAGGCAGGGGTCCATCTTCATTAGTTCTAGCCTTTTCCAGAGCAGGTGTCCAGAGATTGAGTCAAATGCGCCTTTCAGATTGATAAAAGCTGCATCAAGTTTCTTTGTACCGGAGTTCATATATGTGTCAGCTAAAAAGGATAGCAAAAAGCAGTGGTCAATGGTGGAGCTGCCTTTCGAGAACCCAATTTGTTCAGGACAAATGATTTCTTGCGTCAGTACCCAACTAGAACAGAAGCTGCAGCTTGAAGCAACCCACCAAGGCCGTAGATAAACAACTGAAAACTTGGGGAGAAATCAGCTTTTCTCTACCCACCCATCTCCACCTGATCAAAAGTTTTATTTTACCTAGATTCTTGTTTCTTTTTCATACGATCCTGATCCAACTTCTTGACAAAAAGCTTCGTCAGTGGCAAAAGGCTCTTTTCTCATTCCAGAATTAATCTTAATATTTTAATTAAACCTTCTTCCCTTGGTGGTCTAGATTTTCCTCTTCTACGGTCACATTATCATCCTTCTAGGCTGGCAGTGGTGGTGCAAATACAATAGTGAGACCCTCCTCCAATTTGGTCTCAGATGGAACAAACGTATGTAACACCCTACAAGAAATAACTTGGATGCCACCATCATGTCGACCCAAAAATTATCGTGACGATCCATTCTTATCCGAAACACTCAAGATTTGGGATCGTAAGAGGAAACAATTGATTTCGGACATATCCCCATTCTCTACGCTAACAAACCAGCCGCGGTTCCCTCCTGCCCACGAAAAAGGAGCTTTTGTGGACTGGGCTTTAGCAGGGCTTCATCACCTGATTGGTTTTGTTTCCCATGGTAGGATCCAGGATAAAGCTTTTTTTGATCAACATTCTGACATACAGATTTCGTTGGTACAGATATTTACAATTAAGAACCCTAATGGAATCGCTTGCTTCTCGTGGCATCTTTGAAGAACCTCACTCTGCTCTTGAACAAATACTTCTAACATCTGCTGAATCTCCTAAAGGTCTGTTGACTAAACTATATAAGGCTTTATTGCTTACTGAAAACAAACCTGTTTTAAAACGTCCACTCCACTGGCAAGAGGATTTACAAATGGATTTGTCTGAATCTCAATGGCAAAAAATATGGAACTCACCTGTTAATTCCTTGAACAACTTCAACGTCCGTCTGCAATCTTTCAAAATAATATCCTGCTGGTACTTTACTCCAGATCAACTCAACAAGATAAACTCGTCAACTAGCCCCCTTTGTTGGAAGAACTGTGGCCTCGTAGGATCATATTTCCACTATTGGTGGAATTGTCCCATTATCTATAATTTTTGGTGTGATGTCATCAATCAAACCAATGAGATTACTTCACAGAATATCCCTATCTCCCTTCTTAACCTCATGGATCCTACCTTAGTGAAGGTGTCACACAGAGAACTCACCTCAATTCCTCTAGCGGCTGCAAGATTGACTGTGGCTTCACTATGGAAATTGGCTTCTCCTCCATCTTTGAACATATGGTGCGATAAGATATGGGACCAATTTATTCTAGCAAAATCCACGAATTTTACGCATTCAGTTAATGGTAACATATCTGCCTCAACCTCATGCTTTACATCCATTTGGTCACATGTTCTTCAGTAAATGGCTACTAAAGATACTCTCCCATCTAATAAAGCTTATCACTCATGACTTCATTTCTAATTGCCTTGAATCTCAATCCTTGAAATACTGACAGAGTTGAATTTAGTCTTATCATAATTGAACACCATTCCTAAGAACAGACGAGAAGCCAGTATTGGATCAGGCCAATGGCCCATCCAGTCCAACACTCTGTGTCACACAGGGACCAAAAAGACCAGGGGCCATCAGAAGGTCCATCAGTGGGGCCAGGACACCAGAAGCCCCCCCACTGTTGCCCCCCCCCAAGCACCAAGAATACAGAGCATCACTTGCCCCAGACTGAGAGTTCCTATCTATACCTTGTGGCTAATAGCCACTGATGGACCTCAGCTCCAGATGTTTATCCAATTCCCTCTTGAAGCCATCCATGCTGTAGCTGCCACCACCTCCTGTGGCAGTGAATTCCATGTATTAACCACTCTTTGGGTGAAGAAGGACTTCCTTTTATCCGTTCTAACCCGACTGCTCCACAATTTCATTGAGCAATTTCATTGAGGATGTGGGCAGAATGGAGCGGGTGCAGAGGAGAGCACTGAGGATGATCGGGGGGCCTGGAGACCAAGAAACCCTGCAAGGAGGAAAGGCTCTGAGGGACTTCTTGGGAAGGTTCACTCTGGAGAAGAGAAGGCTGAGGGGGGATAGGATGGCTCTCTTGAAGTCTTTGAAGGGCTGTCACTCAGAGGAGGGGAGGGAGCTGTTCCTGTGGGCTGCAGAGGAGAGGACTCACAAGAATGGGTTGCAATTAAGGATGGGAAGGTACCTAGGAAAAACTTTTTGACTAAGCTGTGCAGCAGTGGAATCAGCTGCCTCGAGAAGTGGTGAGCCTCCCCCTCTCTGGCAGTCTTCAAGCAGCGGCTGGACAAACCCTGGTCAGGGATGCTCTGGGCTGATCCTGCATTGAGCAGGGGGCTGGACGAGATGGCCTGTAGGGCCCCTTCCGGCTCTGTGTGATTCCATGGATTCTGTCCCAAGCCCGTTACTTTTTTCTGACTTTGAATCGCATAGCCTTGGACAATGTCTTCTCTTCCTTACAGGGAAGTTCCTTCCCAATTTGCACACTGTAAATGTATTTACAAGCCCTCCGATATGGTCTTGCTTATGCAGAGAAGCCAGAAGCCGGGAAACCCCCAGAAGATTTGCATGGCTGATGAGGTGCAAGAGGAAGTGGCAGAAGCATGTGACACTGCGGAAGTGGGGGGGTGACTAGTGTCCCAGGGCCAGAACGCTGATCTGGAAGAGGACCTTGGCAGGAAGTACTGGCGGAAAGGGCCCTTGGGACAGGGGGTGCGTACAAAGGCAGTGACTATGTGCCCCCATCAAGCCAAATCCCCTAGAAGGCAGGCCTGTCTCTCTACCTGCGAGGCAGACTGCAGCAGGGAAGGCCACGGCTCAGCAGGAGGGCATCTGCCTGGCAGAAAGAAAGTCCCGGGTTTAATCTCCAGCAAATTTCCTTAGCAGTAACACAAGAAGGGCCCTGCTGGATCAGACAAGGGGTCCATCCAGTCCAGCATCCCATCTGAGAGAGGGGCCAACCAGTTCCTCTGGAGGGCCAGCAACAGGGCAGAGGCTGAGGCCTTCAGAAGAAGAGGAGATTGGATTTATACCCCACCCTTCTCTAGTCAAGGGAGTTTCAGAGCGGCTTACAAACTCCTTTCTCTTCCCCTCCCTACAACAGACATCCTGTGAGGTAGGTGGGGCTGAGAGAGCTCTTTGGAGGACTGCTCTTTCCAGAACAGCTCTGGCAGAACTATGGCTTGCCCAAGGTCAGCCAGCAGCTGCAATTGGAGGAGTGGGGAATCAAACCCAGTTCTCCCAGATTAGATTCCATGTGCCTAACCACTACACCAAACTAGCTCTCAATATCAGAAGAGCCCTGCTGGATCAGACCAGTGAGGGTCCCTCTAGTCCAGCATCCCGTTTCACACAGGGGCCAACCAGTTCCTCTGGAGGGCCAGCAAGAGGGCAGAGAGGCCGAGGCCTTCCCCTGATAAGGACATCAGAAGAGCCCTGCTGGGTCAGACCAGTGAGGGTCCATCCAGTCCAGCCTTCCATCTCACACACGGGCCAGCCAGTTTCCCTGGAGGGCCAGCAACAGGGCAGAGAGGCCGAGGCCTTCCCCTGATAAGGACACCAGAAGAGCCCTGCTGGGTCAGAACAGTGAGGGCCCATTTAGTCCAGCATCCTGCCTCACACAGTAGCCAAGATAAGTGTGGACAAACGTGACAAAATCAGAACACAAGTGTAAAGAAAACAGTCGTGAGAGTCTGACCCACAAATCGAGCAGTCAATGAGACTGGCAAAGAAAATGCCTTCTGTGTATTACAGTCTGAAGCACTACAACATCATAAATAAATTCCTACAAATCATAAGAAAATCGTAGTGCAAAGGTACATCATCAAGGTTGTCTCCGTGACAACGTTTCAAAATTGGATCTTCCTCAGGAAATATTAGAGTGGTACAAAAGTTCTCTTGTTATTTATTTCATCTGTATGGAACGATTATATTAAATGGATATGAAAAAGAAGTTAATGATGATGACATAAGACACCAACCTGAAAAATTATTCTAAATTATTACTTAAATTATTATTATTAATACATATGGTATTCTTACTGTTATTATTATCATCATAATTATTATTATCATCATCTTTATTATTTCTAATTATTTTTTATACTTCTATAATTAGTATTACTTTGAGCACCAGTACCCTATAAAGATGTAGTTTAGGTTCAGTAATCCAGCACCATTGAGCAGCGAAAGGAAGAACTCCAATAGAAGATGATAATGAAATGTGACGTCTTTCTGTTTAATATGTATGTTTACTATAAGTCAAACTGTGTTTAGCCACAGAATGCATGCTCTATTTACCTTCTGTTATGTCACTGACCTTTATCTAAATCGAAAATTCTTGATTGCAGATTGTTGATATTGTTCAAAATCGAGTTTTTTCAATAAAAAACTTTTTTTTAAAAGTTCTCTTGTTCATAAAGGGCTTTACAACAAGTCATGAGAGATAATCCATTCAGATAAGGACACTGATCTCGGTGAATGTCCAGGCTCAGATTTTGCTGCAAAGCTTCTAATGGATCCCAGGCGCCTCCCCGCCCTCCTGGAGAAGCCCGTCGAGGGAGAAGAACGTGTCTGCGCACAGAACTTGGCATGGCCGAGATGCGAGGGGCTCACTTGGGCCCTGGGGCAAGCGGCTAGCCAAGGCTTCCCGGGGTGGGCGGCTGGCTGCGGGTAGTCCCCGCGCCCTTCGGGAGGCGAGTCCTGATCTGAGCCCCCGGACGGAACAGCCACCCTCCCCGGGGGGGACCTGTCCGCCGGTGCCTGCCAGTCCCTGCCCCGTCGAGGTCCCAGCCACCCGCACCCCGCTGGGCCAGCCCGCCTCTGGGGCCCGAACTGGCTGGGCAGGAAGCCGCGTCGGCGAGGGGAGGCGAGGCGGGCCCGGCACGGAACGCCCCCGCGAGTGTTTCCCCGGGGGCAGGCCAGGCGGTTTCCCTCGGGGCGCCGACTTCTGCTTTGCGAGTCCAGCCGAGGAAACGCAGGTCGCCGGAGGGGCCACGGCGGTAGCGGGGCTGGGCGCGGGCATGGCCGAGGGGGTGACCTACGCGGACCTGCGCTTCGCCAAGAGCTCCGCGGAGAAGGGCCGGACTCCCGGGGAGGCGCCGCCCGAAGGTGGGTGGGTGGGCAGCCCGACGGCCCGGCCTCGCCCTTCCCCTCCCCTCCCCTGCACGCCGCTGCTGACCGACAAAGCACCCTCCCTCCCTTCCTCCCTCTTGCAGAGCGCAGCGACGGCGAGGGCGAACTCACCTACGAGAACTTCCCCGCCGGCCCCCGGCCCCGCCAGCCCGCCGGCCCCGGCCCCCAGTCGCAGCCGCCCGGTGAGTCAGCGGGAGAGACGGGGAGGGGGAAGGGAGGGAGCCCGCGGCCGGCCGTCAGCCAAAGACCCCCGACGACCTCCCCCTTGCGGGCTTCTCTTCCAGGGGCCGTCCGGGGGCGAGTCCGGTCCTTGGTCCCGCTGGCCCTGCTGGGCGCCTGCCTCTTCCTCCTGGCCACCTGCCTTGGCCTCGGCCTCCGTTGTAAGTAGCCCCCCCCCGCGCCCCCTCACTCGCTCCGGGGGACCACGACCCCGCGCTCCCCTTTGGTGTAGTGATTTTGTGTGCGGACTGTAATCTGGGAGAACCGAGTTTGATTCCTCACTCCTCCACTTGCAGCTGCTGGATGACCTTGGGCAAGCCATAGTTCTGGCACAGCTGTCCTTCAAAAAAAGCAGTTTCTGCCAGAGCCCCACCTCCCTCACAGGGTGTCTGTTGTGGGGAGGGGAAAGGAGTTTGTAAGCCGCTCTGAGACTCCCTTGGGCAGTGAAGGGCAGGGTATGAATCCAATCTCTTCTTGTTCTTGCCCACCCTGGCCTTTGCTCCGCAGACTGGCAGGTCTCTGGGCAGCTGGAGGGGGCATCACAGAGGCACTCGGCGGAGAGCGTCGCCCTGGCCCAGCAGCTGGGCAGCCAGGAGGAGAACCTGACCCAGACCCTGCGGCTGCTGTCCTGGGCCCAGGCCGAGCTGAGCACCACCAGCCTGGCACTGCAGCAGAGTTGGGAGGCCGGGAACTGCACTCGGCTGCAGCTGGAGGAGGAGAGAAAGCAGTGGGAGCTGGCCAAGAGCGGCCTGAAGGAGGAGAAGGCCAAGGCGGTCCAGGAGCTGGAGGAGGCCAAGAAGGTTCTGCGTCATGTGACATCCTGCCAGCAGACAGGTAAGTCCACACCCGAGCCCCCCAACATATGTCAAGAGGGATAGTAGCAAAGAGGGTTGCCAGCCTCCAGGCGGTGACTGGAGAGTTCCTGCTATTACAGTTGATCTCTAGGCAAGAGATATCAGTGCCCCTGGAGAAAATGTCTGCTTTGGAAGGTGGACTCTGTGGCATCCCGCCCATTGAAGTACCTCCCCTCCCCTCCCCTCCCCAAACCCCGCCCTCCTCAGGCTCCCCCCAGAATCTCCAGTTATTTCCCAGCTCAAATACCAAAGCCCACCTTCCGGGTGATTCCTACAGGAACTGCAGCTCTGGGTCACCTCCCTCTGTTCCTCCCTAGCAAGGGTGGCCCGGCCTTTCAGTTAAGGTTGTTTTCCTCTCCTGTGAGGCTATGCGAGACCGCCACAGCCCAGCCAGCTCACCAAGACCCCCGGTAGCGTGTAACCTGTGTCTCCCTCCCCTCCCGAGACTGCCTTTCCTGATTTGGAAGGTGTCCCGGGTCACAGGAGCTCCCTCTGCTGCACTTCTTGTGGACCGAAACGGATTGCCCCTGAGCCCACCTGGGCTTGCAGCTTTCAGGGGAGGGAAGGGAGTCCTCTTGCCACTTCACTGTGTAGCTCAGGGGTGTCAAACGTATGGCCTGGGGGCCGGAAGCGGCCCACACAGGGCTCTTACTCCCAGACTCGGGCCCTTGATTTGTGGTTATTGATCTCTGGAAAGCTACTGCTCACTTTCGCTTTTGTATCCCTGCTTGCCACGTCTGGTCTTGCTCTGTGCCCCTTATCATTTCCCTTGTCGTTTCGCCCTCGCTGACATGTAATTCCTAAGGGGTGCGTGTGCATGAGCTCGACTGTCTGTAGTTTTAACAATGCGCCGATTGTAACTCTTCTGAACGCAGCCCCCAAGGAGATATCAGGATTTTGCATGGGAGAGACCTTGGGGGAGATAAGACTTTGGGAATAGCTAGTTAGGTCTCATAACTGTCATGGCCTGTAGTAACATTGGTGTGAATGATGTATGCATGGAATATGGGTCTTGCACTTTGGTACCTATTCCCTTGCTTTGCCCTCACCAGTCCTGACAGAGATCTCACCTCTACAGGTGAGCAAATCTTACCAATAACCCTTAACTAAGGAATATTGCGTACAGAGTGGTTTATCTGGGAGCCTGACACTAACCCTAACCCTGATAGGTATGGTAGGGTAAGGTACTCCTCCTTTTTTGGTATCCCTTGGGGGGGAACTAGTCTTGCATTTGATTAAATACATTTATTGGGGCTTTTGTGGGTTCCCCAGTAAGTCAGTCACGTTCACTGCTAGGAATCAATCGGCTTTTGTTTGTATTTTGAGTAAAAAATGATATTGTTAATTGGGTTTGCCTGTGTCCTTTATACAGTCTATATCTCCACTATCTGGCATTACATTTTATGGCACACCTGGCCCAGCTGAACAAGGTCTCATTTATGTCAAATCCAGCCCTCGTAACAAATGAGTTTGACACCTGTAATGTAGCTATTGAGCTGAGGGGCAGGGCGGGTAGGAACCCCACTCCCGGGATATCCTCCCATCAGCTGGGATCCAGCTGCTGATCAGCAGTTGCTTGGTGCAATCCAAACACATCCCAGATCAGCTCCCTTTGCTTGCCAGTGTCAGGCAAGGGGAGTGTGTCTGCTGAAGGGGTTCCCTCCTCGCCCAGCACAGGTTCTCTTCCAAAGTACCTGGCAGCTGAAGTCTCATCCCTTCTCTCCTCACCTGGGCTGGGAACAAAAGGGAGGCGACAGAGCAGAGACTCCCTTCGCAGGGGGACAGGAGGAACACCTCTGGAGCGGTATGTGAGAGAGATCTCTCTTTCTCTCCCCTCCACTAGACTGCTGTCCCCTGGGGTGGAAGCATTTCAGTCAGAAATGCCTCTGGATTTCAAGTGAATGGAAGACCTGGGAAGGGAGCAAGGAAGCCTGCAAAAGCGAAGGGGCCCAGCTGCTGATTCTGGATCCCTGGGATGCTGCAGTAACAACGGTGAGAGGCCCCTGCTGGGCAGAACAAAGTAGATGGATGGAGAAGGGGGATGGGGGCGAGGGGCTCCACGGGCGACGAGCCTTCTTGGCCAGTGAGCAGAGTCTGGGGGCAGCGCTCTCTCCAGCACAGAAAGAGGGGAAAGGCCTGCCTTTGTAACACAAGAGCTGCTGACAAGTGGTCTCCCAGCTGGAAGGGATCTGGTGGATCACTCTTGTTCCGTAGGGGTGGACGAATGGCAGATCATGAAAGGAAGAGAGCAAAACAAAGGAGGAGAAAAGCACCCAACAAGTGCTCGTAAATGGCTCCGCATCTACGTGGAGGGAAGTCTCGAGTGGAGTGCCGCAGGGCTCAGTCCTGGGCCCAGTGTTGTTCAATGTTCTTATAAATGACCTGGAGGAAGACATAGAGGGGACGCTTATCAAATTTGCAGATGACACAAAGCTGGGTGGGATTGCTAATTCTGAAGAAGACAGAGTCAGGATTCAAAATGATCTAGATAGGCTAGAACAGTGGGCTGAGGCAAATAAAATGAATTTCAATAGAGATAAGTACACTTAGGTACAAAAAATCAAAGGGGCAGATATAGAATGGGAGGGACTTGGCTTGACAGCAGCACATGTGAAAGGGATCTAGGTGTTCTGGTTGATCACAAGCTCAACATGAGCCTGCAGTGCGATGTGACTGTGAAGAAAGCTAAATGCAATCTTAGGATGCATTAACAGAAGCCTTGTGTCCAGATCACGGGAGGTGGTAGTTCTGCTCTATTCTGCTATGGTCAGGCCTCACCAGGAGTCCTGTGTCCATTTTTGGGCACCACACTTTAGGAAGGATGTCGACAAGCTCGAGCATATCCAGAAGATGGCAACCAGGATGGTGAGAGGGTTGGAATCCAAGTCTTATGAGGAAAGGCTGAAAGAGTTGGGCATGTTTAGCCTGAGAAAGAGAAGGCTTAGAGGGGACATGATTGCAGTTACCGGCTAGATATCAGGAGAAACTTCCTAACTGTAAGAGTGGTTGAGCAGTGGAACAGTCTGCCTCAGGAAGTGGTGGATGCTCCTTCCCTGGACGTTTTCAAGTGGAGGCTGGACAACCATCTTTTGGGTATGTTGTAGGGCTATCTTTCAGCTATGCTTCTGCAGAGTGCAGGGGGTTGGACTAGATGACCTGCAACTCTAACAATCTATGATTCTATGATTCATGGAAGAGAGGTAAATAAATGTAGGGAAAACAATGAAAGGCTTAAAAAAATGCTATCACCCATTAGCAAGGTGGTCCCTTTGTAAATTCTGGCTATGGAGGAGCTGGGTGGAACTAAAGGAAAAAGGAAACTGTAGATAGGTGGAGATGACCTTGGTAGGAGGCTACTGATGGGTTTCATAGGATCTTCTCAGCAACCAGTTTCCCTCAGCCTCCCAGTAAAGTTTGCTAAATCGCCCAGCCTGCATGAGGGCTTTTTGTCATGCTCTGCCTCCCCTGTGCCCCTAGGCTTAACATGTATGGGAAACTATAGATGTTTATATACAAATGCTAGAAGTGTCCAAGGTAAAATCAGGGAGCTGGAGTGCTTGGTTTTGTGGGGGGGAGGGGATAGACTTTGTAGATATTTCAGAAACTTTGTGGGATGAGGAAAATCAGTGGGATATGGTGATTCCTGGTTATAAATTATATTGGAAGGATGGGGGGGAGGGTTGGAGGTGGGGTGGCTCTGTATGTCAGAGAGGGTATACAGTCCAGTAAGACTGAGAGGGTAAGAGAATTGGACTCGCTTCTGGAAATTATTTGGGTTGAAATAGTGGGCCCCAAAAGGAGGCTTAACAGTGGGAGTTTGTTATCGCCCACCAGATCAAAAGATAGAGGAGGATTATAAAATTATGAATGAATTAAAGATAGTGGCTAGACAAAAAAAACTGTGTCATGATAGGTGAATTTAACTACCACACATTGATTGGGTCAATATGTGTTATAGTCGGGAAAAAGAGATTGGATTTCTAGATACTCTCAGTGACTGTGCTATGGAGCAGATGATCACGGAACCTACCAGGGAGAGGCAATCCTGGATTTGGTCCTATGTAATGCCCAAGACCTGATGAGAGATGTAAAAGTGATTGCACCACTTGGGAGCAGTGACCATTATGTTATTGAGTTCAACATTTGTATAAATACGGAACTGGCCAGAAAGACTGACACAACCACTTTTAACTTTAAAAGGGATAACTTCACTGATATGAGGGGACATGTGAGGAGGAAATTGAAAGGAAAAGTAGAAAGGGTCAAAACCATTGGGGAAGCTTGGAAACTATTTAAAACTACAATCCTAGAAGCTCAGAAAAAATATATACCACAGGTTAGGAAAGGCACAGATAGGTATAGAAAAAAGCCTGCATGGTTAACAAAGGCCCCGTTCACATGGAGCATTTTCCCCGCCGAAGGCACGGTAGCCCTGCGGACTTTCCATGCGCGATCACACCGGCACATCTGGGAGGCGTAGCACTCCCGTGGCCAACCTGCGGCTTCCTGTGGAAAATGCGGAATAAAAAACTACTAGGGACGAAGCACTAGTTTCCAGAAACCCCGGGGCAAAGGCCAGTGTCTGATTGCGGGAGCACTAGTATCCCGCAGCTTCCGATGCCTGCCCATGTCCCAGGGTTTCCGGATATTGTAAGTTTCCATGAGATGCGCACCAATGCTGAATGGCACATGCGCACACACAAGACACTGACAGCGGCCCACCGCCCCCCCACGGCGCATGCACACTTTGCTACAGCGCGGCTTGCGTGCTCTGCTATGCTGCTTTTTTGCTGCGCTGCAGCAGCGTGGTGTGATCGGCGCTCAGCGCCACAGCGTGGCAACCCGGTGGCCTGTGTGATCAGACTACCACACCTCATTTTGCTCCGGGGCGAACTGCCACACCTCCCCCCCCATGTTTTCTGGCCCGTATAGTAATGGAAGCTGTAAAAGAAAAGAAGGATTCCTTTAAGTAGTGGAAAGCTAGTCTCAGTGAGGTTGGTAAAAAGGAACATAGGCTGTGGCAAATAAAATGCAAGTCTGTGATCAGGCAAGGGAATATGAGGAGCATATAGCAAAAAACGTAAAAACCAACAATAAAACTTTCTTCAAATACATTAGAAGCAGGAAACCAGCCAGGGAGGCAGTGGGGCCCTTGGATGACCAAGGGGTAAAAGGAGTAGTGAAGGATGACAGGGAAATGGCTGAGAAGCTGAATGCATTTTTTGCCTCTTGTCTTCACTGTGGAAGAGGAGAAGTGCTTGCCCGCTCCAGAAGCACCAATTTCGGGAGGGGGTTTGAAAGACCTGAATCAGATTGCAGTGACAAGAGAGGAAGTCCTCCGACTGATGGACAATTTAAAAACTAATAAATCACCAGGCCCGGATGGCATTCATCCGAGAGTTCTGAGAGAACTCAAATGTGAACTTGTGGATCTCCTGACAAAAATATGTAATCTTTCTTTAAAATTTGCCTCCATTCCTGAGGACTGAAAGGTAGCTAATGTCACTCCCATCTTTAAAAAGGGTTCCAGGGGAGATCCGGGAAATTACAGGCCAGTCAGTCTGACACTGATACTGGATAAATTGGTGGAAACTGTTATTAAGGAAAGAATTAGTAGGCACATTGATGAACAAAAACTATTCAATCTGACTCAGCATGGGTTCTTTGACGGGGTGAACAAACGTGGACAAAGGGGACCCAATAGATATTGTTTACCTTGACTTCCAGAAAGCTTTTGATAAAATTCCTCATCAAAGGCTCCTAAGCAAGCTCAAAAATCATGGGATAAAAAGACAAGTCCTTTGTGGATCAAAAAATGGCTAATTAATAGGAAATAGAGAGTGAGTATAAATGGGCAATTTTCTCATTGGAGGGTGGTAAGCAGTGGGGTACCGCAGGGATCAATACTCGGTCCAATGCTTTTTAACTTATTCATTAATGATTTGGAGTTGGGAGTAAGCAGTGAAGTGGCTACATTTGCAGATGACACAAAGTTGTTTAGGGTGATGAAAACCAGGAAGGATTGTGAGGCACTCCAAAGGGATCTGTCGAGTATGGACGAGTGGGCGTCAATGTGACAAATGTTCTGGCCACATTCCAAGCATAAAGCTGCATAGGGAACACACATTGGCATCCCAGAGATTTTCCTCAGGAAATAGGACTGAGGCTGTTCTATGAGATTTCCAGTTGTATTGATCCAGATAGGCAGCCCATATAATAACTGGGCCCCTATTTTAGCATTAAAGGCTTTTAAAGCAGCAGGTATATACAGGTTACCTCTTCCTGAAAAATAAAATTTGGAAATTGCTGCTGCATTTACTTTGGCCGTATTAATTGCTGTTTTTTGATGACATACCCAAGAGGCATTCAATAATGTGTCTTGGGAATTCTTGATGCAAAAGTTACAGATATGGGACTGTGGGCAACAATTTTTGCCTATGATATTGGCAATATATAAAAAGCAGTATGCAAAAGTTATAATTAATGGAGAAATGATGCAGAATATTCAAATACAAAAAGGTACTAGGCAAGGATGCCCACTATCGCCTCTATTATTTATATTTGTATTAGAATCATTAAATGAAGCAATAAGAGGTAATAACCAAATAAGAGGTCTAAGAACAAAAGGTGAGGAATTTAAATTGCAGGCGTTTGCCGATGATCTGGTATTTATAATGGAAGACCCAATAAGATCAATTGGTTATTTGATGGAAGAAATAACAAACTATGGTAAGGTAGCGGGTCTGAAAATAAAACTCCATAAGACCAAAATATTATCTAAAAACTGTTCACAGGAAACGGAGGAGAAAATACAGGAAAATACAAAAATATAGATAGTGAAAAAACTTAAATATTTAGGTATTATAATCACAAATAGAAACAGTACATTATTGGAGAACAATTATAAAAAACTATTAGAAGAAATTAGAAAAGATCTACATAAGTGGAAAGACCTACAATTGTCATTAATGGGCAGGATAGCATCAATCAAAATGAATATTCTGCCATGTTTTCTATTTCTAGCCCAAAACCTGCCAATTCTGAAAAATAAGAAATATTTCATGGAATTGGATCAAATAGTGAGACAATACATTTGGTATCCCAAAAGGGCCTGTATAAAGTGGAAAAATCTTCAGGAAAAGAAGGAAAGAGGAGGGCTGGGACCACCGAATTGGGATCTGTATTATCAGGCAGCAGCATCAACGTGGATTAAGGATTGGCTAACTTTAGAAAACCAAAGGACATTAAAATTAGAAACTCATGATTTATACATGGTCCTGCATGCATACATATGGTACAACAAAGAGAAGATTCACGCAAATTTTAGCCAGCACATTATGAGAGGATCGCTGTTTAAAATCTGGATGAACTTTAAGGAAAAATGTTATGATAGAATACCAAGATGGGTTTCACCATTGGAAGCATTCATTAAACCTACTCTGTTAGTCAAGGAGAAAATACATACGTATGAGTCCCTGTTGGACAAAAATAATAACCTTAAAAGTTGTCCTGGTGGGAAACTTTACAGTTAAACTCTAGATATGCAAAGGATAAGGTTATGGGCTTTTATGTGGATATGAATGAACTAGATAAAATCTGTCTGTCATCAAGTGATAAGTTGATACAAAAAGTATACAATTTCTTATTGTCAGACTATATGCAGGACAAAGAGATTAAGGAAACAATGATAAGATGGGTGCAATACATAGGGCCTAGTATAACAATAAAAGATTGGGCCAGATCTTGGAAATCAATAAAATTCTTAAAAGCGACAGCATATAAAGAAAATATAATCGAGATGCTATATAGGTGGTACTGGTCACCTGATAGAATTGCTAAATGCTCTGCTAAGGAGTAAGAGCTGTTGGAAGTGCAAATCAAATATAGGGACATTTTATCACATGTGGTGGTCATGTGAAAAAGTGCATAAATTTTGGAATGAAGTTAAAAATTTGATAGCGGATTTGCTTGATGTTAACTTGCATATGTCTCCCTAGATCTTTTTGTTAAACATTATTCTGGAGGGCACAAGCAAAAACGATTTGTATCTGATAACTTATATTGTAACAGCAGCGAGAATGGTATTGGCAAGTCATTGGAAAACTGATAAAATACCTGCGCAAAAAGAATTATATCTTAAACTGCTAAATGTGGCAGAAATGGAAAAATTGTCAATGTGGTTACATAGCAAGGAAGAAAGTGAATTTTTGAATCGTTGGTCAAGAGTGTACATATATGTAAAGAATAGAATGTCAGTTTAGACTCCTGTGATGTAACTTGTGAAGATTTGTACGGCTAAAACGTATGAAAATTATAAATAAAAATGTTTAAAAAAGAAAAGAGAATGAACACCAAGATATTTAAAGACCTTGACCTGTTCCAAGGAATGACCATTGATTTTCTAGTTATATGGGGTGCCTATTCAGATCAACGTGGCAAATGGGGTTCAGTGTGGCCAAGTGCAAAGTGATGCACATTGGAGCCAAAAATCCTAACTATAAATACACGTTGATGGGGTCCGAACTGGCAGAGACTGACCAAGAGAGGGATCTTAGAGTCATAGTAGATAAATCACTGAAAATGTCAATGCAATGAATTACTGCAGTAAAAAAGGTCAATGCTATGCTGGGAATTATTAGGAAGGGAACTGAAAACAGATCAGCCAGTATCGTCATGCCCCTGTATAAATCGATGGTGCGACCTCATTTGGAATAGTGTGAACAGTTCTGGTCGCCACATCTCAAAAAGGATATTATAGCACTGGAAAAAGTGCAGAGAAGTGCAACTAGAATGATAAAAGGGTTGGAACACCTTCCCTATGAAGAAAGGTTAAAGCACTTGGGGCTCTTTAGCTTGGAGAAACGATGGCCGAGGGGTGACATGATCGAGGTTTATAGGATTATGCATGGGATAGAGCAGGTCGAGAAAGAGGTATTTTTCTCCCTTTCTCACAATACAAGAACTTGTGGGCACTCCATGAAATTGCTGAGCAGTTGGGTTAGAAGGGATGAAAGGAAGTCCTTCTTCACCCAAAGACTGATGAACACATGGAATTCACTGCCACAGGAGGTGGCGGCGGCTACAAGCATGGACAGCTTCAGGAGGGAATTGGATACACATCTGGAGCAGAGGTCCATCGGTGGCTATTAGCCACAAGGTATAGATAGGGACTTTGGGCAAGTGAGGCTCTGTATTCTTGGTGCTTGGGGGGGTCAACAGTGGGGGGCTTCTAGTGTCCTGGCCCCACTGCTGGACTCCTGATGGCACCTGGTATTTTTGGCCCCTGTGTGACAGTGTTGGACTGGATGGGCCATTGGCCTGATCCAACATTGGCTTCTCTTGTGTTCTTATGTTCTTAGTGACTGCAGTTGGAACTGCATGATATTTGTTTTTTAATGCATTCCATGAAAACTGCATGAGGCTGGCTTCAGGGGCCCTCCAGCTGCCTTGGACCCCCAGAATTTTGCCCCTTCAGTCCCCCCCCCTCAGCAGCCCTGGTTGGAGGGGGACTTAGAGGCCCTCTAGTCTCACCTCTGCCCAATCCAAAACTAGAGCATTTGAATAGAGCAGGGGTATCAAACATAAGGCCTGGGGACCGAAACTGGCCCATCAAGGGTTCTTATCTGGCCCGCAAGCAACTGGTGTGACGGAGGGAACAGGAGGCTGCTTGGGGGGGGGGCAGAGTGAGCAGGGCCACTCCAACTGTGGCTTCAGCACAGCAAGACAACCTCTTCTGCAGCAGTCAAGCAGAACCCCTTCCATTTCAGGGGCAGCCTTGCCGAAAATTTGGGAGCCATCACAGTAGCATTGAGAGACCCAGTTTGGTGTAGTGGTTAAGAGCGGCAGACTCTAATCTGGAGAGCCGGGTTTGATTCCCCATTCCTCCTCCACATGCAGCCAGCTGGGCGACCTTAGGTCAGTCACAAGTCCTTTCAGAGCTGTTCTCTCACCAGCAGTCCTCAGTCAGAGCTCCCTCAGCCCCACCTCCCTCGCAGGGTGTCTGTTGTGGGGAGGGGGAGGGAAAGGAGATTGTCAGCCGCTCTGAGATGCCGAGTGAAGGGCGGGGCCTGAATCCAATCTCCTCCTCCTCCTCCTCCTCTTCTTCTTTTTCTTCTTCTTCTTCCCCCCAGCTCAGGGTTCCAAGGTGAGGTCGCATGTCTCTCCACTCAGCCTGCAGCTCTGGGGATTCTGCCCCAGACGGCTGCGGAGACGGGCATTTGCCCATGGGGCGGGGTGCAGATGATCCTCTGCTGGGGCCTGTTGGCAGCCAGTGCTGCTGCCCTTTTCACACCCCCGTGCATCCGCTGTGCTTTGGCCCATGGTGGGGGCATTCTTTGGCGGTTTCTTCCACACATCGAGGGCCTAGTCCAGCCCCCAAGTACGCGACTCACTTGCTGGACCTCCCTCCCCCATGGGACACCCAGTGGCCTTCAGCCATAGGCAGCTGCCACCTCGAGGTGGGGGTGGTGCTGGTTGGAATCTCCGGTACCTGGCTTTACACTTTATGGCACACATGGCCCGGCCCGACAAAGTGACGTTTATGTCCGATCCAGTCCCCCTAACCAATGAGCTTGATGCCTCTGGAGCAGAGGAGTGTCCAGGCAAAGCCTCAGTGAGAGCAGAGCCCCCAGGCCCCCACCCCAGGGAACGGGTTTCTGCATCGAAGCACTCTGACCCTTAGGAAGGTGGTCCGTGCTGGAAACATCCCAGGGCCACGTTCACCCAGTTCCTTTTTGTTGTTTTGTTTTTGGTCCTAGGGTCACCTGCGATCAGGGGAATTCTGGATTGGACTCCATAGGACAAGGGATTATTCATGGGAATGGCGTTGGGTCGATGGCACACGCTACACAGGGTAAGCCTAGGAGAGGAGGGGCATTTTCTCCCCACCAATGAGATCTGTCCTGCTTGGATGAAGTTGCCCAATTCCTCCTTCCTCAGGGCCCCCAATAGAAACTATAGTTTTGACCCACCCCTTGGAAAGGTATTATTAAGCAAGCAGGCCAAACACAAGACCCCCAAGGAGCACGGAATCCTCTGCCTGAAAAGAAACCAGGGACAGAACTCCCCCCCCCCGGCCTTTGCCAAGATGTGGAGAGCATATCGATTGCCCTGGAGTCCCAAGAGCAGCATCCTCCCAAGATGGAGTTGGCACGCTGTCAGTGCTAGGGATGGGAATGAACTGGGAAAATGCAGTTTGGTTTGTGGTTCACGGCGTGCCCAGTTCACAAACCACGAGCCATCATGAACTTTTAAGTGCCTAACAAACTGGTTCAGTTTGGATGTAGTAGAATTCCCCCACACACACACATGCTAGAGACCCCAAGCTCAGAGGGGATCTCTGGCTGACTCTCCCCTACCTGCCCTCCAAGTTTGGTGAGGATTGGAATCTACAGGGTCTGAGTTATGGCCCCCCCAGAGAAGGTGCCCCCAGGGAAGGGCTTGTGGGGAAAATGTCAACAGTGCAAACCAGACACACAAAACATGCAGGGAACCTCAGCCTCCACTACACTCTCTCCAAGTTGGGGGAAGATTACATTTCTGCGGTCCCAGTTACAGACTCCCAAAAAAGGTCTCTCTCATTTATAGTCTCCCACCCCTCCTGAGTGTGAACACCTCCGTGTGCCATGAGGGTGAAAAAGGGTGCAAAGGGGAAGGAGTCCTCCACCCCCTGCGTACCACAGGCCCCTGCCGCTGGGCACCAGATCCATCCTGCCAGCCCAGTGGAGCCCGGCCCTAGCAGGGCATCCCCAGGGGTCCTGGAGCCTCCTTCCCCCCGATCTGTTCCTGGGGCTCCCTCCACAGAGGCAAAAGATTTGTGAACCCTGCCAAGAGGCACCAGCAGAGGCTGTTCACACTCTTTGGAGAGGAGGACTCTGACAGCAGTGATACAGCGGGGGGGGGGGGAGAAGCCCACAGTTTGGAAACAGTTCCGCACCCTCCCCCGTGACCCCTGTGGGGCAGAGTGCCAGGTGTGCTGCACCCATTTCCAGTGTTGAACTCGTCCTCCTCCGTCCTTCGCAGGCACCTGCCAAGGGTGCCTCCCACTGTGTTGCCGCTGGAGGAAAGAGTGGCGGCCGGGGGGAGGAAGAAGAGGCCCACCCCCCCACAGCAGGGAGAAGCAGAGGGGGAGCAGAAGGCCCCTCCCAAAAAGGCTCCTCGCATGCAGAGTGCCATGGGTGGGACATCATAAGAACAAAAGAACATAAGAACACAAGAGGAGCCAACGCTGGATCAGGCCAATGGCCCATCCAGTCCAACACTCTGTCACACAGCGCCCCAAAATACCAGGGGCCAAAAATACCAGGTGACATCCAGGCAGGCCACCTTCTAAGGGGGCTACGTGGAGGGCCCAGGAAGCAGTCACCTGCCTCGTTGGCAAGATAACTGCTGTGGAGGGCCAGCCCTTCTCCCGCGTGCAGGATGGAGTCTTTTGCCAGCTGCGGTGGCAGTGGACAAGGCTCAGCTCTCCTGAGCACATGGCAGAACCAGGCACTTCACAGCAGACCTCTGGAGCAGCCAGCAGGACTGTTGGGGCACGGCCCAGACCCCAAGAGAGGACCGTCCTGCCACTGGGCCACAAAGTGGTCCTGCTCCATGTTCAGGGGATGGGTGCAGACCACACGGTCCAAAACATTGTCACTGTTTTGTGGAACTCCACCTATGCCATGATACAAAGTGGCCCAAGGGTGGCAGCAACATTGTCTGTGACTACATAGCCATGGATGCTGGTGCCAACATGCTGGCAGCAGTGAAGGCTGTGCATCTCAAGGGCATCCTCTGCCTGCTGCACGTGCTTCACCTGAGGGATGCTCTGGGGCTGGGGAGCACTGTCAAGGCCACCTGGGACGCTGCCCCCCTCGAGGTTCAGTCCTTGCTCAAGACCTGCTGGCACCTGGCTGCCCACTTCTTGCGCAGCATCAAGTCTGCCCATCTGCTGCGTGGGAGGCAGGGGGAGGAGGGGGAGGAGCTCCACCTGTGCCATGATGGTGCGTTTGGTGGAGCAGAAGAGTGCGACACAGGATGTCATCTCCTCCACGACCAGCCTGCACGGGGAAGAGGAGCTCAGCATCAGCTCCAGTGACTGGCTGACCCTCTCCCAAATGGGGTGTGTCCTCCAGCCCCTCCAGGACACCACCAACATGCTCTGTGCCCACACGGCCGGCCTGGGGCAAGCCCTCCCCCTGATTCGAGGGCTGGACTGGGCACTGGCCTCCGCACTGGAGCTGGGCCCCACGGGGATGCCTGTTCAGCACTCACGGGTCAGGGCCTTGGCAGAGAGGCTGCAGGTGGGCATCACCACCAGGCTGCATCCTCTCTGCAAGGAAGGGGAGCATTAGCTGGCCTGCACCTGTGACCCCCCCCGGATAAAAGGCGGCATTGCTCTCCTGCGTGCAGCACTCGTGCAGTGGAAGCCTGAGCTCTGCAGACGCGGCCAGAGGGAACAGCGGGTGGAGGAGGCTGGGCGGGAGGAGGAGGAGGAGGATCCGCAGCCCAGCACCTCTGCCCCCAAGAGCCCAACCCAGGGAGAATCCCCACTACTGGTTATCAGTGGTGAACTGGGAGGTCAGCAGCGGCATGGACATACTCGTCAGTTTTGATGTGGTATCTCTTTTTACCAAGGTCCCGGCAAAAGACACACTTGCGCTTGTGAATCAGATTTTTCCAGATGACATAACAGCCTTATTCCACCATTGTTTGACAACCAGTTACTTCCAATGGGATAATGAATTCTATGAACAAACTGATGGGGTTGCCATGGGAAGCCCTCTCAGCCCAGTTATAGCAAACTTCTACGTGGAAGATTTTGAAAAAACAGCTTTAGAATCTGCACCCCACAAACCAACAGTCTGGTTCCGGTACGTAGATGATACTCTAATCATTTGGAGCCACGGAGAAGTAGAACTGATGGAGTTTTTAGACCACCTCAACAACATCCACCCCAACATACAATTCACCATGGAAAAAGAAATCAAGGGTAAACTCCCATTTCTAGATCTCATGGTCATCCGCAAAGCTAACCTTCAGCTAGGTCACAAGGTCTACAGAAAACCAACTCACACGGATCGTTATTTACACAAAACCTCCAATCATTACCCTCGGCAAAAAACAGGCATAATCAAAACTTTAGTAGACTGTGCAAGATGGTTATGTAAACCACACTTTCTCAATGATGAACTAAATCATCTGAACCACACACTTCAAGCCAATGGCTACTCTAAGAATGAAATCAGGAGAGCGATTAAACCAAAGGTAAAACAAACAACTGAGGGAAAACAGTCTCCCACAGGAAAAGTGTTTTTGCCATATATCAAAGGGATCACTGATCAGATGGGAAAACTTATGAAAAAACACAACCTACAAACAGTATTCAGACCCATCAGAAAAATACAACAGATGCTACAACTGGCAAAAGACAGAAGAGACCCCCTCACTTCTGCAGGAGTATACCGCATACCATGCAGTTGTGGACAAGTTTACATCGGGACCACACAGCGTAGCATTCAGACAAGAATAAAAGAACATGAAAGACACTGCAGACTTGGCCAACCTGAAAAATCAGCCCTGGCTGAACGTAGCCTAACCCAAACAGGACACAGCATTTGGTTCCTAGACACTGAAAGGCTGGACAACACTTCCAATTACCATGTCAGATTACACAGGGAAACCATTGAAATTCATAAACATAAACACAATTTCAACAGGAAAGAAGAGAGTTCAAAAATAAATAGGGCATGGTTTCCTGTCCTAAAAAACACAAAAGGCTCTACATCTGACAACAGAACTACAAATAGGATTAGAATCTCAACAGCCAATCCACATGCAAAAGAATCTCCTCAGGAAACAGGAAACTTCCTCAGGAAACCATATGCAAGAGAACCTCCTCAGGAAACAGATACTCCATATGCAAAAGAACCTCCTCAGGAAAGCTCCTTCATTAACATGTTCACATCCTGGGGAACTCCTACAAGACAATTATACCTTCCGGGGTATATATAAATTACCTGCCTACCATTTTTCTTCTCACCTTGGTACAGAGAGTACTCCGTCTTTCTGTATTATAGCTTTGAGGATCCCAGTCACAGTTGCTGGTGAAACATCAGGTCCTACAATGCCAAGACCATGGCCTCACAACCCGGAAAATCTACAGCAACTAATTGCTTAAAAGTCTGTGGAAAGTTTATGCCAGTTGCCATGCAACAAAAGTCACTTTGTGAATCGTGAACAAGCCAAGATTTGTTAGTTCATGCTCATCCCTAGTCAGTGCCCCCATAAACAATACGTGGAGACACTGTCAGTGAGCTAGGGATGCCAGTCCCCCGGGGGGGGGATCCCCCGATTTCACAGGCTAATGTTTGCCACCGGCCAGGTGATCACAGGGGGAAGCCCCGCCCCCAACAGTGGCCACTGGTGGCTGCCTCTCTCCCTCCCCTCCTGTGAGATTTAAAGGGCCTTCCAGCTGATCAGCAGGAGCACATGGCCAGTCCATCAGCTGGAGGTCCCTTTAAATCAGGCAGGAGGGGCGGGAGAGGAGCAGCTGCCAGACACACGCCTGCCCTCCAGGTGGTGAATTACTGCTTGGAATTCTACTTTAGATGTATGGCGCCTGCTTGCCAAAAGCATTTAAAGGGTCCCTTTAACTGGTTCTTGCAAGCAGGTGCTGATGGCGCCTTCCGTGGGGCTGCGTCCATAACATAATGATGTCACTTCCATGTGATGTCATCGCGTTGGGGACATCCGGTCCCCCTCCAGGAATGCCCCCCCCAAATCCCCCGCTGGTGATGAGGCAGGACCGGGCAACCTTACAGTAATTGCAAGCTGAGGTAGTCACAGCCCCACGAAAGATGGCTGCTGCTGCTGCTGGCACACAGGTTACCAGGAGGGGACTTCTGTTCCTGGAAGGGGGACTGAGCAGGTCCTGGTTGGTGCCCTGTAGGGACACCCCCCCAAGAATCCTGCAGGATGGGTGCTCAAGTCAAGTGCTCTTTCCCCCGGGGCACCCTCAGGGCAGAGGGTGTGGCCATGTCTCTCACCTCCACCACGGGTCCCTGTAACTCACTCAGGGGAGGCCGTCCTGAGAGAAGACTCAGGACCCCTCCCGCGCAGGGGTTTGGGTCTCCAGCCTGGGAGGGGTTGTCTTTTGCCAGACAGGGAACGTCTGCACCTACTCTAAAGGTATCCCAGTCAGCAGCCCCTTGACAGCTCACTGCAGAGAGACTCCTCCCCTTGCAGCTGCTGGATGACCTTGGGCAAGCCATAGTTCTGTCAAAGCTGTCCTTGAAAAAGAGCAGTTTCTGTCAAAAGGTCTCTCAGCCCCACCTGCCTCTCCAGGTGTCTGTTGTGGGGAGTGGAAAGGAAAACAGTTTGTAAGCTGCTCTGAGTCTCCAAGGGAAGGGTGGGGTATAAATCCAATCTTCTCCTCCTCCTCCTCCTCCTCTTCTTCTTCAAGAGGCCCTACCCCTGTAGCAGAGGCTTAGTAGGATGTCATTAATTTTATGACCTGGGGAGCAAGCAGCCTGGAGACCTCACGGGGGAGGGCATGCTGATAGAAAACTCAAGACCCCTCCAACACAGGGATTTTGGTCTCCAGCAGGGGAGGGCTTGTCTTTTGCCAGGCAAGGGACATTTGCACCCACTGTAAAAGTATCCCAGTCAACAGCCCCCTGAAAGCTCACTGCAAACAGGGGAGGCAGGGTGGGAACCTGAGTGGGGCACCAGTCAGAGGATGACCCTCTGCCCGGCACCAGCAAACACCCGGAAGAGTCAGGACTCCAGCTGGACCAGAACCGCACCTCCCATTCTTAGGGTGGCCAAGTGCCCCCACCCCTGTAATGGGGGCGTTAGTAGGATGTCATTCAGCAAGTGAAGCAACTTCCCTCCCAGCTTTGGGGAGCATCAGCTGCCCATTTCCACACGTTGCAGCCCCTGCACGCTCCCCTGGTGATTGCTGGTATCTGACACAGGGTATTTCTCCAGGCCTGTTCTCCACCTGTATCAGATACCAGCAATCACCGGGGGGGGGTGCAGCCTGGAGACCCTTCCCCACCCCCTTCCCCTTCCACCTCTTCAGCCTCCCCCTTCCCCGTGTGAGCCCCATGGGTGAAGACAGCTGCGGGGGGTGGGGGTGGAGGCTGGGCCTGGGCTGCTGGGCCCCCGTCAAGGCAGCTGAAGCCCTCGTGCCCTGAGTGGCCCACCGGGGACCCTGAGAGCAAGTCGGGTGAAGGGGCTGCCAGCTCTCTCATTCCAGCGAGGCTCCTGTGTCTTCCCAAGCTGCACTGGCACAGCCAGGTCACAGGCAGAGCTTGCGAGAGAGTACAACCGCTCTCTGGGGGGCAGCTTCCAATGGTGCAGATTTGAGTGGGGAGCCAGTGGGGTGTAGTCTTTCCAGGGGGGGACTCGGGCGACCTTGAGCAAAAAGGGAGACCTTGAGCCCGTCACACCCCCACCCACCCATCCACCCAGCCTGACCTCCCCTCGCAAGGTGGTTGTCGGGATGAAATGGAGGAGGCGGGGACAACGTGGTCAGCTGTCCTGGCTCCCCCTCTGGGGAGGAAAAGGGGGGGGCATAAAGAAAGAAAGGGCTGGCAGCAGCCAAGCAGCTGGGTGCCCCTAGGGCCAGTGTTGTTGCGGGTGGTCGTGGCATAGCTGCAGCTGATAACATAAGCTGTGGTGGGCCTGGGGCTCTCCCTGTCCCCTCCCCTGCTGGGTGGCTGCCAGCAGAGACCCTCCAGAGACACAAGGACAGCAGTGAGTCAGCACCCAGGGCCTGGCACTCCTTGGGGGCAGGGGTTTCCTAGAGGGTGGGCTCTCCCGTGGGGCACTCAGCCACGCTGACCTGACACCTGTGTTGGGACTGAGTCTCCACCATCTGCCGGGGCTGCTGGGTGGGGCCCTGATCCTGCAAGCCCGTGGGCAGGAGAGTTGCAGTCGGCCAGGCAGCTGGTCGCCCCACACCACAAAGGGCACTTGAGCTTCCTCTGTCCCGCCCCCTTTCATGAGGTTTCTGTTTTCCTTCCAGCACTAAGGAACTTGATCCTTATGATGACACCTGTGCAAAAGTGAGCCAAGGAATCCTGAAAGAAGAGAAATGTTATTATCAAAGGAGATACATTTGTGAGAAGGCGGCCACACCCTTTTCTTGGTCAGTAGACCCGAGTGCATGAAATGCCCGTGTTGTTGGAAAAGGCAGCGTCTGGTGTACAAAGGAGGAGAGAGGAAGACCCTGCAGGGGGCAGCAGGAGGACAATTAGAGGGGAGGGTGAGGTCGGCACCTTCTCTCCTGTTCAGTGTCGTTCCTGGTCTCCCTCCAGATCGCCACTCCTAAGGTTGTTTCCCCCTCCTTCTCGGAAGTGCCCCACTCAGTCGTACCCTCTCCCTCAGCCAGAGATGTATTTAGGAACCTGTTTCTCTCTCCCCTCTTTCCTCTCAAGTATGTTAATTCCTAAATAAACCTTTATCTACTGTTAAGTCAGGTTGTGCAGCTTTGCTGTGTTAATTACTCTGCAAACAGGGGTTATGGTGGCTCTGATTAAGCGTGTCCCTGATTAAAGGTAGAAAGCTCACCAGATCACAGGAGGTGGTAGTTCCGCTGCATTCTGCTATGGTCAGGCCCCACCTGGAATCCTGTGTCCAGTTTTGGGCACCACATTTTCGGAAGGATGTTGACAAACTCGAGCGGGTCCAGAGGAGGGCGACCAGGATGGTGAGAGGGTTGGAGTCCAAGTCTTATGAGGAAAGGCTGAGGGAGTTGGGTATGTTTAGCCTGGGAAAGAGAAGGCTTAGAGGGGACATGATTGTAGAAGATGGAGCGGATCTATTCTCTCTTGCTCCGGATTGCAAGACTAGATCTAATGGGTGGAAATTACAAGGGAGTCATTACCGACTTAATATCAGGAGAAACTTCCTGACTGTCAGAGTGGTTGAGCAGTGGAACAGTCTGCCTCGGGAGGTGGTGGATGCTCCTTCACTGGACGTTTTCAAGAGGAGACTGGACAACCATCTTTTGAGTATGTTGTAGGTATGTAGGAGTTTCGGCTGTGTTCCTGCAGAGTGCAGGAGGTTGGACTAGATGGCCTGCAAGGTCCCTTCCAACTCTAACATTCTATGATTCTATGATTCTATGGCTCTTGGCACAGGCAGGTAAGAACAAGGGAACAAAGATGGCGGCCTCTGGTGGTGTAAAAAATGATCCCTTGATTGACAGGCTCACGGAGAATAATTATCTAATTTCGACGGAATGAGTAAAGAGACACCTTCTTGAAATAGGATTATGGGACATTTTCCAGGATGCCCAATCAGGAAATGATGACCCAGCAAAGCAGAGATCCTGGGACTTATAAGAAGGTAAGAACATAAGAGCACCCAATGTTAGCTCAGGCCAATGGCCTATTCAGGCCAACATTCTGTGTCACACAGTGGCCAAAAATACCAGGTGCCATCAGGAGGTCCAGCAGTGGGGCCAGGACACTAGAAGCCCCCACCCCCACTATTGCCCCCCACCAAGAACCAAGAATAGAGTGCATCACCTGCCCCAGACTGGGAGTTCCCATCTATACCCTGTGGCTAATAGCCACTGATGGACTTCTGCTCCATATGCTTATCTAATTCCCTCTTGAAACTGTCCATGCTTGTAGCTGTCACCACCTCCTGTGGCAGTGAATTCCATACGTTAATCACTCTTTGGGTGAAGAAGGACTTCCTTTTATCCGTTCTGACCTGACTGCTCAGCAATTTCATGGAGTGTCCACGAGTTCTTGTATTGTGACGAAGGGGGAAAGGTACTTCTTTCTCAACCTGCTCTATCCCACACATAATCTTATAAACCTCAATCATGTCACCCCTCAGCCATCATTTCTCTAAGCTAAAGAGCCCCAAGCGTTTTAACCTTTCTTCATAGGGAAGGTGTTCCAACCCTTTTATCATTCTAGTTGCCCTTCTCTGCACTTTTTCCAATGCTATAATATCCTTTTTGAGGTGTGGCAACCAGAACTGTACACAGTATTCCAAATGAGGTCGCACCAATGATTTATACAGGGGCATGATGATACTGGCTGATTTGTTTTCAATTCCCTTCCTAATAATCCCCAGCATAGCGTTGGCCTTCTTTATTGCAGTCACACACTGTCTAGAAGAAGAGATTGGATTTATACTCCGCCCTTCACAACCCAAAGGAGTCTCAGAGCGGCTTACAAACTCCTTTCCCTTCCCCTCCCCACAACAGACACCCTGTGAGGTAGGCGGGGCTGAGAGAACTCTGACAGAAAGTCCTCTTTTTCAAGGACAGCTCTTGTCAGAACTATGGCTTTCCCAAGGTCATCCAGCTGGTGCAAGTGGAGGAGTGGGGAATCAAACCTGGTTCTCCCAGATTAGAGTCCGCGCACTTAACCACTACACCAAACTGGCTCTCTCATTCTAGTTGCCCTTTTCTGCACTTTTTCCAACGCTATAATATCCTTTTTGAGATGTGGTGACCAGAAATGTACACAGTACTCCAAATGAGGTCGCACCAATGATTTATACAGGGGCATGATGATACTGGCTGATTTGTTTTCAATTCCCTTCCTAATAAACCCCAGCATAGTGTTGGCCTTCTTTATTGCAGCTACACTCTGTCTAGACATTTTCATTGAGTTATCCACTATGACTCCAAGCTCTCTCTCTTGGTCCGTCTCTGCCAGTTCAGACCCCATCAACGTGTATTAATAGTTAGGATTTTTGGCTCCAGTGTGCATCACTTTGCACTTGGCCACTCTGAACCCCATTTGCCATGTTGATGCCCAACAATGAAAAGGCAAGAAATGCCACAATCAAGGGTTTAACTAAAAGAAATGTGTTAAGAGTAATTCAGATGCCAAGAGCCAAAGCTGTGTGGTGTGAGCTGGAGAGGCTGCATGTAAATTCCTCGTTAAAGAGACAGCTTTATCTACAAAAGAAATGTGGGGAAATGACTTGAGGGGAAGCTTGCTGATTTCAGCTCTCCTTTTTTTCAAGTGGGGGAGGAAAACTTTCCCCCCTTTTCTTGCCAGTCTGAGCCTCCAGTGTGAGAGAGCCGGCAAGTTTGAAACCTTCAACCAAACACAGTTTTCAGCATATTTTTAAAAAATAAATAAACTGCACATATGCTTCCCTTGGACAGTCTCTCTGCTTAACTGTCCCCACTGTTTGAAGTTTGCACCAAGCACAATCATTCTCTCTTTTTTAGCCTTCCCCACCCTGTGGTACACACACACACAAATGGCTGCCATTGTACCAGTCTCCTTCTCCCCAATAAACCACTTGCTAACAGCCCTTAGCACAGTCTCCCTCGTTGCCACTGGCTGACAATGGCAGCCATCTTGCCCACCACCTTGAAGCATGGCCCATTAGGGAGGCGGGACTTCCACTACGTGTGGGGGGACAGCTGTCACATCTTGACTAAATGAAGTGTATACCCCATTACTACTCACAGTGTCCAAAGCCTCAGCCAGATTTCCAGGAACAGATGATAGATGACCGTCCATTAACATATAGAGCCAGGTGTCATCAGCATACTGGGCAAGAGGGCACATATAGATGTTAAATAACATTGGCGAGAGGATCACCCCCTGTGGCACTCCACATTCTAGCGGGTACCATGGGAAGACCCTCTTGCCAAGGTACACCCTCTGTCCCCAACCATGGAGAAAGGAGGAAAACCATTTCAAGGCAGTCCCCTGAACTCCTACATCGGTGAGGTGGTGGGTCAAGAGATCATAGATGACCGTGTCAAATGCTGCCGTTAAGTCTAATAACAACAGCAGTGCTGACCTGCCTTGGTCCAGATGCCTATGGAGGTCATCTGTAAGGGTGTCCAGCAGTGTTCCCTCTATGCTGAGTTAGTGTGAGCTAGCTCAGTTTTTCAGCCCCCGGCTCATACGTTTTTGTCTTAGCTCAGGAAGGAGGGCTCCAGAGCAAAATAATTTATGTAGTAGCCAAATTGCTTATTCACAACTTTAATGCCAGGAGCTCACAAAGTAGAATTTTTGCTCACAAGACTCCATGACTTAGGGGGAGCATTGGTGACCAGAGCTGTCCCCATCCCATTTGTGGTATGGGCACAAATCCAGTCTGAATCATCTAAAAGTGTTTGGATCAAAAGCCTACAGTTACATTCCTAAAGAAAAACAGACTAAAATGGATTGTAGAGCAGCAGAAGGCATTTTTGTAGGCCACAGAAAAGATACAGAATTCTCAATCCAGGAACAGAAACAGTTCAGATCTGCAATGTGGTCTACATTGTGATCTGGACACAAGGCTTCTGTTAATGCATCCTAAGATTGCATTCGCTTTCTTCACAGTCACATGGCACTGCTGGCTCATGTTTAGCTTGTGATCAACCTCATACTGCCAGCGGGGGGCCCTCATGAATGCATCCACACCTCGGAGCTCTGGGCCTCCTCCATTGTAAAGGCCCACAACAAACCAGGTAGTCTAGGCGGTGTTCATTAGAGGCGAAGGTGTGGCCCCATTCCCTCAGGAACTTGCACACCTGCAACACAAAAAAGGCCCGCTTGCCCAGAGTCCCATCAAAAGTAGTTTCCAATACATCCCTGGGGGGTGCAGGAACAGGGTGTGGAGGAGGGGGGCGCCAGCGGAGCACCCTCATCCCGTTGAATTGGGGCCACTCCTGCCCCCCCCCTTGCAGTCCCAAGCCGCAGAGCTCCTGTTGCAGGATGGCATCTGGGAGGTCCTCCAGAGTGGCCTGGGTGTCTCTGCACAACTCTGCCATTTCGGTCCTCAGATCCCATCGGACCTGTTCGATGCCTGCGTCCTCCAGGCGATGGGATAGTGCCCACCACAAGTGTTCAGGATCTTCATGGAATGCTCCTGAGACCCGGCGCCAATCCACCTCCACTTGCCGCAGTCGGGTTCCTGCAGCCCTCAGGGAGGGGGTAGCCCAGTCTCGGGCCTCCCACCTTCCCCACTCGGTCCACTGGCCTTTTGGTTTCATGTCCGGACCCCACGGTTCCCCTGCAGGTGGCACGGCGTCCTTCTCACTGGAGGGCCTCAGGAGGGTCTCCGTGTTTGGCTCCTCTGGGATGGTTGCTGCGTCTCATCATGTCAGTGGTGCACGGGGACAAGGGAAGAAAGAAGTTCTGGCACCATGCCAGGTCTCGGACACAGTCACTCTCACCACACTCTTGTTTCAGAAAGATTTGTTTATCGAGAACTGGAAAGCTTTCAAGCATGGACAGGTTCTGCGTCAGAACTGGCACCCAGGTGCCAGAACTGCACCTATACTACATGCAAGACCTACCCCCTAAGACACATTACCCAAGCAGTATTCTCACCCAGCCCACCAAAGATCCAAACTTGCCCAAAAGACCGCCCCCTGCACCTGCCACTAACCGCCACATTATCTAGAGATTCCCTGCACCCAAAGTCAGAGAGGGCGCTGAGATCATACATTCCCCAGCGCCTCGTAGATGACTCCCACACACTCACAGAGCCCCTTTCTAGCCCAAAAGATAAACAACATGTAGATGGAAACAGAGGACTGAGTCCTTCTGAGAAAGCAATTAACCCCTGAGGCCACAGCGTCAAATGATAAGTGAGGCTCCAGCTTGACAGCTCTTCCTCTGGCCGAATGAGGCCAGCTTCCAAGTTTGCTCACTGGGAGGGGGCAGGACCTACTCTGACTGCTCCAGGCAGGGGGCTGTCTTTGTCTGCAGCAGTGAAAGAAAGCAGGAGTCCCGTGGGACCCTACAGGCTGGGGTGGGGGGGACTGCCTTCAGATCACAGCCAACTTTTGGCAACCCCATAGCTTTTCAAAGGCAAGGGACAAGCAGAGGCGGTTTGCAGCAACCTCCCATCCAAGGACTAACAAACAGGGCCGACCCTGCTTCGTTTCCAAGATCTAATGAGAAGGGGCGAGACTGGGCCACCCAGATCAAGACATAGAGACTATAACTCAGCTTATTCTAGGCCACCCCAGGGCTTCATGCCTTGAGAGCAGAGCTCTGATAATGCAGCCACCAGCCTCTTTCTCAGACACCCTACCTTGCCCCTGGGTCTCGAGCTCAGCGGTGACAGTCGGTGGAGGACAGTTCTGCCCGCCGTTTGGACGGAGCCACACTGAGAACATGCAGGCGTGGGCTTCCAGGGCTCATGCCCAGACCAGACAAAAGGGGCACTGGTAGCGAACACAGATGAAGGCACTTTCCAAACACCTCCTTTGCCCCTCCAATGCTACTTTGGGCTTGGGCCAAGAGACCCCCCCAAGTCCATTAATTTTTTCTGACTTTGAATCATATAGAAGAGAATGTCTTCTCCTCCGTACAGAGAAGTTCCTTCCCAATTTGCATGCTCTAAATGTATTTACAAGCCCTCCGATGTGGGCTTGCTTGTGCAGAGAAGCCAGAAGCTGGGAAACCCCAGAAGATTTGCATGGCTGATGAGGTGCAAGAGGAAATGGCAGAAACATGTGACACTGCGGAAGTGGGGGGGTGACTAGTGTCCCAGGGCCAGAACACTGATCTGGAAGGGGGCCTTGGCAGAGAGGAACTGACAGAAAGGGCCCTTGGGACAGAGGGTGCATACAAAGGCAGTGACTGTGTGCCCCCATCAAGCCGAATCCCCTAGAAGGCAGGCCTGTCTCCCTATGAGTGAGGCAGACTGCAGCAGGGAGGGGCCACGGCTCAGCAGGAGAGCATCTGCCAGGCAGAAAGGAAATCCCGGGTTCAATCTCTGGCAAGTTTCCTTAGCAGAAACATAAGAACATCAGAAGAGCCCTGCTGGATCAGACAAGTGAAGGTCCACCTAGTCTAGCATCTTGTCTCACCCAGTGCCCAATCCATTCCTCTGGATGGCCAACAACAGGGCAGAGAGGCCGAGGCCTTCATAAGAACATCAGAAGAGCCCTGCTGGATCAGACCAGGAGTCCCTCTAGTCCAGCATCCCGTCTCACCCAGTGGCCAACCAGTTCCTCTGGAGGGCCAACAACAGGGCAGACAGGCTGAAGCCTTCCCCTGATGTTGCCTCCCGGCTCTGGGATTCAGAGGTTTAGTGCCTCTGAACGTGGAGGAACCCCTCAGCCACCACGTCTGGTAGCCACTGATAGACTTCTCCTCCATGAATCTATCAAATCCCTTTTTTAAGCTGTTTAGTCCTGTGGCCATCACTACATCCTCTGGCAGCAAATTTCACATTTCAATCAGTCTCTGTGTGAAGTAGTATTGCCTTCTGTCCTTCCTGAACCTACTGCCCATCAGCTTCATGTGAGGACCTCAAGTTCTTGTATTTCGGGAGAGAAGAAAACATGCTCTTTGTTCACTCTCTCCACCTCGTGCATAATGTTATAAACCTCTATCATGTCCCCCCATTAGTCGTGTCTTTTCTAAACTGAAAAGTCCCAATCCTTGTTGAGATCCGGTGACCACAACAGTGCACAGTGTTCCAAACGAGGCTGCACCACAGATCCATAGAGGGGCATTATTACAATACTGGCTGCTTGATGTTCAGGCTCTCTCCTAATCACCCCCAACACAGAGTTTGCCCTTCCTCTGCTGCAGCACCTTGGGCGGATGCTGTCATTGAGCCGCCCCCCACCGCAACTGCAAGAGCCTTTTCTCCCCTCAGCCAGTTCAGGCCCTGTTAGCCGATACCTGAAGCTGGGATTTCATGTCCCAGTCTGCATCACCTGACGCTTACCAAGACTGAACTTCTTTTGCCCCACTGTCGCCCACCCACCCAGTTGGTGGAGGTCTTCCTGGAGCTCTTCACAGTCAGCCTCGGTTTCCACCATCCCGAATAACTGGGTGTCATCTGCAAGCCTGGCCGCTACACTCCTCACCCCCAGTTCTTCCAGATCACTGATGAACAAGTTAAATAGCAGCGGCCCCAACACCCATCCTTGTGGGACCCCTGCTACCTTCCCTCCACCAGGAGGCAGAAGTTGGTTCCCAGGTAGCATTTAGGGGTCCCTTATTTGCAAATCCAAGGACAAATATAGAGGAGAATTTTAAAGTTGTGCACCTGTAAAGTACTGAGTTTCGGGCCTCATGACTCGGACGACGACATAAGAGAAGACGCGTTTATTCGTACTTCACATAAGACAAGAACACACAGCAACGGCCGGAGGCCAACTATATACAGTTAGGGGGACGGCCCTATATTCCTATTGGCGGGTTTGAATCGCCCGCCAATGCTGCCATTGGTTCACTACTGGCGAGCTCAGGAACCTAGTCCCTATTGTTCTCAGAGAGCGAAGCTTGGCTGTATTTCACCTAGCTCTGCCTTCTGATCCCAGGACACAACACCCCTCCCCCCATAGTTCGTCTCCTATCAGGTGACGTAGTCTTTTAAGTATGTTGGTGCCCTCCGTTCTCTTAGCGAACGTCGGGGGGCCGGTACCGGACTGGCGGGGCCCCTATCGGGTGGTCCGCCAGCACAAGGAGCCTGGATCTCTGGTAGTAGTCGAGGCGGTGACGGTGGCGGCTGTAACGGCGGCGGCAGCGGCGGCGGCGGTTCAACTGTCACCGGGGCCCCCTCCGGATTCCGTGGACTTTCCGGCGCTGGCTCCGCTGTCGGTGCTTGTGGTCGATCGGGTGCTGGGGCGGCCGCGGCATTTCCTGGTAACTGGATCTCTGTGTCGGGGTCTTGCCGCTTCCGGAGCTGGTCGACGTGTTTTCGGAGGACCCGGTCCCCATCTGTTAGGACTTCGTATGACACTGGCCCTGTGGGTTTTAGGACGCGCCCGGCCACCCACTGAGGCCCCGCCCCGTAGTTCCGGAAGTAGACAGGTTCCCCCGGGAGGAAGCTTCGGGGCGCCTCCCGGGTCTCGACCAGCTTTCTCTCTGGGGCACGGTCCGGGTGGAGTCTGTCTAATAATGTGGTAGGGCGGCGACCCATTAATAGTTCTGCGGGGCAATGCCCGGAGATGGGGTTTGGGGTGGTACGGTATGTAAGAAGAAAGCGGGCCAGCCGGAACTCCCAGTCCCCCTCCGTTATGCGGCTCAGGGCTTCTTTAGCGGTGCGTACCGTTCTCTCCGCCTGTCCATTGGTTGCCGGGTGGAAGGGCGCTGATCGGATGTGCCGGATTAGGTTCTTTTCGAGGAACGCTTGGAACTCCGCAGATGTGAATGCTGCCCCGTTGTCCGACACGATGGTGTCTGGCAGCCCGTGCGTCGCAAATATTTTCCGCAGGGCCCTTATTGCCGCTTTGGCAGAGGTGGTAGACACTGGGCTTATTTCCACCCATTTCGAGTAAGAGTCTACCGTTACCATGAACTGGAGCCCCTGGAATGGCCCAGCAAAATCTATGTGCAGGCGTGACCACGGCTTGTGGGTAGACTCCCAGCTTTGGGTTGGCGCTCTCGGTGGATTGGGGTGGACTTCCTGACACCGTGTGCACCCTCGGACCCAGGATTCAATTTCTGCGTCCATCCCGGGCCACCACACGTAGCTCCTTGCCAGAGCTTTCATTCGTACAATGCCAGGGTGAGCCTCGTGCAGCGTTTCTAGCACCCCTTTTCTCATGGGCCCCGGAATGATCACCCTGTCCCCCCATAGTAAACACCCTTTCAATGCGGACAACTCTTCCCGCCGGGCTTTGTATGCTGTGAACTCTGGCCCTGTCTGTTCCGCTGGCCCTCCCCGCAGCTGGCACAGACGGATCGGTTGCCGGAATACTTGGCTGGCTCTCTGTTGGCCTGCTGGAACGGCGCCGGCCGGCGTTGTTGGGGTTTGAGGGCGAAGACCTCGTCCGACTCTTCATTCCCGGGGCTTGGGCTCCTTCCGACCACCTGCGCGGCCGCGACCGGGCGATCCCCTTCTGCGGCCTCGTGGGCAGTGGCGGCGTCGAGGGCCTCATCCAAGGAGAGCTTCCGGTGTCCCACCAACTTGCGCCGCAGCTTGGAGTCCGCCAGGCCCCACACGAACTGTGTCAGCAGGTTGTCCTCCACCTTCGGGAACCCGCAGTCCACGGCGAGCGCCCTTAGCGCGGCCAGGAAGTTGGCGATGGATTCCCCTTGGGCCTGGACTCGCCTCTGGAAATCCATCCTCTTGGCCAGGAAGGTTGGCCGGGGGCTGAAATAAGCGTTGAGGACATCTAGGATCTCCCCAAACGAGCTCTCCAGGGCCGTGCGGGGCACCAAGAGGCTCTTGGCGAGGCGGACGGTTTGGGTGCCGCACGCGTTCAACAGGATCGATCGTTTCTGGTCTGGGTGGCGGATTTCGTTGAGCTCCAGATAGCTGATGAGCTGGTCGACCCATGCGTCCCAGGTTTCTGGCTGCGACGGATCGAAGCGCTCGAGAGTCACATGAGAGGCTGCCATGGTTCTGTCGGGAACGGCGTGTGCCGGGGCGAGCGGTGCGGTGCTGCTCTCGGGGTCAGCGATGCGATGCTCGGCGAGCGGTGCGGTGCTGCTCTCGGGGTCAGCGATGCGTTGCTCGGCGGTGTCCTTTTCGTCGCTCATGGAGTCATAGAAGGCGTTGAAATCCCACCTTTGTCGCCACTGTAAAGTACTGAGTTTCGGGCCTCATGACTCGGACGACGACATAAGAGAAGACGCGTTTATTCGTACTTCACATAAGACAAGAACACACAGCAACGGCCGGAGGCCAACTATATACAGTTAGGGGGACGGCCCTATATTCCTATTGGCGGGTTTGAATCGCCCGCCAATGCTGCCATTGGTTCACTACTGGCGAGCTCAGGAACCTAGTCCCTATTGTTCTCAGAGAGCGAAGCTTGGCTGTATTTCACGTAGCTCTGCCTTCTGATCCCAGGACACAACAGCACCCCCCCAAATTAAGGTTTGGACCACCAGGTGTCTTTTACCACCACATTCTGGGGACTCCGCCCTCCCGGTGGGCCCATGCTGCTTCCGGGTCTGGAGCCCGGGGTCCCCAAGGAGGCCCTGCTGGGAAATGCTAACCAGGAACCGGGACGCCCCTGCAGCGCCTGCCCTTAGCAGCCGGCGGGGATGCCGGCGGGGCCCCGGGGAGAGAGAGCCTGGGCCAGAGGGGCGGAGGGAGGGGCGCAGCGGCAGGCAGCTTCATCAACGGCAACCGTAGCCCCCCCCCCGGGGGGAAGGCTCCGAAGATCTGCGGATGCCCCCCCCTCAAGACCGCCGCTGCCTTCGCTGGAGGGGACGGCGCCAGGGGGGCCGGGGGGGATCTCTCTCTGCCGGGGCCTGGAAGCCCGTCCAGTGAGAAGTTGTCTGCGCGTAAAACTGGGCATGGCCGAGATCCGAGTCGCTCGCGCGGTCCGCGGGACAAGCGGCTGGCCAAGGCTTCCCGGGGCGGCTGCCTGGCTGGCTGGCTGGCTGCGTGCGGGGGGGTGGGGGCTGCCATTCGGGGGCGAATCCTGAGCTGAGCCGGCGATGCCTGCCAGCCTCTGCCCCGTCGAGGTCCCAGCCACCCGCACCCGCCTCTGGGGCCCGAACTCTCTGGGGAGGAAGCCGCGTCGGCGAGGCAGGCCCGGCCCGGAAGGCCCCGCGAGTCTTCCCCGGGGGCGGGCGAGGGGTTGGCTTCGGGGCGCCGACTTCTGCTTTGCGAGTCCAGCCGGAGAAGCGCGGGTCGTAGGAGGGGGCCCCCCGACGGCAGCGGGGCTGGGCTGGGCGCGGGCATGGCCGAGGGGGTGACCTACGCGGACCTGCGCTTCGCCAAGAGCCCCCCGGAGAAGAGCCGGACTCCCGGGGACGCGCCGCCCGAAGGTGGGTAGGCAAGCAAGTAGCCCGACGGCCCGGCCTCGCCCTTCCCCTCGCTCCCCGGCCCTCCCCGCCTGCCCGCCACTGACGGACGGCGCCCTCCCTCTTCTTGCAGAGGCCAGCGACGGCGAGCTCACCTACGAGAACTTCCCCGCCGCTCCCCGGCCCCGCCAGCCTGCTGGCCCCCACCCGCAGCCGCCCGGTGAGTCGGAGGGAGAGACGGGGAGGGAAGGGAGCCCGCGCCCGGCCGTCGAGCCGTCAGCCAAGGTCGAGGCCAGACCGGGCAGGGGAGGGAGCCCTCCGCTCAAGACCCCCGACAACCTCCCCCTTGTGGGCTTCTCTTCCAGGGGCCTTCCGGGGGCGAGTCCGGTCCTTGGTCCCACTGGCCCTGCTGGGCACCTGCCTCTTCCTCCTGGCCACCTGCCTCGGCCTCGGTGTCCGGTGTAAGTAACCCACCCTGCGCCCCCTCACCTCCCCACTCGCCCCGGGGGGGGGGCACGGCAGGGGTAGCCTGAGGGGTGGCAGGAGGGCTTCCTGGGCCTGGGCCTCTGCCACTTCTGTAGCCTGCCCTGTCCCTTTGCCTGGGGGCGGGTGGCATAGAGCCCACCCTCCCCGACCCTCAGAGCAGGAGCCCCCCTGCCTGTCCACAGCCCCCCCAGCTTTTCAAGAGCCCCCTGCCGGCCGTCTTGCCCACCCCCTTCCGCCTTTACTCTGCAGACTGGCAGGTCTCGGTGCAGCTGGAGGGGGCGTCCCAGAGGCACACAGCGGAGAGCAGCACCCTGGCCCAGCAACTGGGCACCCAGGAGGAGAACCTGACCCAGACCCTGCGGCTGCTGTCCCAAGCCCGGGCCGAGCTGAGCGCCACCAGGCTGGCCCTGCGGCAGAGTTGGGAGGCCGGGAACCGCACTCGGCAGCAGCTGGACGGGGAGCGGGAGCAGGTCAAAAGCAACCTGACTCGCCTGCAGGAGGAGAAGGCCCAGGCGGTCCAGGAGCTGGAGGCAGCCAGATCCTGCCAGCAGATGGGTAAGTCCAGTGTCTGTGGGGGTCAGGCGTGGCTGGGCCAGGCCTGTCCAGGGAGGGGATCCGTCTTTGCCCCCCCACCTCCCCACCATCTGGCCTGGGTCCACAGAATGGCCTCCGGGCAACAGGGGCTGTCTTCCCACTCCCCGCTCAGCCGGAGTGTGAGCAAGGGCGGGAAATGTCACCAAGTCTAGCTCTGACACCCCAAGGAAGTCCAGCCCTCAAGCTTGACTCTGGCCAGGCCCATGGCTACAGTGGAGCCTTTGGGGGCCCGCCCCCCAACATACTACCAAGGCCCCCCAACTTCCCACCCAGCCCAGCCCCGGAGCTGTCCTCAGAGGCCGCCCAGCACATGAAGCGCATCTCAGTAGCAGCAGCGCCTCTCAAGCAGGACGCGCCCTGGCCCCCTCGCGTCTCTCCTTCCCCAGGCTGCTGCCCCCCCGGCTGGACCCTCTTCCGGTGGAAGTGCCTGTGGGCGTCCAGTGAGCAGAAGACTTGGGAAGGGAGCAGGCAGGACTGTGAAGGGCAGCGGGCTCAGCTGCTGGTTCTGAAGCCCTGGGACGCTGGCACCATCTCGGACGCCACAGAGATAAAGGTGAGGTGGGAGGGCGTTTCCATTGGCAGAAGGGAGGGGGGCAAGTTTTGCCTTTTCCTCCCCTCCCCCGCAACCCCTCCCCCCACTTCAGCTGGTGTGCTGCTCCTGAGGGCCTCTCGACACCCCCACCCCGCCCGGGAACAGAGGCCTGTGGTCGGAGAGGGAGGCGAGAAAGTCTGTCTCTGCAGAGGGAACTGGTATTTGGCCCCATGCCCACCTCTGCCATGAGGGGCAGGATCACCCCAGGTGTCGCTGCAGGTGGTCTGCTCTGTGCCATGCTCGCCCAGTCCCTCCTTTTCTCTTTGCTCCTAGAGTCTTCTGCAATCAGGTGTGTTCTGGGTTGGACTCGCAAGGAAGTGGGAACGGAATGGGGAATGGCGTTGGGTCGATGGCACACCCTACCCTGGGTAAGCCTAGAAGAGAGGGGGCGTTTTCTCCCTGCCAAAGAGATCTGTTCTGCTGGATGAAGTAGCCCAGTTCCCCCATCCTTCGTGGCCAGAAAGGACTCTACAGCTCTGCCCCACCCCTTGCGATGACCTGATTAAACAGGCGGCCCAGACACAAGACCCCCAAGGAACACGGAAAGGAAGGCAGGGACAGGCAACCCCCGCCTTTCTCAGCCTGCGGAGAGCCATATCAGTTGTAACATTCCCCCATGATGCAGTGGCGCACTGTGAGCACCCCCATAAGTAGCACATGGAGACATTTGTCAGTGAGGGCAGACCAACATGATCACACAGCCCCATGAACACATGGCAGCCGCTGCCCGCACACATACCCGGGAATCCTGCAGGATGGGTGCTCAAGTCAAGTGCTCTTTCCCCCGGGCACCCTCAGGGCAGAGAGCGTGGCCATGTCACTCACCTCGGCCACGGGTCCGTCCCTGTAACTCACTCAGGGGAGGCTGTCCCAAGAGAAGACTCAGGACCTCTCCCGCGCAGGGGTTTGGGTCTCCGGCCCGGGAGGGCTTGTCTTTTGCCAGACAGGGGCCAACTTGATTCTGTGACTCTATGATTCTAGCTGCACCCAGTCTAAAGGCATTTCGGTCAGCAGCCCCCTGACGACAGCTCAGTGCAGACAGACACACCCCCCCGTGGCAAAGGGGAGGCGGGGTGGGAACCTAACTGGGGCACCAGTCAGAGGACGGAGCCGACCCTCTGCCCGGCGGCACCAGCAGAGACCCAGAAGAGGCCAGGCTCCAGGTGGACTGGAATGACCCCTCACCCTCTTAGGGAGGCCAAGTGCCCTGGAGGGCAAGAGGCTTAGTAAGATGTTATTTATTTTTCGACCTGGGGAGTGTGCAGCCCGGAGACCTTTCCCCACCCCCTCCCCTTCAAAGATCACCTCTTCAGCCACCCCCCCTCCCCGTGTGAGCCCCATGGCTGAAGGCAGCTGAAGTTAGCCATGAGTGGAGGGCAGGGGCGGGTGAAGGCTCCCTGGTGCCCTCAGCAGCACTGACCAGTCTTGGTGCCCCCCTCCTTTCCACACGGAGACCCAGGCCATTTTAGTTGGCACTGCACCTCGCCAACAAAAAACAGAAGACAACCCTGGGGGGCGCCCCATGGTCAGTTTGCACTCGTTTTATCATTTATTTATTTTTTGCAAGTCTTCATTTGTGTTTTTTTTTCTTCTTTCCACCCTTTCCCCAACTTTGTGGTGCCCCCTTTGGCCCTGGTGCCCTAAGGCACGTGCTCAGTCTGCTTAATGGTTAGTGTGCCACTGGTGGGGGGGGGCACTGGGTCTGGGCTGCTGAGCCCCCATCAAGGCAGCTGAAGCACCACGCAGAGTCCGTACCACCTGCCAGGGCTGCTGGGTGGGGCCCTGATCCTGCAAGCCCGTGGGCAGGAGAGTTGCAGTCAGCCAGGCAGCTGTGTGTCCTCTTTCCCCCTGCCCTTTCATGAGGTTTCTGTTTTCTTTCCAGCAGTTGGAAACCTGATTATTCTCTGCACAATTGTGCAACACTGAGCCAAGGAACCCTGGCAAAACTGTATTGTTATCAGTCTCGGAGATACATCTGTGAGAAGGTGGCCATGCCTGAAGCTGCCTGGTACTGAATCAGCCCCCCCCCCGATCAATCAAGGTCAGTATCGGTCGGCTACTCAGACTGGCAGCGGCTCTCCCGGGGGTCTCAGGCAGAGAAAAGGTCTTTCCCATCACCACCAACTGGAGATTATGCCAGGGATCGAACCCGGGACCTTCTGCATGCCAAGCAGTACAAATAGCACAGGCCCGCCCTGCTGCGGTTGGGGGGCAACTGAGGCGGCCCTGTGGATGACGCCAAGCAGCAGCAGTTCTCAGAGCCCATGAAGACTTCTCCTGGACCCGGCCGGTGGTCCATCCACTGCAGTGGCCCAGCAGGTGGCCTGGGGGACTGACAAGCAGGTGCCAAGCTTCAGTTTCCGCTTCTCTTCGTTATGCTTCACTGCTTGCCGTTTTGGGGAACGGAATTCCTGAGGGGAGAGCGTGTGTGTGTTTGAGTGCTTTCCTCAAGTTGTGCCCCTAGGCCGGTTCTCATGGGATTTGGCCTTGGAGCCTCTTCTGCCAGGCTAGAGTAGATAAGGCTCTGTGTATCTGTCAGGGTTGCCATAGTAACCTTAGGGGGCTGTACGCTGACGTATGCATGGGCTGTGGGGTGCACTGTGTTTTACTTATATCTTAAGGGTCTCCGCGCACTTTCTTCAGTCCTGACGAGAATCTAGTTCCTGTAGTAAGCATATTTCTAATAAAAGCATCACTGCCAAAAGTGCTGTGGAGAGTGTATTGACTGGGGGGCTGACAGCAGGACGCGGAGGCCGAGACCTTCCCCTGCTATTGGCCTGTAGCACTGGTGGTCCAGGGGTGCTGCCCCTGTAGGTGGAGGGCGCTTCCCACATTTGGTGAGGTTCAGGGGACCCTTGCCGACTTGCTGAAGTGCCGTCATGGGATTTCTCCAGAGTCTCGCGCAGGGCCCCTGCCCCCCGCTGCAGGCCCTGGTGGGTGAGGGGAAGCTCTGAGGCCTGCCTGGCTTGCCGCCCATCCTTGCGCTGGAGATGTTTCTGTCCTGTGGACATCCCTCTTCCCCTCCCCCTGTCCCACCTGCAACAAGCCAGTGAGCGGAGAGAGAGCTGAGTTGGTCCAGAGGGCTGGAGTCGCATTCAGGAATCCCCCAACTCAAAACATCCAAACAGCAATCTGTCTTGCCCCTTCCTGACAGGTGGGCAAACGGTCATCTCCCTCTTATGCCTGCTTCCATAAAGGAAATTCACCTCCTCTCAGCCTGAACTCTGTGGAGTTTATGGCTTTTCCCCCGGGATCAGCCCCCCCCACAGTGTCGATCAAGGTACCCTGCCGCGTTTCTCTTACCATAACAGCTCCCGCTTTGTGGAACGGCCTGCCTGCGGTGGTCAGGAGGGCTCCCCCAGGGCAGTCATTCCACAGAAAGTGCAGAGCAGAAAATGTTCAGGGGGGGGCTTCTTGAAATGGGATGGATCTGTAGTGGGGCGGAATGGTCCAGAAGAGTGCCCTGACACGGGAGTCGGTATTGACTTGCCTTGCATGTTTGTAATCCTGCACTCTGCGTTGCTCGTACTATGCTGGCCTTGTCATTTAATTTTGCATTGGAAATAGCATTCGGGTCTGTATTCTGAGTTCTGTTGCACTGTTCATTTGCATTGTTCACTGTATATCTTACACCACGGGTGTTTACCTTTTTTAGTTTTGGTTGGCGCCCCCCCCCCCCAATAACTCTTACTGGCCCTCCTCCTTGGTGATGGTTATCACGTGTATTTATATGTTTTTATTGAATTATTTTATATATACTGTATTTTAAATGTTGTTTTAATATGGAAGTGGTTTAATGTGGGCCACCTTGGGAACCCTATTTGTGTGGAAAAGGTACAAATGTTTTAAACACAATAAATGAATAAACGAGATGTTGATTCCTACACCCCGAAAGGCCTCACCAGTGACGGGCAGCCAATTGCTATGGTGCCTCAGCCCTGCACCCTCTCTCTAGTTGCTAATATGCCCTCTAAAGTATTTTACTTTCTCCTTTAGAATCTTAATGCCTCTCACAGCACTAAGATCGTGGATCATTTGGGTCTGCTCAGCCTAGAGGAAGTTGGCAAATTGCTCCTAGCTGTGCGCCCCACCATCTGCTCCCTGGATCTGTGCCCTTCGTGGCTGATTAAAGCTGGCCACGTTGGGTTCCAAGGTGCCCTTAGGGAAATAGTCAACAAGTCCCTCTCAGAGGGGCTGTTCCCTGGAGCACTTAAGGAAGCAGTAGTACATCCTCTCCACAAAAAAACATCTTTGGATCCAGCTGAATTGGTGAACTATCGGCCAGTTTCCAACTTGCCCTATTTGGGCAAGTTAATAGAGAGGGCCATGGCGATGCAGCTTCAGAGCTTTTTTGGATGATGCTTCCATTTTAGACCCCTTCCAGTCTGGCTTTTGCCTGGGACATGGGATGGAGACAGGGCTGGTCGCCCTCACAGATGATCTCCAGTTCCTGTAGTGCTGTGCTGTTGTTGTTGGACCTGTCAGCTGTGTTCGACACGGTTGATCATCAGCTACTAGCCCACCGCCTCGCCGATGTTGGAATTCAGGGGCTTGCCTTGCAGTGGCTCGTCTCCTTTCTCCAGGGCCGGGGACAAAGGGTGGCACTGGGGGAACAGCTTTCCCGAAGGCACCCACTTGACTGTGGAGTGCCTCAGGTGTCGAGTGCCCCGCCATGGGTTAATTGGGTGAGGTGTGTGTGTGCAGGAACTTGCTTTGCCTTGCAGCTCTAATGTCTCTGTAGCCTCCCTTATCTTCACCTGGGCTCCCTTATCTCCCCGTAGGCTCAGGGCAACTAACAAGAGGCATATGCCATACAAACAATTAAAACCAAGATAAAATATTCCATCCACATTAAGATATCAGTGCTCGAATTAAATTGTTATTAATACCCAGATGGGGTCCAAAGATTTTCTGGTCTCCACCACCAGCACAGTTCCAGATGTTGTTCCAGCAATGTTCCCTTCATATTGCCGGCTCTTCTGATCTTCTTCTTGCCAGGGCCATCTCACTGCACCACCTGAGTTAACGTCGCAGTGGTGGTGCAGCAGGGAGCAGCGGCTCCTACTCGAAAGTCTGGCGGAAGAGCTTCATCTTACAGGCCCTGCGGAACTGCATAAGGTCCCGCAGGGCCCAGATCTCCCCCGGGAGCTCATTCCACCAGGTAGGAGCTGCCGCAGAAAAGGCCCTGGCCCTGGTCGCAGCCAATTTGATGTCCTTGGGGCCGGGGACAACCAGGAGATGTTGTGCCCCAGACCGTAGTGTTTTGGGGGGAACATATGGGGAAAGGCGGTCCCTTAGGTAAGCTGGACCCTGGCCATATAGGGCTTTATAGGTGAGAACCAGCGCTTTGAAGCAAATCCGGGACGCTATCGGCAGCCAGTGCAGCGCCTTCAGCACAGGTTGGATGTGGGCCCGCCTAGTGAGGCCCATCAACAGCCTGATCGCCGCATTCTGCACTAGCTGCAGCCTCCGGATTTGCGACAAAGGCAGCCCCGTGTAGAGAGCATTGCAGTAGTCTAGCCTCGAGGTGACTGTCACATGGATCACTGTGGCCAGGTCATCACAGTCGAGGAAAGGGACCAACTGCCGCACCAGCCAGAGATGGTAAAAGGCTGACTTGACAGTGGCTGCCACCTGGGCCTCCATTGTTAATGAGGAGTCCAGGAGCACCCCCAAGCTCCTAACCCTCGACGCTGGCACCAACGGCACCCCATCGAAGGTCGGGAGAGGGAGCCCCAACCCCAAACTGACCCAACTCAGGCCCGGGACATCCGTCTTCACCGGGTTTAGGTTCAAGCAGCTCAGTCTGAGCCAACCAGTCACAGCTTGCTATGCCCAATGCAGGTCATTGGGACTAGAGTCCAACTGGCCGCCCAGCATCAGATAGAGCTGGGTGTCATCTGCATATTGGTGACACCCAAGCCCATAACTCCGGGCAATCTGGGCGAGGGGGCGCATATAGATGTTAAATAGCATCGGAGACAGCACTGCCCCTTGCGGAACCCCACACTCAAGGGGGTGTCTCTGGGACCACTGATCCCCGATCGCCACCCTTTGTCCCCGACCTTGGAGAAAAGAGGCAAACCATTGCAAGGCAAGCCCCTGAATCCCCATGTCGGCAAGACGGTGGGCCAGCAGCAGCTGATGGGCGACCATTTCGAACGCGGCCGACAGATCTAGCAACAGCAATGCCGCCACACCGCCTCGATCCAGATGCCTTCGAGATCGTCAGTCAGAGCGACCAATGCCGTCTCAGTCCCATGACCCGGGCGAAAGCCGGACTGGAAGGGATCTAGGATAGAAGCGTCATCCAGAAAGCCCTGTAGGTGTAACGCCACCACCCTCTCTATAAGTTTGCCCAAATAGGGCAAATTGGACACTGTCCAGTAGTTAGCCAATTCGGCCGGATCCAAAGATGGCTTTTTAAAGAGAGGGCGGACCATTGCCTCCTTGAGCGCACCGGGGAACTGTCCCTCAGAGAGGGTCTTGTTGATAATCTCCTGCAGTGCGCTTCGCATCACCTCGTGACTCGCTTTAATGAGCCAGGAGGGGAATGGGTCAAGGTCACATGTGGTTGGGCGTACAGATACGAGCAATCTGTCAACTTCCTCCAGGCTGAGCAGACTAAAACACTCTAAACCCAGTTTCGAAGGCGCGCAAGGGGCCTCAAGTTCACTCACTGTCTCAATTGTAGTGGGGAGGTCGCGGTGGAGCGCCAAGACTTTACCTGTGAAGAAGCTCGCAAAAGCCTCACAGCCAATATCCAATTCCCTATCGTTTCGCCTGCCCTGTGGGAGGTCTGTCAAAGTCTGAATTGTACTAAATAATTGGGCCGGGCGTGAGTTCACAGATGCAATTGTGGCCGTATAGTAGTCTTTCTTAGCAGCCTTGACTGCCATCTCATAGGATCTCATAAACGTCCTATAAGATGCTCTTGATGCTCGTCACGAGCACGACGCCACCGTCTCTCTAGCTGTCTCAGTTCTTGTTTCAGCTGCCGCAACTCCTGGGTGTACCATGGTGCGTGCCTAACGCGAGTGCGGAGAGGATGCCTGGGAGCAATCTCGTCGATGGCTGTGGAGAGCCAGACACGCCAGTCCTCCACCAGCTCATCCAACGAGCCGCCAGGGGCCCCCGGATCCCACAAAGCCATCTGAAACCGCAATGGGTCCATTTGGCTCCGCGGGTGAGCAAAAATCTGCTCACCGCCTACATAGGGTCGGGGTGGAATGTTCAGATGAGCCTTCAAGGACAGATGGTCCAACCATGGCACTGCCTCGGCAGTGATCCGGTCCACCATTACCCCCGCCGCAAAGATCAGATTGAGCATGTGACCAGCCCAATGCGTGGTGGCCGATACAAATTGTGAAAGTCCCAGCACCGCCATGGATGACACCAGGTCCGTAGCCCAGCTGGAGGCCGTGCCCTCGGCATGGACATTGAAATCACCCAAGACAATCAGTCGAGGGTGCTCCAATGCCCAGCCTGATATGGCCCCCAGCAGGGATGGCAGACTATTGGCTGGTGCATTAGGCGGCTGGTACACCAGCCAAATCGCCACACTGTCCTCAGCCTCCAGCATCACGCTGACACATTCTAGGCCCGAGATCTCCACGGCCGGGAGTGCCCTGAAGGAGTAAGCCTCCCGAATGAAAATAGCCACCCCTCCCCCCCCACCCTCTAGTCCATGATTGGTGAAGGAGCAAGTAGCCTGGCGGAGCAAGCTGGGTGAGGGCCACTGTCTCCCCCTCCCTCACCCAGGTCTTGGTCACGCACGCCAGGTCCGCCTGATGTTCAGTCACAAAATCCCGTAGGATTGTTGTTTCGTTGCACAACACCAATGTCGGAGGGGGATATGAAACTCCTATGATTGCAATTACCATTTTGTAGTCTTCGTTCCTGACACTAACGTTATCGATCGCTTCATTTGGTTCTGATCAAAATAAAGCTTTGCCTGTTTAAGGACCTGCTGTTGAACTGAGTTATTGGAGTGCCTGACATCAGGGGGCTGTGTTATCCCCAATGTTATTTAACATCTATATGCGCCCCCTTGCCCAGATTGCATGGAGACATGGGCTGGGGTGTCACCAGTATGCTGATGACACCCAGCTCTGTCCGCTGTTGGGTGGCCTGTCCAATTCCAAACCAGAAGATCTTGACTGGGCGTTACAAGACGTGGCTGGTTGGCTCAGGCTGAGCCAACTGAAATTGAATCCATCAAAGACGGAGGCCCTGTGCCTGAGTCGGTGCAGATCAGGGGTAGGGATCCTCCCGCCCAACCTTTGGTGGGGCACCATTGGTGCCAGCGCTGGAGGTGAGGAGTCTGGGAGTGCTCCTGGATCCCTCCTTAACAATGGAGGCCCAGGTGGCAGCAACTGCTAAGTCATCCTTTTATCATCTTCAGCTGACTAGGCAGCTGGTCCCCTTCCTTGAACGCAACTTGGCAAAATATTAAATATTAATAGAGAAATATTAAATTTGTCAAAGCAAGTAATTATAAGGAAAATGTGCTGAAAATGTCCCATAGGTGGTATATCACGCCAGATAGACTTAATAAAATTAATAAAAAAATATCGAAAACCTGTTGGAAGTGTAAGACTAATATAGGTACTTTTTACCACACTTGGTGGTCATGTAACAAATCAAGAAAATATTGGAAAACTATTCAAGAGATAACTGAAGGAATTTTGGGAATAGAAGTGCAATATAAGCCTGAACTATTTCTGTTAAGTATATTGCCAAACTCCTATAAAAAAACAGAAATGTGCCTAACTATGCATTTATTGATAGTCTTTCTTTCTATGCATTTATTGATAATTAGTCTTACTGCAGCAAGACTACTGTATGCCAAATACTGGAAAGATGAAAATATACCAACAAAAGAGGAATATATAAGGAAAATTCTAGAGGTTGCAGAAATGGAAAAATTGGTATTTGCAACTCAAGATAAAACTGAAAAGGAGTTTGGGAAATATTGGAAAAAATTATATGATTGGTTAGAAAAATTTAAAGGTGGTTGAGTATTTTGGTATATTTTGATGTAGAATTTTTGCTCACAAGGCTGCACAGCTTAGAGGAGCGTTGGTTTCCACCATCCCGAATAATTGGGTGTCATCTGCAAGCCTGGCCGCTACCTTACTCACCCCCAGTTCTTCCAGATCACTGACGAACAAATTAAACAGCACCGGCCCCAATACCGATCCTTGTGGGACCCTGCTGCTACCTTCCCTCCACCAAGAGGCAGAAGTTGGTTCCCAGGTAGCATTTAGGGGTCCCCTGTTTGCAAATCCAAAGACCATATAGAGGACAATTTAAAAGCTCCACACCCCAAAACGAGGTTTGGACTACCAGGTATCCTTTACCTGGTCTCCGCCCTCCCGGTGGGCCTGCGCTGCTTCCCGGTGTGGAGCCCGGATTTCTCATCACCAACGACTAGGTGCTGGTACTGAAAGCTAACCAGCGGCCGGATCCACCATCTGCGCCCTGCCCTTAGCCGCGGGGATGCCGGCGGGGGCCAGGGCGGAGGGCGGCACTCAGCTGCAGGTGGCTTCCTCTACGGCAACCGCACCCCCGCGCCCTTGAGGGGGGGAGCTCCGGAGGTTTGGAGCCGGCCCCCCAAGACTGCCGCTGCCTTCGCGGGAAGGGAGGAGGGGGGGGCTCTCTTTGCCGCGGCCTTGAGGGCCCGCCCGAGGGAGGCAGCGGGGGGGGGGCACACCCACGTCCTCCTGGGGAAGCCCGTCAAGGGAGAGGAAGGTGTCTGCGCACAGGACTGGGCCTGGCCGAGATGCAAGCCGCTCACGCGGGCCAGGCTTCCCCGGGCTGGCTGGCTGGCTGTGGGGGGTCCCCGTGCCCTCCGGGAGGCGAGTCCTGATCTGAGCCCCAGGCTGGAACAGCCACCCTCCCCGGGGGGGACCTGTCCGCCAGTGCCTGCTAGTCCCTGCCCCGTCGAGCTTCCAGCCACCCGCAGCCCGTTGGGCCACCCCGCCTCTGGGGCCGGAACTGTCTGGGGAGGAAGCCGCGTCGGCGAGGCAGGCCCGGCGCGGAACGCCCCCGCGAGTGTCCCTCGAAGGCGGGCCAGGCGGTTGCCTAACGGGGTGCCGACTTCTGCTTTGCGAGTCCAGCCCGGGAAGCGCAAGTCGCCGGAGAAACCCCGACGGCAGCTGGGCTGGGCGCGGCCATGGCCGAGGGGGTGACCTACGCGGACCTGCGCTTCGCCAAGAGCCCCCCGGCGAAGAGCCCGACTCCCGGGGACGCGCCGCCCGAAGGTGGGTGGGCAGGCAGGCAGCCGCAACGGCCCGGCCTCGCCCCTCGCTCCCTCTCCCTGCCCCCGCTGCTGACTGACACGGCGCCCTCCTTCCTCTTGCAGAGGGCAGCGACGGCGAGGGCGAGCTCACCTACGAGAACCTCCCCGCCGCCCCCCGGCCCCGCCAGCCCGCCGGTCCAGACCCCGGCCCCGACCCGCAGCCGCCCGGTGAGTCGGAGGGAGGGAGCCCGCGGCCGGCCGTCGAGGCCGAGCCGGCCTGGGAAGGGAGCCGTCCGCGCGGGATCCCCGACGACCCTCCCACCCGGTGGGCTTCTCTTCCAGGGGCCGTCCGGGGGCGAGTCCGGTCCTTGGTCCCGCTGGCCCTGCTGGGCGCCTGCCTCTTCCTCCTGGCCACCTGCCTCGGCCTCGGCCTTCGGTGTAAGTAGCCCGCCCTGCGCCGCGCCGCGCCCCCTCACCCCACCCATTCGCCCGGGGGGGGGGCGCACAGCAGGGACAGGGCCCCGGGAGCGCCTTCTGGGCCTGGGCTGTCATTTATGTCCCGTTGCCTGCGGGCAGGTGGCATAGATCCCACCCTCCCCGACCCTCAGAGCCGAGCCCCGCTGCCTGTCCACAGCCCCCCCAGCTTCTCAAGGGCCCCCCGCCGGCCCCCCGCCCACCCCCGGCCGCCTTTGTTCCGCAGACTGGCAGGTCTCGGTGCAGCTGGAGGGGGCGTCCCGGAGGCACTCGGCGGAGAGCGGCGCCCTGGCCCAGCGGCTGGGCGGCCAGAAGGAGAACCTGACCCAGACCCTGCGGCTGCTGTCCCAGGCCCGGGCCGAGCTGAGCGCCACCAGGCTGGCCCTGCGGCAGAGTTGGGAGGCCGGGAACCGCACTCGGCGGCAGCTGGAGGGGGAACTGGAGCAGCTCAAAAGCAACCTGACTCGCCTGCAGGAGGAGAAGGCCCAGGCGGACCAGGAGCTGAGGGCGGCCAAAGAGGTTCTGGATCGTGCGGCATCCTGCCAGCCGATGGGTGAGTCCACGCCCCCGCCTAAGCCCCCCCCCACATATGTCAAGAGGGATAATAGCAAATAGGGTTGCCAGCCTCCAGGTGGCGACTGGAGACCTCTATTTCCAGGCAACGGAGATCAGTTCCCCTTTGGAAGGCATCCCGCCCATTGAAGTCCCTCCCCTCCCCTCCCCTCCCCAAACCCCGCCCTCCTCAGGCTCCACCCACAGAATCTCCCGTTATTTCCCAGCTGGAATACCAAAGCCCACCTCCCTGGTCATTCCTACAGGAAGTGCTGCTCCGGGTCACCTCCCTCCCTTCCTCCCTAGCAAGGGTGGCCCGGCCTTTCAGTGAAGGTGGTTTTCCTCTCCTGTGAGGCTAAAGACCACCACAGTCCAGACAGTTAACCAAGACCACCTGTAGTGTGTAACCTGTTTCCCTCCCCTTCTGAGACTTCCTTCCCTTATTTGGAACTTTCCCCAGGTCAGGGGAGCTCTCTCCGCCACACTTCCGGCCAACCAAAATGGATTGCCTCTGAGCCCACCTGGGTTCACAGCTTTCAGGGGAGGGAAGAGTGTCCTCTTGTAACATCACTGTGTAGCTCAGGGGTGTCAAACATAAGGCCTGGGGGCCAGAAGTAGTCCGTCCAGGGCTCTTACCTGGCCCACAAGCAACTGGTAGGTATGGTAGTGTAAGGCACTCCCCCTTTTATGGTATCCCTTGGAGGAAGAAAATAGTCTTTGATTTTATTAAATGCATTTGATTAAATACATTTATTAGGGCTTTTGTGGGTCCCCCAGTAAATCAGTGGCTCCCACTGCTAGGAATCAATCGGCTTTTGTTTGTATTTTGAGTAAAAAAATGATATTGTTAATTGGGTTTGCCTGTGTCCTTTATAAAGTTTATATCTCCACTACCTGGCATTACATTTTATGGCACACATGGCCCAGCCCAACAAGATCCCGTTTATGTCAGATCCGGCCCTCGTAACAAATGAGTTTGACACTCGTGGTGTAGCTATTGAGCTGCGGGGCAGGGAGGGTAGGAACCCCACACCTGGGCAGGGCCGGTTTGCTCACTAGGTGAGCTAGGTGCTCGCCTAGAGCGCCGGCCCTCAGGGGTGCCAAACGGCGCCCCCGAAAAGCCCCACCACCACCCTAACCAGGCGCCTGCCGCCGCTTCTCAAGCCCGGGGGGGGGAACAGGCGGGGCGGCATGGTGGCCAGCGGGGACTTTCCCCGCCGCCCCCGCCGCCCCTCTAAGTGCCTGGCCGGGGAGCTTCTGAAGCTGGGGGGGGAAGAGGCAGGGTGGCATGGCGGCCAGTGGGTACTTTCCCCGCTGCCCCCGCCGCCCCTCTAAGCACCTGGCCGGGGTGCTTCTGAAGCTGGGGGGAAGAGGTGGGGCGGCATGGCGACCAGCGGGGACTCTCCCCGCTGCCGCCGCTGCCCCTCTAAGTGCCTGGCTGGGGCGCTTCTGAAGCTGGGGGGAAGAGGCAGGGCAGCATGGCGACCAGCGGGGACTCTCCCTGCCACCGCCGCCCCTCTTAAGCGCTTGACTGGCGCGCTTCTGAAGCTCGGGGGGAGAGGCGGGGTGGCATGGCGGCCAGTGGGGACTCTCCCCACCGCCGCCGCCGCCGCCCCTCTAAGTACCCAGCCGGGGCGCTTCTGAAGCTCGGGGGGGGAAGAGGCAGGGCGGCATGGCAGCCAGCGGGGACTTTCCCCGTCGCCACCGTCGTCCGTCTAAGCGCCCGGCTGGGGTGCTTCTGAAGCTCGGGGGGGGAGAGGCGGGGCAGAATGTCCCCACCCCCCTTCCGGGAGCAGCCTGGAGGTTGGCAACCATTAATTGGTTGGTGCGGGGGGGGGCGCCAGAATGTACCCTCACCTAGGGTTCAGAAAACCCTTGGGCCGGCCCTGCTCCTGGGATATCCTCCCATCAGCCGGGAGCCAGCTGCCGATCAGCAGTTGCATGATGCAGGCCAAACGCATCCCAGATCAGCTCCCTCTACTTGCCAGCGTCCGGCAAGGGGAGTGTGTCTGCTGAAGGGGTTCCCTCCTAGCCCCAGCGCAGGTTCTTTTCCGAAGTGCCTGGCGGCTGAAGTCTCATCCCTTCTCTCCTCACCTGGACTGGGAACAAAAGGGAGGCACGAGAGCAGAGACACACACCCCCTCACAGGGGGACAGCCAGTGTATACCGGCAAGGCGGGATACAAATTGAAAATAAATAAAATAAATAAACAGGAGGAACACCTCTGGAGCAGTATGTGAGAGAGATCTCTCTTTCTCTCCCCTCCACTAGACTGCTGTCCCCTTGGGTGGAAGCCTTTCAGTCAGAAATGCCTCTGGATTTCAAGTGGAGAGAAGACATGGGAAGGGAGCAAGGAAGACTGTGAAAGCAAAGGGGCTCGGCTGCTGATTTTGAAGCCCTGGGGTGCTGGCACCATCTGGGACGCTGCAGTAACAACGGTGAGAGGCCCCTGCTGGGCAGAACAAAGTGGATGGCCTGGGACTGGGGGGTGGGGGCAAGGGGCTCCACGGGCGACGAGCCTTCTTGGCCAGTGAGTGGGGCCTGGGGGCCGCGCTCTCTCCAGTGCAGAAAGAGGGGAAAGGCCTGCCTTTGTGACACCAGGGCTGCTGACAAGTGGTCTCCCAGCTGGAAAGGATCCAGCTGATCACTCTTGTTCCATATTTGCCTCAAGGCGGGCCTCTCTACACTGAGCTCTAGAGCTGGAATCAGGGCTGCCGAGAGCCCCCGTGGGGCCCCCAGGAGAAAGATTACATCTGGATTCCCCCCCCTTATGACCCTGATCCAAACCAAATATCACATTAAAAGACAACCCTTGGCTGGCTGTTACCGTGCCTCTATAATAATAATAATGATACTAAGAGGACCACAATGTCCACCAATGCTCCCTCTAAGCTGTGGAGTTGTGAGCAAAAATCCTACTTTGTGAGAGCTGCACGCATTAAAGTTGTGAGTGAGCCATTCAACTACTGCATACATTATTTTGCTCTGGAGCCATCCTTCCCGGAGCTAAGACAAAAATGTGTGAACCAGAGGCTGAAAAACTGAGCTAGCTCACACTCACTCAGCTTAAAGGGAACACTGATGTCCATCTGTCCACCCATTTATGGCAGGCCTAACTCATCACAGAATAAAACTAGGAATCTCAAAACTGGGCACCAGCTGCAGGATGATCGTGGGAGTTCCGGGGCCAAAAATTGAAAGGCATTGGACTGTCTTGGCCCAGGTTACCTCTAGGCTCCACCATGCCATTTCCAGTGGAAGCTAAATTTGGGTAATGGTTAGAGTATCATCCTAGGATCTGGGAGACCCAGGTTCGAATCCCCACTCTGCCGTGGAAGCTGGCTGGATGACCTTGGGCCAGTCACGCTCTCTCAGCCTAGCCTACCTCACTGGGTTGTTGTGAGGATAAAATGGAGGAGAGCAGAAAAATAGAAGCTGGTTTGGGGCAGGGGGGGAGAAATTAGAAGTGGTGATGGACAAATAGCAGATCATGAAAGAAAGAGAGCAAAACAAAGGAGGAGAAAAGTGGGAAAGATATCAATAAATGCAGGGAAAATAATGAAAGGCTCTTTTAAAAAATTGCTTCCACACACTAACAAAGCGGTCCCATTGCAAGAGCTGGCTTTGGAGGAGCTAGGTGGAACTAAAGGAAAAAGGAAACTATAGACTGATAGAGATAGTGACCTTGTTAGGAGGCTGTTGATGGGTTTCATAGGATCTGCTCAGCAACTGGTTTCCCTCAGCCTCCCAGTAAACTTTGCTAAAAGGCCCAGCCAGCATGAGGGTTTTTTCCATGCTCTGCCTCCCCTGCGCCCCTAGTGGCTGCAGTCAAGCAGAACCCCTTCATTTCAGTGGCAGCCTCACTGGTAATTTGGGAGCCATCACAGTAGCACTGAGAGACCCAGTTTGGCGCAGTGGTTAAGAGCAGCGGACTCTAATCTGGAGCAGTGTTCCCTCTAAGCTGAGTTAGTGTGAGCTAGCTCACAGTGTCTTAGCCTCCGGCTCACACGTTCCTGTCCTAGCTCAGGAAGGATGGCTTCAGAGCAAACTAATTTATACTGTAGCCAAATCGCTCACTCACAACTTTAATACCAGTAGCTCACAAAGTAGAATTTTTGCTCACAGGACACCACAGATTAGAACGAGCATTGATCTGGAGAACTGGGTTCTCCTCCTCCACATGCAGCCAGCTGGGTGACCTTGCATCAGTTACAAGTTATTTCAGAGCTGTTCTCTCACCAGCAGTTCTCTAGAGAGCTCTCTCAGTCCCACCTACCTCACAGGGTGTCTGTTGTGGGGAGGGGAGGGGAGGGGAAAGGAGTTTCTAAGCCACTCTGAGACTCTGAGTGAAGGGCGTGGTATAAATCCAATCTCCTCCTCCTCCTCCTCTTCTTCTTCATGCCAGCACAGGGTTCCAAGGTGAGGTTGCATGTCTCTCTGCTTGGCCTGCAGCTCTGGGGATTCTGCCCTGGACAGCTGCGGAGATTGGCATTTGCATGTTGGGTGTGTGTATGCAAACAGTCCTCTGTTGAGGCCTTTTGGCAGCCAGTGCTCCTGCCATATTCACATACCCATGCAGCAGCTGTGCTTTGGCCCATGGTGGAGGCATTCTTTGGTGGTTTCTTCCACACATCGGGGGCCTAGTCCTGCCCCCAAGTACGCAACTCACTTGCTGGACCTACCTCCCCCATGGGACACCCAGTGGCCTTCAGCCATAGGTGGCTGCCACCTCGTGGTGGGGGTGTTGCTGGTGATCTCCAGCTATACTGGTCACTGGGTGGTCTGAGGCCTCTGTCACATGTGCAGCCTTGTGCGCGGTGCCCACTCCCCCATCGGACAATCTGGTGGCCTTCAGCCTGGGGGTGAGGAGTGTCCAGGCAAAGCTTCAATGACTGCATAATTCCCAGGCCCCCAAGGAATCAGTTTCAGCATCAAACCACTCTGACCCTTAGGAATTTTCTCCTGCTGTTCATCTGAAATCCACTCCCCTTTCCCTTGAGCTCCTTAGAACAAGGTTTTGCCCTCTTTTGTGGGACAGCCCTTTAGGAAACAGAACAGCGCCATCTTCTCTGTCCTTCCCCAGGTGAAGCATACCCAGTGCCTTCCGTCTTTCCTCAGGGGACTAGTTTCCTGGATCCCAGCCGTCTTCACTGCCCTCCTCTGAACCTGTTCCAAATCTTCTCTGGTTGAAAGGATATTATAGCATTGGAAAAAGTAGAGAAAAGGGCAACTAGAATGATAAAAGGGTTGGAACACCTTCCCTATGAAGAAAGGTTAAAGCGCTTGGGACTCTTTAGCTTGCAGAAATGACGGCTGAGGAGTGACATAATCGAGGTTCATAAGATTATGCATGGGACAGAGCAGGTTGAGAAAGAAGTACTTTTCTCCCTTTCTCACAATATAAGAACTCATGGGCACTCCATGAAATTGCTGAGCAGTCGGGTTAGAACAGATAAAAGGAAACACTTCTTCACCCAAAGAGTGATTAACACATGGAATTCACTGCCACAGGAGGTGGTGGCAGCTACAAGCATGGACAGCTTCAAGAGGGGATTGGATAAACATCTGGAGCAGAGGTCCATCAGTAGCTCTTAGCCACGAGGGATAGATATGAACTCTCGGGCTGGGGCAAGGGATGTTCTGTATTGTTGGTGCTTAGGGGGGGTCAACAGTGGGAGGGCTTCTGGAGTCCTGGCCCCACTGTTGGACTTCCTGATGGCCCCTGGTCTTTTTGGCCACTATGTGATGGAGTGTTTGACAGGATGGGCCATTGGCCTGATCCAGCATTGGTTTCCAACCTACAAAGCTTATTTTGTATTTTTGAAAGCCTGGTAGCCATCCCTCGGGGAGCACCCTAACCCACCTGCCTCAGGGAGAGGCCCCAACTGGACCTCCCTGGCCAGGAAAGGAGAGCCCAAGAGAGGCCAGAGGCTCGTCTGCACTGGAGCCCTTCTCCCCAGTGGGCTACCTTTCTAACTGTGGGGAGTTTTCCGGGGGGGGGCAGCACTGCATCGTCCCCCCCACACCATGAAAGTGCTGGGCACTGAGGGCACCTTGGGAGAGGGCTCACGTGTGGAGATTGAGAAGGGTGATTGGCAGTCAGGAAGCGGCTGCTGGAGAGGCAAATCCCCTGTCCAAATCCCAAGGCCTGCCGCCGAGGCAAAGGCTACCTGCGGGCGAGTCCCAGGAGATCCCCGGCAATCTCCTACAACATCTTATCAGAAGCGCTGAAATCAAAGTCACTAGTTAGTGGATCCCCCCCAGGAGGAAGCAATGGCGGTGCCCCCTTGCAAGGGGGAGGAACAGCCCCAGCAGTACCTCAGGTGGTCTGTGCTGAAAACATCCCAGGGCCACGTTCACCCAGTTCCTTTTGTTTTTTGTTTTTCTTTTTGGTCCTAGAGGCATTTTCAGTCAAAGGAATTCTGGATTGGACTCAGTTGGATAAAATCGAATTGGCATTGGGTCGATGGCACACGCTACACAGGGTAAGCCTAGGAGAGGAGGGGTGTTTTGTCTCCACCAATGAGATTTGTTCTGCTGGGATGAAACTGCCGAATTCCTCCGTCCTCAGGGGCCAGAATAGAAACTATAGCTTTGACCCACCCGCTGTAAAGGTGTTATTAAACAGGCAGGCCAAGCACAAGACCCCCAAGGAACACGGAAACCTCTGCCTGCTCCGCAGAAAGGAAACCAGGGACAGAAAACACCCCCCACCTTTGCCAAGATGTGGAGAGCATACTGATTATTCTGGACTCCAAACAGCAGCATCCTCCCATAATGGAATGGTACACTGTCCATGCTGGGGGTGGGAATGAACTGGGAAAATGCACGTCCCTGGTTTGCAAACCGCAAACCGTCACGAGCCTTTAGGCACCTAACAACTAGTTCAGTTCGTGAAGTTCGTGATGTGGTAGAAACCCCCACACACATTTGCTAGAGACCCCAAGCTCACAGGGGATCTCTGGCTGAATCTCCCCTACCTGCCCTCCAAGTTTGGATTGGAATTTACAGGGTCTGAGTTATGGCCCCCCCAGAGAAGGTGCCCCCAGGAAAGGACTTTCTGTGAAATTGGCAGAAATAGCAAGCTCAGGTTCAGGAGTACATAGAACAGACCCTGTGCAAACTGGAGGTATCAAACTTTCAGGAACCCTCCCCCTCGTTCTCCTCTACATGCCCTCCAAGTTATGTGCAGATTGAACATACAGGGTCTGAGCTATCGCCCCCCCAAGGAAGATGTCCCCAAGAAAGTGCTTGTGGGGAAAATGTCAGGTGCAGGTTCCAAATAACCTGGTACACACACAAAACACACAGGGAACCTCACCGTCCACTACACTCTCTCCAAGTTGGGGGCAGATTACATTTCTGCAGTCCCAGTTACAGACTCCCAAAAAGGTCTCTCTCATTTATAGTCTCCCACCCCTCCTGAGTGTGAACACCTCTGTGTACCATGAGGGTGAAAGTGGGTGCTAAAGGTGCTCGTCGTGGGGGGAAGAACATAAGAGAAGCCAACGCTGGATCAGGTCAGTGGCCCCTCCAGTCCAACACTCTGTGTCACACAGTGGCCAGAAATACCAGGGGCCATCAGTGGGGAGCCAGGACACTAGAAGCCCTCCCACTGTTGCCCCCCCCCCAAGCACCAAGAATACGGAGCATCCCTTGCCCCAGACCGAGAGTTTCCATCTATACCTTGTGGCTAATAGCCACTGATGGACCTCGGCTCCAGGTGTTTATCCAGTTCCCTCTTATAAGAACATAAGAGAAGCCAACGTTGGATCAGGCCAGTAGCCATCCAGTCCAACACTCTGTGTCACACAGGGGCCAAAAATACCAGGGGCCATCAGGAGGTCCAGCAGTGGGGCCAGGGCACTAGAAGCCCTCCCACTGTTGACCCCCCTCCCAAGCACCAAGATTACAGAGCATCACTTGCCCCAGACATAAGAACCTAAGAGAAGCCCATGTTGGATCAGGCCAATGGCCCATCCAGTCCAACACTCTGGGTCACACAGTGGCCAAAAAGACCAGGGGCCCTCAGGAGGTCCACCAGTGGGGCCAGGACAGTAGAAGCCCTCCCACTGTTCCCCCCCCCCCAAGCACCAAGAATACGGAGCATCCCTTGCCCCAGAACCGAGAATTCCTACCTAGACCTTGTGGCTAAGAGCCACTGATGGACCTCTGCTCCAGGTGTTTATCCAGTTCTCTCTTGAAGTCATCCATGCTTGTAGCCATCACCACCTTCTGTGGCAGTGAATTCCATGTGTTAATAACACTTCGATTAACACATGTTAGTCCCCCACCTCCTGTGTACCACAGGCCAAGCCCATCCTGCCAGCCCAATGGAGCCTGGCCCTAGCAGGACATTGCTGGGGATCTCAGAGCCTCCTTCCCCTAATCTGTTCCCGGGGCTCTCTCCATAGAGGCAGAAGAGTTGCTAGAACTGCCCAGGGACATCAGCAGTGGCTGCTGACGCTCTTTGGAGAGGAGAACTCCAACAGCAGTGATACAGTGTGTGTGGGGGGGGGACCCACAGTTTGGAAACAGTTCCGCACCCTCCCCTGTGACCCCTGTGGGGCAGAGTGCCAGGTGTGCCACACCCATTTCCAGAGGGGCACACACCACCTACCCTTGTCCTCCTCTGTCCTCCGCAGGCACCTGCCAAGGGTGCACCCCACTGTGTTGCCGCTGGAGGAAAGAGTGGTGGCCGGGGGGAGGAAAGAGAGGCCCCCTCCCCCGCAGCAGGGAGAAGCGGAGGGGGAGCAGGAGGCCCCTCCCAGAAAGGCTCCTCACACTTGGGGTGCCATGGGTGAGACAACCAGGTGGGCCACCTGCCAAGAGGTCTAAGGGCTACATGGAGGGCCCAGGAAGCAGTCACCTGCCTCGTTGGCAATAGGATTGCTGTGGATGGCCAACTTGTCTCCCTTGTGGAGCACGGAGCCTTTCGCTGGCTGCGGTGGCTCAGCTCTCCTGAGCACAAGGCAGAGCCATACACTTCACGGCAGACCTCTGGAGCAGCCAGCAGGACTGTTGGAGCATGGCCCAGACCCCAGGAAGCAACAGTCCTGCCACCAGGCCACAACCAGAATGCGAGAGTTTGAAAGAACTCAAATGTGAACTTGTGGGTCTCTTGACAATAATATGTAATCTTTCTTTAAAATCTGCCTCCATTCCTGAGGACTGGAAGGTAGCTAATGTCACTCCCATCTTTAAAAAGGGCTCCAGGGGAGATCCGGGAAATTACAGGCCAGTCAGTCTGACATCGATACCAGGTAAGTTGGTGGAAAGTGTTATTAAGGAAAGAATTAGTAGGCACATTGATGAACAAAAACTATTGAGGCAGACTCAGCATGGGTTCTGTAAGGGAAGATCTTGTCTCACTAACACATTAGTGTTCTTTGAGGGAGTGAACAAACATGTGGACAAGGGGGACCCAATAGATATTATTTACCTTGACTTCCGGAAAGCTTTTGATACAGTTCCTCATCAAAGGCTCCTAAGTAAGCTCAGAAATCACGGGATAAAAGGACAAGTCCTTTTGTGGATCAAAAACTGGCTAATTAATAGGAAACAGAGAGTGAGTATAAATGGGCAATTTTCTCAGTGGAGGGTGGCAAGCAGTGGGGTACCGCAGGGATCAGTACTCAGTCCGATGCTTTTTAACTTGTTCATTAATGATTTGGAGTTGGGAGTAAGCAGTGAAGTGCTTTGCAGATGACACGAAGATGTTCAGGGTGGTGAAAACCAGGGAGGATTGTGAGGCACTTCAAAGGGATCTGTCGAGGATGGGTGAGTGGGCGTCAACATGGCAAATGGGGTTCAGTGTGGCCAAGTGCAAAGTGATGCACATTGGAGCCAAAAATCCTAACTATAAATACACATTGATGGGGTCTGAATTGGCAGAGACTGACCAAGAGAGAGATCTTGGAATCGTAGTAGATCACTCAATGAAAATGTCTAGACAGTGTGTAACTGCAATCAAGAAGGCCAACGCTATGCTGGGGTTTATTAGGAAGGGAATTGAAAACAAATCAGCCAGTATCATCATGCCCCTGTATAAATCATTGGTGCGACCTCATTTGGAATACTGTGTAGAGTTCTGGTTGCCACACCTCAAAAAGGATATTATAGCATTGGAAAAAGTGCAGAGAAGGGCAACTAGAATGATAAAAGGGTTGGAACACCTTCCCTATGAAGAAAGGTTAAAACACTTGGGGCTCTTTAGCTTGGAGAAATGATGGCTGAGGGGTGACATGATCAAGGTTTATAAGATTATGCATGGGACAGAGCAGGTAGAGAAAGAGGTACTTTTCTCCCTTTCTCACAATACAAGAACTCGTGAAGGAAGTACTACTTCACCCAAAGAGTGTTTAACATATGGAATTCATTGCCATAGGAGGTGGTGGCAGCTACAAGCTTGGATGGCTTCAAGAGCGAATTAGATAAACATATGGAGCAGAGATCCATCAGTGGCTATTAGCCACAAGGTCTAGATAGGGACTCTGGGGCAAGTGATGCTCTGTATTCTCGTGCTTGGGGGGATCAACAGTGTGTGGGGGCTTCTGGTGTCCTGGCCCCATTGCTGGACCTCCTGATTGCACCTGGTATTTTTGGCCACTGTGTGACACAGAGTGTTGGACTAGAGGGGCCATTGGCCTGATCCAACATTGTCTTCTCTTATGTTCTTATATGAACTCTCAGTCTGGGGCAAATAATGCTCTATATTCTTGGTGCTGGGGGGGGGCAACAGTGGGAGGGCTTCTGGTGCCCTGGCCCCACTGCTGGACCTCCTGATGGCCCCTGGTCTTTTTGGCCACTGTTTGACACAGAGTGTTGGACTGGATAAGCCATTGGCCTGATCCAACATTGGCTTCTCTCTTATGTTTTTATGTGGTTCCACGCCATGTTCAGGGGGTGGATGCAGACCACACATCGCAAAACATCACCTCCATGATACAGACTAGTCCAAGGGGCAGTGGTGACATTGCCCATGGCTACATGGTCACGGACACTGGTGCCAACATGCTGGCAGCAGTGAAGATTGTGCACCTCAAGGGCATTGTCTGCCTGGCACATATGCGTCACCTGATGGCAAAGGATGCTCTGGGGCTGGGGAGAACTGTTATGGCCATCTGGGACACTACCATGCTCAAGACCATGTAGACACCTGCCGGTGCCTGGCTGCCCATTTCTCTCGCAGCATCCAGTCTACCCGTCTGCTGTGTCAGAGGGAGGGGGATGGGGATGAGAAACTCCATCCATGCCATGATTGTATGTTTGGTGGAGCAGAAGAGCACAGTACAAGATGTCCTCTCCTCCATGACCATCCTGCACGGGGAAGAGGAGCTCAGCATCAGCTCCAGCGACTGACTGACCCTCTCCCAAATGGTGCGTGTCCTCCAGCCCTTCCTGGACACCACCAACATGCTCTGCGCACAGACAGCCGGCCTGGGACAAGCCATCCCACTGATCTGAGGGCTGGACTGGGTGCTGGCCTCCGCACTGCAGCCAGGCCCCAAGGGGATGCCTGTTTGCCCACGTGGTCAGCTGTCCTGGTCCCCCTTTGGGGAGAAAACGAGGGCATAAAGAAAGGGCTGGCAGCAGCCAAGCAGCTGAGTGCCCCGGGGCCAGCATCACTGGTGTTTGTGTCATAGTCACAGCTGATGGCGGAGGCTGTGGTGGGCCTGGGGCTCTCCCTGACCCCTCCCCTGCTGGGTGGCTGCCAGCAGAGACCCCCAGAGACACAAGGATAGCAGTGCATTGGCACCCGAGGCCTGGCACTCCTTGGGGGCCGGGGGTTCTAGAGGGTAGGCTGCCCTATGGAGCACTCAGCCACGCTGACCCGCCCCTTGCATTGGGATTGAGTCAGCACCATCTGCTGGGGCTGCTGGGCGGGGCCCAGATCCTGCAAACCAATGGGCAGGAGTTGTAGTTGGCCAGGCAGTTGGTCACCCTACACCACAAAGGGCAGAAGGGAGGCAAGGAACCCTGGAAAAAGTACTGTTTTTCATATCTGAGATAAGTTTGTGAGAAGGTGGCCACACCTGGTCAATAGACCGAAATGCCTGAGATACCCATTTAAACTTCTAAAGCTAAAAACAAAAGACCACTTTTGATAAGTCTGTTAATTCTGAAGTCCCCTCAGGGTATGTACTGTGCTCCCAGGCTGTGAACACACACAAAGCCAGCATGGGTTTATGAAGAATAAGTCATGCCAGACCAACCTTATCTCCTTTTTTGACAGAGTTACTCAAATGGTTGACTCTGGCAATGCTGTGGATATAGTGAATCTAGATTTCAGTAAAGCATTTGACAAAGTTTCTCATGATATCCTCGAGAATAAGCTGCTTAAGTGTGGGCTGGATGGTGCAACCATTGGATCCATTCATGGTTGGTTGAAAAATCGTACCCAACGAGTGCTTGTCAATGGCTCTGCCTCTACGTGGAGGGAAGTCTCGAGTGGAGCGCCACAGGGCTCGGTCCTGGGCTCAGCGTTGTTCAATGTTTTTATAAATGACCTGGAGGAAGACATAGAGGGGATGCTTATCAGATTTGCAGATGACATGAAGCTGGGTGGGAATGCTAATTCTGAAGAAGACAGAGTCAGGGTTCAAAATGACCTAGATAGGCTGGAACAGTGGGTTGAGACAAATAAAATGAATGTCAATAGAGATAAGTGCAACGTCCTACACTAACACACAAAAAATCAAAGGCACAGATATAGAATGGGAGGGACTTGGCTTGACAGCAGCACATGTGAAAGGGATCTAGGTGTTCTGGTTGATCACAAGCTCAACATGAGCCTGCAGTGTGATGTAGCTGTGAAGAAAGCTAATGCAATCTTAGGATGCATTAACAGAAGCATTCTGTTCAGATCACGGGAGCTGGTAGTTCCACTCTATTCTGCTATGGTCAGGCCTCACCTGGAGTCCTGTGTCCACTTCTGGGCACCACACTTTAGGAAGGATGTTAACAAGCTCAAGCGTGTCCAGAAGAGGGTGAACAGGATGGTGAGAGGGTTTGAATCCAAGTCTTATGAGGAAAGGCTGAAAGAGTTGGGTATGCTTATCCTGGGAAAGAGAAGGCTTAGAGGGGACATGATTGCAGTCTTCAAGTATTTGAAGGGCTGTCCTGTAAAAGATGGAGCAGATCTATTCTCTCTTGCTCCGGATTGCAAGACTAGATCTAATGGGTGGAAATTACAAGGGAGTCGTTACTGGCTAGATATCAGGAGAAACTTCCTAACTGTTAGAGTGGTTGAGCAGTGGAACAGTCTGCCTCGGGAGGTGGCGGATGCTTCTTCGCTGGACATTTTCAAGCGGAGACTGGACAACCATCTTTCGGGTCTGTTGTAGGTATGTAGGGCTGTCTTTCGGCTGTGCTCCTGCAGAGTGCAGGGGGTTGGACTAGATGACCTGCAAGGTCCCTTCCAACTCTAACATTCTATGATTCTATGAAAGTTTGATACAGTTCCTCATCAAAGGCTCCTAAGTAAGCTCAATAGTCATGGGATAAAAGGACAAGTCCTCTTGTGGATCAAAAACTGGCTTATAAATAGGAAACAGAGAGTGAGTATGAATGGGAAACTTTCCCAGTGGAGGGTGGTAAGCAGTGGGGTACCACAGGGATCAGTACTCGGTCCGATGCTTTTTAACTTGTTTATTAACGATCTGGAATTGGGAGTAAGCAGTGAAGTGACTAAATCTGTCGAGGATGGGTGAGTGGGCGTCAACGTGGCAAATGGGGTTCAGTGTGGCCAAGTGCAAAGTGATGCACACTGGAGCCAAAAATCCTAAATATAAATACACGTTGATGGGGACCAAACTGGCAGAGACTGACCAAGACAGAGATCTTGGAGACGTAGTAGATAACTCAATGAAAATGTCTAGACAGTGTGTAGCTGCAATGAAGATGGCCAACGCTATGCTGGGGATTATTAGGAAGGGAATTGAAAACAAATCAGCCAGTATCGTCATGCCCCTGTATAAATCATTGGTGCGACCTCATTTGGAATACTGTGTACAGTTCTGGTCACCACATCTCAAAAAGGATATTATAGCATTGGAAAAAGTGCAGAGAAGGGCAACTAGAATGATAAAAGGGTTGGAACACCTTCCCTATGAAGAAAGGTTAAAGCACTTGGGGCTCTTTAGCTTGGAGAAATGACGGCTGAGGGGTGACATGATCGAGGTTTATAAGATTATGAATGGGATTGAGCAGGTTGAGAAAGAAGTACTTTTCTCCCTTTCTCACAATACAAGAACTCGTGGGCACTCCATGAAATTGCTGAGCAGTCGGGTTAGAACAGATAAAAGGAAATACTTCTTCACCCAAAGAGTGATTAACATATGGAATTCAGTGCCACAGGAGGTGGTGGCAGCTACAAGCATGGGCAGTTTCAAGAGGGAATTAGATAACCATATGGAGCAGAAGTCCATCCGTGGCTATTAGCCACAGGGTATAGATGGGAACTCTCAGTCTGGGGCAGGTGATGCACTCTATTCTTGGTGCTGGAGGGGGCAGCAGTGGGAGGGCTTCTGGTGCCCTGGCCTCACCGCTGGACCTCCTGATGGCACCTGGTATACCTTGGCCGCTGTGTGACAGAGTGTTGGACTAGATGGGCCATTGGCCTGATTCAACATTGGCTTCTCTTATGTTCTTATGTTCTTAAAGCTGCCTTATATTGAATCACTTCATCAAAGACAGTCTTGTCTACACACGCTGGGGTCTCAGGCAGAGAAAGGTCTTTCCCATCACCTCCTGCCTGGTCCTTTCAACTGGAGATTATGCCAGGGATGGAACCCGGGACCTTCTGCATACAAAGCAGTACAAATAGCACAACCCCTCCCTGGTTGAAGGGCAACTGAGGCAGCCCTTTGGCAGGCACTAAGCAGCAGCAGATGTCATGAAGATTTCTCCTGGACCAGCTAGTGGTCCATCCACTGCAGTGGCCAAGTAGGCAGCCTGCAGGGCCAACAAACAGGACATGGAGGCCATGACCTTCCCCTCCTGTTGCCCCCCAAGACTCGTATTCAAGGTGTACTGCCTCTGTATGTGACGGTTCCCCTTAGGATGAGGTCTTGGAGACTATAGTGCTTCCCACATGTGATGAGGCTGAGTAGGCCATTCCTGACTTAAGTGCTGTCATGGTGTTTCTCCAGGGTCACCTACAATGCCTCTGTCCTCCCACCCATCCACCCCCCACTTTCTTTATGAGGTTTTTATTTTCTTTCTAGCAATGAGAAACCTTCTGGTGGTAGCTTGTCAACCAATTGTGTGAAAATGAGCCGAAGAGCCCTGCAACAAGAGAAGTGTTCTTCAAGTCAGAGATACGTTTGCGAGAAGGCAGCCACGCCCTTTTCCTACTCCATAGACCCAAGTGCATGAAATGCCTGCGTACGTCCTAAAGCTGAAAATAAAAAGATTCTTGTTGAAAGTCCCAATGACTTCTGTGAGCACTGCAGTCCCCTCAGGCTACAAAACTCGGTTCCAGGGTGTGGTTGGAGTCAAGGTACCCTGCTGTGTTTCTCTTATCATAACAGCTCCCGCTCTGTGGAACGGCCTGCCTGAAGTGATCAGGACAGGAGGGCTCCCCCAGGACTCTCATTCCACAGAAAGGGCAGAGCAGAAAATGTTCAAGAGGGAATTCTTGTAATGGAATAGATCCAGAAGAGTGTCATCGTGTGGAAGTGGATATTGCTTTGCCTTGCATGTTTGTGATCCCTCATTCTGCATTGCTTGCACTATGCTGGCCTGGGAAGCTCACGGTTCCCATGGTCATTTAATTTAGCATCCCTAGTCCTCTTACGTGGGAAATGGCATTCTGTTCTGTATTTCGAGTTCGGTTGCATCATTCATTGCATATCTTACACCATGAATGTTTTACTTTTTTGTTTTGTATGGCATCTCCCCCCACCCCCATAACTCTTATTGGCCTTGTTGGTGGTGTCATGGGTGTTTATATGTTTTTATTGAATTGTTTTTTATATATGTTGTCGAAGGCTTTCACAGCCGGAGTTCATTTGTTGATGTAGATTTTCTGGGTTGTGTGGCTGTGGTCTTGGCATTGTAGAACCACGACTATATGGACCCCCTAAAATTCATAAAGACTCAGTCCCACTCTGACCCATCGTGAGCGCCACTGGTTCCCCTACGTATGAATTAGCTAAATCCCTGGTCAATCTTCTACAGGACCACATCAGAAAAACCACAACATACATCAAAGATTCAACACACTTCATCAACAAAATCAGTTCTCTGAAACTCAACCCACAGGACATACTCGTCAGTTTTGATGTGGTATCTCTTTTTACCAAGGTTCCAGTAAAAGACACACTCACGCTTGTTAATCAGATTTTTCCAGATGACATAACAGCCTTATTCCACCATTGTTTGACAACCAGTTACTTCCAATGGGATAACGAATTCTATGAACAGATGGATGGGGTTGCCATGGGAAGCCCTCTCAGCCCAGTTAGAGCAAACTTCTACACGGAACATTTTGAAAAAACAGCTTTAGAATCTGCACCCCACAAACCAACAGTCTGCTTACGGTATGTAGATGATACCTTTATCATTTGGAGCCATGGAGAAGTAGAATTGATGGAGTTTTTAGACCACTTCAACAACATCCACCCTAACATAAGATTCACCATGGAAAAAGAAATCAAGGGTAAACTCCCATTCCTAGATATCATGGTCATCCACAAAGCAAACCTTCAATTAGATCACAAGGTCTACAGAAAACAAAGTCACACATACCATTATTTACACAAAAACTCCAATCACCACTCTCGGCAAAAAAGAGGCATAATAAAAACATTAGTAGACCGTGCAAGACAGATATGTGAACCACACTTTCTCAGTGATGAACTAAATCATCTTAATCACGCACTTCAAGCAAATGGCTACTCTAAGAATGAAATCAGAAGAGCAATTAAACCAAAGGTAAAACAAACAGGAAAAACAGTCTCCCACAGGAAAAGTGTTTTTGCCATATATCAAAGGAATCACGGATCAGATGGGAAAACTTATGAAAAAACACAACCTACAAACAGTATTCAGACCCACCAGAAAAATACAACAGATGCTACAATTGGCAAAAGACAGAAGAGGCCCCTTCACTTCTGCAGGAGTATACCGCATAACATGCAGTTGTGGACAAATTTACATCGGGACCACACAGCGTAGCACTCAGACAAGAATAAAAGAACATGAAAGACACTGCAGACTTGGCCAACCTGAAAAATCAGCAGTGGCTGAACACCCAAACAGGACACAGCATTTTGTTCCAAGACACTGAAAGACTGGACAACACTTCCAATTACCATGTCAGATTACACAGGGAAGCCATTGACATTCATAAACATAAACACAATTTCAACAGGAAAGAAGAGAGTTTAAAAATAAATAGGGCACGGTTTCCTGTCCTGAAAAACACAAAATGCTCTACAGCTGACAACAGCACTACAGATAAGATTAGAGTTTCAACAGCCAATCCACACACAAAAGAATCTCCTCAGGAAACAGGAAACCTCCTCAGGAAACAATCCATAGACAAAAGAACCTCCTCAGGAAAGCTCCTCCATTAGCATGTTTCACAGCCTGGAGAACTCCTACAAGATAATGACTCAGCCCTACCCCACCTTCCTGAGTAGATATAAACTTACCTGCCTGCCATTTTTCTGCTTCTCACCTTGGCACAGAGAGTCCTCCATCTTTCTGTGTTATACCTCTGAGGATGCCAGTCACGGCTACTGGCGAAACGCCAGGTCCTACAATGCCAAGACTAGGGCCACACAGCCCGGAAAATCTACAGCAACTAATGTTTTATATATACTTTATTGTCAATGTTGTTTTGAAACGTTTTAATGTTGGCTGCCTTGGGGAACCTATTTGTACAGAAAAGGTGGCGTACAAAGGTTTTAAACAAAGCAAATGAATAAACAATGCCAGTTCCCACACCCTGAAAAGCTTTGCCAAAGATGGGGAGTGATTACAAAGGTGCCGCAGGGCTACGTCCACTCTGACAAGACTGACAAGAATGCTTGAGGTTCTGAGCCCACCCGGGCCGATAAAAGGGGAGCAACAACCTCTTTCAAGTCCGGTTATTTCCTCAGTGTCCTGTGCAAGGGACACCACGAGCCAGTTCCATTGTCTTCCTTCTGTACTCATAGGAACAGCAGGCTGTTCAACCAGTTCTCTGCATTGTGGCATCCTCCGCCTGCCCTGATCCCAAACCACCTCCAGCAGGAACTCCTATTTAGCCCCAAAGCCATCAGGTACCTCCTCCAAGTCAGCACTAGCATTGCTAACTTCCAAATCCCCCCTGGGTGTCACGCTACCTCTCTTTTAATTTGTGGGGTTAGGTATGATGTGGGTTTACATTTCTTGTTGTTTCTTTCTCTCACTCAAGGTATGTAACGCTGCCACCAGGAATTTAATTCCAGTCTTATTTTAAACAGTGTATGACTCTGGGTTAACAATAAACGAGATAAAACTTTATTTGCACATATTGTCTCTTCAGTGTATGTTAATGCCTTCCAACTGAGTTATCACTCTCAATCACTCCTCTTTCCCAAACTCTTCCTTCACTTCAGAATGTACCTTCTCCAATCTTTATTATGTATTGCTCAGTTAAATCTTTCCCTTTTTAACTCAGGTTTCTGTCAGCTTTTTTCCTCTCACACTCTTCTAATGCTCTGACAATATTAGATTTTGACTCTCTCTAGTCGCTAAAATGCACCCTAAAGTATTTTACTTTCTCCTTTGGAATCTTAATGCCTCTTACAGCAATAATACGGGATTCTAATCAGAAGACTGCTTCTCAGACTCTGCAGACTGACCACAACTGATAGTTAGCTGCTGACTGGACACTCACTGCCTTCTCTCTCTCCACACACGCACCCTTCTTAGCTCCGCCCACACACTCACATCACCAACCAATCATCTCACTCATTCATCTCCCTCTTTTACCCCCTTGTTCTTCAGAAACTTACTAACCAGTTAAAGAAACACACACATTTTAAAAAGTTTTATTAAATTTATTAAGAAAACAAAGAAGTTACAGCTCGTTCAACATACACGTGAAATGCTGATACACATCCTTGAGGAACTGTTAAACACATATGTGTAATGAATAAAAAACATTACAACAAGTTTGTCAAAGAATAAGTGAACAGTTTGTCTTAGATTACTACTGATGGGGGGGTACAAAGATCAAAGCAGGTTGCAAAGTTAGAGAGCATTCTAAAAACACGGATTGGTGTTCAGATATGCCACTGGGGATTCAACTCTAGAGCAGTTTAAAAGAAAAAGAAAGAAGAAAAGGGGAAAGGGAAAGAGTAGAGGAAGAAAGAAGTAGGGAAATAGAAGGGTGAGATTAGAAGTGAAGCAGCTGATAATTTATTTATTAATTTTTATTTATTAATTTCAATGTATATCCTGCCTTGCCTGCACAGGCAAGATTGATTTGGAGGAGCAAGATTTTGAGTAATAACATGGTTGATAAAAGGGAGCTATTTGTGAGTAAAGCTTGTTTTCTTGGGGTAGATATCTGATTGAAGGGGTCGATCAGTAATTTTCTCCATTACCAAATGGTTCCAGATCTTTGAGTACAATTCCATTATTGAGGGTAATGAAGGCAATTTCCAGTGTTTTGCTAGAACTGTTTGTGCCACTGTCAACAGGCTACGGATGAGTTCCCATCTGATCTTTGGAATCGGGATCACCGTCATAATGTAGTAAGGTTGTCTCTGGGGTTAAAGCAATTGAGTATCCAGTAATCTGTGAGATGCATTGAAGGATCCAATGTTTTCAAGCGGAGACTGGACAACCATCTTTCAGGTATGTTGTAGGTATGTAGGTATGTAGGTATGTAGGGCTATCTTTCGGCTATGCTCCTGCAGAGTGCAGGGGGTTGGACTAGATGACTTGCAAGGTCCCTTGTGTAGTCGAGAGAATTTCCACCAGCTCTGAGCAAAAGTTCCAATTTCCCCATACCCTTTCCAACAAAGCGATTAGATGGAGGGGGAGAAGTATGCTGTTTTCTAAGGGGAGATGTACCACCTTGCTGGATGACCTTGGGCAAGCCATAGTTTTGTCAGAGCTATCTGTGAAAAAGAGCAGTTTCTGTCAGAGCTCTCTCAGCCCCACCTACTTCACAGGGTGATTGTTGTGGGGAGGGGAAGGGAAAGGAGTTTGTAAGCTTCTCTGAGACTCCGAGTGAAGGGTGGCGTATAAACCCAATCTCCTCCTCTTCTTCTTCTTGATAGGATCTTATAGGATTGTAAGCGGATGTACACAGAAGATGGAGAGGAAAGTGAGTTGTGCCAGATAGTAGACCACTGTTCTTCTGCAAGATCAGTTTTGCAGTCGTGTGATCAAGCTACTTGTTACAGGACAGGTTTCAAGGAACCAGGTTGGAGTAATATGAGATATATGTTTTTGACGAGACCTTTTGATTCTGTTGAGTCGCAGTTTAAGAGTTCTTCAAAGTTTGTGAGAGGTGAGCTGGATACAGTGGAGAGACACAGTTGGGTGAACATTTGTCTCAGTTGGAGATAAAAGAACCAGGTGATATTATGATTCAGTTTTCTTTCAAGAAGGACTTTCGGTGCAAAGTCATGGTTCGATATGATATCTTTTAAGCAGGTAATGTTGGCAGTTTTCCAAAGAGAGTGATGTGTGGATTGTTTCCAGGAGGAAACCAGGATTGATAATGGAAGGAAGAAAATCTCAAGAACACAGGGACCAGCTGTCACCTGGAGGCATCCCACACTTTAAGGATACTGGCAATTGAGGTATTGTGGTGGAGTAGACCAGAGTGCTTCTTTGATCAAGAGTGGATGAAGAAGTGGGTTGAGAGTCATCATCCAGTTTGTCTGTCTCCCATTTCATAATATTTTGATGACATTGGATTACATTGTGGCTCTGTGGTAAAGGGTTATATCAGGAAAATTCAGACCTCCTTGAATTGTTCTGAGTCATAGCGTTTTGAATCCAGCCCATGGATGTCTGTGTTTCCAAAGAAAGGTGTTGATCACTGATTGCCAGTGACATAGAGTTTTGGCAGGTATCTCAATCAGTATGGACTCGAAAAGAAAAATGAGTTTGGGAAGAACAAAACTTTTGATGAGGTGAAATCTGTCTTGCCAGGAGAACATAATTGTATTCAATTTTTCGAGGTCAGTCTTAATTTCTTTACATTTGCAAAGATGATTTTGTTTCATCAAGTCTGATGTAGAAGATGAGATTAGGATTCCTAGGTATGGCAGTGGTTCGTCTGACCACAGGTACGGGTGACAGGATTTCAAGCAGAGTAGTTTGGTAGAGCTGAGGTTTAGAGGCATAGCAAATGATTTGGACTGATTGATAGTCACCCCTGAGACGGCACTGAAGTTTGATAAGGCGGCCTGTAAATGAGTTAGCAAGCCTTCTGGCTTGGTAATATACAATAGCATGTCATCCGCAAACATGCTTAAATTGTGTTCATGTCATGCCAGCTGAACACCATATATCCTGGGATTATTTCGTATTTCAAAGGCAAGAGGTTCTAGTGCTATCACAAACAGGGTGGGGGATAGAGGACAGCCTTGTCTCGTTCCCCTTTGTAGTTGTTCCATTGTTCCCCCTCAGAGGTTGTTCCATTAACTTGTATTTGAGCAGTGGGTTGAGAGTAAAGGGCTTTTATTAGTCTGAGCAAGGTGTCATCAATATTCATATATTCCAGCAAAGCATATATGAAGTATCTCGGGAAAGAAGTATTGTCTCAGGGTTCTTTTGTGTGGTGGATGAAATGATGCTGAGAGTTTTGAATATGTTATTGGTTAAATCTCTTCCCGGCATGAAGCCCGATTGGTCAGGATGAACATATTCAGTAATAACTCATTAAGTCTTTGAGCTATGATAGAAATAAAAATTTTATAGTCCTGGTTAAGCAAAGATATAAGTCAAAACGAGGCTGATGATATCTGATCTTTGCGTGGTTTAGGAACAAGAGGTTTTTCTGGACTTGAGAGCATTCAAGAGATTACAGTAATTTGCATTCAGCTTGAAGCTTACTATAAATGGTGGAACCTCCTCTCGCTTTTGTGAAGGTCTTCAAGATATTTAATACAATCTATAATTTTGGATTTTGTTTCTTCTTTTTGTTTTTTCAAGTATAATGACATGGAGGTAAGGTGCCCTCTAAGAACCACCTTCATAGTATCCCAGATAGTGGCACAGGAGGTGTCTGCTGTGCAATTGGTTTCAAGATATTGCTAGATAAGGGACCCCACTTCTGCTGAGTGTTGCTCTGAATAAAGAAGGGATTTGTTAAGGGACCAAGTTCTGTGTGAAGTATCACTGGAGCTTCGATGTAGAGAACAGGATACTCATGCATGATTGGAACAGGTGATGTTACCAATATCTGCCTCTGAGATTCTGCTAGTTAATGTTTTGGATGTAAGAATAAAATCAATCCTGGAGTAAATTTCATGTCATAGTGAGACGTACGTAAAGTTATTTTCTGTTGGATGAAATTGCTGCCATATGTCAACTAGGTGGAAGTCTTTCAGTCTAGAGACTAAGCGTGTGTTGCAGGAGATTTGCATCTTTTCCAAAGAGCAGTCCATTACAGGGTTCATAACATGGTTAAACACTTATATGAGCAGTTTGCCTTCTTGGAATGAGCTTAGAGTTGTGAGGTTTTCTTCCATGGAAGCTATTTGATTCTTGTTCAGGGCATATAAGGAGTCCAAGGTGATCATTTGATCATCAGTGCACCCTTTTACAAATATATATCACTCTCTTGGGTCACTTTTTGTGGTCTTATGTTGAAAACAAACTTTTGTGGATAAAAGAATAGCCACGAGCTTTGGAGGATCCATGAGTATGATATTGCTGCTGAATCCAATTAGCTTTTAGTTGGGAAGAGGAGTGAGAATGAAGGTGTGTCTCTTGAAGAGCCAGTTTGGTATAGTGGTTAAGTGTGTGGACTATAATCTGGGAGAACTGGGTTTGATTCCCCACTCCTCCACTTGTACCTGGCTGGATGATCTTGGGCAAGCCATAGTTCTGATAAGAGCTGTTCTTGAAAAAAGAGCAGTTTCTGTCAAGAGCTCTCTCAGCCCCACCTACCTCACAGGGTGTCTGTTGTGGGGAGGGGAAGGGAAAGGAGTTTGCAAGCTGCTCTGAGACACCTTTGGGTAGTGAAGGATGGGGTATAAATCCAATCTCTTCTTCTTCTTCTTCTTGAAGGAACATGATGTCAGAATGCAGTTTGTGCAAGTTTGTGAGGATCTGTTTTCTCTTGATAAGATTGTTTAATCCCCTGACATTAAGTGAGGTGACATTCAATGTGCAAGACATTACAAAGCATGCAGAATGTGAGCTTCAGTCATTGAGGCCGAAAATAGCAGGAGACTGAGATGACTTGATGCAAATGAATATGTGTGTGTGATGTATGTGTTGTGCAGTTGAAATAAGAAATGGTGGAGAGGAAAGTGATAGGTAAACAGTGAGGTAGTGAGGGGTAAGTCAAGAGTAGGAGTTGTCTGGGTAAGAACTAAGAATTGGAAGAAAGGAAGAAGAATATGTGTGATGTAACTTGGATGAGATGAAGAAGGATAGAGTTAAATCCCTGAGGAATAAAGATAAAGGGAGGAAGACACAGCAGAGAACTGTAGTATGAAAATGATTTAAACTGTCAATTAATATAAAATCAGCAGGTATAGTTAAATCAAGAAATAAATACCCCCAACTAATTATTTTCCCCCAGGAATGGGTATAAAGCGTATTGTGAGTTTAAATATGCAATCAACTAGAGACTATAAATGGTTATAATAAAAAAATTAATTAAGTAATCTTTGATGTGTCAATCAAGATTACAGCAGCAGCTCTGGATTAATTAGTATGAGCAGATATTGATTTAATTACAAATAATGCAATGAGTTGAAGTAATTAAATCACAAAAATACAAGATTTGATAAATATTAATAGAAAAGGTTAAAATGATGCAATATAACTTTATATATAAATTATAATTATAATTGTAGCAATTAAATAATATTTGAATGTGCAATTTAATTAAAGTTGGTGTATGGTTAAAGAGATCACTATAGAATGGTATCTATGAAGGTTTGTATAAGAAGCTTGAAGAAAAGTTCAATATAGTAGATATGGGTAGAATCAGATATGCTGTCTCACCTCCAGGAAGTTATTATTTGCAATAGGTGGAGAACAGAGAGCGTTACCAGCTCTGATTGTACGAGAGTGGGTTGTTCTAGAGCAGTATGAGCAGTAGAGGGTTAGTGGACTAACTACCCCAGGGGTTCAGTGGAGTCAATCAGTCACACACTAAGTATACAAAGGGAAATGGTAATCTAACCGTAATAACAACATTGGCACGGAAGGAGCAATTCAGTAAACAATCTCCCCCCCCCCCACCTCTCATTACTGTGATAAACAATTAAGATTAAAGAGCCCGGTTAAACAAGAAACAAATTTTAAAAACAAACAACCTGAAATAAGTATATGCAGCAGGAACTCATTAGTATATTAGGCCACACCCCCATGTTACCTGAAGTGTGGTCATCCAGCCACACCCACCTTTTTCTTCTTATCCTGTTTACCTTGTTTGCTGTCAAAACCCAGGGCTTTTTTTGGAGCAGGAACTCTTTTGCGTGTTAGGCCACACACCCCTCATGTAGCCAATCCTAATGAGTTTCTGCTGTTGGGTGTGGCCTGTTACGCTAATGAGTTCCTGCTGGGCATGGCCTGTGTGTTCCTGCCCAAATACAGCCCTGAGTATATGTATATTAAGTTGATCCTAAAGAGTGGGATCCATCTGCAGATCGGGTTGGTATTTTGCTGTCCTTGAGAGGTGAAGAGGGTGATCGCACTTTCTTTTCTGAGATGTCTTGCCAAGATCAGTAGGCAGAGGAATGTGGAGATCAAGAAGGAGAGAGTGACCTGACTCAATATCTTCAGCCTGGTAGGTTTTGTCCTTGTGTTTAACTTGCAGCTTCGTGAGATCTCTCCATTTAAAAAGTTGACGTGCTTGCCGCAAGGCTTCCATTATGGGCTTAAGTCCCCACCTTTTGTTTAGAATTTCTGGAGGGAGATCAGGGAATACTTGTATGGGGTACCCACCAAAGCTGAGAGATCCCTGAGACCTGGCTGTGTCTAAAATCTTCTTCCTGGAGCGGATATCGGGAATGACTGCCAGAATATCCCGGGGTCCCTTTCTCTTTGGATTCTGAGGGGATCCCAGTCTATAAGCATTGGCAATGAATGAGGCTATGTCTTGTTCTAAGCTGAGTTCATGAGCCAGCCAGCACATTAGAAAGGAAGGTAAGTTTGCATTAATTTTGTCTTTTTCTTCAAAGCCACGGAATTTTATATTAGACTGCCTCACAGAGCATTCCAGGCTAAAGACTCGTGTTTGAAGTGGGCCATTTTTGTGTTGTAAGGAACGGCATGCTTCTTGTAGAGTCATACTGAGATTGAGGGCAGTTTTGGCTTTTTGAGAAGAGGTATGGAGGGAGAGCTTAAGATCGGCTGATTGTTCTGAAATCGGGGTGATTAAGGCAGACGTATTAGCCATTAGCCTCTGTTCCACGTTTTTAAGGAAGCAAGTGAGAGATTCATCTGCAAGCATCAGCATTGGCGGGCTCACCTCAGAGTCCTCAGACGCCATTTTGTTGTCTTCCTCTCTGGCCGAGTGAGTGGCGCTCGACTTAAAATAAAATGCCAAAATTGCCTTGTGTGTCTTAGGAGTTGATGGAATTCTTGGCGGATTGTGTTTGCCCATGATTTTCCAATATAAAGATGTTTGGGACAACAATGTGTGAGGCTCAGGAAGTGGGAGGGGGACCACCTGGGATTACCTCCCCTGGACCCACAATCCTCTCAATAGTAGAGATCCCCAACCACATGGAGAAAATCCAGCCCCCCAGGTGATCTCCGTGGCCCAGGTTCCTCCTGCCCCCCCCAGCCACGCAGAGCAACAACCGTAGAGCTCCTCCTCCCCAGTACCCTGGGGGTGGGCAGGGGTCAGTTGCTGGATGCACATCTGTGTTGTTGTATGACTTTTGGTTCCAATTCCTCTCCAGGCGGGACCTCTCCACGCAATCCACAGATGTGGGGCCCACAGCTGGCCTCCTGACTTGTCCATGGCAGTGGCATGACCAGCAGCAGCACAGCCCCCCTGAAGCCCCAGGCCACGCACGCAGCCCCCCCCCAGTAGTATTTTCTGGCCTCAACTGCCTGCTTTGGGGTGTGTGATGTGTGTCCTCCCCAGCAGGTGACCATGGCTATTCCCGGCTCCCGCACCTGCTCATGCCTTATGCCAGGAATGATCACTGGACCATGCTGCCGACAACCAGCCCCCCCACCAGACCCGCATGATGGTCATTGAGCTGGCATTGGGCCCACTTAAGATGCACATCCATTGGTTCCAGCACATGGGCAGCCACGCAGCCCCAGGGCATCACCAGGATCTCTGCTGTATGTGCTGGGGGAGGGGGCTGGCCTTGGGACATGGGTGATGAGCCCACAGAGCCGGCAAGAGCAGGAAAGACCATCCGGGGCATCGCTGAGCAGGAGCAGAACACTTTTTGGCATCAGGAACAATGACTGGGGGCCCCAGCTGTTGTTCCCCCAATGACTGTCAGCATAATGTATATATGAAGCTGGCAAGATTGTCAGCAGTCAGAATAGATCAGTTCCATCTACTTGACAGATGTAGCTAGTCAGGTGATAAATGTTGCATCAGCCAGGCAGCCTGACTCAGCATATTCTGCTAATTAGGCAAAGTGTCTAGTGATTGGCTGGCACTGTGTATATATGTGTTTAGTGTCCAGTAGCTCTCTCTCTCCCAGAGAGACTGGTTGCAGCGCAGCACTTTGTCCTTCTGTGTAATAAAATTGTAAGTAAGCTCCAGCTCTGTAAATAAATCTGTACATAGCTTTCAGCTCACGGCTCTGCATTCATTCTTTACGGTGGCGCGCACCCGCTACCGACAGGGTTATGGGCCCAGCCTGAGCTGTTAGCGGGCTAGTACAGTAGCAGAGTGAAGCTGAGTGAAGCTGTGGAGAATCAGTTCCTGAAGGAGCAGTGATTTCTCTGGAAGCAGTTTTCAGCACAACGTGGAGCTAGCCAGCATTTCTGCAGAGGACGAGAAACCTCTGTCCAGCTTGGTGAAGGCAGAGGCGTCGGAGGAGGCAGACCAGTCTGTGGAGCAGCTGTTGCCAAGGTCGTTTTGGCGTGGAAGGAGAAGTGAGTACGAGATGGCTCTTTCCTCAACTACACTGTTAGTGGATAAGCTAACAGACTCTAATTATGCTGTGTGGTCTATCCGGCTGAAGCATTTACTTAAAAAGGAGGGTCTGTGGACTTGTGTCAGTTCCCCTCCAGCCGCTCCTGACGAGGACGAAAAGGAGCAAGATGAGCGTGCCTTGGCTCATATCGTGCTGAGCTTATCAGACTCTCAATTACTGCATGTTTCTACTTTAGAAACGGCCAAGCTTGCGTGGGAGGCTTTGGCAAACATTCACGTTCAGAAATCAGCCTCTTCAATTATTGCACTCACCAGGAAGCTCTATCGCACTGTGCTCTGCCAGGGGCAGCGTGTCAGAAGTCATGTTGATGCTTTGACTGAGTGTTTCCAGGCTCTTGCAGCACGAGGTAAAGACTTTTCTGAGCTTGACAGAATATATGTTCTTTTGTCATCTTTGCCTGACAAATACAATGCATTAATCTCATCGTTGGAGAGTTATAAGCCTGAGGAATTAAGATGGGATTCAATCGTGGGTCGCCTGCTTGATGAGGAAGCGCATTGGAATGCAAAACCCAGTTTTGGAGCTGCAGCAGCCTCCTGTTTCCGGTCAGAGGAGTCAGCGTCTGTTGGCAGTGTTTCCAGCTCTGGAATGTGTCCGGGCAAGCCACCTTTTGCAGTTTCCAGGACAAAGCGTTGTTTTAAGTGCGGCTCGGAAAAACACATAGCTCGTTTCTGCCCCAAGCGGGAGCAGTCTTGCCAGAAATCGTCTGTTCAACAGTCTACTGAGCAGCGTACTCCAGCCTCATTTTCAAGTTCTGTCCAGAAGAATCGCCTTACTTTGGTGACAGTTGGGAAGGGGCTAGGCTGTGTAAAATATTTGCTTGATTCAGGAGCTAGTAAAACTGTTGTGAAAGACAGGCATTTGCTGACCAGTGAAACTGCTGCAGAGGTAAGCTCTGTCTGTCTAGCTGATGGCAGAGAAGCCTCTGTAATTTGTAAAGGCAGCGTGTTTATTTCAGAATTGAATTGTGAGATAAAAAACGCACTCTGTGTTCCAAGTTTGGAAAATAATTTACTTAGTATACAATCACTCACTGAGAAAGGGTTCAAGATAATTTTTGAAAATGACGAATGCCTTTTATGTGAGGGTGATGTCATAATGGCTCGGGGCAAGCTGCAAGATGGTGTTTATGTGCTTAGCAGTGAATGTGTGCAGGCACAGTCAGTTATCCAGAATGTTAACCCTCTGCATTCTAACTGTTCTCATCTTTTCCATAGAAGGTTTGCACATACCAGCTTCCATACTTTGGGCAAAACTTTTGATTGTTTGGGCAAAACTGATGTGTCTCACTGTGACAACTTTCTTGATTGTTCTATTTGCAAGCAATCCAAGTCCCAGGCTCACCCGGTTGCCAAGGTGAGCAGTAGAGTCTCTGAGGAGCCTCTTGAGCTTGTTCATGGGGATGTAATTGGTCCACTGCCCCCCACAGTTTCTGGGTGTCGTTTCTGTTTGGTCTTGGTGGACGACCATTCACATTATGGTTGGGTTTTTCCATTAAAGCACAAGTCACAAGTGTGTGCAACAATTAAATACTGGGCTGCTAATGTGGAGAAGCAATTACAATGTCCTCTTCGTGCCTTTCAATCTGACATGGGTGGGGAGTTTCTGAGTGAAAGTCTCCTTCAGTTTTTCCAGTCACATGGGATTGTACATAGGCGGACAAATGTGGCACAGCCCAGAGAGAATGGCATAGCAGAGCGTAGAAATGGTGTGTTGCAGACCATGGTCCATTCAGTACTTACTGATGCCAAGTTACCTTTTTCTTTTTGGGGAGAAGCAATTAAATATTGCCAGTATACTTTAAACCGTCTCTGGACCAAATCCATTGATCAAATCCCCTACACCGTTCTGTTTGGCACAGAGCCCAGCATAGATCATTTAAGAATCTTTGGTGCTAAGGCATGGGTAAATGTTCCTTTAAGCAAGAGGCGAAAGGGACAGAAAAGGGCTCAACTTCTAACTTTTGTTGGGTATCAGAGTGGCATGAAAGCTTACCGGTTTGCCACTAAGGATAATGCTGTGGTTTTCAGTCGCTCAGCAAATTTTTGTGAACATAAAAACTGGGCTGATATTCATGATAATGACTTGCCTTCGCAGGTAATTTTTCCTGTTGCTGGTGCTGAGCAGAGTGCTCAAGGTCGAGCTGAAACTAACTCAAAGAAGCTTTCTCCTACCAGGTCTTTATCTGAAGCTGATAAGGCGGAACAGCAGCCAGAAAGCAGCCAGCAGTCGCAGTTGCGTGTGTCTACCAGGAGCAACAAAGGCGTTCCGCCCCAACGTTATGGAATTAACCATGTTTATATTCCTAACACTGTTGATGATGTTTTTGCTTTGCAAGGGGCCGAGCGGGAAGCGTGGCTTGAAGCCATGAAGGCAGAACATGCCTCTTTGCAGAATTATAAGGTGTGTTCTCCTGCACAGTTGCCAGAGGGCAAGAAAGCTTTGGGCTGTCGCTGGTTATTTAAGGTTAAATCAACCAAGGATGGATCTTTAACTTATAAAGCTAGACTTGTGGCAAAAGGCTACGCCCAGGTTGAAGGTCAAGATTATGATGCTTGTTTCTCTTCTACCGTGAAGATGGAAAGTGTAAAGACAGCATTGGCTCTAGCTTCTAAACTTAATATGAGTGTTACACATTTTGATTTTGACACAGCGTATTTAAATGCTGATCTCAAGGATGAGCTGTACATGCAGCAAATACCAGGGTTTGAATTTGCTGATCCAAACTTAGTTCTGCGTTTACATAAAGGCCTCTATGGTCTCAAACAGAGCGCTTTTCTTTGGCAGGACTGTTTGTACAATGCACTGACGCAGCTAGGATTCAAACAGAGTGTTGCTGATCCTTGCTTGTATAGCATATCTGTAGATGATAAGCTTTGCTTGGTCTTAGTTTTTGTTGATGATCTCCTATTTCTGCATCTTACAAACAAGCAGCTTTCGTGGTTTAAAAGCACTGTGCAACAATTGTTTAAAATAAAAGATTTGGGGTCTGTGAAAAACTATTTGGGCATAACAGTGCAGAGAAATGCTCAAGGGATATTTGAGCTGAGTCAAGCAGACAAAATACAGGCATTGCTAGATAAATTTAAAATGGGTGAATGCAACATTGTTGGAACTCCAATGTCTACTGATTTTTGTAAGCCTGTAAATAGCCCAGAGTTTGCTGACAAACAGTTGTATCAGTCATTGGTGGGATCTTTGTTATATTTGAGTTGCTGTACTCGCCCTGATATATGCACTGCTGTACATTGGCTAACCCAAAAGTCTTCCTCTCCCACAGATCATGACTGGCAAGCTGCTAAGAGAGTTCTACGTTTTCTAAAAGGGTCAATAAATAAAAAACTTGTTCTGGATGTGTCCAGCACTCAGCAGCTGTTTGCATACTGTGATGCCAGTTGGGGGAGAGATCTGATGGCAGATCTACCACAGGGTATGCAATATGTGTATATGGCGCACTGGTATGTTGGAAAACAATCCGCCAAAATCATATTTCAGCCAGCTCTTGTGAGGCGGAATATTCATCGATAAATGAGTGTGTGTTACAGATGGAATGGTTTATGCATTTGTTAAAAAGTTTTGATATAAATTGTCTTTTGCCTGTTAAACTTTTTTGTGACAGCAGTTCAGCTAGGCAACTTGCTACAGGCCAACAGATACGCTTCAGAAGCAAGCATGTGGTTGTGCGTTACCAAAATGTAAGAGATGCTGTTCAGAGAAAATTTGTATCCATTGAACCGTGCACCTCTGAATCAAATGTTGCCGACATCTTTACTAAGAATTTATGTAAAGAAAAATTTGTTTATTTAAGTGGAATGCTTGGTCTGACTGTCTGAAATCTTGAGAGGCGTGTCAGCATAATGTATATATGAAGCTGGCAAGATTGTCAGCAGTCAGAATAGATCAGTTCCATCTACTTGACAGATGTAGCTAGTCAGGTGATAAATGTTGCATCAGCCAGGCAGCCTGACTCAGCATATTCTGCTAATTAGGCAAAGTGTCTAGTGATTGGCTGGCACTGTGTATATATGTGTTTAGTGTCCAGTAGCTCTCTCTCTCCCAGAGAGACTGGTTGCAGCGCAGCACTTTGTCCTTCTGTGTAATAAAATTGTAAGTAAGCTCCAGCTCTGTAAATAAATCTGTACATAGCTTTCAGCTCACGGCTCTGCATTCATTCTTTACGGTGGCGCGCACCCGCTACCGACAATGACGCCATGCCACTCCCAGGGAAACATTCTTGGATGTATGCCCCATTGCACATCACAGGGCGTACTGGTGAGTGCCTGGTCGTGGGTTGCTGCCCTACACACACAGACTGTTGGCCTCTGATTTGGAAGCTGATAATTTGGGGAGCAGCACGTGGTGGGTGTGAGGGGCGAGGGGAGGGTGGGCGAGTGGGCGGGGTCTCCTGGCCTGGGGCTGCTGCATCTTTGCCCTTGCTTATCACTCAGGGGAGCAGTAACCAGCCCCCCTTGGAGGTGCGCCTTCAGCCCTTTGGTGCATATCTGCAGACAGGAGGTAGCTGTTGGAGTTCTGGACAGAAAGATACGTTAGTCAGGCCATAGCAACGTTTGCTGTCTCTCCCTTGGGTGTCAGTTCTGACAGAGTGTCCTCTCTGTACCACTCCCACAATCACGCTGCACTGCATCATGCTTCGAATGTGCACACTGGGGCCTGGGAGGCACAGCCCCGTCCTCTGCCCCCCCGTCTGGGCTCTGGACATCCCAGGTGGGGTTTCTGTGGCACTGGGGGAGCCGTGACGGGCTGCGAGGGGAAGAGTGCAGCCAGCTGCTGGTGGCACAAGATTAGCCACACCACTGTCAGTATCCGGAGCCATGCGGGGAATTGTGGGCGGGCCCAGAGCTGTGGGTGGGATGCTCTGGCTTCCCCACTGCAGAGGCATGTTTGGGCTGTGCTGCACTCTTTGTGGGCATAACTTTGTGACGGTTCTGGATCCCCCTCCAAGGGTCTGCAGCATGGCAGCATCAGTTGCTCCATTGTTGTATGACTGGGTTGCACCAGCAGACTTCAGAGAGATGCCAGTGCAGTGGCTGACCAGCTCCCGGAGTGCCTGTGCCCTACTCCCCCCTCCCCCGCCACCTGGGACAGTGCTGCCGATGGAGTGAGGGGGCATCAGCCGGGCAAACAAAGTCCACTGCAGGCAAGAGCAACAAGGGGGTGCACCTCAGAACAGAACACCCTCCCTTCACACGTATGCGGCTGGGGTCTGAGAACGGGCTGAGGCGGAAAGAGCTCTCGGGACTGGAGGGGGCAGCTTCACACACACACACACACACACCCCATGCGGCAGTGGTGAAAAAGGCAGACTCCATGCAGGGCCATATTTGGAAAGGGAACTGGAAATTAAATGCCGATATTGCAAAGCCCCTGTATAGACTTGTAGTGCGATTTCATTCATAAAACTATGCACCGTTCTGGTTACTGTACCTAAAAAAAGGATATTGCAGAGCTGGTAGAAAGTGCAGAAGAGGGCAACCCAGACCATTTGGGGGCTATGTTGGAAGAGAAGGCCCTGGCGCCGTCTCTTAGCCTCAGACTCCAGGGAGGGGGCCTTACAAGAGAGCCGGTTAGGTAGACAGGCACGCCGCGGGTCCCTTCCTCTTTTACTCTTCTGCCTCCGTCCCTCTGATGTGTCGACTGACAACTCTTAGGGGAACAAATTTAGAGTCCAGTTGGGGCACCTTTAAGACTAACAAAGGTTTATGCAAGGTATGAGCTTTTGTGCCTGCACACGAAAGCTCATACCTTGAATAAACCTTTGTTGGCCTTAAAGGTGCCCCCACGGGACTCTACATTTGTTCTACTGCTTCAGGCCAACACGGCCAGCCAACTGGAACTTTTAGGGAAACTGCCTTCTCTCTCTCTCCCTTCCTTCCGTTCTCTCTCTCCTACCCACAAAGGAGGAGCACGCTGCTCTCCACCTTTGGCACCACAGGTGCAAGGAACCTCTCTCCATCCACACCCATCCTAGGTAGTTAAGAGCAGTTAGATCCTATATCTGTCTCTGATCTTTACTATCTAGAATGTAGTTCAAACATATTCTTATTACTCTGAAACTTACAAGAGGCTCTGTGCAACTTTGCAACTTTGACAGCCCTCACTCAGAACAGAGAAAGCTTCTGCTGTGTTCCCAGCCCTCAGGCACTCTGCAACTTCGAGGCAGATTCCTGGCTCACCATTCCAGAGAATCTAACAGGCTGGAGCGTCTTTCCTATGAGGAAAGCCTGCCATTTCTGGGGCTCTTCATTTTGCAAAACGGGACGACCGAGGAGGGACCTAATCAGAGGTTTATAACAACGTGATGCATGGCGTCTGGTGGGGCCAGTGGATAGGGAGGGCGCTTTGTCTCCCTCTCCTGTAACAGTAAAACTCAGGGCCCCCCAACGGAGTGGATGGGCAGGGCTCATCCCAGACAGCAAAAGGGGGCTTTACAGATAACGCTGATGAGGGCACGTCCAAAAGCACCTCTTCTGTCCCTAAAACGTCACTTTGGGCTTGGGCCCATTAATATTTTCTGACTTTGAATCGCCTGGTCCTGGACAACATCGTGTCCTCTTTGCAAGGAAGTCCCTTCCCAATTTGCATGTGGTAAATGTATTTACAAGCCCTCCAACTTGACCTTGCTGAGAAAGAGAATCCAGGAACCCCCTGAAGATTTGCATGGTTGAAGTGCAAAAGGGGAAGCCGCTTTCGCTTCCGGGCACCACCTTCCGCTTCTGAGTCCAGCTAGAGAAGTGCAGGTCACAGGGGCCCCGACGGCCTGGGTGCAGGCATGGCTGAGGGGGTGACCTATGCAGACCTGCGCTTCGCCAAGAGTCCTCCGGAGAAGAGCCCGACTCCCGGGGAGGCGCTGCACGAAGGTAGGTGGGGAGCCCGGTGGCCTGGCCTTGACCTTCCCCTCATTTCCCTCCCCGCCTGCCTGCTACCGACTAAGCACCCCCCTCTTGCAGAGGCCAGCGACAGCGAGGGCGAGCTCACCTACGAGAACTTCCCCTCCGCTCAGCCCCACCAGCCCATCAGCCTCGGCCCTGACCCACAGCCGCCCGGTGAGTGAATGAGAGAGAGGTGGGGCAGCCCCGTAGCCAGACATGTTGGGTTGGTGGGACATGGGGAAATTTATGGGGCAGCAGGGGGGAGGGGGAGGGGGCAGCCACACACCTTCCCTGAATTCCAAGAGGCAATTTCGCTGCTTGGAGACCAGGTGTAGGCAGCCCTTGCTAAAAAAAACAGCACTTAAGGGGTTCCCTTGAATGCTGTTTTTCTCGCAAGGGCTGCCCATGCCGGATCTCCAAGTGGTGATTTTGTTCAGGGAAGGCGTGTGGCCAACCGGCAGCTGCCCCTCTCCCTCACTCCCTGCAAGATTTAAAGGCCCCCCCCCCCCGATCAGCTTAAATCTTGGAGAAGGGGGGGGACAGCGGCAAGATTTGAAAATCCCTCCTGCTGATCTGGGGGCCATGTGCTCCCGCCAATCGCCTGGAGGGCCCTCTTACTGTCACAGGAGGGGGGGAGCAGCTGTTGTGGGGCATGTCTCGCTACAGGCCTCGGCGGGGGAGAGAGCCCGCCCCCCACTGCTGAGGTCAGGCTGGGCTGGGAAGGGGTGTGGGGGTGGCGGTAGACATCCCCCAAGGACCCCCGACAACCTCCTGGCGGATTTCTCTTCCAGGGGCGGTCTGGGGGCGAATCTGGTCAGCAGTCCCGCTGGCCCTCCTGGGCACCTGCCTCTTCCTCCTGGCCACCTGCCTCGGACTTGGCATCCGGTGTAAGTAGCCCGTGCCCTCTGACCCCAGTCACCCCGGGAGGCCAAGGCGCAGACGGGGCCAAGGGGGGGCGGCCATAATGCCTTCTCAGTCTTGGCCACTGTGACTTCTGCAGCCTGCCCTGTCTTGTTGGCTGGGGGCGGGTGGCGCCCACCCTGCACATTCTGAGGAGCCTAGAGGGTTAGGGGGCTCTGCCTGCAGCCCCCCCCCACTGCCTGCCTGCAGGCCCCCACCTTCTCAAGGGCCCCCTGCCCGCCTTCTTGCCCACGCCCACCTTTGCTCTGCAGACTGGCAGGTTTCACGGCAGCTGGAGGGGGCGTCCCGGAGGCACTCAGCAGAGAGTGTCGCCCTGGCCCAGCAGCTGGGTGGCCAGGAGGAGAACCTGACCCAGACCCTGCGGCTGCTGTCCCGGGCCCGGGCCGAGCTGAGCGCCACCAGGCTGGCCCTGTGGCAGAGTCTGGAGGCCGGCAACGGCACTCAGCAGCAGCTGGATGGGGAGCAGGAGCGGGCCAAGAACTGCCTGACTCGCCTGGAGCAGGAGAAAGACAGAAGGGCCCGGGAGCTGGAGGCGGCCAGATCCTGCCAGCAGATGGGTGAGTCCGATGTTTGTGGGGGTCAGGCGTGGCGGGTCCAGGCCCCCTCTGGGAAGGGATCCATCTTTGCCCCCCCTCATCCCCACCATCTGGAGCATCAGTTCCTAAAATGGACAGTTAGCCTCCTGCCAACAGGGCCATGTTTTCTGACTCCCTGTGCAGCGTGAGTGTTAGTGAGGGTGGCGCGCAGCAGGCTCCCAGAGCTGCCTTCGACTGAATCAGACCCTTGGTCCAGTCAGGACAGCATTGCTGGCTCAGACCGGCAGCAGCTCTCCAGGGTCTCCGGCAGAAAGGGATCTTTCGCGGCGTCACCTCCTCCCTGCTCCCTGTAACTAGAGATGCCGCCGGGGACTGCGCCCGGGACCTTCTGCCTGCCAAGCAGAGGCTCTGCCACTGAGCTAGGGCCTCTCCCCAAGTCTTGCTCCGGCACCCCTGAAGTGTCTGATTAGCCTCCGGCCCTGAAGCCTGACGCCGGCACAGCTGGAACGCTGGGAGTTTCTGAGCTGTCTTCTGAGGCCGCCAACACATGAAGCACCTCTCAGGAGCAGCAGCGCCCCTATCGTGTGTATCCTCCCCCAGGCTGCTGCCCCCCTGGCTGGACCCTCTTCCGGTGGAAGTGCCTGTGGGTGTCAAGTGTGTGGAAGCCTTGGGAAGGGAGCAGACAGGACTGTGAAAGGCAGCGGGCTCAGCTGCTGATTCTGAAGCCCTGGGACGCTGGCACCATCTCGGACGCCACAGCGATAACGGTGAGGTGGGATGGCGCTTCCATTGGCAAAAGGGAGGGGGCAGGTTTTGCCTTTTCCTCCCCTCCCCTCACAACCCCACCCCACTTCTCCCAGTGTGCAGCTCCTGAGGGCCTCCCGACACCCCCCCCCATCCAGGAACAGGTTTCGGTGGGGCTCAGAGGGCTGCGGCTGGAGAGGGAGGCAAGAGAGTCCAACTCTGCAAAGGGAGCTGGTGTTTGGCCCCAAGCCCGCCTCTGGGCGGGCGTGGGGGGAGGCACCACCATCAGGCCTCGTGGGCCAGCAAGCGGCTCTGAAGGGAGTTTGTTCCCCGGTTCTTCTACGGCAGCAGAAGCAGAGCTGGAGGGCACAAAAGGTTGTCTCCATCATCACATCCTGCAGAAAGAAAGGGGCTGTCCTGAGATGACTGTTGAAGGAAGAGGGGGGGGTGTCACAGTTACATCACCACCCTCAGCCACGGAGGCTTCTGGAACCGCACCCCCCACCTCGGCCAGTGCCCCGAGCGGACCTCCCTGGCCAAGGAAGGGGACCCCAGGGAGGCCAGAGGTGGATTTGCACTGGAGCCCTTCTCCCCCAGTGGGCTGCCTTTCTAGAGGTGGGGGTTTCTCCTAGGGTGGGGCAGGAACATCCTGAGTGTTGGGCAGGCAATCCACTCTATGCAGGAACATCCCAGGGCAAGGTTCATGGAATCACAGAGCTGGAAGGGACCTCCAGGGTCATCTAGTCCAACCCCCTGCACAATGCAGGAATTTCACAAATACCTCCCCCCACACACCCTCAATGATCTCCGTTCCATGCCAAAACCGGCCTGGAGACAAACTGCTTCCTGACCCCAAAGTGGCGATCGGCATTTCCCTGGGCGCGTAAGGAAGTGGCCACGAGAACAAAGCCCTGAGGACAACCCTTCCTGCCTTCCCTTCTCGTGATCTGCCCAAGTTCACCCACTCCCTTGTTTTCTGTTTGGTCCTAGAGTCGCCTGAGATCAGATGAGTTCTGGGTTGGACTTCATGGAACATGGACATGGAGACACGGATGGGAATGGAACTGGATGGACGGCTCACCCTACGCAGGGTAGGAGTCCCGCTGCTTTGGCTTCTCAGCTACAGGGTCTGTTCAGCCGGGACCGAGGACGGGCAACATCTCCAGCCTCCCTCCGCTGCAGCCTCTGGCCTCCCCCTTGACCTCTTCCCTGGCGGGCAGTGCTGCTCACACAGAGGGTGCCACCGCCGGGCCATCCAGCGCAGGAGCCTTTTATTTATTTACCTCAGTTATAGCCCACCTTTCTCCTCAATGGGGACCCAAAGCAGCCAATGTCACTCTCTTCTCCATTCTATTGGCACGACAACCCTGTGAGGTAGGCTGAGCTGAGAGTTTGTGACTGGGCCAAGGTCACCCAGCGAGCTTCTGTAGCAGAGGGGGGGATTCGAATCTGATTCTCAGGTCCTCGCCCAACATGCTAACCACTACACCACACTGTCTCGTCTGACTGGCCATGGCTTTCCCTGGCTGCAAGAAGTGGCCCCGCTGCCCGCCTTCTTCAGGGGCCAGCCAGGGATTCAGCCAGGCCACTCCCTGGACTCTACTGCTGACCAGTTGCCGAGACGACAACTTTATACGGCACCCAGCGTTTTAGGGGTCTTGTAGATGACAATGAGCCGGACAGTTCCTCCCCCTCTGCTGAACAACTCAAGGCACAGCTGCACCTGAAGGCCCCCCTTCACCACCGGCCACGTCTCTGCCGCAAGTCACGTCCCGCCCCCCTCTCTGGGCAGCTGCTCAGCAGAGACCCAGGGCCCCGGTCAGCCCGCAGACGGCAGAGCCCCGCTGCCAGCCCCCTGGGTGTTTTGGCTGCCCCATCCACTGTGTGTCCTTAAAGCTGCTGAGCTCTGGGAATGCGGATGCTGAGCGACGACGTGGGAGTGGCCAAGGGGGCCAGCGGAAAGAGGGTCCCTCTCTCTGGGGTGGGATGGGATGGGGCAGGCGCGGCTGGTGGGGCGTTCTTGGCTTCTTGCCCGTTCCTGGAGTTTGTCTCCCTTAATCCTTCCAGGACTGGCACAACTCTTGTGACTTCCGGGTACAAGGAATCTACCGCTTGCGTCACGCTGAAGCAGGGGCAGCTGTCGGGAGGGGCTTGCAGCAGCCCACGCGGGTACCTCTGTGAGAAGGCAGCCAGTCCCGGAGGGCCAGGCAGGACGGCTTGAGCTCTGGAGGACGCCTCTCCAGCCAGGAAGCCACAGGGGTGCCCGCGTAAGTTTGATGCGCCCCCCCACACACACTCACACGCGTGCCAGGCTGCAGCTGCAGGCTCCTTGCCACCATCTCTTCCTGCTTGTTGCACAGAGGCCAACCCCAGTCTCCCCCCCTCCCCGGCACTTCTTTGCCCTACAAACCCGGCCCCATGGAAGGAGGAGCCTGCGTCCCCTGCCTGCACCCTCCCGTTCCCGGTTTGCATGGAATTAGTTTCTCATCCAGCCACTTGAGAGATAAAAGCTACAGCAGGGGCAGAGGAAACCCCCTCAAAGTAGGGTTGCCAGCCTCCAGGTGGGGCCTGCAGATCTCCTGGAATTACAACAGAGATCAGCTTCCCCGTAGGAAACGGCTGCCTTGGAGGGTGGAGCACATTTGGCAGGGGCGCCCCTGCCTCACCCTTTGCACTCCCCACCCATTTCCCTCGACCCCTTGATTCAACTTTCCCCCTCCTTTGACAGCCTTCCTCCCAAACAGCCGGGCCTCAGAGGACTGCCTGGAGAAGGCAACGGTGGGGCGGGGCCACCAGAGGACAGCCAGCGCCACAGATGGGCGTGGCCCCCGGCAGAACGGCCAGGGCCCTGCCCCAAGGAGTCCGGCGTCTGAACGCCAGGGTCGGATTGGTAGCAAGGAGGCCCGCACCGAGCTCCCCAGCACCACGTCAGCATCCGTTCCGGGAAGACGTAGTTAGGCACCTACGGACCAGTGTTCCCTCTAAGCTGGGTTAGTGTGAGCTAGCCCACAGTTTTTTAGCCTCCAGTTCACGGATTTTTGTCCTTGCTCAGGAAGGGATGGCTCCCGAGCAAACTCATTTACGCAGCAGCCACATCGCTTGCTCACAACTTCCATGCCCGTAGCTCACAAGGTAGAATTTTTGCTCACAAGACTCCACGGCTTAGAGGAAGGATTGCTAGGGAGAGATCTGGGCCGAAGGCTTCCGAGGAAAGGGAGGCCGGAGGAGGGACTGGAAGGACGGGAGAGAGGCGGGGGCATATCCTGGCTGTTCTAGAAACTGGGCATGAGGGGCAACGAGGCAGGAAGGGTGGTGTGGCACACAAAAGAGCAGGGGACCTGTAGGGGGCTGAAGGGGGTAGAGTTGGGGGAAAAACATATGTCAGCAGGGCTCTTTTTGTAGAAAAAGCCCAGCAGGAACTCATTAGCATAATAAGCCACACCCCACAACAGCACAGCTCATTAGCCTATCAGGCCACACCCCCATGTTACCAGAAGTGTGGTCAACCGGCCACACCCACCTTTTGCTTCTTATTCTGTTTACCTTGTTTGTTGTCAAAACCCAGGGCTTTCTTTTGTAGCAGGAACTCCTTTGCATGTTAGGCCACCCCCCCCAATATAGCCAATCCTAATGAGTTTCTGCTGTTGGGTGTGGCCTATTATGCTAATGAGTTCCTGCTGGGCGTGGCCAACTCAGGAGCCAGCCAGAACTCCGTTCCTGTGCGTTCCTGCCCCAAAATAGCCCTGTATGTCAGGAAGGAATTTGTGCTGAATACATGACTGATATTTCTCTGGGATCGCCTTCCCTTTAATGCGATCCCACTGTTACTGTTGCCCTGACAACAGTGTTCTCCAGCCTTATGAAACTGGAAGCGACCAGGAGCAGAAGGAACCTGTCTTGAAGTAAGATGGATTGGAGTGAGTGGAAATCCATCCATTTGTGGAAGGCCTTTTGGGAGGCAGCAGGAATGGACGGGGTCAGCAGGACCTTTGGCATGCTTGGCCAGGAGAAATGCCTCCTGTCACCCACTGCACTCTGTAAATAAGATGATCTGGTTTTGCTTTCTAGGAGACAAGGTCATGCACCTAATGTAAAACGATGAACCAGCATTTCAGTATATGGTCAGGATCCTCATAAGCAGGTCTTCTTTGATACACCAGCAGTGCCTTCTTCTGGCCCTTGGAAAAGAACATCCAGATTCACAGAATATAATTAAGAGAGGAAGAAATATGACTGATTTGAACTAAAGAATATCAGGGTTTTTTGGACTTTCGAGGGCTTTGTGAATAGTTTTGCAACCCAAGTAGTTTGAAATGTAAAAGATCTTTGGATTGAGATGCTAAAAGCAGCTAAGTGATTTGCCCATGTATTTCTTAAAACACAAAAGTTAACAGACTTGAGTGGATGCTTGGAGGCTGGAGAAAAGGCAAGGGCGGAGCTTGCAGTGATGTGCTGATGGTCTACCAACTGAGTGGATGAACACTTTGGAAGACGAGTATCTGCCAGGACCATCTTGTTGGAAATATGTAAGGTTTGCAAGGTCTAAAATCCAGTCATTATAGGGTTAATGCATGCTTACCTTCTGGGCTATTGTTTAGACTGACCACGAAGGGAACCTGGCTCAGAGCCAATGGAAACAAAGCCCAGGAAACTGAAGCCTGTTTACTAACAATCATTGGTTAATGCATTCAGGTGATCTCCTTCTAGGGGTGAAGAAGAAGAAAAATCTCCATTGTTGTAGACCCTGTGGTCAAAGTGTAAAGATGTAGTCCTTAGGTGTCTTTGTTGTTTTGTAGATTTCCTGTGAACCCTTCCCTTAGAAATAAAGATTCTTACATAGAAGAAAATGCCTCCTCTCCGGTGAAGCAAAGATCCATTGCAATCTCTGAATATCTAAGTATTTTGCCAATTTTTCCAGCACAGCTTTGGGGCAGCGGTGCCTGGCACAGGCGGGCCTGTGAAGCCCATCTTGAGTTCTGGAATGGCTGCCTCTTGAAGCTGGACTGTGCAGGGCATCACAAACGCCCTTCCACAGCCATGGGGTTTGAAGGAAGGGCCCCAGAGATTATCACATTGAATCGATAACCCGGAGACCCCCAGATTTAATGAGGGTACAGAGGATGGAGAAGTACACAAGAACACTCAGAAATCAGGGGGACAGGAGCAGCCCTGGGAGGGCACGGAAGCCCCGGAGGGGAACGCAGGCCAAGCCGAAGGAGCCCAGTCAAGTGATTTCAGAGGGGACAGAGCGTGGTGTATTGTGTAGCTCCAGGGATGCTGTGAGAACGTATGCTTTCGGGGGGGGGTTGTGTCCTAATGTAAACTAAGACGATGCAAATATCTCTGAGCCCTCCCCACCCTCCATCTCCAGAAACAAATAAACGGCAGAGGGGGCTGGGCGGATCTAGTCGAGTTGCCAGGGGGGCCGGTGGAAGATCCACTGGATCAGCCTGAAGTCCTGAGCCTCTCCAGGGGCCGCTGACCTATGGAGACCCACGCTTTAGAGGCCTAGAACAATTCAGATGCCCAGCTTTGTGAGCCAGTTTGGTGCAGTCGTTAAGTGCGCGGGCTCTAATCTGGGAGAACCGGGTTTGATTCCCCATTCCTCTACATGCAGCTGCTGGTGTGACCTTGGGCAAGCCATAAGAGCCGTTCTTGAAAAAGAGCAGTTCCTGAAAGAGCTCTCTCAGCCCCACCTACCTCACAGGGTGTCTGTTGCGGGGAGAGGAAGGGAAAGGAGATCGTCAGCCGCCCTGAGACTCCTTTGAATAGTGAAGAGCAGGGTACAAATCCAGCCTCTTCTTCTTCTTCAACTAGAATAGGCCATCAGGTGTTTGTGGAGGCAAAGCAGAGAGCAAGAGGCCCAATTCAACTGTCTGTCCAAGTAGCCGGGTACTTCAATGCCTTCGCTAACTTCTTCCTATGCGACCTTGTAATCTCTTCCTCTCTCTTGCAAGAAACTGCTTAATTAATTTCAGTTAACACTGTGGTGTCTGTGAGGAGGGCTCCTGGTGGGTCAAACTCATTAGGATTTTTTCCTGAAGCAGCTGTATTCTTTTTATTTGTTATTTACAGTCTGCCCTTCCCACTGACATGCAAGACAGATTATAACATCTAAATCAATGCAGTCAATAGGATGGGCTGTCCAATAAGCAACGTAATAGGGTTAGGACCGTGGAATCTAAAATCAAGCAAAAATCTGGAACAAATATGAAATGAAGCAAAGGAATGTCAAAGGGAGATTAGAAAGAGAGACTGCTGAATTGCAACTGATAACAAAGCCCAGAACAATGCATCCACCTGGACTGAATCGAGACCTAGGTTTCCTGTCTCATTACCAATGCTGATTTCTCCACGCCTACTACCCCTCTACATATTACACCTAATTCAGTCACACTTGCTATTGTAATTTTCTGCTAATGTCATTTGGCATCTGAAACCACTCCACTTTTGTACAGATAGGGAGTTGCCCAAAAAGACTGACGCAACCACTTTTAACTTTAAAAGGGGTAACTTCTCTGGTATGAGGGGACATGTGAGGAAGAAATTGAAAGGAAGAGTGGAGAAGGTCAAAACCATTGGGGAAGCTTGGAGACTATTTAAAAAGACAATCCTAGAAGCTCAGAAAAAATATATACCGCAGGTTAGGAAAGGTACAAATAGGTATAGAAAAAAGCCTGCATGGTTAACAAATAAAGTAATGGAAGCTGTAAAAGGTAAGAAGGATTCCTTTAAGCGGTGGAAAGCTAGTCTTAGTGAGGTTGATAAAAGGGAACACAGACTATGGCAAATAAAATGCAAGTCTGTGATCAGGCAAGCAAAAAGGGAATATGAGGAGCATATCGCAAAAAACGTAAAGGCCAACAATAAAACTTTCTTCAAATACATTAGAAGTAGGAAGCCAGCCAGGAAGGCAGTGGGGCCCTTGGATGACCAAGGGGTAAAAGGAGTAGTGAAGGATGATAGGGAAATGGCTGAGAAGCTGAATGCATTTTTTGCCTCTGTCTTCACTGTGGAAGAGAAGTGTTTGCCCACTCCAGAAGCACCGATTTCGGGAGGGGGTTTGAAAGACCTGAATCAGATTGCGGTAACAAGAGAGGAAGTCCTCCGACTGATGGACAATTTAAAAACTAATAAATCACCAGGCCCGGATGGCATTCATCCGAGAGTTCTGAAAGAACTCAAATGTGAACTTGTGGATCTCCTGACGAAAATATGTAATCTTTCTTTAAAATCTGCCTCCATTCCTGAGGACTGGAAGGTAACTAATGTCACTCCCATCTTTAAAAAGGGCTCCAGGGGAGATCCAGGAAATTACAGGCCAGTCAGTCTGACATCGATACCGGGTAAGTTGGTGGAAACTGTTATTAAGGAGAGAATTAGTAGGCACATAGATGAACAAAAACTACTGAGGCAGACTCAGCATGGGTTCTGTAAGGGAAGATCTTGACTCACTAACCTGTTAGTGTTTTTTGAGGGAGTGAACAAACATGTGGACAAGGGGGACCCAATAGATGTTGTTTACCTTGACTTCCGGAAAGCTTTTGATACAGTTCCTCATCAAAGGCTCCTAAGTAAGCTCAATAGTCATGGGATGAAAGGACAAGTCCTCTTGTGGATCAAAAACTGGCTTATAAATAGGAAACAGAGAGTGAGTATAAATGGGAAACTTTCTCAGTGGAGGGTGATAAGCAGTGGGGTACCACAGGGATCAGTACTCGGTCTGATGCTTTTTAACTTGTTTATTAATGATTTGGAATTGGGAGTAAGCAGTGAAGTGGCTAAATTTGCAGACGACACGAAGTTGTCCTGGGTGGTGAAAACCAGGGAGGATTGTGAGGCACTCCAAAGGGATCTGTTGAGGATGGGTGAGTGGGCGTCAATGTGGCAAATGGGGTTCAGTGTGGCCAAGTGCAAAGTGATGCACATTGGAGCCAAAAATCCTAAATATAAATACACGTTGATGGGGTCTGAACTGGCAGAGACGGACCAAGAGAGAGATCTTGGAGTCGTAGTGGATAACTCGCTGAAAATGTCTAGACAATGTGTAGCTGCAATAAAGAAGGCCGACGCTATGCTGGGGATTATTAGGAAGGGAATTGAGAACAAATCAGCCAGTATCATCATGCCCCTGTATAAATCATTGGTGCGACCTCATTTGGAATACTGTGTACAGTTCTGGTCACCACATCTCAAAAAGGATATTATAGCATTGGAAAAAGTGCAGAGAAGGGCAACTAGAATGATAAAAGGGTTGGAACACCTTCCCTATGAAGAAAGGTTAAAATGCTTGGGGCTCTTTAGCTTGGAGAAACGACGGCTGAGAGGTGACATGATCGAGGTTTATAAGATTATGAATGGGATTGAGCAGGCTGAGAAAGAAGTACTTTTCTCCCTTTCTCACAATACAAGAACTCCTTGTGGGCACTCCATGAAATTGCTGAGCAGTCGGGTTAGAACAGATAAAAGGAAATACTTCTTCACCCAAAGAGTGATTAACATATGGAATTCACTGCCACAGGAGGTCATGGCAGCTGCAAGCATGGACCGTTTCAAGAGGGAATTAGATAAACATATGGAGCAGAAGTCCATCAGTGGCTATTAGCCACAGGGTTTAGATGGGAACTCTCAGTCTGGGGCAGGTGATGCACTCTATTCTTGGTGCTGGAGGGGGCAGCAGTGGGAGGGCTTCTGGTGCCCTGGCCCCACTGCTGGACCTCCTGATGGCACCTGGTATATTTTGGCCACTGTGTGACAGAGTGTTGGACTAGATGGGCCATTGGCCTGATTTAACATTGGCTTCTCTTATGTTCACTTTCCAATATATAGGGCAGATGAACTCCCATTCTAGCTGTGTCTGAAGAGGTGAGTAGTGACTCTTGAAAGCTCATACCATACCACAAATTATGTTAGTCAGAATCATAGAATCATAGAGTTGGAAGGGGCCATGCAGACCATCAAGTCCAACCCCCTGCCCAATGCAGGACTAACCTAAAGCATCTCTGACAAATATTCGCCCAGCCTCTTCTTGAAAGCTGTCAGTGAAGGGGAGTGTAATGATTTCTTGTTTTGGTGTGTGTGTTTCTTTAAATGTTTAGTGTGACTGCAGTAATATAAGGAGAGGGAGACAAGTGTGATGTGACTGGCTGATGACTGAGAGTGTGAGAGGAGAGAGGTCTTTGAGGTGATTCTGTGTGAAGTTTGGAGAGAGAGCATAGTCTGTGTGACTATGGGAGTTTGAGTCTATTCTGTGTGAATAAGTGTATGGGAGACTGTGTGTGATGCCAAGCTTTGTCAGTTATATTTTCTTTCTTCAACAACAGTTTAAAAAAAACAACCCAGAAACTGATTTTGTTCTTTTATAAATAAATCATTATTTGTTTAAATTTATCCCAGCAATCAGAACAGTTCTTCCTCAGGGCCATATAGTCCTCTCAAGCACCCAGACACTGGGTCATTCTACCAAAATAGAGAGAGTTGGAATTTTAATTCCCGGTGGCAGCAGAAATCTACAAAGTTCAAGTACACAGAAGATTTAAAGGAGAAACAGTCTACCCAATAAGTGAGGACACCACAGGGAGCTCACACCACCTCCCCAGGCAGCTGATTCCACCTCTGGACCAATCTGACCATGAAGAAGTTTTTTCCTAATATCCAGCCAATATTTTCTGCATGTCATTTCAACCCCATTGCTTCGGGTCCTCTCCTCTGCTGCCAACTGGAACAGCTCCTTGTCCTCCTCCCAATGACGGCCTTTCCGATATTGAAACAGAGCAATCATGTCCCCTCTCCAATCTCCTCTTCTCCAAACTAAACATTCGCAAGGCCCTCTGCCTTTCCTCGCAGGGCTCAGTCTCCAGACCCCCGATCACTCTCGTCGCTGTCTTCTGCACCCTCTCAATTTTCTCCACCTCCTTTCTGAAGTGAGGCCTCCAGAACTGCATACAGGACTCCAGGTGCAGCCTGATCAAGTCAGTATACAGGGGGGCTATGATGACCTCCTGCGATTTCGATGCTATGGCCCTTTTGATACAACCCAAGACTGCATTTGCCTTTTTTGCCGCTGCATCACACTGACTGCTCATATTCAGTTTATAGTCCACCAAGATGTCTTTCGCATACGCTACTCCCCAGAAATGTATCCCCCATCCAGTATTTGTGCTTGACATTTTTGTGGCCCGGATGTAATAGTGTGCAATTTATCTTTGTTGAATTGCATCCTGCTTGCAACTGCCCACTTCTCCAGAGTATTCAGGTCTCGTTGGATTTTAACTCTGTCTTCTTGGGTGTTTGCTATTCCTCCCAATTTGAGTGTCATCAGCAAATTTTGGGTGCAACAGTTGGGAGGGCTTCTGGAGTTCTGACCTTGCTGGTGGACCTCCTGATGGCACCTGGGTTTTGGCCACTGTGTTGGACTGGGTGGGCCACTGGCCTGATCCAACAGGGCCTCTCTTATGGGTTTTTTTGCAGCTGCTTTCAATTGCTTCTCCAGCGCTAGTGCTGAATCCAGTAGAGCCTCTAGGGCTCTCGGCCAAGCCAGCACGGGTCAGCTGAAGTGGATTCACCTGCAGCCTTTGGCTGGGTGGACCATGCCCTCTTGTTGAGGCACCTGGAGGCAGAGGCAGGGATCAGGGGACGCGCTTTGGATTGGAATAAATTGTTCCTCACAGATTGGATTCAAAAGGTTGATCATGGAATCATAGAGTTGGAAGGGACCTCCAGGGTCATCTTGTCCAACCTCCAGCACAAAGCAGGAAATTCACAAATACCCCACCACCACCACTGACCCCTGCTCCGTGCCTGGAAGATGTCAAACAGAAAACACCAACCTCCAGGATCCCTGGCCAAACTGGCCTGGAGAAAAATTGCCTGGAGAGCCAGTTTGGCGTAGTGGTTAAGTGCGCGGACTCTAATCTGGGAGAACCGGGTTTGATTCCCCACTCCTCCACTTGCAGCTGCTGGATGACCTTGGGCAAGCCCTAGTTCTGGCACAGCTGTTCTTGAAAAAGAGCAGTTCCTATCAGAGCTCTCTCAGCCCCACCTGCCTCACAGGTTGTCTGTTGTGGGGAGGGGAAGGGAAGGGAGTTTTTAAGCTGCTCTGAGACACCTTTGGGTAGTGAAGGGCGGGGTATAAATCCAATCTCTTCTCTTCTTCTTCCTGACCCAAATTGGGGATCAGCATTTCCCTGGGGGTGTCAGGTAATCCTGACATGAGATGGATGGAAGGGTAGGAGGGAGGGATGGTCTGCAGCTTTTCATGTTCTGGAATGTAGGGAGGTGTACAGGTTGCCTAGGAGACCCAGATTTACAGTGCCTGGGCAATCTGTTATCTCACCAAATGTCCTTGGGTCCCACAGGCTCTTTCCTCTGTTTGGGACAGCTCTGGCCGTTTGGTTATTTACTGCTTTCACACCTTTGCCGCGCACACACTTGGCAACTATTGGTAGATAGATGGGGGGGCATTTCAAAGCTAGTATAACTGTGGGTGCCTTTAAGCTTTGGTTATCACTGACAATGTATTGTTAATGTATCTCTTAGAACTGCTTTCAATAAACACTATCTTCTTTATGGAGCCTGGTGTTTGACTGACTTTCTGGAGAACCTGACAGGGGGTGTGTAACAAAGGGCCATGAGAACAAAGCCCTGAGGCAGCCCTCCCTGCCCTCCCTCCAAAAGATGTGAGAGTGTTACCTTTTTGTTAACTCTTGCATTTACATGCTAATTTGCCGCCATGCATTGATCTTACCGGCCACCTGCTCCAATTTCAGCTCTGCAGGTGCATCTGGGCTCTGAGTGGCCCCCTCCTGACGGCTGCCCCCCCCCGGCCTCTCCCCCCCCCCATCAGTTGCCCTTGAGGAGATCTTGTTCCATTTGCACACAAAAGCTCACACTCTGAATCAAGGCTGCGTTGGTCTCCAAGGTGCCCCCAGGCTGGACTCAGACCTTGTTCTGCTGCTTCAGACCAAGAACAGGGTGACCCACCAACATAACTTTAGGTTTGTTAAAATCTGCTTTCCCGAAGTCCCACCTATATGTCTGTGTACTGCTTTTCCCTTCCCCAAGACTGTAAATTCCAAAATCACATGGTCACTACCAGTGTTCCCTCTAAGCTGAGTCAGTGTGAGCTAGCTCACAGTTTTTTAGCCTCTGGCTCACACATTTTGTCTTAGCTCAGGAAGGGACGGCTCCAGAGCAATGCTCCCTCTAAGCTGTGGCATCTTGTGAGCAAAAATCCTACTTTGTGAGAGCTCCTGGCATTAAAGTTGTGAGTGATTTGACTACTGCATAGATTAGTTTGCTCTGGAGCCCTCCTTCCTGAGCTACGACAAAAAATGTGTGAGCTGGAGACTAAAAAACTGAGCTAGCTCACACTAACTCGGCTTAGAGGGAACACTGCTCCAGAGCGAACTAATTTATGCAGTAGCCAAATCACTTGCTCACAACTTTAAAGCCAGTAGCTCAGAAAGTAGAATTTTTGCTCACTGGACTCCATAGCTTAGAGGGAGCGTGTGCCCACTACTTTCATCTCGTCAACCAGTTCTTTTTGTTTTCCTCCCCCTTAGGATTTAGTTTAAAGCCCTCCTTATCAGGTTTGCAAGGCTACCAAACACATTTTTCCTACCCTGGTGAGGTGCAACCCAGCTCCCAATAGAAGAGCTTCATCGCGAAAGCATAAGCCATAGTCCAGAATAACCCCAGTCTTTCCTGATGACACCATCTACATAGCCAGTCATTTATCTGCCGTATTCTTCTTTCCCTTTCCTATGCCATGGCCTTCGACAGGAAGAGCTGTTGTTGTTATTGTAGAGCAGTTGTCATCCGTGTGGGACTCGTTCCACAGGACACAATCCTATCCCCCAAGCTATTCAACCTCCATGTAAAACCCTTGGGGCAAATCATTTGTAGCTTTGGGGTCAGCTGTCATCAATATGCTGATGACACCCAGCTCTGTGTATTCCTTATCCAGATTTCTAAGTGATGTGGTAGAAGTCCTGGATTTCTGGATGTCTGCTATGGTTGGATGGCTAAGAGTGAATAAACTGAGACTTGCCACATACTGAAATCACTGGAAAGTAGACATCCCACTGGAAACCTAAAACAGGAGAAAAATGGGGAGGGAGTAGAAAAGGCCTCCAGAAGCACGAAAACTGTGCAAATTAAGCAACATGATTAATGCAAAAAAATAACCGAGAAGTCACAAAAGGGCAAGAAAACAGAACAGAACCTCCTTCACCGGATAGTGTCGGAAATGTGGGCCTGCACCCGGTCCTGGAAACACATCAAGGCCAGTGCTGGGCAAGCCCACCCTTGGGGAGCCGACGTCTGGGTCTTAAAAGGTGCCACAACTGGTTATGTCGGGGAGTCCTCCAGCGGGGCTGGGGTGAGGCTTCAGAGCTCAGCTGGAGGTGAGCCCTCTGGCTCCAAGGGCGGGGGGGGAGGGTTCAGGGTCCGCATCTGAGCCAGAATGCAGGGCTGTGTCCCCGAGTAAAAGGGCCGACTCGGGCTCCTGGAGCCCTTCTGGCACATCCCAGGCAGTGCCTGGAGGGGTCTCAGCTGCCTCCTTCTGTGGGGGTGCCAGCTGCTCAGCCCCCTTGTCTCCGTCCTCAGTATCTTTGTCTGGTGCAGCGGGGGGGTTATTGGGCATTGGACCTAACCTCGATCCTGGCCTCAGCATCCGCCACGGCCCCCTCTGACCTGCCCCCTCACTCTTACTCAGGGTCCTCGGGCGGGGGGGGGGAGGAAGAGTCCAAGGAGCTGAGGCTGATGGCTGAGGAGGGACCTGACCACAGCTGCTCTGGGTTGGCATGCCTCCAGAAGAGGACCGCAGTGTGCCCTTGTGCTCAGGAGGAGTCATGCCCACAGCTGCCTGCTGGCCCTCTTTGGCTGCTCCCCCTACCTGTCTGCCCTGCGGGTGAGCTGTGCTCCCCTACGGTGTGCCCCTGACCCAAGGCTGAGTCACCACTGTGGTGCAAGGTGCCAAGTTTGGAGGACACGGGACTGGCTGACATAGCCCCACCCACGCCCGATGACTTGGCATCTGGCCTGGCCACGCAATGGACCGGGGTTCATATCACCTGCCACCATCGAGGAGGGACCTAAATATGGAGATATTGGACCGTAAAGAGGACAAAGAGGGGAGATATATTTTTTTGAAGTGTAAGCTAGATAATAAAATGTTTACCTTGGTCAATGTATACGCACCAAATGCGGGAACAAAGAGATTCCTATTAGGAATCCTGCAAAGAATACAGGCCTATAGTCAAGGTGAAATAATCATGGCAGGAGACTTTAATATGAATCTTTCAAATTTGAATGTTAGGAAATGGGGTTTAATAGAGGTGTTTGAAGCAAAAGGAAAAAAATCGGGGCCCACCTTCTTCTCTGCGAGACATAAAAAGTATACATGTATTGATTATGTTTTGATATCAGATTCCCAGGTATTGAAAATTAATGAAGTTGAAGTACAGCCAATACTGATCTCTGATCATGCCCCAATTATAGTGGACTTGGCAATACAAATGGAGAAATCGGAAGGGAGGTGGAGATATAAAAACATAGTTTTAAGTAAAAAGGAATACAGGGACTATATAGTAAAACAGCTAACATACTATTTCAAAGAAAACAAAGGATCAACGGCACCTCATATAGTATGGGATGCAGCGAAGGCTGTTATGAGGGGACATCTAATTAGGACAGAAAACTTACTAAAACGCCAGAGAGATAAAGAAAACGAAAGCAAATTGGGACAACTAAAAATTTTGCAAGCACAACAACTAATTAAATTTGACACACAGCGGCAAAGGCAAATCCAAATTTTAAAAAACGATCTAGATACTCAAGATTTAGTTTTAGTATGGAAGAGGGAGACTCTAATTAAAAGCGAGTGGCGTAGAACAAACATAAACTCACAAAAGAAATTAGCTAATTATTTAAAGAGGAAAAAAGAAAAACAGAGAATAAAAAGTATAAGACAGGGCCAGAAGGAGGTGGGGGAAACACATTTAATAAGGGAAGCATTTGTTAAATACTACCAAAGTCTATATAACACCTCAGGAAAAGGGGAACTTAAGGAGAAATGGACTACAAAAATATCTAAAAATGATCAGGAGTTCCTTAACAAAGACATAAGTGCTTCAGAAATTGAAAAGGTAATTAAACAATTAAAATTAGGAAAATCCCCGGGAACAGACAGATACACGGCAGAATACTACAAAGAAATGATAGAAATACTGATACCAGAAATGTTATTCTTATTTAATGATATAATGAAAGGTGGAAATACCCCTAACACATGGAAACAGGCAGAGATGGTGGTGATACTAAAGCCGTCAAAGGATCCTAAGGAGGTTGGTTCATATAGGCCAATTAGCCTTATGAACCAAGATTATAAAATATTTGCCAAGGTGCTAGCTAATAGACTAGATAAAATATTGCCAAAAATAATAGGAGAAGACCAGTATGGATTTATTAAAAACAGACAAATTTTCCATCCAATAAGGAACATTTTAAATGTTCTAGCACATAAACACCAACATAAAGAAAAGAAATTGGCATTATTGAAATTGGATATATTTAAAGCTTTCGATACTGTTGAACACGACTTTCTCTGGGGGACATTAAAGGATAGTGGAATAGAAGGGAATTTTCTAGAAGCTGTAAAAGATCTTTATAAACAAGGAACAGCAACTTTGTGGATAAATGGAGGCAGATCAAAAGAGTTTTTAATTTCGAGAGGCGTAAGGCAGGGATGTCCACTGTCACCCTTATTATTTGTGATGGCTATAGAAATTTTGGCAGATAGGATAAGGAACTCCCCTAGAATAGAAGGCTATAAAGTGGGAAAGGAAGAGGTTAAACTTAATCTCTTTGCAGATGATATTCTTTTGGTACTTAAAGATCCACTAACGGCAGTCCGGGAACTGAAAATAATACTACAGGATTTCGAACATTACTCTGGGTTAGGTGTTAATATGGGGAAATCCGAAATAATATATTACAATATACCCAAGGGGGAACAGATATTAGTGGAGAAAGAAACAGCTATACCAAAGGGATGTAAAATGTTAAAATATTTAGGTATTAAAATTTTTAAAAGAATGAATAAAATTGATAAAAATAATTATTATGAAATATGGAAGAAGATTCGTAAAAATATGAGGGTATGGAAGACTAAATCAATGAATATATTAACTAAAATTAGAGCAATTAAAATGTTTCTAATCCCAAAGCTAAGCTATTTATACCAGGTCCTCCCATCAGAAATACCAAGAAAACAAGCAAAGGAATGGAATAGACAGTTAAGGGAGTGGGCTTTTGGAAGTAAATCAGCTAGGGTTACTCAAAAAATAATCTACACCCCACAAGACGAGATGGGGTGGGGTTTGACAAATTTAGAGAGCTATTTTGAGGCATTCCAAATCAAACATCTATTGGACGCAGAGATAAATAGAGATAGGAAATGGGCAAGAATAGAAAATGAAGTAAATAAGGGGAAAGGAAAATGGGGGTGTTCACAAAGAACTTAGCAGGAGAAATCAAAGAAACAATAGGGCCGAGGGCTATCGGCCTCAGAGTGTGGAAAAGATGGGAAGGAGCCTGGTCATTGGATCTCATCAAATGGACTCCATTAGAACTATTACAGGAATCTAACGACCCCATATGGTGGGAAAATTTAAAAAGAAAGGCTTGAACAGAGTAAAGGACTTATTGGACAAGTCGGGATCATTGTTACCAAGAGAAAAATGCATGGAAATGCTGGGGGAAAGGAATTGGCTACGGGTTTATGGATTATATGAGGCAATAAGTAAACTATCCTGCCCAGAGGTAATACCCAAGGAAAGTCGATTGAAGGCAATTATGTTAAAGATTGAACTTGCAAAAAAAGGTATAGTGGGGGACTTATACAATCTAATGGTCAGTGAGGTGGATTATATAGGACGAGTGATACAATTAAAATGGCAGAGAGAAATCGAATTGACCGACCAAATAGTGCATAAAATCATAAAGGAAAATAAAAATATAAAATCAGATAAATATAAGGAAATGACTAGAAAATTGGTTTTGAAATGGTACAGAACACCGCCCCAGTTAGCATACATGATAAAAGGTCTGAGTCCAAAATGTTGGCATTGCGGAAAAGATAAGGGGTGGTATATACATATGTGGTGGGATTGTCCAGAAATTTCTAGGTTCTGGACGGATACCATTCAGGAAATGGAAAAAATCTTAGGAACTACACTAGTGAGGGATGTAAATATATTATTTACAGGTATTCTGGGGAGCGCTACATTGGGAAAAAAGGATAATAAATTATATAAAGCCATGATTCTTGCAACACAAGCCGCCATCGCTAGGGGATGGAAAGATAAAACAAAATGGACATGGGCAAGTTGGTTCCAGTATCTATATGAGGACGTTAGTTCTGAAATCGTGATCTGCCTTCGAGCGGATGCCTCATGGGAAGAGAAAAAGGAAAGGATAAATAATAATTGGACAAAGTATTTCCATTGGTTGAGGTCAACCGGGAATTCGGAGAGTAAAAGTAAAGCCTTGAGTGGGATCAGGAAGCTGTGTACATGGATGGATTAATAATATAGAATCAGTAGGACGGGGGGGGAGGGAGAGGGAGAGGGGGGAGGGTGTGGGGGAAAAAATGAAGTACTATTTGTGTATAACCATTATTTGTTTATAATCAAAGAATGAATAAAAATTTATTTGCAAAAAAAAAAAATATATCACCTGCCACCATCTGTCGTATGGGGCCTGGTGTTCGGCTGGGGACCCATGGGTGCAGAGCACCCTGCTTGCCCACATCCTGTGGCTCTTGGGCCACCAGGGGCATGGTTGCTGGTGTGGAGGGGGGTTGCCTTCATTACCCAGGATGTGCACCCACCACCCATGCCATGGTTTTGTGAGCACTGCCTGGCACAGCAACTCCAAGCTGGGGTCCTTCCCGTTTAGGAACCTGCTAATCCCCCCAAAGAGGGGGGGTAGTCTTGCACCCAGTCCCAGAGCAAAAGGGGGGGGGATGGAGGTAAACACCGTGAAGCCCACGGGGATGTGGAAGTTAGCAATGCCAGTGTTGGCGGAAGAAGGGGACAGATGATGACTGCAGGGCTAAAGAGCCATGTCACACAGTCGCCTTGGAAAAGGAAGCAGAATTCCCCGGGGCCCTGAAGGAGCGGGTGGTCTGGGATCAGGGCAGCCGGAGGAGAACCAGTTGAACAGCTTGTCTTTTTTTAAACAAAACAAAACAAAACAGGAAAGTTTTTATTTGTTTTCTTATACAGAGAGAACAATAGCATAACTTTGATAATACAATATATATTGACCATAAATGTATATAAAGGTACATGGTCAGCTGTATTTTAAACAGCGTGCGCTGATGTCATTTTGTTGCAGAGTTACATAAAATGTGGGACACCATAGAATTTACTTGGAACGTTATCGTTTGGAGGTATATCATTACTAAAGACAAGGTCTAAGAATGTGAGCCATTTTAACTGGAAATTACTGCCACAAGTATAGTTATTAAAGGACAAGACCTTGTCTGATAGGTTGTTCCTGGGAGTACCGAAGGAAGCTGGTGGAACCGGCTCACGGTGTCCCTTGCCCAGGACACCGAGGAATTAACCGGACTCGACAAAGGTTGTCGCTGACCTTTTACTGGCCGGGGCCGGTTCAGAATGTCAAAGGTTCTTTGTCAGTCTGGTGTTGCTTGCCAGCAAGAGGGTCAGAGCGGGTGCAGGGCCAAGGCACCTTTGCCGTCGCTGCCCATCGCTGGCGAGGCCTTTCAGGGCATAGGAATCAATATCACTTATTCATTTATTGTGTTTAAAACATCCGTATGCCACCTTTTCTACACAAATAGGGTTCCCAAGGAAGCCAACATTAAAACATTTCAACATTAAAACAACATTTAAACTAAAGTATATATAAAATAATCCAGTAAAAACGTATAAATACATGTGATACTGCAACCAAGGAGGAGGGCCAATAAGAGTTATAGGGGGGGATGCCAAACAAAACTAAAAAAGTAAACACCCATGGTGTAAGATACACAGTGAACAATGCAACAGAACTCAGAATACAGACCCGAATGCTATTTCCAATGCAAAATTAAATGACAAGGCCAGCAGAGTGCGAGCGACGCAGAATGCAGGATTACAAACACACAAGGCAAGGCAACATCCACTCGCGTGTCAGGGCACTCTTCTGGCCCATTCCGCCCCACTACAGATCCGTCCCGTTACAAGAAGGCCCCCCCTTGAACATTTTCTGCTCTGCCCTTTCTGTGGAATGAGAGTCCTGGGGGAGCCCTCCTGTCCTGACCACCGCGGGCAGGCTGTTCCACAGAGCGGGAGCTGTTATGGTAAGAGAAACGCGGCAGGGTACCTTGACTGACACTCGGGGAGGCCCTGATCCCAGAGAAAAGACTCCTTCCTGGGGGGAAAGCCATAAACTCCTCAGACCACAGGCTGAGAGGAGATGAGTTTCCTTTATGGAAACAGGCAGGAGAGACGACCGTTGGCCCACTTGCCGGGAAGGGGCAAGACAGATGGCTATTTGGAGATCTTGAGTTGGGGCACAAAGGATTTGGGACACGCACACCTTGGCCTGCTGATTCAGTACCAGGCAGCTTCAGGCATGGCCACCTTCTCACAGACGTATCTCCGAGGATAAGAACAATCCCATTTGGCCAGGGTTCCTTGGCTCAGTGTTGCACAATTGTTATAAGGAGATTTAAGTTCCTCACTGCTGGAAAGAAAACGAAAACCTCATGAAGGTGGGAGGGGGGGACAGAGGAAGCACAACTGCCCCTTGGGGCACAGGACGACCTACTTCCTGACCAACGGCAACTCTCCTGCCCACGGGCTTGCAGGATCAGTGCCCCACCCAGCAGCCCCGGCAGATGGTGCAGACTCAGCCCCAACGCAAGGGGTGGGTCGGCGTGGCTGAATGCCCCACAGGGCAGCCCACCCTCTAGGAACCGCCCCCCAAGGGCGCCAGGCCCTGGGTGCCAACTCGCTGCTGTATTTGTGTCTCTGGAGGTCTCTGCTGGCAGCCACCCAGTGGGGGAGGGGTCAGGGAGAGCCCCAGGCCCACCGCAGCCTCCGCCATCAGATACAGCCACCCATGACTCTGGCCCCAGGGCACCCAGCTGCTCGGCTGCGGCCAGCTCTTTCTTTATTCATGAAGCACTACAAGGCGACAAATAAATTCCTACAAATCATTAAAAAAAAAATCCTAGTGCAAGGGTACGTCATCAACGTCGTCTCCGGATTATATAACAACGTTTCAAGATTGGATCTTCCTCAGGAAATATTAGAGTAGTACAAAAGTTCTCTTGCTCATAAAGTGTTTTACAAGAAGTAATGAGAGGTGATCCATTCAGATAAGGACGCTGATCTCAGTGAACGTTCAGGCTCAAATATGCTGCTAAGCTTCTAATGGATCCCAGGCGTCTGTAGTGCTCCGGACTGTAATACACAGAAAGCATTTTCTTAGCAAGTCTTGCGGACTACTTGGTTTGTGGGACAGACTCTCACGACTGTTTCCTTTATACTTGTCCTCTGATTAGGTCGTGTTTGTCCACATTTGTCTTGTTTGCTGGTGCTGCCGGGCAGAGGGTCAGCTCCGTCCTCTGACTGGTGCCCCGCTCAGGTTCCCACCCTGCCTCCCCTTTGCCACAGGGGGGTCTGTCTGCAGTGAGCTGTCAGGGGGCTGCTGACTGGGATGCCTTGAATGTGGGTGCAGCTGTCCCCTGTCTGGCAAAAGACACCCTCCCTTGCTGGAGACCCAAACCCCTGTGGAGGAGAGGTCTCGAGTCCCAGACCAGGATACAGGACCCTGTGGCTGAGGTGAGTGACATGGCTATGCTCTCTTCCCTGTGGGTGCCCTGGGGAAAAGAGCACTTGACTTGAAGACACATCTTGCAGGATTCCCGGGTATGTGTGTGGGCAGCGGCTGCCATGTTTCATGGGGCTGTGTGACCATGTCGAGTTGCACTCAGTGACAGCGTCTCGATGTGCTACAAAGGTATCGGCTGGATATAAGGATAAACTTTTCCCCGGTCAGAGTGGTTCAGAGGTGGAATCCGCTGCCTGGGGAGGTGGTTGGCTCCCCTTCACTTCCAGCTTTCGAGAAGAGGCTGGACGGATATTTGTCAGGGGTGCTTTGGGCTGATCCTGCACTGGGCAGGGGGTTGGACTCGATGGCCTGTAGGGCCCCTTCCCACTCTAGGATTCTGTGATTCTGTACATATGGGGGCACTCACAGTGTGCCACTCCATCGTGGGGGAATGTGGCTACCTGGACTCCATTACACTCAATACGGCTCTCCGCAGGCTGAGAAAGGCGGGGGTTGTCTGTCCCTGCCTTCCTTTCCATGTTCCTTGGGGGTCTTGTGTCTGGGCCACCTGTTTAATCAGGTCATCACAAGCAGGGCCGGCTCACTTACTAGGTGAACTACACTTTCACCCAGGGCAGGGCCATTGTGGGGGTGCTGAACTGAGCCGCCCTTGCCCCGCCAAAAGCCCTGCATCACGCGCCCATTGCTGCCCCCAGCCGACGCCGCCACCTCTTTCTCTCCCCCGGCCACCCTGTTGCCATCCCACCACTGCCTCCTACTGCAGCCCGCTGTACCCGCCCCCCCGTCCGCCCTGCTTCCTCTAGGCTGTGGAGCCTTCAGAGCAAAAATCCTGGCATTCGACTTGTAAGCGAGCGATTTGGTGGCTTGAGCACCCAGCACGGTGGCACGGTGGAGAGGAGAGGAGAGAAACAGCCTCTAGGAGCTGCTCTCAATGGGGAGGGCAGGAGTAGCCCCTTCTTTCCTGGCTCTGCCATTCCAACTCTGAAGGGGTTACAGGAACCTAGCTGTTGGCCACTGAGGCTGATCGAGGGAGGGAGGTGCTTTTCCGGGGGGGGGGGAGACACCAGAAATGTTGGCTTCTGACCGGGGAAAGAGAACTTCAGACATGCTGCGACAGAGAAAATACTGGGAAGGCCTACAGGAGAGTTTGAGCAGAAGAGCGGGACGCAGGGAGGGCAGAAGCAGCGGTGGACAGATGCATCTTCTCCGATGTAGGCACACGCTTCCACCCACCCCCACCCACCGCCAGCCCGCGTGTCTACCACTGAGCAGCCTCTGGGTCACCCTCTGCACGGAATGGTGGGAAGGCTGTTTGGAGCGGGGGAGACTGGGACCCCGATCTCTCTGGCAATGGAGATCCCAAAGGCAAGAATCAAGCGGGGGAAGGAGACGCCGGCAAACTGGCAAGCAGGCGTTTTACAGAACGGGGTGAGGGGGCTGCTGAACAAGAAAGCAAAGTATACACACACACCCCCCCCCCAAAAAAAACCCAACCCAATGGAAAACTGTCCAAGCAAGTCACCTACCGGCCATGGCCCCACACCCTTAGGAAGCCCAGCGCAGTACTTGCACAGCTAAAAGCCTTTTCTGGTCGGTTAACAGCTAAAGCAAAATAAAGAACATCCCCCCCCCCCCAGTCGCCTTTACTTCCTGCAAGATATGAGCATCTGAGGAAGTGTGCATGCACACAAAAAGCTTATACCTTGAATAAAATACCTTGCAGCCAGATCCAGGGAAGGTTTACTTGCAAGTAGGTCAGGGGGGGATAAGGTATTACATCTTGGAAGAGCGGCATGCCGCTGACAGCATCGGTTTTCTGCCGCTATGTAAATGGGGTTGGGGGGGGGAGATGTGTAGGTATACATTTCTAAAAATATGGCCACCAGAGGAAAATCCTCTGCTGAGTCAGCTTTAGTGCCTCTGTCTTCCCCGTGTAGTATTACTCATTTAGTACACACTCTCCCTTGCTTTGTTGGAAGGGTATGATAATAAATCCCATAATATCGTATAACCTGGCCCTTTAAAGTGCACTCTTATGTAGAGTTACTCCAGTCATAACTTGAGCAATTATGAAAGAAACAGCCCCTGGTTCCGCAATGATGTTATTTTTTAATTCCAAGTACAAAACCCAGGAATACTGAGGCTAAGAGCATGGAGGTGCCCATCTGGAGCAGACCAGCAGTTCATCCAGTTCAGCATCCTGCCTCATCCAGGGACCAACCAATTGCCCGGGGCGGGTGTGTGTGTGTGTGCAACACACGTGGCTTAGAAGCCAGGGCTTTCTCATCATTTCATTCCCTAGTTCCAGTATTCAGAGTTTTACTGCACTGGGGCATGGATCCTGAATCTATTACCCATCAATTTAATTGGGCGCCCCCAAGGTCCAGTATTATGGGAGGGGGGGGAGCTTCTCTCTGCCTATTTTCTTCATCTCATCATTCATAACTTTATAAACCTCTCATGTCTCTCCTAAGACACCTTTTTTTCTACACCGAGCAGCCCAAGACTGTCCTGTGACTTAAACAGCCTTCTCACCCACACATTTACCAGATCACTTTTAAAAAAAAATCCCTGGACCTCTCTGTGAAAGCCGACAGCTTTCGGGAAATGGATGCTGCCAGCATCTGTCTGTTTCATCCTTTGAGATGCTCAGAAACCTTTGTCTGTTCATCCCATTTGTATCCTGCCACATTGCTTTAAAAATGCTCCAAGGAAACCAACATAAAGTTTAAAAACTAACAAACAGGAAAGCAACTAGCAGCAGGGTTTCTTTACAGCAGGGTGCTGGCAAGGGAGAAGACCAATGCTCTCTCTAAGCTGTGGAGTCTTGTGAGCAAAAATTCAACTCTGTGAGCTACTGGTATTAAAGTAGTGAATGAGCAATTTGGCTACTGCATAAACCAGTTTGCTTTGGAGCCATCCTTCCTGAGCTAAGACAAAAATGTGTGAGCTGGAGGCTAAAAAACTGTGAGCTAGCTCACACTAACTCATCTTAGAGGGAACATTGGAGAAGACCACATGTGCTGCATTTGCGTTAACTATGTATGTGTGTGAGAGTGTGAAGTGCCTTCAAGTTGCTCCCAACTTTGCATTCTTCCTAAAATGCATTTGTGTTTGAAAATTGGAGGGGGGGCGCCAGAAGGTATCCCTGCCTAGTGTGCAAAAAGCCCGGGGCTGGCCCTGATCACAAGGGGGTGGGTCAGAGCGACAGAGTCCTTTCTGGCCCCTGAGGATGAAGGAACTGGGCTACTTCACCCAACCAGAACAAATTTCTTCAGTGGGGAGAAAACGCCCCTTCTCTCCTAGGCTTACCCGGTGTAGCGTGCGCCATCGACCCAACGCCATTCCCAATTCCATTCGTACTTCCTTGTGAGTCCAACCCAGAACACATCTGATTGCAGAAGACACTAGGAGCAAAGAGAAAAGGAGGGACTGGGTGAACGTGGCCCTCGGGTGTTTTCTGCACAGAGCAGGCCGCCTGCAGCAACGCCCGGGGAGATCCTGCCCCCTCACTGTGGGGACACTTTGCCCTCCCTTCCTCCGGGGGGGGATCCAGCCACGAAGGAGGGCACCCCAGCTTCAGTCCTTCTGAAAAGACGTTGTAGGAGATCATGGGGGATCTCCTGGGAGTCAACCACAGGTGTACTTTGCCTCGGCGGCTGGCCTCGGGGTTTGCACGGACTTTGCCTTGGGGCTCAGCCACAGCCTCCCTCTCCGGCAGCCGCTTCCTGGCCACAGATCACCCTCCTCAGGCTCCAGGTGTGGGTGTGAGCCCTCTCCCTCCGTGCCCTCCGTGCCCAGCACTTTCACGGTGTGGGGGAAGGGGGAGAGGATGTTGTGCTGCTCCCCCCAGGAAAACTCCCCGCCTCTAGAAAGGGAGCCCCCTGGGGAGAAGGGCTCCAGCGCAGAGGAGCCTCTGGCCTCTCTGGGGCTCTCCTTCCTTGGCCAGGGAGGTCCCCTCGGGGGCCACTGGCCGAGGTGGGGATTGCAGTTCCAGCTGCCCCCAGGGCCGGGGTGGTGATGTAACTGTGACCCCCCCCCTCTTCCTTCAACAGTCCTCTCAGGGCAGCCCCTCTCTTTCTGCAGGATGTGATGGGGGAGACCATCTTTTGCGCCCTCCAGCTCTGCTCCCGCTGCTGGAGAAGAACCAGGGAAGAAACCTCCTTCAGAGCTGCCCACTGGCCCAGGAAGCTTAATGGTGGCGGCTCCCCCCACGCCAGCCCAGAGGTTGGCCCGGGGCCAGACACCGGCTCCCTTTGCAGAGATGGACTTCCTTCCTTCCCTCTCCCGCCGCAGCCCTCTGAGCCCCACCAAACTCTGTCCCGGGGGGTGTTGGGAGGCCCTCAGGGCCGTGGGGGGCTTGCAGGGGGAGGGGAGAGAAAGGCCGAACCTGCACCCCTCCCTTTTTGCCAGTCCCACCTCACCTTTATTTCTGCGGTGCCCCAGAAGGTGCCAGTGTCCCAGGGCTTCAGAACCAGCAGCTGAGCCTGTTGCATTTCACAGTCCCACCGGCTCCAGTGCCAATGCGTCCGCTGACTCGACGCCCACAGGCACTTCCACCGGAAGAGGGTCCAGCCAGGGGGGCAGCAGCCTGGGGAAGGGGACACGCGAGGGGGGCTGGGGCACATCCTGCTTGAGAGGCGCTCCTACTACCGACCCGCGCTCCACATGCTGGGCGGCCTCTGAGGACAGCTCCGGGGCTCCCAGCTATGCCGGCCTCAGGCTTCTGGGCTGGACTTCCTTGGGGAGCCAGAGCAAGACTGGGGGGCATTCCCCACCCCTTGCTCACACTCTGGCTGTGCGGGGAGCGGGAAGACACGGCCCCAGTTGCCAGGAGGCCATTCTGTGGACCGAGGCCAGGTGATGGGGAGCCCGGCTAGGTCCCCTTCCTGGAGGGGCCTGGCCCCGCCACGCCTGACCCCCACAAACATCGGACTCACCCATCTGCTGGCAGGATCTGGCCGCCTCCAGCTCCCGGGCCCCCTTGTCTTTCTCCTGCTGCAGGCGAGTCAGGCAGTCCTCGGCCCGCTCCCGCTCCCCGTCCAGCTGCCGCCGAGTGCGGTTCCCGGCCTCCCGACTCTGCCGCAGGGCCAGGCTGGTGGCGCTCAGCTCGGCCCGGGCCCGGGAGAGCAGCCGCAGGGTCTGGGTCAGGTTCTCCTCCTGGCCGCTCAGCCGCTGGGCCAGGGCGCCGCTCTCCGCCGAGTGCCTCCGGGACGCCCCCTCCAGCTGCACCGAGACCTGCCAGTCTGCGGAGCAAAGGCGCCGGGGGTGGGCGGGGGGCCGGCAGGGGCTGCGGACAGGTAGCGGGGCTCCTGCTCTGAGGGCCAGCAAGGGGGGGCTCCATTCCACCCACCCCCGGGCACAGGGGCAGGGCAAGCTGCAGAAGTGGCGGAGGCTGAGACCCAGAAGGTGCTCCTGCCGCCCCTCGCCCCCGTCCCTGCTGTGCCCCCCCCGGGGGGTGAGGGGCGGGCTACTTACACCGGAGGCCGAAGCCGAGGCAGGTGGCCAGGAGGAAGAGGCAGGCGCCCAGCAGGGCCAGCGGGACCAAGGACCGGACTCGCCCCCGGACGGCCCCTGGAAGAGGAACCCACCAGGTGGGAGGGTCGTCGGGGGTCCCGAGCGGAGGGCTCCCTCCCCAGCCCGGCCTGGCCTTGACGGCCGGGCGCGGCTCCCTCCCTCCCCCTGACTCACCGGGCGACTGCGGGTCGGGGCCGGGGCCGGGGCCGGCGGGCAGGCCCGGCCCGGCGGCGGCGGGGAAGTTCTCGTAGGTGAGCTCGCCCTCGCCGTCGCTGCCCTCTGCAAGAGGAATGAGGGAGGGGATGAGGGAGGGAGGGAGGGCGCTTTGTCGGTCAGCAGCGGCGGGAAGGGAAGGGGAGCGAGGGGAAGGGCGAGGCCGGGCCGTCGGGCTGCCCACCCACCCACCTTCGGGCGGCGCCTCCCCAGGAGTCTGGCCCTTCTCCGCGGGGCTCTTGGCGAAGCGCAGGTCCGCGTAGGTCACCCCCTCGGCCATGCCCGCGCCCAGCCCAGGCCCGCTGCCGTCGGGGGGGGGGGCCCTCCTGCGACCTGCGCTTCCCCGGCTGGACTCGCAAAGCAGAAGTCGGCGCCCCGAGGCGGACGCCTCGCTCGGGACCGCCCCCGGCCAAGCCCCGCGGGACCCCGGCGGGTGGGGCTCTCCGAAGCTGCCGCCCAGCCATTCCGGGCCCCGGAGGATGCCGCCGCTTTTGCAGGCGGGTGGAGCCCAAGCGCGGGGACTCGGGAGGAGGCGCAAGGCCCCGGCCGACGCCCCCCACCCCACCCCCGACAGCCCCCGCTCATCCCGCCTGCCGGGGCGCAGAAACGTTCGGCGGAGACCTGGGGACGACGACGGGCCCCTCTGGCTCTCCTCGAGGCGGCGATCCCGCCAGCGGCCGCGGCAGAGAGACCCTCCCCGCGCCCTGCAGCTAAGGCGGCGGCAGCGATGGTCTGCAGGGGGGCGGGAGGGTTTCCATTGTCTTGTGCCGTCTCCTGTGTTCCCCACCTGAGTGCCCCTTCTGGCGTGGGAGAGAGGCAGGAGATAATGAAATTAAGGTTTCCATAAAAACATGAGAGAAGAAGCCAGCGCTGGGCCAGGCCAGTGGCCCATCCAGTCCAACACTCGCTGTCACACAGTAGCCAAAAATGCCAGGGGCCATCAGGAGGTCCAGCAGTGGGGCCAGGACACCAGAAGGCCCCCCCCGTTGACCCTTCCCCCCAAGCACCAAGAATACAGAGCATCACATCCCCCAGACCAAGAGTTCCCGTCTATGTTGTTGTTGTTGTTCAGTCGCAGAGTCGAGTCCAACTCTTCGCTACCCCATGAACCAGATCACGCCAGGCCCTCCTGTCATCTCATTTTTGACCACATCAAGCTTACCTTGATTCATAGACCTTACATTCCAGGTTCCTATGCAGTATTGTTCTTTGCAGCATCGGACTTTCCTTTCACTGTCAGACACATCCACAACTGAGCGTTCTTTCGGCTTTGGCCCAGCCGCTTCACTCTTTCTGGGGTTACTCATAGTTGCCCTCTGCTCTTCCCCAGTAGCATATTGGACACCTTCCGACCTGAGGGGCTCATCTTCCGGCATCATGTCTTTTAGCCTTTTGTTACTGTCCATGGGGTTTTCTTGGCATAGATACTGGAGTGGGTTGCCATTTCCTTCTCCAGGGGATCACGCTTGGTCTGAGTTCTCTGCTGTGGCCTGTCCGTCCTGGGTGGCCCTCCACGGCATAGCCCACAACCTCATTGAACCACGCAAGCCCCCTCGCCACGACAAGGCAGTGATCCATGAGGGATCCCATCTATACCTTGTGGCTAATAGCCACCGATGGACCTCTGCTCCATATGTTCGTCCAATTCCCTCTTGAAGCCGTCCACACTTGTAGCTGCCGCCAACTCCTGTGGCCGTGAATTCCATGTGTGTTAATCACTCTTTGGGTGAGGAAGGACTTCCTTTTATCCGTTCTCACCCAACTGCTCAGCAATTTCATGGAGTGCCCACAAGGAGTTCTTGTATTGTGAGAAAGGGAGAAAAGTACTTCTTTCTCAACCTGCTCAATCCCATGCATAATCTTATAAACCTCGATCATGTCACCCCTCAGCCATTGTTTCTCCAAGCTTAAGAGCCCCAAGCGCTTTAACCTATAGGAACATGAGAGAAGCCAATGTTGGATCAGGCCAATGGCCCACCCAGTCCAACACTCTGTGACACACAGTGGCCAGAAATACCAGGGGCCATCAGGAGGTCCAGCAATGGGGCCAGGACACTAGAAGCCCCCTCCCACTGTTGCCCCCCCAAGCACCAAGAAGACAGAGCATCACCTGCCCCAGACCGAGAGTTCCTGAGAGTTTCTAGCAGTTTCCCCCTAAGTCATTGTCATTCCGGGCTTCCTTCCTCCTCCCTAATCCTTCCTCCTTCGATTGGCCACCTGGCGCTGCCTGTAAAGTGCCGCAGCCCCTGGCCTGTGCTGCTCCCATCAAGGAGGAGGTTGGTTCTTCTTCTCAGTGGCCTGCCCCCTTGAAGCCCACATTCCGTTTGCCCCCAGCCTAGTGCCCAGGTTCTCCGCTGAGTGTGCTGCTGGTGAGTTATGATTTCCCTTTTTGCAAAAAAAGGTTTTTTTGGCGGGGGGGGGGGAGGCAAAAGTAGCCATACAATAAAACTAAGACTTCTTGTTGCTGCAAATTCAGAGTAGGGTTTGCCACTCCAGGTCTGGCGAGGTCTGCAGATTTCCCAGAGACGCACCTGATCTCCCATTCCCCCGGAGAAGACGGCTGCTAAGTTGGGCCTCCAGGGAGGATGTCCATGTGTGAGTGAGAATCAATTCTCACTTTTCCGTGCCTTGGGGGGGAGGGGTGATTAGGCTCTTGATCAAAGTCAATCATCACAAAGTGATGTTGCCATGGAGAAAGTTAATTTAATTTAATTTACTTAGTGCCCCTAAGAAATTTAAATGCCCCCCCAATGGAATTCAACCTGGCCAGGGGCCTGGTTTCCAGAGGTGGCATGAATTACCTGGCATGATGAGCGGGCAGGGAGCCGGGCGACGGGGTTTCCTCACCAGAGAGCCAGAGCAGCCCAAGAGGCCGGCTCAGGAATGGGGGCCCCAGATGTGCGCCTGTGCTGGGGGGAGGGGACCAGGTTGAGGGATTCCTTGACGCTTCCCCTCGAGGCCCTGGGAGGGCACGTGGGCCCAGGCGGCCACAGTTGTGGGATCCTCTCTCCTGTGGCCTCCGAGTCGATGTGGAGTCTCTCTCATTCTGTCCAGACCCAAGAAGAGGAGGCCGAGGCCGCTTATTGAACTGCCTGCCCTCAGAGAGCATCGATTCACCCTCTCTGCCCTTCCAGACAAAGGGTGCTGGTTGCTCTGCTGTCCTGATCTTCTCTTCCACAAATCTTGTCCTCACCCCAATCCCTTGGGTTCACCAGCCCCAGGCCACTAGCCAGCTCCCCCCCCCCCTCCGCAGCCGCCACAGTCCCCTGTGACTCAGCCGTTTCCTCTCGCACTTCATCAGCCATGCAAATCTGCAGGGCTTTCCCGACATCTGACTTCTCTTCCCCAGCAAGTTGTTGTTGTCCAGGGCCATGCGATTCAACGGTCATAGACAAATAACGGGCTTGGGGGGTCTCTTGGGTAAAGCCAAAAGTGGCATTTGAGGGGCAGAAGAGATGTTTTGAATGTGCCTTTCTCAGCATTCGCTACCAAGGCACCTTTTGTCTTGTCTGGGCAGGAGCCCCGAAAGCCCAGTTCTGCAAGTTTTCAGTGTGTCTCTATCTAAAGGGAGGGTGGGCATTGGCTGGTGCCACACCCCATGGCAAGGAAGGGAAGTGGAGAAACAGGCTGGCGGCTGTATTATGTCAAGGGAGAGCTTTGCTTTCAAGGCTTGAAGCCCTGAGGTGGCCCAGAATCAGCTGAACTGGGTGGCCCAGGTGAGCCCAGGCTCGCTAGATCTCAGAGGCTAAGCAAGCTCAGGCCCTGCTGAGTACTTGGATGGGAGACCAACAAAGTAGTCCAGGGTTGATACTGGCTGATCTGTTTTCAGTCCCCTTCCTAATAACCCCCAGCATAGCGTTGGCCTTTTTAATTGCAGTCATGCACGACTCCGAGATCTCTCTCCTGGTCCGTTGTCACCAGTTTCAACCCCATCAATGTATTTTAATAGTTAGGATTTTTGGCTCCAATGGGCATGACTTTGCACTTGCCCACATTGAACCCCATTTGCTATGTTGTTGCCCACTGGCCCAGCCTCAACAGATCCCTCCGGATCTCCTCACAGTCCTCCCTGGTTTTCACCACCCTGAACAACTTTGTGTCATCCACAAACTTAGCCACTTCACTGCTTACTCCCAACTCCAAATCGTTAACAAACAAGTTAAAAAGCATCGGACCCAGTACTGAGCTCTGCTTACAATCTCCCACTGTGGAAACTGCCCATTTATACTCACTCTCGGTTTTAAGTCCACCAGAGGACTTGTCCTCTTATCCCAGGACTGGTTACTTAGGAGCCGTCAATGAGGAACTTCATCAGAAGCTTTCTGGAAGTCCAGGTAAACAACATCTACTGGGTCCCCCTTGTCCACATGTTTGTTCACCCCCTCAAAGAACTTCTGGCTCCAGTGTGCATCACTTTGCGCTTGCCCACGTTGAACCGCATTTGCCACGCTGCGGCCCGCTCGCCCAGCCTCCACAGATCCCCCTCCTCGAACGCCTCGCAGTCCTCCCTGGTTCTCACCGCCCTGAACAATTTGGTGCCACCTGCCAGCTCAGCCACTTCCCTGCCCACTCCCCGCTCCAAATCTACCAGGGCTGCGCAGGGTCCCAGTCCGGCACGCCATCCACTCTCTCCGCCACACCAGCTGCCAATGGCAACCCGCAAAAGGTTGCCTGATCCGATCTAGGGCAGGCTCTCCCCCCAGGCCAGGGCGACAGAGACCGTCCGGAGGCTGGGCAGAGTTGCCACCCTATGCAGATGACACCCGGCTCCATCTCACACTTCTAGCAGATCCCAAGGAGGAGGCAGAGACGGTGAACAAGTGCCAGGAGGCAGTTTGGGTGTGGGTGGAGGCCAACAAGCTAAAACTTCTTTATTGCAGTTGCACACTGTCTAGACATTTTCAGTGAGTTGTCTACTATGACTCCAAGATCTCTCTCTTGGTCAGTCTCTGCCAGTTTGGACCCCATCAACGTGTATTTATATTTAGGATTTTTGGCTCCAATGTGCATCGCTTTGCACTTGGCCACATTGAACCCCATTTGCCACGTTGACGCCCACTCACCCATCCTCAACAGATCCCTTTGGAGTGCCTCACACTCCTCCCTGGTTTTCACCACCCTGAACAACTTCGTGTCATCTGCAAATTTAGCCACATCACTGCTTACTCCCAATTCCTAATAATTAATAAACAAGTTAAAAGGTATCGGACCAAATACTGATCCCTGTGGTACCCCACTGCTTATCACCCTCCACTGAGAAAGTTTCCCACTTATACTCACTCTCTGTTTCCTATTTATAAGCCAGTTTTTGATCCACAAGAGGACTTGTCCTTTCATCCCATGACTATTGAGCTTACTTAGGAGCCTTTGATGAGGAACTTTATCGAAAGCTTTCTGGAAGTCAAGGTAAACAACATCTATTGGGTCCCCCTTGTCCACATGTTTCTTCACTCCCTCAAAAAACACTAACAGGTTAGTGAGTCAAGATCTTCCCTTACAGAACCCATGCTGAGTCTGCCTCAATAGTTTTTGTTCATCAATGTGCCTACTCATTCTCTCCTTAATAACAGTTTCCACCAACTTACCTGGTATCGATGTCAGACTGACTGGCCTGTAATTTCCCGGATCTCCCCTGGAGCCCTTTTTAAAGATGGGAGTGACATTAGCTACCTTCCAGTCCTCAGGAATGGAGGCAGATTTTAAAGAAAGATTACATATTTTTGTCAGGAGAGCCACAAGTTCACATTTGAGTTCTTTCAGAACTCTCGGATGAATGCCATCCGGGCCTGGGGATTTATTAGTTTTTAAATTGTCCATCAGTCGGAGGACTTCCTCTCTTGTCACCGCAATCTGATTCAGGTCTTTCAAACCCCCTCCCGAAATCGGTGCTTCTGGAGTGGGCAAACACTTCTCCTCTTCCACAGTGAAGACAGAGGCAAAAGATGCATTCAGCTTCTCAGCCATTTCCCTATCATCCTTCACTACTCCTTTTACCCCTCGGTCAGCACAAAGGCAAACCACCTCTGAACGTCTCTGGCCTTGAAAACCTGGCGAGGGGTCGCCATAAGCCGGCTGTCACTTGAGGGCAAACAACACCAACAGATACAGAGTCCCAGTGGTTGACGTGTCATTTAGATGAAGCTTCTTAGATTCGTTTTAAGAACTGGGGACTGCAAGGCTTGATAACCAGTTTACAGTGACATGAGAACCAGTCCTTCGTATCCATGTGTGTTCTATGTACAGGCAACTCTGATTGTATATTTCTGGGGGGTTGAATCAAAATAATTTCTTAAAAGCTGTGGTTTCTTTTAAGGTTTCAGGTTTTCCTGCAGACCTGGGGGTGCCCGTAGTGGCTCTTCTGAAGCTTGTAGAAATGTCATTCTTTCCATGGCCCCAGTCCCTGGATTTTAGAATCCAAACTTTGGGCCATGTTGAGAATGAGGAAGAGCCGTCTCTCCACCTCAGCCCCTCTCTGCAACGTGGGCCATCAATACTGTTCCTTCTTTGGGCGGGGACCGTTCGCAGGGCAGTTTCTTAAAAATTTCACACCCACCCTCCCCCTCAAGTTCACTTTCTCCACCGGAGGCTGCTTGTGCTGCCCTTTCGGTTCCACTTCTCCTTTTAGGGGAGCAGAGAGAGGGGAGGGGAGAGGAGGGGGGGCTGTCAGATTCCCCCACACACACACATTTCCGCCCTGCCGCCGCCTCTTCCCCCTCTAAGGCAAAGCATGTGCAACGGGACAGCAGAAGGGACTCCGGTAAGCTGGGGGGTTGTGGCTTCGCTCTCCTGCAGGGCCCCCCCCCCGAGGATCCAGGACTGAGGCACGAGAGGCAGCTCACGTGGAAGGGGGGGGCCCTGTTAACTTGTGGGCACAGCCCGTGGGGTGGGGTGGGGTGGGCGAGAGTTCTCAGGCCCAGGGTTATGCTTGGCTGGCTCCATCTGCTCCTGACGGACACCTGCTGACAAATCATCTGCTGCCGCCACATCCTTCCTGCCAGAAGCCAGCACGAGTGCCATGCCAGAGCCGCGCCTTCTCTTTGGGACCCCGGGACCCCACGATGTCTCAGGGTGTCACCTACGCGGACCTACGGTTTGCAAGGGACCCTCTGGAGAACACCCCCGGCCTCTGCAGGAAGGTATGGAGAAGGAACGGCTTCCCTGGCTTCCAGGCATCCCTGCGGCGGCCTTCCTAATATTGCCTCTCCCCCCTCCCCCCGCCTGCACCTCTTCTGCTCTCCCAGGGTCTGGTGATGGGGACCTCACCTACGAGAACATCCACGCGGTCAAGCCCCAGGGAGAGAAAGCCTCCGATGGCTCCAAGCAGCCCCAAGGTGAGCACCTGGCCCCACCTCAGGGGAGAGGAACCCCCCGGGGGGGGGCTGCTCCCTGCCTAACCCACTGCCTACCCCCTCTCCAGACAGGTGGTGGGTAGGACTAAACCGAGTCTCCGGGGACACAGAGAGCCAGTTTGGTGTACTGGTTAAGTTCACGGACTCTTATCTGGGAGAACCAGGTTTGATTCCCCACTCCTCCACTTGCACCTTGGGTCAGTCACAAGCTCTGGCACAGCTGGCCTTGAAAAAGAGCCCTTTCTGTCAGAAGTTCTCTCAACCCCGCCTACATCACAGGGGTGTCTGTTGTAGGGAGGTGGAAGGGAAAGGAGTTTGTAAGCCACTCTTGACGCCTCCGGGGAGTGAAGGGCGGGGTATAAATCCAATCTCCTCCTCTTCTTCTGTTTTGGCCCTCCGCCTTATCTCTCTGGGTCCTTCTAGGAGAGCGGGTGTGGTGTAGTGGTTAGGATGTCAGACCGGGGTCTGGGAGACGCAGGTTCGAATCCCAGCTCTGCCGTGGAAGCTCAGAGGGTGACCTCAGGCCTGTCACACACTCTCGGCCTCACCTACCTCGCAGGGCTGTTGCGAGGAGGCAGTGGAGGAGAGAAGAATGGTGTTAGCTGCTTTGGGTCTCCACTGAGGAGAAAAGGGTGTTAAATAAATGGATGAAGTAACCAAGAGGCTCCTTCTGCCGGAGTGGTTCAGCTTGCGGCATATAAAGCAGGGAGACGGTTGCGGAGGGAAACGGCCCGAGGATTTCACCACTCTGCACTGTGGCTTGGGTTGGCAACCACGGCCTGGAGGTACTCCGTGAAGACGCAGGGCCAAATGTGGCTCGTGGGTCTCTGGGTTCATTGTTCGGGGCGAGTATTGGCCCTCATTGAGAACTGTCTTCTCCTTGCAGGATTTCCCACTACGCGTGTAGGCAGTGGGCGAAGGGAAAGAGAGAGCCTTGCTCTGCCCGAGACCCTGGAGAGCCGCTGCCAGTCAGAGGAGGCGACGCCGGCCTGGATGGACTGGGGGGTGGGGGGTCTGGTTCAGGGCAAGGCGGCTTCAAGGGTCCACGTGAGCCCAGAGGGGCACCTCAGCCGCCCAACAGATTTGAACTAGCAAAGAGATGCCAGTGGGGGGGAGGTGCAGCCCCCTAACTTTGTTTTCAGGGGGCTGTCATGATTAATCCTAACTTTCATTTTAAATCTGCAAGCCAATTAGCATTTTGTTGAAGAAGAATAATGTTACGATGATGCACATACTTGTCCTTCCAAACCCTCAGCTTCCCAGGGGAAAGGCGTAGCTCCCCAACAGAAGGGACTAGAGACTTACTTTTTAAAAAAGGAACAGACGCAGGGCTTCACCTGAGGCCCGACTAGTGGGGAAGATGGGAGGCAAGGGTGGCCCCACTGCTGGACCTCCTGAGGGCCCCTGGTATTTCTGGCTACTGAGTGACCCAGAGTGTTGGACTGGAGGGGCCGTTGGCTTGACCCAACACTGGCTCCTCTTATGCTCTTATGTTCTCTTAAGGCCCACCCCCTCTGATCATGCGGCCCCGAACTGGATTCGCCTCTTGGCAGCCACAGTGCACTGCCCACGTCTGTCCAGGCGGTGACCGGCTACAGCCCTCGGATCTTTCTCACCCAGGCTGCTGGGTGTTTCCCAACGACAAGACTGAGATTAGGATGGGGAAGCAGCCCAAGTCTGTGAGAAAGGGGCTGATTAACTCTGCAGAACGCAGGCAGGACTGAGCCCCCTCCTTTCCTCTTGCAGGGCCCAGGAAGCCATTATGGCCCATCGCCTTGGCTCTGCTGGGAGCGTCCCTCTTTCTCCTGGCCACCACCGTCGGATTTGGAGTGCGATGTAAGAGACCCCGATGTGACCCCCCCCCACCCTCACTCCCTTCAGGAGGGCCTGGTCAGCCCGGGGGGGTGGTGGTGGTGTTTGTGGGCTTCCCAGAGGCTGGCCACTGCGTGAGACGGGATATGCTGGACTAGATGGAGACCCTCGCGGGTCTGATCCAGCAGGGCTCTTCTGAGGAGCTTAGGGTCGGGGAGGGGACAGTCCCCCATAGCAGTGGGTCTCCACCAGTGTTGGGAGGGGGGAGTTGCGAGGGGCTGCCTGCAGCCCCCTGCTCACAGGACCTCCGCAGACCGGCAGGTCTCCCGGCGCCTTGGAGAAGCCCTGGAGGCGTCTGCCGCGGAGCGCCGGACTCTGGCGAGGAGCCTGGACGCCCGGGAGCGGGGCCTGCTGCAGATGCAGGAGAGGCTGGAGGAGGCGGAGGCCGAGCTCAACCGGAGCCGGGCAGCCCTGCGAGAGAGCCGGCGGCTGGCCAACAGCACTCAGGGGCGGCTGCGGGAGCAGGAGGCGAGGCTGGCCACGATGATCCGGGAGAGGCGGGAGGCCGAAGAGGCGCTGAACGCAACGTGGGCCAAGGCTTGCGCTGGTGAGCTCGCGGGCGCCCCCTGCTGTTCACGGGGCCGGGAGCACCTCTGTTGCGCTGGGTCGCTACCCGGAGCGGGGGGGGAGAGCTTGGTTTTGATGAAAGACACCATCCCGTGGGGCAGCCTGGGTGGGAATTCAGAAGAAGCAGAGGAGGAGGAGGAGTTGGATTTATACCCCTTGCCCTTCCCTCGGAGTCTCAGAGCGGCTTACAAACTCCTTTCCCTTCCCCTCCCCACAACAGACACCCTGTCAGGTGGTAGGTGGGGCTGAGAGAGCTCGGACAGGAAATGCTCTTTTTTTCAAGGACAGCTCTTGTCAGAACTATGGCTTGCCCAAGGTCATCCAGCAGCTGCATGTAGAGGAGGAATGGTGAATCAAACCCCAGTTCTCCCAGCTTAGAGTCCGCTGCTCTTAACCGCTACCACCAAACTGTCTCTGCTGACTTGCAAGAAACTGAGCCCCATTTGAGGCGGAGCTCATCCAATGCGAGACACGTGTGGGGAGGTGGTTCTCCCTCGTCACAGAACAGCTGATTTCCAAGGGGAAGGGGAGGCAAGCCCCTGGGTGGGGGCCCCAACAGGCCTTCAGCTAGGAAGGGGCCATTGCCTATAGCAGGGGGTGGCCAAACTTGCTTACAATGTTCCCTCTGAGCTGTGAGCAAAAATTCTACTTTGTGAGCTGCTGGCGTTAAAGTTGTGAGTGAGTGATTTGGCTCCTGCATCAATCAGTTTGCTCTGGAGTCATCTTTCCCTGAACTAAAACAAAACTCTGTGAGTTGGAGGCCAGAAAACTGTGAGCCAGCTCACACCAACTCAGCTTAGAGGGAACACTGCTTGCTTAACGTGAGAGCCACATAGAATAAACGTCAGATGTCTGAGAGCCACATGACATGAACAATTATTACAGACATGTTTTTACTGAATAATGTGCAAATTTGCTTTTTATTAACATTAAATGAGACTGCCATAAATAAAAAACAAAAGGGATAAAAATAGATATTGATAATGATATTTATTTGTCTAATGATATTTGTAGGCTGGGCTGGGGGGGGGTGTTTTGAGAACACATTTCAAGCTGAAGTTGCTCTCTTTCTCTGCTCCACCCTGCCTCAAGCCTACCCAGGGAGGGGGGGAACACTGGCTGGGGAAGGGAAGACCGACCGGGGAGGCCTGCCTCTCCTTGGCTTCCCCAGCCACCCTGCCGGGAGCTGCATAATATGTGGGAAAGAGCCGCGTGTGGCTCCCGAGCCACAGTTTGGCCACCCCTGGCCTATACGCTCCTGGCATGTCTGATTAAAGGCTCTTGGGGGCAGGGCTGGGCCAGGAGCCTCGGTCAGAGAGAAGACAGGAACATAAGAACATCAGAGAAGCCCATGCTGAATCAGGCCAGTGACCCATCCAGTCCAACACTCTGTCACACAGCGGCCAAAATATACCAGGTGCCATCAGGAGGTCCAGCAGTGGGGCCAGGACGCCAGAAGCTCCCTCCCACTGCTGCCCCCCCCAGCACCCCTCCAGGAAGAGATGCACCATGGGCTATTATTTGGAGACTGGCTTGTGGATACTTTTGTTTGTGCTGGGGTGCCCCACAGATGAGAATGGCTTCCTTGTGGCTGGGTCCCCCGTCTTGGTAGGCTCGACTGGGGATCCTGGTGCTGCCTTGCAAAGGGTCATGTGACCAGCTCACAGCCAATGTGACTTTGAGGCTGATCTGAGGCACAGCAACGTGTGGAAGGGGCTTCGGCTTGGCTTCTGGGACATGCGTCAGTTGCACTGGCAGCAGGGCAAGAGGAAACAAAGGTGAAAGCTGTGAAGGACAGCGTCATGCGGACATGTGTCCACACGCCCTCCCCGTCTTGTGTCTTTGGCAGGCTGGTGCCCCGAGGAGTGGCTGCTGTACGGGTGGAGGTGCCTCTTCTTCTCTACCCAGGCAAGGACATCGGCGGACAGCAAGAGAGACTGTGAGGGGAAGGCTGCTCGGCTGCTCATCGCCCAATCAGGGGTCCCCACAGCAATACCGGTACAGTGCAAGTAGCCACAGGCGGCAAGAGCATTGCCAAATCACCGGGGGGGGGCTCACATGGATGCAACGAGAAGCTCCTTCACAGAGCACTTCCTGCTCCTTTGCAGCCCACATGCAATGTGCCCCCCTTTCCGTGGGGGTGGCAAGGCTTCTCCAAGGGACTTCTGGGGGACCCATTCAGCTCCAGCGAGCATGCCCGAAGGCGATGCCGCCCTGCCTTCCTCACCTGGCTCTCTGCTGCTTCTTCTGAGCTGGCCTGATTCTTGCTTCTTTGCTCCTGTGTGAGATGCAACAGGGGCCAGGCCGGTCTTGGCACCATAGAGGCGCTGACATCAGGAGCATGAGTTCAGCTGGGTGGCAGGTGGGGCTGCCCTTGGAGACAGTCTGGAAGCTTTGCGGCAGGGAGGGCTCTTCCTGGGACCCTCTGTGAGACAGCCCACGCTAGCACCCAGTTTGCACCTGGAGCCCGTCTCAAGGCCCTGCTTTTCACCTCAAAGCCCTCAAGCACTTTGGGTCCCAAACACCTGAAGGACCTTCTTCTTCTCCTCTCCCAGCCCCACCTCCAGGGTCTCCAATCAGCACAGAAGGCAGGGGCTGCCCTGGTCTGAGATGGGACTGGCAGAGGCTCCTCCCAGATGGTGGGTTTCCCTCCCACCATCGTTTCAGGCCTGTGGAGGAGGAACTGGGGTTGGCTGGGGCCACCTGTCCACTGTGTCCTGTGGGTGGATTTCAGTGTGGCCCTGTCATGTCTTACCTGCTTTTATGATGGATGTGAGTGGCCTGGGGAGGGGGGAGAAGTTCACAAAATAAACAAATAAACCAAGAGCAACTAGTATTACGCAGGTTGGCACTTTCTTCTTTTTTATTCCAGAGACCTCTGGGATCAAATGTATACTGGATTGGACGTTACGGAAAATGGTCTACAGAGGAAAGAAGATGGGTTTGGTTGGAGAGCTCCCAGTACACAGGGTAAGTAAGTGCAGCTCAGAAGCACCGGAAGTTTCACATCAGCAACTTTGCGGGGAGTTGCTGGGAGGCATCATGGGTGGGTGGGCATCCCCCCAGCTCTTCCGCCAGGTGACCGACCCCCTTCCCCTACCGAGTCAGGCCCAGAGCGTGACCCCCCGGGGCAGCCTCCTTGGATGTAGCCCCGAGGTCTCCGCCAGGGGGCCTTTCCAGCCCTGCGACTTCAGGTCAGGCTGAACTTCTCCGAGCCACACAAGAGCTCTGCTGTTGAGCAGGGGTCCCTCCCTCCCTCCCTCCCTCCCGGAGGCCCCTCCTGGCTCACACAAGCCCCCGAGACGATGACCCTGGAGGTCCCTTCCAACTCCTGTGGTTCTATGACCCTGGCTCCACAAGGGCCCCTGGCTCCCTGGGCCACAGGGGGGCTTTTTTCTTAACTTGGCAATGGAGTCTCGTCACAAGGCTATGACCACCTGGGCATCAGGCTCTCTGAATCCCCAGCGCTCTTTTCAAGCAATTCTCTAGCCTCTTTTGTTGCCAAAATAAAAGGAGGAAGGCATATCTCTGCAAAGGAAGGGGCTAGAGCATTTGTGGGAAATGGAAGCTGGTTACTCAGGGAGCCTGATAGACAGAGTGTTATAACCTTATCTTAATATATAGTTTGCCTGTTTAAAAAACTGAAAAAACTGAAGAGGTGCCCTTGGCCCAGGGGAGGAGGGACGGCTGCAGCCAGGGGACCGGGAAAGGGCAGGGAAGTCCCCCCCCGCCCCAGGGTGTGTGTGTGTGTGTGTGTGTGTGGAGTCATTGCCTCTGTGCTGCTTTGCCTCTTGCAATAGCTGTACGGAACCACACAAGCCTGTCTGCTGCTGCTTGGTGGAGACTGTGGCTCCCCAGCTCCTCCTCCTCCTCTACCACCTGCACTTGTGAGGCTTTGGCAAAGTACCAGTCTGGGATGTACAGGGTGAACGGCGGGGGAGGGGGGAGGATTTTGACTTCTTCCTTCCTTCCTTCAATAACATTTTATCTTCCACAGAACTGATGTTACAACTTACTTATGTGTAAAAGCGCAGAAAAACTGGTGGGCACCAGCAACATGCAGCAACAAGCAACGATATATCTGTGAGAAGCCAGCCAGGCTCGGAGGGGCAGACCCGCTTCCGGTTTGGTCGGCCTAAGACCTGGAGGCTGCCTCTCCAGCAGGAAGCCCCCAAGGTGCCCGGGTAGGTATGAAAGCCGCAAGGCCATGGGTGGGGGCGCCACCCCGCCTGCCCCTCGCACAGAGCCCGCCCCAGCCTCCGGCCATTCCCAGGCCTGAAGTCACTGCAGAGACCGAAAGAGCCGTCTTCGTCACGGCTGCTCCTGCTCTGTGGGACCGGCTCCCCGAGGAGGGGAGGGCAGCGCTGCCCCTTGGGAGTTCTCAGGAGGTACTGGCTCAGGGTGGGAATGGTTTGGTTTTAAGCCCCTTAGAGCCCGGGGGAAACGGTCCCATGAACAGACATACCTCAACGAGGAGAGCCAGAAGCGTGCCTCGGGCTGCTTCCAGGCTGTGAGGATTCCCCACTCTGCCTTCCTCCCCTCTGTGCATGCAGCAGCCAAGACCTTCTGTCTGCCCATGGGAGTCTCCGGCATTCTTCCTCTGTCTTCTCCCTGGCCTTTCCCCTACCACGCCTGCCTCACCAGGGGGTCTGTTGTGGCTCGCCAGAGGGGGGCGCTTTCCCACCCACATGCCGCATAGCTGAATGCCAACTGCCAGCCAGGCTCCCTGGGCTGGAAGTGCTGCACGGCCCATGGTCCAGCAAGAAGTGGATTCGGCCTGGCTTCCGCCCCCTTGTTGCCTCCCCTCCCCTCCCCATTTGGCCGGGAAAGCAGGAAGCCCCCACCGGGAAGATTGGCCCGCTTCAGCCCGGCTGAAAGGGGCATCCACAGGTGTGTGTGTGGAGGAATAAGCTCCCCTTTCAAAAATGGCGGAAGGGTCAGCAGCTCACGGCTCCTTGAGGCTCTTCCTCCATCTTTGCACAGCGGGGAGAGGGAGACGGGGGGGTCCTGGGGCAAAATCAGGGGTGCAGGGGTGCTTCTGTGCAGGCGTGACCGGGAGGAGGGAGTGAAGCGGGATGGGGGGCAGATGGCAGTCCCAGAGGACCGTGGGCTGCCTCCGCTCCAGAGGGCAGCTGTGCTGGTCTGTGGAAGAAGAAAGGCCAGATCAGAGACTGGGAGCACCGGAGAGGCACCAGCAACATTTTGCGGGGGGGGGACTCAAGTCACAGCCAACCTCTGGCAAGCCGGCAGGGTTCTCTGGGCAAGAGACATTCGGAGGTGGTTTTGCCCTCGCTCGCCTCAGTGTAGCAGCCCTGGAATTCGTTGTGGGTCTCCCATCCAAGCTGTGACCAGGGCCGACCCTTGCTCAGCTTCCAGGATGTGTCCAGACTGGGCTATCCAGGGTCAGGGGGCCTTTACGGTGTGACTGGATTCGAATCTAGCCGGGCCAGCCTAGGATCAGTGGGCCAGCACCTGCCACGGGCCCGGGGCAGCACAGAGTGCCCCAGGGAGGCCCCCTCCCCAAGACCACCCTTGGATTTCCCCGTCAGCAGGACGTCCACCAAAGTCATCTTCTTGAAACAAAACCATTTCCACAGACTTTGCAGAGGCCGACATCTCCCCAAACACAAGTTCTGCTGAAGCCTGAAGAAGGTCTCTCGGTCGATGGCGGGCAGAATGGATTCCATCCCCCGGGGCAGCTCTTCTTAGACCCCTCCCAGCTCCTCCGTCCCGGCTACCATCCTGGTCCCTGCCTCTGTGCGGTCCTCGGCACCATCTCCCCACCCAGCTCAGAAGAATAAATTCTGCCGTCAGGATAGTTGTGTGTGCGCTTTGGTCTGAGTTCTCTTGGGACGCACCGAACTTCCTCTTCCTCTTCCTCCCCCAAGGCCAGGGAAACATGGTACACTCCCACGGGAACCCCTGGAAACTGAGTTTGCACCTGCCCCGAAGTGCGCCACACGTGGAAACAGGCCCCCAGGCAGGAGGGGTGGATTAACATCCCATCCCGTACAAAGATGATTTACAGCACCAAAGCAGGTTCTGCAAAGAAGGGGGTGGGCAGATGGCACAGGGACCTGCCTCTGGCTGAATCAGGCCTTCCTTGGTCCAGGGCGGTCAGGACTGTCCAGCCCGACTCTGGCAGTGGCGCCCCCCCCCGGGTCTCTGGCCGAGGTCCTTCCCATCACCTACCACCTGACCTGACCCTTACTGGAGACGTCGGGGATTGAACCTGGGACCTTCTGCAGGCCAAGCAGAGGCTCTGCCAGTGAGCCACTGAAGTAGGGAGAGAGAGAGGGAGCAATCCCTCCACCCCAGCACCGTGGGGGTCCTCTCAGCCCTAAAGCCCAACGGGGACCTTGTTCCTGCCAGAAACACACACACACAACCCGGCAGTGAACAGGCCGACTTCCGGGGGAGACGGGGTGGGCCATTCTAGTCAAGCCACAAAACAACCAGCCCGGCACCAGGAGGACACTTGTCAGGTTTTATTTCTTCAACACTTTAAATAAGCGGTATATATTAAGTAGCCTTTCCCATCAGTAAAAACGCAGCCGAGTTCCCCACCAGGGCACTGAATGTCGGGGGGGGGGTGCAGAGCCCCCCCCCAGGATTCGCTCCGGTCACACCATTCTTGCACCAGTGGGGAAGGGCGGGGCTCTGTTAGTTGGTAATGTCCCCCCCCTCTGTGACCCACAGCCTTTTCAGGCAAGAATCCGCTGCCCCCCATTCCGCAGACACAAAGGAGTGCCCCCATTCGAGAGCCCTGAGGAGCCCCCCGGTCTCTGACCCCGGCCCAAAGGGACCGAGGAGGAGGCCCACCTCAACAGCTTCCAGGACTCCTACCCCCACACCTCTGCTTCCCCCTCCCAAGTCAAAGGGCCCCCCACGCAAAGACAACTCAGCCCCGCCCAGGGCCCCCCCTCCGCCAGCCAGACAGCCAGCCCCCCTGGGACTCCGCCTTGGGAGGAAGACCGCTTTGAGGGGGGGAGGCACTGAGCTGGGGGGGCAGGACCCAGGGACCCAATAGGAAGAGATTGGGGGCCCCTCGTGGGTCATCTCCCTCCCCCGCGTGGAAGCCACGGGATGTGTGTGCGTGCGCAAATGCGTGACAGAGTCCCAGCCCTCTTATTGCACTTCCGGCAAGGATTGGGGGGGGATGCCACCCCCCTTTTAACAGCACCTTTCAGGCTGGTGCCCAGGAGCTGCACGGCCCCCCTCCCCAGCAAGGCCCCCGCAAGGCCCAACGGTCACCTGCACAGCCCCCCTCCCCCGTTTCCCAAACCCAGAACCAGCCAAGCGCCGCCACGGCAACAGCCGACATCTTGGAACACGCTGCTGCCGCTGCCGCCGCCGCCTCCCTGAGGCTGTCGGAGAGGCCTGGGGGGGGGGCAGGGAGGCCCACCTGAGGGTCCAGCAGAGGCTCAGCGCCCCCTTCCACCCACCAGCCCACCCCGGGGGTGATCCTGCCGTCCTCTCCCTGGGCCCACCATTAGGACTGGGCTTCCGGCAACTTGAGGCTGGGCTCTGCCCGCCCCGGCCTGGGGCCCTTGTGCTGCCGCGGGAGCCGGTCCGGGCACAGCAGGCTCTTGGCCTCGCAGCCCAGGTTCTGGTAGCGGGGGGTGCTGGCAGCCGGCCGGCGGCAGACGGAGGCGAAGCTGAAGCTGAAGGGGGCGAGGCAGCAGGCGGGGCAGGCCAGGACCTCCTCCTGCTCCGCCACGCCAGCACCGCTCAGGGCCAGCGCCACCCCCGCGTGCTCCGGCTGCACCCCGTCCACCGTGGGGGGGACGCTCAGCTCCGAGAGTCCCTCGCCCCAGCCGTGGGGCTTGCTGTTGTTGTTCCGGAGGAGCCCGTTGGGGGGCCACGGCTGGACGCCAGACACAGCCGTGCTGATGAAGTTGCCGTTGGCCATGGGAGGGGCGGGAGCGGCCGACGGAGGGACGGGGCTGTCCGGGCTGCAGTCCATGCGCTCATGTGGCGGGGAGGGGGAGGGGGCGGGCGGGAGGCGGCTGCAGTCGAGGGCCAGGAGGCAGTTGCTGCGGGGCTGCGCCGGCCCCCGCCGAGGCAGCTCCGGGGAAGAGGGCAGCGAGCGGCACTTGCGCCCGCGGGAGACGGGCTCCGAGAAGTCACACTGCACCTCCACCGCAGGCTCCGGCGTGATGGGCGTGCCCAGCGGGAAGGGCGAGGGAGGCGGGAGGTCGAAGGTCAAGGAGATCAAAGACTTGCTGGGCGTGTCGAAGAGCTTGATCCGGCCCCCCTGGAGGTCCTGGCGGTGAGAGAAGGGGTTGACCCGCTGCGGAGTGTCCTGGGCCCGGGGCAGGCGGGGCGATCCGGGCGGGAACATGTCCGACTGGCTGCGGGAGAGGCGCTGGTCCGGGGGCAGGAGCTGCTGGGCGGGCAGGCCGGACAGAGGCTGGGGAGTCGCCGGCTCCTTGGCTGCCGCTTGGCCTGGGAAGAGAGGCGGAGGTGAGGGGCTCGTGCAGAACCGGACCATCAAGCAGCTGGTGTGGCCGTGAGGCTGAAGCCAGCAAGCCCAGCTGCAGCCACGCTCTGCCCAGGGAGGTCCGGAGGAGACCGGGCGGGGGGGGGGGGCTGGTGGCCAGGAAGGAGGCCCAGGAAGCTCCTGCCCGACAGGTCGGGGTCTCCGCTCATCCCAGCCGCAACTCTTCCGCCCCCTCCCACCTCTTCCTCCCTCTCCCAAAATAGTAGGAACTTGTGGGGCACCCGGTGAAGTTGATGGGCAGGAAACTCAGGATGGAAGAAAAGGAAATATTTCTTTTCACAAGGAGTGACTAAAACATGGAATTCCCTGCCAGAGGATGTAGCGATGGCCGCATACAGAGGGGGGCTTTGGAAGGGAGTTCGATTCATGGAGGGCAGGTCCATCCGCGGCTACTAGCCCTGGGGACACAAGGGGAACCTCCACGTTCAGAGGCAGTCAGCTCCTGAATCCCAGAGCCAGGAGGCACCGTCGGGGCAAGGACTAAATGGGCCACTGGTCTGATCTAGCAGGGCGCTTCTTGTGGTGAAGGAGGAGAGTTGGATTTACACCCCATCTTTCGCTCAGAGTATCAGAGCGGCTGACAAACTCCCTTTCCCTTCCCCTCCCCACAACAGACACCCCCTGTGAGGCAGGTGGGGCTGAGAGAGCTCTGACAGAAACTGCCCTGGAGATAACTGTGACTGGCCCAAGGTCACACCAGCAGCTGCATGTGGAGGAGGAGGAGTGGGGAATCAAACCCGGCTCTCCAGATCAGAGTCCGCTGCTCTTCACCACCCCACCCGGCTGGCTCTCTCTTACGACTCCATGGACCAAAGAGAGGACTCCGCCCGTTGGGAAGACCCCCCCCTCCTCCCATGAGCTGAAACCGCCTCCAAGCTGAGCGGGACCCGGTACCATTCAGCGCCACCACAGGGCTCCCGGGGGCGCTGGGCCCGTCGCTCTGGAAGGCGGAGTCCCCCGCGTGGCGCTGCTCCTCCAGGATGGCTTCCAGGCGCTGCGTGATCTCCAGGAAGGAGGGCCGGGTGGTGGGCTCCATCTGGAGGGGAGGAGAAGAGGGGGCAGCCTTAGCGGTGGGCCCAGGGCCCAGGCCTGCCCCCAGCAGGGGCAGAGGAGCCAGCAGTGCCCGGGGGTGGGGGCAAAGCACGGCTCCCCACACAAGCATCCCACCCGGCCCGGAGCCACTCCGGAGTCTCTCTGTGGGCAAAGGCTGCCCCCACCTGGCCTCTGTCTCCCGGAAGGACCAAGGCTGGGTTGTTTTTTTCCCCAGAATGAGGGCCCCGCAGGAGCTCCCGCCAGCTGCGGGAGGGGGAGTCACTGAGCGGCGGCGGCAGCAGCAGGGCCTGAACAAGGAGGGAAGCCGACTGGGACAGCTCTCAGGACATCCTTGATGATCCATGGACCTTCCCCAGCTCCCCTGCTCTTGAGCCCCCCCACCCCCCCCGCCCCCTGCCCGCCCCCAAGACAGCAGGGAAGCTGGAAGGGGAGAGGAGAGTCAGGACAGACGCTGCAATTAAGACGTTCCCAAATTAAGCCAGGGGGACGTGGGCCAGTCTGCGCCCGGTCCCATCCTGGGGCTTCACTCCTCCAGAGCACCAAGAAAGCCCCCCCACAATTCAGGGCGGATTCACTGGCCACGGAGGGTGCCCGGAAACCAAACGTCCGCTGCAGGAAACGGCCTTGCATTCCCAACAGCTCACTTCTGTTGCCACGCTCAGTCATCCAAGCGTTTCAAAACCGCATCTGGGATGTCGGCCCCGGGAGGCCTTCCTCCCTCCTCACCAGGAGGCCTCTGAATACCAACATCATCAGGCATGCTGAGCTGGGAGCAGTCTGGCGGCCAGAAATGCCAGGCTCTCCAGGGGGAGGGGGTGCCAGAAGAGGGCAGGGGAGGGAGTTCCGGGTGCCCGAAACTGAAGGTGGCGAAAGCTCCGTGGATGAGGTCGGTTTGGGCCCTTAGGTGGCGGGGGGGGGCCTTGTCTGTGAGCGCAGGCATCTCTGGCTGCAAAGCAAGCACCCCCACCCGCACACAGAGACCCCCAAAGCAGGAGAGAACTTACGCTGCAGCAGTAAAAAGCCAACTGGAGGAAAGGTGCCGGGCAGTCGACTCCCACCAGGGTGCAGAAGGCAGCCACGTCCAGCCCAAAGTCCTGCAGCGGACGAGAGGAGGAAGGGGGGAGCGAAGGGTCTGTGCGAGCCAGGCGACGGCCAGGCCAGGACGCAGGCAGGACCCAGGCAGGCACGGATAACAGGCCACTACAGGATGCGGCCATGGTCTTCCATGGCTCAAAGAGCGGATTAGCCAGATCTGCACAGCAGCGGGTCTGTCCATTATGTACCTATTTATTCAGCTTCTTTTGCAACTTGCCACGCTCACTGTGACTCGAGGCGGATGGCCCGGGGTCAGTCAGTGTAGTCATGAGGATGAATGGGCTATGCAGTAAGCAAAGGAATACAGTTTGGATTGCAGAACAAACTTTGAGTCCAGGGGAAACTTTTAAGACCAACAAAGTTTAATTTCAGGTATACGTATGCATGCACACGAAAACTTAGACCTAGAATTACACCTTGTTGGTTTTAGAGGGGTGCCTGCACACAAAAGCTGATACCCAGAATTGAACTGTGTTGGTCTTAAAGGTGCCCCGACTGGGCTCAATCTTTGTTCTGTTGCTTCAGGGCAGCGACCTGTTTGGATGGCAGGAACCTGAAAGAGCCCTGACTCAAAGCATCGGCTCACAGGAACACACAGGCAGCTGCCTCACACGCATTCAGACCATCAGTCCTCCCTTGAAGACTGTATTGCCTACTCAGACCAGCAGGCGAGCCAAATAAAGCCAAGCCCAGCAACGCGGGGTGCACACCTGAGCCAGGCATGTCTCTCCCCATAAAGCGGCCCTCTCTGCAATGCACAATGCGGCCACAAGGTGGCACTCCCTTCTCGGCAGAAGCAGGTTTATTGTGGCTGCCCTTTCCGGCCCTGGCCTGCTGCCGCCCTGGTATCATCTTTCGCCTGCCATAACATCCACCTCATACTGGCACAAAAAGGCCTTTAACGTCAGGGCCCAAATATGCTCCCCCTCCACCCGGGTTTTATTTTGCAGCAGCTAGCGGAGGGTTCTGGGGAAGTCGGAAGCTTCCCCCTTCTAAGCGTTGCTGCCTGGGTCCTCCTAATGAGTGGTGTCGCCCCAGTTGTGTTCTCAGGTTCCGGGAGACCCTGGAAGGAGCCGGGCCTGGGCGAAGCCCCCTCTGCCTGCCCGCCAAGTCCCGTGTGGGGCCCAGGCAAATGCCCACTGTGCCAAGGAAGCCTGGCAGAGGCCAGGAACACTGTCGGCAAAGTATTTCTATATCTGTTGAGGGGCGGGGGGGAGGGCTTGAGGTTCACACGGGAGCAGGCCATCCCTCAAAGGGCCCAGGTGGTCTCCCCATAGCTCCCAGATCTCTGGGCTGCAGCAGCTATTTGAGACAGGAGGCAGACGGGGAGGGTGGGGCAACACTGGCCTCCCCGAGCTCTCTTGTGCTGGGTGCTGCCAGGCAACCCTCTCCTCACGGGTGGCACCCAGGGCAGGCTCATCCCATCCTGCCTCCAGGGTGACTTAAGCAGTTTCACTTTCCTTATTCTGTCGTCACGAAAACCCTGCAGCTGGGAGGGGAGTCACCCAAGTGATTTCCTGGCTGAGCAAGATCTGAACCCAGATCCCTTGAGCCACAGGCTGACTCTTTAACTGATGCACCACACTGGCTCTCGGAAGCACCAGGAGGCTCCAGGGTCCGTCGCCAGTCATTCTGGAAACACCCGCTCTCCCTGCCCAGCCTGAATGGTGCCCTGTGCGCCAACATACAATTAAGAGGTAGCCAGGCTGCACCAACGAGGCCATGGCCCAGTGCCAAGCTGGGCGAGTAGGCAGCCGCCGCCGTGCCAATGAGCCAGGAGCTCTTTGCACACACGCACAGACACACCAACAAGGCAGGGAATCCTGGAGGACTCGGCACACACCATGCCACAAGGGATAGAGAGGAGCTCTCGGTGTGAGGCAAGGGATGCTCTGTATTCTTGGTGCTGGGGGGGGGCAGCAGTGGGGGGGCTTCTGGTGTCCTGGCCCCCCCAATGCTGGACCTCCTGAGGGCCCCTGGTATTTTTGGCCACTGTGTGACACAGAATGTTGGCCTGGATGGGCCACTGACCTGATTCAACATTGGCTTCTCTCTGATGTTCTTATGTTATGTTCTCTCTCAGCCACCAGCCAAAGCCCAAATCTCTCCCGGATGAAGCACATCAAAAATCCCACTGGGATGGGCATTTCGAACAACTCCAAGGACAGCCCGGCCTCACCAACTTCTGGGAGGTCTTTGAGCAGTGAACAAGCACATGGCTGTACCTGGCCTCTCAGGAGGCTTTTTGGCAAGGCGCCTCACCAAAGACTCCCGAGTACACTTAAGCCGCCACGGGATAGGGGGATGGGTCCTCTTATGGATTAAAAACTGGTGAGATGACCAGGAAGCAAAGAGGAGGGAACCGACGGACAGTTCTCCCAGGGGAGGGAAAGTCAGCAGTGGGGTCCCCCCAAGGATTGGTACTGGGGCCGGTGCTATTGAGTTTATTCATCGATGATCTGGAATGGGGGGAGAGGAGTGTGGTGGCCAGGCTCGCAGATGACACCAAATTATTCAGGATGGTGAAAGCCAGCACTGATTATGAAGCACCGTTCCCTCTAAGCTGAGTTAATATGAGCTAGCTCACGGTTTTTTAGCCTCCGGCTCACACATTTTTGTCTCCGCTCAGGAAGGAGGGCTCCAGAGAGCACACTAATTTATGCAGCAGCCAAATCACTCGCTCACAACTTGAATGCCAGGAGCTCACAAAGTAGAATTTTTGCTCACAAGACTCCACAGCTTAGAGGGAGCATTGCTATGAAGAGCTATGGGATGATCTCCCTAAATTGAGTGGGTGGGTAACCACATGGCAAGTGAGAGAGAGATTGGATTTATACCCTGCCCTTCACTACCCAGGGGAGTCTCCGAGTGGCTTACAAACTCCCTTCCCTTCCCCTCCCCACAACAGACACCCTGCGAGGGAGGTGTGGGGCTGAGAGAGCTCTGACAGAAACGGCTCTTTCTCAAGAACAGCTCTTATCAGAACTATGGCTTGCCCAGGGTCATCCAGCCAGGTGCAAGTGGGAGGAGTGGGGAATCACCCAGGAGAGCAGCTGCCAGTCTGAGTAGACAAGACTGCCCTTGCTGAACCCAGGGGGGTGTCCTGGTTCAATATGAGGCTGCTTCAGGTGTGTTCATCAGAAGCACCAATAGTAGGGAGGGGAGTCCCCGGTGCAGCCCCCGCATCTCCTGTGGAAAGGGTCAGGTAGGAAGCGATGCAAAGGCGCTCTGCCCAAGACACGCCCTGGACAGCGGCTGCCGGCCAGGGCGGACAAGGCTGACCCTGAAGGACCAAGAGGGGCCTGACTCAGCAGGAGGGGGCTTCCGGTGTGTTCATGAGAAGGAGCCACGGTTGAAGGCAAGACAGGCCTCTGCGTCAGGCAGGAGGGACCAACTGCCCTCCCTGTCCACACCAGTAAGGACACGTCAGAGAAGCCAACGTTGGATCGGGCCAGTGGCCCCTCCAGTCCAACACTCTCTGTGTCACACGGTGGCCAAAAAGACCAGGGGCCATCAGGAGGTCCAGCAGTGGGGCCAGGAGGACACTAGAAGACCCCTCCCACTCTTGCCCTCCCCCCAAGCACCAAGAATACAGAGCATCCCTTGCCCCAGAGCGAGAGTTCCTATCATAAGAACATAAGAGAGAAGCCAATGCTGGATCAGGCCAAGGGCCCCTCCAGTACAACACTCTTCTGTGTCACACAGGGGCCAGAAACACCAGGTGCCCTCAGGAGGTCCAGCAGCAGGGCCTGGGCACAAGAAGCCCCCCACACTGTTGCCCCCAACCCCCCAAGCACCAAGAATACAGAGCATCCCTTGCCCCAGCCAGAGAGTCCCTGTCTATGCCTTGTGGCTAAGAGCCACTGATGGACCTCTGCTCTGTATGCTTATCTAATCCCCTCTTGAAGCATCCGCTCATTCTACGCGTGGAGCCTCCAGCTGGACGAGACCAAGCACCACAACCCCCCACGCCCCCTCTGTCTAAGCAGCAAGGTCACCACTCGGCCGTGGTGCCTCAACCGTTCTGCCGTGTAGCCCACGGGGCCCCACGGGACTTGTGGCACTTCCCCTGATCACGCCAGTAGTCCTCAGGGCCTCCTCAGACCACCGCCCACCAGATTCGAGAACGTCTAACCTGAGCCGTCCCAACAAGAATGAATCTGGTCACCCGAACCCTGGCACAGCCCGCTGGAGCCTCCTCTCCCCTGACTCGGCCGACAGGAACCTCTTCCCAGTCCAACCGCCAATCAAGGCTGCACACTCCGGGAGCGTGCGAGAGGCGGCCTCTCTGCTGGGTTAGCTGCGTCCTTCACGCTTCTCTGCAGGGAACGCTCTGCTGATGCGGGACGAGCATCAATTACGCACCCTCCTCTCCTGGCAAATGTAATTAAGTGTCTGCCCAAGTCTCCAGGGGAGGAAGGCGTAATCGGATGCGACTTTATCTGCACGGTGACTGGATCTCGGCGGGGGGGGCAGCCTCTTCAGGGCGAGGGGGAGGGAGGAGCCCTGTGCGGACCACCCCTCCTCCCCATCCCGAACAGCTCGGCCCAGAAGAATGGGCCGGGCATCAGCACCGGCACCCCCGGCTCTGGAGAAGTCAGAGCTGTCTCACCTAGTTTCCTTTGCAGGCTTCGCCCCGGCCGAGCGTGAACTGCATAGAAGCGGTGCCTTCAGGACAACGGAACCGGCGCCTGTCACAGCAGAGCACCCGTCCCTCCCCCTAAGACTCACCCACGTCCAGCATCGCAAAGGCCCCGCGCCTGGAGAGGCCTGTGGGGGCCCGGGTGACTTGGGTCCAAGACAACTCCGCGGGACTTGGTCCAGGGCAGGGGGGTGTTGGGGCCCAGCCCGAGCTCCCAGGGCTGGAGGCTGCCTTGTTAAGAGCAAGCAGCGCCGGTGGTGACGTTCTCTGGGTCAGGGTCAGGTCAAGGCAGGGCCCTGGGAGAGGGTCTCACCTCCGTGCGGGGCAGGTAGTCGGGGTCGGCCGGCACCCGGGCAAGGATCTCGCAGAGGATGATGCCGTACGCGAAGACGTCAGCCTGGGCGGGCAGGAGGAGGCGGCCGTGAGAGAGAGGCCCCTCCCGTTGGGGGGCAGAGTGGGGGCTCCGCCCCTCGCAGCGGAACGAGGAAAGCAGGCCCCGCCCCCTCCCGCCCCCTCGCACGGGTGGCCGGGCCCAAACCTGGCTCCCCCTCCACCCCTGAAGGCACCCCTCCCCTCGGACAGGCCCCGCCCGCCCCCGGTACCTTCTCGTTGTACAGCTCCCCACGCAGCACCTCGGGGGCCATCCAGTACGGCGAGCCCACCACGGCCAGGGGCTCCTTCTCACCTCCCTCACTGGGGGGGGAAACAGAAGCGTGAGCGCGAGGTCTGGCCCTTAGCGTTGTGCTAGGGGTGAGCTAGACTTGCTTTTTAGGGGCTGAGAGAGCCGTGACTGACCCAAGGCCGCCCAGTTGGCTTCATGTGGAGGAGCGGGGAATTGAACGCAGTTCTCCAGATTAGAGTCCGCCACTCTTAACAGCAACCTGGCTTTTGGTAATGGGAAGCCTGGACCCACACGAGGGCGGACAAACAGAGATAACAGAGCTCCTTGGGGTGGAGGGGGAGGCCTCTTTGGCTGCCTGCCTCCATCTAGGCGGACGGAGCTTTCCCACCTGGGCTTCTGCTGAAGGCCTCCATTACCACGTGGCTGCAGGCCAGAACAAAGACTCCCAAGGCAATGGGAATCATAAAATAATAATTGCTGTATGGCAATGTGCATAGAACAGCCAGGAGAACTGAAGATTGTCTGGCAGCCCCAAGTTCTAGCTCTTAGCATTGTGCTAGTGGTGAGCTACACTTGCTTTTTAGGGGTGAGAGAGCTCCAAGAGTGCTGTGACTGGCTCAAGGGCACCCAGCTGGCTTCATGTGGAGGAGGAACAGGGAACTGAATGCGGTTCTCCAGATTTGAGTCCGCCACTCAACCATTACACCAAACTGGCTCTCGGTCATGGAAAGCTTTTAAAACTCAGTAACTTCTAGGTGGGAAGGTAACAGCATTTCGTGCACCTTGGTGTTTAGTCATGCCGGCCACATGACCATGGAAACGTCTTCGGACAGCACTGGCTCTTCGGCTTTGAAACGGAGATGAGTACTGCAATCCTAGAACTGGATTCAACTGGCTTTCGAGCAAGGGAACCTTTACCTTTACCTTTAACTTCTAGGTTAAAAGGCCTGCCTTAGAATAAGATCAGCTAGGGCGTGTCTAGAGTGAGGGACAGGGGGAACGGCACACTGGGGGTCCCTTGCTCAATCTGCTGCTGTGCCAAGGGTGTGTGTGTGGACATTTTTTAAAAAATAAATGATTTTTATAATTTCTTTATGCTGGTAGTTGTTCTCTGTACCCCATAGACCTCCACTGTTCAAACATACTATTTAAAATGGGAGGATGAGTCAATAAATTGATAATCCCCCAGTGGTGTGCAAGTGCCGTAAACCATCCCTGTGGTCAACCGGAGCTGGGCCATGGGAGATGACAGCACAAGGCAGGGCCCTTGAATGGCAACGCAGAGAAGAAAAGCCGCCAGCCCTGCTCTTCTCAGTGGGTGACTCCTGCAAGGGCCGGGGGGGGGAGAGAGAAGCCCCCAGAGGGCCAGGAAAGCTGGCAGAGGAGCCTGGTGCCAGGCGGAGACTTGGGCGGCGGCTGGTGCCCGGCCACCTCAGAGGGGGAGGCAGAGCGGGGCCTGCCGTGGGTCCAAGGGGCTCTTTTGCCGCAAGGCTCACCTGTAGGAGGGTATCTTCTCAGCCAGGCCAAAGTCGCCCACGACGGCCGTGTAGCCGTTGTCGTCACATTTCACCAGGCAGTTCTGGAAGAAGAACGCACACACCATGAGGCGCACCCCCGGCCACAGAGCAGCCCCCCCTGCCTAGGAGAGGCCACGCAGGAGCAGCGGGCGGGCGGGCAGGAAGAAAGGGGGGGCCTTCCCAGCAGCAGCCCTACCTTGGAGGTGAGGTCCCGGTGGAAGATGCCCTTGCTGTGGAGGTAGCGCAGGCCCCGGGCAATGTCTAGGGCCAGCTTGCCCCGCACGGGCCACGGCAGAGGGGCAGGGCTGTCCAGCAGCTGCTCCAGGTTCCCACCGTTGATGTACTGAAGGGAGACAGGCCCCAAAGGAGACCTTCAGGCACAGGCCCACCGGCAGCCCCACCCCGCCTCTCTCCCTACCCCCCCCCAAGCCCTGCAAGTTCTCTGACCCAGACCCAGCCACCAGAGGAGGAGGAGGAGGAGGAGGAGGAGGAGGAGGAAGAGACTGGGTTTATCCACCGCCCTCCACTCAGAGTCTCAAAGCAGCTTCCAGTCTCCTTTCCCTTCCCCTCCCCACAACAGACACCCTGTGAGGTAGGTGGGTGGGGCTGAGGGAGCTCTGAGAGAACTTGTGACTGCCCCATGGTCACCCAGCTGGCTACACGTGGAGGAGGAGGAGGACTGGGGAATCAAACCCGGTTCTCCCAGATTAGAGTCCTCCGCTCTTAACCACTCTACACCAAACTGGCTCTCATTTCTCTCTTTTTTTGCTTGGAAGAATCTTGCGGCACCTTTATTACTTTGGAGACCCCCCCCCCCCCCAGCAGGGGTTGTTCCCAGGAACAGCAATGCCAATGTTTTCCCACAAGGGGGCATTAATCTTATTTTACTGCAGGACTCCAAAAGACAGTAATCAAGTATATTTTAAAAACTCTTAACGAGAGAGAAAAATCAGTCTATAAACAGACTTCGTTGCTGGCTGTCCAGGACTATCAAAAGGAACCAAAGACTGGAGCCCCTCACGGGCCTTGGTCCCAGCTGGGGAGGGGGGTCGAGGGGGGCCTAACTCAAGAGTCTTCTGTAGACGCGGCTTTTTGAACCCTTCTATGTGAATGCCCAGTAACTACCCCTTCCATCTGACTCCATTAAAGTAGCACAATATTCTTTGTTCAGGGTGGGCAGTGCAAGCCGCAGAGAAGGGGAAAATGCCCCAGATACGGGCGCTGAGGCTCTTCTGCAGCCGAGAGGGAGAAAGAAAAATCCTCTCTCTGCAGCACCCCATTCTTCTTCTGCCTTGCCAGTCAGGCTTAGAGAATAGAGAAGGCAAAACAAACCTGGCATAAATCTCAGCCATGCTACAGATACGTCGGCCACTTCACGTCACCTTCAGTGGCTTCCTGCGGTGGCCAGAGGAAGAGACGCCCCAACGCCCTCCCGCCCTCCCTCCCTCCCCCCCCACGGCCCCAGCCCAGGCGCGACCCTCACCTCCGTCAGCGCATGCAGCTGGCCCTGGTGCACGCAGACGCCCATGAACCTGCGGCAGAAGGAGAGCAGAGGGGTCAGGCCTCGAGCCCAGGGAGGAGGCACCTCCATGAAATGAGCCACAGTCCGGACCATTGGGGACTCCGCTGCACCTGAGCCCTCTGCGGAGGAGGGACCTCCCCTCCCCAGACTCGGGGCGGGACGCGAAGGTCTCACCCCCCAGCAGGGGTTTTGGAGCACAACACTGCTGAGGCTGGGGGAGTCAGGAGCACAGGCCTTCCTTTGGAGGTTTACGAAAGTGAAGATGCCCAAGTCCAATTTGCCCACAGGAGAAATGAAGTCTGCGGGGGATCCGGAGGTCAGATCTGCAGAAACGAGAGGTCTGCAGTCCCCTTTCAACAGGGCTCTCGGTCAGAAGAGAAGCATTTCCTGCCTCACTAGTGGGGTCAAATCTCTCCCCCGCCCGGCCCCCTCTCAGCACAGCGAGCTGCAAGCCCCCCGCTGCTCTGATACCCACCACCACCACCACCACCCCGAGCTCACCGGAGGATGTTGGGGTGCGAGAGGCGGTTCATGAGCTGCACCTCACGCAGCATGTTGGCTCGGTTGCTCATCAGCTTGTTCATCTTCAGCACCATGATCTGGCCGGACTGCCGGTGCCGCACCTGCGGGGAAGGACAGGGGTGAGTCCGGAGGGCGCCCGGCAGCACCATCTCTCCGCCCGCCAGGCCTGCAGTGCAGGCACCCGGCACTTCTTGACTGACAGCTCCCGTTTCTTCCCTGCTGGGACTCACGACAGCTCCAGAACATGGATCTCCCCTCCCCCCTTCTCTCACCACTGCCACCACCACCCAGTGAGGTGAGCGAGGCTGAGAATTTGGGGTGGGCCCAAGGTCACCATGCAAGCTACACATGGTAGAAGCAAGGATTTGTACCAAACATAAAAGAACATAAGAGAAACCAATGATGGACCAGGCCAGTGGCCCATCCAGTCCAACACTCTGTGTCACACAGGGGCCAAAAAGACCAGGTGCCATCAGGAGGTCCACCAGCAGGGCCAGAACTCCAGAAGCCCTCCCACTCTTGCCCCCCAGGCACCAGGGACACAGAGCATCACAGCCCCAGACATAAGAGCATAAGAGAAGCCATGTTGGATCAAGCCAATGGCCCATCCAGTCCAACACTCCCTGGCACAACCCAGGTGCCATCAGGAGGTCCACCAGCAGGGCCAGAACTCCAGAAGCCCTCCCACTGTTGCCCCCCCCAAGCACCAAGAAAACAGAGCACCAGTGCCCCAGACATAAGAACATAACAGAAGCCATGTTGGATCAGAGCATCACTGCCTCAGACAGAGTGTTTCCTCTATACTTTTGGCTAACATCTACTGTTGGACTTCTGCTCCAGATGTTTCTCCAGTCCCCTTTTAAAACTGTCTATGCTTGTAGCTGCCACCACTTCCTGAGGCAGTGAATTCCACGTGTGAATTCCTCTTTGGGTGAAGAGCCACTTCCTTTGATCCGTTCTAACATGACTGCTCATCAATTTCATGGCGTGCCCACTTGAGTTCTTGTACTGTGAGGAAGGGAGAAAAGTACTTCTTTGTCTTCTCTATCCCATGCATAATTCTGTAAACCTCTGTCACGTCACCCCTCAATCGCTGTTTTTCCAAGCTCCAGAGCCCTGACCTCTTTAACCTTTCTTCACAGAGAAGGGGTTCCATCCCCTTAATTACTCTAGTTGCCCTTTTCCAGTGCCATCAGATCTTTCTTGAGACGCGGTGACCAGAACTGTTCCAAATGAGGCCGCACCAACGATCTATACAGGGGCATGATGGTACTGGCTAATTTGTTTTCAGGCCGCTTCCTAAGAATCCCCAGCATAGCATTGGCCTTTTTTTTTTTTCAGTTGCACATTGAGTTGACATTTTCAGTGACTTATCTACCATAACTCCAAGATCTCTCTCCTGGTCAGTTACCACCAGTTCGGACCCCATCAACGAGTATTTATAGCTGGGATTTCTGGCTCCAGTGTGCATCACTTTGCGCTTGCCCACGTTGAACCGCATTTGCCACGCTGAGGCCTGCTCGCCCAGCCTCCACAGATCCCCCTCCTGGAACACCTCGCAGTCCTCCCTGGTTCTCACCGCCCTGAACAATTTGGTGCCACCTGCCAGCTCAGCCACTTCCCTGCCCACTCCCTGCTCCAAATCTACCAGGGCTGCGCAGGGCCCCAGTCCGGCGCGCCATCCACTCTCTCCGCCACACCAGCTGCCAATGGCAACCCGCAAGAGGTTGCCTGATCCGATCTAGGGCAGGCTGTTCCCCCAGGCCAGGGCGACAGAGACCGTCCGGAGGCTGGGCAGAGTTGCCACCCTATGCAGATGACACCCGGCTCCATCTCACACTTCTAGCAGATCCCAAGGAGGTGGCGGAGACGGTGAACAAGTGCCAGGAGGCAGTTTGGGTGTGGGTGGAGGCCAACAAGCTAAAACTTAATCCCGACAAAACGGAGGTGCTGCTGATAGGGGGGAGGTCTGACCCAGGAACTGGGACATCCCCTGTTGTGAACTGGGTTGCACTCTCCCTCAACGAGAAGGTCGGTCTGTAGCCAGGGGGTGCTGCTGGACCAGAGCATCCTGTTTGATAAGCAGGTGGCCGTGGTGGCCGGGGTTCTCCTTCACGAGCTGCGGCCCTTCCTGGGCCGGAAAGGTCTTGCCACCGTGGCGCATGCCCTGGTAACATCTAGACTACTGCAATGCACTCTATGTGGGGCTGCCCTTGAAGACTGCCTGAAAGCTACTGTTGGTATAGAATGCTGCAGCCAGAGCGCTGACTAGAGAGGACTGTGGGGACCCTATCACTCCAGTCTTTTCCCACCTGCACTGACTCCCAGTCTGCCTCTGGCCCAATTTACGGTGCTGGTACTGACCTTTAAAGCCCTGTATGGGAGGGGCTAGCACGCCTAAAGGAGGGCCGCCTTCTCCCACAGGGACCTGCCTGTCCACTCTGGCCATCTTCAGAGGCTCTGCTCTGGGTGCTCCCACCATCCGAGGCGAGGCTGGGGGCAACCCAACCAAAGGGTCTTTTCAGTCGTGGCACCAAAACTTTGGGCCTTTCTCCCCAGGGAGTTCCCCCGGGCCGGCCTCCCTCTGTTGCTGCCTTCTGTAGGCAGGTAACGCCCTTTTCTTTTGGTTTTGTCTGGCATACCCCTGACAATTGGGCCCGCCCTGATTTTGGTGTTATGCATATTTATATATATTTTATAGAAATTTTATTCAGACTTTATTAAGTGCTGTTTGCTGCCTATTTGAATGTTCTGAATGACCTGCCACAGCCCTGCAACAAAGCCCCAGGTAAGCGTTGCCCATCGGAGCAACTGTGAAGGACAGTTGTGGGGCTCTTTAGCTTGGAGAAACGACGGCTGAGGGGTGACATGATCAAGGTTTATAAGATTATGCCTGGGATAGGACAGGTTGAGAAAGAAGTCCTTTTCTCCCTTTCTCACAAGACAAGAACTCGTGGGCACTCCATGAAATTGCTGAGCAGTCAGGTTAGAACGGATAAAAGGAAGTCCTTCTTCACCCAAAGAGTGATTAACACATGGAATTCCCTGCCACAGGAGGGGGTGGCAGCTGCAAGCATGGACAGTTTCAAGAGGGAATTGGATCAACATATGGAGCAGAAGTCCATCAGTGGCTATTAGCCACAAGGTATAGAGAGGAACTCTCGGTCTGGGGCAAGGGATGCTCTCTGTATTCTTGGTGCTTGGGGGGTCAACAGTGGGAGGGGGCTTCCGGTGTCCTGGCCCCACTGCTGGACCTCCTGATGGCACCTGGTATTTTTGGCCACTGTGTGACACAGAGTGTTGGACTGGGTGGGCCACTGGCCCAATCCAACATGGGCTTCTCTTCTTATGTTCTTATGGTTGCCAGATCCGGGCTGGGGAGCTCCAGGAGCTTTGGGGAGTGGATCCCAGGGAGGACAGGGTCTGGGGAGGGACGGAAACTCTGCGAAGGACAGTGCCGTAGAGAGTCCCCCCTCCAAAGCAGCCGCTTCCTCCAGGGGAACCCATCTCCGTGTTCTGGAGACCAGCCATAAGCCCGGGAGATCCCCTGATCCCTCCTGGAGAGTGGCAACCAGACCCAGGGGGCTGCCTCATCCCAAATTCAGCCCCTTGCTCCATCCAAGCCAGTCTTGTCCGTCCAGACTGAGCAGCGCCCTCTCTTGGGGGCCTTTCGCGTCACCTGCCCTGGTGGAGACGGCCATCAAGCCACAACCGACTTGGGGAGGCACTCTGGGATTTTCAGGGCAAGAGACATTTGGAGGTGGGCTGCTGTGGCCTGCCTCCGCGCAGCAGCCCTGGGCTTCCCAGGGGGCCTCCCAGCCAAACACCCACCGGGGCCAGCCCTGCTTACACATCCCCTGTTTCCTGATCCTTTCAGCTGGAGACACCAGGGATTGAACCCGGGACATAAGAACATCAGAGAAGCCAATGTGGGATCAGGCCAACGGCCCATCCAGTCCAACACTCTGGGTCACACAGTGGCCAAAAACACCAGGGGCCATCAAGAGGGACCTTCCTATATCCTCGGTCATAATCTTTTGTTGTTTTAGAAGATCCCATTTTATCACATGGGCCAAAACAGTAGAACTAGCCTGGCTTGAGAGCCAGTAACTGGATCCTGATCTCGGATACCAACGGCCCTGCAGCACAGATCTGCCAGCACGCACACTAGATTCCCGCCTCCTTCCGTCTGACTGCTTTGCAGAATAGGCCGGGGAATCCTTGCTCTCCCTCTCCATCTTTACAAAAAACAACCCACCTTATTTCCCAGCCCACAAATGCACCCCACAGAGAGAGAGAGGGGAGCTCTTCTCTGCCCTTCACCCTCCCACCTGGAAGGCACAAATGCACCTCTGTCCTGACAGCTTTCAATTCTCCTCTCTCCCACTTTCCCACAGGTACACCTTTAGCGCAAAGAGTAACTCCTGCTCCAATTTGCAGCAGCTTTGCTGAGTGTTTGGTTGCTGCTGGTATATTTGTCAGGGTAAGGACTGTGCCCGTGCTTGGATTTAGTACCCCTGGGATTTGCTTAGGGGAGGTTCCCTCCCCCGCTATTCTACAGTTCAGGTTAAAAACTGGACGTATGTTCACACATTCGTGGGGGGAGCATGCCCGCCTGAACAATTCTGCTTTATGAAGTCTGTGGAATGACTGACTTGTGGGAACCTTCCTGATCTCCCTGGGCCACCCTGGGGGACCCACAACAGAGAAAGCCACTGCCGGTTGTCTTCGTAGCCCCTCTGCCAGGCGGCACCCTCAGAAGGTGAGGCTCACCTGGGGGGGCACAGCAGGAGAGCTGGTCCAGCAGGGACGTGGGACCAAGGCCATGAGGGGCTTCCCAGGCGATAGCCAGAACCCCGCATTACATCTGGTAACCGACTGGTGACCAACAGATGTCTGCAGAACGGGGGTGCTATAAATGGTTGCTCTAACCAGGCTGTGCCACTCTGAACCAGCTCTAGTTTCCAGGTTTTCTCCAGGGACAGGCCCACGTAAAATGCACTGCAACCGTCCGCCCTCAAGGACACCACGGCACCCATCCAGATGGCCAGATCAGCCATGTCGAGGTCAGGGGGCATCCTTGGGGCGAGGCTGCATTGGAAGAAAGCCGTGTTTGCCGCTGCGTTGACTTCCTTCCCCAGCAACAGTGCTGGGCCCAGAACAGCCCACGAGGCTTCCGCGGAGTCAGCCGAACTCCCTCCAGAGGCGGATCTACTGCGGGACTAATGAAGCTCAAGCTTCCAGGCCCCCAATCCCGGGGAGGCCCCTGAGGCAGCTTTCTTTTTTAATGAGTGAATTTTCCAACAAGAATTAATGGGGTTTTTAAAGTGTTTGTTATTAAATTAAGGCTATCCTAGTGACAGAATCATAAGCCAGTGGGTTGACGTACTTAATACTGGCCTTAGAATGGAGCATGCTCAGTGTTGTAAGGTAAAGGTAAAGGTTTCCCTTGCTGGAAAGCCAGTTGAATCTGACTCTAGGGTTGCAGTGCTCCTCTCCGTTTCCAAGCCGAAGAGCCAGCGCTGTCCGAAGACATTTATGTGGTTATGTGGCCGGCAGGACTAAACGTCAAGGTGCAGAATGCTGTTCCCTTCCCAATGAAGTGGTACCTATTTATCTCCTTGCAATGCCTTGCTTTCAAACTGCTAGGGTGGCAGGAGCTAGAACCAGAGACAGGAGCTCACTCCATCTTGTGGCATCCAGGTCTCAAACTGCTGAACTACCGACCTTCCAGCCTGCAGTTCGGGGTCTTAACCACTTGAGCCACCTTCCCCTAAAGTGGGCTGGTTGTCCCCAGCAGCCGAGCACTTCAGCCTGGCCCGGGAAGAAGCAACAGCTCCATCAGGGTGGGGTTAAGGCCTGCACAGATCTCGTTGTTTCAAGGCCCGCTTTGGATTAATGCAAGCAAATGTTGGTAATCGATGCAAGTATGAGAGATCTTTTAAAACAAAGGTGAAGCGGGATTCAGGGTCCAAGTGGGAAGAACTGCAGCCTCCCAAATACAGCCTGGAAATCTTACCTGATGCTCCAATATTGTGAGGTTATCCTGGACTTACAACATATGTATGACTTATGTGTTTAGACTTTTTGTCCTGTGCATCTTTGTGGATGCTGAAGATATTTGTAGCCAACAGCTGGAAGATATCGGGGTGGGAGCCTTGAAAGAGGAGCGGTGAGACCTAACGGGCGTGGTGCTTCTCCCGACTTTGCCCTCCTCCGAGGGAGGTGGCGGCGGCTGCTAAGGCACCTCCGGCCTCTGCCCCCTCATTAATGCCACGCAGCACCAGATCAGGGAAGGATAAACGCCTGCTGCCAGAGAGGGAGGAGACTAATTGGGCCTGTGTGACCGAGACCTGGGTGGAGGGGCATGTCGGAGGGCCTCTCCTGCAGTTAGCGCCACCAGATGATGCAGCCTTTCATCAAACCCGCACCAAAAGAACACCGGAGGGGGGGGGAGAGTATCCTCCTCTGGGACTCTTTCCTGTTCCCCAGATCCCTGATACAAATTTCTGCCGGCATTGACTTGTCTGCGCCTTGCGTGAGGCTCCAGGGACAGACTGGGGATTATTTCCTAGCCGCCTAGTTTCCGGTTGGGCAACCTGTCTCACCTGGCACAGGTAATCTCGGGTTTGGCGCAGGAGACACCAAGACGGATGGATCTTTCTGTGTGTTTTCCACATTCATGTTGACGGCCGGCTCACAATTCCGTAGACTCTTTGGCCGCTCTGGGCCTCCTTCACATCCCTTATTTAAAATACCTACTAGCCACCTTTCTACCCTACAGAACCACAGACACTTCAAACTGTAAACAGACCATAAAACGTAACCCTAACCCATACACACAAACACAAGAAGAGAAGAAGAGGAGATTGGATTTATACCCCGCCCTTCACTACCCCAAGGGAGTCTCAGAGCGGCTGACAAACTCCTTTCCCTTCCCCTCCCCACAACAGACACCCTGTGAGGCAGGCTGAGAGAGCTCTGACAGAAACGGCTCTTTTTCAAGAACAGCTCTTGTCAGAGCTTGTGACTGACCCAAGGTCACATCAGCAGGTGCAAGTGAAGGAGTGGGGGAATCAGGCTTGGTTCTCCCAGATTAGAGTCCGCGCACTTAACCACAACACCAAACCAGATCTATCCCTGGAACCCAACATAAGAAGCAGAAAATCCATGCTGGCTGACTGTAGTCTGGAACATCAGCCTCGTGGTGTGGGCTGATGAAAGACCACATAGCCAGGTGGGAGTAACCAACACAGGCCCAGCCCATCATTTTCCTTCCAGGCATCCATCACATAAGCCAGACCCCATTTTCTCCTCCTCCAGCCTCCCAGACGGAAGGGAAGTTTCCTTCCTCCCTGTCTGGGGTTGTACAATATTCATGCAGAGGGAGAGGCACTTTGGGGTCCTCTCATCCACATCCCTTGGGAGGAGGGAGCGGGGGGTGGTGGTTAGATAAGCGGTGAGCTCAGCTAGGTCTCACGCTCCAACTGCCAAGCTTCTGCCCAGTACACAGCAGCCTCCCACTACATCCAGGGGTCCCACAGCCCTTGACCCGTGTTCCCTCTAAGCTGGGTTAGTGTGAGCTAGCTCACAGCTGTTAAGCCTCCAGCTCACACATTTCTGTCTCAGCTCAGGAAGGATGGGTCCAGAGCAAAGTAATTCATGCAGTAGCCAAATCGCTCACTCACAACTTTAATGTCAGTAGCTCACAAAGTAGAATTTTTGCTCACAGCTTAGAGGGAGCTCCGCCCTTGACATCTTGTCCTCCCCAAAGGAGCCATAAAGGAAGTCCCAGAGACCCTCAGTCATGAGCCAAGGCTGACTTCAATGCCCATGCGTAAGCCAGTCATGTCCTGCGTATAGACTGGATCCCGTCTTCTCTGCTGCTGCAGCACGAACCCCTGGGCCCCGGGCCGTGAGCCTCAGGCGAAGGCACCACAGGCTACGAGCCCAGAGGTCCAGGCCTCGGGTGCAGGCCATCTTCCTTCTCCGCAGGTCTCCTCAGGTGCAAGCCTTTCTCTAAATCAGAGCGTCACCAGACGGGCAGACGGTGCTCACCGGAAGGGCCAGGCAGAACTCCTGCCAGCTAGCCTGGCGGACTGCAGCCTCTGGCACGGCCGCTGCTGGCTCCCGAGCGGGCATGCTTTGGCATTTCTCGGCCCCGAGTCACCACGTGGGACGCCTCCCCGAAAAGCCACCCAAGGCGGCTGCATGCGCGGCCCCCACACATGTGCCATGATGAGCGGCCTTCCTCCCTGCCCAGGCTCTCCACAGCCAGGGTCCTTTCACCTCCCTTACCTAAAGGCTTGCAAGCAACAACGGATCCCGTGAATAAAACGTTGTTGGTCTTCAGGGCGCCACTGGACTCAAACCTTGTGCTTCAGACCAACGCAGCTACCCCACCTGACTCAAGGGGTTATTAGGAAAGGGACTGAAAATCAAACAGACAATGTTACAATGGCCCTGCATAGATCTATAGTGTGACCTCATTTGGAATACCACCCTGGATCAGAGCCTAAAGAGTGCTTGAACTACAATTCTCATCATGCCCTAACTTAAAGGTAAAGAACATGTTTTCATACGCTAACGGATACGGCTTCCAAATATGGCGTACAGTTCTGGTTACCATATCCCAGAAAGGACACTGCAGAGGTGGAGACAGAACAGAGGAGGGCGACCAAGATGACGGGGGGAGGGTAGGAGCCCCTTCCCCTAAGAAGAAGAGAGACACTGGGGGTGGGTGGGAGGGACATGATGGAGGTTTAGAAAATCCTGCATGGGGGTGGAGAGTGGACAAAGATAAACTTTTCTCCCTCTCCCCAAAGACTAGAACTTGAGGGCATCCAATGAAGCTCGCGGGCAGTAGGTTCAGGACGGACAAAAGGAAATGCCACTTTACACAGAGAGTGACTGAAAAGTGGACTTTGATGCCAGAGGGTGTACTGATGGCCACAGGCATAGACGGCTTTAATAAGGGATTAGACAGATCCATGGAGCAGGAGTCCATCAGTGGGAACCAGCCCTGCTGACAAAAGGGAACCTCCACATTCAGAGGCAGCCAACCTCTGAATCCCACAGCCAGGAGGGAACAACAGTGAAAGGCCTCAGCCTCTATGCCCTATTTGCTTGCTCCTCCAGGGTAACTGATTGGCCACCTGCGTGACACAGGATGCTGGACTGGATGGACCCTCCCTGGTCGGATCTGGCGGGGCTCGGCTTAAGCTCTCATGCTGAGCAACCTTGACTGCAACGGGGCAGCTGCTCAGTGACCAGAAGAAGAGATTGGAATTATACCCCGCCCTTCACTCAGAATCTCAGAGTGGCTTACAAACTCCTCTCCCTTCCCCTCCCCACAACAGACACCCTGTGAGGTAGGTGGGGCTGAGAGAGCTCACTCGAGAACCGCCCTTGAGAGAACGGCTCTGAGAGAACTTGTGACTGACCCAAGGTCACACCAGCAGCTGCATGTGAAGGAGTGGGGAATCAAAAACTCGGTTCTCTCAGATTAGAATCCTCTGCTCTTAACCACTATACCAAACTGGCCAGGAAGACCCAGCGTGGCTGCTGAACTGTGGGCTGGTGGCCGTGGGCCACATGTGTCTTCTGCTCACCCACATGCACTCTTTCTACCGTGACGTCACTTTGCCCCTCTTCCAAGGAGTTCAGACAGGGCACACACAGCTCTCCTGCATCAGACTCTGACAACAACCTTGTGAGGTAAGTTAGGGGGAGAAAGCTCACCCCAGTGAGTTTCATGACTCAGCAGAAATTTGAGTCCAGGTCCCTTAGACCCCAGGCCAATGCTACAACCACTGCACTACACTGTCAGACACACAGATGAGATTACCAAGTGGGAGACCTGAACTCTGTCCTCCACAAATCTGACATCAGGAATCACAAGACTGAGAAACCTGTAGAAAAACACTTCAACCTTCCAGGGCATTCAAGAAATGACCTCAGAGCAATGCTCCCTCTAAGCTGCGGAGTCTTGTGAGCAGAAATTCTACTTTGTGAGCCACTGGCATTAAAGTTGTGAGCAACTGATTTGCCTACTGCATAAATTAGTTTGCTCTGGAGCTGTCCTTCCTGAGCTGAGACAAAAATGTGTGTGCTGGAGGCTAAAAAACTGAGCTAGCTCACACTAACTCAGCTTAGAGGGAACCTGTCTCAGAGTAGCTGTTTTATTGCAAAGGAACTTCAGGAACAGAATGGAAAGGGAGACCGCTGAATTACAAATTATTACAACACTTGGAACAAAAACATCCCCAGGACTCAATAGGGATATTGGTTTCTTATCTCATTACATATTGTAACTCATTCAGTCCTCACACATGTATTGTCAACAAGAAGGACTATACATCCTCCATATTTTATTGTATTTCTTTTTCAGAATAGTATATCAGTATACTGAATGTAATGCAGGGAATAATGGAATGTTTTGCTGTTTAGTTACCTCCATGCCTGAGAGGAGACGAATGGTGAATCTCAGTTTACGTCCCACAATTAGAAAAGATGCCTGCTCACATTTATCCCCTATTCCGACATATTTATTAGCTTGCTGTCCTTTTCCCCTCTTAGTTAAATCAAAACAACTGTTGACCTTATAAATTCAGTATCACTTTGAATAGCTTGAAGCATCCACATCTTGTTACATGTTGATTTGCTGTTCAGCCTGTATCTATAAGTTTGAAATCTAGCTTCCTTTCCAATGTATTTGACAAACTGTGCATGCACAGGAAAGCTCACACCTTGAATAAACCTTTGTTGGTCTTAAAGGTGCCCCCGTCGGACTCCAAATTTGTTCCACTGCTTCAGACCAACACAACTGACCGCCTGGAACTATCTGGCCCCCCTCCCCAGTCCAACGCTTGCCACTCTGAGCACCCGGCCCAACACCAGCTCTGTGGGAGGCAACACCTGCTCTGCACGGGCTGGAGATCCTCCCATCTTCCAGCAACGGGGGCTGCACGGAGCAACTCCCCACCATTCCACGTCAAAGTTCCCTTGCCTCTCAGTGCCTCTGAAGATGTGCTGAGGACTGCACCAGACCCCCTGACCGGTGCAACAGTGCAGCACTCTAGACATGCTCAGCAGCCAGGCCCACGGAGTCATTGCCAAGCCATCCTGCTCTCCGAGACACGGGGGGCGCCTGTGGAAAACCAGCTAGGCCTGGTCGCCAGCAGGGGGAAGGGGAAGTCCCACACCCCTGCACGGCCAGCACCTCAGGGCATGACCAGAAGCATTTCACGAGAGGGGGGCCAGCGACAGAACAGCCCCGGTTCCACACTCTGTCCTGGGTGACGGCCTCTTGGGCCAGGGCAATGCACCCCCGTGGGGCACCAGGGGAGGGGGCTCCCTCCTCCCCACCCCTTCATCTCAGGGTTTCATCTCGGGCCTCCCTGCAGCCACCCCCAGCCCCGGCCTCACCGAGAGATGGGCCTGTGCCTGTGTCAGATTCACACACAGAACTCACTGCCACAGGAGGTGGTGGCAGCTACAAGCATGGACGGCTTCAAGAGGGAATTGGATAAACATACGGAGCAGAGGTCCATCGGTGGCCACTATTAGCCACAAGGTATGGACAGGGACTCTCGGTATGGGGCAAGGGATGCTCTGTCTTCTTGGTGCCTGGGGGGAGGGGGCAACAGTGTGGGGGGGCTTCTGGTGTCCTGGCCCCACTGCTGGACCTCCTGATGGCACCTGGTATATTTTGGTCGCTGTGTGACACAGAGAGTGTTGGACTGAATGGGCCACTGGCCTGACCCAACATTGGCTTCTCTGATGTTCTTAAAGCACCGCCCAGCCGCCCCTGAGAGGCCTTCACGGGCAGTGAGAAGCAAAGGCGGTTGGGCGCTGGCCCTCTTCTGCAGAGTCCTCCTCGGTGGTCCGCACCGACGTCTTCTGGCCCTGCTTGCTCTCCGAGAGCCGTACGGTGTGGCGTCTCCTCCCCATCTGCCGAGTGAACTGGCCGGGCCCCAGCTCCTCTGAGCCCAAGGCACCCCCGAGCCCACGCGTGGGGCCCGTTTCCCTCTCCGCGGGGATGGGCAGTGGGGCAAGCAGGACATCCCGGAGCGGCTGGGGGCCTGGGGCTGGAGGAGGCACAAGAGGGAACCTGGCTGCCTCGGTGGTGGCGTCTGCAGGACAAGCTCCCAGGGCAGCCTCAGAACCTGCCCGGGGAGGGGTGAACCACCACAGGGGAAGGAGGCTGCAGCCGGCTGCCTTCAGGGTTACGCCACAGGCCCCGTGGGCCGGATCCACACGCACGCACACACCCCAGCAGCAGCAGCAGCAGCAGCTGGTGTTGCCGCGGCCTCCTCCCCTCCCCGGCCACTCCCCAGCCGTCCGAGGAGGCTCCGCATTCCTCCGCCCTGCAGTCAGCTCTCAGCTCTTTCCCTTTTTAGTCAATGCAGCTGCAAGGCGGCCCGGCCTGGGGCAGGCCTCCGACACGGCCCAGGGAGACACACCCCCTCGGTGGGAGGGCCGCAGGAGGGGCTGAGGCGGCGGGGGGGGGGGGCTGCAGAGGGCAGGAGGAATGAGGGGGGACCCTGTCTCCCCGCCCCAGCTGCTTCAGGGGGCAAAGGCCTGCTGGCGACACCGGAGGGCGGGGGGAGCCCGGCATCAGGCCCACAGAAAGAGACGGAAGCTCCAGTTCAGAGCGGTGCTGCAGAAGGCCCCCAGTTCCACCCCCATCCTGGAACTGCCCTCCAGTGATAAATGGGGGGGGGGGGCTCAGGCCCAGCAGGAGCCCCACCAAACCTTCCTCTGAGCTGTGGGATCTTGTGAGCAGAAATTCTATTTTGTGAGCTCCTGGCATTAAAGTTGTGAGTGAGCAATGTGGCCGCTGCATAAATTAGTTTGCTCTGGTGGAGACCTCCTTCCTGAGCTAAGGCGAAAATGTGTGAGCCGGAGGCTAAAAAACTGTGAGCTAGCTCACACTGTCTCAGCTTAGAGGGAACACTGAGCCCCACCCTCAGCCTGGAAAGCCCAGGCAGGTGGTGCCTAGCTGCAGGCCCCTAGTGATGACCAGAGTGCACTCTGCACATGCTCAGGCCATGCGGTCCTTTATTGCATCTTCCAGGCCTGAGTTCTGGTTCTGACAACAGACTTCGGGACGGAGGCAGGGCTCACGTCCAGCCGACCCCCTGGAGACCCACCCCCAGACTGGGGAGGGGGCAACACTCCACTGGCGGGGAGGTGGCGCTGCACAACAGTCGCCAGGAAGGGTTTTCCCAGCAAGACGGCCTCTTGCTCAGTGGGCTGGGGAGGCAGGCTGGGTGGCCGGGGGGGGCAGGCACCCTCTGCTGTCCCAGCTACTCCCCCATCACCCAGAGACCCATCTAAAGCCTGGAGGCAGCATTCTCACAAATACCACCAAAGAACATAAGAGAAGCCAATGTTGGATCAGGCCAATGGCCCATCCAGTCCAACACTCTGTGTCACACAGTGGCCAGAAATACCAGGTGCCCCCAGGAGGTCCAGCAGCGGGGCCAGGACACTAGAAGCCCTCCCACTATTACCCCCCCACAAGCACCAAGAATACAGAGCATCCCTTGCTCCAGACCGAGAGTTTCTATCTATACCTTGTGGCTAATAGCCACTGATGGACCTCTGTTCTATATAAGAACATAAGAGAAGCCAATGTTGGATCAGGCCAAAGGCCCATCCAGTCCAGCACTGTGTCACACAGTGGCCAAAAATACCAGGTGCTGTCAGGAGGTCCAGCAGTGGGGCCAGAATTCCAAAATCACTCCCACTGTTGACCCCTCCCACAAGCACCAAGGATACAGGGCATCCCTTGCCCCAGAGTCCCTATCTAGACCTTGTGGCTAATAGCCACTGATGGACCTCTGCTCCACGTGTTTATCCAGTTCCCTCTTGAAGCCGTCCATGCTTGTAGCCGCCGCCACCTCCTGTGGCAGTGAATTCCATGTGTTAGTCACTCTTTGGGTGAAGAAGGACTTCCTTTTATCCCTTCTAACCCAACCGCGAAGGAAAGAAGCAGGCAAGCAAGCAAGCTTGGGGGAGGGGGCTCTGCCAGGCCATGCCCCCCCCCCAGCCTAGCCTCTTTCATTCATCCCTTTTCTGAACCTCTTCAATTATGGAGCAGCTCCAGGGGACAGAGATCACGTTTCGCCCCTGCCACCTCCCGCCAGCTTACCTGCCATTGCCTCTGCACTGCCCGTGGTGGGTGGGGATTAAAGAGGCCAGCCACAAACACACAACTGCAGGCAAACGTTTAGCCAGCCCCGGGGGAGGCAAGGAGAGCTTTCAAAGGGGGCAGAAGCAGACCCATGGAATCCATCTATAGCTACCGGCGAGTAAAGGGACCCTCCATATAAGAACATAAGAGAAGCCAATGTTGAATCAGACCAATGGCCCATCTAGTCCAACACTCTGTCTCACAGCGGCCAAAATATACCAGGTGCTATCAGGAGGTCCAGCAGTGGGGCCAGGACACTAGAAGCCCTCCCACTGCTGCCCCCTCCAGCACCAAGAATAGAGTGCATCACCTGCCCCAGACTGAGAATTCCCATCTATACCCTGTGGCTAATAGCCACTAATGGACTTCTGCCCCAGATGTTTGTCTAATTCCCTCTTGAAACTGTCCATGCTTGTAGCTGCCACCACCTCCTGTGGCAGTGAATTCCATGTGTGAATCACCCTTTGGGTGAAGAAGGACTTCCTTTTATCCGTTCTAACCCGACTGCTCAGCAATTTCATGGAGTGCCCACAAGGAGTTCTTGTATTGTGAGAAAGGGAGAAAAGGACTTCTTTCTCAACCTGCTCAATCCCATTCATAATCTTATAAACCTCGATCATATCACCTCTCAGCCGTCATTTCTCCAAGCTGAAGAGCCCCAAGCGTTTTAACCTTTCTTCATAGGGAAGGTGTTCCAACCCTTTTATCATTCTAGTTGCCCTTCTCCGCACTTTTTCCAATGCTATATCCAGAGGCAGTCCAACCCAGTGCCAGGAGGCAGCATTGGGGAAGGCCTCGGCCTCTGCGCGCTGTTTGTTTGGCCTTCTGGGTCAACTGGATGGGCCCCTACCTGTGTGAGACAGCACTAGATGGACCATCCATCACCAGTCTGATCTGGCAGGGCTCTTCTTATGTTTGCGGGAGCACTGAAAAGGAGAGCACTCCGAACACGCTTCTAGCCCTCACTGAGCCCCAAGGAAAACTTTAAATGGGCTGTTTTAATGGCTGGACACCGCCAGCGGGCACGGGTGGGTGGGAGACAGCGGCACTCAGTCCCACGAAGACGGATCCTGCCCACTCCCGACAAAGCGGTGAGACTCCCCGAAAGACCAGGACAAGATCGAAGGGCTTTTGCAAAAGGTCACTGAGCCCCGTTCCTTAAATGCTGCTGGAAGACCAGTTCCGGAGGTTTTCACTGAGCAGACGTCTAGGGCGACCCCTCCTGCGAGGTCAGCGGGTGTGTTGGGGGGGGGACGGGACTCTGCACACGGCTGGCCAACAATGAAGTGTCATGTTCCAAACATAGAACATGCCCCAAAGCATCTGCTGACACCCCCCCTCCGGAAGGCTGTCTGCTTCTTCTATTTATGAACTAAGGTTCACAGAGCATTCTGTGTTCAGATGTGCTGCCATCTTTCTCTCGCTTGTCTTCCCACATCACACACACCCCCTCCCCTCCCCGGCCCAAAGCCCCAGCAAGCCGCATCCAGGAGAGGTGCTGGTTGGAGCTCCGCTGGCTCCGTGACAGCAAACGCAAGCAGAACGAGGCCTCCCGAGAAGAGCACATCTGCCCTGCACACCCAGGCCTGACTGCCGTAGCTGTACCGTCCCCTCCGCCCCAAAGGACACCAAAGAACTGTAGTCCCGTAAAGGAGCGAACGGATCATTCTCCACGCTCCCCAAAACTACAGTTCCCATGGTTCTCTGAGGGGAAGCAGAACAACTCTCCATCTGCACTGCCTTCCGTGCAGGCCACAGTTGGTTCCCCGGCTGCGCACATAAGCAGCCACAGCGACGGCAGGAGGAACCAACACGCGGAGGGAGGCGGACGTCGTCAACTGGGCTGCCTGGGAGACTGCCCTCCAGCCGTGCCCCGTTCCTCGGCCCTACCTGACCGCTGCCTGGGTGCCAAAGGCGAAGAGAGCCTTTTATGGCTGCCAACACCACAAAGTACGAAAGTCTACTGAAGGGACTGAGCCACGCCTCAGCCAAGGCTCCCTCTCAGCTGGGGAGTCTGGTGAGCAAAAATTCTGCCTTGTGAGCTCCTGGCATTCAAGCTGTGTGCAAGAATGTGGCTACTGAATAAATTAGTTTGCTCTGGAGCCCTTCTTCCTGAGCGAGACAAAAATGTGTGAGCCAGAGGCTAAGAAACTGCGAGCTAGCTCACACTAACTCAGCTTAGGGGGAACCCTGACCTCAACCCATCAAGGGCTAGGAACCAAACCCTCCCCCTCTGCTTCTGGACCCTTCCCTTGGAAGCGGCACTCTCTGCCAGCCAGCCCTCCGTTCAAGAGAGGCCGGGGCAGAGACCTCACCCCAGGCCAGGAAACCCCAAGCAAGGCAACGGGGAGGCAGAGATGGGGCAGGCCGGCCAAGGCAAGCCCCTCCACCCCACCCCACCAGCTCCCGGAGGGCAGCGCAGCTGCAGAGACTCAAAGGTGACAATAACAACCTCCCTAGCAGGCAGGCTCTTTGCCACGGGGTGTGAGAAAGACTCTGAGGAAGCCCAGCTGAGCTCAGGGCTCCCAGTCAATGCTCCCCCTAAGCTGTGAAGTCTCGTGAGCAAGAATTCTACTTTGTGAGCTCCTGGCATTAAACTTCTGAGTGAGCAATTTGTCTTCTGCGCTAATTAGTTCACTCTGGAGCCATCGTCCCTGAGCTCAGACACAAATGTGTGAGCTGGAGGCTAAAAACTGATTTAGCTCATACTAACTCAGCGTAGAGGGAACATTGGCTGTCGTCGGCTATTGTGGGGCTGTGGCCTGCACTGCAAAAGGGCTGCCCGGGGCCTCCACGGTCTCTGCCTCCCAGCAAGGGGGGGGGGGAGTAAAAAAAACATCTGGAGGGAACCATCCGTCTTCCTAGGAGGATTTCAATATCGATCCTCTGAGTGGCCAGAGAACGAAGGGTGGGAGGGCCCACGGTCCCTCAGGGAATGGGATGCGCATCCCAATGCCAGGTTTCCCGTGCCTGCCCTGGGGGGGAGGGCAGGGAAGAAATCAGATAAAGGAATAAAGAGATTCCCACCCCCTCTCAGGGCGGCTGTCTCAGGACAACCACAAGGAAGACGCCAGACTTTACATCCTAAAAGGCTGCCGCAGGAAAAGGCCAAGCAACCCGGAAAGATGCTTCAAGAGCAGCTTCCGTGATCTTTAAAAATCTCCCCTCGAGCCAACGGGATGCAGCAATTGAGGCATCAGACCAGGAAAGAAGAGCCCCGGATGGTTTCCTCTAAGCTGTGGGGTCTTGTGAGCAAAAATCCTACTTTGTGAGCTCCTGGCATTGAAGTTGTGAGCGAGCCATTTGGCTGCTGCATAAATTAGTTTGCTCTGGAGCCCTCCTTCCTGAGCTGAGACAAAAGCGTGTGAGCTGGAGGCTAAAAAAGCTAGCTCACACTAACTCAGCTTGGAGGGAACGCTGCTCCCAACCCTCCTGCTCTGCCCTGGAGTCTCACCAGGAGGGGACCCGGGGCCCGTCCCTCCTTCTCAGCCTCACCAGCCTCCCAGGGCTCTCGTGAGGAGGACCACATCGAGGAGGCATGAGCTGTGCATGCTCCTCCGGCCTCCAGGGGAGGGGGAGTGCTCCAGGGCCTGTGGAGACAATGAGCACTGACTGACTCACCGTCCTGATTGTGAGCGGCCTCTGCCCCTGGCCCTTGTGACCACACCAGTGATAAGGAAAGTCCTGTCCATCCCCCCTCCCCAATTGCCTGAACCAAAGCCAGGGAAGGAGGGTGGGTGTCAGGGAGAAATCCAGCCATGGGGTGCAGTGGGAAAGACTGAGAACGGCCTGGCCTGAGCACGCCTCTTCTTCTGGACAGATGGGGGGGGTTCATGTGTTAGCCTATCTGTAGCAGTTGGAAAGAGCCAGAGAGGAGGAAGAGGAGGAGGAGGAGGAGGAGGAGGAGGAGGAGGAGGAGAAGAAGCAGAAGAGATTGGATTTTTACCCCACCCTTCACTAACCAAAGAAGTCTCAGAGCGGCTTACAAACTCCCTTTCCCTTCCCCTCCTCACAACAGACACCCAGTGTGAGGTAGGTGGGGCTGAGAGAGCTCTGACAGAAACGGCTCTTTTTCAAGGACAGCCCTGACAGAACTACGGCTTGCCCAAGGTCATCCAGCAGCTGCATGGGGAGGAGTGGGGGAATCAAACCCGGTTCTCCCAGATTAGAGTCCGCGCACTTCACCACGACACCAAACTGGCTCTCAGCCCAGGAGCACCTGAAAGACTAACCAAATTTGTGGCACGGGAGTTGCTTTTCGGGAGTCGCTGGCCCACTTCTTCTGGTACCTTCTTAAGGATTTAATCTTGAGGATGTTATCAGACTCGAGTTCAAGTCCACCACTGACGGGAGAGCCGAGTGGCAGGGCCTCTGCCTGGAATACAGCCAGCTCCAGGATCCCGCCGGTTCCTAGAGAGCAAGCCCAGACTCTCTGCACAAGGCCTGGGAGAGGGTCAGCCAGTGCCAGGCGGTGGTGGCAGGGGGTTGCCTATCCCCAAAGGGAGCTTATGCTGGGGGGGGGGCTTTTGTAGCACCTCTGAGTCCCCGCCTTCCCAAACTGGCAGCCTCACCTTCCCCCCACACACACACAGCCATGTTCAAAGGAGCAACCCCCCCACCACACCAGTGCTCAGGCGCACAGGCGGGGGGGGGTGCTGGGCTCAGGAGCAGTGGCTCAGTCCATTCCCCCAGCTCCCCGCACTGACTGGGAGCCCCCTCCCCCCCCGCAGTCTGGCTCGATCTCAGCCCAGCTCCCCCCCCCGCAACCTCTCCCCTACAACCTCCAAGGAACAAACTCCCCCCCCGCTGTGCCCCAGGGCCTTGGCACCCGCCCAGTAGGCAAACCTGCCTCAGCCGGCCCCAAAGCACAGGAGGAGGGGGAGAGGCACACCCACCCACAAGCCGGAGTATCATCGGCTGGAGTCTTCCCACTCGAGTCTGAGAAAGGGGGGCACTCCACCCCCCAAGCAGCTACCCAGGAACGGGGGCTCCGGGTCAGGGGAACTTCCCAGTCTTCTAAGAAACGACCCCACACGGGAAGTTGCCTTGCGCTGAATCAGGCATTCAATCCATCATCAATGTTGTCGCCTGCTCAGACTGGCAGCTGCCCTCCTCCAGGGTCTCAGGCACAGAAAGGGTCCTTCCCGTCACCTGCCACCCGGTCCTTTTAACTGCAGGTGCCGAGGAGCGAACCTGGGACCTTCCGCATGCCCCGCGGAGGCTCTGCCGCTGAGCCACGGCCCAAGAGCTCCTCCCCACTCCGAGGCTGCCCGGGGGGAGGAAGGGCTGGCAGGCAACGCTCCCTCTAAGCAGGGGAGTCTTGTGAGCAAAAATTCCACTTTGTCTGAGCTCCTCGCAATAAAGTTGTGAGCGAGCAATTTGGCTGCTGCATCGATTAGTTTGCTCTCTGGAGCCCTCCTTCCTGGGCTGAGACAAAAAACGTGTGAGCCGGAGGCTAAAAACTGTGAGCTGGCTCACACTCACTCAGCTTAGTGTGGCCCCAGAAAGAGCCTGGCTGACCCCTCCCCCCCCGAGCACAAAGTGAGGCCCCCCCTTACCAGAGGTGACAGCAAGCCCCCAGCCACCCAGAGCTGCACAGTACGCACACACGGTTCAACTAACACCGGGAGGACCCAGGCACATTTGGCAGAGAGGGCGCTCTGGGCACCCTCGGCACTGGGGCAGCCAAGGCCCCAGCCCAGCATCCCACAGGGCATGGGGGGGGGGCATCACGCCCAGGCCTTCAGACACATCCGCCTGCCCCCCCCCAAGACCAACCTGCATGCCATAGCAAGGCAGGGGCAAACCCAAATCTGCTGGCCCGATAATTCCCCTTTGGCAAGCGTTCTGGGCAGGGGAGGTCCAGGACCCAAAAGCCACAAGTAGGCAAACAGGCGGGCGGGGCAGGGGGAGGGGAAGACAGCAGTGGGGAGGCAGATGTTGGCGTCCCAGAAGGAAGCAGCAGGGCACATACACCCTGCCCCCCCCCCACACACACACACACCCACGGGGCCAGGGGAAACTGGCAGTCCTGCACAGGAACCCTCTTGAGGGACACAAGCCCCCCCCCAAAGCAGCTGCTCCTGGCAGAGCCAAGAGCCCCCTGCAAAGGAACCCCCCCCTCCGCCCCATGTGCAGAAGGCCGGCTGGTCAGGCTAGGCCTCACGCAGCAGGCTGGGCGTGCATGCGCCAAGAGGCGGGGGGGGGGATCTAGCTGCTGGCTCCACCTCCGTGGCCGGGCGGGGGGCCCTCCAGCTCCGAGCAGGCCGGGGGAGGGCAGCCGCCGAGATTCCCGCTGCACCCCCCCCACACACACACACACACACACATGCCCCGCCTGGCACCAGGCCCAGAATCCCGGCACATTCTCGGAGCCAGGAGGCAGGGGGCTCCCACCCACCTTCCCAGCCAGTCGGAGGCCAGCGGAGCCTCCCTCCCTCCCTCCCTCCCTCCCTCCCTCCCTCCCTGCCCACGGCTTCCGGCAACATCTCCCGCCCCCCAGCCAAAATCCTGCAGCCTGACTGGGAGTCGTCGTCCCCCCCCCCACTTCTGCCATAGATCTGGGCCCCGGGCAGAAGGCACTGCAGCCTGAGTTACAGCAATGCAACAGCCACAAGACGGCCCCGGGCACCGTGCCAGGCCTCTGCCTCCGCCGGGCCTCCCCTCGGCCCACAAACACGCCCCCCCCCCGCACACACACAGGCATGCAGCACCCCGCCTCCCCCGGTCCCAGGCTTTCGGGCCAGCCTGCACTGCTTGCGGCCCACCAGGCTGAACAGGGCCCGGAAGGCTGAGTCCTGGCTCCCCCGCTGCTGGGGCCTACTCCACCAGAGCGGCTGCCGAGCGCCCGGCTTGAGCTGGGCAAGGCCTCTCCGGCCACAGCCCCTGGACGCTCTGGGTGGCGGGGGGGTCTCCATGCGCTGCTGGGGGCACAAAGAGCTCCGCGCAAAGCCGCTTTGGCGCTGCTGGGATTCCCCTGACATGATCCCAAGCCCACCCTGGGAGAGCCAGAGCTGGGAAGGGCCTTCCAAGCCGAGCCCTTCGGCCACACTTCCCTTCCGGCCTGGAGCCCGACACACACACACGCCCCGGCACAAAGCCCTGGAGATTAACCAACTGCTTCTGCCACAGCTGGCAGGGAACACAAGCCCCCAAAGCAGGGGAGGGGGCCCAAAAGGCCATCCAGTCCAGCCCCTGGCCCACAGAGAGGGCGGAGACCAGCCTCGGAAGGGCACACCATCGGAGGGAGAAAGCAGAGGCCTGGCAGAAAGGGGCTTCCGGCTGACCCAGGGAAGGCCTTTGGCCAATCCACCCTGCAGGAAAAAACACCCCTTTCTGATGCCCAAGACAGAGCTCAGACCCCAAGCGCCAGCAAGCCCCACCACCGACTGTGTTCAAAAGCTCTTTGCAAGCTGCGACTTTGCAGGCAGCGTGGGGCGGATGAGGCTGGCCGGCGACCCAACCAGGCAGGAAGGGAGTTCCCAGGCCACAGCGGCTGGCCGGTCGAGCAGAGGGGGCTCAGGCAGGCAGGCAGGGCAGTGCTGGGCGGCACCGCCAGGGGTCAGGGACAATCCCTGGTTCAAAAGGGAGAATCCAGCAGCAAGGAGAGGGACTGAGACCCTGTCCGGAGAAGAGGGAAAGGTGTCCCTCCCCACAACAAGCACGGGCACACGGACGCCCCTCCGCAGCACTCCGGCCACACTCCTGCCAGGGCCCCGGGGGGCAAGAGGAGCAGGCACAGAAAGACTCCCGGGGTCCCTCTTGCTCCAGCGGCCGGGCTCAAGTAACAGGCAGGGACAAAACCCAGTCCTGGCCCCCGCAGGACTCCGTCCGCACCAGAAACACACGTTCTCCCCACCAACAATTCGCTATCTTTTGGCGCCCAGTTCTGTAGACCTTCACAATCCCAGAGCAGTCAAGAGCTAGTGTGGCGGGCTGGGACTCTGGAAAACCTCGAGGTCGAATCCCCACTTCTCCCATGGAAGCCTGCTGGGTGACCTTGGGCCTGTCACGGACACTCAGCCGGGCCTACCTCACAGGGCTGTTGTGAGAGAATGGAAAAGGAGAGAACAACGTGTCTCAGCTGGGGTGAAAAGCGGGATATAAATTAAAAACAGCAAAAGGACGCACCTTGCTCGGTTCAGTGGCGCGCCCTTTGGAAAGCCAGGCGGGGCCGGAGAGGGGCTCCGCCAGAACAGGCCATGCAGCCGCTCAGGGTGGCTAAAGGTGGCGGGCAGGCCTGGTCTTGGCCACAGCAAGGAGGGGAAACCACACCGCCCTCCCTTTCCGCTACGGGGACGTGCCCTGCTCCAGAGGTTGGACCGCACAGCAGGAGTGTGGCTGGCCACAATTTGTAACGGATCTGCAAGACCCAGCTGCACAGATGGCAGGCAGGCAGGCAGAGAACATGGATGCCAAGGCCGGCAGCCAAAAAAGCCAGCACGGAGGACCTGGCCTCAGCTCTTTACTGGGTCAGCCATCGCCTGGGACGCCGCCCTGCGCTCCCTGCCCCCAGCCCTCCCCAAGCCCAGCTGCTGGAGCCGGGCGGACCTTGCCCTGCCTGGCCCCCCTGCCAGGGTTTACCAAAGAAGAGCACTTTCACTTCCTCTCCTGCCTGGCCACCGAAAGGCACCGCTGGATCTGCCACCAGGGCTCTCTGCTCCTTCCCAGAGCCTTGCCAAGAACTCACAGCCAGCGGTTGGCGAGCCATATCCCAGCATGCCTTGCTCCAGCCACTGGACACCGTCCATGCCACCGTCCAGATCAGGGGAGGCTGGGAGGGGCCAGCCCCTCCCCCGGTGCCAGGCCCAGCTCTCCTTCCCAACCTAGGTGGCATGAGGAGGGCATCATCTTCACAGCTCAAGGGGCAAGAGGAGATATTAAGACACTGGGTGGGCAAATCTACTCTGTGTTTGCAGGCGGGCCAGGCAGCAGCTAGCCAGGGACCACGAGGGGAAGCCAGGTCATGGCAGACATGTCACTTATATAGCGCACGTGACATGTGGCATCAGAGACCCAGGAGTGACCAGATCTTCCCAGGTTACTTTCGAAGACTCAAAAGCAGGTTTCACCGTGTGGAAGAAAAGAGTGCTCGAACAGGAGCGGTTATGGTGAGGGGGAAAGATGAGAACAGAGGTGCGCGGGGGGACGGACGAATGTACAGACAGGTTTTCCCCACTTGGCTTCCGAGGGAGGAGGTCGACGTCTCCCAGTGAAGCAGCACATCCCAACAGCCTGGCCCCTCCCCGTCTAGTTCTCCCCCCACCCCCGCTGCTTTCTAAGGAAACGGTGGGCTGATCCAAACGCAGTTTTCTGCACAGGGTGCAGATCGGTTCTTCTTCGGGGCCTGCGCCACAAGGCTGTGAATGAGGATCCTTTGGCAGGGCCACTGGGCACAGCTGGAGGCCTCTGCTGGGCAGCATCGCCGAAAGAAGGCGGGGCACACCCAGAGGGGGAGCAGCCAGGGGCCACGCCCGGCCAGGCCCTGCACTTCCTCAGCCAGTCCAAAGGCCCCCCTCCCTGGCCCCCTCTCCCGCAAAGAGGGACTCTGCTTGGTCGGCCACCGGTGAGGACGGTGAAGCCGGAAGCCCCGGCTGGCGTTTCCACGGTCTCTCAAGAGTACAAAGCGCACCCCGCACCCCGGTCAGGACCACCCTGTGAGGCAGGCCAGTATCGCTCTCCCCGTGGGGGGGGGGCACCAAGGTTCAACAATCAGGCCACACCTACAGCTGCCTGGTGGGCCCTGGGCTCAGACAGGACTGTTAGGCCACAACCCCTTTAGCCCACCTCCTCCCTCTCTCCACCGACCTCTCTGCACAAAGGGGCTGCAGGGGGACCACAAGTCCCCCCCCCGGCTTATGGCCTCAAATGAGGGAGACCCTTTGGGGTTTCAGCCGGCCTGGACCTTCTGGCCCCCAAAGAGAGACAGGCCACTGGGGCTCAAGAGAGGGTAGGAGCCGGCCCATGGGACCCCAGGTGGCAGAGGCTCAGAAGCACAACCCGGAGAGGCCTCAGAGGCACCGCCCAACTAATGTACCCCCAAACGCATGCACCGCCAGGTCCACTACCAGATGCCACCCCCCGCTGCACCCAGCAACGGCGCCCCGCCCATCGTCCGAGCAGCCAATATTCAAGCGCCACGCCTGGGATGGATGGACACCCCCTTGCCATTCTGACCGCCCCCCTCTAGCTGCCCTCCCGGCAGCTGCACCCTTGACAGGGGCCCAAGAATCCAGGCTGGCCCCAGACCTTCCACTCTGGCCAGGGGTGTGGGGGGGGGTGTCACCAGCTGTCAAGAGAGCCCGATCTCCCGCCCACGGCAAAGAGCAGAGAGGCAGAAGGAAGTCAGCAAGGACAGGGGCCCCGGGGCTCTGTGGCAGGGCACAGGGCACAACCTCCACACAACCTGCCCCAGACCAGTCCAGGCAGGCCGGGCCTGCAGCACTCTGGAGCACCCACCAGTCCCCAGGTGGCTGGCCACTGCCACAGGGCCTGCAAACAACACGGCCACCCCAGCCAGGCCCAGACACCACCGCCACTGCCACCATCCCACCCCCCAGGCTTCCCCACCCCTCTCCCTCTCTCCTTCTCTCATTGGAGGCCAGCAGACCCCTGCCGCCGCCCCCCCCAAGCTGGGAGCCAGGCCACCACCCAGGCCCGCCAGGGCCTCCCCTCCCCATCCCAGCCCGGGGTTCCCGGCTACGTGTCCCATCGGGGTGCGCTGGGGAGGGGAGCGCAGAGCAGGTGAGAAGGTAAGCAGCGCCTACTGGGTCAGACTGGCCGCCCACCTGGTCCAGCACCCCGGCTCTCCCCGGGGCCAACCGGTGGAGCTGGAGGAGCCAACAGGCAGGGCACAGAGAGAGGGCGCGGCGTCCCGAGGGTCCCCGCAGACCGTCGCCACGGCTAACTAGCAGCCACGGGGGGGGTGGCCCTCTCGTCGGCCGCGGATTCCCCCCCGCTGCGCTTTGGCCCCCGGCCCCGACGAAGCCCACCCGACGGCGCTTCTGCCCACCAACCTCTCGGGGCGCCCCGCCGCTCCCCTAATGCCCGAGAGAGGCCCGCCCGGCCGGGTGGGGTGTGAGGGGCGCGCACCTGCGCCCAGGTGAGGAGGGACCCCTCCTCCACCCCACCCCCCACCTTCCCCGGCCTCTCCGGCGGCGCTCACCTTGAAGACCTCGGAGAAGAAGCCGGCGCCGATCTTCTCGCAGTAGAAGTCGTCGATGCGGGCCAGGGTGGAGACGGCGCTGCGCAGCGCCCGGTAGGAGGAGGGCCGCAGCCGCCCCCCGCCCGACCAGCCGCCCCCCGCCGAGGCCGGCTCCGCCTCGGCCTCCTCCAGCCGCAGCGACAGGCCGGCCCGCCGCGGGAGACCCGGCCGCGCGTCCCGCTCCATCGCCGCCCGCCGCCCCGCCGCCGCCGCCCCCGCCGCGGCCCTTCACATGGCGCCCGCACGGCCCCTTCCCCCGGCGGCGCCGGGCCCAGGCGCGGGCAGGGCACCAGGGCAGCGCAGGGCAGCGCAGGGCAGGGCGGCCGCGGGGCCGGGGCCAGGGCCGGGGGAGCCGGGCGAGCAGGCCGCCGAGCGGCAGGGCCGGGGGAGGCGGGCGCGGCGCGCAAGGCAGAGGGGCCTGGCCGGGCGCCGGGGCAGGGAGGGCCGGGCGGTTCTCTCCAGGCGGCGGTGGCGGCGGAGCTCCGCCGCTCGGGATCTCGGCTGCTCTGCGGCCCGCCGAGCGGAGCGGAGGGACCGGCGGAGGCGGAGCCGGCTGGGGCGGGGCGAGGCCGGCCTTAACTCCTTCCTCGCTCGTCTGTCCGCCCGCCCGGCGGGGCCCAGGAGGCCGGAGCGAGACGGACAGGGCGCGGCGGCGGCAGCGGCCCCGGCCGGAAGCTCCCTCGCCCTGGCGGCGGCGGAGGGGCCCGAAAGACGAGGAGGCCTGGCCAAGCGGCGCCCCGGGCACCGACCTCTCCGCGCCACCCTCGCCTCGGCCGGACGGGCTCCCCGGCCCTTCGCTGGAGGACGGACCCCCTCTGGCGCGGCCCCGTCCTTGGTCCCCTCCGGCGCGCCGGGTCAGCCCCTGACACCCGGCCGCACTCGCCCGCCACCCCACGCTTCTGCAGGTAGACTGCCTCTGACGCTGGAGGCCCCGCGGGTCCCAGCAAGAAAGACAGGCGATAAACAACGCCAGTAGATAGGAACGTTATCAGGTGGTGGCCCAAGGGGGTGGGTGGCTTTGGATGCACCGTTTTTAATATTTACCCTTTGATTAAAGATGCTGTGATTTAATGCGGTTGTGGCTCTTTCGGAATTGACCTGGACGATTCCATGCACGAGGTTTTTCTTCTTGTTTTCAGCCTCTTTGGATACATAGTTGTGTAAAGCGGCTCAGGCAGGTGGCCTGCAAAGGCAGCGCAGACATTTTCTGAATGAATAAATGGCCTGCGCCAGGGAGCAGACAGGCGAAGCACAACCCATCGGGTTCTTCTGGATCTCTCTGTGGCTCCCAGTCCCATCTGCCCTGGCCACCCTCCCCCCCACCATGGCTGGGCTCGGTCACTCTCTCCGGCCAAGTGAGTAGGCACCCCAGGGGTGGTGGTGGTGCTGGGGCAGTACAGGTGGGCACCGGGCATCATCTGCACAATGGTGTTTTTCACAGGGCCGGTTCCTGGCCTCCCACCTCTACTAGCCCATCCACAGAACTGTAGGACAAGGAGAAAAGAATGCAGTTTCTGACACTCCCTCTTTCTGATAAGATAGATAGATAGATAGATAGATAGATAGATAGATAGATAGATAGATAGATAGATAGATAGATAGATAGATAGATGTCACTGTGCTTTTGAAAGTTGAATCATAACAGATTCAGATCTTGGTATGTAACCTAAAATCTTCTGATTAGAGAAACTTGTAGCAGAACAGATATATTTTATAATTGCATTTTGGGGGGTATAAGAAGCCTCCGTAGATGGAATGCTAATGAGGAGTTGCAAGGACACCGAGAGCGAAGGGTAACGTGAACCACAGCCCTTCCCCGCTAGCTCTCCATACGCGAGGCCAGAGAGGGTCCCTTGTTCTCTCTAATGTTTCCCCTTGTTCTGAAGACCAGAGAAACCCGTGCAATCACGGACATACATGACCAGGACCAGGGGAGACCAATAGTCAGGTTTAGAGCCAAATGATGCTTTTATGGTGTTAACTGCTTGGTACCAATTAGAGATCTTTTAATGTATAAATTATACATGATGTCATTTGGGGGATAAGACCTTCTTGCCCTTCCTGGTTATGGTAGAATACGGCTTGGAATTGCTGAAGTGCCAAGGTGCTCGGTCCCCTGCATTCCCTGTCTTCCTTGCAACAAACAGATATTCATCTAACTCGCTGGACTCTGACTGTGTGATTCCACCTCTGGCCAAGGGGTCACAGAGGGCACAGATCTGTGCACCAGAAGTGGACACACAAACACCCGCAGCTGCCTTCTCCATCCGCCAAGGTCGGTATCGTCCACTCAGACTGGCAGCAGCTCCCCAGGGCCTCAGGCCCTTCCCCTCACCGACCGCCCGGTCCTCCCCACTGGAGATGCCGGAGACTGAACCAGGGACCCTCCTGTGTGCCAGGCGGGTGCTCTGCCACTGAGCCACGGCGGGCCGTTCCTCAAGGGCTGGGGGAGGCCGTCCGTAGAGAGGAGGCGAGAGCCATCATGCTGCCAGCTCGTGAAGGGCGCCTGTGTTGCTTTCACCCTCGGGCTGATATATCTGTGCCTCCACTGTTTTGAATGTTCAGAGGTCTCAAGACTGTGAAAACTGGAAGTTTCGGTATGCCTAGAAATGGTTATGTATTTAATATTCTGTTGTTTCCTGTTTGCACTTTGAGCCCTTGTTGTCTAAAGCAACAGGGAAGATTTTGTAGATGACATTTCGCATCATTTCCCCTTTGCAGCCAGTTCAGAAGCAGCGGCCTCTGGGAGGAGACGGCCGGGGGGGGGGACGGACACAGGCCCGTAGCCAGGATTTTTTTAAGTCAGGGGGCATTTAAATTTCTCAGGGGGCACTGGCTAATCAATTTAATCTGGGGGAGAAGGCGGTGACATCCTGGGCTAGATGGAAAGTCAGGGGGCCTTGCCAGCAAGTCAGGGGGCCTAGCCCCGAGATGCCCCACTGTAGCTATGGGCCTGGGGGGCCCCTGTCCAGTAGACAAACCTGGGTGACTGCCGGTGGGGCACCAGAAAGGGAGGGGGGCCACACAAAGCAGCAGGGGGCAGGGCAGCGAGGGAACTGAACCAGCATTCCTGCTGAGCATGTCTCGTGTACCAATTCAGAAGTTAGCCCAACTATGCTCCATGGGATGTTGGCATGCTCAGGTTTGCAGCCTTTGGAATGAGCCAGTCGATGTTGCGTGGTGTTTGTGGGTGGGGGACGAACTCATAGTTTGCGCATGTGTGTCAACGCCTGTCAAGTCACAGCTGACTGATGACGACCCCCTCGTGACGTTCTCAAGGCAAGAGACATTCGGAGACGGTTTGCCGTGGCCTGCCTTGGCACAGTGGTCTCGGACTTCCTTGCAAAGCCTCCCGTCCAAGCACTAACTGGGGCCACCCCTGCTTAGCTTCTGAGATCTGACGAGGTCGGGCCGGCCTGGGCCATGCGGGGTCAGGGCATCATTCACGTGGGGTGCCAAAGCCCTGCCTTGAGTCGGCCGTGGGCCCGCAGGGCGTCTCCCAGAAGGTGCTCTGTGGGCTCAGCTACTGTCCCGTGCGGCCCGTCTGTTCTCTGTTGCCACGGGTGGTGCCATGAACTCCTGGCACCCACTGTCCCTGCCTGCCTGGGTGGTGCCCCTGCTTCAGATGAGCAGGGACAGCGCCAGAGGCGGCAGGTGTTTGGGGCTCCTTTCCTCGGTGAACGGGACGGGTGCTGGGATGGGCAGAGGAGGGCAGGTTCCCTCCCACCCTTTGTGGCCGGCACAGCGGTTTTGCCAGCCTGCCTGAGCCCAGGCCTGGCAAGGCCGGCCGCCCCGTCTGCCCACCCCCACCCCCCGTGGGAATGGCTGGGGGCACTGCAAAGGAAAGGGAGCTCAGCGGAGGGGGGGGGCTCAGAGTCTCTGCAAGTGCTGCTTCCCTGGCTTGTGGGTCGCGCCTTCCGTAGTCCTGTGTGTGTGTCGTCATCCCCCCCCCCCGGCCCAGCGTGCCCGGCAGCCCCAGGACTGGCACGACTGCTCCCCCAAGGCCGCCTGGGCCGCCTTTATGGGCTTCCAAAGGTCAGGGCTGTCATGCGCTGCCGCTCGGCTCCTGCACTGACTCAGCAGGGCAGCTGCTGGCCGGGGGTGGGGGTGGAGGAGGCAGGCGGGGAGGCTGGCTCAGTCCGGCGGCTGGTCTGGCTTTCTCTGGGCTGAGACTCGTTCGGCACCAAGGAGGCGTTGGCAGGTCACCTCCTCTGCTTTGCAGGCAGTTGGGCCACCCAGGCGGGGGCTCCTGATAGGAAGGAGCATGGGGGGAGGAGATGGGGCTGCTGCCTGCCCCACAGGCCCAGGTGCAGCCAAGTCTGCAGGGTGCATGGGATGGGGGGGGGGGGCACGTCCCAGGGAGCGGCCAGGGCCTTAGTCGTCTCCGGGTTCGAGATCTCCGGGTCCACAGATCTTTCCCAGGACTCTACGAGGTGGGCTGAAGGAAGGGTTCAAGTTGACGGACTGACTGATTGGCTTCATTTCTACCCCACACCTTTCTCCCCAGTAGGGACCCAAAGTGGCTTCCGTCGCCCTCCCCTTCTCCATTTTACCCGCACAACGGCCCTATGAGGTAGGTGAGGCTGAGACTGTGTGACTGACCAAAGGGCCCCCAGCAGGAGCAGGGATTCGAACCCGGAGTCTCCCAGACCCTCGTCCGATGCTCCAGTCTCTACACCACGCTGGCTCCCCCAGGGACCATGGCAGCGGAAGGGCAGGGCGGGGTGGGGTTCTCCGTGGATTCCCGTTCCACTGACTGGGGGGGGGCAGCACCCCTTCCTCTGCCTCGGAGCCCAAGGCGGGAGTGTCACTGGCGGCGTTTCCGAGAGCTGGGTTCAAGGTCCGCCTCGGGCTCGGCCACAGACAAGCGCTTCGCTCGGCTTCCTTGGCCTGCATTCCACAAAGCCGCAGGCAGGTCTCGGGGAGGAGCCCACGGGTGCCGCCAGAATCAGATCGGGCCCTGCTCTTTGCCCAGCAGGCGGGAAGAGGCGCTCCACACCCCTCGGGCCTCGCGGGCTCCCCGTGGTGCTGGCCTGGCCCCGCAAAGGCCTCACTTTTGTAACCTGTGGGACATCGGCCTGCCTTTCCGGGGAGGCCAGAGAGCTTGCCCCGTGCAGAATGTGGTGGCCCACGGCCGCACTGGCACCGGGTGTCATTCGCCCGCCGGGCCAGTTCTGCAACACTTGCACAACTCCAGGCGGGGCTTTGAGCTTTGCCAGCCCTTGATCCCCAGCGCCCACGGGCGAGAGCCCCACCCCAGGCCAGCCGGGCCACCGTCCACGGGTGGCTCAGCACCAAGGCCTCCCTCTAAGTTGCGGAGTCCTGAGAACAAAAATCCTACTTGGTGAGAACTCCTGGCATTAAAGTTGTGAGTGAGCAATTTGGCTGCTGCATAAACTAGTTTGTTCTGGAGCCCTCCTTCCTGAGCACAGGCAAAAATGTGTGAGCTGGAGGCTAAAAGACTGTGAGCTGGCTCACACTGACTCAGCTTAGAGGGAACACTGCTCAGCACTCTCTCCAGCCCGTGTGCCGCCGCTGCCACCGCCTTCTATCGGGCCCTCTGCAGAACTGGCTGGAGAGGAGGGGAGGAGCTCTCCATCAGACCTCTGGGGGGTGTCACTTAAGGTGTGGCAGGGGGAGTCTTGTGCCCAATGTTCCCGCTAAGCTGTGGAGTCTTGTGAGCAAAAATTCTACTTTGTGAGCTACTGGCATTAAAGTTGTGAGTGAGCGATTTGGCTACTGCGTACATTAGTTTGCCCTGCAGCCATCCTTCCTGAGCTAAGACAAAAATGTGTGAGCCGGAGTCTAAAAAACTGTGAGCTAGCTCACACTAACTCAGCTTAGAGGGAACACTGTTTGTGCCCCCTTGGTTCTTTCTCTGGGGCAGAGGGGGGGCAGGCAGCTTGGTTGCTGTTGCTGTTTGTTTAATGTCTTCTGAAACTGGCAGCAGGGACCATACAGCTTTTGGCAGGCTGCTGCATCAAGACTATGTGGGGTGGTTTTCATTGATTGAGGCTTTTGTGGTAGAAATGAATATGTACCATTTATTTTTTTTTTAAAAAAAAGGATGGCCTTTGCCAGCTTCCTGGGCTTCCAAAGAACTTGGGGGCTCCGTCGCCTGCCCCCCAGGGATGGGCCTGAAACCACTCGGGAAGGGAACCAGGGCTTCCAGGAAGACAGGCCCCTTCGCCGCCGTGAGTCTCAGAGACGAAAGAGAACTCCTGAGTTCAGAGGCAGGACCTCTCCACCCGGAAACCAGAGCTGGGCAGGGAGGCGGCATCAGCCTTGGCCTTGGTGCCCTCCCTCTCTCGGTCCTCTGGGGCAACTGGTTGGCCCCTAAGTGGAACAGGATGCAGGACCAGATGGGCCACACCGGTCTGATCCAGCACGGCACCTTTGATAGCCGTATTTTCTGAAACCCCGTGACCTAATTAGCTCAGCAGGTCGACCTGTCAGCTGCAGGATGTGAGCAACAACAAGGAAACTGAGGCTTGCCCAAAGGGGACGGGAGGTGCGCAGGTGTGCACCTGATGAGGCAGCTGGTGCCCTGCAGCCCCGCCCTCGCCAGCCTACGGAGCAGCCGGGTGCCAGAACGGGCAGGGAAGTCCTCCTGGTGTGCTGGTTCTCCTCAGTCTCAGCAGCCCACAAAAGCTACCGCGGGAATAAATGGTGGTTAGTCTTTCAGGAAGGGCCACAATGGCTCAGAGGTTAAGATTCCGGTAGTTCAGCAGTTTGAGACCCCCTGAGTGCCACGTGAAAGAGCGAGCTCCCATCTCTGGCCCCAGCTCCTACCAACCTAGCAGTTCAAAAGCAAGAGCCTGCAAGTGGATAAATAGGTACCGCTTTGGTGGGAAGGGAACAGCGTTCCGTGCACCTCAGCATTCAGTCATGCTGGCCACATGACCATGGAAACATCTTCGGACAGCGCTGGTTCTTCGGCTTGGAAACAGAGATGAGCACCACCCCCTGGAGGTGGATTCAACTGGCTTCCAAGCAAGGGAAACCTTGACCTTTAGCCTTTAAGGAGCCCCTTGACCTTTAGCCTTTTCCCTCTCATGTTCCAGACTTTGGAGGAGGCTCGTCATGCCGGCCCGATGCCTGCGTCAAGCCTTGCCAGAGACAAAGCACCAAGTGGCGTGTCAGCTGCAAAGCACCAAATATTGCCACGCATCAAAACCCAAATGCTGTCAAATTTCAGTCCTCAAATATCACTGGGTAGCACAAGTGGATGCCAACTGTTTGGCAAATACTAGAGCATTCCGAGAATGGCTGGGAAATGTCTGGCACAAAAAAACTTTGCAGAAAGCGATGCTGAGACACAAATCGGGGCCAAGAGCCTTTACGGTCCTAGCAAGAGAAATCGACAGGGAGCTCCTGGCCAGCTCCTCCTGGGTGCTAATATTTTGGGGCCTGTCTCCAGGGGAGGGCCGGGCCCAAGGCAACGGGGGGACCAACAGGCTCTTGGTGCTGGTGAGGCCGGGTCACCTGGCTTCATTCATTCTCCCTCGGTGGAAACTGTTTTCCCCAGGCACAGGTTTTATGAGGACTGCAATTCGTACTTCTCATTCAGCCAGTTTGGTGTTGTGGTTAAGTGCGCAGACTCTAATCTGGGAGAACCGGGTTTGATTCCCCACACCTCCACTTGCACCTGCTGGATGACCTTGGGCAAGGCAGAGTTCTGTCAGAGCTGTTGTCTCAAGGACAGTTCTCGAAAGAGCTCTCTCAGCCCCGCCTACCTCTCAGGGTGTCTGTTGTGGGGAGGGGGAGAGAAAGGAGTTTGTAAGTCGCTCTGAGGCTCCTTTGGGTAGTGAAGGGCAGGGTATGAATCCCATCTCTTCTCTTCTCCTCTTCTGTTCATGGAAAGGTAAAACATAGCAGGGAGGCAGGGAGGAATGTTTGGATACGGGGCTGGGGCAGGGTGGTAAATTCCAGAAACGAATACTCCAGCCCGCAAGATGCTGCCAGCCCCTCTTGGGCATGATGGCCCATCAGAGAGGGATGTCTCCACCAGGAGGGAAGCACCCCTCTTCCCTGGCCCCCACGCTTGCCACTGCTGGCCTGTCTCTGCCGGGCCTCCAGAGCACAGAGAGACGGGGCTACTTGTGCCAGCCAGTCCAGCCCAAAGTGCCCCAATTAAAACTGGCATGGGGAGAAATGCCTGCTGGGGAGTGGGCTATTCCCCTGGGGCTTCCGTGCACCCCCTGCATTTTCCCCTGACCCTTCTGCACCTTTTCCCAGCCCTGCTTGGCTCTTGATGTTTTGGGGAAGAGCGCGGCAACGTCCGCCCAGCTGGCCTGCGCTGAGGACAAGTCTGGGTTTGACCCATCCTGCCCCCGTGGCTGGAGCCGTGTTCCTTGACCAGCCCCAATTGCAACCAGGCAGCTTTGAGGAGGCTTTCTCCCAGTCAGCAGTGGGCATTTTGATGCCATGGTGTAACCATACGCCTTTTATTTTATTTATTTATTTATGTCATTTCCAGCCTGCCCTTTTCACAGAGACCCAGGCAGATTGCACAGAGTGAGCCCAGAGGTAAAGGTAAAGGTTTCCTTTGCTCGAAAGCCAGTCGAATCCGACTCTAGGGATGCGGTGCTCATCTCCGTTTCCAAGCCAAAGAGCCAGCACTGTCCAAAGACGTTTCTGTGGTCATGTGGCCGGCATGACTGGATGCCGAGGCACACGGAAGGCTGTTACCTTCCCACCAAAGCAGTATCTATTTATCTACTTGCAACTTCTTGCTTTCGAACTGCTAGGTTGGCAGGAGCTGGGGCCAGAGATGGGAGCTCACTCTGTTACGCGGCACTCAGGTCTCGAACTGCTGAACTACCAGTCTTCCAGTACCAGTTTTTAAAAACTCAGAAAAGACCCTGCTAGATAGTGGGGTGGGGGCGGAAGGTGCAACAGCAGCTGTTGGGAATTTGGGAGGGGAAACGCTGGGACAGCTGCCTCTCAGGAGTCTTCCGTGGGGCAGCTTTCAGGGCCAACTGGCCCTTAAGGCCACAGGGGAAAGCTCCGGTGGTCTGGCAATGGGGGGGGCTACCCCACTCCCCGGGGCCACCCTGGATCCAAGCAAGGAAGGGGCACAATCCACTGCCAGTCCTTGTCACCCACCACCAACTGGCATTCAGAAGGTCTCTTGCTGCTGAGCATGGAGGTTCCATTTGCCGCAGCAGGACCTTTCTTCTTCTGTGAATTTGTCTAATCCCCTTGGTGGCTGTGAGTTACCATATCCTGTGGCCGTGGGCTCCAAAGGCCACATCCTTTTGGAGTATGGAAATGCTTCTGTATGTCTTTCCTGAACAGGTACTGGTGGTTTGTGTTGCTGAGTGACCTCACGGTCAGCATGACAAGAGGGAGAGGAAACGTCTCTTCACATCATCATGTGGGGTTTTGCAAACCGCCCTTCGGTGCTCCCCCTCCACTTCTTTCCACCCGTTTGGAAGAGGCCCTTCTGGAGCCCTTCCGCCTCGCTGGGACTTCAGCCGCCCTGAACAATTTGGGGCGTGGCTCCCTCACGGCTTGCTCCGGCGCTGGACATTTGGGGGAACTGCTCTTTTTTACGGGCAACGAGCCAAATGAGGAGGGTCTGCTGGGGGTGGGGGGGTCTGCTGGGGGTGGGCCCATTCCAGAGGTGGCCCCATCTCACCACCCTCCTCCTGAGCCGGGAACAAAAGCTGCGATGAGCAGGCACCCCCCCCCTCCTCACCACCATTTCCAATCTGTGTAACTCGTTTGCTGAAAAGCCATTCTTTATGCATAACTTTTGCTGCCTCCGTTTAACTCGCAGCTTCCCAGGTGGGTTGGGACACTGCCAGAAAGACAGGCAGAAGGACTAAGCACGGGGCATCCAGGCCAGCCAGTCAAACACATCAAGGGCCCAGCTTGGCAAATGTCTTGTCTCATTCCCTGCCTGGCCGGGTCAGCTCCATGGCTTGTCCTGGAAGAGAATCTGCCTGTGGTTTGCACGGAACAGAGTTTTGTTAGAATACCTGTGGATGTCTGGATCTGATTAATAAGAAGCAGAACGTGGGTGTAATTATAATATTGATTCCCTGGTATGCAGCTGATTATTATATTATTACCAGTTGGCTCCACCCACATCATCTTTGTCTTCTGTGATTCAGGGAAAGGAGTTTAAACCTGGTTCTGACACTCGTCATTCTAAGGTGTGTGTGGGGGGGAGAGTTCGAGATGTACTCGACATCCCATATCTCCCTTTGATGATATTCCTTAATTAGGAGGTAATAAGATCCTACGTTTTCAGTTATTTACAGATTAAAATTCTTTTTAGTCACAAATAAGAAAACAGAAAGGCCTGAGAAGCAGATAACATTTGAACATTTATTGGTACAAAACAGGTAGAATTTGGTTTTATGGATATAGATATGGCTAGAATTTCATGGATAGATTTTTGGCCACTGTGTGACACAGAGTGTTGGGCTAAATGGGCCATTGGCCTGATCCAACATTGGCTTCTCTTAGGTTCTTATTGGTTATTAATTGATGCAGAATTGGGGAAAGAATGACCAAAATGGCAAAAAGGTTATCAAATTAATCCTGAAGTATGGAAGTTTATGGATTGGAAAATTCTATCTATTTCTGAGAGAAAATATTGCTAAGATGATCCACCCAAGGTTCTTGCCTTTGTAAGAGTTAGGAGCGAGGACTCTAATCTGGGAGAACCGGGTTTGATTCCCCACTCCTCCACATGCAGCCGCTGGTGTGACCTTGGGTCAGTCGCAAGTTCTTTCAGAGCTCTCTCAGCCTCACCTGCCTCACAGGGTGTCTGTTGTGGGGAGGGGGAGGGAAAGGAGTTTATAAGCCACTCTGAGACTCCTTCGGGTAGTGAAGGGCGGGGTATGAATCCCTCCTCCTCCTCTTCTTCTTGGAGTAGGCCAGGCTCCTCACTCTCACTTGTGGGGAGAATATCCTCCTGGAAAAGGATGATCTTAAGGATTTCAGACAGTATATTGGGCTTTGAATTCCTCATACCTTAGAACGAGTGCTGGTAACTTTAGTCTGTAAAGTACCATGCGGTTGCCTGGAGCTGGTCTTCCGGGTCAGGAGGGCTGCCTGTGCCTGCACTGTTCTTGCTGCTGGACACTGGATGAGCACTAAACTCCCCCACCCCCCCACTGAAGAGGTATGGATCAACAAGTTAAAACATTTTGCATGATGATGCAAAAACCTGTAAAAAACACGGAAAGTTGGTTTCAGATGATTCCAAGAACGTAGCTAAAGGAAAAAGGCAGAGATGATTTGGCTTTGAAACTGGTGATTTTGGCGTGAGAAGATGTAGTGATGGCCGCAGACATAAGACGGCTTTCGAAGGGGATGGGGGAGGAGATTCATGGAGGAGGAGGGGGTCTATCAGTGGCTACTCACTACGGGGACTCAAGGGAGCCTCCGTGTTCAGAGGCAACGTACCTGAAGAAGTGACCAGTGACTCACGGAAGCTCACATACACTGCCACAAATTCTGTTAGTCTTTAAGGTGCTCTTGGCCTCTGGCTCCTCTCTAATGTTCAGAGACACTAAACCCTTGTTGTTGGCCCTCTAGAGGAACCGTTTGGCCCCTGTGTGAGACAGGAGGCTCCCTCACTGTCTGATCCAGTGGGGCCCTTCTGCTGCTATTGGGTTTGGGCGGGGGGTTGCATTTGTGTGTGTGTGTGTGCATGTGTGTGCATGCAGCCGGAGTCCCCCCACACTCTGAGAGAACTCCTCTGCTTCCACCACACCTTTGGAAAGGGGAGGGCGTGGCTGCGGGGGGGGGTGCACTTTGTGCTGGGAGGGCTACAGAATTCAGGAAGCCAGCTGTTTTGTGCTCCCAGTGACGCTACTGGGGGCATGGGGGGGGGAAGAGGCCACATCAGCCCCCGTTTGGCTTTTCAGATGAGGCTCAGAATAGCAGATCACCCCCACCCCCGCAAACACTGGCGAGCAGATCCAGCCCTTGTCCAGATCCACCTGGTGCTGTTGGCAGAGCTGCTGCAATTGGGGGCGCGGGCCTTGACAAGTGGGGGAGGGGCACGGGCCTTGACAAGTTTGCTTTCACCTGTGTTGGGGGTGGGGGTGGGAGAGGGCCCCAGAGGGAAGCTGTGTCTTGGGGGGGGGGCTGGTCATGGCATCCCTGCTGGCATTCCCAGGGAACTCTGTGTGTGTGAGTGGGGGGGGACCCCTCCGGCCACTCGGGAGTCTCCAGAGGCAGAAGGACTCCGCGTCGGCTTGGCCTGTCCCCCTCCCCCCACCTGCTCTTGTGCCCCCCCCCGCCCGCCCTCGGGGCCCCATCTGCGCACCGCTTCCTTCCCCCTTCCCTCTGCTTCCTTCTCAGCCCGGGTATTTTCGGCCACTTCCCTGTTCCCCGATTCCAGGGAGGAGTTCAGCATATTGCTATGTGTATTGGTAACATATTGCAAGACTGGCATGCTCAGCATTTTCAGAGACGGGTTTTCTTCTTCATAAGCAAAGAGCCAAGGCCATCCAGATTGTTCCGGGGTCTGTTGCAAGACTGCAAACCCCCACCCCCACCCCCAGTTTCAGGTAAAGCTTCCTTCTACACCAAATACTGCCCCGGCACAGCGTTAGGCCGTTGGGAAGGGGAGCTCTGGGCATCTTTCCAGTCACAGAGATTGCAGGCTTTGGAACACGGGGTGCACCCCCCGACCCCCCACCACCCAGCCCATCCTGTTTCCTTGGGGTTGCTGCTTGACTCTGGCGTTAGCAGAGAAGACGAATGCCTGCAGCTGTCTCCTGCTGCTATAGACCAGGGCCAAGGGAGTCCTTTGGAGTTATAACAGGAGGAAATGGGCCACAAGAGAAGGTGGGAACGCAGCCCTTTGGCCTTGCCCCGAGGTGACGGGGTCTCCCCCCCCCACACCACCAGGGTAACTTGGGGAAACGGTTCCTCTGGCAGGGAGAAAGCGCCACCTGCTGGCCGCTTGAGAAGAGCCGGATGGATCAGGCCAGGGAGGGCCCATCAAGTCCAGCATCCCGTCTTATACAGCGGCCAACTTTTATTTTGCATTCATTTGAAACGTTTCTATTCCATGTCCCCCCACCCAAATGGGATCCTCAAGCCACCAAACATCAAACACTGAAACATTTTAACATGAAAAACTTCTAAAATAAAGTATATGTACAATAGCAAATAGAAAAGAGACTAACAAAATTTGTGGCAGGGTAGGCGCTTTCGTGAGTCACGGCTCACTTCATAGAATCATGGAATGTTAGCGTCAGAAGGGACCTTGCAGGTCATCTAGTCCAACCCCCTGCACTCTGCAGGAGCATAGCCAAAAGAGAGCCCTACAACATACCCGAAAGATGGTCATCCAGCCTCCGCTTGAAAACGTCCAGGGAAGGAGCATCCACCACCTCCCAAGGCAGACTGTTCAACCACTCTTACAGTTAGGAAGTTTCTCCTGATATCTAGCTGATAACGACTCCCATGTCATTTCCACCCATTAGATCTAGCCTTGCAATCTGGAGCAAGAGAGAATAGCTCTGCTCCATCTTCTACACGACAGCCCTTCGGATATCTGAAGACCGCAATCGTGTCCCCTCTAAGTCTTCTCTTTCCCAGGCTAAACATACCCAACTCTTTCAGCCTTTCCTCTTAAGACTTGGATCCCAGCCCTCTCACCGTCCTGGTCGCCCTCTTCTGGACACGCTCGAGCTTCTCAACATCCTTCCTAAAGTGTGGTGCCCAAAACTGGACACAGGACTCCAGGTGAGGCCTGACCATAGCAGAATAGAGCAGAACTACCACCTCCCGTGATCTGGACACAACACTTCTCTTAATGCATCCTAAGATTGCATTAGCTTTTTTTGCAGCCGCATCGCACTGCAGGCTCATGTTGAGCTTGTGATCAACCAGAACACCTAGATCCCTTTCACGTGTGCTGCTGTCAAGCCAAGTCCCTCCCATTCTATATCTGTGCCTTTGGTTTTTTGTACCTAAGTGCATGGCTTTGCACTTATCTCTATTGAATTTCATTTCTTCAGATAACTCACAAAAACTCCTCCCCTGCCACTCATCTTGTGAGCCTTTAAGGCGCTGCTGGACCGTTACTCTTTTCTGCTGCTACAGACAAACACAGCGCCCAGTCTTGATCAATCTGTAGGTACAACATTTCAAACAAAACATATAAACAGACATAACACCACAAACTTGGGGGTGCAGAAGGGAAAATAGTTATTGTTTTGCATGTGTGATGGCCAGTTTCAGCCTCAAGTGTTGTTGGGAGTCCAGGGGCACCTTTAAGAGAAACGAACTTTAAATCCGTGTATATGTATCTGAGGAAGTGTGCGTGCACATGAAACCTTTGTGCCTAAACCTTTGTTGATCTTCAAGGTGCCCCCACGGCTCTCAAACTTTGTTCTGTGGCCTCAGACCCACACAGCCAGCCTCCGGAATCGACCTCCTCCAGAGTGGTGTGATGGTGAGAATGCTGACCTCAGCTCTGGGAGAGACCTGCGTTCCAATCCCCACCCAAACCCGCCCAACCCCCCCTTGGCCAACCACCTTGATGAGTCTCACTGGCCGGCTCCCAACGGACCCCAGGGAGCCAGATGAGGGGGAGCACTCCTTCCTGCCGGCCAGCCCATGTGTTGTTGCTGGAAACATAGGGCTTGGCTGCTCCTCCGCTTCCCCCCCGGGGCCTCCGGCTATGCTGAGGAATAAACAAAGCCAGGACATATTACTACAAAACAGATCTGGATGATATGAGGAGGAGGAAGAAATTTTTCTCTCTATCCCCAGGAGTTTCAGAGTGGCTTCCCGTCGCCCTCCCTTCCTCTCCCCCCAACAGGCACCTTGTGAGGCGGGTGGGGTGGAGAGAGCTCTGAGCGAACCAGGACTGGCCCAAGGTCGCCCAGCAAGCTGCAGGTGGAGGAGTGGGGAATCCAGGCCTGTAGCTACCATGGGGCATCTGGGGGCTAGCCCCCCCTTACTGGCCAGCCCCCGCCTTCCCTTCCGGCCCAGGGCCCCTGAGCAGCAGCAGGTGTGGGGAAGGGGCCCAGGTATTCCTGCACAGCTGAGCCAGACAGCACCTATTTCCCCCAGAAAGTCCATTAACTACCTTTATTATTACCTTTAATCCAATTCACCAGGGCCCCCTAAGAAATCTAAGTGCCCCCCCCAACTGAAAAAATCCCTGGCTCGGGGCCTGGGGGAACCACATCAGAGTCTGCGGCTCTTACCCAGGGCCCCCGGCTGGCTGGCTGGGGTGGGGGGTTGCCAGGCGTCCTCCCTGGGTGCCAGCGGGGTGTGTGTGCTGGGGGTGTGGGGGGCCAGAGGCAGGCCCGCCCAGCTCTCCTCCAGACCCCCGCTTGGAAGCTGAGCAGCCAGGCTGCCAGAACTTCTGGCCCAGAAGCCCCCCCTCCCCAGCAGCAGCAGCAGCAGCAACAGCAGCGCACTCACGGGGGGGGGTCGAGAGGACCACCCAGCTGCTGCTCTTCCAGGGACCCTCCAGGCAGGGGTGGGCGGGGGATGAGCCGGGATCCCAGCAGGAAAGCCTGGCCTGGCCCCCCCCCCCCCGCCACAGGTCCCCGCCGCTCCGCCCAGCAGCCAGGGCCGGCGGGGGAGGGGGGGGCGCGTTCTGTTGTGCTTCCCGTTGCCCCGGGCACCCGCCCCGCCTCCCGGTCCCAGCGCCGGCGCCTCCCGCCAGGAGCTCTCCGGCCCCCGGCCTCCTGCTCCCCCCACGCCCGCCCCGTCGGAGCCCAGCCCGCCAGCCATGGCCGCCGCCGTCGCCGCCCCACCCCCGGAGCCGGCCGGAGCCTGGCCACCCCCGAGCCTCACCACCTCCCCGGGTAAGTGCCGGGTGGGGCGCCCCCAGCACCGCGCTCAGGAGGAGCCAGCCCGCCCCCCGCCGCCAGGGGGCGCCCTCCTCCTCCTCCTCTCCCGCCGGCGCCGGGACCCGGCTCCTGGCCGCGGGGCGGGGCCGGCCCAGCCGAGGCGCAAGAAGGGGGGGAGGGGAGGGGAGGGGAGAGCCTCTCCCGGGGAAGGAACAGGGCCCCCCCATCCATCCATCCTGCCTGCGGCTCCTGGCGGAGTAACCGCAGTGCTGCCATTCTCCAGGTGCCGCCTGGAGATCTCCTGAAATCCGGACCTGGAGACAACGGCTGCTGGGGAAGGTGGACTCCCGGGCGTCAGACCCCGCCGAGGTCCCTCCCCTCCCCAGTCTCCAGGGATTCCCCACCCGGGAGGTGGCAAGGCTAGCCCAGGAAGGGGCGGGGCTTGCCAAGTCAGAGCGATTCTGGCCCCGCCCCGCCCCGCCGGCTCCCGGGTCCCCCAGGCTGCTGCGCTCCCTCTGACGAGGCAGGGTGCTGAGCAAGGAGTGGCCCCCTCTGCTGCCCAGGGCTCCCCCGGGCTGAAAACTCCCCCCCCGGGGCGCTGGGGGAGGAGGAGGAGGAGGAGGAGGGCCAGACCCTCCCTCGGCCTGCTGCCTCTTCTGCGCCGCGTGGCCAGCCGGCTCTTTCCCTGGGCGGGGCGGCCTTCCCGGGGGCCGCAGCCAGCTCTCCGCTTCTGGCTCCCCTCTCCGCAGCTGCCCCGGTGCTGGAAAGGGCGGAGGAAGGCCGCTGGAGCGGACGGGCCCTCTGCTCCCCGCCCCTCCCCTCCTCTCCCCTCCTTGGCCTGAGGCCTGCCCCTAAGATAAGTTATCCTCACAACGGTCCTGCGAGGTGGGTTCGGCCCAGGGTTTGCGACTGGCCCACCGTCACCCAGAGAGCTTCCCTGGCAGAGTGGGGGTCCTGGCGGCTCCCCCCCAAAAAAAGCTGTTAGCAGCCACTGGGAGGCCCAGTTTGGATTCAGCATTGATACTGGTGTGTGTGTGTGTGTGGAGGATTTAACCCCATACCCCACCCCCACACCCCCAGCGAGGACTTCAGGAGGATTCTTTCCCCCTGCCCTGAATCAAGAAGGCGCCTCCCCGTCAAACGTCCTCCGAACACAGCGGCTTGATTCCCTTAACCCCAGCACGGCTTCACTGCTGCCCCAGTGGTGGGGAAAACTGGGGATACGATGGGGGGAGGCAGATGCCAGGAAAAGGCTGGGGGGAGGGCCCTGATCCCCCTGGGCGGGGTCAGATCCAGGCTGCGCTCTCACCCCCGGGGGTCCTTGCAGCTACGCCGGGCACTGTCCCCGCTACAAGTTCGCCCTGGGCCAGACCTACGGGAAGCTCACCTCGCAGCTGCTCTCCGGCCCGGAGGGGGCGTGCCACGGCCAGCGACTTCTGCAGCCCAACTGGTGCCCCCGTGCCCACCTTGACCTCCCGGAGGAGGAGGGTGCCGGAGAGGGCCCTGGTGCAAATGCCAGCCTGTTCTTCGGTTGCTGCACGATCCCAGGGTACACAGGTAAGGCACCTGCAGGTAAGGTGAAGGGTCTGTTCTAGGTAAGGGCAAACCACTGGGGGCCGGGAGGCTGAGTGCTTGCGTGGCCACCAGCTAGGGTGACTTCCGCCAGATGGGGGAGGGCCGGCCGGCTGGCTGGCTGGCAGGAAGGGCTGCCCAATGGTGCCATTCTGTCCGGGCAAGCAGAAGAGCCCATGGAAACGGAAGGGGTGACGGGAGGCGCCATCAGCCTCCCAGGAAGCCCCGCCCAGAAGCTACGAGCGAGGTGGGTGTCCGTCAGGGCCTTTCCCGTGGCAGCCCCTCGACACCTGCCGCGCTCCATCGGAAGGGCGCCCGTCCCTCCACTCCTCCTCTTGGCAGGCAGGCGCCTGGTGAGGGCCACCCCAGCTGGCAGGGAAGGCCTCCTGCTTCCTCTGCGGTCCGAGTTTGGGCAGCTGCAGCCCCAACGTGGCTGTTTGGATCTTGGTGTGGCCTGGCTTGGGGCCCCTCCCCTTCGCACGCGGCCTTGACTGCCCCCCCCCGGGGGTGGGGGGGCACACAGGGACACTCTCCCCTTTCTTCAAGATAAAAAATCCCCTGCAGCCTTTGCAAGCGCAGGCAGGCAGTCTCCCTCTCTGCGGACAGGAGGAGGGGTGGGCCACAGGGGGTGCGCCCGTCCCCGCCCCCCCCCCCACTTAGGCACGGAGGAAAGGGCCGAACTGCTGGTGGGATACATCCCCCCCCTCCCTGCAGCTCTGGGGACCCCTTGCGATCTCGCTCGCTCGGGATGGTCCTGCTGAAGCATTTTGAGCAGCAAACTGTGTATGGAAAAGAAAACCACGAAGGGGTGGGGGGTGGGGGTGGGAGGTGGAGCCATGGCAACCAGTGGGCCGATCGATGCCAGGCCGGGGGAGGAGGGCCCCTGCCCCCTGAAGAGGCTGCGCCAGAGCAGAACGGGCAGCCCACCCTCCTTAGCAACCAGAAGTCTCGGTATGCATGGCAGGAGGGGCCAGGGTCACGGGGATGCCAGCCTCCAGGCGGGACCTGGGGATCCCCCGGAATTACAGCTCATCCCCAGACTGCAGAGATCCAGCCCCCCTTGGAGAAAATGGCTGCTTTGGAAGGTGGACTCTGCAGCATGGTGCCCCCCACTGAGGTCCCCGCCCTCCCCCCCCCAATCTCCAGGAGTTTCCCAACCTGGATCTGGCAGCCCTGACCCTAACCTGGCACCCCCGCTCCACCCCCTTCAGTGCCCTCTTGCCTGTGTTTTGTGGCAGGGTTCATCCCCCGGGCACAGAACCACTTTGCCAAGACCTACAGCCAGATCTGCAAGGAGGCGGGGCAGGAGTTTGCCAGGCAGCTGGCGAGGGGCGCAGGTGGGAGGCAGGCAGGCCCAGCCGCATTGACTCCACGGGATGTCAAGCCGGAGTTTGACGTGAGTGACGGTTCTACGGGCAGGCGGAGGCTTTGGGGGTGGGGGGGCTGGGGGGTCCTCGGGACCTTGGCCAAGGGAGGCCTCTGCCTGGCCTGCTGAGCCTCGGGCACAATCCATCCAAGGGCCTCGGACGCCAGACCTGGATTTCAGACTGTGGCCAACCAGGGGCCCCTGGAGAGCCTGCTCTTTGCTTGAGGATTATTTGGCTCTGCAATCATAGGAAGGCATTTCCTGGACCAGAAGTTTATCTCTGAGAACCACTGGGCCTGTGATTGCACTAGTAGAGGCCTCGTTTGTATTTTCTTGCTCTATGCCTGGTGGGTTATCTTGAAACAACTTGCTTCTGGTCCTTATAGTACTCATGCTCTGTATGTATATGATTGTAAGATATGTTTTTATAATAGCCAAGATGTTCCTCACTATTGACCTCTGAGGAAGGCCTATGTAGGCCGAAACGCGTCAGGTCAGATTTATAAGCCCCTTGTGTTTTATCGTTTGTTATTTACACATAACGTGTGACTGGGCCCTTATATATTTTTAAAGTTGTGATCAATGAATACATGTATTTTTATATTTCCTTTATCAAGTTTTTGACATTGGCCCCCTTTCCTACACTTGACTAACCTTTCTCAGGTTCTGGAGCCTGCAGGCCTGACATGACGTCAAAGCTCCCCCCTGCTGACCAGACCAGGCCTCCGGCCTCTGTGTGCAAAGGCCAGTCACTATGGACAGACCTCTCTCTCTCGCCCACAAGCCCGTCTCATCCCCTGTGCAGGGCCGGCTCGCCCACTAGGTGACCTAGGCGCTCGCCTAGAGCGCGCCGGCCGCAGGGGTGCCAAAAGACACCCCACCCCCGTGAAAAGCCCCCCCTTCCCTGGCTTGCTTGGGCACCCTGCAGCCGCGGAGCACCCAAGCAAGCCGGCACTGGGAGGGAAGGGGCAGGGGTTAGAACCCCCGCCCCTTCCCTGGCTTTCCTGGGGGCCTTGCAGCTGCGGAGCACCCAGGAAAGCCAGCGCTCCACCGCCGCCCTCAGTCTCCAGGCCCCACCGGGAGGTTGGCATCCCCAGTGGGGTGGGAGCCCCAGGCTGTCCTGCCTAGGGCGCCCAGACACCTGGGGCCAGCCCTGCCCCTGTGGAAGACACCTGTGCCTGTGGCCATCTCTGCATCCCCTAGCAGTGAATCCCGGGGTCCATTACTTTTTGAGAAAGGAGGCATTTCCTTCTGGGAGTGGGAGAATGAGCCCTCGTCCCCTCCCTTTACCCCAGGCATTGTTTCATAAGCTTCTTCGGCAGCCTCTCCTCATCGGGAGGGAAGGGGCTCCTAAACCCTCACCCTCTCAGTTGCCCTCGGCACTCCCCCCCCCCGCAACGTCCGGGCCGGCAGAACTGCGCCGATTTCCTTTCACAGAAAAAAGGGCTCACCCGCTGCTGACACCAGCCGGGAATCAACAGAGTTGCCACTGGTATCCCTGCAACCAGACTCCAGTTTAAAAACGTCAGTTAGATTTGAATCCGATTGCTCCTTGGAGATTGCTCCAAGCTTCCAAGAGTCAAAGGTCTCTTCATCAGATGGGAGTCGGACTGGAGACCTCTGCATCTTTACAGCCCAGACAGAAGGGGGGGGGGGGAGAGAGAATTTTCCATAAAGGATCCAAAGGCGTGAGAGAGAACATAAGAGAAGCCAATGCTGGGTCAGGCCAATGGCCCCTCCAGTCCCACACTCTTTGTGTCACACAGTGGCCAGAAACACCAGGTGCCCTCAGGAGGTCCACCAGTGGGGCCAGGACACTAGAAGCCCTCCCACTGTTGCCCTCCCCAAGCACCAAGAAGACAGAGCATCCCTTGCCCCAGACTGAGAGTTCCTATCTATACCTGGTGGCTAACAGCCACCGATGGACCTCTGCTCCAGATGTTGATCCAGTTCCCTCCTGAACCGGTCCATGCTCGTAGCCGCCACCAGCTTGATGAGAGCAGAGGGGAAGTGCTCGGGGCAGGGCTTCTCCTGTCGGGCGCGTCTTCCATGTGAAGGCGTGAAGCTGCCTTCTGCTCAGTCAGGCCTCGGTCTGGTCTGCCCAGACTGGCAACGGCGCTCCAAGGTGTCAGGCAGAGAAAGGTCTCCCACAACACCTGCTCCCCAGTCCTTTTAAATTAGAGATGCCAAGGCGCGAACCTGGGAACTCCAGTGTGCCAAGCAGAGGTTCTGCCACTGGAGCCCAGCATGAAAGCGCTTCAAGAGTCCATTTCTGTCATTCCTGATGTTCATGCACCGAGGCTCAGAAAAAGAGGGAAGGGAGTTGCTTCAAAGGCCCCCTATGGCACCCCAGAGCGTGTCATGTGACGAACCCCAAACAGGAACCTGGTGGTGCCTTAGAGACCCACAGTCCTTTTCAGGGATGAGCCGTCAAAGGTATCAATGCTTCCTTCCTCAGATCCTAAAAGCTCTGGCTCTCCAAAGCTCATGCCCTGAAAATACGGCGCTGCTGGACTCAGGACCCGGCTGCTCTCCTGGAGACCAACAGGGCTGCTGCTCTCTGGAACTCTCTGCCTGACCCGTGGCCCTGCTGCTTCTCTGCCCCCCAGGTCCCCCCCACCGAGAAGCCCCACTTGGCAGCTTCGCCTCACGCTTCTGCCCCCCGCGTGCCCAGCTGTGCTTCCAAGCCACACCGAGCACCTGCTGCCGTGGAGGACGGCGCTCCCCAGAAATATTTCGTCTCAGGTGAGGCTCCAGGTCCACGGGGGGAGGGACCCCTGCTCCACGTCTCCCCCCTCCAGCAGGGACCCCTGAGGTCGGCCGCTTTCCGGGGAGGCCAAGACTGGCTGGCAGGGCAGCTCCCAGAAGAGCCGCTGGCCCTGGCTTCTGCCCTGGTGTACCAGCTGGAACCCCCTCTGTGTCACCCCTGCAGGCTTCACGGGCTTCGTCCCCCGTGCCCGCTACTTGATCGGGGCGAGCTACCCAACCCTGTCCCACCAGGCCTGGGCGGAATTCCGACAGATGCTCCGGAAACACCGGCAGGAGACCTCTCTGGAGGGCGACGCCCACGGGAGGAGTGACGGCCAAGCCCTCCCGCCGCTGGTGAAGACTTACCCCACGGACAAGGGCCTCCTGCCCCACTACCGGGGCTACGTGCCAGGTGAGCTGGGGGTTGGGGGGTGGGCCACTGCCCCGGGCCTCCCCAGAGGCTGCCGCTTGGCTCCTGACAGAGACGGCACCCTCCCCTTGGCCAGCTGCTCTGCAAACAGGGAACCAGACGTCCTCATGCCGGGCATCTGGACGCACGGGGACAGCAGAGCAGCAGCCAATAAAAGATAAGAACGTTAGAGCAGCCAGCCATGCTGGACCTGGCCAGCGGCCCGCCCACTCTGGGTCACACAGCGGCCAAACTCCAGGGGCCATCGGGAGGTCCACCAGTGGGGCCAGAGCTCCAGGGGCCCTCCCACTCTTGCCCCCTCCCCCCGGAAAGCACCAAGAACAACCCCTTGCCCCAGACAGGGGGTTCCATCTACACTGAGTAGGGGGAGGCGGGCTGGAAGTCCAACTTGCAAACAAAGAAACAAGAAGGGCTCTCCCACAAATGGGCAATTGCTAGATCACTATAGCCTAATAGCGTTGTGTGGCCCTGATCCCGAACGCCCAGCTTTTCCTGGTACTTCACATTTCCCGGTTCTTGCACCTTTCCCTTTATACATCCACAGCAAAAAAGAAAAGTGCTAGAGGTTTTTAAATGGAAAATGGAAATTCAGGCACTAGATTGTGACCACAGATTGTTATCGATGTTCTTATGCTGCAGCAATCGACCAGGAGCTGATTTTAAAAACCCACAAAAGTCCTTCCATGTGGGGGGGGCTACGGGGGGGCTGAGCCCAAGAAAATGGCACCAACCTGAGCGCACCATGGGAAAACGCACACCTCCCGCCCATGTGGTCTACAAAGGTGTCCGGGCTGTGATCTTTCTGAAGAGGCAGTTATCCGGGCAGGGAAAGGCCACATGGGGCGAGGGGTAAACACAGAAAGTGAAGCATTAGAAGACGATGTTGTGTGGATTCTCCGAAAAAACCCGGTTCCAACTCGGGTGCCAAACTGGAGCCAGATCTCGAGGTGGAGGCCTGCCAAGCAGCAAACTCCCCAGAACTCTTCCCCAGACTGAATCCGAAGCAAAAGAAAGGGGGGGGAGAGTGAGGAAGAGATCACGGAGCAGGACCGACCCCGACCCCCAGAAGAGCCTTCCCCTGCCGGGGGGCTGCGTCCTCCTCATCTTCAGCGGGCTCCTTGTCCCACGTCTTCTGTCTTCTCCTTCTCCTTCTAGGCTACAAGTTCCACTTTGGCCGCACCTACGGCCACCTGACCTATGACGCTCTGGGCCGGAGCACACGGGAGGAGAGCCGGACGCCAGGTCGCCTGCCGTAGAAGAAGGCTGCCTCCCCAGCCCCATCTCCAGACCCCCACCCCCAGAAACTGCCCCTCCTCTCTTTGTGCCGGAGGCAGCCCCCACAGCTCTCCCCCCACCCGGGGCAGGCAGACAGGATGGGGAAGATGCTGGAAGGCAGGCCGTCTGTCTGTCCATCCATCATTCCTTTGGGATAGGGGTCGGACCGGTTCTTTGTGAGCTCTGAGCAACCCAAGACCACCTGGGCTCTCGGAGGGAGGGAGGGGGAGTCGGGGGGGGGGGCTGAGCTGTTGGGAAAGGCCAGGAAAAGACCAGCCTTTCCATTCATCGGTAAGCCACTCCCAGGGGCCCCGGAGGGCAGCTTCCCGGGTCAGAGCGTGGCGTACCCAGCCACCCTCTGATTCGGTACCAGGCAGCAGTCCCAGAAAGCCGAGGCGCACTCCTGCCAAGGAAGGCCCGGGAGGATGGCAGAGTCGGGGTCAGACAACCACAGGCCAGCCCAGACTCACAGGGGGGGTTGTCAATACGGGGGGGGAATCCCCTTTTGCCACATTTTGAGCTGTGGGACCAAGTGGGCTGCTTCTGCTCCCCACAGCAAATCACGACAGGGCCTGAAACTGAAAAGCAGCAGGCAGCCCCCCCCCACCCCTTCAGCCCTGCCGCACCTCCAGGATTGACCCCGCCTGGGTAGGAAACGGGGGCTCATTCTCTCCCCCCATTCTGGACAGAGGCTGCGAGGTGCCAGGGAAGGGGCTCTTCCTTCACCTGCGGATACAGGGGATACAGAGACAGGCCGGGAGAAAGGCCACCACGCCCCCCTGGACGCTGCCGCCTGGCTGTCCGGCAACTATCCGACATGGGAGGGGGTCAGGGGTCTCCTTCCCCCCCCCCGCCATCCCCACAAAGGCCTGGCTGAACCCCGGAATGTCCCTCTTTGCAATACCAGCAGCAGCAGCACCCCTGGCCGGTGCGTCAAGACACCTTCAGCCATGCCCAACAGGAACTGCTGCTTTTTCTTAAAGCTCTCCCAAAGCCCCTTGGTGGCGTGTCGGGGAAACAGCACCCAGGTGGGGCTAGGGGAAGGAATGCAGCACCGAGGCAGGCAGGACCTCCGGGGACACACCCCTTCCTGCTCAGGCCGCCCGCCAGCAGCCTCCCTCCTGGGACTTCTCAGGGCACACTTTCAAGCAGCCCCCCCCGCCACGTGTGAGCCTGCCTGCCTTCCCTCCGGCGCCCAGGGAGGGACCCCCAGCAAGGGCCTTTCCCACCCGCTGCAACCGGCGTCACTTGCAGCCGGCTCAAGGCACCCATGCGCATGCGTGCTTCGGACTTGTGGCGGGGGGGCTCGGTGGGCAGCATCCCCAGTCACGACTTCGGATAGCGGGTCCTTGTCAGCACCTTTTTCCTTTTTTTAATTAATGTGCATCATAAATAAAGAAATAAATAAAGGCGAGACACCCTGTTCTAACGCCAGAAGTACAAATTAAACAGTGGCGCCATCTCTGCGGGAGCCGCACGGACACAACCTTGCAAGGCCAGAGGCGCCCCTGGGCTGGGCAGGGGGCAGCGGGGGGGGGCAGGTCCCTGCCCAGGCGCTACACACCGGCTGGCCTCGGCCATAATACTGTCACGTTCGCTACACTGGGACCGGGGGGGAGAGGAAGGGGGGCCTGAGGGCTGGGGCTCCCCCTCCCTACACAACTTGTCCCCTAAGTGGGCACGGAACACAGCAGAGAAGTAGATGACTCCCAACGCCCCCCCCCCCCCAGAAGACCCTCCTTCAAAATCAGGTGGTGGGCAGTTCCACCGGGCCGGTGGCCTCCAGGGCCCTCCCGCTGCTGTGTTTTCCCATCACTTTTAAAAACCTTAGAAAGCATAGCCGCTTGCCCGGGGGGGGGGTGTCCCTGCCCACTCTGGCTGGAAGCACTGTCCCCCTCCCCGCTTCCCACACGGCCACTCCCCCTACCCTACCCCCCCCCCGGTTCCCTCGATGGGGGGCGATTCCCACAAACCCACTACTTCTACCACAGAACAGCTGCCGACTGCTACCAAACCACAACACACAGACACAGACACTGGCTGGGCGACTCCCACCGGCCCCCGCCCGGCCCGGCCCCCACGGGCCCCCCGGCACCCTCATCATGTTAGTATAAGTTAGCACAGAGTTCTAGAGCGGAGCTTCCAGCGACCGGCAGGAGAGGACGGCCCCCCAGGGCCTGCGGGCACCGATGGAAAAGGAGCAATGCATGCTGGGGGCTGTGGCCGGACACAGGCCGCCCCGTTGAACCTCGGGAGCGCCCCCCCATCCTGCCCTGCCTGCCGCAGTCCCTGCAGCCTCATGTTGACATGGAACGATGGCTGGAGCTGGAGCTGCAGCTGGTGGAAGGGAGAAAGGGGGCTCCACGAGGTCCCAGAGAGAGCGCGAGAGAGCATGCACGATGGTGCTGGGCAACACGGCCCCCCTGCCCGCAGCCCCCACGGAGCAGGGCAGAGGAGAGGGAGAAGGCAAGTCTCGTCCACCACCGCTCCTGCCGGGTGGCTGCCGGAGGAGGCGGGGGGCCTGTGCTTCCGGGGCGTCGCGCCCCGTCCCGTCAATAGTCCTCGTCTTCCATGTGCGTGACGTACATGATGGGCACCAGCCCGCTCTCCGCTCCTCGGCGGCACCGCAGCCAGTCGGCGTCCACCTTGCCCGACACTCGCAGGACGTCCCCCTTCTTGAAGCTCAGCTGCCCAGCCTCCGTGGCGATGTGGTGGCAAAGGGCCTTCACCTCGCTGGGGAAGAAGAAGTAGAGCAGCCAGACGTGAGGGCCCGAGCGGGCGGAGGAGGCGGGCACCATGGCGAGGTGTGGGAGAGCCACGCCCAGCCACACAGCTGGGTGGCAAAACCCTGGCAAGCCCGCTAAGGGTGTCTGCTCACTCCCTGACCTCACGGCCACTACTGGGACACCCTTGGACAGAGTCACGGTGCAACCGTTCTGGTGGCCGCAACTGAAAAGGGATGCTGCAGAGCTGCGGAACATGCAGCAGAGGGCCACCGAGGTGCTTAAGCAGTTGGAGCACCTTGCCTATGAGGACAGGCTCAGGAGCTTTGGACAGTCCTGTTGTTTTCAGTTCAGAAAAGAGACGACCAAGGGGGGGGGGACATGATGAAGATTTATAAAACTATGCACGGGGTGGAGAGAGTTGACAACTCCCTCTCCCCAAATACTAGAACTCGAGGCCATCCAATGAAGTTGATGGGCAGTAGGTTCAGGATGGACAAAAGGAAATACCACTTTACACAGGAAGTGATTAAAATGTGGAATTGGTGGGCAGAGGAGAGTGATGGTCACAGGCATAGGTGGCTTGAAAAGGGCTCAGAAGAGTCACGGAGGAGGGGCCCATCAACTGCTACTAGCCATGGTGTCTAAAGGGAGCCTCCAGGTCCAGGGGCAGCAAGACTCTGAATCCCAGCACTGGGAAGCAGTGTCAAGGGAAGGCCTCGGCCTCTCTGCCCTGTTGCTGGCCCTCCAGAGGAACTGGCTGCCCCCCCTGTGAGACAGGAGGCTGGACGAGGTGGACCCTCACTGGTCTGACCCAGCAGGACTCTTCTGCGGTTCTTATCAGGGGAAGGCCTTGGCTTCTCTGCCCTGTTGCTGGCCCTCCAGAGGAATTGCTTGGCCCCTGTGTGAGACGGGATGCTGGACTGGATGGACCCTCCCTGGTCTGACCCAGCAGGGCTCTTCTGATGCTCTTATCAGGAGAAGGCCTCGGCCTCTCTGCCCTGTTGTCGGCCCTCCAGAGGAACTGGCTGGCCCCTGTGTGAGGTAGGATGCTGGACTGGATGGAGCCTCCCTGGTCTGACCCAGCAGGACTCTTCTGGTGTCCTTATCAGGGGAAGGCCTCGGCCTCTCTGCCCTGTTGTTGGCCCTCCAGAGGAACTGGCTGGCCCCTGTGTGAGACGGGAGGCTAGACTGGATGGACCCTCCCTGGTCTGACCTAGCAGGGCTCTTCTGAGGTTCTTATTGGGGGAAGGCCTCAGCCTCTCTGCCCTGCTGTTGGCCCTCCAGAGGAACTGGAAGATGGGCCATTGGTCTGATTCAGCATTGGCTTCTCTTATGTTCTTATGGCTGGCCACTGAGTGAGACAGGAGGCTGGACTAGGTGGACCCTCACTGGCCTGACCCAGCAGGGCTCTTCTGATGTCCCCCCAGCCCACCTCCCTTTCACTCCCAGGGCTCTGGACCCAGAGAAGTCCATGCCGAGGTCCCCTCCCTCCCTCCCCCCAGGTCTTCCCTCTGGGCCACGTGGCTGGACCTCGGAGCCACGCTGCTCCCTGCTGGGCATTTCACCCATGCTGAGACGTCCAGGGAGGGTGTGCATCTGGCCACAAGCCCAGCTGAGAAGCCAAGTGGCTGGCCACGGGGCCACGGGGGCACTGTCTCCCCGCACCCACACACATGCGCATGCTTGCCCCTGTCCGGCCTCCACTCACCAGGGCGTCTCCGGGGGCAGGTTCCTCTCTAGGGGCGGCGGCAGTGGTTGCTGCGGCTGCTGTTTGGGGCAGGAAGAGGTGCAGCCTGCCGGCCCCTGTGGCTCGGGCTCCGAGGCGGCCTCCTTCCACACGCCGGCCCCCACGGTCTGGGCCATCAGCTGGAAGACGGAGCGGTCCAGGCTCAGCCACCCGGAGGGCATCCTGGGAAGAAGGCTGCCGGTCAAGCAAGAGGTTCAGCTCAGCGGCGTCCCTCGGACCCCCACGGGAGTCTCCCTGCCCAGGACCCCCTCTCCCCCTCCCTCCCCGGGGAGGCCAGGGCCACCTTCTCGCCCCCTCCTCACCTGCCGGCCTGCTTGGGCTCCTTGGGGGCCTTCCGGGAGCCAAAGAGGTGCCCCCACTTGGGCTGGCTGCTCTCGGGGCTGCAGGCGCCGCTCTGCCCGGGGCCCCCTTTGTGGCTGGGGGCCGGCCCGCGCTCCTTCTCCCTGGTGCGCTTCAGCTCCGTGAGCACCGAGTCCGGCGGGCTGCCCATCCAGAAGGGGCGGCCCTTCTCCTTCGCCTCTTCCTTGGCCGGGGGCTCCGGCTTCTGGGCGGGTTCCGGGGCGGCCTCTGCGCGGGTCCCTCTGGGATGGACGGGTCCCTCCTCCGTGATGGGGCACGCCTCGGCCCCTTCCACCACCCCTTCCCTCGGGGGCGGCCCCTTCCTGGCCTCGGCCTGCTGCTTGCCCGCCACTGCCACCGCCGTGCCCGCCTTCTTCTTCCGCTCGGAGCGGATGAAGCGAGCGCCTTCTGCCGCCGACCCTTCGATGTAGACCTGGGAGCTCTGCATGAGCTGGTACCACCAGCTGGCCTGCTTGTCCTTCCTCAGCTCCGCAGCGGCAGTGGCGGTGGCCTCCGGGCCCTCCCTGCGTGGCTCTGCCGCCGCCTCCTCCTCCTGCCTGCCGCCTCCGCTGGGGGCCCCCACGCCCTTGGCACGGCCCGCCTCCTCCTCCTCCGCCTCCTCCTCCTCCACGCGGTGCGGCCCCGGGCCCTCCTCCTCGGCCCCCCAGCCCTGGTCGCTGGTGCTGCTACCGCTGCCGCCGCGGGTCCTCATCAGCTGGAGGGTGGAGTGGGCGGAGAGCGCCAGGCCGTGCCGGGTGCGCAGGAGTTCCTTCTGCTGCTGCTGCTCCTTGCCCATCTGCAGGAGGCGGTGCTCGAAGAGGAGGTCCAGGCTGAAGGGCAGCAGGGAGAGCGGCTGCAGCAGCAGCAGCACCTCCTCGAAGAGGCCCTGGCAGACGCCGTGCGCCAGCGACAGGAAGCCCACCGGCTGGTAGTGCGCCTGGACGATGTCTGCAGGGGGGGGAGAGGACGGCACCCGCTTCAGCCCCTCTGGTCCCAGACTCTGCCCCATTTCCCACCCTGCACACAGAGGCATCCAGAAACAGCCCCCCCCCACACACACACCCCTGGCCCTCTCCCACCACTGCTCCCGTTCTGTGCTCTGCGGGACCCGGGACAAGCCCCGAATCGCTCCTCGTGCCTGTGCGGGCCTGGAGCAGAAGGGCGGGGTCCGAGTCTCACAAGACTTCCAGGGCAGAAGCTCTCTTCTCTGGGAATGCCCTGGGGGACACCTGGGCTGGTCTTGCTGGACTGGAAACCTGCTCCTCACTTCTAGACTCACCCGGGGCCAGACTGCACAATCGGGGATGAGGGGCGGGGTCCTGGAGACCAAGCTCTGTAAGGCTGGGGGGCTTTGTGGGAAGGTTCAGTCTGGAGAAGGGGAGGGTGGGGGGGGGACAGGATGGCTCCCTTGAAGTATCGGAAAGGCTGTGCCACGCAGAGGAGGAGGGCAGGGAGCCCTTCCTGCGGGCAGCAGAGGAGAGGACTCGCAGGAATGGGTTTAGATTAAGGGCGGGAAGGTACCAGCTGGATCTCAGGAGAAACTTTTCTACAGTCAGAGTTGTGGAAGAGTGGGGTCGGCTGCCTGGGGAGGTGGGTGATCTCCCCCTCCCTGGCAGTCTTGAAGCAGCCAATCAAACAGTCAATCACCATGCATAATTAAACAATTTTAGTTTGTTCTTTTATACATGCTTTGTAAGGATTTCAGTCATCAGCATGATTGCAACAATAATTCTACAAAGTATACAACTTCGCAGTACATTCAAAATAACACAGCTCCTGATTTCAGAAACAACCCAGACAAACGACGGAGTTCTGTTACAACATCCGTTTACGTGTCCTGCATCAGGTTTGTCCTTCTGTTATTATTTCTTCACAGGCATGAAGTGCTGCAAGCCATATTTCAAAATGCTAATTCTTAAACAATTTCTGATGTGTGCTACCGGGCTTGGTGTCTAGTCATGCCGGCCACATGACCACGGAAACGTCTTCGGACAGCGCTGGCTCTTCGGCTTTGAAACGGAAATGGGCACCGCAACCCTAGAGTCGGATTAGACTGGCTTTCGAGCAAGGGAACCTTTACCGGGCTTAGTTTCTGGTGACTGGGGAGCTCTTTTAGCAGGCTTTAATGTGACAAGGTCTACAGCATATTGTCATTGGCTGAGCCTCCCTCAGCCTGCTACAGGAGCTCCCCAGTCACCAGAAACTAAGCCCGGTAGCGCACATCAAAAATTGTTTAAGAATTAGCATTTTGAAATATGGCTTGCAGCTCTTCATGCCTGTGAAGAAATAATAACAGAAGGACAAACCTGATGCAGGTCACGTAAACGGATGTTGTAACAGAACTCCGTCGTTTGTCTGGATTGTTTCTGAAAATAGGAGCTGTGTTATTTTGAATGTACTGCGAAGTTGTATACTTTACTTTGTAGAATTATTGTTGCAATCATGCTGATGACTGAAATTCTTAAATTCGGCTCTTTCACACATAGCTGGCGGCTCCCGGCAGGGTGGCTTGGGAAGTGAAGGGGAGGCAGGCCTCCCCGATGGGTCTTCCCTTCCCCAGGCAGTGTTCCCCTCCCAGGGCAGGCATGAGGCGTGGGGGGAAGCAGGGAAAGAAAGCAACTTTAATTTTAAATGCATTCCCAAGGCGCCCCCCCCCCCCGCCGCCTACAAACCCAGCCTACAAGTATCTTTGGACAAATAAATATCACTATCAATATCTGTTTTTACCCCTTTTGTTTCTATTTTTGACAGTCTCATTTAATAGTAATAACAAGCAAATTTGCCTGTTCTTCAATAAAAACATGTCTGTAATATCTGTCCGTGTCTTCCGGCTCTCAGACACCTGGCGTTTATTCCGTGTGGCTCTTCACGTCAAGCGCGCCTGGCCACCCCTGCGTCTCGGCTGAGCCCGCACTGGGCAGGGGGTGGGACGGGACGGCCTCTGTGGTTCGAGGATTCCGTTCTATGCATGTCACGATTCCGGAGGGGAGGCGGGCGGGTTCCCCAGCAGCCAGTCACCCTGGCCACCCTGGGCGAAAACAGAGTTCCCAGTAGGGTGACTTACATGACAGAGTGATTCGAAATCAGGTTGGGGGAACCCCCTGGCAGCCATCAGGAATCCTGACGCTTGGCCCTTGCAAGAGAGGACACGAGGCATCCATTTGTCTTCTCTGCTGCCGGCAGGCTTCTTGGGGGCCACCAGAAAGAGGCCACGTCCCGACCCCCAGGGTTTAAGGGTCAGCCGCCTAAGGCCGCCTTCTCCCCCACCACCACCCTGCCCCGACCACCAACTCCTGGTGCCCGCCCCAACCGGCAGGAGGCCCTGGAGTTCCAGCCTGCCCTCGGGGTATAGAAAAAGAAGAGGAACAGGTTTTTATACCCCTGCTTTTCTCAGCCCTTAAAGCAGCTTACGACTGCCTTCCCTTCCTCTCCCCACAACTGACAGTTCGGGGAGAACTGTGACTGGCCCAAGGGTCACTCAGCGGGCCTCATGTGATCAGCGCCCGCTGCTCTTAACCGCCACACCACGCTGGCAAGGGACTGGCGCCAAGTCACAGACTCCGGAGGGGGGGGGGGCAACTCGAGCCTCCTCACCTCTTGCCACCGCTCAGCACCTCCGTTTGGGCTCAGCCGCCGTGCAAGAGGCACCCACAGCCCCGGGAACAGGGCCGCCCTCTCGGGGATGGGAAATACCTGGAAATTTTGCAGGCGGCACCTGAGGGAGGTGGGGTTTGGCGAGGGGAGGGGAGAGATCTTAATGGGGGATAATGCCACAGAGCCCGCCTTCTGAAGCCACCGTTTTCTCCAGGTCAGCTGATTTCTGTCACCTGGAGATCAGTTCTAAACCCAGGTCTCCAGCCACTACACCAAAGAGAGGGATCACGGGATGGAACTTGAGAAGAAAGAAGCGAACCACCGTGAAGTATTATGCCAAAAAAGTCTCCAAGGACTAGAAATTTCTTTTTCCAATATTCAGTTTACTGGAAGCAATGCAAACGCCATCAGCACCAAAGAACCAGGCATATAATGTCTCGTTTCGTATAACTTTGTCAAAGTGGGTGGCGTTGAAATAGCTATATAATATTAATCCATTTGGCAAACACTCCATTCATATCCCATAGTAACACTCATAAGATCTCATAGGAGCACTGATGGATCTTAGGAGTCTTACTATGGGATATGAACGGAGTGTTTGCCAAATGGATTAATATTATATAGCTATTTCAACGCCACCCACTTTGACAAAGTTATACGAAACGAGACATTATATGCCTGGTTCGTTGGTGCTGATGGCGTTTGCATTGCTTCCAGTAAACTGAATATTGGAAAAAGAAATTTCTAGTCCTTGGAGACTTTTTTGGCATAATACATCATGGTTGTTTGCTTCTTCTCAACTGCCTGAAGAATGGCAACCCCCCAAAAAAAGAGAATGGCAACCCCTCCCCATGAAACTGTTGGCCACTCCTTCCCTCCCACACACACAAAGGCAGGGGCAGCTAACTGAGCTCTTCTGCTGGGGGGGTGGGGGGGCATCTCCTGAGCCTTCCTGCTTCCAAATCTTCTCATAGCTGCAGACATGTACCATCCCCCCCGCCCCCATCCCCCAATTCCAGCAGGGCCCATTGCTCTTACCTTCGTGGTTGTAGAGGTGATTAAACCAGAACTCCAGTGATCGGATGCTGTTACAAGAGAAAGGAGTAGAAGGCAGTGAAACAGGGTGCTGAGGGTCAACAAGAAGCCCGGGGCCCCTGGAACCAAGCAGGCCGCCTGCACCCTCTTCTTCCTGCCCTCCCCCTCCAAGGAGCAAAAAATGGCAGACTGGCCCCTCCCTCCTTTCCTCGGTTTTATCATCACGACAGCCCTGCGAGGCAGTCAGGCAGAGGGAAAGAGAGAGAAAGGCTGGCCCAGGGCCACCAAGGCTGACTTGGGCCTGGAACCCATGCCTCCCCGATTCTCACCTGACCCAACACCACGCTCTCAGTGCCGAAGCAAACCCAGCAAGCGTGAGCGAGAAGGAGAGATGGGTCTGAAACGTGGCTGCTTCCCCCTGGCCTGCTGGGGCACCCCACCTTCCACGCTTCCCGGCACTTCCCAGGTGCCCAGCTCAGGATAGGCAGGGATTTCCCCGGGGCAAAGTAACCAGCCCTGGTATTCCAACGAGGGGTCCGTGCTGTGCGGCTCCAAGATGGAACAAGGAACACCCCTCCCCCCGCAAGGCCATCTTGGCTCAGAAAGCGGGTGCAAGGGTGTCCCAGTCCAGACCCTTGAGGCACTCCGGGAGCCACGGGTGTTTCAGCTGGAAAGGCTGTTGCCGGACAGGGAGAACGCGGCCAAGAGCAAGCATGTCCCTCAAGCCTTCAGTGCACGGGAGGAAGGGCGGTTTGATCTCTCTCTGTCACAGGCCACTGGCAGGCGGGTGGGCTCCCCTGCATCTTCCCCCTTCCTTTTTCGTTAAAGGACAGGAGCCTCAGGCAAGCCGGGGGAGGCATGCCACCTCCCCCCACCCCAGTCCCCTCCCCTGCCCTGAAAGGGGCCGATCCGAGGCTTACTTGAGGAGGCCCAGGATGAAGGCGTTGAAGCGCATCGTGTGGCTGGTGAGCTCAGGGTACTGGCTGACCTTGCCAAACAGGCTGTGAAGGACTTTGGTGGAGGGGCCTGCAGAGGAGGAGGAGGAGGCGGTGGAGGGTCAGGTGCAGAGCAGGCAAAGAACAGTCCCCCCCCGCGATTCCCCCCAGCCCTTCCCCACCCCCAAATTGCTGCCCTTTGGCAAGAAAGATCCTAGGGAGGGCTGAGCCACATGCCGGTCCGGCTCTCGTCTGAGCCTTCTCGTGAGAGCCTGGTCACCCGGGGGGCAAGAAGAGTCCGGGGGAACCAGATCTCAGGGCCCCCCCGCCCCCCACTCACTTGCACCATACAGGCCACCTGGCCCAAATCCATCTTCATGCTGGTTCTGCACACGGACAAGGCAGAGGCGACCCTCCGGGACCACCCCACTGTGGCTCTCCTGGCTCTATGATCCCCCCAAAATCAGCCACATTGGCAAGCTGTGCCAGGCGCCTGTCACGATCTGGGCTGCGTGAGCAAAGGCCTAGCAGGCCCAGGGAGCCTGATTAGCAGTGGGAGGAGGCCAGGCCTACGACTCCCAGAAGCCCCTGAATGGGTTTTGGCACCAATTTTAGCCAATCACAGAGAAAGGGGACTTATAACAAAAGAGCTGGTACAGAAGAAGAGCTGGATCTTTCTTCCAAGGGAGCAGGGCCAGAGAGAAGGCTGCTGCAGGGAAGAGATCCTGGGAGGAAAGGTGTGAGCAGACCCAGGCCCCACGGAGACAGTGAGCTAGGGACTGTGAGTCTAGTCGCATTAGGGCATTTGGTTTCTTTTCCCTTCACCCACTAATCGTTATTGTTCTTGCACCTTGTTTGTTTCCCATATTGGGCTGACCTCCTGTAAAAATAAACCTTTTTCCTTGTTGTTTACTCTGCCTGGTCCTCATGCCTATTGCTCGGCCAAACAAGAGAGGTCTGAAGGTCTTGGGAGGGTGCTCGGGGCCTTCTCAAGGGATCCTAAATCCAGAGTGGTGGCAGCGTCAGGAGACACCCCACCTGAGCCATGCCAGGCACCCGTAAGAGCGACCCGAGGACCACCTGATGTGCGCGTGGGCCTTGCTACACCCACTGCAAACTGGAGGGCCGCAAGAGCAGAGTCCATTCTTTAAAACAGAAGTGCCGCTCAGGAACTGCCCGGGGGGGGCACCCACGCTGCTCCGTACCCAGCTGTGTGGAGGCCTCCACCACGCTCCAGGGGACATTCCGCCTCTGGCCAACGATGACGTCCAGCACGTAGGCCTTGAGCCCGTCGCTCAGGACGTCGCGGATGGCCGGGCACAGGTACTTCAGGATGAGGTGTCCCACGTTGGGGCTCACCGAGCTGTTGCCCAGCTTGGCCTGGAAAGGGGGCAGCGGGGGCGAGAGAGAGATGGCATTACAGCCGGCCGAGGCATCCTGGTCTTGGGCTCTCGGCCTTGGTCAGGTGTAGGCCCCCCTCCCCCCCCGCCTAGCTGGCTGTGTCTCTGAGGGGGGCCTGGGGAACGCCATGTCAGGCCCTCTTACAGTGCCCCCCCCGCCCCCGTGAGCCTTCTCCAAAAATGCTTCCTGGGGAGGAGAGGGAGGGGGCTAAGGCACGGCTGGGAGACGTTACCCCCCCATCCCACGACATCCCAAATGCTAAACTGAGAGCAGGCAGGAAGTGACATCACTGAGACTGGCAGCAGGGGGTGGGGCCTGACTTCCAGTCTGTAGGGCACGGAGGCTGAAGGGGACAGCGTCAGGGGTGCCACCAACCGGAGAAGCTTGGCGCAGGTGCGGGGGGGGGGACGAAACTTCCTGGCATGTGTCGTCCCAGCAGATTGTGGCCCCAAGAGGCCCCTCCTGGGACGGACCCCTCCCTCCAGTGCTTTCGCTTTGCCCGCTCACAAGCAACAGCCCTGTGAAGGAGGCCGCTCTTGTTCACCTCTCACGGGCAGGCCGAGATCAAACAGGCGGCCCGTGCCTTGAACCCGCCTCTCAGCCTAGAGCGAACGGCAGGGCCGAGGGCCAAAGAGGCACTCAGCGCTGCCAGGCATCCGGGGGTGCTATAAATAAACAGGAGGGAAGACCGGACTGGGGCAGCCGGCCAGAGGGAACAACAGGGCAGGGTCCTCGTGCCTGAACCTTTCCAGGAATTGGGTTGCAGGTCTCATTGGGAACACGCTGGCCCCCTTGCCCACACAGCCGAGGTCATTCCCTGCTGGCTGCTGGGGTGGGGTGGGGGGCGAGGGAAGGTAACCCCAACCCGCATTCTGCAGCATTGCCTGCTGCCCTCCCCAGCCTCAGCCGAGGACCTGGGACTCGGAAGGTCCCCTCCCGAAGGATGCGGAAAGGGCTGCTGCTCTGGGGAGGAGGTCACCGTACATCAGCCCCCCCCCTCCCCGGCTCTGGCTAGCAGCCAAGCCCCACCAAGGCCTGAGCCCCGAGCCCAGCCCTGCCCCGTCCCTGTGGCTCAAAACCGGAAGGAAGCCCAGCGAGGCCGGAGACTTCGCAGGTGCCGAAGAGTCCGGAGAGCGGAGAAGTCTGGGAACCGGAGAGACGCCACCAGGCAGAGCAGGGACCGGGACCCAGGACCCGTGTTCCCTCTGAGCTGAGTTGGTGTGAGCTAGCTCACGGTTTTTAGCCTCCAGCTCACAGATTTTTGTCTTAGCTGAGGAAGGATGGCTCCAGAGGAAACTGATTTTTGCAGTAGCCAAATTGCTCGCTGGCAGCTTTAAGGCCAGTGGCTCACAAAGTAGGATTTTTGCTCACAGGACTCCACAGCTTAGAGGAAGCGTTGTCCAGGGCCCAACAGGAATACCCCCCCCAGGTATGGGAAAAAACCCCACAGGCAGTCTGGGGGAAGATTTCTTTGGGGGAAACCACAACACCTGCGAGGAGCCGCCCCCCTCCGCTCACCTTCACCCCAGGGTCTCTGCTGGTCCCGAAATGGGCCACGATCAGGTCCACGGCTGTGTTGATTGCCTTGACCAGCCCTGCAAGACAGGCGCCCGAGCAGAAGTGAGAGCCCGAGGAGGAAGGGAGGAAGGCAGCCACCCCCCACCTCTCCAAGAAGCGGGGCGGGGGGGGAGCCATCCTCCTGCTCTGCCCTGAAGGGTCTGGCGCGAGAGAGCAGAGGCACCGGCTGCAGCGCGCCTGTCCTCAAATGCACCAAGAGCCAGTCACCATGGCGGGTCCCTTCTGGGCAACTCTAGGAATCGCCAGGAACTCTACAGTCAGAACTTCCTGACAGCAGACAAGGCCTGATTGTTCTCTTTCATTTTTTTCCCCCACCCATTTGGCCCCAGTTTCCCCCCATCTGTCTGGCGGGCACCAGCAGACAGGGCTCTCCTGCCCTAAGTGGGCCCATGGGACCCCCACGCGCAGCCCTGTCCTCGAACATGACCCTCGCTTTCCTCCCCCACGCCCGTGCTGCCCTCCTCCTCCTCCTCCCCCTCCTCACCATCAGCTGGGCCAGAGCTCGGCGGGCAGGGGGCACAGACGTCTGCCGTGCCAAGAGGAAGGGTCTCAGGCGAGCAAGCCAGGAGCAACTGTTGCCCCAAGTGAAAAGCCCCCCGACAACCACCCCGGAGCCTTCCAGAGCGGCAGACCAGGGGGCCGCCCGGGGTCTCCACCTGCTCTGTAGGGCTCTGCGTGGGACGCTGGCCCGGCCGGCACCTCCGAGCCCCCAAACTGGCCCGCTGCCGCCCCCAGTGCTTGCTCCGCAGCCATGGCGGAGAGCGACTCACCCTTCTTCTGCAGCAGGTCGATGGAGACGGACTCCGTGTTCCCGTCCGGCGAGAGGCAGAATTCCGCGGGGGGCTTTTCCGCCAGGGAGAAATAGTCCGGGAAGAAGTCGGAGTAGTTGAGCGGCAGGGGCTTCATGGACTGCCCTGCGGGGGTCAGAGAGAAATGGGGGGGGCTGTTGGGGCCGGCAGGACTGGTTCCCGGGGGACGCGGGCTTCAGCTCTGGGGCCGGGTGGGGCTCTGCAGACCTTCGCCTGGCCCCCCTTTCCAAGGGGGAGAAAGTCTGGCCACCCTGCTGTGGGGGCGCGGGGGGGACCGCTTGCTCCTTAGGCAGGGGCTTGTTCATACAGCCCCCTCCCCCCCGAGGCAAAGTCCGCGTGAGGCGGTTTTATCTCCAACCGCCACAACCCGGGCACAACCGGCCCGAGCCCCTCCTCCCACGAGCACACCCGGACGGCCGGACTTTGCCTCCCGAGGGAAAAGCCCCACTCGAAATAAGGGGGGAGGGAGGGGGGCGGGAGGAAGAGGGGGGCCGTTCAAGGTGTGGGGGGAGAACAGGGACAGTGTTCGGCTGCGGAGAAGGACCCCGGACTGAAGGGAAAGAAGAGAAACCTCTCCGAGGAGGAAAGGACGAGGGGCCACAGAGGCTCCGGAAGGAGATTCCCAGGACGGCCGCATGGGGGCCCTTCAGTTCAGCCGCAGAACAGGCCCAGCACGGGGGCACCACCCGGGGGACACTGAGCCCCCCATTCCACTGAAATCAGTGCCCACGCAGAGCCCCAACAGGGCAAAGAGATCAGGATGCTGGGAGACCCAGGTTCGAATCCCACCCTGCGACAGAAGCTTGTTGGGTGACCCGGGACCAGCCACTCTCTCCCAGGAGAGAGTGCCGAGGTTCTTGGAGGAATGTGAGATAAAAACGTGCCAGCGAGAACAACCCAAAGCCTGCAGGGAAAGCCGAATCCAGCACCACTGTGGGACTTGCCAGAGGAGGGAGGTGCCCGCACGGCCACTGGGGGGGGGGCAGGGGCTGGTCCGGCAGGGGCCTGGGGAACCCAAGGGGCCATTAGCGCCTCCCCCGCCCCCCCGTTTGTCAGACGGCTCCTCCAGGTTCCCTCCAGCCCCCCACCCCCAAGCCACCGATTTCCGCGAGATTGTTGCCACCGACTCCCTTTGGATGGCACCGCAGAGAGAGGAGAATAAACCCCTGAGCCGAAAACAGGAGAGCCCCTTCCCTTCGGCCATTCAACAAGGGGGCTCCCCACTCCAAGCGGAGTCACTCCCTCCCTGGGAGAGGACCCAAGGGAGGGGGCCGGAGCCGGGAGAGGGGCTGCCGCCGCCACATCCCCCCATGGGCTGGGGGCCCCGGAGAGTCCTGCCTATGGCTGGGGCGCACCATTGAGCCTGCAGACATTGCGCCCCACATTCAGGGCACCTGGGAACTCAAAGATGGGATTCCTCCAGGGCAGCCGGCCCTCCTGCCGCCTCCAGTCCAGGCTGCCGGTCAGCCCTGCCAGCCCCGAGACGCGGTCCAGCCCCAGGGGGTTTCTTCGCCGATACTCCCGCCACTTGAGTGCTTGTGGAGAGAGGTGGTGGGCTACACGGCCCCCCCAAGGCAAGCCAGCCCCGGGACATGAGACAGAGAGAGACAGACGAGAGAGAGAGAGGGAGGTAGAAGGACCAAGAGAGGAGACAGACAAGAACCAAGACAACAACGTTAGTAGCAATCAATCCCGCAAGCATTAGCTGCACACTGGCATGAGGAGGGGGGAAGGGGAGAACCCTAAAAACGTGGAGGAAACAATGCTGGAAGGCAGCTCGGCAGCCCGGCAGGCAGGCAGGCAGGCAGGCAGGCAGGCAGGCAGGGGCCTGGGACGACACCCCCCCCCCCCAACAGCCACACAGACTCAGCACCAGGTTTACTCCTCAGGGGCCTTTCCTGAGCTGCAGCCCAAGAGACCTGGGAAGAGCTCCCACCTGCAACGTCTGCGGGGCCGGAGGAGGCTCTGCAAGACTGAAGTGGCCCACCCCGCCTCCACTTGCCTCCGCGGCTATGACTCTTCTCGAGAGGCAGATCACCTGAGAGCCGGGCGGGTGGTCCGTGCACGCGCCTGCAAATCAGAGGTCGGCCGCCAGGGGACCCCCTTCCAGGAGGAGGTGGCGTCCTGACTCCCCGGGAGGGGGCATGTGAGCGCTGGCATCTGCTGTGGGGCTGGGGGCTGGCAGCACACGGCTGGGGGCACCTGGGGTGGAGGGGGGCTTGGTCTGGCTGCACAGAAAGGTCACTGGCTATGATGTGGAACAAAGTCTGACGATCTCGGAAGCTGGGTGCATGCACACTGAAGCTTTCACCCAGAATTAAACTTTGTTGGTCTTAAAGGTGCCACGGGACTTGCTCTAATGAAACCCAAATCTCTGTTTAGGCCAGGATGAGAGGCTGCATTTGCTTTCCTGCTGTGTTCTAATTCAGCACTTTCTCTTTGTGTATTCCCTTTGAATATTTTTTTGTTGACAGAAGTGTCTTTCAGATCGACAATAGTATATGTTCCAGAAGACTAAAATTTTCCCCTGCTCATTTCTGAGTGCTGTGATTTCTAATGCCAGATTCATGTTCAGTGATTCCTGCAGGCGGGGACCGACTCATCGGTCCAATGGAGACGGAGGAAGGGCGCTGATGGCATGCCACGGCACACCTGGACTTGGAGGGGATGCTCCCATGACGGCGCAACTGGTGCCATCAAGTCCCAGAATAGGGCTGCATCTTTTTCCCCCTCAAGTCACAACTGACTTGTTGCAACCTGGTGGGGTTTCCCAGGGAAGAGACGGTTCAGAGGTGGGATTTGCCCTGGCCTGCCTCTGCATAAGAGCCCCGAACTGCTTTGCTGGTCTCTCATCCAAGTCCTGACCGGGGCCAACCCTGCTTAGCTTCCGAGATCTGACAGGATTGCGCCAGCCTGGGTCCTCCCTCTTGTTTCTTCCTGGGGGTCCGTGTAGCTAGATGCCAATGTGGGCATCCGGCTGAAGGACCCCCTCCAGAAGGGCCAAGAGAGGACCCCCAACTTCAAATGGCTTCTGACCCCCAACAATGGACCACCCAGCAAAGGACCAAACCCAGGAAACAAAACTTGCAACAGGCCTAGATACCAACTTTGTCGCAACATAGGCTCAGACAAAACCATTGCCACGGATTCATTTTGCTTTCGGAACAGCCGTGGGCACTCCTGGCGCTTCCCCAAAGCCTGCCAACCCCACCCCCACCCCCCAAGGGATGCCGGCCAAATCCTCTGAAGTGCTTCTGCGTGCCAGGAGACCACCTACCGTTCAGGGGGCGGGGCCCCATGGCACCCAGGGATCCAGCGCTGATGGGCTCACTGCAGCCAGCCTTCCACGGGGGGTCGGCCTGCCCCCCTGCCCTGGACAAGCTCAGCCCCTCGGTCCCCAAAGGAGGGAGGGAGCCGCCGTGGAGCTGGTACTCATCCGGCGGCCCGCTCTGCTCCGGCGGCACCTCGGGGGCCAGCGGGGGACTCTCCTTCTTGTGCACGGGATTGGCACGGGTGCCGCTGTGGGGGGCCGGGGAAGGCCGGGTGGGCAGGAGGTTGGCAGAGACAGGGCAGGACTGGCTTCGGGGAGGGTGGCTCTCAGGAGTCGGGGAGCAGGAGGAGGAGGAGGAAGAGTCCACGTTTTGGAAGAAAGGCACGTTGCTTCGCACGGGGGAGTAGCTGCCCAGCGGGGACGGGCGAGTGGTCTCTGGGACAGGCTTCCTGGCACAGCCGTCACCGAGGGACGCGGCCCCGTCTGCCGAGCGCTGGCCAGGACCCAGGGTCCCCACCCCCATGGGCTGGTCGGCGGAGGTGGCAGAGGCCGAGGACTGGGAGGTGGAGGAGAGCTGCTGGCCGGCCGAGCGGCTGGCGGCCGAGAGGCTGTAGAGCTGCGAGAGGCTGGAGGCAAAGTGGCTGTGCAGCGCCCGCCCCTTGGGCTGCTTGGGGAAGTGGTGCTGGAACACAAAAGGCTGGATGGGCAGCGTGGTCGGCCGCTGGTCCTTGCTGTAGCGCACCACTGCCTTGCTGTCTGCGGTCCCGCCTGCAGGGGGATACAGAGAGGAAGAGTGAGGGACCGGGAGGGGAGGGCAACGGGCGAGGGACACGCCGGGGGGGGGGGGGCCGCTCTGCCAACCGGTGCTCCAAGAAGGAGGGGGAGGAAAGCAGGCTGGGAAAACGTGGCCCTCCCTCCCTCCCTCCCCACCACAGACAACCCACCCACTCAGGCTCGCTTGAACATGGCGGGGCTTGGCCGGAAAAGGCCGACTGGAGGTGGACAACGATGGCCCCCCACCCTCCTCTGGGCTTGACGTAGCTCAGCTCCCCCGCCCGCCCACCCCGCCAACTGCCACAAAACAGCAGGACCAGAAGGGAGGGGGAGAAGCCGGCCTGCCCACTTGGCGCCCCACAGAAATTAAAAAGCAAAACTGGAGGGAAAGGAGGAGGAGGAGATTGGATTTACACCCCGCCCTTCACTAACCAGGGGAGTCTCAGAGCGGCTCCTTTGCTTTCCCTTCCCCTCCCCACAACAGACACCCTGCGAGGTAGGCGGGGCTGAGAGAGCTCTGACAGAAACTGCTCTTTTTCAAAGACAGCTCTTATCAGAACTGTGGCTTGCCCCAGCTCAAACCAGCAGCTGCATGTGGAGGAGGAGTGGGGAACTAAACCCGGTTCTCTTAGATTACCGTCCGCGCTCCTAACCACGACACCAAACTGGCATTTGCAGCCTCAGCAGGGGAGGCCAACCCTGACTGACCTCAGCACACACAGGTCCCTCAGGCAGGGAACGTGAGGAGAGGAGGGCGGCAGGGCCCAGCGGCTTCTCTCTGCCAGTTCCGGAGCCTGTGTCAGGCTCCTGAGTCAGGCCACACAACGCAGGGCTTTAGAGGAAGAATCTGTTTATTGGTGAATCATAACTAAAGACACGTGTACAGCTTGTGTCAGGGATGCCCGGGAACAGCAGGGCTCCCTAAATTGTAGTGGAATCAAACACCCCCCTAAACAAGCTGAAGCCAATGAGTATAGTTCGCGCGGGCGGGCAAAGCAAGCGGGCAAAGCGGGCAAAACAATCTAAAAGCCGTTGGTTCCCAGCAGAGGAGTTCTGCAGCTGGAGACACTACAAGGTCAGGAAGATGATAACGTACAGACAGTAGAATAGTGATGGTCAGAGGCTGGTGGACTGAGAGTCCTCCCCTCGCATTCCAGGCCCATGACGGGGCTACCTGACAGCCTGTCACTGTGGGCAACAGAACTGGAGTGTTTTAATAGAGTCCCTCGTGGCTTCCAGCAGCCCCTCCAGCCAGAAGGGCCCATTTCCCCGCACCCTGAATGTGGCAACCGGGAGACTGCCTGGATAAGCCGATGGCTGGCGCTTCCCCTTGGGGGGTGGTACAGACCACTCGGAGTAGAGAGGGGGCTTGGTACAGCACCGGCACGGTGTGCATGACGCACATGGCCAAGGCCCCCCGCCCCCCCGATGCTTTCCTGTACATTTGCCTGGGCAGCCTCCTTCGGGAGCCCAAAGAGCCTCCCAGGGGGCAGACCTGGCCAGCCAGCGGCTCAGCCCGGGCAGGGGCACGGAACCCTCCCTCTGGGCTCAAATCTCTCCCCCCGTGCTTCAGGAAGGAGGCGTCTCGGCCACCCGTTTCCCCTGCAGCTCCTCAGCATCCAGCCCCCCACCGGCATCATTTGCAGTTGCCCTTGGGGGGGGGGAGGTGTCCCAGCATCCCTCGGGGACAGGCACGGCACCCCCAGAGCCAAAAGATGCCCACGGGGCATGCCAAACCCTCTGCCGGTTTTGGAGCCCCCTCCAATGCCTCGCCTGTTTCTCCTTTCAGCCTTGCCCTGTGGCACATCCCTGGCACCCAGAGCAGGACTCTCTCGCAGGGCATCCCTGCCACCCCCTCCCCACTCTGCAAGCCCCAGACAGGTAAGTGAAGGGAGAAACCGGCTGCCTAAGCGGGCTGTTCGTGCCTGGCTCTGTGTGCCACGGGGGGGGGGGGCGCGGATGTGTGTGTCCTCTATTCCTTCCACCAGTACAGGACAACGTTGCCCGGGGGGGGGGGGACAGTAACCTCCTATTACACGCTGCTATGCTGATGCAGTCAGATCATAAGGAAGGCCGAGTGCCAAAGAATACATTTTTCTGAACTATGGTGCTGGAGACGACGCTTGAGAGTCCCTCAGACTGCAAGGAGATCGAACCAGTCAATCCTCAAAGAAATCGACCCTGACTGTTCCCTGGAAGGCCAGAGACTGAAGCTGAAGCTCAAATACTTTGGCCACCACCAAATGAGAAGGGAGCCCTCACTGGAGGAGAAGACCCTGATGATGCTGGGAAAGACTGAAGGTCAAAGAAGAAGAAGGGGACAGCAAAGGGTGAGATGGTTAGACAGTGTTATCGAGGCAACGGACACGAAATTGAGCAACCTCTGGAGCACGATGGAAGACAGGAGGGCCTGGCGTGAGGTGGTCCAGGGGGTCGTGAAGAGTCGGACTCAGCTGCATGGCTGAACAACAACAAAAACCAGTGCCAAGTTGTACAGCAGCCCTCCCCTGGATGGGCACCGCCCAGGAGCAGCATCATTGTGCCCTGCTGGCAGCACAGAGCATCTCGTTCAGCAAGAGGGAGGCCGACCCACCAGACCCCCGGCCAGAGCGACCCCCCAAGGGGTCTGGTCTCTTGCTGAGGTCACAGCCCCACCCTGTCCGGAAAGACCGCAGTGAAGCAAGTCCATGGTGCCAACCTCACTGGCCACTCACTCACTGATGGTGGCAGAAGAGCCACACTCTGCCAGACTCAGCCCCACCCTGACCCACCTTACAGGGTCCTCGTGAGGACGGCGCCGAGGGGGCACGTGCGAAGTGCATCCAACGCCCCAAACATACTGTCTAATGCTAGGTAGGGTTCCCACGGCTGCTGCCACTAGTGAGTGGGCCAGCCTGGGGGTGCAACCGGGGCGGGGGGGGGGTGCCGCCTGCAGTACGGGTGCCAGCCACAGAGAAAGGGGAGGGGGCCACACAAGCCCCCCGCTGGGCTGCATACTGCAAATTCACTGGGAGCGGAATCAAGTGGCAGGGTTCAGTGGTGCAGCAGAGATGCCAAAAGAGGCGCAAGGTATACTAAGTGAGGTGGGGCAAGACACAGGCTGGGAAGGGGGAGGTGTCTTGTCTTCCCCATCTCTAACTGGCCCTCCCCGCAGGGGCAAGAGAGGCAGCCCCCCCTGCACTGACCCCACGGGACCACTGAAGAACCCCCACGTACCTGGGCCAGGCACTGGCTTGCGATTCCCTTGGCTTGCGATTCCCACCTCTGGGAGGTGTTTTCATCCTAAAGCACAGCTGGCACACGGAGACACCCCGCTGCCCACGGCCCCCCGCCCCCCAGTGTTTAACCTGCTGTATCCTGGGGCGCTGCTGTGTGCAGTTAGAGGCCCGGTTCCTCCCTCCAGCCAGCCGGAGCAGGGATGCAAGGGCCACCAGCTGAAACGCGAGAGGCAGCGAGGATCACATGCCACACACCAGCCGGGGCACAAAACAAACCTCTCCCCTTTCAGCTCCTCACCAGGATGGGCCGCGGGCAGTGCCCTCTGCAGGTCAGTCTGCCTGTCGGGACTTCCAAAAGGCCCAACCAATTCTGCCCTCCTTGCAGGGAAGGGATGCCAGCCAGGCAGCTGGCAAATGCCTACCGAGGAAGGCGCTTCCAGGGTCTCTCAGAAGGCGGAGCAGAGGAGAGAAGCTTCCACAGAGAGCACCACAGATAAAACAGCCCTCCTGCCCACAAGCAGCAGGGATGCCACCCAAAGCTATCGGGCCCGTCAGGGAGGGGCCCTGGCCCGGGGATAGAGCCTCTGCTTGGTGTGCAGAAGGTCCCCGGTTCAATCCCCGGCATCTCCAGTGCAAAGGACCCAGGAGTGGGAGATGTAAGAGGGCTCTGCCCGAGACCCTGGAGAGCCACAGCCAGTCGGAGGAGACGAGACCAACCTCAGCAGGCCGGCTCAGGACGAGGCAGCCTGGCGTGGCCAAGACTGGACAGTGCCAAGGGCCCTTCACGACCCCAGCCCTGCAATGGCAAAGGAGGGAGACTCCGGACAGGAAGCGCCGGCTCTCTCCGTGATAGGGAGGGAGATGGTGGCGCCACCCAGATTCACGCACCCCTTGGCACGGATCTCTGGGTGGCCTCAGCTGGCACCTGGAATACAAGACGTGTGATGCAGGATCGGACCTAGAATCATAGAATGTTAGAGTTGGAAGGGAACTTGCAAGCAATGTTCCCTCTAAGCTGTGGAGTCTGATGAGAAAAAATTCTACTTTTTCTAAAGTTGTGAGCGAGCGATTTGGCTGCTGCATCAGTTTGTTCTGGAATCATCCTTCCTGAGCTAAGGCAAAAATCTGTGAGCTGGAGGCTAAAAAACAGTGAGCTGGCTCATACTAACTCAGCTTAGAGGGAACACTGCAGGTCATCTAGTCCAACCCCCTGCACTCGCAGGAATGAAGCCGAAAGAGAGCCCTACAACATACCCAAAAGGTGGTTGTCCACCCTCTGCTTGGAAACGTCCAGGGAAGGAACATCTACCCCCTCCCGAGGCAGTCCGTTCCACTGCTCAACCATTATTGCAGTCAGGAAGTTTCTCCTGATATTCAGCCGGTAACGACTCCCTTGTCATTTCCACCCATTCGATCTAGTCTTGCAGTCCAGAGTGGGTACTCCTGAGTCCAACACCCTGATCCCAACTGTGGCTAATCAGATACCCCTGATCAGAGACAAATTTGGGGTCCGATCCAAAAGGCACCAATGCTGCATTCACCCAGTGGGACTAAGCACCTTCCTTCCCAAAATCTCCTTTCCCAACTCAAGCAAAAAGCTTTGGAAACAAGCGATGGAGAAGGGAAAGGGAGCTTGAGCCGAAAAGGCCCCACCCACCCCCGCTCCGGCCACGCAAGCGGCTAGAAGCATTTCCAGAGTAAGCAGCCCCTTCCCCACCACTGGTCCAGCTGGTCCCTGGTGACACCAGCAACCCAGTCTCTACCACAGCACCTCAGCTGTGCCACAGCAGCACACCCGAGCCCGCCATGGGCACCTCTGCCACCCTGGGAAAAGGGTTTTACAACACTTTATTGTAGTGGTTAAGTGTGTGGACTTCTAATCTGGGAGAACCGGGTTTGATTCCCCACTCCTCCACTTGCAGCTGCTGGATGACCTTGGGTCAGTCACACGTTCTCTCAGAGCTGTTCTCTCAAGAGCAGTCCTCAAAAGAGCTCTCTCAGTCCCGCCTACCTCACAGGGTGTCTGTCTGTTGTGGGGAGGGGGAAGGGAAAGGAGTTTGTCAGCCGCTCTGAGACTCCCTTGGGCAGCAAAGGGCAAGGGGTATAAATCCAATCTCTTCTCTCGTTTCCTTCTTCTACAAGCCCCTTCAGCAACAAGCACACTGAGCAGAGAGTCTCCCCAGGGGCTGTTGGGGGAGAGACTGGCAAGCCGTGCAGAGAGGGCCGGCTAGCCGATGACTCCTGGTCCAGCCAGCACAGTCACAGTCTCGTCCTCCAGCCCAGACGCACGGACCCTCCCAGCCACCTCCTGTTGTTTCCGTTTCAATCGAAATGCATCTTAGTGAGACAGCGAAGCGCTTTGCTTCCCTGCGTTTTAAGTAAAGAAGCTTCTTCCACTTCAAGGGGGGAGACTCAGAGCAGCAAGCGGCCTCACTGGAAGCCGGCCACGGCCACAGGGGCACCACCAGAGTTTGCCTCTCCTGCCCCACCCAGGTGCCTCGGCAGACAGAAGAAGAAGAGGAGTTTGGATTTATTCCCCTTGCCCTTCACTCCCCAAGGGAGTCTCAGAGCGGCTCACAAGCTCCTTTCCCTTCCCCTCCCCACAACAGACACCCCCTGTGAGGTAGAAGAAGAAGAAGAAGAAGAAGAAGAAGAAGAAGAAGCAGCAGCAGCAGCAGCAGCAGCAGCGATTGGATTTATACCCCACCCTTCACTACCCAGAGGAGTCTCAGAGCGGCTGACAAACTCCTTCCCCTTCCCCTCCCCACAACCCTGTGAGGTAGGCGGGGCTGAGAGAGCTCTTTTGAGGACTGCCCTTGAGGGAACAGCTCTGAAAGAACTTGTGACTGACCCAAGGTCACATCAGCAGAGAGTCTTTCCTCTCTGAGGACTCCTGACACCCCCAGTCCCAGGTGACCCCGTTTTCAGCCTGCAGCTCCCACGCCTCTGGGACATTCCCCCCACACACACACACACACAGGTTGCTGCAGTCGGAGGGCTCCGCAGGGACAGGCAGGCCTGGCTCGACAGCTCCCCTCACAGACCGTCCCCAGGGCAGGGGGCTCCCCTTCCTGAGGGGTGGCTGGACCAACCCGCCCCAGAAGCCACCTCCACAGCGCCTTCCCCCTCAGCACCACCCCCACCTCCAGATACCCCAGGGGTCCCCGACCATGCTGAGCCCCGTGGGCGCCCACAGAATTCTGACACGGCGTGGTGGGCGTGGCCACAAAATGGCTGCCACAAAACCGCCGCTGTGGGAAGCCAGCCGGCCCAGAGAGTGCAGCTGCAGCGCGCCCTCAGCCACGCAGGGAAGATCCTCGTGCTCTGCTGGCAGCGGCCGACAAAACCATGCTTTTGAAAATCTGCACAGCCAATCAAATCTCCACCAGCCAACCAGAAGCCTCGTTGGGAAAAAGCTCCACTGGGCCCCGCCCGTTTCCCAGAAAGACCCGGCCGGCAGCAGCAGAAGTGCCACGGTGCCCACTGGCCCCACCCTGGGGACCCCCGACCAGCTCTGTGGCTGGACACTTTTCGGTGGGGGGGGCGGCACGTGCCCCAACAAGACTGCACCACTTCCAGAAGTGACAGGCCAGAAGTGCCGTAGGCACGTGGGGGGAAGGTTGGACGAAACCCTCCTTCACAGCAGAGGGAACCCTCCTTGGACCGACCCCGATGGAAAGGAGGACACACGAAGCTGCCTTATACTGAATCAGACCCTTGGCTTGGTCCATCATACGGTCAGGGAAGGTTGGGGGGCAGGGCCAATGAGGGAGGGGGCATTGCCCCCAAGGGCCCCACGGTGGCTACAGGCCTGCCCCTACCACAGTCTGGCTTGTCATGCCACTGGGGGTAGCCCCCCAGGGGACAGGCGGACACTTTCCCATTCACCATATGGTCGCCAATTAACAGTCTCTCTCTCCAGTAAGCGAACCCTGGCCTTCAGTCCCAGTCCCTTGTTTCTCTAGCGCCTATCCGGAAGAGCCCCTCCCCTGACACTGCCCTCGGCAGAAGTGCGCCTTAGCAAATTGCTCTCCAGCAACCCCTGTTTTGAACAAAGGGGCCCAATCCGAGCTGTCTCCCCTCTTTGGAGACGCCTCCACCCTCCCCCAACTAACTATAAAAGGCGAGCCCCACGTACCCCCCCCCCCGGAGAGAACTTACCGTCCGCTCGGGCTCGGATGTCCTTCTGTCCCAGGCTGCTGTTGGCGGGACTGGCCCCCGACTCTGCCACAGCGGAAGGAAACGGCTGCTCAAGGGCCTCCCGGCACCGCAAGCCCTTCCTGGAGGCGCCCCCTCCTCGCTGGGGGCTGCGGCTGAGGGGGTGGAGCAGGGGCAGGGGAGGGAGGCTCTGGCTGTGCCGGGCCGGGTCCTCCAGGAAGACGGAGCCATCCTTCTGGTACTCGGGGACGGGGGTGAACTCGAGGGAAGAGTCCCCGCTGGCCCGGAGCGGGGGAGAGGAGCCTGTCTTCTTCCGGCCCTTGGCCAGCTCAGCAAAGGAAGTGACCCGCTTGGGGGGGGAGCCCTGGAGGGCCAGGGCGGGGCTGTCGCTCAGCTTGACCGGGCAGCTCATCATGCGCTCCAGCGAGCCCAGCCGGCTGGTGGGGCTCCGGTCCAGGTTGCGGTCGTAGCTGCGGGAACGCTGCCTCCCGGTGGCGAGGGTGGGAGGGGAGATGTTGACGTAAACCTGCCCCTCGATGGCGTTCCTCTCCGCCACCTCCCCCTGCGAGCCTGCCCGGGAGTACTCGGTGTCGCTGCTGTCCTCCGGCGGGGCCGGAGGCCTCTGGAACAGGTAGTACTCGGTTGGCTGGAGGGGGCTGGCTCTGGCGTGCTCCTCCGAGCAGCTGGTGATGGAGGAACCAGCCGGGCTGGGAGAGGACTGGGAAGACAAGTCGCAGGTGACCAGTTTGTAGTAGTTCTGGGTGGCCACCACCAGCCGTGCCTGGCTTTGGAAGCAGGCGGTGAGGTCGGAGCCCTCCGAGGCACAGGGCTCACAGGGAGGCAGGTAGGAATTGCAGTTGGCGTCCAAGACGGGCGAGGACGGGTGATGGCACCCGCAGGCCTTCCCGGAGCCATCCAGGTGGTGCGTCTTGCAGGACATCTTCGGCTCCATGGGCGACGAGTGCAAGTCCAGGTAAAAAGCCCCCGTGTCCGAGTGGCTGTCCGAGGAAGAGTCGCACGACAGGTGGGCGGAGTTCAGGTTCGAGTGGGCGTGGCCGTTCATCTTGTGGTAGAGGGCGCTGAAGTTCACCAGCACCCCATCGGAGCTGTTGCAGGACGAGTCGCTGATGTAGCCCATCTGCTGGTCCGCGGGCTCAGAGTGGCTCGAGAGGCTGTGGCACCGGCAGCGCTGCAGCTCGGAACTGGAGCAGCTACACGTCCGGCTGCGCGCCGCCTCCTGGCTGGGCAGCAGCTCGTCAGGGTCACTGGCCCAGTCCTGCTCGAAGGAGAAGCCAGAGGAGTCCCCCCGCGGGCAGCCGTACTCGTCCAGCTCCATGCAGTCCGAGGCCAGGCGGCTCTTCTTCCGGGCGTCATCGCCGGCCAGCTTGTCCTCTTGGCCCTCCACGACGTCCGAGCGGCTGCTGGCACTCCAGGCCTTCACGACGGGCTTGGTGTCGTGGAGGCGGAAGGGCGGCAGGGCCATCTCGTGCAGGTGGAAGGTGGCCTGGCCCCCGTGGAGGTGGAATGACTTCTGTCCTGGGTCATCTTCGTAAAGGTCCCGGGGGGCCTCGCCGTCCCCCAGCAGGAATGGGTTCTGCCGCTTGTTGGCTCCGGCGACAATCACATCTCGGGGTTTCCCTTCTTGGTCCTCCACCGTCTCCGCCGGGGCCAGGTCTGTGTCTGAAGCCTGGCGGAAACTGCTGTAGACCAGGGAGTCGGTCTGCGAGAGGTCCCACTCGGGGAGGGAGGTGGGGCACGCCACGCCCACCTCGGGCGGGCAGAAGGGGTTGGTCCTCTGGGTGGTGCTGCAGCACTGTCTGTCGGGGACCTGGCAGTGCACCAGGGGAATGTGGTGGACAATCAGGGTTTCGCCCGTCAGCTTCGGGGGGCTAGCCATCATCGGCAAAGCTCTCCACGGCCCCTGCTGCTGCTGCTACGCCCCAGCTCCCCATGGAAGGACCGTGGTGGGCAGGAGACACCCCAGAAGCACAGGCGGGGAAGGCACCCAGAGACCTGGAGGGAGGCAAGAAGCGACAGAAGGCGTTACCAGCCTGGAAGGAAACAGAAATGTGTTCAAGCAAATAGTCCAGACGTGGCTGCCACTCGACCCAGGACTCTTGGCAGCACAATGGGGAAGGGGTGCAAGAGACTTAGCAGTGAAACAGCACCTTGAGAAATTCTTGTAATTTTCTGACTTGTTTTTATATATGTGCTGGAAGAGCATTTATAAACATACTTTGAGAAACCACTATAACAGGGGTGTCAAACATGCAACGCATGGGCCGGATCCGGTCCCCACAGGGCTCATATCCGGCCCACAAGCAACTGGCTCTTTTCTGCTTCCTTCTCCCTCTCTCCTGCTTCCTTCTGCATCACCGCTTGCTTTGCCAGGCTCTCTCAACGGCACAAGAGCTACAGAGCAAGGCCTCTTTTCCCAACAATGGCTGAGGCTCCCCCCCCCTCCCCCCTTGGGAGGGAGAGAGGGAAAGAGCGAGAGCTTACTTTGCCCAGTTCTCTTAATCACACGGGAGAGAGACAAAGCACCTTTAGGACCAACAAAATTTTATTCAAGGTATAAGCTTTTTGCCTTTCTACAGAGAAAGAGAGGGAGTGTGTGTGTTTTGTTGGGCTTGTTATATCAGGGCTCTCCCAGGTGCAACTGGGTTCCCCTCCTGTTTTTCACTGTATTCATCCCCTCATGATCTAGTCTTTCTCAGTAGGAAAGCAATGTAGAGGAGGAATAACAAGAAGTCAGAGAGGTGAATTAGGCTGAGTATGTGTGTCCAGACCAAGTTCACCCAGCACATTTGCTCTGTAGATTGGGGATTTTGAACTTAGCTTTCCCAGATAGTAGGCTGACACTGACCACCATAGTTTGCTATTTCTCTATTCTTGCACTGCTTCATAAGAGTTGTGGTTATTTTTCTGGGGAAGACTATAGTTTTGTAGACAAACACATAGCCCTCAGTCTGTGTCATGGTGCCGTCATATATTCTTGACCAGCAGATGGAGCAACTTATGTACAAAGGCTTGCAGTGCCCAGCCATTTCATGTGTTCCCCTGGGTCTTAGGCTCAGAGCACTGACACTGAGATTTCTGCAATGAATGTCAATAAACAAAAAGTAGGTTTGCACCTTACAGATACACATCTGAACAACACCCAAACAGCCTACTCAAGATTGCTACAGCACAGACATTGTCTCCAGATTTTGATGCAATAATTCAGAGCAAGAGGTGCCAGTTGTCAGAGACTGTTAAATAAACAAAATCACAGAATCAAAGAATCATAGCGTTGGAAGAGAACGCCAGGGTCATCTAGTCCAACCTCCTGCACAATGCAGGAAAATCACAACTACCTCCCCTCACATCCCCAGTGATCACCGTTCCATGCCCAGAAGATGACAAAAAACCCCTCCAGGATCCCTGGCCAGCTGGCCTGGAGGAAAATTGCTTCCTGACCCCAAAGTGGCAATTGGCATCTCCCTGGCATGTGAGAAAGGGCTGTGAGAGCCAAGCACTGACACAACTCTTTCTACCCTCCCTCTCATGATCTGCCTAAGTTCACAGAATCCGCATTGCTGTCCGACGGCCATCCAGCTTCTGCTTAAAAACCTCCTGAGAAGAGCCCACCACCTCCCGAGGAAGCCTGTTCCACTGAGGAACCGCTCTAACTGTCAAGAAGTTCTTCCTAATGTTCAGCCGAAAAACTAGCAAAAGATAGAAATGGATTACAAACATTCACTTGAGTTTTTGCTCATCTGATTTGATGAGTTAATTTTTTAACTAAGCTTTATTTCACAAATGTGCATAACACATATCAACTTTAAATCTTCTTCTGGATTTCCAGTGTTGAGATCTGATGGATCTCACCGTTAATAAGAAGAGTTTTATTAAAGATTTATGTGCCAGTTTCTTATTTTCCTCTGCAAAATAAATTTAACAAAGTCACTTGGGGATCAGGTGTTAAATTTAATTTTTATTATCATTAATCCCACAACTTCCAAAATGTTTTTTTTCTCTGCAGCTCCATCACATATGGAAAAATGTGCTTATATAGCTATATATAGTCATATAACTTCTCCAATGTCTCAAGAAAATGTTGTATAAATACTCTTTAAGTTTTACTGCCGTAAGAAGTTGTAAACCAATTGACTCCACTCAAGGATCCATCACACAATTAAGAGTTTGGCAGCTACAACCCCCCCACACACCTTCATTTGGAGAAGTATGACAAGAAACTGAAGAGCAGATTCTTCAGCAATTCCGTCCCACGGATGGTTCTCACAAGCACCCAGTACTTAAGATGTGGTTGTGCAAATGTTTCTAGCCAGCAGAGGTTTCTGCCATGGCAGGAATTTGATACCTAGGAGGTAACAGAGATGTGGGGAGGCCAAATACTAGACTGTATCTCTTCCTGGGCAAGAGAGGATGAGTACAGACCCCCCAAGGAGTTGGGAGAACAGAGGAGTTGAATTCCCTGGACATGAAAGGGAATGAGGTCTACTTTGGGAGCGTCCATCTGGGGACAACTTGCACAAAGTAGCTCTCATCCTTTTGCTATTTTCTGGGTATGGAACAGCAGTCACTGGGGGTGTGGGGGGCCAGACTAGATGACCCTAGAGGTCCCTTCCAACTCTATGGTTCTATGATTCCATTTTGATACTAGCCATTACCACATGGAGCTAACAAAGGGCAAGAAACCTAGACAACGGCTTAAAGAAATGGATGACACTGTAACTTTAGGAGCAAAGAGCTCACCCTAGAATAACAACAGTTGGGGCATTTTTAGAGAAGGGACAGCAGATCGCACGGATGCACCTTTACTTTGTAACCTTGCTCAATCTATTGCTAAATTCTTCAATCTATTGCTGACATTCTTCAGATCAGCCACTTTGGTTTTGCTAAATCCCCAAAACTCTCTCTATTGTGTGCTGTAGCCCAAAGTAGAGTACATTTCTCCACATGCTTTTATGCTCTGTCCTTTTTAATGACAGGTTTTATTGAACATAAGAACATAAGAGAAGCCAATGTTGAATCAGGCCAATGGCCCATCTAGTCCAACTCTGTCACACAGCGGCCAAAAATACCACGTGCTATCAGGAGGTCCAGCAGTGGGGCCAGGACTCTAGAAGCCCTCCCACTGCTGCCCCCTCCAGCACCAAGAATAGAGTGCATCACCTGCCCCAGACTGAGAGTTCCCATCTATACCCTGTGGCTAATAGCCACTGATGGACTTCTGCTCCATATGTTTATCTAATTCCCTCTTGAAACGGTCCATGCTTGTAGCTGCCACCACCTCCTGTGGCAGTGAATTCCTAGAGTTCCTATAAGAACATAAGAGAGAAGCCAGTGTTGGATCAGGCCAATGGCCCACCCAGTCGAACACTCTGTGTCACACAGTGGCCAGAAATACCAGGGGCCATCAGGAGATCCAGCAGTGGGGCTAGGACACTAGAAGTCCCCCCACTGTTGACCCCCCCAAGCACCAAGAATACAGAGCATCACTTGCCCCAGAGTCCCTATCTAGAACTTGTGGCTAATAGCCACCAATGGACCTCTGCTCCATACACTTATCTAATTCCCTCTTGAAGCTGTCCATGCTTGTAGGCACCACCACCTCCTGGGGCAGTGAATTCCATATGTTAATCACTCTTTGGGTGAAGAAGTACTTCCTTTTATCTGTTCTAACCTGACTGCTCAGCAATTTCAGTGAGTGCCCATAAGTCCTTCTACTTTGAGAAAGGGAGAAAAGTACTTCTTTCTCTCCCTTCTCTATCCCATGCATAATGTGTAAACCTCTATCATGTCACCCCTCATCCCTCGTTTCTCCAAGCTATTGGCATGTTTTATTGACTTTTTTCTTATTGTTTTTACTGCTCTTTGTCTCATTTTTACTGCCATTTGTCCTCATAGATTCAGGTGGACGGCCATGTTGGTCTGAAGCAATAGAACAAAGTTTGAGTCCAGTGGGGGCACCTTTAAGACCAAAAGCGTTTAACTCTGGGTATGAGCTTCCGCCTGCATGCATCTTGTATCTGAAGAAGGGTGCGTGCCTAGGAAAGCTGGCACCCCAAACTGGTCTTTGTTGGTCTTAAAAGTTGCGCCTGGACTCAAACTTTGTTCTGCTGCCCTCACAGAGTTCCCCTCTGAGGCAGAAGATGCCTGCAGTCCGTCCTGGAGAACAGATTTAGACGCCGGGCTGAAAGACAGAAGAGCTCTTCCTGGGGGACTCGGCACAGGGTCTCGCATAAACTGCACTGCAAGCCACACAAAGCACCCATGCAGGCATCGTCTGCATGCCAGAGGCCCACTGCCCTTGCAGATCTTGCGCCAACACAGTAATCAAACCCAGGCTTTTCACAGACTGCAGCACAGACCCCCCCAAACCTGTGCCAAACTGCCAGACCCACATCTGTAGGGCCTGAGCTACATAGGGGAGGGGACACGAATCCAAAGGGACAAACTGGACACTCACGAAGCCACCTGGCGCCAAATCAGTCCATCAAGATCAGACCGACAGAAGCTCTCCAGGGCCTCAGACAGAGATGCTGCCGGGAACTGTACCAGGGACCTTCTGCAGGCAACACAGCTGCTTAGCCACTGAGCGATGGCTCCTTGCCAGATTCCAAGCCAGTGTCCCACGGCACCCTCAAGCCAAGGCACAGCAGGAGCCGATGCTCCGGGTGCGGTCAACCGCAGCACAACCTGAAGCTGGGCAGCTGCCACCACGGCCCACAGCTTCTGGCAGGGCCCACTGCGGCAGGTCCCCCGGTTACGCATCTCCTCTGACGCCTCCATGCAGGCAGTGTGGGCAGCTGCGATTGTAGGTGGTAGAAGAGAGCTGGCGAGTGGGCAAAGGAAAGGCACATAGGCAAGAGATTGAAGAAGAGGAGATTGGCTTCGTACCCCGCCCTTCACCATCCAAAGGAGTCTCAGAGCAGCTTACAAACTCCCTTCCCTTCCCCTCCCCACAACAGACACCCTGTGAGGTAGAAGAAGAAGAGAAGGGATTGGATTTATACCCCGCCTTTCACTACCCAGAGGAGTCTCAGAGTGGCTTACAAACTCCCTTCCCTTCCACTGGAAATGTAAGAAACATGAAGGGTCTTTTTACCATATGTGGTGGACATGTGATAAAGCAGTAAAGTATTGGACAGAGATCCACAATGAGATACAAAAAATTTTGAATTGTACTTTTAAGAAAGACCCACAGATGTTATTGTTAGGTCTTAAAATGGAAGAAATAAATGTAGCCAAGAGAACATTACTATGGTACTTGACTACAGCAGCAAGACTGACTTTTGCTCAATGTTGGAAACAAGATAAAGTACCTGAAACATGGGAATGGATTAAAAAGACGTTGTTTTTGGCAGAAATGGACAAATTAACAAGAAAGTTAAACAACGAAGAAGATGAAACGTTCTTTGAAGACTGGAAAGACTTTCAAAAATACTTGTTGAAAAATTGGGACATTAAACGTGGTTTGATTTGCTTTGATAGTTATTAAGAGGAAAATGAAATAGAATTAGATTTTTGAATTGTTACCGTTAGTAAGAGAAAATAGGTTTAGAAGTAACTGTAACAGAACAAGAGAGATATTAATGGGGTTGGAGCAGTGCGGGAAGCCTTGTTTGGGGGGTAGAAGGGAAATTAGAAAAATGGATATATAGGTTGGTTGAAAATGTATGAGTATGTGATATATCCAATAATAAATTGTATTTACCAAAAAAAAAAAAACTCCCTTCCCTTCCCCACAACAGACACCCTGTGAGCTTAGGAGGGGCTGAGAGAGCTCTTGACAGAAACTGCCCTTTTTCAAGAACAGCTCTGACAGAACTATGACTTGCCCAAGGTCATCCAGCAGCTGCAAGTGGAGGAGGAGTGGGGAATCGAACCCGGTTCTTCCAGATTAGAGTCTGCGCACTTCACCACTACACCACACTGGCTCACTGGCAAGTGGGGGGGGGGCGGGAGAAGGGGCCTGAGAGTGGGCATAGGGAGGCACCGGCACTGTCTGGAGCTGGTCTAGCGTGTGGGCCCGAGCCCACTTTATCAGGTGGTCTCAGCAGGGAAGGGGGAAGGAAGGGCTATACACACAGAGCGGCGGGAGGGGTGAGGGCAAGAGGCCATGCCCCCAAACAGGAGGTGGCATCCTGCACCAGCTGCAGCTCTGGCCGCTTCCAGTGCCAGCCCCCCCCCCGGTCACCCTTTTGGCCTCGACCAGCCCTGGACAAGCCCCCCTTCCAGCCTTCTCCACATCAGGCCTTGCAGTGTTCCCTCTAAGCTGAGTGAGTGTGAGCCAGCTCACCATTTTTTAGCCTCCAGCTCACAGATTTTCACCTTAGCGCAGGCCGGAGGGCTCCAGAGCAAACTAGTTTATGCAGCAGCCAAATCGCTCGCTCACAACTTTAATGCCGGCAGCTCACAGGGTAGGATTTTTGCTCACAAGACTCCACAGCTTAGAGGAAGTATTGGTGACAACCAGTGTTCCCTCTAAGCTGAGTGAGTGTGAGCCAGCTCCCCATTTTTTAGCCTCCAGCTCACAGATTTTCACCTTAGCTCAGGCAGGACGGCTCCAGAGCAAACTAGTTTATGCAGCAGCCAAATCGCTCACTCACAATTTTAATGCTGGTAGCTCAACAGAGGAGAATTTTTGCTCACAAGACTCCACAGCTTAGCGGGAGCACTGAGGCCTTGTTTCCTCACAGCCTCTCTCCACAGAAGGCCGCATCCCTCCCTGTGATGCTGAGTCACCCTGCCCCCCCCCTCCTCCTCCTCGGGGCCTCGGGAGGCCTGTCCTCTTTCCTGCCCCACCCTGGAGTGACCAGAGAGCTGGTGTGGCTGCCAGGAAGCCATCTCGCCTACAAACCCAGCCCCACCCCCACCCCCACACAAGTGGCTGCCAGCACCCTGCGGTGCTGGGGGGGGGTGTCCAAGAGCAGCAGACCCTTCCACTACCGCCTTGCAAAAGCAGCCCCCAAGGCTCTGCTCCCCGGACCCCTCCTCCCCAGAGCAAATCACGGAGCTGCGACGGTCCCCGGAATCCTGGCAGAATTCTGCCCAGAACAAAGGGCCGTTGTGTGCTGCCAGTGCCCGAGAGCCCGAGCCCTTGAGGTCCAGTTCCTGTCCAACCGCTGAGGCCATACTCCACACAACGCTGGTGGGGAGGGGGAGGGAAGATGGATCAGGGCCATGACACTGGCGGGGGGAGGGAGGGGAGGTTAACTCTTCCCTCTTCATTGCTTCATGGACTGAAAATGCCCCCCCTCCCCAGCTGCTTGCAGCCTCAATGAGGAAGAAGACAGATGCCCCCACTGCATGAGGCTTAAAGCAGTGCCAGGGGTGGGGTGGGGTGGGGTTAGGGGGTATTTTCACAGGCCTCAGTCTACAACACACAGTTCCGGAGGACCCATACGGGGACTTCCTCAGTCTGGTTCAAGGACAATCTGACGTGACCCCATGACGCCACTGAAAGGGCAAGTCTGGTGCGGTGGTGAAGTGCGTGAACTCTAATCCAGGAGAACCGGGTTTGGTTCCCCACTCCTCCACTTGCACCTGCTGGATGACCTTGGGCAAGCCATAGTTCTGACAAGAGCTGTCCTTGAAAAAGAGCAGTTCCTGTCAGAGTTCTCTCAGCCCCATCTACCTCCCAGGGTGTCTGTTGTGGGGAGGGGAAGGGAAAGGAGTTTGTAAGCCGCTCTGAGACTCCGAGTGAAGGGCCAGGGGTATAAATCCAATCCCCTCTTCCTCCTCCTCCTCCTCTCCAAGTGACTATAAGATGCCACAGCTCAGGTACTGCCCAGAGCATAAGGCAGAGCATGAGGTCTAGCCGCCTCACAGAAGCAGGACCGCAGCCCCCACCTTGGGGAGATTAGAGACACTCCCCCAACCCTGTCGTTCGACAAATTATGTAAAAGAGAGAGTTGCTCAGGAGGGCCTTGATAGAAAAATAACAGGGCTCTACCGGGGTGGCCAAACGCGCTTAACGTAAGAGCCACAAAGAATAAACGTCAGATTTCGAGGGCCACAAGACACGAACAAATATTACATGTTTTTATTGGGAAATATGCAAATTTGCTTTTTATTAACATTAAAAGAGACTGCCAAAAATAAGAACAAAAGCGGTAAAAGCAGGTATTGATAACGATATTTATTTGTCCAACGATATTTGTCTGCTAATGATATTTAGCTTCCCCCAGCCGCCTTGCCGGGAGCCTCACGACGTGTCCACACTTTGGCCACCCCTGGGCTATACTATAACAAAGTTAGAGTCCAGTGGCACCTTTAAGACCAACAATTTTTTCGTGTGCACGCACACGAAAGCTCCCATCTTGAATAAAAAATTGTTGGTCTTAAAGGTGCCACTGGACTCTAACTTTGATGTATTGCTTCAGACCAACACAGCTGGACCGGTTCAGAAAGAAGCCTCGATGAAGGGAAACGGCCTCCGGACTATGCCACTGCACCCAGGACGTACTATCAGTTCACGGCACGGGTTACTCTCCTGTCGTTTCACTGTTTTCTACTGGCGCAATACCATTTCCCTTCATTCTATCCACACTCTGTATCACGCCTAGTCCGCCACGCTCTCTCAGATGCTAGCAATCCTAGTCCCCGGACACGGCTCCTTCGACGCCCCTCTCCTACTGGCGGTATCAACTTACGCTGTGCTGATTAGGTATCTCTTTGTACGGCCCCTTATGGATTTACACTGCGTGATCCGCTTTGGGTCTGGGTGAAAAAGGCGGGCTATAAATACAGTAAAAAGGTAAATGAATGAATAAATAAATAGGCGGTGCTTCCGGAAAGGAGGGCAGGAGGGTTGCTAGATCAAGACTGGGGAACCCCTGGAGATTTGGGGATGGAGCCCGGGGGACGGGGACGGGGGACAGGGACCTCAGTGGGGCACAGTGCCACAGAGTCCATCCTCCAAAGCATCCATTTTCTCCAGGGCAAATTTAGAGCCCCGTGGTGCCTTTAAGACCAACAAAGGTTTATTCGAGGTACTAGTTTTCATGTGCAAGGCACACTTTTTCAAATACATTGGAATGGAAGGTGGAGTTCGACATTTATAGACAGGGATTTAACAGCAAATTAACACGGGACGTGATGAACTCCACCTTCCATTCCAATGTATTTGAAAAAGGATGCCTTGCACACGAGAGCTCGTACCTTGAATAAACTTTTGTTGGTCTTAAAGGTGCCACGGGGTGATAGCTGGCCCCCACCCTCAAAAGAAATTTCTTCTACTGCTTCAGACCAACATTTTTAAAAATTTATTTGTTAGATTTACACCCCGCCCTCCCCGGCCAGAAGGCTGACCATCTGGATCTATTTTCGCCAGGGGAACTGATCTCTGTAGTCTGGGGCAGCGTTCCCTCTAAGCTGAGTCAGTGCGAGCCAGCTCACAGTTTTTTAGCCTCCGGCTCACATGTTTTTGTCTTAGCTGAGGAAGGAGGGCTCCAGAGCGGACTAATTGATGCAGCAGCCAAATCGCTCGTTTGCAACTTTAATGCCAGTAGCTCACCAGGTAGGATTTTTGCTCACAAGACTCCACAGCCTAGAGGGAGCATTGGTCCGGAACTGCGCTGTAACTCCAGGGGATCCCCGGGTCCCACTTGGAAGTCCGCCACCCTAGGAGAGGGCCTCCTCAGCCGTGGCGCCAAAACTCTAGAACTCTCTTCCCAGGGAGGTTCGTCTTCTCCCTTCTGTAGCCACCTTCTGCCTTTTTTCTTTCGTTTGGTTCTCCCCCCCAATGATCTCTCCTTTTATGCATCTGTGTGTGCCCATGCCCCGAAGACATGGCGACCTCTGGTGACTCCTACTGGGGCATGGAGTCCGTTCAGAGAAGTGACTCGGTATTACCTGCCTCTTTGTCCTGGCCCTGGTATTCTTTGGAGGTCTCCCATCCAAATAGTTGCCAGGGTCGGCTCTGCTTCGCTTCTGAGATCAGACAAGGCTGGGCCTTGCCGGGGCTCTCCAGGGCAGGGCAACGATCTCTCCTCCTTAGTCAATGCTTTTGTGCTTTGTGGGTACTTGAACTGTCTTGTAGGCATTTTAAGTCTGCTTTTAAACTCTTCTTAAAGTTGTTTGAATGACATATGTCTTTGTATGTTTTTAATTATGATGGCTTTATAATGTAATTTTATCTTGCATCTTTTAAACTTTTAGAAGAAGAAGAAGAGGAGGAGGAGGAGGAGGAGGAGATTGGATTTATACCCCGCCCTTCACTACTCAAAGGAGTCTCAGAGCGGCTTACAAACTCCTCTCCCTCCCCCTCCCCACAACAGATACCCCCTGTGAGGCAGGAGGGGCTGAGAGAGCTCTTGACAGAAACTGCTCTTTTTCAAGGACAGCTGTGCCAGAGTTTGTGACTGACCCAAGGTTGTATCAGCAGCTGTAAGTGGAGGAGGAGTGGGGAATCAAACCCGGTTCTCCCAGATTAGAGTCCGCCTGCACTTAACCACAACACCAAACTGGCTCTACTTTAGCTGCCTTAGCAGCCCCTTTCAAGATCAGAAAGGTGGGATACAAATTTTGTAAATAAATACAATAGATGAATAAATGTCTGAAAATGGTGGCGGGCTGGATGAGGACCACTAAGTTTAGGCTCAATCACATCAGGGGAACGATGCTGCTGGTTGCCAACACTGCCCAGGAGGGAGGGAGGAGCCAGCCTGCTCAAGGTGGGATTGCACTCCCCCTTAAGGAGCAGGTTTACAGTTTTGGGGTGCTAGTCCCTGACCTCAGAGAGTTATCCCTGCTCTGATCATACCCGCTTCAGACTACTGCAATGTGCTTCACGTGGGGCTGCCCTTGAAGACTGCTTTCGGATTCCCAGGGCAGCGGCAGGATCGCCACCCATCCTGAGTTGTAGGGAGGACCACGGGCCAGACTTTCAAAGCACCCCACGGCCCACCAGCTCATTCCTGGGCTCAGTTCCAGTTGCCGGTTGGGTTCTTGCCTTAAAAACCCCAAGTGGTCCGGGGCTCAAGTGCTCGAAGGGCCCACTGGGGCCACACAGGCCTGTCCGTCTTCAGACAAGGCCCTGCTTTCTGGACCCCCCACCGCCCTCGGAGGGTGGGTGGCGGGGCGAGCCTTTCCGGCCGTGGTGCTTCAGATCCCCTGCCGCCGGAGTGTGCTGGGGCTGCCTCACGCCAGATTTAGTCCCCGGCGGATTGTGCCTTTGATTCCCGGTATGATCGATTCTTCTGCATTCTTGACTTCTGTTGTTACTTCTAAGACCTCGCGTTTAAGGTTTGGTGGGACCTCGACGTTTTGGGGGTGGTCACTGTTTGGTACTTTGTATTGCTGGTTCTCTTGAGTTATTTTTATCCCTTTGGCTATTTATTGCTTTAAAATTTTTCCTTACTGTCAGCCTCCATGAGCGCTTTTAAAGGAGAACAGCAAGACATGGGCATAGTTTAGACACGGGCACACGCTTATGCATCGGCCACTTATTGCTGACCTGTAATGCTACTGGCATCTTTTACACTCTGTTTTTTAGAAAATCAGCTGATGTTTTAGCCTCTGCCTAAATTTGTTTCATCTTTTTATGTTTTACCTTTGCTATTTTGCTGATGTGTTTTAATGACCCTGTAGCGTTTCAGCAGAGAGAACTCACACACTTCCCAATGAGAACACGCCTCTCACCTGTCCACGCCCTCACCCTACACACCTCCAGACCTCTGCCCTGGGACCAGGGAGCCACGGACACACCTCAGCCCTTCGTGGCCAATCCCTCACGACATGGCACTGCACCGAGAACAGGGTCAAGGAATCTCTGAGCACAGAACAGCGGGAGGGAGACCACGGCCATGACCTGAAGGCGGGAACCCAGGAGAGGCCTGTGGAGGGAGGGGTGACTCACTGGCACACAATGGGCACCCAAAGCTCCCTTAGACTGAACCAGGCCACGTGGGTCCATCAGCGTCAATCTTGCCTGCTCAGACAGGCGGCCGCTCTCCAGGGTCCCGAGCAGAAAGGGGTCTTTCACGTCACCTCCTTCGGGATCCCTTTTAACTGGGGATTCTGGGAGCCGAAGCTGGGACCTTCCGCATGTCCAGCAGGTGCTCTGCCACGGAGCCACGGCCCCTCTCCAACTAGCAGGATTAGCTCACAGGCACCAAAGAGGGGAAGGGTGGGGAGATGCCCTCCTCTTCTCCCATCCTGGGCAGAGGTCCTGGCACTCAGGAGGAGCTCCTTGAAGGGGGGGAAGGAAGGGCAGCTTCAGGAGCCCCCCCCCATGTCTCACCTCCTTCCCCAGCGCACGGACCTCTGGGAGTTTCGTGCACAGCAAGCGAGCAGAGGTCACAGCTGGGGTTAGCCCTGCTGAAACGCTACAGGGTCTTCCCTCCCACCATAGAGGTGAAAAGGGGGAGGGAGGGGGGGATTGCAAACACCCCAAAAGGACTCCCCAAAACTGACAGTCCCCCAGCCTCGGATTCATCACAATGGAGGGGGGGGGACACCCTGGAGGGTAATTCAGAACACAAGGAAACCCCAGCCACGATGGCCCATCAGCCTGCTCAAACGGGGTGGGGGGAGGGGGGTGGTGAGACAATGAGAAACCCACCCTCCGGTTTGAATAAAAATGTGCCCAGAGGTCTCCCCTGGTGGCCAAGACTGGGGCCGTCCTGCAGGCCAGCGGTGAGGGGGGGCACTTGGGTCAGAATCCCACCCTTGCTAGCTAAGTGCGGTGCCCCTTCCCTGGGGGAGACCCCTCCCCTCCCCCACACCAGGCTTCGCACAGGCAGCCAGCTCCCTGCAAACCAGAGCCACGTGATGGGGATGGGGGGGTCGCAAGCCATCCAGCCGCCGGCTCCTCTCCTCTCCTCTGCAGAGGGCACGGGTGATGCAGAGCCAGCCTGGCAGCAGCTGGAGACCAACCCGGTGCCCCCCCCCTCCACGGAAAGCAAAGACAAGCCACCGAGCAGCCGAAGCTGCAGTCCGAACACCCTCCCCTGGACCCCAACACGCCAGCGGGGCACCCCCAGGGAAGGGCCACCTGAGGCCATCCTCGGGGCTTGCTGGGAGACGCCGGGCCCAGATCCACAGTAGCTGCTGCTGCTGTTCCCCTGGAGGTGGGGGACAAGCCAGCAGCTCCTAACCAAGGAGGGGAGTTTGGACTCTCAAAAGCTGAGACTCCCTCCTCCCCTCCACATCTCGGCTGGTCTCCACCGTGGTGCTCCACCTGGACTCCAGTCTGCTCTGTCCCCTAGAGGAGGCTGCAAGGCTTCAGAGAGGGAGCTGGGGTGGGAACACACGTACCCCCGTCTTCGGGGGGACAGCCTGTTTGTGTCCCCGCATTGCTGCGCCACTCCCGGGAAGAGAGCCCTGCACTAGACGGACCCCCCTCTTCATTTATTTGTAACACTGATCAAATGTCTCACCAACACTAACGTCTCTTTGGAACAGGTAACCACATCAAATGCAAATGATAACACAACCAACCTGATAAAAATCATAGACTAAAACCAATCCAAAGGTTCCTGCTTCCAACATGTCTCTATTTCTTTACTTTATTTGCAGCCCACCTGTCCCTCAGAGTGAGTCAGAACAGTCAACAATCGGGGATGTTCAGTCGCTGCCATGCCCTGGGGTATCAGAGGACTCCGGAGGAACACCCCCACAAACAGCCCCACATCCAGCAACCGGGCTCCAGAAATGAGGCTAGCGGGGGGGGGGAGAGAAGCCTAGGAAGCTGGGGCCTGCGTCCCTCTCTTCGCTTAACCACCCGGGGCCTGGGCGACACCAGCGGAGGCTCAGCTTCCCCGCCTCTAAGCCGTTTGCCATCCCAGAGAGGGACCCAACAAAGGGCATGAGGCTGAGCACTGGGAGGCCCCTGCCAGGCCCATGTGGTGTGCCCTCCACCCAGGCCCCTCGGCACCTGCCCTCTTCTTGCCCAGAGGTCCTGCAGAACCACCCGCACAAGCAATGCGGCCTGCAGAAAGATCTAGACAGACCAGAGAAGCACCTAGAAGAGGCTGGGGGGGCTGTTCCTGGACGAGCACTGCTGGGGACCCCCTGCTTGGGTCATGCGCTGCAGCTGATGCCGGTGGCAGTGAAATGCCCAGAGAGCAGGAGGGCTGTGCTCCCCACCCCCAGGGGCACCAACCTGGCAGCTGCCCTGCGCCTGCTTGCGTGGAGGGCAGGGTATATAAATTGAGTGAATAAATCAAATCAAAACAAATCAAATCCTCTCTGGCTGAGGAGCGCAGCTGGGACCACTTCTGGGCCAGAGTCGGAGCCCCCCCCCCGGTGACCAGTTCTCCTGGCGCTGCACCCTGCCCAGTCACCGAGACGGGTTTCCACGTGCCTCGCAGGGCACGGCCCTTCCTCCTCCTCCTCCTCCCGAGCAGGGCCCGGCCTGACAGCAGGATCGGCCGGCCCCTTCTCCCTGCAGGGACCCTCTCCGGAGGCCGGCTCGCCAGGCGCCCACAAAGGACTCCAGAGCTGCCTTGTTGGACCCAGCCGCCCCCCCCCGGTCCCTCGGCCTGGCAGGCAGCGGCGGCTCCCCGGGGCACCGCCGAAGCCTCCGTCCCCCCGTCCCCCCGTCCCCCGGCACGCCGGCCGGCCCCTCTGCGCGCCGGAGACGCGGCCGGGGAATGGATGGAGGCCGGGCCCTGCTGCGCGCCAGGCAGAAGCGCTTCCCCGGGGCGGCGGCGGCCCCTGCTGCCCGAGCCCGAGCCTCCCCCCCCACCCCGGGCCACCTCCGGAGCCGCTCCAGAGGACGAGGGGGACCCCTTCGGAACCGCGAGGCCCAGCCCGGAGCCCGGCGGGGATCGAGCCTCCCGAGGTCTGCTGCGCCCGGGGCGGAGGGAGCGGCTGGAAGCTCCCCAACGCCCCCCCCCCGGCTCCAGACGCAGGCGGCCCCGGGGGGGGGGGCTGGACCGAGGCCTCCTTCCTGCTGCCCGCCCGCCCGCCGCGCACCTGCCTCCCTGGGCCCGGGCCGCCGAGGGAGCGGGGGGGAGGGGGAGGGAGCGGAGCCTGGCCGTCCGCGAGCGCGCGCCCCCCTCCTCCCGCCGCAGCCACGCCCCGGGCGCACAAAGGGAGGCCGCCGGGCCAAGCAGGGCGGCTCCTCGCCCCCCCCCCGCAATAACCCTCCCCCCTCTCGGCCTGGGCGGGCTGCTCGCTCACCTGCTGGCTGGCTGGCTGGCTGGCTCCGGGGGGGGGGCGCTCTCCTCTCCTCTCCTCCGTGCCTGGCTGGCGGGGCGGCTGCAGCAGCGCTGGCACTGCGGAGGGGATGCGCAATGCCAGCGCCGCCGCGGCCGTGACGTCGAGCGGCAGCAGCAGCAGCAGCAGCAGCAACGGCGGGCGGGGAGGGGGGAGGCGGAGCGCGGCCGCGGGAGGAGCAGCAGCAGCAGCAGCAGCAAGCGGGGCCGGCACGGGCGGAGCGGCCGCCGCCGCCAACCCTCCTGGGCTCCGGGCCGGGGCACCGGGGACGCGCGCGCCGAGCGAATGCCCCCCCCCCGCTGCCTGCCCGCCACGAAGCCCCCCCGCCCCCCGGGCGGCCTGCTCTGCGAGACGGGCGGCGAGGGGGCTCGGCCTGGAGGACAGGACAGCTGGGCGCCCCAGACACGCGCCTCGGAGCGGCTGGGCGCGGCGGCCGGTATTTTTAACGCGCGCATAACTGCATCGAAATAGCCCGCGGCAGCCGGCCCGGTGTGTGCGCCGCCCCAGCAGCAGCCGCCGCCGCCGAGGGAGGGTGCCTGTCGGGGGGGGGGAGGGCACCCGCGCAGACCCCCCCCTCTTCTGGGCGGCCGCAGCAGGCCCCGGGGAGTTGGCAAGGGGCCTCGGAGAGAGCAGCCGGAAACCGGGGCCGGCCTGTGCCAGCAGGGACCTCTGCAGCAGCAGGGAACTCCCCCCCCCCCCGAGAAAAAAGAAAACCCCTCCACTGAGGCAGGGATGGGCCAGCCTGGGCAGCGCAGCTCTGGCTCCCAGCACCCCACCCCCGCTGCCAGGACAGATGCCCAAGGCCCTGCGGCCTCCCCTCTCTGCATCTGGAAAATGGGAGCCAGTGTCCCACCTCACAGGGGAGTTGCCTGGCTGGCCAGCTGAGCACCTACCCCAGGCACCCAGGTGGAGGGCAAGGGTTCCTAGCAGGTCTCCACGGAAATGACCAACCACCCTGCCAGAGAACAGAGGAAACACTCCCCAAACCAGGCTCTGGGCATCTCCCACTCAGTCACCCTTCAGAGGAGGACCCTTGGAGAGAACTTGTCAACAACCCTCCCATGCCAGGCATTGGCTGATGAGAGGGGGAGGGGGGGTCTTTCTCTTTCTCTGCCCCCGGAGGGCCTGAAGGGACAGGCATGCAGCTCCCCAGCCAGCCAGAGGGGCAGAGTCTGGAGGGGGGGAAGCCCACCCTCTTCCTAGTGACAGGGAATGAATATTCTGCACTGGGCACGTGTCCGGCACAGAAGGTGCCTGTCTGGTTTCAGATGCCGCCTGCAGCTCACCCCCTCCTCCCTTGCAGGTAGGCCCCGCTGGAACCCTCCCCTTGCTGGCCTCTCCGGGGCTGCTGTCCCTGTGGCACCACCCACTGGGTTCCCTGCTTGGGGGGCACAGGGGCTGTGGGGCTGGGAGGAGCAGCAGAGATGGAGACCCCCAACAGGGAGTGCCCGGCTCTCTCAGTGCTGCTGCAGCCAGATGGCTCTGGAGGGAGCGTCGGCTGGGTGTGGTTTTCCTGGCTGGCTCTTTGCTCTGGGTCGGCCTCGCATTGCTCGGCTCTGCTGGGTGGTCACTGCCCCTCGCAGGAGCTCTCCACCAACCCCAGACACCTCGTGCTGAAGCCCAGAGCAGAAGACCCCCTCCCAGGAGTGGGCCCAGGCCCAGCGCGGCTCACAGGGGAGATCGCCACCGGAGAGGCACTCCACTGCATGGTGACAGCCACCCGGTTCAGGAGGACGGCACCCCTGGGCAGATCAGGGCTGGTTTCCCTGTCCTTTGTGGTTCCCCAGACTGCTGGAGCTGCTGCCCAGTATGCAGTGGGGCTTGCTGGCTTGCTTGCTCACCCCCTCTGGGCTGCCTTGAGGTCGGATTCTCCCAGCTCCTCCCCCCCACAGGCCTGGAAGTGTCCCGGTGATAGCTGGCCCCCACCCTCAAAAGAAGATGTGCTACGCGGAGCTCCGCCAAAGACTCTCATCGCAACAGCAGAGGCGGTTCTTCTTGGCTGCTGACAGCAAACCACAGATCAGCAGCCAGGCCCCTGTTTTGAAGGCCCCGGCCTGCCTCACTGTGCAGGAATGCGACCTGGGCACCTTCTCCACACAGGCACCTGGCCCAGGGACCCGCCCAAACACCTGAGCCTGAATCGTGTCTCCTGGTTTGTTTATTCAGGGCACTGTTATGCCTCCTGTTCTGGGGAACCTGCCCAGAGCAGCTCCCCAAAATGACTTGATAAAATATAGCGATACCAGTTATCAATCGAAAATGCAGGAACCCCCAGAGGGACCCCTCCAGGGCAGCATGAGGCCCGGGCTGTGAATATGGCTGGTATTCAACAAGCATTCCTAGGCTCTGGGGGTGGCTGGCTGGGTCCCTCGGTACCCCTAAAAAGCTCCTCTGATTTCAGGCCCCTGGAGCCAGGCATGCTGCAGAGCGGGACGGGCACTGCAGGGCTTCCTGGGGGGCACTTTATGGGCTCAGACGGTGCATCACCACCTGTCTCCCCCCCCAACAACTCTGCCCGCAATGGGGATCCTGATTCATGCACAAGTGCGCATTCTCCAGGCCCCTCTCATAAGAACATAAGAGAAGCCAATGTTGAATCAGGCCAATGGCCCATCTAGTCCAACACTCTGTCACACAGCGGCCAAAATATACCAGGTGCCATCAGGAGGTCCAGCAGTGGGGCCAGGACACTAGAAGCCCTCCCACTGCTGCCCCCCCAGCACCAAGAATAGAGGGCATCACCTGCCCCAGACTGAGAGTTCCCATCTATACCCTGTGGCTAATAGCCACTGATGGACTTCTGCTCCATACGTTCATCTAATTCCCTCTTGAAACTGTCCATGCTTGTAGCTGCCACCACCTCCTGTGGCCGTGAATTCCACATGTGAATCACTCTTTGGGTGAAGAAGTATTTCCTTTTATCTGTTCTAACCCGACTGCTCAGCAATTTCATGGAGTGCCCACGAGTTCTTGTATTGTGAGAAAGGGAGAAAAGTACTTCTTTCTCAACCTGCTCAATCCCATTCATAATCTTATAAACCTCGATCATGTCACCCTTCAGCCGTCGTTTCTCCAAGCTAAAGAGCCCCAAGCATTTTAACCTCACGAGGCCTTGTTTCCTACGACTCAGAAGATTTAAAACAGCCCTCCAGGGGAGACAGTCTCAACACAGCCCCACCCACGGCCTGGGATATGGGATATTCACCGGAAGCGGGCAGTTAGATCATAATGACAAGACCTAACCCAAAGGATGAGATGGTTAGACAGTGCTATCGATGCAACGGGCATGAAATTAAGCAAACTCCGGAGGATGGCGGAAGACAGGAGGGCCTGGCGTGATGTGGCCCATGGGGTCACGAAGAGTCGGACTTGACTGTTCAACTGAACAACAACAACCCAAATTATGCCCATCCCTGAGCACAATAAATGAAACTACTCCGTGTTCAATAGCTTCTGATGCCCAGTAATTATCACAAGATCTGTCCACAACTGTGTTTGACCAGGTGCCAGACCTCAGCCCAACTCGATCAGTATCAAAATAATACAGCTTTCTCTGGTAGTGCTTCTCCTCTCCAGGGTCTTAGGCAGAGAATCACAGAATCACAGAGTTGGAAGGGACCTCTGGGGTCATCTAGTCTGACCCCCTGCATAACGCAGGAAACTCACAAATGCCTCTCCCCCCCCACACACACCGGCAATCACCCCTGCTCCACGCCCAGAAGATAGCAAGAAACCTCCAGGATCCCTGGCCAAACCGGCCTGGAGAAAAATTGCTCCCTGAGCCCAAAGTGGCCATCGGCATTTCCCCGGGCATGTCAGAAAGGGCCACGAGAAGTAAGCGCTGAGCCAGCCCTTCCCGCAGCCTCCCTCTCGTGATCCACCCAAGTTCACAGAATCGGCAGGGCTCTCAGGTGGGGCCATCGAGCCATCTCTGCTTAACTCCGTTTAGCTTTCTGCTTTCAGTTTCCTGGGCAGGGAGGAGAGGGCATGACTCAGCAAATGTGTGCCTGGCAGGGATGCCATCCAACCAGCAGAGTCGGCCACCCTTCCTGCTGAACGGAATTGCCATCAGCCTTCCCGCAGGGAGCTGCCATTTCCACCCACTAGTGTGCTCTCTCGGGAGCTCTGGGAGAGTCCTCTGGTTCTATCAGAGCAGAGTCCTGTTCCTCTGAGCTGGGCTGTGCCTGCTGGGCAAGGCTAAGTGTTGCTTGTTCGCAGTGGCAGGCAAGCAGGCTGGCACCCACCAGGAGGCAAGGATACAGGAAGAGGCCCAGAGAGCCAGTCTGGTGCCGTGGTTAAGTTCGTGGACTCTAATCTGGGAGAACCGGGTTTGATTCCCCACTCCTCCACTTGCACCTGCTGGATGACCTTGGGCAAGCCGTAGTTCTGACAAGAGCTGTCCTTGGAAAACAGCAATTCCTGTCAGAGCTCTCTCAGCCCCACCGACCTCCCAGGGTGTCTGTTGTGGGGAGGGGAAGAGAAAGGAGTTTGCAAGCCACTCTGAGACTCCAAGTGAAGGGTGGAGTACAAATCCAAACTCTTCTCTTCTTCTACCTCCCAGGGTGTCTGTTGTGGGGAGGGGAAGGGAAAGGCATTTGCAACCCACTCTTGAGACTCCTCTGGGTAGTGAAGGGCCAGGGGGTATAAATCCAATCTCTTCTCCTCCTCCTCTTCCCCCTCCCCACACCGCAGTAGGCAGCTTTCCTGCCTGGCAGACTATGGAGAGGATGAGAGCACAGGGCGAATCCCCCCTCCTGTCCACTGACAGGCTGTGCACCTGCCCCACACAAGAGACAAATCCTTTGCTTGCATTAGCAGCAGGCAGGTAGGGCTGTGCGGATGGGCAGGACGGAGCCTGAGCAATATCAAACCAGATGAGACACCAGAGATCAGTGATTTGGAAACAAGAGACCTCCTCTCCCTGTCTCTGGCTACATCACCAGAGTCGTGCCTTTTCCTCCCTGCAAACTGGCCCTCCTTCTCTGCAGCTGGTCTGCGGAGGGGAGAATGGGGGACGCCTTTGTGTGTGTGTGTGCGTGTGTGCAAAGAAAGCAGCCCGTTGCGGGTGTGCAAAGAAAGCAGCCCAATTTGCAATAAATCGGAAGGCCGCTTCTTCTGGGAGGGGGCTTCTCTGCCTGCTTCCCTCCCCCTCTTCCCCGACGCCCGGCTCTGAGAGCGGAAGTCACCGAGGCTGGGGAGACGGCGCCAAACCACCCCGGGGCACAGCGAGGCGGCGCCCTCTGGTCCGCGCCACACGCGACTCCAAACTCCCGATCAGTGCCAATCTTCGGTCCTCCCCGTCGTCCCTCGTGGATAGACGGTCAGGCTGTGACCCGGGAGATCCATGTTCGAACCCCCACCCGGCCAGGACCGCTTGCTGGCTGACCTCGGCCCAGTCACGCAGCCTAGCCTACCTCACGGGGTTGTTGTCCTCGTCGTCGTCAGGGTAAGACGCCAAAGAGAAGGGCGCGGCGGGCCCTTCGCGGCAACACCGGACCTGCCGGCGGGCGTTCTGCCGTCCAGCTGCCGGCGCCGCCCGGCCCGCCCAGGTTCCTCGGCCGCCTCCTCGGTGTCTGATCGGAGGCCCCTCCGTCCGGCGCGAAGACGCCCCCCGCCGCGGCTCCTGCTCCTCCGGGGGGCTCCCGGCCCTCCCTCCCGCAGGCGAGCTCTCCGCTCCTCCCCCTCCTCGTCCCCGCCACAACAGCCCCGCGAGGTCGGGCGCCGCCGCCAAGAGGGACGCCGCGGTAGCCGGCCTCGACGCACGGGCAGACTACAGCGCCCGGCATGCAACGCGCGGGCCCCGCGGCATGCCGGTCTCTGTAGTTCGCCGAGGCCTGCGGGTTCGGCGCGGGGTCGCTCTCCTCCTCCTCCTCCTCCTCGCCCCGCCGCCTCCCGGGAGCGCCGGGAGCGCCTCGCCAGCCTCGCCGCCGCTACAACAGCCCTGCAAGGTCAGCCAGCCGCGCGCTCTCCCTCGCTCGCCCTCTCGGCCGGCTGCCCACCGCCCCCGACTCTCCCCGCCCCCCACGCCCGGCCGCAGCGCTGCTGGGCTAGCCCGACTCGTCCTCCGGGCCGTCCCGCCGGGCCCGGCGCTCTGCACAGGCTCAGAGGCGTCGTCCTCCCGAGGGGAAGACGCGGGAGCCGGCGGGGCGGGAGGGCGGGCGCTCCCCGGAGCGACAGCTGGACGGGCGGCCCCTGGAGACCGCGGGGGCTCCGCTGGGACCGCCTGGCTCTCCCCCACCCCACCCCACCCCACCCGGCCTTCCGCGGCGGCAGGGCACCCCCCCCCGCCCTCCCCCCTCCTTCGGGGCGACGCTCACCTGGCGCGGACAGACGGCCACGATCCGCCGAGCAGCCAACCGCGACCTCCCCGCCCGCCCGCCCGCCCGCCCGCCCGCCCGCCCGGAATGGCAGCGATGCGATGCGATGCGATGTTGCGATGCGCGCCCGGCGGGAAGGAGGGGCTGACGCAGGCCGGCCCGGGAGGCCCCGCTCGGGAGACTGCGCCGCTCTCGGCAGGCTCGGCCTCCTCCGCGGTGGCGCCGCCCCGGCCCGGCCCGGCCCGGCCCTCCCCTCCCGGTCGCGCAGGGGGCGCGGAAGAGCGGGCGGGGGGCGGGCAGGCCGAGCTCCCCAGGGCGCGCCCCCGCCGCCGGTGTGTGTTTCGGGGGGGGGACATTCCTCCTCCCTCCCCCCCCTCCCTCCCCGTGGGGAGCCCCCCGCCCTCCGGGTGCTCGGCGGGCTGGGGTCGAGCTTCTGACATGCTGCTTGGGCGCGGGGTGGGCACCCCCGGTCCGCAGCAGAAGGGCCCCCTGCCCTGGGGCAGCGGCTGCAGCGGCGCTTTCAAGCCCTCGGAGGCTCCCTTGCGGGGCCAACCTGTTAGATGGCCCTTCGGCCTGCCGCGCTGAAGGGCCTCTGCCTTGGGGACGGTGGTGGTGATGGCGCAGCCGGCCAGGGCCGGGCCGCACCCGTGCCAGAAGTGCCCACAGGCTTCCCAGAGGGGGAGCAGAGAGAGCCCGCGCTGCCCTTTGGCAGGGGGCACTGAGCTTGGCTGGGCGGCTGCCTCCTGAAAGCCCGGAGCCAGCTCTTGGACAGCGGAAGCCACAAAGTGCCTACAGTTCCCCAGGTGCCTGGCCCGCCCAGCCCCCGCAAACAAATGCCAAGGGCTGCGGTGGCAACCACTGCTCCTCTCTGCCTCTCAAGCAGGCCTCAGCACGCCAGCCGGGCCAGAAGCCCTCCTCCCGGTGAGGCAGGGCAGGATGGCTCTGCCAGCCTGTGTTCTTCAGAGGGCAAGGAGCTTTCCTTCCTCCTGACCCCTTCCACGGGTGCTCCCCCATCCTCCACTCCCCAACGGAGCAGAAGGGGCTGGCCGGCCGGCTGCCCACCTTGGGCCTTGCGTAGGGGGCGGGCTGGGCCAGATGGCTCTCCTGGGGTTGGTAGCCAGAGCCCCACCCCACCGCCTAAATCAGCCAGGCTGACTTGGCTCGCTAGACCGACAGGCAAACTTTTTTTTAGCGAGACGCAACATTTTCACCCGGCAGAAGAGGCTTATGGAAAAACATGTTTGCTCAGCTTCTTCATGACTCAGGGCAGCTTAGAACATCCAGCCCACCTCCCTGGTAGAAACCGAACGAAATGAAGCAACTGAGGCATCTTTTGTCCCAAAGTCCCCCCTCCCCGGCAAAAGACCGGCAGATATTCTCCAAAGCTAGGTAAAGCCCGAGAGCAAAGTCGGCGGCAAGAGAAACTGTTTTTTTCAACGGGAAGCTGAGTTGGGCCCACAAACTGGCTCAGAGGCAGGGGCGGGAGCAGGCGCTGGGAGAGGACAAAGTGAAAAGAGATGTTTGGAAGGCCCGCCTGCCTGGCCGAGGCCGTTGCTCCGGAAACACAGGAGGGGCCAGCAACAAGGCCCACTCTGGCCCCACAGCCTCGGAGCAGCAGGCGAGCTGGGCGGAAGCAGTCCTGGACCTGGGCCCTGCAGCCGTCACTAACGCAAGGCCATGCCTCCTGTGCTCCAAGAGCTGCCCATCACAGAGCACCACAGGTCGTGCCAGGATGAACCAAGGGCGGGGGAGATGGTGGGGTGGATGAGATGGCGTTCTCCCTCTCCCTCCTTCTCCCTCCCTCTCTCCCACACGCACGCACTCCGTTCCTCTGTTCCCATGGCAAGGAAAGCCAAGCTGGAGTTAAGAGCGTCCTCTCTGGCCAGCCGGGAAGCAGGACGCAAGTGTTAGGCCAGGTCTCCCGCGGTTCAGGAGTTCAGTCATGAGAAACGCAGCACCATGAACTGGCCGTGGAGGCCACACTGGGCTTTACATGCTGGAAGAGGTCAGACATTTAGAGCGCCACCCACCATTCCAGGCAAGGAGAAGAGAAGAGAGAGAAGAGACTGGATTTACACTTCGCCCTTCACTACCCAAAGGAGCAGCTTACAAACTCCTTTCCCTTCCCCTCCCCACAACAGATACCCGGTGAGGGAGGTGGGGCTGAGGGAGCTCTGACAGAAACCGCTCTTTTTCAAGGACAGCTTTTATCAGAACTATGGCTTGCCCAAGGTCATCCAGCAGCTGCGAGTGGAGGAAGAGTGGGGAATCAAATCCGGTTCTCCCAGATAAGAGTCCGCGCACTTAATCACTGCACCAAAGAGAATGGCAAGTAAGACCCATTTCCAGCGCAGCACAAAAACAAGTGTCAGGGAAAAGAGGCCAGGCACGGGATCCCTGGCAGGAGGAGGAGGAGGAAAAGGAACTCCGCCTCTCCCTTGACCTGACCCTGGTCTGACGGGCAGCACCCACGAGGCTATTAAAAATCACTCAGGGTGGGGCTGCCAGACAATGAGCCGTGGTCTATTTTAGGACAAATTCCAGGAGCTGCCTGCAAAGGACGGAGTGGCTGACTCACCCAACCCAACATGCTTGCAAAAAAGGCCTCCTTCCAACTCGGCCAAGCCCGAAAGATGGCCCCTGACCGTGACACAGCTGCCCTGCCTACCTGGATCCGCGCCACAGTAGCATCAAGACTAGACTACTGTAATGCAGTATGCACGGGGCTCCCCTCGGAATCAGCTCAGAGGCGCCCGCTGGTGCAGGATCCCACCACCGGGCTGCTGCCAGGAGCTGGACGGGGCATGCCCACCTCACTCCCCCCCTGCAGGCCCTGCACCGGCTGCCTCTCGCTTGCCGGGCTCCGTTTCAAGGACGGCTGTCAGTCCCACACCGAGCCCTTCACGGCCTGGGACCCTCACGTCTGTGAGGACCACCCCTCCCCACCCCGTGCTTGGCTACCAGCACTTTGCTCATCAGGTGCCAGCCTACAAACGGGCAAGATCAGCAGCTGCCCTGTACCCGCGGCCTTCTCTGCTGTGCCCCCCCTTGTGGACCAGCTTGTCTGAGGGGGTCAGGAAAGGCTCCCCCTCCGCCGGCTTCCCCCAAACTATGCAAAACTGAATGATTCAGGAGGGCTTTTCTACACAGGCAATAGAGTTACACTGTACTAAATGATTCACAAAGTTGCTTGAAGAGATCATTAGGGACTGTGGTCTGTATTATTATTATTATTAGGGACTACTATGGAATTTTGCATCATTTAATGCAGGGGTGCCAAACATGCGGCCTGGGGGCTGGATCAGGCCCTTGGAGGGCTTCTATCAGGCCCGCAGTGGGACTGGCCGTCTTCTGCTTCTTCTTCCAGTTCTGCTGCTGCTGCGTCATCGTAGGTTTGCAGCTGACAGATACACACACCTGAACGGCACACTCGAGATTGCAACAGCACAGACATTTTGATGCAATCATTCAGAGCAAGAGGTGTCAGTTATCAGACACTGTTGAATAAACAGAATATTGCCAAGAGTGCTGATGTTTTAAGCATGTTTTTAAGTAAAAAAACCAAACCTTTGTGTCTTTTATAAAGTTTCTATCTCCGCTACCTGGCATTACATTTTATGACACACACCGGGCCCGACCCAACAAGGCTTCGTTTATATCAGATCTGGCCCGCATAGCAAATGAGTTCGACACCCCTGATTTAATGCATCGTGTTAACACCTCTGCTGGGCTTCAGTCCTGCTTTCCAGACTCCTGGCTGGTTCTGCAACCCGGCTCTTCTGTGCAGAGGCTTTCCCTGTCCTGGACTGAGGCCCGCCTGCCGACTCCCTCCCCGTCCCGCTGGCTTCAGGGGGGGGTTGTGTCTCCAGGAAGAGAGCCGGAGGTCCCCCTCGTCGTTTGGAGCTGCTTGGTCGGTCTGCCACACACAACCCCTGGTGAGGACAGCACCGCACGATCCGTGGTAGTGACCTCCTGTAATGGGTTTGAGTGGCAGCTGGCCCCCCCAACACCAGACGGGCGCTCAGGGCCGTGGTCCAGATGCCAGGCCTGCAGCAGCTCTGGGACTCATAGCTGGGCAGCCCAGGGGGGGGGGGGAGCATTGGGCCGTTTCCAAAGCCCCCGGGATCACCACTTTTAGCCTCCTGGCCTTCAGGTGCTTTGCGCAGGGGCCAGCAGCACTCCAGCCGCCGAGTCTTTGGCTTGGGGAGGCGGTGCAGAGAAGGCCTGGCCGAGGCACAGACCGGGGGGGGGGGTTGCGAGCAGGACGTTGGCTCTGGCTCCCCAGCTCACGGCCCCGTCCCCTCTAGGAGGTGGATTCTGCGCCCAGTGGTATAAAGACACTAGCCGGACAAAGAAGATTCTGGAGCATTCTGGGGGGGAGCCACACAAGGGCACCGAGGATGACTGGGGAGACGTGCCCCCCCACAAGGCTGCTGCCTCCAGGGCAGCTGGGCTAAGGCACATCTCAGCTCAAAGGGAAGAAGAGGAGATTGGATTTATCCCCTGCCCTTTGCCTCAGCCCCTCTAGCCTGGCTGCCGATCTCCCCTCACTGGGCCCACCAGAGAGAGCTGGGGGGCTTTTCAAGAGATCTGCAGTTCACACACTGCTGCAGCATTATTGCTGGAGAAGCCGCAGCCTGCAGAGAGTCCAGTTCCTGTGCAAATTCTCTTGAAAGAGTCGTTTGGGCCACTTGTACCCCTAGGGGGAGCTGTGAACCTCTCTCTGTCTAGTGTTGGGGGTTGATTGAAATTTTTCCCTCTTGCAGTTCAGCCCACCTCATGTTGTTTCTCTCCCCCCCCCCATGTGTCAGTCTGTCCTTGTGCCGTGCTCCGAAGGCCTCTCTCCATTGCATTTGTGACCTGCCGTTGGAGAAACGATGGCCGAGGGGTGACATGATCGAGGTTTATAAGATAATGCATGGGATAGAGCAGGTCGAGAAAGAGGTATTTTTCTACCCTTCTCACAATACAAGAACGTGTGGGCACTCCATGAAATTGCTGAGCAGTCGGGTTAGAACGGATAAAAGGAAATATTTCTTCACCCAAAGAGTGATTAACACATGGAATTCACTGCCACAGGAGGTGGCAGCAGCTACAAGAGGGAATTAGATAAGTGTATGGAGCAGAGGTCCATTGGTGGTTATTAGCCACAAGGTCTAGATAGGGACTCTGGGGCAAGTGATGCTCTGTATTCTTGGTGCTTGGGGGGGTCAACAGTGGGGGGGCTTCTAGTGTCCTGGCCCCACTGCTGCATCTCCTGAGGGCCCCTGATATTTCTGGCCACTGTGTGACACAGTGTTGGACTGGGTGGGCCATTGGCCTGATCCAACACTGGCTTATCTCTTATGTTCTTATAGGAACTCTCGGTCTGGGGCAAGGGATGCTCTGCCTTCTTGGTGCTTGGGGGGGGCAACAGTATGGGGGGGCTTGTAGTGTCCTGGCCCCACTGCTGGACCTCCTGATGGCACCTGGTATTTTTGGCCACTGTGTGACAGAGTGTTGGACTGGATGGGTCACTGGACTGACCCAACATTGGCTTCTCTCTTATGTTCTCAGTGTCTTTGTGCAAAATCCTGTTGCAGTAAATTAATTGAAAGCATTTCCCCAAGCGTGGACTGGATTGTTTCCTGAACTCTGCCAACAGTTATAACGATCTGTTTATTTGTCCTTCTGAATCTCCCATGTTCCCCTTTAAAAAAAGCTCTAGTCCCTTTTGCTACAGAGATATAAGGGGAAAGACATATGTCTGCAGTGAGAGAGGCTGGGAACTTTCTCTTGAAATGAAAGCTGGGAAATTCAAAGAAATTAGTAACTAGATTGCCGTAACATTATAATAATATAGCAACATTGTCAGCTGCTGAGAGCCAGTTTGGTGTAGTGGTGAAGTGTGCCGACTCTAATCTGGGAGAACCCAGTTTGATTCCCCACTCCTCCACATGCAGCTGCTGGCATGACCTTGGGTCAGTCACAAGCTCTGGCACAGCTGTTCTTGAGAAAGAGCAGTTTCTGTCAGAGCTCTCTCAGCCCCACCTACCTCACAGGATGCCTGTTGTGGGGAGGGGAAGGGAAAGGAGATTGTAAGCCGCTCTGAGACTCCTTCTGATAGTGAAGGGTGGGGTATAAATCCAATCTCTTCTTCTTCTGCTCTCTCTCTCTCTGGTGTTTTAAATTTAAATTTCAATTGTATTAATTGTAAATGATGTTACCCACCCTGAGCCCGGGTGTGAGATAACTACAAATAATAGATAAAAATGTGGTGGTGGTGGGGAAATGGTGACCCAGAGGACGGGGGCGGAGACCAGGAAAACAGGCCCCACCCTCTCTCAGGCGGGGCAAGCACACGCGTGGACTGTTCCCCCCTCGTGGGATGTCCTGAGGCCGGCCGGCCCCTTTCAGCCGAAGCCACCTCGCTGGGTTGGCGTCAGAATACCACAGAGGAGGGGAGAAGGCTGCAGGCTGCCCAGAGCGGGTTGGACTGGAAGGACTGACAGAGAGAGAGATTTGGACGCCATCAGCATGCGAAGGTCCGGCATCCTGGCCAAGCCTCCCTCTGAGCTGTGGCGTCTTGTGAGCAAAAGTTCTACTTGGTGAGCTCCTGGCATTAAAGTTGTGAGCGAGCGACTTGGCTGCTGCATAAATGATTTTGCTCTGGAGCCATCCCTTCCTGAGTGAAGAGAAAAATGGGAGAGCCGGAGGCTAAAAACTGTGAGCCAGCTCACACTAACTCAGCTGAGAGGGAACACTGGCCCTTGCCCCATCCCGTGTGCAACGTTTTGTATTTTCCTCCACTCTGCACACCCTTTCCCCGTGTCCCTGTTTTGAAGAGAGCCTCCAGCGCCCCCCTTTCTCACCTCCCTGGTTCTTTTCTGCTTGCCCCTGGCTGGACGGAGCAGCCTCCTCCTGGCCTGAAAGCAGACCACCCTCCAGGAAGAGAGCTGGCCGTTCTCCCCCCCCCAGACCGAGGGGAGCCCCCCCTTCCCGTCACGCCCATGAACAGCGCTCTCTCACCTGCCGGAGCTCCTTTTTCATGCGGTTTATTAAAACCACGTCACTAGAAAAAAAACCACAGTTTTTAAGACCCCCCCCCCCGGCGCGCGGACTGTCTTCAGCCTGGTCTCCATTGTGCTGGGTATTTCCCTCCCTTGCGTGGGCTCTGGACCAGGAGGGTCAGTCTGTTGCCCGGAAACAGAGACGGGGAGCATCAGGCTGAAATTCAGAGGCGCCGTCTCGTTCCGGAAGCCTGCCCGACTCCCCAGCAGCTGCCTGTGCAGGGTCCAAGCCACGGCTTGAGGGGCTCTTATTCCCCCACCCTGCCTGGAGGGCAGAATGTAGTGACGGGGATGCTCCCGAGGCCGCTCAGCCCTGCGAGAGCCCCTGCAGCTCCTGCCCACTTCCCACATGGGCATGGCAGTGCAAGGAGGCAGGTGGGAGATGTCACAGGCACTGGCCAGAAGGTGCTTGGGGCAGAACGGTACAGAAGGCCAGGGCCAGCAGGTGGCAAACCCTGCCTGCTGCCAGTCCTCCCTCCCTCCCCACAGCTGCGTGCCACCCTGGACAGGAGATTCGGGGGGGGGGGCTCTACCGCTCCAGCCCCTCCACTGCAGGCCATGGGGACAGCACCAGGGAGCCCAGCCTCTGCACCGCCAGAACTGCGAGCGGTCCCCACAGTTCCGTCACGGGGAAGGAAGCAGCTCCATGCCCCCCCTGGCCAGGCCCGGCACAGTGCCGCTGGGGCCACCACAAGCCCAGAAGGAGTCTCTCAGGGGCTCAGACCCCCGCGGGCGTTTGAGGGGCAGAGGGAAGAGCAGGGCTCCCCCCTCACCCCGTAGTGCAATTCCGATCCCTTCCTTTGCAATAGCGAAGCTGCATTTTGTGTGCGTGTCGACAGGCCTCTGAGTCCTCTCGAGGCGGCAGGGATGGGCCCTGATCCTGTCATGTGCCTGCGAGGTGCCAGAGGCATTCATGGTCAGAGATGCCTGGGAGGAGGGTGCCCTTGGGAGAGCGGCACATGCCTCGTTGTGTGTGTATGCTGGGGCTGATATGCCGGGGCGAGTGCAGCCGCCTGCCCAGGTTCTTCTCCCCCTTTCTTCTCTGGTGCCAGGCCAGTTCCACTCTCGATGCGAGCCCCCACCGTGTGCTCTGAGGGACAAGCCCTGCTCTTCTCTCCCTCTCTCTCCCCTGGTCAGCATCGCTCTCCTCGGAGGGCTCTGCGGTGGCCGTTCCTGGAAGGGCCGCGCCCCCAACTGGGGAGGGCCTTCGACCCTCCGCCCCCCCCACCTAGTCCTTGTGCTTCTCACTGTTGGGCGAGAAGGAGCCGGTGATGCCAAAGGGGGACTTGGGGCGCATGTTCCGTCCGGAGGTGATGAGCGCCCCGAAGCCGTGCTGGTGGGAGAAGGCGTAGCCGGAGCGCCGGGAGATGGAGCGCCTCAGCCGTCTCTTGGGCGAAGGCGCGGGGGGCCTCTTCTGCAGCTCCCGGACCCTGGAGAGGACCTGCAAGCACAAGGGCAGTCAGGCCCAGGGGTCCTGGCCAGCCGTGGCCGCGGGGGTTCCCATCCCCCCCCCGTGTGTGATCCCGGGGTCCTCCCTACCCCAGGCAGGTCCCAAGCCACCTGGAAGAGCAAAGCAGTCTCAGCCCACTCCCGTACACCCAGGCCAGGAAGGACAAACATGCCCAAAGGGGACATCAAGAGCTGGCGTGACCTATCGGTTAGAGTTCGGAGGCCTGAGTTCAAGTCCTCGCCCTGGGTAACCTTGGGCCACTCACGTGCACACTCTGCCTGCCCCTGCATCACAGGGCTGTGGGTGCAGACGACCAGTCCCCACAGTGACTAGGAGGGAGGGAGGGGAACACACACTAGATGGCAGCAGAGCGCCACGGTTGAGGGGGCAGGCGAGGGGAGGCTGGCTGGAAGGGAGAGAACCCAACCCCAAGGGCCCCACCCCCTGCCTCCACTGCCTTCCTCGCACAGACCTGTCCTGGCAGCACTGCGGCCCCAGCAGGCCTTTTGGCACGGAGGAGCCGGGCCTCACCCCGGCTGTGACTGTTTTGCCAGAGAGAGACCGTCCCTGGCCTTCTTTCTCCCAGCCCGAGGCCACACCGCCGCCGCCGCTGCTGCTGTACCCATCACGCGAGCCTCCTCCCAAGAGGAAGAAGACCCCCTCCGGACCCCTCCCTTGAACCTCCAGCTCCCCAGCAGGGGCCAGCCTGGAACCGCAGGCAGGTACCCCCCCCATAATCTATAGTGGAGGGTTGCCATCCTCCAGGCGGCCCCCGGAGACCTCCCACTGTCACAACTGATCTCCTGAGGCCAAGGCGATTCCCCCTGGAGAAGAGGCCTGCTTTTGAGACTGGATGTTCTATGGCAGCCTGACCCATGGACGTCTCTCCCTTCCCCAAACCCCGTCCTCCCCATGCTCCACACACACACACACCCCATCTGCAGGAATCCCCCAACCCAGAGTTGGCAGCCCCACTGCAACGTACTGCTAGCTGTCCACAGCCCACCCCGTGCCCCAGATGTGCTCAGCTGTTGAGGGTGGGCAGCCCCTCCTCCCCCCCGCCTCCTGCTGGGGGGGGGCTCCTGCCAGAGGAGAGGCTCGGGAGTCACCTTGTCGCTGACGGTCGGCCTCAGCTGCGTCTTCACAAACCGGAAGCCGACCACGGGGAGGACGCACAGGGTGATGCAGAGGAAGATGGCCAGCCAGACGCTGGGCTGGTTCAAGGTGTTCCGGGCCGTGCCTGGCGAGGAGGAGGGGGAGGGGGTGAACGTGGGGATGGCAGGGAGGGCTCCCCCTTCCCCCCGCCGAGTGGGCCCCAAGGACCCCGTTTAGTCGTGCCCAAGGAGTTCAGCAGAAGCCCTGAGGGGGGCCCTGATCCGGACCACCACCAGCACCCCTCCCAGCCACCATGAGAAGAAGAAGGAGGTGGAGATTGGACTTATATCCTGCTCTTCACTACCCAAAGGAGTCTCAGGGGGGCTTACAATCTCCTTTCCCTTCCCCGTGAGGTCAGCGGGGCCGAAAGAACTCTGACTGAGAACTGCTCTTGAGAGAACAGCTCTGAGAGAACTTGTGACTGACCCAAGGTCACTCCAGCTGACTGCATGTGGAGGAGTGGAGAATCAAACCCGGCTTTCCCAGATTAGAATCTGCGCCCTTAACCGCTACACCAAACTGGTGCACTTAACCACTACACCATGAGCCTCCCACGGGTCTTCCGCGCCTCTGTGGCTGCTCTGTGGCCGCCTGTCAGTATGGCCCTGCGTCCTCTCGGCACATGCCTTTGCTCACCCTTTGCCCCTGCGGGAGAGGGAGCTTCTGGTGGGAATGACCAGGGCAGGGCAGGGCAGGCCCTCCCCTCCTCCCCCCGCATGAGCTTACCGATGAAGGGGAAGGAGGCCGTGAAGATCAGGTAGGTGCCGTCGCTGTACATGGTGAAGGTGACGGCGAAGTACATGGCCAGGCTGCCCCAGACGAAGAGCTGGTTGACCGCGGTCCAGTAGGCCGTGTCCAGCGCCATCTGCAGGGACAGGACAGGGACTCATTCCCGCAGCAGCCCTGGGGACAGGGGCAGCCCCTCTCCCTCCCCTCCCCCTGGGCAGAGGAGCGGCCAGTCTGGGCTCTGACGAATCCTGCCGGGAAGCAGCATGCAGACAGGAATTCTCGGTCTGGGGCAAGGGATGCTCTGTCTTCTTGGTGCTTGTAGGGGAGTCAACACTGGGAGGGCTTCTAGTGTCCTGGCCCCACTGCTGGACCTCCTGAGGGCACCTGGTATTTTTGGCTGCTGTGTGACACAGAGTGTTGAACTGGATGGGCCGTTGGCCCGATCCAACATTGGCTTCTCTTACATTCTTATATCTGGGCCAGTGATGCTCTGTATTCTTGGTGCTTGGGGGGGAGGCAACAGTGGGAGGGCTTCTAGTGTCCTCCAGGTCCCACTGCTGGACCTCCTGATGGCACCTGGTGTTTTTGGCCACTGTGTGACACACAGCGTTGGATTGGATGGGTCATTGGCCTGATTCAACATTGGCTTCTCTGATGCTCTCTTATGTTCTTATGTAATCCAGAAAAGAGGACCTGCGGCTGGCAGTGATGCTGGGCGCCACGGGCAAAGGCCCAGCCAGAAGAGAGATGCTGCTCCTGTCTCCCAGTGGCACCTCACCAGGGTCCTTGGGACTGTGGAACCCTCATCCCCCAGGGAAGAAATGTCCTTTCTCCTGGAGGGAGATTGGCAAGAGAGAGCAGAATGCCCCTCCGTATTTCCCCCTCTTCTGTATTTTAAGGGTGCAAATCTTTTCCTTTCCAAGTAGCAGGAAGCCATGGTTACATTAACGACTCAGCCAGTAAAGTTAACTGCGGGATTTGGTGTTAGAGGAGTCTCCAGGTGACTCCTGGAGATTTCCCAGAATGCCTTCCAGGAGGGCTCCCAGGATACACCTGCATGCACCTGGGTGTCCCAGATTGCACCTGTGAGACCTGGGTGGACCAGGTGAAAAGGGGTGGAGAGAGTGATGTAGAATGGGTGGAGCCAGAGGTTTAAAAGAAGAAGAAGAGATTGGATTTATACCCCGCCCTTCACTATCCAAGGGAGTCTCAGAGCGGCTTACAAACTCCTTTTCCGTTCCCCTCCCCACAACAGATACCCTGTGAGGTCGGTGAGGCTGAGAGAGCTCTTGACAGAAACTGCTCTTTTTTCAAGGACAGCTGTGCCAGAGCTTGTGACTGACCCAAGGTCATCCAGCCAGGTGCAAGTGGAGGAGTGGGGAATCAAACCCGGTTCCCCCAGATTAGAGTCCACCTGCACTTAACCACGACCCCAGACTGGCTCTCCATAAAAGTGCTCGCTCCCAGGAGGGAGGGTCTCTCTCTAGGCGCTGGGTCCTCGGAAGAGGACAGACCGCTGAGCTGGTCTGCTGGCCGGGGCCGTTTTTTAACCACGCAGCCTGGGGAAGGCCTGCAGGGAGCTGGCAGGCAATGAAAGAGCTTTAGAGAACTTGCCACTCTCGTTCAGACGAGGGGCCTGCCCTCTTGCTGTCGTCAGTGAGGGTATGTTTAGAGGAGGGGGCAAGAGGGATGTGTGCTGAGCCACCTTCCTTTTCTTCTTCCCTGTGCTGATTTGGGTGTGGGGTTAAAACCTGCTTGTAGACATTCCCTTTTAAAATAAGCTGTTGGACTCGCTGCTGTATGAAGCGGGAGAGAAGAGGTCCGGGTACAAGAGGCCAGCTCTCTGGGGGAAACCCAAAGCTGCATTTGGTCCTGGTGGCAACCGGGCGCTGGGCAGCAGAAGACCTCGAGGCCCGGCCTCAGGACGGGGGGAAGGGGTTGAGAGTCCGGCTTCTCTCATTCAGAACCCCCTACAACGATCAGGTGGTGGCAGCGAACACCCTCGTGAAAGGAAGAGGAACAGCTCCCTCCAGGAGTTGGCAAGCGGGCCTGTTCTGTCACACACCCCTCCTCCTCGCTGCCCAGGAGGACGCAGAGATGCCAAGGGGGCCCTCCAGAAGCATCGGCAGGCAGATGTGTGCCGAAGTTTCATCCTAAAGACACACAAGCCCACCAGAGGGGCTGCCAATGGGGGCTGTGCCCACGGGAAGCCCTCCACCCGAGGAGAGACTCCACCCAGGCAGTTCACTTGGGAAGGGGCTGGGGGAGGCAGAGGAGCCCAGGCCGGAGGCCCCCTGCCCACACGACGCCTGTTATCTGCCAAGGCCAGGAGAAGATGTGGGTCTTCATTTGTGTGTGTGTGGGGGGGGGGACGTCCTTCGCCTCGGCCCGTGGCCACTGACCTGAATGGAGACCACAATGAGCAGGCAGGTCTGAGCCATGAGCGCAAAGGACTGGTAGTCGGCCACGGCCTTCCCGTCGCTCCGCACGGAGTCGCTCATGGTCCCGTAGGGCATGAAGAACAGCACCAGGGAGCTGTAGACGCTGTACAGCACGCACTTGACAAACTCCAGCTTGTTGAAGTAGAGGTTCTGCTGGCCAGGGGTGTACAGCTGCGGGAACTGCAGGCTCCAGCGGTCGTCCACATCCTGCCGGCGGGGAGAGGCCCTTGGGATGCAACGTGGCTGCCCCAGCGCAGGAGGGGTCCACCCAACCCCTGCGATCCTGCAAACCTCCAGCCAGAGGCGAGCCCCCGGAGGAGCGGTGAGGGGGGGACCTCCCCTTCCAGGCAGGCACCGCCCAGACTGTAGATGGCGCCGCTTCCAGAAGGAGGCCGGGCACTCTGCTCCTGTGCCAGGAAGCCCCCCCCCACCCCCCGGGCCAGGGCTTGGCCTCGACTCCGGGGCAGACACCGGCTACCCTCCTAGCCAGAGTCTGTCTTGCGGGGAAGCCCGACCCTCACCTGGTCAAACAGGCTCATTCCCAGCACAGGCAAGGCGGTGTAGACCAGGTTGTACAGGGCGATGAACCACTCGTCGTAGACGGTCTGCAAAGAAGGTGGGGGGCAGGTGTGTGTGTGTGTTTTGTGTGTGGGGGGTGTACAGGAGGCCTCAGCAAGCAACCCCCCCCCCACTAGCTACTAGATGACCTGCATGAGACCATTAGGCCTGCATTCGATGACCGGCACGGCCCCTTCCAACGCTAACCTTCCACGATTCCTCTTCCAAACGCTTCCCTTTGCCCTCCACGGGGAGGCCTGTGGCAGGCCAAGCTCAGGGGGGACTCTGCAGAGGAGGTGTCGGGCTGGGCTCTTTCCCGGTTCAAGGGCCAGGTCTGGGGCCTGGAGGAACACCGGAGTTCCCGCAGGGGGACCTCAGGAGAGAGCCCCGTCAATCCTCTCGGAACAAACTGCGGGGGGGGGGCCCAAGAGGTCGGTGCCAAACTGCAGCATGTCCCTTGGGGGACTCCCACGGACGGTTCCCAGCTCTGGCTTGGGAAGTTTCTGGAGCTCTGGGGTTGGCACCTGGGGAGGGGAGGGGTGGGGAGGGCGCCCCCACGAAGGCTTCCAGGGGGGTGCAGCATGAAGCAGATGCTCCGGGCGGGACGCCCACTGCCACTGGGATCCTGTTATCTGGAAGCCAGCCCGTGCGCCCGCGTGGGAGTGCCCCACCCCGTGTCCCTCTGTGGAGAAGCCAACCCCGACAAGGGTGCCGGGCGCGGAGTCGGCGGGGGCCTACCTGCGCAGAGAACCCGGAGAAGAACCCGTACCAGAAGTGGACCAGGGTGAAGGCGAAGTTCTTGTAGAAGAAGTAGGCCAGGAACTTGCACATCCGGAGGTAGGACCAGCGCCCGTGGACCAGGAGCAGCCGCTGCAGGTAGCGGAACTGAGCAAAGGCGAAGTCGCTGGAGAGCACGGCCTGCATCCCCTCCTGGCCGCTGATGCCGATCCCGATGTGGGCCGCTGGGAGGGACACGGGAGACGGGCGGGGTCGCGGGGAGCACTCTTTCGGCCCTGGCCAGAGCCCCGCCGCCTGCGCCTGCCTGGGCCGCTTCTTTCCTCCCCGAGGCTGACCCTTCCTAGACGTCTGCCTGCCCCCCTGGGGGTTACTCGTCCCCGGCCCAGGTGCCGCCTCCCTCCGGGCCCCGGTGCAGCCAGGCTGCCTCCCCCCGCCCCAGAGGCCGAGAGCACACCGGGGCCAGACACACACACCCCCCCCCCGGTGCTCACCCCGGATCATGCTGACGTCGTTGGCCCCGTCCCCGATGGCCAGCGTCACGGCCCTCTTGTACTTCTTCACCAGCTCCACCACCTGGGCCTTCTGGAGGGGCGTCACGCGACAGCAGAGGACTGTCCTGCAGAGGCAAGCTGTCCGCACCAGCTCCGGCTGAAGGTTCCCCTCCAGGGCGTACGCCTGCAGGGAGACACCGGCCCCCAGGGAGGGAGGGAGGGAGGGAGGGAGTGAACAGAAGCCCTGCAAGCCCAAAGCGGGGCAGGCACCCTGCACTGGGCTCCCCAGAAGGCTGCCTTGGGGAGACCGCCAAGTTCTCCCGCCCAGCCATGGGGCCTCAGGGCCACAGGGCAAAGACCCCTCCTGATCCCGCCCAGCCAGGCACGGAGGCACCGCCTTCCCAACCCAGCCAAGAGCGGTGAGTGGCCACGTCGGCAGGTGCATGCTGAACCCTCATGCTTCCCCCACCCCCGCCCCGGACCGGCTGCTTCTGTGCCAGGCGTCGCAGGAGGCCGGCCAGTTGGGGGCTGCCCTGGGACTCCGGGCTTCTGTGGGCGGCCTCGAGCTGCCTCCGGGGCCGACACGCCCTGCCCTGGGGAGAAAACGGCACAGCTCGGCCTCGTGGGAACGGAGAGGGCAGCTAGCCGAGGGCTCTGTGCCCAGCCACCCATCTGCCGTTCCCTTCCCTTTTTGGGGCCCTCGACACCCCCATGCCCCCCCCCAGCCGCCAGGGCGCTCCCCGAGGGAGGGGTGGCATTCTGACTGTGCTCCGCTGACTGCCGGAACGCTCTCCCTGCAGGGGCAGGGCTCCACGGCCAAAGGAGGCGGGGTTGACCCTCTGCAGCCCCCCGTGAGCACCTCCCTACCGCCCACGGATTCCGCGCCCCTCTCAGGTGCCCTCCCAGTCTGGCACGGCCTCCTTGAGCCCCTCCTGCCCATCAGTCCAGGAATCACGTGTGCCATGCTCAGGGGTAGTTTCTGGAGTGATCCTATAACCACACACACACACACACACACACACACACGGAAACCCTCTCCACTGCTTCTGCATACATCGTGCTGCGAGGTTCTTTGCACCAGAGCTGGAAAGCTGCTGCATGGCCTGGCCCCCGGGCCTCACACTCCCTTCCCACGTGGCAGAACACCTTCTGGAGACTCCTTCCTTCCTTCCTTGGGCTCCCCAAGCTCTTCTGAGAGCGGGACTGCCACCCCCCTGTGGCCCCCCTGCTGCCACGCCCTGTGTCCTGCGGTGCGGTGGGGGGCTCCTTGCTCTGGAGAGGCCGGCCCTGCAGTGTGGCCCGCACTGACGCACTGGCTGAGCTACCACCCGCCCCAGCAGCACCCGCACGCCCAGCTCTACAGGCCAAAACTCCAATCCCCCACAGATCCACCTGCCCTCAGCTCTTACATAGAAAACTGGGGTGGCGGGGCGCCCAGATGAACCCCCTGCCCCAGCCCTCAGAGGGTGGCGTGACACGCAAAAGGCCTCCTCCTCACCAGGCTGTGCCCACTGATCACTAGGCCGTACTCCCCGTTGGGCTGCTCCTCGGGCAAGATCCGGGGCTTCCCAGGTTTCTGGATCTGGGCATCAGTGCCGTCGTCGTCCACAAAGGCGTCGGGCTTCATTTTCTTCCTGGCTTTCCTGAAGGAAGGCCCACAAAGAGCAAAGATCTGAACGCTGCAGGAATAAACTGGAGTTCTCCTAGCACCGTCTCAGGTGAGGGAACGCTGGGTGGGCAGAATGGGGCTTCTCTCGCTCCAGATATACCAGACAGTCTGGATACCTAAAGAGGCGAATGTGCAATATCGGACACACACACACATCCCTTTGCAGGCCAAATCAAGAACGGGGGGACAACTTGCCCTCTGCCCTGGATTAATGTAAGGCGACGCACATTATGGGCAAACGGGGCCTGAACTTGTTGAGATCTTGCGGTGGTAGCAGATAGCTCCATGAAAGGGTCGACCCAGTATGCTGCAAACACAGACCCTGTGTTTGGGGTCTTTAGGAAAGGGATTGAAAATAAAACAGCCGATAATATAATGCCCCTGCATAGATCTATGGCGCAGCCTCCTCTGGAATACAGTGCACAGTTCCGGTCACCGTCTCTCCATAAGGAGACCGCAGAGCTGGAAGTACGGAGGAGAGCGTCCGAGATGATGAGGGGACTGGAGCGTCTTCCCTATGAGAAGAGGCTGAAGAGTCTGGGACTTCTCCATTTAGAAAAGAAACTACTAAAGGGGGGACATGAGAGAGGTTGATCAACTGATGCATGAGGTGGTGGAGAACTGACAAGAAGAAAACTTTCTCTCTCTCCCAAAATAGCAGAACTCGAGGTCATCCGGTGGAGGTCATGGGCAGTAGGTTCAGGACGGACAAAAGGAAATACTTCTTTACACAGAAAGTGATTAAAATGTGGAATTTACTGCCAGGGAACATAGTGATGGCCACAGGGATAACCAGTTTTAAAAGGGAGTTGGATAGATTCATGGAGGGCCTGAAGGCGATATCAGGGGAAGGCCTCGGCCACCCTGCCCTGTTGTTGGCCCTCCAGAGGGACTGGCTGGCCGCTGTGTGAGACGGGATGCTGGACTGGATGGACCCTCACCGGCCTGATCCAGCAGGGCTCCTCTTAGGATCTGGAAGCCGGACTGGCTTACCTGATTGGGCTCATACCTTCCCCCTCTTTGGGGGGGGGGGTGCACCTGGCCCTCCCCCTGCTGGCCCGCAGGCAGTCCTTGGTGGGGGCCCCCCACCCCAATTCTCACCTGAGTTCCTGCCGCACTTCTTCAGAGCTGTGGCCCTGGATGAAGAAGATGTCGTCCATGTCGTCATACAGCATGTTGCAGGAGTAGCCGATATTAACCGCTGTCTCTGCGGAGCAAAGCAGCACACGGTTTGAGGGTGCAGAAGCTCTGCCTGGGTGGGAGGAGCTCCCCAAAGCAGAACAAAAGCCCTAGTCCTCAGTGAGGAAAGAACCTTCCCCATGGACCCCCCCCAAGCACCAAGAATACAAAGCATCCCTTGCCCCAGACGTAAGAACGTAAGAGTAGCCCATGTTGGATCGGGCCAGTGGCCCATCCAGTCCAACACTCTGGGTCACACAGTGGCCAAAATATACCAGGTGCCATCAGGAGGTCCAGCAGTGGGGCCGGGACACTAGAAGCCCTCCCACTGTTGACCGCCCCCAGCACCAAGAAGACAGAGCACCCCTTGCCCCAGACGTAAGAACGTAAGAGTAGCCCATGTTGGATCGGGCCAGTGGCCCATCCAGTCCAACACTCTGGGTCACACAGTGGCCAAAAATCCCAGGTGCCCTCAGGAAGTCCAGCAGTGGGGCCAGGACACTAGAAGCCCCTCCCACTGTCCCCCACCCAAGCACCAAGAATACAGAGCATCCATTGCCCCAGACGTAAGAATATAAGAAGCCAACGTTGGATCAGGCCAGTGGCCCATCCAGCCCAACACTCTCTGTGTCACTCAGTGGCCAAAAATACCAGGGGCCATCCGGAGGTCCAGTGGTGGGGCCAGATTTCCAGAAGCCCTCCCGCTGTTGCCCCCCCCAGCACCAAGAAGACAAAGCATCCCTTGCCCCAGAACCAGAAGCAGAGGCAGGTGGTCTGGCACCAAAAAGGAGACTGAATTCTAAATGCCAGCACCATCAGTTGGGAAGGTTTGAAGAAACACACACAGCAGCTCCAAGGAGCCCCTGTCAAGGAAAGGGACTTCTCTTGTGGAGCCCACCAAGCACCCCTGGAGCAACCAGAGCAGCCGTGAGGAATGGGGGCTGCCGGACCCTTGCCGTAACACCCCCTCCCCCCCCCAGTTATCTTTTCCCCTTCTCGTAGATCACGAAGTGAGCTCTGGCTCATGAAGGTCATATCGGGAAAAATGCAGATAGTCTTTATGGTCCTTTCTCTCTCACACACACACACACAAACACACACAGTGAGCCAAGGGTTTTGTAAGGTCCCCCAGCGGTCGAGGGGCTTGGCTGGGTCCCTAGAAGCCCAGCAGGGGTGGCAGGAGAGGCGGCCTTCCACCCCCCGCGCCCGGTGCCCAGGGCCTGCTCGGAGGGCGTGCAGAGGGTCACAGTCTTCCCTGCACAAACCAAGAGTGCCCCCGGGATGCCCTGTGGCGTCACAAAGGACTCTGCCCACGCCTGGCTCAAAGCACCCCCAAGCCCAGCATCACAGCCCGGGGGCCCTTGAAGCGAGCCGTCTCCCGGGGGGCTTGGGTGGCCCTGCGCCCACCTTGCTTGTCCCCAGTCAGCACCCAGATCTTGATCTCCGCTTTGCCCAGGGTCTCGATCGTCTGGGGGACTCCATCTTGCAGCTTGTCCTCAATGGCCGTGGCCCCCAGCAGCTGCAGAGGAAAGAGAGGCCCCCTCAGCGCCGGGCTGCCCTCCAGGGACCCTTGCTCCCGGACGGAGGGTCAGGCAGCGGTTTGCGGGGGGGGGGAACAGTCCACGTCCTCGTGCACAGACTCATGAAGGCACGGAACAGGATCCAAATGCCACTCCCAGCACGCCTTGTAAGTGCGGTGGCAATGAAGAAAAGGGAAAGAGGCAGAAAGTGCACAGGAGGAGAAAATTTGACCTGAGAAACAGAAGGGAACTGAGCAGGGCTGGAAAGGCCGACCCGCGCACACTAACTGGGGAGAGTGGAGAGAAGGGGAGGGGGCTTCCTGAAGGCTGGGACTGAACCAGGGGTGCCACGCGGGGGGGGGGCAGGGGGGCTCTAGAAGACACACAATGGGGGGAGGAGTTGGGGACGGGGAGACAGCCGCACAGCTTCAAAACACAGAACAGGATTAATGTAATTGAAACCGATCCACGATGCTTCTCAGCACGAAACACAGCCATCATACGGCACTCCTCGCCACAGGATGTCGCAGTGCTCAGTGGCGTAAGGCTTTTCTAAAAGGATCACCAAGAGAGGAGAGGCAGCGTGGTGTGGTGGCTGGAATGGTGGACTAGGATCTAGGGGAAATCCCCAGTCGGCCACAGAAGCTGGTGGGTTAACTTTGGTCCCGCACTCACGCCCTGGCTGACCTCACAGGGTGGTTGTTGCAGGAGCGAGGTGAGTTGCTTTGGGTCCCCATTGTGGACAGGGGGGAGGAGAAAGGCAAGAATCAAACCAAGAAACAGCCCCCAAAGTGCCGCCGCCTCCCCCCTCTGAAAGAGAGGGCCGCATCCTGCCCGCACTCCCAGCACCCACCATCAGGTCCGTCTCGATCTCTTCGTACAGCCGGGCCAGCTTCTCCTCTCGCTCCACCAGGGCAGTGCTGGCCTCGTGGTGCCGCTGCTGCCAGCCCTCAAAGGTGGCCTCGTCCAGATCCTTGTAGGCCACGACTAGCGTCCGCAGGCCCTCCCCGGCAAACTCCTGCGAAGAGAGACCCCCGGGGAGAGGGAGGAGACTGGGGGGGGGCAGCCTCCAGGGGTGTCCTGGTCCGGACACCTCCCAGAAGGGCCACTGACCCCCAGACCAGGGCTGTGCTGGAGGGTGAACCCGATATGGCCTCACTCACGCCCTGCTGAGGCCCCTCCCCTCCCCACACCCTGCCGCCCCCAGGCTCCACCCCTCCCAAATCCCCGGGAAGCTCCCAGCCCTAGCAGGAAACTCCTCCCCAAGAGGCACTCAGCCTCGGCGAAGAAGACCTGCGATTCAAGGCGGTCCCTTCCAGTCTTCACAGGCAACACGCAGCAGTTGAAACCCAGAATTTGTATCAGACTCGCCTTGCGAATTCCATGTGTGGCGGGGGGGGGGGCGCTCTGTTTCCAGCTGTGTTGGAGCCTGATTCCCTTTTCTGTCTTCTCCCCCCCCACACACACACACACAAACACCATTTCCCCAGCTTGATACTGTCCCGGAGCTGCTATCTGGCTCTTGGGGCGAAAACTGCCTCTTGCCGCGTACATCGGAGTCCCCACAAAGGGCGAGCAGCGACTCCCCGGGGGCCGTTTCAGGTTGGGGAAATGGCACACGGCGGGGGAGGGGGGCTGCCGCCACTTTGCCTTCTGTGCCGCCGGGGTCCCAGGCTGAACGAGGCCCGCCTGCACGCTTTGTGGCAGAGCCACGGAAGGGACCGCTTACTTCCAGGTGTTCCGTGGTCCTTTCCCGGAGGGGCTCGCAGGAAGGATGCAGGAGATCGTACACGATGGTGTCGGCCCCCTTGCAGTACAGGGTCAGCTCCCCCTTTGGGCTCCGCACTGGGAACGAGAGAAGAAGGATGAGGAATGAGAGCCCGCCAGGCGCTGCCCTGCCAGATGGAGGCACAGCACACAGGGAGAGGCTGGCACACGGGTGGCTGGTAGTGAAGGACAGGGTGGCATCGCTCTGCACAGGGGTGGGAGCAGAGCTAGCAAGGAGGACAGGCCAGATCCTTCAGTCTGCTTTCTCTGGTCTGTGGTGCTCTCTCGGTTCTCAGTTTGCTCCTCTCAGGGACTTCCTTCCTCCCGGTGCCCCCCCCCCTTTGTGTTCTCCCTCTGCCTTCCGAGAGAGGGCAACAGGCACTCTCTGACCCTCCCCCGCCACCGCCTTCCCCTCCTGCCCTTCTTTGCTCCCACTCCCTTTGGTCATTGACGGAAGCAACAAGGACCCTCCAGGATCTTTTCTGCCAGGAAAAGGTTCCTGTTCTTCAGGCTCTAGAAAGAGCGTCCCAAACATTCACCATGAGCACAAACAGCAGGGCTGGCACCAGGTCACTGGCACTCCCGTTTGGAAAGTCCGTGTTGTTGTATAAAAGGGCAATTTTTGTGCCAGTCATTTTGAGGGGAATGAGTGTTGGAAAAATTAGCAAAAATACTTAGATATTCAGAGTTTGCAACTGATCTTTGCTTCACTGGAGAGGAGGCATTTCTTTCTTTGTAAAAATCTTTATTTCTAAGGGCAGGGTACACAGGAAAAGCTACAAAATAAAAGCCCTAAGGCTAGAAGTACTTTTCTCCCTTTCTCACAAGACAAGAACTCCTTGGGGGCACTCAACAAAATTGCTGAACAGTAGGGTTAGAACAGGTAAAAGGAAGTCCTTCTTCACCCAAAGAGGGATTAACACATGGAATTCACTGCCACAGGAGGTGGTGGCGGCCACAAGCAGGGACAGTTTCAAGAGGGAATTAGATAGCATATGGAGCAGAGGTCCATCAGTGGCTATTAGCCACAAGATACAGATAGGAACTCTCTGACTGGGGCAAGTGATGCTCTGAATTCTTGGTGCTTTGGGGGGGCAACAGGGGGAGGGCTTCTCATGTCCTGGCCCCACTGGTGGACCTCCTGATGGCACCTGGTGTTTTTGGCCACTGTGTGACAGAGTGTTGGACTGGATGGGCCATTGGCCTGATCCAACATTGGCTTCTCTTATATTCTTAGGAACTCTCACTCTGGGGCAAGGGATGCTCTGTGTTCTTGGTGCTTTGGGGGGGGGCGGTCAACAGTGGGAGGGCTTCTAGTATCCTGGCCCCACTGCTGGACCTCCTGATGGCACCTGGTATTTTTGGCCACTGTGGGGCCATTGGCCTGATCCAACACTGGCTTCTCTTATGTTCTTACATCTCTATAGCTACAGAAACAGACCAACCACACGGTCTCTCAACAACAACCGTAATGGAGGTTCTTCTTCTTCTTCTTGACCCCTAGAAGGAAATCACTTGAATACATTAACCAATGACTGTGAGTAAACAGACTCAGATTTCCTGGGCTTTGTTTTCATTGGCTCTGAGCCAGGTTTCCCTTCCCTGTCAGTCTAAACAATAGCATACAAGGTAAAGCAGATTAACCCTGTAATGACTGAATTAGACCTTGCAACACACACATATTTCCAACAGGGAGCCCTACGGGAATGGACATACCGATGACGGACATCCGCTTGCGCACATTGTCGAAATCCAAAATGGCGAGCAGCTTGTAGACCACCGTCTCTCCCATTTCCACCACAGTGATGGTCTCAGGTGTGCGGGCCCGGAACACAAAGCCGAAGTTGCGAGCAGCGGTCACCAGGGCCCCTTCATCGGGAGACTGGGCCTGGTACGCCAGGGTGCCTGCCGGGCCGAGGAAGAGAGGCCAAGTCAGCCCCGGCCGGAAGCCCCAGTCCCTGGCCAGTCCCTGGCCACCCCAGAGAGGCCCTCGGGCCGCCCCTCACCTTCCTCCTTCTCTTCTGGCATCACCGTGTGGCAGAGGGAGAGCAAGCGGAAGAACTTGTGGGTCGGGGGATCGTCCCTCTTCACAGATTCAACCAGGCTTGCGTCATAGTATGAAAACTTGCTGTCGGACAGCGGGTTGTAGGAGAAATCAACTTTTTGGGTAGACTGCAAGAGCAAAAAATCAGCACCACTGAAACCAAAGGCTCTGTACCTGCTGGCCTTTGACTGGATGGCATGCATGCGCTCTCTCTCTCTCACACACACACACACAGAGAGACACCCCTTTCACAAGCCCAAATCCCCCTCTGACCAAGTTCACAGGGGATGCAATAGCCGATCGGAAGCCTTCTTCCCCACCCCGTCAGGGTGCAAGCAGCTTGCAAAATGGGGGCTTGCAGGCCCCTCGGAGACAGAGCAGCAGAGAGAAGGCCTGGCCAGGGACCCTTGGGGGGGGGAAGAAGAAGAAGAAGAAGAAGAAGAAGAAGAAGAAGAGGAGGAGGAGGAGGAGGAGGAGGAAGAGGAGGAGATTGGATTTATATCCCGCCCTTCGCTACCCAAAGGAGTCTCAGAGAGGCTTTCCCTTCCCCTCCCCACAACAGACACCCTGGGAGGTCGGTGGGGCCGAGAGAGCTCTTGACAGAAACTGCTCTTTTTCAAGGACAGCTCTGACAGAACTACGGCTTGCCCAAGGTCATCCAGCCAGGTGCAAGTGAAGGAGTGGGGAATCAAACCCGGTTCTCCCAGATTAGAGTCCGCACACTTAACCACCACACCAAACCAGCTCGGGCCGGCAACAGACGTCCTTCCCGCGGCTCTACCCCACTCACCCAGCCGTGGCCCATGCAGAAGGGATGGCGCTGCAGCCCTTACCTCCGTGACCTCCACCCGGTGTCCCTCCGAATCGTAGACGTCCCCTGTGGGTTAGAAATACGCACAGCTGTAGAGGAAGCAACGCCCCACCAGGACACGGGGCTGGCTGAACGGAGGGAGGGCACCAGCACCTGGGCACCGTCGAGCTCATGACCAATCTGGGCAGGGAGCGTTTCTGGCCAGGCTACAAAAACACTGCCAGGCCTTGGCTTCTTTGGCACCAGCCAGGGAGAGAGGAGGGTGAACGTCGTAGCCACGCGTGGCTGGCTCCACAGCGGGCAGAAGCAAGGCCTGGAGCAGCAGGTAGGCCTGCCCCCTGTGCCCAGAGCAGAGCCCCGTGGGTGGTGCCATCAGTGCCCGGAGGCCAGGGCCACCGCTGCCGCGAGCCTGCTGCTCTCCCATTGACACGCTGAGGACGCCCAGTTTTGCAGTCATCCAGCATCTGCACAGCTGGGATTCCAGCCCGCTGCTGGGGGGGGTGGTCAAGGAACTTCAACAGCAACCAAAGAGGAACACACAGTGTAGGCATACAAGGGAATAGAAATCTGTGTGAGAAAGACGCTAACACTGGTTCAATAAAGACCAACGCATTGACTGGCTAAGGGTTCTTCAGACCAACGTGTCTCTCTGTGACCAGCCTTTTCTCACCTGGGCAGGAGGCCGAGTCTACTCTCGCACGGCTCCCGGTCTAGGGGCGTTTTTGCACTACGGACTTTAAGCAACCCTTTCCCCAGCTCCATCTGCAATGCAAGGAATGCTGTCCGGAGCACTCCCCTGCATGATTAAGAGCTCTCTCCTCCGCTTTTTCTTGGGACAGGGCCTTGAGGGAAGCTGCCCTGTACGGGGGGGGGACGGGGGCCCTGAACAGCACCGAGGCCAGCTGGGCCACACAGGGACGGGGCTGCCAGGGCCTGCAGTTTTGCTGATCGTGTGGAGCAGCTTGTGGACTCTCCATGTATTTTATTTGCTTTTATTTTATTTATACGTTATCTGTAGTCTGCCTTTCTCTATAACCGAAGCACAGCAGTACAGACCACACCAAACCCCCCCCTGCTCCCAGGGTGGGCTCAGCAGGCAGGACCCTCCCCCCTGAACATCTGAACAAGGAGGGGGGGAAAGAGGCTCTTTGACTACTGAAGCTTCGTATGTAAATGTCCCTCCAGAACTCCACAAAGAAGGAAGTCTCACACAGGCCCTTTCTGCTCCCGCATTTTGCCTCTTGGTTTTTGAGCGCATCCTAGTCTTCCATTCTGCATTCCCACCTGCTTTCACTTCCACTTTGTGTCAGGGATTTCTCTTGTTTCTGCACTTGTTTTACAGGAATCTGCACTCAGACCGCTTCCGCCCCACAGCTACCAAATCTCCTTTTGCTGCACCCCAGATAGATTAGCTAAAATGTATAAAATCTTGAGTAACAGATGCTGGAAATGTAATAATCATGTTGAGTCATACTGTCATATGTGGCTGACATGTAAAACGGTTCATAAATACTGGACTGGAGTACATACTCTCTTACAATCAGTGTTGAATACTACAATAGCTTTTAAACCAGAAATATTTCTGTTGAAGTGTTTACCAGATGACTTAGATAAGAACCATAGATACTTTATTTTACATGTTATAACAGCAGCTAGAATCTTATTTGCAACGATATGGAGGACATTGAAAATCCCAATGCTTGATGAGTTGATAACGAAGATTATGGAATGGGCTGAAATGGACAGATTGACAAATATACTAAAAGGAAAAATGGAAGAAGAATTTATGGGACCAGGGAGGGCATTCTATGACTGGTTAAAGCATAAGTACTGAAAAACTAAGACTAAAGGAAGAACAATAAGAAAGATGGATGTAATAGTTGTGAAACTTTTAGGAGAAGATTTGCATGCAGAATGTCAAATTGGTTTTTTAATATATATAACTCTCTATTCTTTCTTTTCCCTTTCCCCCTTTCTATATATAAACTAATAAAACCTTATAAAAAACAAAAACAAAGCGCTAATCCTTTCTAAAGGAGAATTGTTTCTGCGGGTATTGAAGCGCTGCCCACAGCCCCTCCCCTGTTTCCACCTCCCTCTCTTTAGGTTGACGCTCCCTCCCTGTTCTGTTTTCTTTCCCCCCTTCTGCAAAGACAAAAGAGGACGTGTCCTCTCGCTCTGGCAAACTTTTAAAAAGCCAGAGAGAACATAAGAAGGGATCAATAAATCTAAAGGACTAGGGGGACTCCCTGCTCCCAAATGTGTCAGACTTGCATGAGTGGGCCTAGATTTCCCCCCTCCCTTCCCTTTCTTTTTGGAGGGAGGGAGGGAGGGCTTGGCAGGCAGTTAGCTCAGAAAATGCGGGTTTTGCTTGTAGACGCAGAATGTGTACAGAAGACACAAATAAATACACGGGAGGGGAGAAAAAACCAGTGCAGAGGGACTGCGTGTGACTGTGAGGTCAACCCTTAAGGCCTGACTCCTGGGATTCTCCGGGGCAAGCGGTCAGTGCAGAAAGGGCCAAAACCTTTAGCTTTCTCTCCCCCCTCCCCCCGCCAGGCCTGCCAGTATTTTTTCATGCCATGGGGCAGACTCTCCGAATCTCTGCTTCCTGCCTACTGTTTTCTGCTTGAGACCTGGTGGTGGTGCTGGGGAGCCTAGCCCGTGACCCCTGGCCGAAAGGGGCCCTACCGTAGGACTTCCCGTCGATGGAGCATTTGTTGAAGACCATGATGTTCTGCGTGAGGGTGCCGGTTTTGTCCGAGAAGATGTACTTGATCTGCCCCAGCTCCTCGTTGAGGGTGGTGGTCCGGGCCTGGGCGGGGGTGTCGCTCAGCGGGAAGTACATCTTCCGGTCCCACTCGATGTAGAAGCTGTTGCCCAGGCGGATGATCTCGACGCTGGAGAAAAGGAAGGCGGCTGGCTGACTACGTGAAGAGACCGGGGACCTCCTGCTGCCAAGCATGTGCCATACCGCTGAGCCACGGCCCCCTCCCCTGCACCCACCCTGGCGCTTTGTCGCCTGCCCGTGGCCGTGACTTGGGAGTTTGCCTTAGGCTCCCTCTTACAGAACTCCTGTGAAACTCCTTGCCAGGAGGACACGGTGTGTCTTCCCTCATTTGCCGTGGAGGAGCAGAGGTCACAGACCTGGGACTTCCCCCGGCGTCGGTTTGCCCAGCAGGCTGCACTGACGAGCAGCAGGGATCGGGCCCCCTCCAGAAATGGTGCCAAGCTTCCTTCTGAAGGCAGGTGGCGGAGCTGCAGCCTTCCCTTCCCGCAGCCAGCTCTTGGCCCCAGGAAGGGGAGGGACTCGAGGTGGAGGGTGCCGGCCCACTCTCCCGCGAGGAGTCCCCGGCCCACCCTCCTCGTTCCGTGGCAAGGCCGCCTCGCCCCCCTTACCTGACATAGAGAGAGATGGGGACCACCGTGTTGAGGATGATGACGTAGGACCAGAACATGAGGAATCCGGAGAAGGGCGCAGAGTGGACGCCCTCGGCCCACGGCAGGTACACTTGGAAGTAGTAGCCCGTGTTGTATTCCCAAATGCCGTTGCCGACAGCCAGGATGAGACACATGGTGGCCAGAAACGCAAAGATCTGCCAACAAGGAGTGTTTGGGTCAAAGAGAGAGCGAGAGAGAGAAGGCTCCCCTTCGTGTGAGCGGGGAAAGAGCCCCGCTGGGAGCCCCCGGGGTGGGCCTGGACCCCAAGGGATGTCTCCCCACCTCTCCGCAGGAGCTCCACCCGTGGCAGCCTGATCCTAGCTGCTTATCTCAGGTCTCCGCAGAAGGGCCGGATTCCCACTGGCGCCTGACACAGGTGAACGGAACAGGGCCACTGGAGCAAAAGGGCCACTGCAGCAGAGAAAGTGCAGCAGAGAAAGTGCAGAGAAGGGCAACTAGAATGATCAAAGGGTTGGAACACTTTCCCTGTGGAGAAAGGTTAAAACGCTTGGGGCTCTTTAGCTTGGAAAAACGACGGCTGAGGGGTGACAGGATCGAGGTTTACAAGATTATGAATGGGATTGAGCAGGTTGAGAAAGAAGTACTTTTCTCCCTTTCTCACAAGACAAGAACTCCTTGTGGGCACTCCATGAAATTGCTGAGCAGTCGGGTTAGGACGGATAAAAGGAAGTCCTTCTTCACCCAAAGAGTGATTCACACGTGGAATTCACGGCCACAGGAGGTGGTGGCAGCTACAAGCATGGACAGTTTCAAGAGGGAATTAGATAAACATATGGAGCAGAAGTCCATCAGTGGCTATTAGCCACAGGGTATAGATGGGAACTCTCAGTCTGGGGCAGGTGATGCACTCTATTCTTGGTGCTGGGGGGGCAGCAGTGGGAGGGCTTCTAGTGTCCTGGCCCCACTGCTGGACCTCCTGAGGGCACCTGGTATATTTTGGCCGCTGTGTGACACAGAGTGTTGGACTAGATGGGCCACTGGCCTGATCCAACATTGGCTTCTCTCCTGTTCTCATGTCTGTCGTTCTGGCCGGCGGTGTCTTTTTTTTAGTGGGTATTTGTGTGTGTGTGAATGTGTGTGCATGTGCTTGCATGCCTGGAAGTCAGGGTGACCGGTGTTCCCCCTGAGTTTGAGCTAGCTCACCGTTCTTTAGCCTCCGGCTCACAGATTTTTCGTCTTGGCTCAGGAAGGAGGGGCTCCAGAGCAAACTAATTTATGCAGTAGTAGCCAAATCGCCCACTCACAACTTTAATGTTGGTTTGCTCACAGGAGGACTCCACAGCTTAGAGGGAGCCTTGGGTGACCTCTGGCCACCCCTACTGGGAACTTGGGCATTTTCCAGAGAGGTGGCTTGACAGCCTGTCCCTGCGCCCCGAGCCCCGGTATTCCTCAGCGGTCTCCCTTCCAAGGACTTGCCTGGGCCGGCCTTGCTTCGCTTCTGAGATCTGGCGAGGTCGGACTGGTCTGGGCGGTACAGGGGAGGGCGGCTTGCGGTGCTCTCCAGCCCCGGGGGCAGCACAAGGTCTGGAGACGCCGGCCAGAGGGCAGCAGCAGCCCTGCAGAAGGAGCAAAGGCTCCTCACGATGCCAGAGGGGAACCGGTCCCCCACCCCATGCCCGCCACTCCCTTCCCCTCATAAGGCTGCCAACCTCCAGAGGAGGCCTGGGGATCTCCTGGAACTGATTCCCAGACAACAAAGATCAGTTCCTCGGGTGGAAATGGCTGCTTTTGGGGGGGGGCCTCTGTGGCATTCTACCCCCCCCGTGGGGTCCCTCCCCTCCCCAGAATCCGCCCCCAAGTCTTCAGGAATTTGCCAACCCGGAGACAGCAAGACCAGCCTGGCAAGAGGGAGACCCCCCTCCCCCGCCCCATGCCAGCCAGCCCAGCTTCCGCAAAGTGCTCCTTTTTCTCAGTGCCCTAAATCCACTGCCCCCCCCAAAAAAAATCATGTCTGCCGCTTGTCACTGCCGGGGTGCTGGGCTTCACAGCTCCTTCCCTCCTTTCATCTCGTCGGCTTATTGTTTTACTGCTTTCAGCATTTCACTGCTGCAAACTGCCCCCAGCACCTGAGACAGGAGACAGCATTTTCCAAGAAAGGAAGGAAGAAAGGAGGGTGCTGTTGTTGGGGGGGGGGTGACTGCCTTCAAAGACGTCCCACAGAAATCACAGCTTTGAAATCCCATTTGGTGCACTCAGGAGAAGAGACCTGGGCTTTGACTGCGGAGAGCAGAGATGGCTGGACTGCGCCGCTGAGAGGAGGAGAGGGATCCGTTTTGATGCCTTCTGAGAGATTCGGGGGGCGGGGGGCAGCCGTGTTGCTTTGAAGCAACAGAACAAAGTTTGAGTCCAGTCAGGTGCCTTTAAGGCCAACCAAGTCTAATTTTGGGTCGAAGCTTTCATGTGCACGCATTAAATTCCATTGGTCTTCAAGGTGCCCACGGACTCAGACTTTGCTCAGTATCTTCTGATGCCAGCCATAAAGAGAGCCGTGGGGCAAAACATCACAGCACCACCAAGCAGAACTCTGAGGGACTCTGGGAAAGGAAGGGTTAAAACAGCCTGTCAGTTTGGGGGGGGGGAGCAGGCAGAGACCTGAGACCCCCGAAGGAGGTGCTGAGAGCTGAGCTGCTGAGAGCTGAGCGTATGAAGTGACAACTCTTCAAGTCTGGACAGCTGGGATTTCTCCTCCCTGTTTTCATTTGCTATCAAACAGATCGTTTACGAGCTGATGTTTCCTGGGCGGCGTCTCTGTTGGGGTCCTTTGAACAGAACGCATGCTCGGAAGAGAAACTCTTTTGCCCAGAGGAGCCTCCCTCGTGCCCCTGCCCGTTCACCTGGCCGCTCCGTTAAGCTCTGCTCACCTCCCCTCTTGGGGAGCACAAAAATCAAGAGGAATTTGGGGGGAGTAATTTCATCTTGGGGGGAGGCGGGTTCCCTGCTGCTACAGCCCCAGGCTCTCGGAAAGAGGATCGGGGAGGATCTCTCCGGGTGCACGAGTTTCCCCCCGACCCCATTCCTCCCCCAGAATAAATGCCACCCTCCTGTCTTCCGCTGTCCGCTGAAGCTTCCTCAATTTCATGTTCGTTGCATCGATACCACTGTCTGACCATCTCATCCTTTGCCGTCCCCTTCTTCTTCCTTGACCTTCAGTCTTTCCCAGCATCAGGGTCTTCTTCTCCAGTGAAGGCTCCCTTCTCCTTGGGTGGCCAAAGTATTTGAGCTTAAAACTGTGGGCTGGCTGACACTAACTCAGCTTCGAGGGAACACTGCTGCTGGGCCGTGGGGGGGTGGGGGAAGCCAGGCAGAGCCGGGAAAGATCAGAAGGGGGTGGGGGGGGACACAAACAGGACTCACCACCAGCACCAGGGTGTTCATGAGCCGGTCAATGCTGGTCCTCTTGAAGATGGTCCGGCCGCTGTTCTGCATTAGTTTGGTGTCTGGCCCTGGAAGAGCAAACAGCCCGCAGGGGCCCGTGACTGTGGCTGAGAGCGATTCTTACCACTGGAGTGGGGCCACGAAGCAGAGCAGCCCACGTGAACCCACTCTGTGCAGCAGGGGTGGGCAAGCCGCAACTGGGTAGCGGAGAGTCGGAGACGGGGCCGTCCGCAGCGAGCCGGGTGGCGAGCGCAGCCGGCACCCCAGAAACCCCACGCACCGGCAAAGATGACGAGCCCAAAGCACCAGTCGGTGTTGCGGATCGTGCAGCCCCGGAGCAGCATCTTCTCGTTGTCCAAGGCAAACTTCTCCCCCTTGATGGTCAGGGTCCCCACAAACTTGTCCAGCTTGTTATTGGGGGCTTCGCATCGGACTTCCCCTGCAGACAAAGAGCATGGGAAGGTCTGTGTGTGTGTGCCTGCAGTTCTCTCCTGGGCCTCACCGGTTTCTGCAGCTGCTTCTCTGTGAAAGCCGGTTTCCCTGGCTCAGGTTTGACCACGGCTGCTCCTCAGGCCCCTGTCCCATTGCCCCGCCTCCAAAGGAGCGCAAGGCGGTGCGCAACAACCCTGCGAGGTAGCATTCAGCAAACAGGCCGGGATTTGCCTGAGGCCAGGAGTGGGCTCTCTAGCTGGGCAGAGGTTTGAAGGCAAGCGCCACTGGCCCCCTGCCAAAGCTCCCTCTCAGCAGCTGAGTCTCTGCTCTGGAGAGGCAGGCCACAGTCCAGCGACAGGAGCCCCAGGGTGGGGTGGGGGGCGGAGAGTGCCCTTGGTGGCTCAAAGCAGCTTGAGGGATTTCCTTGGGAAAACCACCAGCAGCCATGGCTCAAAATATCTCTCCTTGGGGTTGGCGAAGACCAGCCCTTTCCTCCTCCCCTCTGGGCCCCACCTCACCTGGGATCCCTCCATCACCCCCGCCGCTCACACCTACTTTCTTGCCGGCCCACCCCGGAAGCCTGCTTGGGGCATCTCTGCCTGCAGGCGGCCACGCTCCACTGCCCCAAAAGTCTGCCCCCCCCCAGTCGTGGCCAGAGGCGGCTCTTCTCCGTGACCGACATACCCGCCGCCCTCAGAGGCACGGCCCCCGTGCTGGACGGATGCCCTCGGCGCCAGAGGTGAGGGTCTCCCCCAAAGAGCGGCAGAGCGGAGTGAAGGAAGTGAAGTGGGAGAGAGGCAGGGGGTGCAAAGATCTGTGAAGAGAAAGGGGGGGTGGCACAGACAGAGAACAGGCAGACCCCAAGGGGGAGCTCCCCCCCCACTCTGCCCTGACCCGATTAGCCGTGGGTGAGGAGGCCGTGCGGATGCCCTGGCCCAGTGGGAGAGCCTCTGCTTGGCGTGCAGAAGGTCCCAGGCTCAGTCCCCGGGGGGGGGGGGCACTCCCGGTTAGAAGGACCAGTTAGTGGGTGATGTGAGAACTGGGAACAAACCAGCCAGCATCATCATGCCCCCGTATAAATCGATGGTGCGACCTCATCTGGAGTCCTGTGCACAGTCCTGGTTGTCAGCTGATGCCACCCTGGGCCTCCTGCTTCTCTCCATCCCCCCCTCGCTCCTGACCCGCCTCCCCCTCCCCCTTCGCCTCCTCCTTGGCTTGGGACAGGCGCCTGCTGCACCCCTTATCTCCCTTGTGTCCTTGGAGCTCAGCTCCGCTGCGTCCGTTTTCGCTTAGGCGCGCTCAGGTCTCCTCCTCATTGGTCCCTTCCCATCAGGGGCCCCTGTATGAACTGTGTGCAATTGTCTGGCTTCCCACTTTAACCCCATTCCTGACACGGTGTGTGTCGAACCATGACCTAAGTGCCTCTCTCAATAAACTGAACTTCCTTGAAGGACTGTTGTTGAGCTTGATTGACTGGGACTCTGACATGGGTCACCACACCCCAGAAAGGATATTATGGCATTGGGAAAAGTGCAGAAGAGGGCAACTAGAATGATAAAAGGGTTGGGACACTTTCCCTATGAGGAAAGGTTAAAACGCTTGGGGCTCTTCAGCTTGGAGAAACGACGGCTGAGGGGTGACATGATCGAGGTTTATAAGATTATGAATGGGATTGAGCAGGTTGAGAAAGAAGTACTTTTCTCCCTTTCTCACAATATGAGAACACATGGAATTCACTGCCACAGGAGGTGACGGTGGCGGCTACAAGCATGGGCAGCTTCAAGAGGGAACTGGATAAGCATACGGAGCAGAGGTCCATCAGTGGCTATTAGCCACAGGGTATAGATAGGGACTCTCGGTCTGGGGCAAGGGATGCTCTGTCTTCTTGGTGCTTGGGAGGGGGGCAACAGTGGGGGGGCTTCTGGAGTTCTGGCCCCACTGGTGGACCTCCTGATGGTGGCCCCTGGTATTTTGGGCCACTGTGTGACACAGAGTGTTGGACTGGATGGGTCATTTGGCCTGATCCAGCATGGGCTTCTGTTCTGTTCTATGTTCTGTTGCGAGAGACCCCTCCCCGCCTGAGATGCCCTGGAGAGCGGCTGCCAGTCTGAGCAGACAAGGCTGACCTGGATGCACCAAGTATTCAGTCTCAGGCAGCGTCATGAGTCCGTGCAGGGAATTTCAGTGGGGCACCTGCTCAGTGAAGGATCAGCCTGCATAGGATCCCAGACTTATTCGGCCTCCCTCCCCCTTTTCAGGAAAAAAAATTACTCAGTGCCCCCCTGGAAATCTGCCTTCAAGAAGTGGACAAAAAGATGCCGTGACAAATTTGCACCCGAGGCTCCTCCCGCCCGCCTGGACCGTTCCAGTGCCCCCCAGGGGGCGGTACTGCCCACTTCGGCAACCAGGGGCCTGGAGCGTCCCTGACAAGGGCTTGTCCAGCCGCTGCTTGAAGACGGCCAGGGAGGGGGAGCTCAGCACCGCCCCAGGCAGCTGATTCCACAGTAAGGCATAAATCTTACTGTAGAAAAGTTTTTCCTAAGATTCCCGTCCTTCATTTCAGCCCATCCTCGTGAGTCCCCCACAGGAACTGATCCCTGCCCTCCTCCTCCAAGTGACACAGCCCTTCCGACACTTCAAGAGAGCCATCCTGTCCCCCCCTCAGCCTCCTCCAGACCTCAACATTCCCAAGAAGCCCCTCGGCCTTTCCTCCTCGCGGGGCTTCTGGGTCTCCCCAAAGCAGCAGGAGGAAAGGAGGCCCCTGGGCCGGGGGCGGGGCTCTGGGCCGCTTTCGGGAAGTGCCTGGCCTTTGGGGCCTGACGCGAGGAGGAGGAGGAGGAGGAAGCCAGGCCGCCCCCCCCTCCCAACACCGCTTCTGCTCCGCTTCCCAAAATAGCACCAGGAAAGGGAAGCTGCCCTTGCTAGAAGGAGAAAGCCAGGGGCGTTCCCGGCCACCGGCCCTTGCGGGAAGTCCTCGGCTCTCCTCCCACGCCAGAGAAGAAGTGGCCCCTCGGGAGACTCTTATAAACACTTCATTGTTGTATCGACAATGCACGGGGGGCTCGGGGGATGTCCGGTTCCCAAGAGAGCCAGCCAGCTCCAGCCCGGAAGGGCAACACTTGGCAGCCACCCAGAGAGCCGTCCCGGGCTGTGCCCCTCCCCCTGGCAGCCTCTTGCCACACTTTGGTGCGCTTGGCACGCGTGCCCGACAAAGGGAGCGCTGGCTCTCGAAGGCTTCGGCTCTGAAAACCTTGTGGGTCTCTCAAGGGGCTCCGGGATTCAGCTCTGGAAGGGCGTTTCCTGAAGCACAACGGCCGGGGGGGGACGGGACGACTTCTGTGGAGTGGGACCTTTGGTCCCTCCCTCCCCGGACCCATTGCAGGAAAGGCCTCCGCCGGCGCAACTGCCCTGGCTTGTGACACCACACCAGCTCCGAGGGCTTCCCTGTCTGACCCACCCTGGCGACCCCGGCACAGAGCTGCTAGAGACCCTTCCCCCCCCCCCCGGAGCTTCCCGGCCACACCTCCCCCCCCCCCGCCAAATGGCTCAAGCACAGCAAATGTTCTCAAGGGCCGCCTCTGTTCTGTCCTGAGCCTAAAGCCATTCCTCAAGCTGTACCTAGAGCAAATTGAGCTTGCTTCTCTAGAACAAGAGCTTGCCAGGATCCAGGAACAAACCAATGGATAAGTGGTATAATGTAAACAGCCTATCACTGGGAGTGGGTGTGTGTGTGTTGGGTGTGGTGTGTGCGTGCGATATAAGCAGGGCTGCAGCCCTGCCAGGGTGTCCATGTAGTGTGCTGAAATCACTGAATAAACTGGAGCTGATCGCTGCAAGGCGACCAGAACCCGATGCTTAACAGCCTCCCTGCTCCCAGTCCCACTTCTGGCACGAGAGGGGGGGTTGGGGGCCACCAGGCCGGCACGTCAGAAGCCAAAGGGCAGAGCAGACGGAGGAAAGGAGAAGAAAGGAAGGCGACTCAGCTGAGAAACTGGAGCCCCCCCACCCACCCCCCACCCCGGTGCCCCAGGCCCTGGCCTCCGCTCTCAGGACGGCTTTCAGTGGGCCAAGCAGAAGAACCCCACCCCCACCACCCCACCACCCTGTGCAGGCTGAGCAGGGAACAGTCCCCTCCAGGGCTCACGTAGCTCAGCTTCCTTGACTGCCAGAGGGCTCGGGGGGGGGCATGACAACAAAGCCCCCCACCCTCCTGGCACCATGCAGCAGGAAGCCGTGGGAGAGGAGGGCTGAGGCTGCCCGTCACCAGCCTGCCTGCCTGCCTGCTTGCCTGGGGCACTTACTCACCATCAAAGCCGCTGAGGGTCCGGAGGTCCTCTCCCATCTCTGCCGTGACCGTCAGGGCCTGCCTCACCTTCAGGTTCGTCTCCCTGGGAGGACAAATGGGGGGGGGGGAGACGGGCATCAGGAGGGGACGGGGCTCTGCTCTCGCTTCCCCCCCCCCCGGGTCACTGAGACGCCTCCTTGGCCTCTTCCCCAGGGCAGCACGGAGGGGCACTTCAGCACGGGCACCCTGCGCCAAGATTGGGGCACCTCTCCCAGGCGACCTCTGAGAGGTCGGGAGATCCCTGGAGACCGGGGGGACGGCAGGGCGTGGGGAGGAGGGGCTGAGGGGCAGGGGGAGCCTCAGCAGGCATGAAGGCCACAGAGCCCACCCTCCGGGGGAGCCGTTTTCTCCTAGGGACCCCTTGTAATTCCAGGAAATCTCCAAGCCCCACCGGGAGGAGCCTGACAACCCTGAGAGGGAATGTTGTGCTCAGCGGGGCCTTCCTCACGCCCCAGAGGTCAGCCAGTGGGGGGGGGGGGGCCTGCCCCGCACAGAACACCCTCAGTGGCCACCCCGACACTCTGGGGAGACCCTTTCCTCTGGAGGCCTGGGGGGCTTTCCCGCTGAGGGGGGAAGAAGGCACCCTTCTCCCGACAGGCCTTCCGTTCTGCCCTCTGGCGTGAAGGTATTTCCTGCCTTGCATCTTGATAGTTTTCTACCGGAAGTTATACTCTGCGCTGAAAGTGCTGAAAGTGATTTTTTTCCCACAGTGGTTCATTTATACCGTCCTAACAGCTTCGAGTTTTTCTAGTAGAACAGAAAGTATTTGGTCACAGTTGGGGGGGGGGAGCTTTCGAGACTCTGTGGAGCCTGAGCCGCAGCAGCCAGGCAGGGACCGGAGGGAGACGCCACGTTCGGGCAGGCTTCCTCGTCCTTTTGAGAATTCCCCCTCAGAGGTGTGGGTGGGGAGCAGTGTTCCCTCTAAGCTGACTTAGTGTGAGCTAGCTCACAGTTCTTTAGCCTCCAGCTCACACATTTTTGTCTTCGCTCAGGAAGGACGGCTCCAGAGCAAACTAATCTATGCTGTAGCCAAATCGCTCGCTCACAACTTTAATGCCAGGAGATCACAAAGTAGAACTTTTTCTCACAAGACTCCACAGCTCAGAGGGAACATTGGTGGAGATCGAGCCCCTCTTGCCGGCCCCAGTTTTAGCCGTCTCAGACTGCTTTGCAGCTTTTAAATTCCTGGCGCGTCTTATGGGCTGTGGCGGCTTTTATTGTTTTATGCTGTCAGGTCTGTTTTATTAGACTGTCTTGTCCTTACTGAGTCCTCATGCAGACACCCTGGCTCCGTGCCCATAGAAGCGCAGGAGAGCACTATTGCAAACCAACCAGCCAACCAATATACCCTGTCCTTCCTATAAGCAGGACTATTTTTGGGCAGGAACGCACAGGAACGGAGTTCTGGCTGGCTCCCGAATTGGCCACGCCCCGCAGGAACTCATCAGCATAACAGGCCACACCCAACAGCAGAAACTCATTAGGATTGGCTACATCAGGGGGCGTGTGGCCTAACATGCAAAGGAGTTCCTGCTACCAAAAAAAAGCCCTGGGTTTTGACAACAAACAAGGTAAACGGAATAAGAAGCAAAAGGTGGGTGCGGTTGGATGACCACACTTCTGGTAACGTGGGGATGTGGCCTAAAATGCTAATGAGCTGAGCTGGCAGGGGTGCGGCCTAATATGCTAATGATTTTCTGCTGTTGGATGTGACCCAATATGCTAATGAGTTCCTGCTGGGCTTTTTCTACAAAAATAGCCCTGCCTATAAGGACCCTGCCCATCCAACTTCCTGTGGCAAATCAGCCTGGGCTCCTTCTGGGCCACTTACATTTATTTATTTTTTCAAACTGATACCCCGGCCTCCCAGCCGAAGCTGTAGAAAAACTGCAGCAGGACCCATCGGCGGGCAAGAGCTAACCCTGCACACTTACCAAGTGGTGGGCTCGGGCGGCTGTGCCAAGCACACCGACACGGAAGGAAGCAAGAAGAAGCCCGCACTTGGGTGGGCACCACAGGGTGGCACGAGAGGGCCTCCCCCACGGATCACCCGCCTGCTCTGTGGGCTTCAATCCAACCACCCCCTTAATCTGCCGGTTCAATGCCATCACGAGGGGGGTCTTCTCCGGTGGGGGTGGGGTGTGTGGAGGCCCTCCGAAGGACCAGGTGGCCACGTGAGGTCCCAGCTGCATGCCGGCCTAGCAGGCGAGCCGGACGGTCCAAACTCAGGCCGGGAAACAAGCCAGGGGCAGGGGGGAGGCAGGAGGCGAAATGGCTTCAAGAAACTGAGGGGGGGGCTCAGAGGAGCCAACCGGGCCCCAGAGAGGATCTCTCAGAGGAGCTGAAGGCCTCAAGCAAGAAAGAGATTAAACTGTTGAGGAAGAGCCAGGAACTCCGCCCCACCGTTCCTACAGTGGAAGAAGGAGCCAAAGCTGCCCTGCCCGCCCCCCCGCCCCCACCCCCGGCTGGAGCTTGGGGCTACGCGGCTAAACCTGTTCCCGTCTGGCCACGGAAGCCCGTGGTTGTCATTGGTCAGCCCAGACCCCAGAACGGGCCGGCTTCTGTGCGGGATGAAGAGAGCGGTTAAGGAGGGAGATTCTTCTCGGGGGCACCCAATGAAGTTGGTGGGCGGCAGACGGAGGACGGACAGAAGGACATTTCTCTTCACTGGGTGCTGGACTGGATGGACCCTCCCTGGTCTCACCCAGCAGGGCTCTTCTGATGTCCTTATGAGTGATTAAAATGTGAAATTTGCTGCCAGAGGATGCAGTGATGGCCACTGTGTGAGACAGACAGCTTCAGAAGAGGCTCCGTCGATTTTATGGAGGAGAGGCCGAACAGTGGCTGCTAGCCACAGGGACTGAACGGAACCTCCACGTCCAGAGGCAGTCAGCCTCGGCCTCTCTGCCCTGTTGCTGGCCCTCCAAGAGGAACTGGTTGGCCCCTGTGTGAGGCAGGAGGCTGGATTAGATGGACCCTCCCTGGTCTGATCCAGCAGGGCTCTTCTGGTGTTCTCAGATGAAGGCCTCAGCCTCCCTGCCCTGTTGCTGGCCCTGCAGAGGAACTGGTTGGCCCCTGTGTGAGGCAGGAGGCTGGACTAGATGGACCTTCACTGGCCTGACTCAGCAGGGCTTTTCTGAGGTTCTTATCAGGAGAAAGCTTCGTCCTCTGTGCCCTGCTGCTGGCCCTCCAGAGGAACTGGTTGGCCACTGTGTGAGACAGGAGGCTGGACTAGGTGGACCCTCAGTGGTCTGATCCAGCAGGGCTCTTCTGATGTTATTACGAAGGCCTTGGCCTCCCTGCCCTATTGCTGGCCCTTCAGAGGAACTGGCTGGCCGCTGTGTGAGACAGGATGCTGAATCAGGTGGACCTGTGGTCTTGTATGAGGATTCAGCGCTCTCCTGATGCTCTTACAACCAGACAGACCACTGGCCCCTGTACAACGACTCTGATCAGCAGTGGTTTCCCAGGTTCTCAGTCACAGCCCCATCACCCATTGCCAGATATGCCCAAGGCCCCCGATTTCTGGGCCTGCCCCACGGTTCTTGCCACGGCAAAGGCTGCAGACTCACCCGTCCAGTTCAGCCGTCTCGATGTAGGTCAGGCTGTGGGGCTCGCTGCTGGACAGCAAGAGCAGGTCGGCCTGCGTGGACGGAGAGGAGCGAGAGTCAGGCTGGGGCGGCTCCCTCCCCGCATCCCCCTCCCCCGCCTTCGTTTCTGCCCACAGGTGAGGCTGAGGACAGGCAGGTGGGGCTGTGCACCCAGGTGCGCTCCCGCTTCGGCTGCACACGTGGCGGATGCACGAAAGCTCACACCTTGAATGAAACCTGGTTGGTCTTCAAGGTGCCCCTGGACTCTAACTTGGACCAAGGCACACATTGTTACATGAACTTTAGAATTATTTCAATATGCGTTACAAGCACAAGAAATCAATACTCTGATGTAGAATATGTTGTCGCAGGCCTTCACGCGGCCGGAGTTCATTGGCTGCTGTAGATTTTCCAGGTTGTGTGGCTGTAGAAAATCTACAGCAGCCAATCTGAATGGAGTGGGTAAGCGATCTACCAACAGCTATGGAGGCATCTCCTTCCACACGCAGATGCAAGAGGCTCAGGCACCCACGGGCTGGACTTGCCTTCTCACACACACACCCCCACCCCACCCCCGGCCCCGAGAGCCGATTCCCCAGTGGGCTGCTTGTGCCCCTTTGGTGGGACCAGGAAACTCCTCTCCATCCCCCAGCATTGCAGGGACGCAGGGGGAGAGAAGCTGATCAAGTTTGATCCCCTCCCCCCCGAAAAATACCTCCTCGGTTGTCCCTGCAAGGGTGGAGCTCAATCTGAGGTTTGGGAAGAGGCTTCTGTTTGGCGGCCATTGGAAACCCGGAGGCTGAGCCCCACAGATGCCGGGGTCAGCTCACCCACCTCTGTCTCCCCAGACTGGCCGTGGCTCCCCGGGGTCTCCGGTCTTCCACACCCCCTCCCACCCGGTCCTTCTAGCTGGACTTTCCGCACGCAAAGCAGAGGCCACTGGCCAAGCCTCTGCAAAGGAGAAAGCACCGGCCATGCCATCCTGCTGCGGCCTCTGCCTGGGATGCTGACGAAGGTGTCTTGCACCCGGGTTGTCCGCCCCTGCTTGGATGCTCTTGGGAAGCGGGTTCCCGTGACCCCTGCTCCTCTGCAACACCACGGCGTTTCTCCCGGAGCTTCCTGCACTTCTCCCCTCTTCCCTCCCACCTTTTGGGCAGGATCTCAGCACAGCTGGGGCGGCACCCGTGGGGGAGGGAGGGAAAGCTCAGATCCGGTATGTAGTATTTACAAAAATTCAACAAGTAAATCTACAATTTAATCAACGATCCAACAGGTAATAATGCAACAGGTAAGTCTACAATGAACCTAGTAGTAATTCTACATATGCAATCTGCAAAATTATAAATCCATCAGGTAAGTCTACAACGGACAAAATTCAACAGGTAAATCCACAATTTCATCAATAATCCAACAGGTAAGGTTTCTACAATCCAACAGATGTGGTTTTGCAGAATGCATATGTAGAATTACTACTAGGTTCATTGTAGACTTACCTGTTGCATTATTACCTGTTGGATTGTTGAAAACTTACCTGTTGGATTATTGATTAAACTGTAGATTTACCTGCTGAATTTTTGTAAATACTACCCATGTAGTATTCTAAGTTGAATTACTACCAGCTATATTGCTGTTACTCATTAGTAAATTGTTTTATTATTCTGTTCTGTTCTGGGCCTCCTGCTGCACAGTTCTTTTGGTCTCATCATGTTTACTGTGCAATCGCTGATCATCCAAAGTGCAGATCTCCCCAGCTGGGACTTCAGAGGACCTGGCAGATGGACTGCCATGAGGGCGTGGTGCCCTGTCACGACACCAAATGGCTGCTGTTGCTTCCCCCCAGAAAACCGAACCAGCCCACCCCACCCCCGTGCCGTGGGCCACTGCAAGGGACATGGGGGTGGGGGCAGGGGGGGAAACATGTGGAAACCTGCCGTATGGAAGTACCCACAGCTGCCGCAGGCAAGACACACACAAGCCACACACATCCCGGCTCGGTGGGAACCCCCCCCCCCGCCCTCCCCGGTTCTGCCCCTCCAGCAGCAGCTCCCCCAGGGCTGAGCCTCGCTCACCGTCACAAAGTCATCGTTCTCCAGCTTGATGATGTCCCCCACCTCCACGTTCCGCCAGCACTCGGTCTTCAACCTGGGGGGAAACCACACCGGCAAAAGGCACACTGGGGGGGGGAGGCAGGAGGGTCCCCCAACCTCCCAAATATCCTTGCAGCAGGAAGCGTGGGCTACACCCCCGATCCTTATATGCTCTGTTTGGGCAACACACAACCGGGTTTTACAAAAAGAACCCCCCCCGCCTTTACATCTGCAGGATTCCAATGATGTCATTGGTGATGCCTTGATTTGGATGTCAGAGAAAGGTGGGGCTAACCTGAAAAGCAAGGTGTGTTTTTTTGGGGGGGGGGGGGGTTAGCAATGCTCCCTCTAAGCTGAGCGAGTGTGAACTAGCTCACACTTTTTCAGCCTCCGGCTCAGACATTTCTGTCTCAGCTCAGGAAGGATGGGGCTCCAGAGCAAACTAAATGTATGCAGTAGCCAAATTGCTCACTCACAACTTGAATGCCAGGAGCTCACTAAGTAGAATTTTTGCTCACATGACTCCACAGCTTAGAGGGAGCATTGGTCGTTAGCCGTGGGGTGAACACGGCTTTGTCACAATGGAGGCCAGAGGGGTGGAGGATGGGGGCAACCATCTCCTTCCTGTGGCTGTGCGGTACTTCTGCTGGAGCTGACACAGTGTAGGATCTGGGAGAACCAGGTTCGAATCCCCACTATGAAAGCCAGTTGGGTGACGTTGGGCCAGTCACACTCTCTCTCAGCCTGACCTGCGTCACAGAGTTGTTGTTGTGAGGATACGATGGAGGAGAGGGGAAGGCCGGAAGCCGCTCGGGGTCCCCGTTGCAGAGAAAGGCAGGGCGTAAATAAAGCAAATAGAGCAGCCCCACAACCGGCAGCTGGGAGTCCGCGCACCAGACCCTCGGGTCGCTGGGCCACCAGGAGGAGTCGCGCCAGGCCTCACCTGCCATTGAGCAGCACCTGGACAGGGCGGTTGTTGACCTGCTTGTCGCTTTGGTGTCGATTCTGGAAAAGGCAAAGACAGACACAAACCGGGGTGAAGCACTCGGGCCGGATCCTCCCGCCTCCCCAGGGCAGAACGTCCCAGGTATGACTAGGGTGGCCAATCTCCAGGGGGAATCTAGAGCTCTCCCACAGTTACAACAGGGATCCGTTCCTCTGGCGGAACCAGCTCCTTTGGAGGACGGGCGCTGTGGCACAGTGAGACCCTCCAGAGGCGCCCTCCCCACGCCCCCTCCCCTCAGGCTCACCCTTGAAATCCCCAGGGATTCCCCAGCCCAGAGTTGGCAACCAAAGGCACACAACGCCTGCAGGCAGCGTCTGCTTGACCTGCTTTCAGGCACCTCGCAAGTGAGGGCTCCACAAGGCGGCTCTCTGTGGGTGTGGAAACACCAGCCGGGCCCCTCTAGCTTGCAGTCAACCTCCCAGCACCACGCCTCTGAAGGCCACTGCTGCGTGGGGGGTCTCCGGTCTCACCTGGTCTGCTGTCCCTGCTCCCTGGGGCCTCCCTCTCCCCTCCCTAGTTCTGAGCCACTGTGACCGCGAGACAGACTGACCAGAGGAAGCCTCCCTGATGGGACCTTTCTCCCAGGGGCAGCTTTTCCACTGGCCACCTGGGGACCGGTTTTCCCAGGGGGCCTGGGGATTTGGTCAGTTGCTGCGCTGTGAGCCACCCCCCCCCCAGGCTCAGTCACCTGGCCAGGCCCAGGGCGAGCCCAGCGAGTGGTGGCAGCAGTGGAGAAGGCCAACCGGCAACCCCCTCCAGGCTGCCCCTCCCAGGCCCACTGGGCTCAGAGGCATGGCTGTCCGTGGCCAGCCGAGAAAGGGAAACATTTTTGGGACCGGGTGGCTTACAAAGTCGTCGATGGCATCCTTCGCGGCAGACACGGCCAGCACCAAGACCAGGGGGACCACCGTGGTGAACCAGGAGAGGGAGGAGATCTGCGGGATCAGCTGCAAGAGCAGAAGCAGGGGAGGAACAGGGTCACTCAAAATGGCTTCCTGCGACTGGCTCGGCCCACACAGCCCCACCCTGGCTGGTTCAACAGTCCCGCCCGCCGCAGAGCACCGCCCGCAAGGAGTTCAAGCTCAGGTCTCGTGCCTGACCACCCGCCACTACCACTCCTCTCTACGACTCCTCCCCAGTGCTTTTTATTTGGGGGCGGGGGCTGTTACTCAAGCACAGGCCACCAGCGACAGCTCCCTAAGAGCATAAGAACATAAGAGAAGCCCATGTTGAATCAGGCCAATGGCCCATCTAGTCCAACACTCTGTCACACAGCGGCCAGAATATACCACGTGCTATCAGGAGGTCCAGCAGTGGGGCCAGGACACTAGAAGCCCTCCCACTGCTGCCCCCTCCAGCACCAAGAATAGAGTGCATCACCTGCCCCAAACTGAGAGTTCCCATCTATACCCTGTGGCTAATAGCCACTGGTGGACTTCTGCTCCCTGAGGGCCACACGACCCCCTCTGCACCCCGTCTGGCTCTCTTCTCCTTGGCGGACCATGGCTGGAGTCTCCGAGGCAAGCCCTGCCCAGCCCCCTTCATGAGGAGCGCAGGCATGCCAAGGGGCGCCTGGACACACGCACCCCCACCCCCACCCCCAGGCCAGCAGCAGGGGCTGCAGCGAAGGGTCTGCAGGGGAGGAGCCGCCTGGGCCCAACGCACCCACGCCCTCCCCCACCCCTCAAGATAAATCCACTCCACAGCAAGAATGCCGTGTGGGGAAAGTCCTTCCCAAAAGAAACCCCACAAGCAGGTCAGGGGACACCAGGCCCTGTGAGGAAAAGGCTGAGGGACTTCTTGGGAGTGCTCGGTCTGGAGAAGGGGAGGCGGAAGGGGGACAGGATGGCTCTCTTGAAGTGTCTGAAGGGCTGTGTCACTTAGAGGAGGAGGGCAGCAGAGGCTAGGAGGACTCGCAAGGATGGGTTTCAATCAAAAATGGGAGGTACCGGCTGGATACGAGGAAACACGTTTTCTACAGTAAGAGCTGTGCGAGAGTGGAATGGGCTGCCTCGGGAGGTGGTGAGCCTCCCCCTCCCTGCCATTCTTCAAGCAGCAGCTGGACCAACACTGGTCAGGGATGCTCTCGGCTGACCTTGCACTGAGCAGGGGGGTTGGACTGCCTAGAGGGCCTTCAAACTCTATGATTCTAAGCCAAATACATTCAACGCTACGTCCCAAGCAAGGTTCCCTCTAAGCTGTGGAGTCTTGAGAGCAAAAATTCTACTTTGTGAGCTACTGGCCTTTAAGTTGTGAGGGAGCAATTTGGCTACTGCATAAGTTAGTTTGCTCTGGAGCCATCCCTTCCTGAGCGGAGACAAAAATATGGGAGCTGGAGGCTAAAAAACTGTGAGCTAGCTCACGCTAACTCAGCTTAGGAGGAACACTGGTCCCAAGGACCTTTTCTGTTCCGGTACCCAGCTGCACTGCTGCAAATTCAGGGCACCCTGGGACCACCACCAGGCACACGACTGCTCTTCCAAAACAGAGCCCCCTCCTGACCCACTGGGCCGTCCTCAGGGTCCTCTCGTAGCTGGGCAAGGAAAGGCGTTTTCTCTACCTGTAAAATGAGGAGGAAGAGGAAGTAGGCGTTGGCGATCCTCTGGAACTGCTCAAAGAGGTTGAGAGGCAGGAAGGTGAACAAGTTGTACTTGGCGGTTTTGATGGAGTTTTTCTGGGGGGAGACAAAGAAGCAAACAATGCAGGGGAGGCTGAGATCAGAAAGGAAATGGCCTTGAGTCAGCCCGTTTCCCGCCACTGGCCTGGCACTGGCTGCCCTGCCCTGCTGCCCGGCTGCCGGCGAGTGCTCTGCCGCGGCTCCTGCACCGCGAGATCTGCACCTGGACCAAAGGCTTATGGCCTGGGAAGTCTAACGCAAAGGGGGGAAGGGGTATTGGCCGACACTCCAGGGTGAAGTTTCCTTCAAGGCCTGCATGATTAGGGATGGGCACGAACCAAACCCTGCTCCTAGTTCATGAACCAAAGTTCATGACAGGTTCACCATCAAAAACTTCCACAAACTTTTAAAGTAGTTAGTGGGTAGAGCAGAAAGCAGGGGGTTAAAGGGACTCAGAATCCCTTGAAACCCTTGCTTTCTATTCCCCGTGAACGCTGCAAAAAGTCACTCCTGGCCACTCAGCTGTTTTTCAGGCTTACTTGTGCAGTCCCTTTAAAGTTTAAAGGGACTGCACAAGAGAGCCTGAATCAGTTGAGCAGCAAGGAGTAGGCTCATCCTTTGTTGCCAGCTGTTTTTCAGGCTTTCTGCGAACCCTGTTTAAAGGGACTGCAGTTTGTGGGGCCACGAAGCACAAACTGACACACACCATATTTTAGGGTCCATGCCCATCCCTATACATGATCCTCAAGAGAAGGCGGAAGGGAGTGACGCTGAGCAGGGCAGACGACGAATAGTTGGCTTTTATACCCTGCTTTCCTCTGCCCTCAGGAGTCTCAAAGCCGCTTACAATCGCCTTTATCTTCCTCTCCCCCCCAACAGACGCCCCGTGAGGTAGTTGGGGTTGAGAGAGTGGTGAGTGAACTGTGACTGGCCCAAGGTCACCCAGCAGGCTTCACGGGGAGAAGAAGTGGAGAATCAAACCCGATTCTCCAGACCGGAGTCCACCACTCTTAACCACCACACCACACAAACCAGAGTCGGCAGCCCCGGGCAGTGTGCAAAGGACCCTCCCATCCGGAGGGGAGGGCTCCGCGATGCCAGAGCAAATCGGAAGCAGCAGACACGATCCTGGGATGGTTGCTAAACTGCCGCCCAACAGAGGCCAGCCCGAGCCTGCCCCTGCTGGCTGTGCCCACAGGCTAAATCCCCTCCCCCGGCGTGGCAAGACCTTGGCAGGGCTTCGGGAAGCAGAGTGCCCGCCTAGCCCAAGCCCCTCTCTCTGGCACTTCTGCTGGCCGTGCCTGAGCAGGATACCAGAGGGCTGCCGCCCCAGCAAGTTGGGACTCAGTGGCGGCAGCGGCAGCGGCAGCAGCAGGGCCAGGAGGCACAGAACTGATGCCACCGGAATCCCCAACGGGAGCAGAACGGAGCCTCCGACAGGCACGGGGCAGGCCGGCCCTCCTTGCCACATGAGCCCCAGGTGCCCGGACCACCTCCCGGCAGCCACTCTGGAGTGCCGGGGCCATTCCGTGGGCTCAGCACCAACGATCTGCGTTGCTTACTGCCCCTCCCGTGGCAACCGGGAGCTCTGAAGCCCAGAGGAATCTCTCAGCGCACAACCAACCCTCTGCAAGGCGTCCAGACGACCAACCCACAGAGGCACAGGGCGGGCAAAGAAGTGACGGAAGCCGAATTGTCAAGAGCCTGCCTGATCACAGATGAGACGACGGGCGCGGGCGACCCCACGGCAGAGAACGGCCAGGTCGGTTCCAAGAAAGCAGGCGGCTTCCCGGAAGGGGCTGGGCTGGGCAGAGCACCCTTTTCACCGCCGCTGCCTTGGGGCATGGGGCTGGAGGGAGGGGCAGATTAACCCTTCCGCAGACTGGGCATGTGCTGAGGGCCAACGGGGGGCACCACGACGTTGGGAAAAGGGTGAAAAGGGGAAAAAACCCCAAGAATGAAGATTTGTAAAAAAAAAAAAAAAATTGATCAAACGAGTGCAAATTGATCACGGTGCACCCCTAGGGGTTATCTCCTATTTTTTGTTGGCGAGGTGCAGTGCCACAGGCTCTGTTTAAAAGTAAAATGCAGGTGTTTAAAGGTAATTGTATATCTGGTCAGACAGGTCAAGCACTAAAATGGACGGGGGGTCAGTGTGGAAAGGAGGGGGGAACTGAGATTGGCCAGTGCTGCTTAGCGCACCAGGGAGCCTTAATCTGCCCCTGGCTGGAGGCAAGGGGGCCCATGCATGCTCAGAGCAACAACGTCACCCCTCCTGGCTGGCTGGCCGGCTGCCTCGGAGTGGGCCAGCAGACTGGGCCCAAATCGGGGCCCTTCCGCAAGGGCCAGCCCACCCGGCCAGCTCCAAAGGGCTTCCAGCCTCCGCTCTCTCCAGCCAGCGAACAGCTGAGGCAGGGCTTCAAAGAGGGAGCCCAGGGCGAGGGAGCGTGGAGGGGGGGGGCTCTGGACACGCCAGCTGAGGAGCACTCCCCCCCGCCCAGCACCTCACCAAGACTGGGGCTTGTTTGACGTTCCTTGTCAACAGTTTCTTTGCCAACGTCCAGGAATCCAGAGCAGGCCAGAGTCACAGAGAGAACTCCAGCCCAGACCAAGGGACACCCCCCCACATGCCCCAGGGCAGCCAGCAGCCGCTCCAGTGCTGCTCTTCCCCTGCCACCACAGCCCTGCGAAGAAGCAGCAGCAGCAGCAGCCCCTCCCTCCGCTGTACTCACTGCATATTCGAACTGCAGGTTGAAGATCCGGTTGTTTGCACGCAGGTGCCTTTCTTCCTCTGCAGAGAAGAGAGCACAAGTTAGGCGAGAGGAGCCAGAGGTGCAAGCCAGGAACACCATAGCCACCTTGGCCGAGGCAGGTGAGATGCCAGGAGGGCACACATGAGCCGTCTCTCGAGGGCGCAGCCAGGAGCAGCCCAGACCTGGGGGAAGGCCAGAGGCTCTCCCGGGGCACGCCCAGCACTGGGCTTCCAACTGCCTGGCGTGTCGGCGGGCCAGAGAGCTGCTCCATGACCTCCCACCCTCATCTCTCAAGGTGTAACGCAGCCTCGGGGTGCTCTCCCTTTCTCCTGGCGCTGCGGGGCCTCCCAAACCTGCCCCACTAACAGTCCTCTGGGCATCGCTGCAACCCAGCCTCGGCCCCATCCTATTTTGACACCTGAAAGCCGGGGAAGGGGGGACAGGAAAATTCAGCGTGAAAAAGAGGACTCCCCCCCCCATTTTTTCCCCAAGGACTTCATTACATTTTTTCTTGATTAAAAAAACTGGAGAACTGGAGGGGGGAAACTTGCTTGAAATATCTTCTCTTTTAGAATGAGTGAAATGCTTCTTACGGAAAGTGTTTCCACATTCAAAGTGTACAGCATATGAAAGTCGTGGGACCTTCAGTTTTTCCAGCAGAAGGACTGGGGGAATTTGTTGAGCACTGGGGGGGGCTCCTATCAAGTATTTCGTTCTTGAGTAAAGCATTTCAGTCATTCCAGACATACAGGATGAAAATGTCTGAACACCTCCTCAGTTTTTCAAATGGGAAAACTTGGAAGCTTGGGGCAACATTAAAAAAAATCGTACGGTCTTTTTTTTCCTGTGGAATGTGTAAAATGAAACACAATGTTTTACTCAAAATGTGTCATATGAAAACTTTTATGTAAGACAATCTGCAGTGCTAGATAATAATTCTTTTAAATTTTTTAATTTTTTGTATTAAAAAACCCTTTTTTACAATAAAGATAGTATCACACTCTTTAAGAACATAAGAACGTAAGAGAAGCCAATGTTGGATCAGGCCAATAGTGGCCAAAAATACCAGGGGCCATCAGGAGGTCCACCAGTGAGGCCAGGACATTAGAAGCCCCCCACACTGTTGCCCACCCTCCCAAGCACCAAGAATACAGAGCATCCCTTGCCCCAGACCGCAAGTCCCTGTCTATACCTTGTGGCTAATAGCCACTGATGGACCTCTGCTCCAGATGTTTATCTAATTCCCTCTTGAAGCTGTCCATGCTTGAAGTCACCACCACCTCCTGTGGCAGTGAATCCCATGTGTTAATCACTCTTTGGGTGAAGAAGGACTTCCTTTTATCTGTTCAAACACGACTGCTCAGCAATTTCATGGAGTGCCCACGAGTTCTTGTATTGTGAGAAAGGGAGAAAAGTACTTCTTTCTCAACCTGCTCAATCCCATGCAGAATCTTATAAACCTCGATCATGTCACCCCTCAGCCAACGTTTCTCCAAGCTAAAGAGCCCCAAGCGCCTCAACCTTTCTTCATAGGGAAAGTGTTCCAACCCTTTTATCATCCTAGTTGCTCTTTTCTGCACTTTTTCCAATGCTATAATGTTCTTTCTGAAGTGTGGTGACCCAGAATTGCATACAGTACTCCAAATGAGGTCACATAATTGATTTACAGAGGGGCATTATGATACTGGCTGATTTGTTTTCAATTCAATTTCTTCCAGCGCTAAAGACAACTCTAATAAATAAATCATATATATATATTATTATCAACGACTCTCATCATTAACAATACAGCAGTAAAACAGTCACCCGTTCTCAACCACCACAGTAAACTTCCTAAATGGCCTCTAGATGTCCACCGGACCACCGTGCAGGACTACCGTGACTCAAAAAGATGCTCTTCCCTTGGCCACATGTCCAACCTAAGTTTGGTCTGCCTCTGACATTTGCTAACCTTCCAGGCATCAAGTAGCATCTGTTACGCATCTTCAAACCATTTTCTCTCATTCCCGTGTTAAGTGAGACCTTTGCTGCCTCTTGGGCGGCTCCTGCACATCTTCCTAATGGGTCACTCATCCCCATCTTTCCCATCTGTTTTTAAAGCCCCATCTTATTTTGTCTGGAAGGCCAAATGTATCTTTGCCAGTAAGCCCCTTTTCTATCCTCGACCAATCAAAAAAGAATTTCAGACCCCCTGAAGAGCTCCTGAATCCCACGTCTTGGCTGACAATACTGATATAAGGAATGTCAACCAGAGCAGTCCTTGGATTCAGTTCACCGAAAGCCACCAGATTCCCTTTGGCCTCTGCAGATCTCACACAACCTGCTTGTAGTTGAGCAACACTGCCTGATCTCGGCAGTTCCTGAAGTCCTGTGGCATGCATCCATAGCCTGAAGGGCTATGTCCTAAACTTGTTAAAGCATCTGTCCCAGTTGTCATTTAATACATCCAGGGCTTTTTTTGTAGAAAAAGCCCAGCAGGAACTCATTAGCATAATAGGCCACACCCCCTTGTCACCAGAAGTGTGGTCATCCAGCCACACCCACCTTTTGCTTCTTATTCTGTTGACCTTGTTTGTTGTCAAAATCCGGGGGGCTTTTTTGGAGCAGGAACTCCTTTGCATGTTAGGCCACACACCCCTCATGTAGCCAATCCTAATGAGTTTCTGCTGCTGGGTGTGGCTTATTATGCTAATGAGTTCCTGCTGGGCGTGGCCAACTCAGGAGCCAGCCGGAACTCCATTCCTGTGCGTTCCTGCCCAGAAATAGCCCTGAATACATCTCTTATAGGGTTTTTAAAAGAAACAACCCTCTGATTTTTCTTTGCCATATCCATGTGTCTAAGGAAACTGATATTCCGCTCTGTCCCAACTCCCAGATGTTGATACTTATCTCCCAAAATCAACTTCTTCGTGCAATCAATAAAGCTAAATGATAATATCTAACAATACAGGGAATGGCTAAACCCCTTTTGCTTGGGATGCACACCTAAACTGTACTATGGACCCCATATAAATTTATCCAACATCGACTGCATTTTTTTTAACACCTCCTGGGGATACAGATAACGGTAACATCGAGAAGAAAACTACTGCCTTTGGCAAAATCTTCATCTTGAAAGCAGCCATTCTGCCCAACCCAGATCATCTACCAGAGATCCATTCCTTAACACACGAACGCATCCCTCTCTCACCCTCTGGGACAAACAAAACTGAGATGTCCCAAGAAACTAACCTGCGCATGTAGCAGATCAATCCATTTGCAGAAACTAGGACCGATCCCAAAAGCCCTAAACATCTCTCTCGAAAAACCCCAAAAGTTTTCCCGGGTCCACAAGGTAAAAAGCCGCAGAAAACTGCTGTTGGTCTGTAAAGCTGATCAGCTTAATTAATCTTTTGATACTAACCAACATTTGATGATTTGCCAAAAAATGTAATTGTTCAAAATCTTTTAAAATGTTAGCTATTATTGAAATTAATATTTTATGGTCCACATTAAGCAAAGAAGATACAGTCAGGTGGGTGGCTGTGTTGGTCTGAAGCAACAGAATGAAGTTTCAGTCCAGCAGCACCTCGGTCTTAAAGGTGCCACTGGCCTCAAACTGTGTTCTATTAGGCAAAGCAATCAGCCTATATACAGACAACCTGGAAGTATCCTTCCCTTTTTAGGAATTAATGTAATATAAGCATCCAAATAAGTTTCCAAAACCATGGAGGATGACAGTTGCAACAGAATTAGAGCCCGTTTTTCTACAAAGATGATGCAGAATTCATTTACCAAGCCATCAGGTCCAGGACATGTGCCCATTCTGAGATTTCTAACAGCTAACTTAATTTCCATTAACTGGTCTTTACAAATATTGACCATGATCTTCTAAGATATGAGGTATCAGCAGGCTCAGCTGCATATAAGCTTGAAAAAAACTCCCAAATTCTTCTGCAATCAGATCTGGTGAATCTGGCCCATTTCCTGAATATATTATCTGTGGAACTCAGATAAGTCATTGATTTATCTTTGAGAAGATTAGCTAATTTCCGGATTTGTTCCCATACTCAAACAGCGATTGTTTCCCTCTTAGAAGTATTTTAGATGGTACATCAACATCTGTCAGTTTTATTTCTTAACATTTAAGTTTTATTTCGTAACATTTCCAACTCCAGCCCTTCTTGTTCAGAACCTTTTCTTTTAGATGTTTTGCCCCAACAGAATAATTTACCAATTACCTCTAACCAAACTTTATTGATATTCTTAGTCCGATAAGCCTGGCATGAAATCAGAAACCATCTCATGTACACCTTAAATTACTCCCAAACTGTACCACATATTAATACATCCCTGAATTCTTTTGCTATCTGTATTTAAATACTTTAATTACTTATCTCAGTTTGAACAGGGAAACCTTCTGGGAAATTGTCTGATGCCATTTGCCCCAGCAAACCCCCATTCCTGCCCCTGTCAGAGGAGGACTCTCTGGGAACCAGCGCAGCGGCGACAACCTGCCCAGGCCCAAGGGCCAACAGGCACCGTTTGCCCCTGGGCCAGACTTCTCCTGGGATGAGGCTGCCAGGGGGAGGGGGAAGGAGGGAGAGTTGAAGGCAGTGGGGCAAATAAAGGTAAATTGGCTCATGGGTGGGAACAGGGTTGCCAACCTCCAGGAGGCACGCGGAGAGCTCCTGCTCTTACAACTGATCTCTAGACCAGCCGAGACCAGTTCCCCTGGAGAAAACGCCTGCTTTGCGGGGCGGACTCCACGGCGTTATACCCTGCTGAGGTCCCTCGCTCCCCAAACCCGTCTCCAGGGATTTCCCAACCCAGAGCTGGCAACCTTAGATGGGAAGAAGAGAAGGAAGCAGGAAAAGGGGAGAGGCAACGGGGGGGGGGCTGCTGAGGGAGGGAAAGGAGAGACAGCAGGAGAGGGGAAGTGGGGAAATGAGATGCCTCCTCCCACAAGACCTTGTGAGCTCCCTGCTTGCAGATATATGTATGTGCAATCATTCTAACGTTTACTTCTCTTTTCCTCTGTGGCCAGAGCATCTGCACCTATAACGGAGGGTGCTTTGAGGAAGTGGTCTCTGTTCTATAAAAGGTGCTGCCCGTGAGCCACGAGAGACCTCGCTGTTTCAACAGAGGCACCCGCGGCCTGGGCCAGAAGGGACTGAGTTAAAATAGTGGGGGTTCCATGGATGAACAGACCCCAGGCCTGGTGATCAGCTCAGCTTCATTAGTGATTGCAGCGAGGAGAAGAGTGATCAAATCCCCGGCAGCAGGCTGTTTCCAAGCATGCAAGAACCACACCCCACTCCCAACGACAGGCTGTTTACAGAACCCTGTTTCTCCACTGGTCTATTCCAGGACCCTGGCCGGCTGTTGTCTGTGGGCACAAGCCCAGCCAGATCCCAGGGCTAGTTTAGGGATGACTCATCCTTCCTACACTACAAACCGCGGGGCATCTTTCTAGCAACAGGAAACTCTCGGTATCCGAAGAAGAGAGCCCTGTGACCCGTGAAAACGCCTCCCCCTGCCACAAATTTCTTAGTCTTTCAGGTGCTCCTGGACTCTCCTGTGATTTCCCACTGCTACAGACAGACTAGCACGGCTGCCTGTCTTGATCTATCTTGGGGGGGGGGGTCAGGGAGTGGCAAACTGCCCCACAAGCCAGAGGGGGAGTGACCGGGGAGCTGCTGCTCCTCCTCCTCCTCCTCCGAAGTGCTTACTGGGAGCCAGCAGCCTCCAGGAACGCCAGAGTGGGGCCAGCAAATCCAAGAGACCGGGGCCAGGGGGTGGGGGGGTGGGGTGGGGTGGGGTGGGGAGGAGCAGCCCGGCTGGAGGCAAGAGAGAGAGAGAGACAGAGAGATGGCCAGAGAGGCCAGACTGGGGTCCCCACGAACCCGCCAGGCTGGAAGGCGCCCCAGAGGGGGCAGAGGCACGCATGCCCTCGGACCCTTGCCCTCCCGCCAGCCTTGGCAATGCACTGGTCCCGGGGAGGAAGATGACATGCCCCTCACGCCCAGAGCTAGCAGTGCCTACTGCAGTACTAAGAAGGAAAGCGGCTCTTGGTTCCCACCTGAATAGGCACACCGCAACAGCCTGTTGAAACAGCCGTACGACGGACGGACGCGTTCCTGGCGCATGGCGGCAGCGCTGAGGTTGCGCCTGGGGAAGAGCCTCCCCCCTCGGAAGCAACCAGCCATGGCCCAGCGGTGGGGTCTGCAGGCGTCCCTCGCTTATTAAGGAGGCAGAGGACCCCTGCGGAGAGGGAGGGGCGGCGGCACAGAGATTTACTCGCTCACTCGATCCATCACTCACCTGACTCGTGGCTCACCAGGAGGCCCCAGGTGGACGCTTCTCCCCCGCCCCAAGGGCCACGCACTGAGCCACAGGGAGTGCCGGTCAGTCCGAGGACTCCCAGGCCCTCCCTGGCCCCTGGCCGCTCTGCCCTCCGCTCGGCCTCCTGCCCAACACGGGCATCAAGACGGCCCTGCCTCTCCCTTTAGGGGATCTGCCTCTTACCCGGCAAGGGGCCTGTCGCCGGGAAGCCAGGCTGGGTGCGGGGCCACTTCTGCTGCCTGTGCCCTGCAGCCTTTCCCCTCAGAGCCTGGTTCCCACCCTCTCCTGGCCAGAGAGGGAGAAGGGAAGAGAAGCGGCCAGCAGGAGAGAGCGAGGGCGACAGACAGAGAGAAGCACGTTGAGGTCAAAGTCGGGGCGGAAGGTCTCCCGTCATCCTGCAGCAGTCCAGCCACAGGTGGGGCAGAGCGACTGTTTCCACCACCACGTGAACAACACTCCAGACTAAAAGGAACTCCCCACACACACACACCCCACACACCCACGCTAGCAAAGGTCTCCCATGGGTAGATTTTCTGGACCCCCTGGCACCTGAGGATTGCCCTCTGCTCCGGCCTGCCTCCCCTGCCCTTTCCTAGAAGACGCACCCAACCTCCCGTCTCCAGCTGCCCGGAAAACTCCGTTTGTGCCGAAATCCAGCCATTCAGCCCGGACCAGGACTGCACACTGGTAACGTTTTCACGCCTTAAGTTTACACACAATACACACAACTCACCATTCCAAAGCTCTCAGTCTCTCCCTGGGCTTCGGCAAGGGAGAGCGCTTGGCTTCCCTCCTGCAGGATTTTGCCACCAGAAATGGTACCGGGGGAGGGGGTGTCTGTCTGTCCCTGATCATATAACCACATGAGGCAGTCAGTGGCTACCAACCATGGTGACAAAAGGGAACCTCCACATTCAAGGGCAGTAGACCTCTGAAGACCAGTGCCAGGAAACACTGTTGTTGGACCACCAGATGAACTGGTTGGCCACTGTGTGAGACAAGAAGGATGCTGGAGTAGATACACCACAGCTCTGATCCAGCAGGGCTCTTCTTATGTTTGGGGTTTTTTCTTAATGTTTCATATGTGTGTGTGTGCGTGCCCCTGGAAGTTATTATGGTGACCTCTGGTGACTGACCCCTACTGTGGCCTGGAGGGTATTCCAAGAGGTGGCTGAATAAAGCCTGCCCCCCCCCCCGACTGCTGGCATTCCAAGGAGGCCTCCCGTCCAAGTATTTAGGGTGCCCTCTTCTGCAGACGCAGCTTGGGCAGCTTCTAAGGGCGGAGATGCTCTGCAAGGTTGTCTCCCAGAGAGCACGTCAAGCTGTTTTTAGAGGCAGAAGAAAAGATTTCTGTTCCTTCAGGCTTCTCGGAATTAAGACATGAGGCTTTTGAGATGTTTGGTGGGGAACTGATGTGCCCAGAGAGTTGAACATGGCATGCAGGTCTTTTCCCCATCTGTTGGCATTTTCAAGATGGATCCTAAAATGCATTTATGTTTGAAAATTGGTGGGCGCAAGGGGGGGGGGCGGGTGCCAGAAGGTATCCTCGCCTAGTCTGCAAAAAATGCTGGGGCCAGCCCTGTGTGACAGAGAGAGATTGGGCAGATGCTCTGACTGCCCTACAGTTTGGTGTAGTGGTTAAGTGCACGGACTCTTATCTGGGAGAACCGGGTTTGATTCCCCACTCCTCCACTTGCACCTGCCGGTGTGACCTTGGGTCAGTCACCAGCTCTGGCACAGCTGTTCTCTCAAGGACAGTTTGTGTTAGAGTTCTCTCAGCCCCACCTACCTCACAGGGTGTCTGTTGTGGGGAGGGGAAGGGAAAGGAGTTTGTAAGCTGCTCTGAGACGCCTTTGGGCAGTGAAGGGCGGGGTATAAATCCAATCTCTTCTTCTTCTTCTAGGAGGGGGTGGAGTTAAGCTGCCCCCCACAGCCCCAGCCCTTTAAAGGGCTTTGTCAGCTTCCCCCGTCCCAGTTTTGTGCTGCTCAGCTGGGAAAAGGGAAGTGCGTGGGGGGGGGGGAATGGGGTCTGGTCCTTGGGGGTGGAAGCTGGGATTATTGTCTTGCATCCACAGAGGCGGCGCCGGGGGGGGGGGCAGTTTGCCTGGACCCCAAATCCAAGCCCTGGCAAGCCCCAGCTCAAGACTTCAGGACGTCTGGGTTCACCATGCTCAGCAGCATGCGCTTCCGGCCCCTCCCCCACATCTCACCAGGCCTCCCTCGGACAGCAGCGCCAGCCACTTGCCTGCCCAAATCCCACCTGTCGAAAGAGGAGGCCGAGGACTGGCCTTGGAGGACCGGGAGGCAGGGGAAGAGGCAGGTGGGGGGTGGGGAGGCAGTTCTTCTGATGGAGAGCCAAGTGGACTCTCGCGTGTCTCGATCGCAAGGTGTTTGATCAGGTAACGGGGGCAAACTGAAATCAAATCCTTTCGCTTTCCTACAGCATGTCAAAACAGATAGAGTGCATAGTAAAAGGTAAAGGTTCCCTTGCTCGAAAGCCAGTCGAATCCGACTCTAGGGTTGCAGTGCTCATCTCCGTTTCAAAGCCGAAGAGCCAGCACTGTCCGAAGATGTTTCCGTGGTCATGTGGCTGGCATGACTAAACGCCGAGGCGCACGGAACACTGCTGCCTTCCCACCGAAGTGGTACCTATTTATCTACTTACAATTTCTTGCTTTCAAACTGCTAGGTTGGCAGGAGCTGGAACTAGAGACGGGAGCTCACCCCATCATGCGGCACTCTCAGGTCTCGAACTGCTGAACTACTGACCTTCCACAGCCTGCAGTTCAGTGTCTTAACCACTTGAGCCACCGCAGCTCCCTCAGAGCTCAGAGTGCATAGAGGAGCTGCTTAAATGAGCCCCCAAGACTCGCTGGTTTCCCTCGGGGGGGGGGGTCCGCCTTGCCACTGTGGCACTTCCCAGTAGGTTCCTGTTACTCTACGAACAGAGCAAAAAATATTCACCAGGATGCAATCTCTGCGGGGTCACACTGACCTCGCAAATGTCTCCTTTGAGGGTAGGAGAGTTTTTTTTTTAAAAAAAAATTAATAGTATGTTTCACGGCTCAAGCAAAAGGGTTTTATTTCTCTTGTGCTTATGGTTTGATCAACCCTCCTGGTGTCAAGTATTCTATTTCTGGGCTGGTTTGAAGCTGCTGCAGCGCGTCTGCGAGGAGGGGGTGAGTGCCCCAGTGCCCCGCCCGCCCACTGGGCTTCTCTCCCACCGAAAGCTCCTTCCCAGCTCCGGGCCTGAAGACCAACAGCAGAGCTGCAGGAGTGTGAATCTCCTTTGGGAGGCACAGAGGGGAAACTGGGGGGAGGGGGTCATTTGGAGGCTTTCAGGGGAATTTGGTGGAAAGTAACATTTGAGTATTTGGAAATCTGAACAGGCAACAAATAACCGGTAGATTAACATGACCTGGAAGGGAACTGAATGTGGGGGTGTTTGTGTGTGGGGGGGAGATAACTGAAGAGGGAACTAATTTGGGGGCAACTGATGTTCACGCCTTGCTTAGACAGCACCTCTTTAGTGCAACATTTGAGGCCTCAGGCAAGGATCCTTTCCCCATGGAGCCCAACAGCAGCCCTCTCTTGCTTCTGGGCAGTTCACAAGCAGGGCCTGGGGACAGCTGTTGTCTGTCTCTTATGCAGAGGTATACTGCCCCTGAACATGGAGGCTCGCTTAGGTCACATGCTAGGCAGGAGGGGCTTCCCTGGGCAAAGCAGACACCAGGCACACGGGTCAGATGGAGGCAAAGGAATGGGTGGCCAGAGTGGCTTGACCCCCCCCCTCAAGGCACTGGCCAGGGTGGGCCCTCCTTACTCACCAGCGCCAGGAAGCTCTCTGCACCCCTCTCTGGCTCAGGGCACCTCTTGCGGGGCCAGCAGGTTCTAGACCTGCAGGGCAAGCAAAGGGAGGGATCCAGAACCCCGGGAGAGAACCAGGGGGAATGTCCGTTGGTGACCGTTGGAGGAGGCGGCCGTGGGAGAGCAGGCCCAGAGCCACCCGGCGGGGGAAAGGGCTCGTGTGACCAGAGGCACCATGAAAGCTGTGGTCGGGTAACTTACCCTGGTCGGAATGGGGTTCATTTGTGTTTCACCTGATTTGCAGGTCATGTTGATTGTTAAAATCATGTTCTCAGGAGACAACGGTCAGACCCAAAATGGACTGACATGGAAGGGACCTCCAGGGTCATCTAGTCCAACCCCGGGCACAATGGAGGGAATTCACAAATACCTCCCCCTCCACACCCACAGTGACCCCTGTTCCACACCCAGAAGATGACCAAAAAGACTCCAGGATCTCCAGGCCAGTTTGCTTCCTGACCCCAAAGTGGCAATCAGCATTTCCCTGGGCGTGTAAGAGCCACAAGAACTAAGCACTGAGGCACCCCTTCCTGCCCTCCCTCTCCTGATCTGCCGAAGTTCACAGACTCCATATGGCTGTCAGATGGGGCCATCTAGCCTCTGTTTGAAAACCTCCCAAGAAGGAGAGCCCACCCCTCCCCAGGAAGTCTGTTCCACTGAGGAACTGCTCTGTCAGGAAGTTCTTCCTCATGTTTAGCTGAAAACCCTTCTGATTCAATTTCAACCCGTTGGTTCTGGTCTGACTTTCTGGGGCAACAGAAAACAATTATCCTCTACAGGACAGCCCTTCAGGTACGTGAAGATGGTTCTCCTATCACCACTCTGTCGTCTCCTCTCCAGGCTAAACACACCCAGCTCCTTCAGCCTTTCCTCATTGGACTTGGTCTCCAGACTTCTGGACAACTTCCAGATTGTCAATAACCTTCTTTAACTGTGGTGCCCAAAACTGAACACAGTATTCTAGGTGAGGTCTAAGCAGAGCAGAGTTAAAGCCATATAATCACTTTGTGTGATCTGGACACTGGCACTTCTGCTGATGCAGCCCAAAGTTTGTTTTTTCCTACCTAAATGCAGAACTTTATATTTATCCCCATTGAAATTCATTTTATTTGCTTTAGCCCAGTTTGGCAGCCTGTCAAGATCATCCTGTATCCTGACGCCGTCTTCTACTGTATTTGCTACCCCACCGAATTTAGTACCATCTGCAAATTTAATAAGCATTCCCTCTGTCCCTTCATCCAAATCGCTGATAAAGGTGTTGCACAAAACAGGTCCCAGGACAGATCCTGGAGGGGCACTCTGCTTGTCACTCCCCTCCAAGGGGATGAGGAACCCTTTGCGAGCACTCTTTGGGTGCCCTCTCTCAACCAGTTACAGATCCACCTCACGGCAGTAGGATCCAAGCCACATTTTACCCACTCGTCAACAAGAACATCACGTGGTATCTTATCAAAAGCCTCACTGAGATCAAGATCAACTACGTCCGGCAGCATTCCCCTAATCTGACAACGCAGCAACTCTCTAAAAAAGGAGATAAATTGAGTCTGACATGACTTGTTCTTGAGGAACCCCTTGACTCTCCTTGGGCGTAAGAGAAGGCCGTGTGCCCCCAAAGCCCCCTCCCCTCACAGTCGTGGCCAGGGGACAGACAACGGCAGCTGTCCGGTCATGGGGAGGGGGGGTGTTTCCAGCACCCTGTGCCCACCCCGGTTCCCACTGGAGGGAGGGATGGCCTCTGGGCCCCTCCCCTCGCCCAGCCCCTCCCCCTGCACACCTTCACACAACGGGGGGGGGTTAACCTCCAGATCTTCTCCCTGCTGGCTTCAGGTGGCTCAGCCAGCAGTACCTGTGGGCCAGGGCCACGCCCCTTGTGTGGCCCCCTGCAATGCAGGGGGGGCACACAGGTAAGCAGGCAGCAGCACCTTCTGCACTCCGGGCAGCAGCAGGGATCAGGGCCTGGGGGAGAAGGGCGGGCCAAGGAGCCGGGTGGGGGGACAGGCAGGGAGGAGCCCGCGAGGAGCGAGAGGCCTCCCCCTGGATGCCCTCAGGGCAAGCAGCGCCTCCTTTGCACCCATCGGACCGCATTCCTCAAGCCAGAGGAGGCACTCGGCTTCACCACCCCCCAGGCACACATTCCCCCAGCAGATCGCTTGTTTTGTTCCTCTGCACAAAGGTCTCTGCAGCGCCAGCGGGAGGTCTCGCCGCACTCGCCTGGCAGCCTGGCAAACCACGGCCAGGCTCCGGCATCCCATCTTCTGGCTCACGGGGCAGAGGGCCCAGCGGTGCCTTGAATGGAGCCGCCTTCGGAACGGGGCCGAGTGCGCAACATCCCTGCGAGCTGCTTCAGCCCGGCCCTCCCTTCTCCTCGCCCCCCGCCCGAAGGCAAGGTGGCCCAGATCCCAGAACCCGCAGGCCTTAGAGCGCCCCTGCCCCGGCAAGAGCTCCCGCTGGGCCTCAGTGGAAAGGCCCCCTCCTTGGCTGGAGAAGCAGGCAGAGGCTGCCCCCAGAAGTGGGCACCCGGCCCAGCCGGACCCCAGAAGACACAACCAGACCCCCTGCTCTGGGCCTCACTGCCCCCGGGACGGGAAGCTCTCCACACTGGTCCAGTGCCCACATGCGTGGGCGGTGGGCCCAGAAGTCCACGTCCCACTGACACCGTTCTTCACACCGAAAGCAGCAGGCATCTCGAGCCCTTCAGACGACGACGAACGGAGCCTCCCCCTCCCCCCCCGCCACGGACTGCAGAAGGCTTCTGGCAAAACCTTCCGAGCTGCATTGGGTCTGCTTTTCCCTGGGAACGGGGCTTTGCACTAATCTGCAGAATGCAGTATTGCGGAAAGAAAGCCACAGTCCGGCAGCACCTTGAAGACTCACAAGGAGGAGTTTCCCAGCAGAAGACACGAGCAGTCGGAGTCCGCCATACAGGAGGCGGGTTCCACTTCTGCACCGCTCACCTCATGGTGAACCCTGGCTCACACAAGCGGCTGCTGGAAGGGACACGCTTCGTCTTCAAGGCTCCCCCCCAGCTTTGTTTTGCTCTTCCAGAGGAACCTGCGGGACCCTCCGGAAGGAACCTGCGGCACCCTCTGGCTCTGTCGGGAGCCAGAGACAGCCCGTTCCAGGTGGCCCCTCGGAATCTTCTAAGGCGCTCTCACCCCTCAGGCTGCCCGGGAGGGAAACTGAGCCCCACCTCGCCTGCATGGAGGGCTGGTGCTGCTCTGGAGGCCCCCCCCGGGCCCAGGCCATGGACTCACAGCTCTCCCCCACTCCCCCGGCTGGGCGGCTGTAACTGGATGCCCGGGCAGGTGCGTGCTGCGTCGCCGGGCGGCAGGGACCGCGCTGGCTCACGATCGATCGGCGGCCGTCCAAGGCCGGTCTCCAGCCAGGCTTCCCCGCCCCCCCCCACTCACCTTGCGCCCTCTTCCTGCCGAACTTTATCCCGAAGAGGGGCATCCTGGGGGCTCCTCTCAGCAGGCGGGTCCCGCGGTGGGCGTCCTGCAGGCCAGAGGGAGAGAAAGGCGGCGTGACCACGGGGGCAACTCCCTCCTACCCGGCCCAGCCTCTGCGGGAACCAGACTGGAAGCCCACACCCCGAGGAGAAGGCAGGCACGGTTCACGTGGCAGCTACGATTACACGGCGGCCGCCTCACGCCGCTCCCTCGGCACACGGGCAGGAAGCTGCACTCTGGCGCCCATGCTGGGGCCCACCCGCCGGCTCCACCCCCCCCCGGTGCCAAGCAGAGGGCACCAAACCACCTGGAGGGCTGTGGCAGCATCACTGGGGCAGCAGGGGAGAAGCAAGAACACAAGGCCTGCCCCCTCCCTGGCCTGGCGGAGCATCAGGCCCTGCGGAGATGGGGGGTGGGTGGTTGGTTGGTCCAACGGAGAGAGGGAAAGCAAGGGGGGGCCCAGGGCTCTGTCCTGGCCTCTGGGACGGGCCTCGGGGTGTGAAGGGGAGGGAGCCGTGGGGCAGCCACTTGGTCTGAGAGGCTCCTGCCAACCCTCCTTTGCAAGGACCAGAGGGCAGGGTGCCGGCAGCAACCAGGGCATCCTCTGAAGGGGCTCGGGAAGAACCCAAGGGGGGGGCCTCTTCACCTTCCGGACTCCTTGGGGAGCCCCAACCTCCCCCTCCCCCGTCTTGCCTGTCTAGGATCCCAGAGGTGGAAGAGACCAAAAAGCCAGCCCCCCCAGCTGAAGGCTGCCTGGGAAGCAAAGGGCGCTTGGATCGGCCCCATCATCACCCTTCTCTGCGAGGGGCAGGACCAAGCCCCCGGCTCCTGGGCAGCAGCAGCCCGCAGCAGGTATTCATTTATGTCATCCATACCCCACCCTCCTCCAGCAGCTGACATTGTTCTCCTCCCCTCCACTGTATCCTCACAACAACAACAACCCGGTGAGGTAGGCCAGGTTGAGAGACTGTGTCTGGCGCAAGGTCACCCAGCCAGTTCCCATGGCAGAGTGGGGATTTGAACCTGGGCCTCCCAGATCCCAGCCCGGCACTCTGACCACTCCACCCCCCCCCCGGCTCAACAGCAGCAGCTACAGGTGCAGAAGCTCCCACCCATCTCCTGCCTACCCCCCTGCTTCCCAAGCGTCTCCCCCCCACCACCACCACCCACCCCACTCTGAGCGGAGGCTGCAGGTGCCTCGAGGCGGAGACCTGCGTCCCTGGCCGGCGTGGGGGTGGGGGGGGGCCGCCCGCTAATGAGGAGGGGTCCAGCAGCAGGGAAGCCTCCAGCCAGCCGGGGAGACGCCGGGACAGGGGCGGCCAGACACGCTTAACGTAAGAGCCACTCCGAATAAACGCCAGGGGTTTGAGAGCCGCATGCCACGAACAAATATTACAGGCGTGTTTTAATTGAAAAATACGACACATTTGCTTTTTACTAACTTTAAACGAGACTGCCAAAGACAAAAACAAAAGGGATAAAAATAGATACTGATAATGAGACTTATTTGTCCGATGATATTTGTGGGGGCTTTGAGAACGCATTTGGAGTGGAAGCTGCTTTCTTTCTCTGCTCCCCCCCCCCCGCCACAAGCCTGCCCAGGAAGGGGGACGCTGGCTGGGGAAGGGAAGGCCGATGGGGGATGGGAGGCACCCCTCCCCTTCGCTTGCCCAGCCGGGAGCCACACAACATGTGTGAAAGAGCCCCCTGTGGCTTCCGAGCCACAGTCTGACCACCCCTACACCGGAAGGAGGCTGGCTCTGCAGAGGAGACGAGGGAAAGGCTTAATAAGACAGCTCTTGATTTCCTCGGCTTCCCAGTCCCCCCACCCCCCACGGCATTCATGAGTCCCTGTGGATTTCAGCACAGTTTGCAATTACCCTGTGCAACCCACAGAGACGCCAAAATAGGGGAAACGCTCTCTGCAAGAGGGGGCACAGCTGAGCCACTCAAAGAGGTAGGAACTGGCCTCCAGCATCCAGAGAGGATACGTTGGTGTGTGTGTGTGGGGGGGGGTTAAACATGGCCACCTTTGAGATGTGAAACCACTAGGATGTGGTCAGCAGCTGTGTGGATGTTCCAGCAGGTATCAACATCACTGCTGTACCTCCATTTTTGCGGGGTTCCACAGAAACGATGAACCACAAAGGTGATGTGCCCTGGGGGAAGATCTGAAACCATTCCATGTGTGCAGAGAAATGACACCTTGGTGGCACCACACCTGGGCATCCCCAGGCCTTTCCTCTTAACAGTGCCACCGCAGGCCTGAAGCCTGGTGAGAACATAGACCTGGGGGGGGGCCACAGTCTCCAGGAGCAGAGAGGGCAACAGCGGCCACAAGGGCAGCAACCCTGCCCTCCTCCACACCCCGCTGCCTCCTCTGCAGTGTTCCAGGTGCTGACTGTGACCACAGGAATCCTTTCCAGGTGGGCGAAACATGTTAAGAGCCCCCCCCAACCTGGGCCAGGTGCCGATCAGCTCTTTTACCTTTACACACATCTGAGCCGTGGAAGGCATAAAGACAGTCGGCCTGGCCACCCTGGTGTCCCTGGGAATGAAGGCCTGTTTCCACCTGGGACTGGGGGCCGGGAAGGAAAGGGCCGCTCGCCACTGGGGCGGGCCGCCGAGAGGGACCCAAGGCAGGAAGCGGCGGCAAGGACGGGCGGGGAGGGCCCCTTCCAGGAACAGGGGGGTTCCAGCGCAGGCCGGGGAGCTGCTGCACCCAGGGAGGGAGGGAGGGAGGGAGGGAGGGGGCCGCATGGAGCAGAACCGCAGCCGCCCACGGGGGGGGGGAAGGGGCGGCCCCGGCTTCGGACGCGACGGGGGGGGGGATGTGCAGTGCAGCTGCCCCGGACACGCCGGCCTCCCCCCCCCCCCCCACGGGCGCGATGCTGGGAGCTGCGCACTCCAGGGCGGGGGCATCCAAGGGCCTCGTCTGACTTTTCTCGGAGTCTTTCGCTCAGGCACGCGGCCGCCGTCGGAGCCCAGCGCCCGGGTCTCTCTCGCCGAGGAGGAGGAGGAGGAGGAGGAGGAGGGAGAGGAGGCGGCCTCTGGCTCGGCGGGAGGGGCGCGCCCTCCCGCCGTGGTCCCCCGCCAGCAGCCACCCGCCCGCATTCTCCGCCCGCCCGCCCGCCGGAGGCGCCCAGCCCGGGCCACTCTCCGGCTCCTGTGCCCCAGGCCCAGCACCCCCCTCCTCCTCCGGCCGCGCCCGCCCTGCCCCAAACAAGGCCCGGCCCCGAGGGCCGCTGCCGGGGCGGGAGGACTCCGCCGGCCCCTCCCTCCCTCCCTCCCTGCCTGCCTCCCGCCCGCCCACCCACCGAAGACCCGCGCCGCGTCTCCGAGGCCTCCCCCGGGCCCGAACGCCCCGTCGCAGCAAGGCGCGGGCGGCGGCGGCACTCCGCGAAGGTCCCGCCCGCCGGCCGGCGCCCGTGCGTGGAAGAGCCCCGGGGCAGAGGAGGCCGCTCCCGACTGACGACCTCGAACCCCGGCGCCGCCCTCCCGCCGGAGAAGCCCCCCCCAGCCGGCAGAGCGCGGGGGCGGGGGTGTGGGGGGCGAGCAAGCGTCCCTCCGGGCAGCAGCGGCCGGGTGCGCGCAGAGGACAGCTCGTGCCCCCCGGAACAGAGACCTGGCGGGGAATCGAGGCCCCCCCACCCACCCCCCACCCGGGACTCAGCCTTGGCCCCGCCGCGTCAGAGAACCCCGAGGGAGAGGCTCCGCTCGGCCCTCCCCGGGCTGCTCAGGGGCGACGCCCCCGCGAGGGAGACTGCCTGGCCCACGTCCCGCCCCCCCCCCGCGCAGCAGGAGCCGCAGCCCCAACAAGCCCCCTCCCCCCGCCGCCCCTGTGGCTGGCCCGGCCCGGGCCCCGCAGAGAGGAGCGCGGGCGGGTGGGCTGACAGCCGGCGATGGTGGCCAACCTCCGGGGAGAATCTGGAGGAGTTACCGCTGCTGGCCAGGCTTCCCACGCCCAGTCCCCAGGCTGGAGCAAACAGCGGCTTTGGAGGGGGGGGGGCCACTGTGGCGCCACACATCCCGCCTTCCCCAAACCTCCCGGAACTGCCTGACTCGGCGTTGACGACGGGAGGCCAGGCCAGGCGCCCCTTCCCCGCCCAGTGGCACCCCCGCCCCCCCCCCCGCCTGGCTTCCCTGGGGAAGGGACCCGCAGCGGGACGCAGCAGCAGCAGCAACTCCGAGATCTTGCAAGTTCCCACCCAGCTCACCCCTCCCCACCACCGCAGGGCCCCCCCCCCAGGCTAACCGGGCCACATCTGGGGCTGAGCGGGAGGAGGTGTGGGTCGCCCAGCAGCGGGGCCCCCTCTTACCCTCGACGGCGGCTGGCCCCCGACCCAGCAGCTGGGCTCCTCCTCCTCCTCGGCGCCTTCTCCATGGCGGCCCCTCCCGGGCTCCTCCGGCTGGGCTGGGGAAGCTGCGGCCCGGCCGCACTGCAACTCCCCGGAGGGCCCTCTCAGGGCGGAGGGGGCGGGGAGCAGAGGAAGCCGGAGGGAAAGCGGAACCGGCCGCCCCGCCGAGGGGAGCCCAGGGGCCAGCACCTCCTCCTCCGCCAGGACCCAGGGACTCCTCCGCCGGGCCGGGCCGGGCCGGGCCGGGCCAGGCCTCCCTCCCTCCCTGCCTGCCTGCCTCCTCCTGTGGGCCTGGACCCCGGCCAGGGGCCTCTGTCATTTTTTCCCCCTGTTTCCTGAAGATAGGGAGAGGCCTGCGCTGCTGCCGCCGCTGGAGCTGGGGATGGCGGGAGGAGGAGGAGGAGGAGGGAAGCCGGGGGGGGGGCTCTGCCTGTCAGGACGTGGACTCAGTCTCTCTAGGGGGGCCTCCTCCTCCCCTCCCCACGGCCCCCTGGCCCAGGAGCCCTCTCAGGCACTGCCCAGTGGCCTCGGGCACCCACAGGACAGAGGAGGGGCACAGAGAGGCTGCCCGGCAACAGGATGTCCAGCAGGTCGTTGCCCCTGCCAGACATCTCCTGTGCTGGCCTTGAACCAGTCGCGCTCTCTCTCCAGGCGCCCCTCTCGCCACAGGGTTGCTGTCTGGGGAGGGAGAGGTGTGGGCCCCGCCCCGAGCTCCGTGGAAGGGGAGCAGACTGGAAATGGGCCCGGGTGAGCCCGATCTGCTCAGCACTCGAGCTCGGATGGGGAGACCACCCAGGAAGTCCCAGGTCACTCTGCAGAGGCAGGCGGGGGCAAGCCAGCTCGGAGCGTCTCTTGCCTCGACAACCCCCTTGAGGGGTCACGACACAATGGCTGCGGCTTGCCGGCACCTTCCACCACTGCAGGCAGGCGGATTGTCGCAGTCTTGCCTGCTCGGCCTTCCTCATTAGCCAGAACAGAGAGCTGGAGGGACTGTTCTTCTGACACGTGTCCAGTTCCCCTGGAACAAGGAGAACTAGGGACTCACTTGGAAGGGAGACGGAGGACCCTGGCTGGGCACCAGGGCACGGCCCGAGAAACGGCCCAAGGTGTGTCTCACACCTGACAACGACCCCCCCACACACACACATCCCCAGAGCCCCACACATCTCCAGCAGGAGAGAGAACCAGCAGGCCGTGGGTGCAGAAGGAGAAGGGGGCTGTCCTGTCCCGGAGGGCTGGCAGGCAGGGTGGCCACAAGCCACATTGTGGTCCTTCCCTCTAGCGAGGAGAGGGAAGTCGCCGGGTGGCAAAGGAACGACCCAGTTGCCCAGCCCAGGAGAACCTTTGTGGGCTCAGGGAGGCTGGCGGAGACGCCGAGGAGGAGAGTTCGGGAGTGGCGTCGGGCGTGGCCGAAGGCTCAAGGACAGGAGGGGCAAAGGGTGGCATGGAAGGGAGGGGCCCAGAAAGGGACCAGGAGGAGTGAGTTTCGCCTCCGCTGCCCGGAGTCCCTCGAGTGGAGGAGGAGGAGGCCCACCCTGCCCCCACCTCTGCTGCCCCATGGCTCTGCGAGCTCCAACCCCTCCCCCGTGGCTGGCCTGGCACACACACACAGACCTCTCTCTGCCAAGACTGCCGGGGTCCCCCTTTCTCTGCCTTTGCCCCGAGGGAGGCGGCCTCACTCTACAAGGCACCCCACGGGGGAGGCTGCCCTCTGAAGCCATGTGGGGCCATGGCGTTTGCCTGCCCCAGGGGAAGAGGCTCTGCCCGGTGCCCCTCCAGGGGCCCTGCCCTGGTGGCTGGCTGTGCAAGGGGGCAGTCGCCCCCCCACAGGAACTGGCAATGATGCGTGGGCAGCCAGTTACCGCAGGGACAGTGGAAGGCGTGGCTTCAGGGGGGGTCAGCACGGTGCTTGGAGAAGCAGGCCTTGGCCTGTCTGGGGAAGCGGGGGTGCTGTGCAGGCCCTGGGCACGCCAACCGAGGGCAGCCCGGGTGTTTGTGTGGCGCTGTGGGGAACGTCCCAGTCCACACGTAAGAATGGCTGTGCTGAAGGTGGTCAGCAAAGGATGAAGGCACTTCGAGGGAATGAGGTGAGAGATCAGCTTGGCTGCCCCCCCCCCGGGCGCTGTGCTCCGAGGCAGCCCCTGCCCCTGGATATGGAGGCTTCACAGACCCTCCCCGCCCCACCTGAAACACGACTGCAGTCCCGGAAGGAAGGCCGGCACAACTCTGGGCTCTCGTTCCCTCCCCGGGGCCTTCGCACCCCTGCCGAGGAGCAGCTCTGTTCCTGGGGAAATCCGAAAAGCAGGCCGAAAGTGGGGCTCTCGCTCGCTCAGCCAGAGCCGGAGAACAGCCGCGTTGGCTCCCTCTGTTCTTGGCTCCCGCTGAGCCAGGCGGCAGCGACACGCCCCGTTCGTGCCTCTGAGGACATTCTCCGGTTGTCCTCAGTCGGGTCTCACCAGCGAAGGATCATTACAGCTCATTAAGCGCAAGAGACAGGCAAGTCGATAAGCGGAGGAGGCGGCGGCGGCAGAGTGTGTTGGAGCCGCCCAGAGATTAGAGAGCTCCTCGGAAGCGGCACGTTGCGCCAGGACTCCCGCGGGGCAGTGTGTGCGTGGGCAGCGGCTCCAGCAGACGTTTTGCACATCTCTTCTCGGCCCCACCGTCCACTCCTCCCTGCGGCCATGCGAAAATCATCCCGGTATCTTCCCTCTGAAACCCTCTGAGTGCGGTCGGTCCGGGTGCAAAGCTCACTCGGAGATGACACTTTCCATGACACACTTTCTGTGAGGAGAAACACCGGCCAGACTCTCCTTGCCGCAAGGGGACGACGGCAGCCAGGGACGGCCAAGGCCAACTGATGGGCTCTTCCCTGGCCTGCAGGAAGAGGGTCTTCCCACACGGGAGGGCTTCTGGAGACCGAGGGGTCTGCCTGTGCTGATTTGGAAGAGGAGAACCGGTGACTGAACAAAACCACGAGGGAGGATTCCAGTGTTTATTCTCAGATAACTGGAAGGGCACAGACGTCAGAGCTCTCCACATCGCAGTGGGTGAGAATCCCAGTTCCTCTGAGACACATGGTGACCCAAAAGTGACCCAGAATGCTCGTCATCAGTGGGAAATGGCTGCCGCCCCCGCCAGTTCCCTCCTTCGCATAGGCAGTTGGACAGCAGCGCGTGGATCTGGGCTGCATAATAAACACGCCTCGGATGATCCACTTCCCTTGCGTGACTCAGATACAGGTCACAGCTGCATTCTCTGCTAAGAATGTCAGAAGAGCCCTGCGGGATCAGGCCAGTGAGGGTCCATCCAGTCCAGCCTCCCGTCTCACATAGTGACCCCAACCAGTTCCTCCGGAGGGCCAGCAACAGGGGCAGGGAGGCCGAGGATGGGACTCAGAGGATTAGTGCCACTGAAATGCCTTCGCTTTCTTCCTGCCCTCCTCCTCCAAATGCCACTGCCACCTGGACTCCTTATGCATGCCTTAAGCACTGAACGTAAGAACATCAAAGGAGCCCTGCTGGGTCAGACCAGGGAGGGTCCATCTAGTCCAGCCTCCCATCTCACACAGTGGCCAACCAGTTCCTCTGGAGGGCCAACAGCAGGGCAGAGAGGCCGAGGCCTTCCCCCAATAAGAACCTCAGAAGAGCCCTGCTGGGCCAGACCAGGGAGGGTCCATCTAGTCCAGCCTCCTGTCTCACACAGTGGCCAACCAGTTCCTCTGGAGGGCCAACAACAGGGCAGAGAGGCCAAGGCCTTCCCCAGATAAGAACATAAGAAGAGCCCTGCTGGGTCAGACCAGGGAGGGTCCATCTAGTCCAGCCTCCCATCTCACACAGTGGCCAGCCAGTTCCTCTGGAGGGCCAACAGCAGGGCAGAGAGGCCGAGGCCTTCCCCCAATAAGAACCTCAGAAGAGCCCTGCTGGGCCAGACCAGGGAGGGTCCATCTAGTCCAGCCTCCTGTCTCACACAGTGGCCAACCAGTTCCTCTGGAGGGCCAACAACAGGGCAGAGAGGCCAAGGCCTTCCCCTGATAAGAACATAAGAAGAGCCCTGCTGGGTCAGACCAGGGAGGGTCCATCTAGTCCAGCCTCCCATCTCACACAGTGGCCAGCCAGTTCCTCTGGAGGGCCAACAGCAGGGCAGAGAGGCCGAGGCCTTCCCCCAATAAGAACCTCAGAAGAGCCCTGCTGGGCCAGACCAGGGAGGGTCCATCTAGTCCAGCCTCCTGTCTCACACAGTGGCCAACCAGTTCCTCTGGAGGGCCAACAACAGGGCAGAGAGGCCAAGGCCTTCCCCTGATAAGAACATAAGAAGAGCCCTGCTGGGTCAGACCAGGGAGGGTCCATCTAGTCCAGCCTCCCATCTCACACAGGGGCCAACCAGTTCCTCTGGAGGGCCAACAGCAGGGCAGAGAGGCCGAGGCCTTCCCCCAATAAGAACCTCAGAAGAGCCCTGCTGGATCAGACCAGGGAGGGTCCATCTAGTCCAGCCTCCCATCTCACACAGTGGCCAACCAGTTCCTCTGGAGGGCCAACAGCAGGGCAGAGAGGCCGAGGCCTTCCCCCAATAAGAACCTCAGAAGAGCCCTGCTGGGTCAGACCAGGGAGGGTCCATCTAGTCCAGCCTCGCATCTCACACAGTGGCCAACCAGTTCCTCTGGAGGGCCAACAGCAGGGCAGAGAGGCCGAGGCCTTCCCCCAATAAGAACCTCAGAAGAGCCCTGCTGGATCAGACCAGGGAGGGTCCATCTAGTCCAGCCTCCCATCTCACACAGGGGCCAACCAGTTCCTCTGGAGGGCCAACAGCAGGGCAGAGAGGCCGAGGCCTTCCCCCAATAAGAACCTCAGAAGAGCCCTGCTGGGTCAGACCAGGGAGGGTCCATCTAGTCCAGCCTCGCATCTCACACAGTGGCCAACCAGTTCCTCTGGAGGGCCAACAGCAGGGCAGAGAGGCCGAGGCCTTCCCCCAATAAGAACCTCAGAAGAGCCCTGCTGGATCAGACCAGGGAGGGTCCATCTAGTCCAGCCTCCTGTCACACAGGGGCCAGCCAATTTTTCCGGAGGGCCAACAGCAGGGCACAGAGGCCGAGGCCTTCCCCTGAGGTTGCCTCTTGGCTCTGGGATTCAGAGTATTAGTGCCTCTGAATGTGGAGGTTCCCTTCAGTCCCCACGGCTAGTAGCCATTGATAGACTTTATCCTCTGTGGATCTATCAAATCCCTTTTGTAAGCCGTCAATTCCTGTGGCTGTCACTACATCCTCTGGCAGCAAATTCCACGCGTTAATCACTCTCTGTGTAAAGAACAGAGAGTCTGTCTGGGGCAGGAGAAAAGAGCCAGCGCCCCGTAGCCCATTAAAGACCAACAAAATTTGTGGCCGGGGACGAGCTTTCGGGAGTCACTGGCTCACTTCTTCAGGAAGGTGCCCCTGGACTGTCACTGCCGTGGAATGAAGTGGTTTCCTTTGGCCCGCCCTGAACCCCCTGCCCATCCGCTTCACGGGACGCTCCTTTCTTAACGACGCGCTTTGCCTTGTCTCAGCAGATCCGGCGTGGCCGGGGGCGGTGGGAAGCGGCATCAAGTCACAGCTGATTGGTGGTGGCCCCGTTGGGTTTCCAAGGCAAGAGACGTGGTTCAGGAGCGGCCGGCCACTGCCTGTCTCTGCGTCGCGACCCTGGGTCTCCATGGAGGCCTCCCATCCAAACACTCGCCAGGCCCAACTTTGCTTAACTTCCGAGATTTGACGACATCAGGCTGGCTGGGGGTCCAGGGTGGCTGCCCCCTCCATCGGATCTTTGCAGCTTTGCTCGCTCGCGTGGCCCTTTCCAGACGGAGGGTGTGGAGCCCTGAGCAGCTTCTCCTTTCAGGCCCCAGCCGCTGGGGGGGAGAGCAGGTGTGAAACCCTGAGAGCTGACCTGGTGGCTGATCTGGGGCTTGGGGCAGTGGTTGAGTGCGCGGACTCTAATCTGTGAGAACCGGGTTTGATCCCCCACTCCTCCACTAGCAGCTGCTGGATGACCTTGGGGCAAGCCATAGTTCTGGCAAGAGCTTTTCTTGAAAAAGAGCAGTTCATGTCAGAGCTCTCTCAGCCCCACCTGCCTCACAGGGTGCCTGTTGTGGGGAGGGGAAGAGAAAGGAGATTGTCAGCCGCTCTGAGACTCCTTTGGATAGTGAAGGGCGGGGTACAAATCCAGTCTCCTTCACTCACACAGAGGGTCATGCACGAGAGCACTGGCACTCCGTTATGCTGCAGTTGGGGCCAGACGACTCCCTCCCTGGTCACGGGGTCAGCTGCAGGATCCAGAAGCTGGCCTCTGCCCGTCGAGAGCAGTAGGGGAGCCCCACGGAGCCAGTTCCTCACCCTCCCTCCACCCTCCTTTCCTCCTGGGCAGCCCACGCGGTGCAGTCATTAGAAGGCTGGGCAAGGACCCAAGAGACCCGGGTTCAAATCCCTCCCCTGTCCTCCCCTGGAAGCTGGCTGGGCGACCTTGGGCCAGTCACACCCTCTCAGCCTAGCCCACCTCACAGGGTCGTTGTGGGGAGAAAATGGAGGGGAACGAGGGAAGCCGCTTTGGGTCCTCCCAGGGGAGAAAAGCAGGGTGTGAATGTTGAAATCGAGAAACCTTTCCTCTGAGGAGCCCAGGGTGACCCCCCCAAGAGTCCACGTCGCCAGAGAAGTGGCTCTCCTCCCCTGGGCACTGCCCCCACCACCACCTTTGCAGAGGCCATGCCTGGGCCGGGAGCCCCCACTCCACAGCAGCAACGTGGCACTGAAGAAGAGCCGTAACCCTAACCCTGGATTGCAAGACTAGATCTAATGGGTGGAAATGACAAGGGAGTCGTTACCGGCTAAATATCAGGGGAAACTTCCTGACTGTGAGAAGAGTGGTTGAGCAGTGGAACCGACTGCCTCGGGAGGTGCTGGATGCTCCTTCCCTGGATGTTTTCAAGCGGAGGCTGGACGACCGTCTTTCGGGTATGTTGTAGGTATGCCGGGCTCTCTTTCGGCTCTGCTCCTGCAGAGTGCAGGGGGACTGGACTAGATGACCTGCCAGGTCCCTTCCAGTGCTAACATTCTATGATTCCTCCCGCCAATGACCATGGGAAGAGGGCCGCCAGACGTTCCCCGGCCTTCCATCTGTGAGCAGGGCCACCCTTGACCAGCCAGAGATGACACAATGGTGGGTCGTCCCATCCCCCCCCCTGGGATGGCCTGAGAGAAGAAGGCCAGGCACAGGCAGAACCCAGCCTCCGTCCACTGACTCCCTGACCACTCTGGGGCTCCTCTGGATGGCCTGGCAGCCAGGCACAAGAAAGGGGCAGCTGTTGTATACACCTGCCCCTGGCCTCAGGAGGATGCTGGCCCGAATCCCCCCTCCGCCAGCCATCATAGCCAGGCCGTAGCTACACTGCAGCATCCGGGGCTGCCCCCCCCCCAATTTACCACCCAGGCCTCCTGACTCCCCACCCAACCAGTTTGTTTTATTTTTCATGCACCACAGCGGATCCAAGTGGTCTCCCTGCCCTCCCTTCTCACCGCTCTCTCATGGCTTCAAAAACACACACACAAAAAAACCCCTTTAACTCTCTTGTTGCTCCTGACACAGCCTGGGGGTGTGCGGGGGTGCCCCCCGACTTATTTAAATGCCCCCTGAAGTACGAAAACCCTGCCTGCAGCCCCGATCGATCGTAGCACACGCTTCCAGAAGCTGGGCCCAGCAGCCTGGAGCTCACCGGAGGGCGGGGGCGGGGGGGAGCAGGATGAAGAGCCGCGTGGCCGCAGAAACCTGGAGGATGCAGGTCGACTCTGATGGGAAAGGATTCTGGGCCACCTTACGCCGGCCCCCCGCCCCCGTGCAGAATCAGCCAAGCCGGTTGCCGGTAACCCCCCTGGAGTCTCGGTGAGATGGCCGGCCGTAAGCAAAGCCAATCAGTGCAGTGTTCTCCAGTGGGAAGTGGAGGGTCCTGTCCTGTGCTTGTCTCAAGCCTCACGCCTGTCTCGAAGCAGGGGTGGGGGAGAGGGCCCTGTGAATGACAGCCCCTCCCTCCACCTCCGGGCTCAAGCTCTGGTTCTGTTGCTGCCATCGTTTCCCCAGCTGGAGCGACAGGAGGGGAGCAGGACCACGGTTCCACTGGCACCAGGGCTGAGCTCCAGTGCCCATCCCCAGCGCCGTGCCAGGGCTGCCCCCTTGAACATGGCGAGAAGGAAGAGAGGAAAGGGTCAGAGCCCACCCCCCTCTCTCAACGCACACGTTGGAGGCGCCTCCAAATCCAGAAGGGCCCTTCCGCCGCCCTGACCCCGAGAAGAGGCCCGTCGCCGCCCCGCCTGCCTACCTGGCTGCCAGCAGAGCCTCTTTTCTGATGCAGGCTCCCTTCACTGGGTGAGTGCCGTCTGCTTCCCAGGTGCCAGGCACAACCTCGACACCTCCAACCAGAGCCACGTGTCCGTAGCCCTGCACGGGTGCCCCTCAGTGCCCACCCTGACGGTCCCCTGAGGGCCAGAAGGCAGCCAGACTCCGGAGCCACACCCCAAAAGCCCTGCTGAGACAGGCCACGCTCCTGTGCCGGGGGTGGGACAAGGCACCGGGTAGCACTGAGCAAATAAAAGCTGTTGATCGTTGGACTCGCTCAGTGCCATCTGCACCGCAGCCAGGCCCCTTCAGGCCACGGCACAAGCAGCCCCACACGACTGGGCCACACCCAGCCCCATGGCGGGGGCTCTCTGGGAGAGGGCGGCCCAAGCCCTTCCACACAGCAAGGGTGAGTGGAGCCAGGCCCAGGCACGGCTGCCAGTGGTCCACTCGGGCCCCTCCACTGCTGGAGCCCAAATCCCCCCATGTTCTGCCACACGCGTGGGCATTCCCCTGACACGGCTCTCCAGGCACGCGAGCAATCTGGCTGGCAAGGGCACTCAGAGCAGAGGCCCCGGCAAAAGACCCCTGCCACCCACACGCACCCAGGGAGGAGGAGGAGGAGATTGGACACACCCCGCCCTTCACTCTGAGTCTCAGAGTGGCTTACAAACTTTCCTCCCTCCCCCTCCCCACAACAGACACCCAGTGAGGTGGGCGGGGTGGAGAAGAGCTCTTCTGAGGACTGCTCTTGCGAGAACAGCTCTGACAGAACTATGGCTTGCCCAAGGTCATCCACCAGCTGCAAGTGGAGGAGTGGGGACTCAAATCCAAGCAGGTCACAGAAGTCCTCTTTGTCTAGGCTGGAATCCTGGATGTTGGGACATCTTGGGATTCCACATCGGTTCCATCTCAAACCAGAGTGTCATTTAAACGTGACCTTTTAAACTTGCAACCTGCCTTGAGCTCCATGGATGAGGCAGCCAGGCATTGCAGAAACTTGGGCGGGGGGGGGGGCTATCTATAGCACCCACACAAGACCCAGCACAGCCGATGCTTCGTGGTGGAGGAGGGGAGGCGACTCTCTGCTTTTAAAGAGGCTGTTCAGCAGACACTTTGGAATCCGTTGGTTTCTTAACAGATTCTACTTTGCCCTGCAGTTGAAGGGGCCAGCCGCCAGGAAGCCATGAAAATAATACCATAAAAGTGAATTGTTGCAACCCACAAAGCTCAATATACCAGTACAGATTCAGCAGAAGGAGGCTGGGGAGGAGGAGCCTGTGTGGAAATGAAGGTTTTTGAACCCGCTGGTGCCCAGGTCAGGATGAGGAGGTGCCAGGTGGACCCCTGGGGGACGAAGTTGTGCCCTCCCCCCCACCTGAGAGAAGCCTTGCCTTTGGTCCGCTCCAGAGGGCAACCGGGTTGGTCTACATTAAACCCACAAGTCCAGTAATACCTTAGAGAGCAGCAAAAGTTGCAAGGTAGCAGTTTGTTTTGCCTCCAAAGGTCAGTGGGTGGGGGGTCAACTTGGTCAGGGCCTCCCCAGAAAGTGTTGACCCCGGGGCGGGCAGATCTGGGAACAAGCCGCTTCACTTCCCTGGTCCGGCCTGCTTCGTGGCCATCCGAGACTGGATCCCAGACTGAACAAGACCTTCCGTGGCCTGGCCTGGAGTTCGACAACAGCCCTTTTAGACCATGGGTGGCTCTGGCGTGGCACTCGGGGTCTTGCAGGAGGAAAGGAGAAGCAGAAGGATGGGGAACAGATTCTGATGGTCCGAGCCCCACCCCCTCACGTGGCTGGGCCTCCTCCCAGCACCAAGCCTCCCCCTGTATGGTGTAGTGACCCCCCCCCCAACCTGGCACGTGGGGCTTTCACTGTGGAATAGAGGGGGCTGCTGTGACCCAGAGAGGAGGAGGAGGAGGAGGAGATTGGGTTTATACCCACTCGGAGTCTCAGAGCGGCTTACAATCTCCTTCCCCTTCCCCCTCTCCACAACAGACACCCTGTGAGGTGGGTGGGGCTGAGAGAGCTCTTGAGAGAAACTGCTCTTTTTCAAGGCCAGCTCTTATCAGAACTATGGCTTGCCCAAGGTCATCCAGCCAGGTGCAAGTGGAGGAGTGGGGAATCAAACCCGGTTCTCCCAGATTAGAATCCGCGTACTTCACCACTACACCAAACTGGCTCTGGGGCTGAGAGAGCTCTGACAGAAACTGCTCTTTTTCAAGGACAGCTGTGCCAGAGCTATGGTTTGCCCAAGGTCATCCAGCAGCTGCAAGTGGAGGAGTGGGGAACAAAACCCGGTTCTCCCAGATTAGAGTCTGTGCACTTCAATCACCACTGCACCAAAGAGGCTCAGGCTAACTCAGTCTCATTGGATATTTGGAGCTGAGCAGGGTCGGCCCCAGTTAGTCTTGGAGGGCGCTGCTGAAGCGAAGGTCCCCGGTTCCATCCCCGACACCTCCAGTTATTAGGACCAGGGGGGAGGTGATGGGAAAGGCCTCTGCCTGCGACCCTGCTGCCAATCTGAGGAGACAAGACTGAGCTTGACGGTAGGAGTTCGAGGGGAGTGTAAGCAAGGAGGGCCTCCCCCCATTTATTTAAGGGGAATAAAAGCCAGGAGCCTCCCCCCCCACCACGCAGGGTTCAGATACCAATTCCGCACGGCAGCTTCTTGGAACTGGCTTCTGGGGGTGGGGGGCAGGGGGTCCAGGCTGACAAATGTCACACCTCCTTGTCCTTCAGGACTCTGCCTCTGCCTTTGCCTGCCAGGTGGACCACTTCCAGCGTGCCAGCCAACCGGCTGGTCGCAGGGTTAAAATTAGCCCCAGGCAGCCGAACGTGCGGGTTAGACTCTCGGCCTCCTTCCAGGACTGTCAACTCTGAATTGGCAGCCGCTCTGCAGGGTCACAGCCAAAGGTCTTCCCAATCAAGATGCCCGGGGATTGAACCCGGGACCTTCTTGCCCTGCCCCGGAGCCACAACTCACAGCTCGGCCGCACCGGGAATGGCTCCATGATTGCAAGGGCAGGCAGGCAGGCCCCCCTCAGGCAAAGCAGGCCCCCTTGAAAGGCCGTGGGAGGGGGGATGGCCTCGGGGCTCAGCAACGGAGGGAGCCACACTGGCACAGACAAGACACGGGCGGACTGGGCCCAGCCATGCTTTCGTACTTGGAACAATCCCGGGGATAACGCTGGCCAAGAAAAACGCTACCCAAGGCCCGGAGAGGTCACTTCAGGGCTTGGGTTTGCTCCACACCTTCTTTCGGGACCACAGACCTTCCCCACCCGGTCAGACAGCAGCCGGGTGGAGGGGAGGCATCACCTTTGCCCACAGTGGCCAGGACTGCTGACACGCTGCACAGGGCCGGAGAGGCTGTTGCCGCCTGTCGCTTTCCAAAAGCCTTTCCCCCCCTCTAATTTTGAGAGAGAAGCAGGGGGCGGGGGGCAGGCGGGCTGCTCTGCAGGAGAACTAGATTCCAGCCCAGTAGAGACCAATAAGAATTTTGGAGGACGGGCTTTCAAGCGTCAAAGCTCCCTTCCTTGGATACAGGGCTCACATCTAGCCGCTCTCATTTGAAGAAAGCGAAAAAACTCACCGGAAGGAAAGAGCAACAGATGTGCCCCCAGGGCTCCCTTCCAGCTCGCTCTTGCCTTGTGCAGTACAGTACTGAGTTCCTGCCTCATTGTAAGGAACGGCTTCCCTGGCTTTGCACCACGAGCGGCACAAGCCGCCTGCCCCCGAAGCCCTGGGGACCCACCAGCAGCAGCAGCAGCAGCAGCACCTGAGGCCCCAGTCAAGTCTGCTCCGGAGCCCAAAGCCAAGAGGAAGGAACCTCAGGGGACTGAGCAAGCTGTAGGGGGGGCAGCGGGAGGAGCAGGCAGGGTCTAGAGCACAGAGACGGGTGGTCCCGCACCCAACAGGAGCATCGCCTACAGGCCAGCGTGTGGGCACACGGGCGCTCAGGTCTCCAGGAAGCAAAAGCTGCCAACTTCATCCCCCACACTCACCTGTTGGTCCCAAGATCTGCTGGCACAGAAACATTTGTTGGCAAGAGACACTTCCACCGGCCGTTTGGGAAATGCCACGGTATTACAATGTTGTTCATTCACTATTCCCTCTGTGGAGAAATGCCTCCCAGCCAAGAATTCGGTCCGGTGTTTCAATTACTGGTGTTGCTGCCGTCTGTGGACTAGTAGCTCGCAGAAGGGAGGAGCCCTCGAGCTTTCGGGACGGAGCACTCGAGCTTCTGGTTTTGCCCAATGGCACTGGCTGAAGCAGGACAGCGGATGGGATGACCACCTTATGCCCTGCTGGCCAGCCCCACACCCCACTGGGACTGCCAAGAGCCAGATGGAAGGACTGTAAACGCTTCCCTTTAGGGCAGGAAGCTTCAAGTGGCCTCCATGGGGGATGGACTCCCTGGAGGATAAGTTCTGCAGACACAAGGAAGAGCTCTCTTTCGTTTTGGGCAGCTCTTTGGATGGGCGCAAGCCATGGAGGACTAAGCTGTTGCCTCGGGGCTCCCCTCCTGCTTGGGTGGCCAGAGCAAAGAGCCAGCGATGAGAACTACGGTGATGATGGAACTATAAAGCTACTTGCAACTTGAAGGAAAACTGTTGTTGTTGTTGTTAGCCACTGAGTTCGACTCTCGGTGAAAGTGAACTTCCCCTAAATCAAACATCATGTGTGAAGTACCTAGTGTGGGGCCAGAGGGTTCGGTGTTCTCACCTTTTCTTTGTCCCCTTGCTCATCGAGAGATGCATGAACCGAACCTGTGGAATGTTTCACATTTTAAACTGTTGTATATTTTAAACGCTCCAAGACCGATCTCTGGGAAAGCACCATGTCTGCTCAGTCTCGCTCACTGTAGAAAGGGCCGTGGAGGAGCTTGAAGGCGACGTGTTGGGGTCAACTGCCCCCTCCCCCCAGGCAGGCCCAGCAATCAGGCAGAGCCTTTCCTACATTAAAGCGGGCACAGAGAGTGCTGGGTGGACGGTTCACTCTCTTGGCCAGGGGGCCGCAGGTACTCTGCTTCTGGCACCCCTGTGTGTGGGGGGTGGGAAGGGGCAGCAGCACCAAGTGGAGACCTGGGACAGCCATGCTGTTCTTGCAACCCCCCCACCCGGGGGGCCAACCAGAAGGAACTGGGAAGAGCCTGCGAGTCCATCCTTTCACACCCTCCATCACTCGTGGCAGCTTCCATCCTCAAGTTTAAAACGTGCAGCAGCTCCTCAAACAACCCCCTAACTTCCTAAAAAAGTACTTGCTGGCTGCAACTTGGGTGCTCAGTTCCTGTTTTCAGCCTGGGATCAGTACCAGAGTTGGGGCTGGTCTCATTGAACCTGTTGTTTGATACAGGCAGACCCCCCTCCACGATAGAGAGGGAGGGGTGTCTGCTTTTGAATGAATGGGCGCTCAGACAGAAGAACAGCCTCTGGTGTAACATGTTAGTGAGTAAGAGGATTGTTAGGAAAGAGTTTGTGGAAATGCTGACGCAGTGATGAAAGGGACCAAAGCGAAGGGAAAGCGGCACGGGGAGGAGGGGGGGAGGAACCTGTAGAGACAACAGCGTCATCCTTTGAGATGGATAAGAACATAAGAGAGGCCAGTGCTGGATCAGGCCAGTGGCCCCTCCAGTCCAACACATAGTGGCCAAAAACACTAAGTACAAGGAAATGGATTAAAATTGTCCACTGAGACTGTGGCTAATGATAGGAACTGCCTGGCAAGGTCTCGAGGCAGCAAGAGGAAGGCTGTGGGCTTAACAAGCATGAGAAACTATAAGTGTTTATACACAAATGCTAGAAGTCTCCGAGGTAAAATCGGGGAGTTGGAATGTTTGGTGTTGGGGGGGGAAATAGACATTGTGGGTATTTCAGAAACTTGGTGGGATGAGGAAAATCAGTGGGATACGGTGATTCCTGATTATAAATTATATTGGAAGGATTAGGGGGGAAGGGTCGGAGGTGGGGTGGCTCTGTATGTCAGAGAGGGTATACCGTCCAGTAAGATTGAGAGGGTAAGAGAATTGGATTCGCTTCTGGAAATGCTATGGGTTGAAATAGTGGGTCCAAAAGGAGGCTTAACAGTGGGAGTTTGTTATCGCCCACCAGATCAAAAGATAAGAGGTGGATTATAAAATGATGAATGAATTAAAGATAGTGGCTAGACGAAATAACTGTGTCGTAATAGGCGACTTTAACTACCCACACTAGTCGGGAAAAAGAGAATGAGTTTTTACACACTCTCAATGACTGTGTTATGGAACAGATGGTCACAGATCCTACCAGGGGAGAGGCGATCCTGGATTTGGTCCTAAGTAACACCCAAGACCTGGTGAGAGATGTAAAAGTGATTGCACCACTTGGGAACAATGACCATAATGTCATTGAGTTTAACATTTGTACAGATAGGGAGTTGCCCAAAAAGACTGACGCAACCACTTTTAACTTTAAAAGGGGGGTAACTTCTCTGGTATGAGGGGACATGTGAGGAAGAAATTGAAAGGAAGAGTGGAGAAGGTCAAAACCATTGGGGAAGCTTGGAGACTATTTAAAAATACAATCTTAGAAGCTCAGAAAAAATATATACCGCAGGTTAGGAAAGGTACAAATAGGTATAGAAAAAAGCCTGCATGGTTAACAAATAAAGTAATGGAGTGCTTGCCCACTCCAGAAGCACCGATTTCGGGAGGGGGTTTGAAAGACCTGAATCAGATTGCGGTGACAAGAGAGGAAGTCCTCCGACTGATGGACAATTTAAAAACTAATAAATCACCAGGCCCGGATGGCATTCATCCGAGAGTTCTGAAAGAACTCAAATGTGAACTTGTGGATCTCCTGACAAAAATATGTAATCTTTCTTTAAAATCTGCCTCCATTCCTGAGGACTGGAAGGTAGCTAATGTCACTCCCATCTTTAAAAAGGGCTCCAGGGGAGATCCGGGAAATTACAGGCCAGTCAGTCTGACATCGATACCGGGTAAGTTGGTGGAAACTGTTATTAAGGAAAGAATGAGTAGGCACATTGATGAACAAAAACTATTGAGAACTACAGAACTCAGCATGGGTTCTGTAAGGGAAGATCTTGTCTCACTAACCTGTTAGTGTTTTTTGAGGGAGTGAAGAAACATGTGGACAAGGGGGACCCCATAGATATTATTTACCTTGACTTCCGGAAAGCTTTTGATACAGTTCCTCATCAAAGGCTCCTAAGTAAGCTCGATAGTCATGGGATAAAAGGACAAGTCCTCTTGTGGATCAAAAACTGGCTTATAAATAGGAAACAGAGAGTGAGTATAAATGGGAAACTTTCTCAGTGGAGAAAAAAACAAAACAGGGCAGGTGGTGGCAGCAAGTTACCCTCGTGGAAGGAAGAAGCAACCCCCTCCAGTCCCCTGTTCTGTCACAGGTTCGCTATGTTAAATTAACAAAGCTTTAATGTACCACAAATAGTAAAAAAATCCATTAAATTCAAACGTGTTTGGGCCATACGGCTTCTCTTCCTCAGTGGTTCAAACGGTTAAAACACAATATGTTGTCGGAGGCTTTCACGGCCGGAGTTCATTAGTTGCTGTCGATTTTCCGGGTTGTGTGGCCGTAGGCTAATGGTTAAAACACACATCATAGAGTAAAATGATTCAAAGTACAAAATCCAACATTTCTGACCTAAGCTTTAAAACACACACAAGAAGTAGGGTCAGTTCACTAACTAGATAATTCCCCCTTCGTTACTGGAATCAATTAGGACCATCAAGAATCGTTTTTCAGATGGTAGTTGCTCACGGTCCAAATACCTCCGTAAGCCAGGTCAGAGTGAATCGGAGCTCTATGGTGTGGGTGTCCACCGTCAGGATGCAAAATGCATTTGGTTTTAATAGATTCTTAAACTCTTTGTAATGCGCTAAGGCTTTGTTAATTTAACCTCTGTCGCACACCTTTGAGCAAGCGTGCCGTCTCCGGCTGCCTTGCTCCCGAGCAGCAAAACCCCCAAGAGCTGAAATGTAGCTGCTCCCTTCTGGTCAGGGAGCCCCTTCCCTGCTTTCTGAGCATGCATTCTTTCGCCAGCACAGACTTCCAAGGGTCCCTTCGCAGACCCCACCGGAAGAAACGGGCGGTTGGGGACTCACTGGGCCCACAGACAAGAGAATGAAGGGCAGCACACAACTCCGCCCATCCGCCTGCCCCCCAGCACTGCAGTGCAGCTGCCCCACAGAGGACGGGGAAGAGCCTCCTGCCCTGGCCCCCTCGGTCATCTCCCCCCCCCAGTCTGACTCCTGGGCTTCTGTAAATGGCACTACTGAAGAAAGGTTTATTCAAGGTATGAGCTTCCGTTTGCACACACACTTCTTTAGAGACACAGAAATGGGAAGTTCATCTTGTTGTTGTTGTTCAGGCGCGCGGTCGAGTCCAACTCTCTGAGACCCCACGATGGACCACCTCACGCCAGGCCCTCCTGTCCTCCGCCGTCTTCCAGAGTTTGCTTAATTTCGTGTTCCTTGCCTCGATAACGCTGCCGAACCATCTCATCCTTTGCCGTCCCCAACCACTGCCGTCCCCAGTTTGGTGTAGTGGTTAAGTGTGCGGACTCTAATCTGGGAGAACCGGGTTTGATTCCCCCACTTGTCCACATGCACCTGGCTGGATGACCTTGGGCAAGCCATAGTTCTGACAAGAGCTGTCCTTGAAAAAGAGCAGTTCCTGTCAGAGCTCTCTCAGCCCCACCTGCCTCCCAGGGTGCCTGTTGAGGGGAGGGGAAGGGAAAGGAGTTTGTAAGCCGCTCTGAGACACCTTTGGGCAGTGAAGGGCGGGGTATAAATCCAATCTCTTCTTCTTCTTCTTTGACCTTCCGTCTTTCCCAGCATCAATATACATGGGGGGGGCAGATGCCTCTATATATGAAATGTTAACTTCCATTTCTGTGTACCTGAGGAAAAGCGCGTGCACACGAAAGCTCACACCTTGAATACAACTTTGTGGGTCTTGAAGGTGCCCCCACGGGACCCTACATTTGTTCCACTGCTTCAGACCAACACCGTCTGACCCCCTGGAACTATTTAAGTGAGCGAGCCCTTTGGCCAAGCCCGGGCAAGCGTGCTTAAGATTCATCCAAGAACCCTGTTTTGGAGGGAGGCCCTCCCCCCCCCACTCGGCCAAAGGCTGCCTTTGAAACCCATCCCTGGCCCAGGAGGCCCCCCCCGCCCCGCCCCCCGCAGCTCCCCTCCCTGCTCAGCCCCCCCCCCAACGGAGCCTTCTCTGGAAGGGCCAGAACCCCACAAGCCCAGGCATCTCGCCCCCCCCCAATAATCAAGCACTTCCGTCCCGCGGGTGACAGCAAAGGCTGCTACAGGAGAATTTATTCAAGACTACGTGAGCTGCTTCTGGCAACACCGGCACATAGAAACAGTGGTTAAAAATCACGATGACAACTTCACGGTGCTCCAAAGAGCGTCCCTCTATTCCGCCCCCTGTGCGGAGGGCGGAGGAGCAGCGCCTAGAAGCGTCTCTGGGAAAAGGGGGGGTTCCTATCGTACAGCTATACAGGGGCCAAGGCAGAATTAGAAAAACAAGCCCCCCCCCACATATGTACACAGACGCCCCCCGCGCCCAGTCCTCAGGCGCTCGGCAAAAGAGCTACACACACAACCGGGGGCGGGGGGGGAGAGGGCCAGATCGGCACACGCCCACAGCGGAGTGTGAAAATATGGGGCTGGGGGCTGCCAGATGTGGACTGGCTCTCTGCAGAGTTCAACAGCAACCCCTGCCTGGAGGGGGAGGAGGAGGAGGAGGAGGAGGAGGAGGAAGGCTCTCCAGGACAACAACGGGACTCAGTGGAAAATAAGGCAGCTCCGACAGAGAACGACGCTGAGGTGGGGGGATTTTTGGTCAGCATTACGCCCCTTCCCTGGGGGGCAGGAGGGCTGCAGGCAACTCCTGGTTTCTGCCAATGGCCAGGAACCCCTTTCAGAAGTTCTGCGAGCAGAGCCAGGCCACGTCCGTGCAAGGGGCAGCCACGGTGTGAGCGCATCTCTGCCCCCCCAGCCAAACTCTGTCCTGCCCACGTCCTCTGCCATCTGCCAGGCTCTAGACCAGTCCAGGACACACACACACACACACAGGCAGGGTGAAAAGCCCCTCCGAGTCCTCCACCTCCCCCCACTGCCAGCCCCCTCCCCCTGCCCCTCCTCGCTCTACAGGGCCAGTTCCAGAGTGCCCACCATCGGGGCACACCTAGCGGCAGGCCGATCGGACCGATACCCCCCACACACCCCTCGTGGTTCTGCATAACTCCGAGAGTCAGCGGTTCCCTCCGGGCACCTTCCGCAGCGGGCGGGGAGGTGAAGCTCCACCCGGGACTCGGGAGGGGGCAAAGTGCTGCGTGTCTCTTGGCACCAGGTGCGCGGAGCGTGGCCTGGGGGTGGGTGGGGGCCTCAGCTCCCTTCCTCCGCCGAGCGGGACTCCGACTTCAGCTTGACGAACTCCCTGGCCACCTCGTCGTTGGTCCTCTGGGAGAGGATGCGCAGGACGGTGAGCCCCGTGTCGTCCATGTGGACCCTGCGCCCCAGCGGGCACCAGCACGCGCAGCTCCCCTTGTCCGCCACGTCCCGGAGCTGCATCACGGCGATGCCCAGGATGCGGTCCTCGCGGGCAAAGCAGTAGTCCTTCACGCAGATCTGCAGCTCGTAGGCATCCGGCCCGGCCTCGTTCCCGAGCAGGCTGGAAGAGAGCAGAGGGGGGCGCCTCAGGCTCAGCCGTCCCGGGGAGAGCGGGAGCCGCCCGGCAGGCTCCGTGCAGACTGGGGGCTCTTCCCAAAAGACAGGCAGGCAGGCAGGCAGGCAGCCTCCTCCCGCCCCGAACGGGACAAGCAAGCCCGGCTCCTCCGCAGGACGTTTTCCCTCGGTGCTGCCTTCTATTAGGACCAACCCCAAAGATTCTTCCTCAGAAGAGTTACCAACATTCAACTGGGGCAGCTTCACAGGTGAGTTCCTGTTTCTATCATCTTGACCAGGAGGGGCCGTGGCTCAGTGGCAGAGCCCCCGCCGGACACGCGGAAGGTCCCAGGTTCAATCCCCGGAAGCATCCCCAGTTAAAAGGGATCCAGAAAGAGGCGACGGGAAAGGCCCTTTTCTGCCTGAGACACCCGGAGAGCCGCTCCCAGTCTGGGTGGAGGACACCGGTTCAGGAGAAGGCCGCTTCGTGTCTGTGAGAAAAGGTCGGCGCTCGGCACAGGAGGATTTGCAGGGATCCCTTTTGGCAAGGGGCTGCCCGGAGTCGGAGTCTGCCTTGCGGGGCTCATTCTGCACGGGGCGGGGGGGGGGGGCTCCCTGCGGGGCTGGCATGAAAGACTCCTCCCCCCCTCCCCCGGCTCTTCTGCCACACACCCAATGAAACGTCTCCCGGGAGCAGAGCTCCAGAGCAGGGCCGGGACAGGGGAGAGGAGGAAGCACTCCCGCAGGGCACCCTCCTCCACGTGGCTAGATAGATGCTGGCCGTTCACAAGGCCACCAACCTCCAGGAACCGCTTCTCATTCGCTTCGATGTAAACCCTCGGCAGCATGGAAGGCATTCCTGACAACCTCCCCGGGTTCTAGCCCTCAGGTGGGCACGCCCCGCCTACGTCACACCCACAACACAACCCCCAACTTCCTGAGCGGCATCAGGGCCAGGAGCAGGAATGAACAGGAGCCCGGTGGCCCCTTCGAGACCAGCAGCGTTTTATTCCGGGACCGGCTGCTGTGGATCGGAGCCCGCCTGCCTCAGGGGCCCCCAGCAGACCCTCCCCGCAGAGCCCCCCCCCCCGGAGGCTGCAGGTGCCAAGCAAGAAGGCGCCCCGCCCAGAGCAGGGACACGGGAGCCACCTCCTCCACTTGTGAAGCCAGCCAGCACCTCTCCCGGGCACCGAGCCCCAGGTCTTGCTGAGATACCTGACCCTTGGCTCCAAGGCCCCCACTCCCCCACTCCTTGGGCCAGGGCTCTTGGGACTTCTCTGCCGCTGCAGGGCGATCCAGTGGCCTTGCTGGACACGGCACCTGCCCAGATGCAAGTTTGTGTATCCGACGGGTATTTAGTTTGTTCAGACTGTTTGTGACTCTTGAAGTATCTTCATCAGCCGCTTGGGCATCCCCCAGTGGGCATGAAAAGGGGGCCATAAAGGGCCGTTGGCTCTAGCAAAACCTCAGCCAAACCCTGGGGAAAAACCACGCCCCGTTACAGGTGTGAACTACCCAAGCGTCACTAGAGAACGGCCTCTGTGTTTTCCTTCCTTGGATCTGAACTCGGCACAATGACATTTCCCCTTGGCCCTTCCTGCACTTTCTGTGTGTGGAAGGACGTCAGAGTCAGGATCCGCTCACGGCATCTAGAAGACGGGCCCCTCCCCCCAAGACACCCAGGCTGAGTCTCTGGTTTGTTTTTGCTGCAAGGGAGCCACAGGCCACCCTCCCCCCTTCCCTTTCTGCCTCTACAGGGACTCAAAGTGAGCCCAGGGGAAACAGAGACCCCTCCGGAGGGTGCCGCCAATCCAGACCGGGTCTGACGGCCTCTGCAGGGAACAGCCAGAGCCAAGGGACTGTGGGGAGGGGTGTGGATTGACTCCCGCCTCCCCCGGGGGGCGGGGGGGGGGCTCTGGTGTTCCTGCTGGCGCTGACAGGCAAAGGGGGAGGGGTCCCGGCGTGTCCTGGGTTGCTCAGAACTGGGGGAGACCGAGCGAGACGGGCCCCGGGTGGGACGGACCGGGAGGGTCATCACGGGACGACTCACAAGTGGAAGGTCTCGTTGTACTTTGGCGTCCAGTTGTTGCTCTTGGACTTGGTGGTGAAGCGCCGCTTCTTGTCGCTTTGGTGCGGGCCGATCATGGTGACCTCCACGAAGGGGCGGAACATGCCGGTGGTCTGCCACTTCAGGTCGTTGGCTGCCACAACTGCAGCAGGGACAGAGGGGGGGCAGAGGGTGCCAGCGGATCAAGAACTCTGCTCTGCCACCTGCGTGGTGGCGCCACAGGGCAGAGGGAGCATCCCGGCATCCCACCCGGGACAAGCACCGCTTCGCCTGGCACAGGACAGCTCTGCAGAAGCTCCTGACGCCACGCCTGCCCCCCACCCCTGCCGACACCTGGAATGGCAGGCCAACGACCGCCCCCTTCGAGGCCTCTTCCCCCCCCCCGCCAATGCCCAGCAGCCACACTCCGTGCCTGCCGTGAGCAGAGAAAGAGCTGCAGGCCCTGGATGGGTCGGATGTGCCATCGGCAAGGCAGCCCAGGGGGTGCCAGGCGAACCCCAGCAGCAGAGCCCAGCCTGGAAAGGGCAGGAGGACCTCGCCCGGAGCACCCCGCCCTCAAGCCAGCCGGCTCCTGGCCCGGCTCCTCCTACCTTTGACCGTGACTTTGTGCTCCCCGGTCCCTGGGTGGGTGTAGAGGTCGATCTGGATGGACACTTCGCCCACGGGGTCATCCACTCCAGAGCCTGGGAGGAAGGAGGACACAGCTCAGGGGTGGTGGTGGGGGAGGAGGGGGCTGCACTAGAGGGAGGCTCCCAGACCCCCCCAGTCCTGCATGCCCACCCACCCCCCTCCCTGCTGCAGCCACCGACATGCCTGCCGGCCTCCCAGGCTCCCCTCGGGGCTCAACGTGCCAAGGGCCTCTCCGTGAGGGTGCCCCTTCCCACGCCTCCTTTGTCCCGCATTCCCGTGGCACCACCTTCCCTGGCCTTCCCGTGGCCAGCCCAGCAGCAAAGGCCAGCAGCCTGGCTGCTCTCTGCCCCGTGGAAGGGATGCCACATGGCATGGCCCACAGCAACAACTGCGCTGGTTAGGCAACAGCACAGGAGTGTGGAGGGACGCGCACACAGCCCCGCAGCCCCGGTTGGCACACTGCCTGTTGCGGCACAGCGAGACCAGGTGGACACAGTGAAGACGAGGGGTGGGGAAGCTCAGGGAGGACCGACGGGTGGGATGGTGGGTGGAGCTGCAGACGACTTTTGCTGGAGCGGCACGGACAGGGAGCTGCAGGGCAAATGTAATCGGGGTGGGGGGAGAGGGAGGTGGTGGAGAGCCCACAGCAAAGGCCACACTTCGGCCTGGCTTTGCCAAGCAAGACAAAACACAGTTCTGTCAGTCGCCTGGTGCTTTGGGTTCGATATGCAGAGTGACGTTCAGAAAACAGCACCTCCAAGGGCCACCTTATGCCAAACTGAGTGTGTTCAAAGGGCACGGGAGCAGCAGGGCCTCGCAGCCGGCTCATTTTCTAGGGATCCCGGCCTGGCCGTCGAAGGCTGCTTCAGTGCGGGAGGGGCCCTGGCTCGGAGGTAAGGCACCCGCTCTGCAGGCAGAAGCCACCCTCTCGCCTGACTCAGTCGTGGCATCTCCAGTCACAAAGATGGGGGGAAGGGTTAGGGACCCCGGAGAGCAGATGCCCATGGCGGGAGTCCAGACGGACGACAAGAGACCCATGGGCTGACTCGCGAGAAGGCTGCTTTCCCGTGTGCCTTTCAGACCCTGCACGGGTCCACTGGCCAGGCACGAGGGGTCTCTCGTAAAGAGAGCGCAACAGAGGCAGGGAGCAACATCGCTGCGGCTACCACACGCTTCCATTCTACCTAGGGCAACCAGTACGTGCCGGCGGCCCTTACAGTTTTTCATGCCAAAATAGCTGCTCAACTATTCTATGGAGTATCCATCTGGATCGAAGCCTTAAAGGGGGACTTGGAAAGAATACCACCCAGACTTTTGTGGAAAATTCTTAGGACTTCCCTCTTGTGTCCCTTACGCAGCTCTATGCCTAGAAACCAATCAAAGGCTTCTATTGACCAGAGCGTGGCTAATAACTCAGTTTTGGCTTAAACTTTGCTTCCGTGCTAAAGCTAAAAGTATTACTGCTCATATGTTATTTGAGTCCCGTCTCTCTCCGTGGCTTAGATACGTAGAGGAGGAACTCTCTACAATGGGAATATCCCCAGATTATTTAGCCCCCTTTTCAGATAAACAAGCTTATGCTGTTATCAAACAAAGATTTCTCAACATCGAAAGGCAAGCACTTTGGGAACGCGCAGCCAGCAGATGCTCCCCAAGAAGGCCGGGGACTTTGGCACGGGCCCCATTGCGAAATATCTGTTACGTTTAACAGAGCCCACATCCTTGCAGAGCATACGTGCTGGCACGCTTTAATCTTCTGCCATCAGAGGTGCTTCTAGGGAGGTACCGCCAGATACCACATGTAGACAGACTTTGTCCTTGTTCCCTAAAAGATACAGAATCCGCGACACACGCCTTTAATAGGGATATTCGATCTCATTTTATTACTCCACTTTTAGATGGGAAGAGTTGGCATTCTGGTGACTCGATTATTCACCTTCTTCTGTTTAATTCTAATTATGAAATAACGGAGGCTGTTGCAAAAACTTTACATTTTGCAATCAGAAGACGAGGTTTGACTAGCCAAGCGTAAGCGACTGATGTGTCTTAGTATTTTGCTGCATTCCCGTAACATTTTGTGCTTTCAGTGCCAATAAAGGGGTGTGTGTGTGTGTGTGAGAGAGAGAGAAAGAGAGAGAGAGAGAGAGAGAGGTGGAGGGGACGACGACACGACACAGCCACCCACAAGGCACAGACAAGGAGGCAAAGGGAGGGGGTATCGGTGGGGTCAGAGGAGGGTCAAGTGGCTTGAAATGCACATCTGCAGCTGGCTGACATTTTGGCAACATGAGCCGGGGAACGTACCCTTCTCCGACCGAGCATCCTCATTAGCCATAAACCTAATACCTTTCCCACAATGCACTGTGGCAAGCAGCAGGCAGCAGAGGGAGAGAGAGAAAGAGAGGGAGAGAGAGAGAGAGAAGAGCCCCGTTACAAGCCCCCCCACTGGTCACGGTTCCCAGCCACCCAACTTCCTCCTCCGAGACACAAGCGGCAGGGGAAACATGCAGCCCCAGAGAGAGGCTTGGCGCAAGGCCGGGAGGCTGGGAGGGCCAGGAGTCCGCCTCGCAGGAGGGGCAGCAGCTGGGGACTCTGGGGGCCGCGGTAAGATGGGCAAAGGGTGCTCCCGAGCTTCACAGCAGGCAAAGCAAGGGGGCCCAGGCTGGAAGCTGCCACTGCTCCCACCACCCCCCCTCCCTGCACGTGGTGTGTGCCCGTGTGTGTGTGGGGGGTAAAGGCAGCTCAGCCGTGATCCAGGCACTTCCCCCACTCCAGCCGAGGGGCAAGATCTTTCCCAGCCGTGCCACTTCCCCGTTGTGCCACAGACAGGCTGTCGGGGGATCAGGCCCCCGAGCCCTCCAGGAGCAGGAGAGTGCCAGCTGCCCTTCGGAGGACTGAGCTGAATGCAACAGTCCCCTGCCCAGCGCGGAGCGCCAACTGGAACTGCCCCGGCCAGGGGATGGGTGGCTGTGGCTTGAGGCAGCCTCTCTCTACACCATGCCACAAGGGGTTCTGGCGTCCACCTCACGGACTGCGCCTGTGCCCACACGGCCTGGCCTCTCCTGCCACAGCCCAGGAGGACCCAAGAGAAACCGCTGTGCTGAAGGTGAGCCGCCACCAGGTGGTGCTGCTGTGCCGCACGGAGAGGTCAAGAGTGCCGCTTCTGCCCGCCCCCCCCCCCGGTTGATCTGGGGCTCCGGCCACCACTACCCAGAGCCCTCCTGCCAGAGGGAACCTGCCCTACGGCTCTGGCCCAACGGCCTGGCCCCCGGCAGGGGCGGGAGGGAGCGGGAAAGGCCCCCCAGGGCACCGGCCTCACCTTGCGCCGTCTGCGTCTGGACAAAGGTCTTGATCAGGGTGTCGGTGGTCTGGGTGTAGAGGGAGAGGGCGTAGCGCAGCGACTGCAGGTCGGGGCTCTTCTCCAGGAAGGTCTTCTTCAGGCCGTTCCCGCCGGCGTGGAAATATTGCTGGGGGCGGGGGGAGGGGAGAGGCAGCCGTGAAGGGCATGGACCGGAGACCACGGAGGAAGGCCGGGGTGGCCAAACAGAGGCTGGGGGGCGAGACCACCCCCGGATGTCTTTTGCCCGGGGTCCAGGTTGGCCCAGTCCTTGCCTTGCCAGCAGCACCCCAGCGGGGAGCCCCCGACTCCCCCCACGCTGGGAGGGAAGGGAGGGGAAGGGAGGGGCGGGCTCACCTTGATGGTGTCGAGGGCCAGCTCCAGCACGGCACATTGCTTCGGGGTGAGGCTCCGGGTCTCCTCTCTGACCATGTGATCCTGAAAGAGCAGCAGCCCCCGCCCCCCCCGTCAGCCCCAGCTTGGAGGAGGGGGGCACAACCCTGCAGGGCTGGTGTCTGACACTCAGGAGGGGCACGAGGGAGGGGGCACGGGGGAGTTGGGCGGGCAGACAGCCTCCCTCCTGCCGAGCAGTGGCAGCACCCCACCCCTGCACAAAGGCCCACACAGGAACCGGGGCGTCTGGACCAGAGGCCATCGTGGTATAGCTCACAGGCCCAGCTCTGGGCAGGAGGGAAGAGGGGCGTGGCTCCCCGTGCTGCACAAAAGAGGACCCCCCCACACAAACAGACACATTCCTGTGGCCCCTGTGACCCCCCACAGCCAGCCCCCCAGCGTCTCCCCCCCGCTGTGGACTGGCCAAGGCCCGTTTCTCCTTGCGCTGCTCATTCCCTCTCTGGTAGCTCATGGGCAGGGCTCTGACCCCCAGGAGACGGCAGACCACACAACACGCCTGTCCCGCCAGAGACCCCTGCCTGCCCCCAGCCCCACCTCCATGCTCTGCCAGCGGGTCTGAAGGGCATGCCCAAAGTCAAACCTCCCTCTTCGTCTGCAATCAATCTGGGCTTGGGGGAGACCCCCTGTCCTCCTCCTCATGCCGGGGGGACATCTCTCACACCGTATCTGCCTGTGCACGGTGGGGGGGGGGGAGGCCGAGACTTCTGGGCCTCCCTCTTGCCAGCCTTGCAAGGCTGGTGGGTGAGCACCACGGGAGGGGGGGGGGGCTGACGCTTTGGGACATCTTCGCAGCAGGAAGGGACACATTTAGCACAAGGGTGACAACCACGGCAGCAGCCACGACACAGATGCTCATGCACACAGCAGTAGCCACAGACGCAGGGGGCAGTGTTCCCTCTAAGCTGAGCGAGCGTGAGCTAGCTCACAGTTTTTTGGCCTCCGGCTCACACCTTTTTGTCTTCGCTCCGGAAGGATGGGGCTCCAGAGCAAACCAATTTATGTTGCAGCCAAATGGCTCACTCACGACTTTCATGCCAGGAGCTCACAAAGTGGAATTTTTGCTCACAGGACTCCGCAGCTTAGAGGGAGCACTGGCGGGGGGGGAGCCGGCGGGGCCAGATGGAGCAGCCCCTGGGCCCATACCTTCAGCTTCGACAAGTGTCCCAGCTCCTTGGCGGCACTGAAAATCAGCTGGGTCCCCTACGGATGCGACAAGCAGAAGAGGGAAAAGGTTACCGGCCCCGCCGTGGATGCCCCCGGGGAAGCAGACCACTCTCCGTGGCAGGGAGGGGGAGCCGGAGGGCGGCCGGCTGAAAGGGGCCGTGAGCCACGGAGCCTGCAGCTCTCCCTCCCCGGGCTTCTGCCAAGCGTCTGGCCCCGGATCCCGAGGGGGAGGCAGAGAGGCCACCCTGCCAGGCCTCCGGGCACCTCCAAGCCCGCGGGGGAGCCAAGCCTGACGCAAACCAGCCTTGTTGCCGGCTGAGGAGGGCCGCTCTGGCTGGCCCCGAAGCCCTCAGGCAGCAGGGCCTTAGAGAGGCCGGAGACATCCGACCGCCTCCCGGGCATGAGCTGGTCCCACTCTGGCCCCAGCTGGAGATGGGGCACCCCCTCGGACACCCAAAGGAGAGCCCACGGCCCCCGCCAGCCCTGCCAGGAAGAACCCGATGCGGAAGAGAGAGGCCACCGCCAAAACCGGCATCACCCCCACACATGCACGCCACCCTCTCCCCCTCAGCCGGACCAGAGGCGGATGGCTCCGGAAGGCCCACCAAGCCACACGCCCCCCCCAAGGTCCCCCTCCTTGCCGCCCTGCTCTTCCGGCAACACTCAAGGAAGTCAAAATTCTGCCTCAGCATTTCTGGGGGCTTTGGGCAAGCGGCTACTTTCTCGGCTTCAAACCTCACCCTCGTCCGTAACGTCATGCTCTTAGCCCTGGCCTAACCTAGAGGGCTGTCGTACGTGTTCCTGAGAACAGGCCCCAAGTGCTTTTGATTGATCCGCTGTCTTCTGCCCTCCCCCGCAGCCCCAGGACAGGGCAGGAACCAATGCACTCCTCAGGGCACACGGCACTTCGGCCTCCGCCACACAACAACCCTGCAGAGCGGACACCCCCCCCACTGAACAGCCAGCCGGCACCGGGGCTTGCCAGGAGCAGAAGTGCTCCCCCACACCCCGCCAGGACCCCTCCACCGAAGCAGCCCCGTCTACCCCGTTGCTGGCAGATGCCCGGCACTGCTCAGAGCTCTTCACCGGCACACGGCACGGGTGGCCGCAGGTGGCATCTACCAATAAGGAGGGCTACGAGGGGCCGAGAGGGTCTCTGCTTGCAAACCCATCGCCCAGGGAGGCACGCGGCCTCTTGGCGCCACTGGCAAGCTCCCGGCGTTGGGTGGAGTCCCTTGGCTGGCATCGGTTTCCCAAGCACCCGAGCAGACGGGACGGACGGCACACGGCTCCCCCCTTGGCCCTCCCCACTCAGCCTCAAGGAGATCCTGGCCATGGCAGGGAGGGCGGGTTATAAAGGGGATAGAATGAATGAATGAATGAATGAATGAATGAATGAATGAATAGAATGTGGGTTCCCAACAATATCACAGCCTGTGGGTCTTCAGCAGGCTTTATCAAGCTCTTCCTGGGGGTCTCGTGTTCCAAGAAGGGCTTGTGAGCCTGGGGGGGAAACACCCCTCCCAAAACCAAGGGCACCTGCAGCTGGGGTGGGTGGTGGGTGGGTGGGGCGCTGAGAAGGAGCAAGGAGGAGGAGAAGGAGGACGGCGGCTGCACCGGGGGCTCTGAAACATCAGCCGGCCCCGCGTGGACTCCCGTCCTCTGCCGTCCCCGGGAGAGGAGACTCTCCTGCCAGCAGCCAGAGGAGGGCGGGGGATCCTGATCTGCTCCTTCCCCCAGGGGGCTGGATGCGGGGGGGGGACGACACCAGAGTGATGCTGCCCAGAGCAGAGCTGGCCTCTCGCACCCGAGGCCAGTGGCTCAGAAGGCGGTGGGGGCCAGCGGGGAAGGAGAAGAGGCCGCCGGGTCACGAGCGAGTGGCCCACGCAGGCCGGCTGCTTCCACACAGGCAGCTCTGCCCTCCCCTGCCGGCACCCCTTCCCGTGCCTGGCTCCTGCAGAGCCGCCCGCCCCACACAGCCCTCCCGGCAGAAGCACTTTTGCCACCCCCCTCCAAAAAAAGATCTCTTGCCGGCAACAAAGAGCACAAGCCAAAGGCGGCGGGTTCTGTTTCCACAGCCCCCACAAACCCACGCGCAGCAGCAGGCGCCCGGGAATGATCATTTGCCGCTCCCAGCAAAGGCCGCCCGGGTGCCTCCTCCTCCTCCTCCTCCTCCTCTTCTGCTGCCAGCGAGGGAAGCGGGCGCTTTGTGACTCAGCACGGAAAGGGGGCCGCTGCCCTCGCCGGGAGCAGGCAGTGCAAGAGCGGCACGACCGGTCGCTGGCCCTGGAGTCTCTCGCCAGGCAGCAAACGGCGGCTGGGGGGCAGCCCCCTGCCAGGCCCAGGCCCGTGGGGCTTCGGCCAGGGGGCGGCATCCGGCGTTTCCTCAGCACAACCTGGGACTTGTCTGTCCTCTCCTTGGCTCAAACGGAGAGCCAAGCAAGAAGTTTGCTTTTTTAACGGGCTGGGCCCGGGCTCCCTACAGCAGCCACACAGCCATCGGGGGGGGGGAGCCCAAAGGCTTTTGGAACGCCGCTCCGGGGAGAACAGAAGAGAAGAGAAGCCAATGCTGGATCAGGCCAGTGGCCCACCAGTCCAACACTCTGGGTAACACAGCAGCCAAAATATACCAGGTGCCATCAGGAGGTCCAGCAGTGGGGCCAGGACACCAGAAGCCCTCCCACTGCTGCCCCTCCCAGCACCAAGAATAGAGTGCATCACCTGCCCCAGACTGAGAGTTCCCATCTATACCCTGTGGCTAATAGCCACTGATGGACTCCTGCTCCAGATGTTTATCTAATTCCCTCTTGAAGCCGTCCATTCTTGTAGCCGCCACCCCCTCCTGTGGCAGTGAATTCCATGTGTTCATCACTCTTTGGGTGAAGAAGGACTTCCTTTTATCTGTTCTAACCCAACTGCTCAGCAATTTCATGGAGTGCCCACAAGGAGTTCTTGTATTGTGGGAAAGGGAGAAAAGGACTTCTTTCTCAACCTGCTCTATCCCATGCATAATCTTATAAACCTCGATCATGTCACCCCTCAGCCGTCGTTTCTCCAAGCTAAAGAGCCCCAAGCGTTTTAACCTTTCTTCATAGGGAAAGTGTTCCAATCCTTTTATCATTCTAGTTGCCCTTCTCTACACTTTTTCCAATGCTATAATATCCTTTTTGAGGTGTGGCGACCAGAACTGTACACAGTATTCCAAATGAGGTCACACCAATGATTTATACAGGGGCATGATGATACTGGCTGATTTGTTTTCAGTTCCCTTCCTAATAATCCCCAGCATAGCATTGGCCTTCTTTATTGCAGTTACACACTGTCTAGACATTTTCATTGAGTTATCTACTACGACTCCAAGATCTCTCTCTTGGTCCGTCTCTGCCAGTTCAGACCCCATCAACATGTATTTATATTTAGGATTTTTGGCTCCAATGTGCATCACTTTGCACTTGGCCACATTGAACCCCATTTGCCATGTTGACACCCACTCACCCGTCCTCAACAGATCCCTTTGGAGTGCCTCACAATCCTCCCTGGTTGTCACCACCCTGAACAACTTCATGTCATCTGCAAATTTAGCCACTTCACTGCTTAATCCCAATTCTAACTCATTAATAAACAAGTTAAAAAGCATCGGGCCGAGTACCGATCCCTGTGGTACCCCGCTGCTTACCACCCTCCACTGAGAAAGTTTCCCATTTATACTCACTCTCTGTTTCCTATTTATAAGCCCGTTTTTGATCCACAAGAGGACTTGTGGGGAGAAGAAAGGGTCTTGCCTCCCCCGCCCCCCAGCCTGTTTTCCATGCCGAAGTAGTGCTGGGAGGGAATTATCTCTCTGATTTTGCTGCCGCACAGGGAAAGGCTTTAGCTTAACAATGAGGATTCACAGCGTAGGAGTACACATCAAAGAATTGCTATGAAAACGGCTACAACTCTGCAAAAACATTTCTAAGAATAATATATCCACTTGCCGTTGCATATAATCCACAATATCACAATAAGAAGCACGTCCGTCCACAGCTAACCTGCAGGTTCCCGGTGGTCGTCCTGTTTCTGGATTCCCTTCATCAGTTTGACTTTCAGAAGAGAGAGCCCCGTGTTACATCTTGGTGCCTAAACCTTCCAACTTAATATCTGGAACATTTTTGGAGAGAAGACTTCTGATTCAGAAACAGAACCGGGAACCTGCTGGTTAGCAGTGGACATACACGCTTCTTATTGTGATATTGTGGATTATATGCAACGGCAATACGATACATTATTCTTAGAAAAGTTTCTGCACAGTTGTAGCCGTTTTCATGGTGATTCGTTGACGCACGGGGAAAGGCGGCCTCTTGTAACGTCTGGATGTCCAGACAGGGGCAGCTCCGCCAACACACCCTTCCGCAGAGCAGTAAAACAGCCCCCCCCCCAAGCAAGTGCACCTCTGAGCATGGAACTGCAGGGCACCACGCCACTTCTTCAGCGAGACGCCAAGCAAAGAAACCCCTTCCTGCTCTGCAGTTCCCACAGCCCCCTCCTTCCTTCAAACAGCCCCGGGTGGTGCAGGTGGCTTTCAGAGGAGCCCTGCTGGAGCAGACTGGATCCCCATCCCGTCCCAAGCATCTTCTCTCACACAGCAGCCAACCAGCTGCCTCCGGGCAGCCCACCGGCAGGAAGACAAGCAGCAGCTGCACCCCCCTCCCCTTCCCCGGGCATCCTGCCTCTGCTTCTGGGGGAGCAGGAATCCAACATGTCTTGTAGCCCCAGAGAGCCCCGTCCTCCATGGATTAAAGCCTTTCCAGTTGGTGGCCATCACCACATCCTGTGGCAGCGAGCTCCACGGTTAAACTACACACTGCTGTGCGAAGAAGCACTTTCTCTTCTCCGTCCTGAATCTCCCTCCCTTCGTTTCCCCCCCTCACAACCACCCTGTGAGGTAGGCAGCGGGGGAGAGTGACTGGCCCAGGGTCACCCAAGGAGCTTCACGGCTGTCCCTTGCCACGTGGCGGTACCCGGGGCAGCGACTCCACTGGCCACAGCAGCCAAGCGGGATCAAGATGCAACTTTGCCTTCGGAATTCTTTCCCAGCCCGGCCGAAAGCCGCTCCCGTGAGGCCCAGGCGGAAGAGGGGTTCTTAGGCACCAGCGCAGGACTTGCACCCTGATCCCCAGGTATGGTACCCATCAAAGCTGGCAACAGGACTCCAGCACAGATGCTGGGCAGATGCTACCCCTCCTCACTCACTTGCTCTCCCAGCATCAGCGCTCCCCTCCCGCCCTCTCGGCTCCTCCCCTGGGCTGAAGCTGCAGGCCCTGCCCTGCTCCAGCGTGGCTTCCTTTTACGGCTCGGCGGACCCGCTGAGCAGCCCCCACCCCCGCCAGGCCCCACAGGAGGCCCAGACCCGCAGCAGAGCCGCTGGACGACTTCTCCCGAGGCCGGCTCAGCTCTTCCCGGCTCCGGGCCAGCACGAGATGCCGCCCTGCGTGGCGGTGGAGGCTTTGACCCACCGTGTGGTCCGTCAGAGGCGGCAGGACGATCATCTTCTCCAGGGTGCTCATCACCACCCTCCAGAGGTCCTTCAGCACCCGCTTCAGCACCGTCTTCTCACAGACGGCCGCAAACAGGGTCAGGCTGCAGGGGAAGGAGAAGGGGAAGCAGGCCGGCCTGAATCGGGGCAGAGCCTCACCCGGGCGCCTCTGGCCACGCACAGACCACGGCAGCCACCCAGAGGCGGCATCGGCCCCACCAACCCCCAGGGACTCTGAGGTAGGCTGCCTCTGAACATGGAGGTCCCACAAGGATGTGTCACGCCCTCCCCCCCCGGCCCTATTTTATTTTGACTTCATTTATACCCGGCTTTTCTCCCTAACAGGGACCCAGAGTGGCTCACGTTCTTCTCCTCGCCTCCACTGCGCCCTGGCAACAGCCTTGCCTTGTCCTCCAGAAGAGTTCCTGATCCCACCCCTCAACTGCACCCCCCTAGATTTCAGAGACCGATGAGGCCCAACGTTTCCCGTTTGGTGCAGTGGTTAAGCCAGTGTAAGCTGGTGTAGCCAGTTTGGCGTGCTGGTTAAGTGTGCGGCCTCTAATCTGGGAGAACTAGGTTTGATTCCCCACTCCTTCACTTGCACCTGGCTGGATGACCTTGGGGGCAAGCCATAGTTTTAGTGATAAAAGCTGTCCTTGAAAAAGAGCAGTTTCTGTCAGAGCTCTCTCAGCCCCACCCACCTCACAGGGTGTCTGTTGTGGGGAGGGGAAGGGAAGGGAGTTTGTCAGCCGCTCTGAGACTCCTTTGGGTAGTGAAGGGCGGGGGGCATAAACCCAGTCTCCTCTTCTTCTTTCCACCCTCCCTGCCCCAGAAAGCCCAGTAGCCTTGCCAAACAGGCCCACCCACGCCACCATTCCCTGCTTGCGTCTCCTCTGCTTCTGCTGAATCAGAGGGCGGATAAAGCCAGGCCCAGACGCTCTTGTGTCTGCAGAACCGGCTGCCCCCCTTCTGCCCACCTCCCAGGGAGACCCTCCCAAGCAACGGGGCTTCCTGTGCCGTGGGCCCCCTTCTCCGCAAGCCGCCCCCGCCCCGCCCCAGCCATCCTCTCGTGCTCCTCCCGCGCCTCTCCTCACTTTCCATCCAGGAAGTCCATCAAGGGCCGCAGGACGTTGTCTGCATCTTGGGCCACGATGTTTGGAGGGGCGTTCCCGGCCCCCTTCACTTGGCACAGGATGTCGGACATCTGCTTCACGCACTCGTCAATCCGGCCCTGGAAACTGGAGGGAAGGAAGCAGCAGCGGCGGGATTAGGCACCGAGGACAGCGGGAAGCACCGAGCCCGGGACAGAGAGGGGAAGGCCCAGAGGCAGAAAGAAAACCCCGCCCCGCCCCGGGATGTGCTGAAGTCCCCCAGGCTCCCTGAGGAATCATAGAATGTTAGAGTTGGAAGGGACCTTGCAGGCCATCTAGTCCAACCCCCTGCACTCTGCAGGAACACAGCCGAAACCCCTACATACCTACAACATACCCAAAAGATGGTTGTCCAGTCTCCTCTTGTGGATCCCAGCAGAGGATCTCTGTAATCACTGATGGGATCCACACATTTTGGTGACTGACAGAGCAAGGCTTCTGCAACCCTGCATTTCAAAGTAGGGTCTTCTCCTGGGCCTTGTGATGAGGGACGCCTGCCGCCCTGCATTTCTGGATTCTTGGAAACTCGTGGGAGTCCCAACAGCCTTATGAAGACTCACAGCTTGGCAAAGATATCGATTCGAAACCGGCCTGTTGTGTATCACAAACTTTAACGTCCTCATGCCCTAAGGGACTCGTCTCCGGCTGTTCTGGAGAATGTTTCTTTCTGTTCTTACAGCACAAGAGGGTTGTTTATAGGCTCGGGCCCTTTAAGATTGTATTTCAGCAGGGTTTATCTCCCACTCGTAATGGTATGTTTTTTTAATGTAATAATGCCCTTTGTACTTTATTTCTACTGTGCATGACAGGTTATCTTCTATCACCATAAATCTTATTGTAAAAAGCCAGGGTCTGCTCACGTTTTTCAAGGCTGCTTTTGTATGTTTGGTCCATTCTGTAAGGAACGGGGCGGGGGGGGGGGGGCTTCTGCTGCTGCTGAGGACCACCACGCTGCCCTGAGCCCTTTGCCACGAGGCCAGCCGGAGCCCAGGCAGGGGAGTGCCCTTTGTGCCAAGAGACGAGGGCCACCTTGTGCGCGACGATTTAAGGAGGTCCAGGCCCCCGCCGCCAGGGGTCAGGAGACTCCCCTCCTCCTCCTCCTCCTCCTCCTCACCCCCTGCGAGGGGCTGCACCGGGGCGGGGGGGGCACCCACCTGTTGCCGAAGACGGTGCTGAGCTCGTCCAGGACGTTGTTCAGCTTCACCTGCAGCTCCTTGAGGGAGTCGCTGGCTTCCGGATCCAGCTGTGGACAAAGGAGGGGGGCCTGAGTCGGGCGGGCAGGCAGAAGGGAGCCGGCCTGGGCCAGGGGTCTCCGAGACAAAGAGTGGCAGGCGGGGGGGGGGGGTGTCTAGATCCAAAGCCTACGCAGCACTAGAAGATGGGCACGGGAATCAAGGGGCACGGCAGCGAGAACCACGGGCAGCTCAAATGCTCAGCGGCTGAAACGCTGCCTAGCGTCAGAATGGCTGGCCTGGCACACGGCCCCATCTTGCCCTGATCTGCCCACCCCCACCCCCCGCCCCTTCTGCCTTCAGCCGCTGATCTCCTTTCTGGGCTCTTGTGAGGTGAGGGATGGTCCGGACCACAGAGCCAAAACAACAAGGAAGGGTGGACACCAGAGCCCCTTCACCTGCATGAAGCCCCGCCTCCCTCCCACCCTCCCACCCCTGGGCCGCATCAGACGAGACTGGCAGCGGTCCCCAAGTGCCAACCGGCTAAACCCCCTTCTTCCCCCACAGGGCTGCCCTGCCACGGGTCACTGGGATGCCAGCTTGTTTCACCCCATGGGCGCCTCACCAGTGGCTACCAGAGAATGCCCCTTTTCCAACTGGTCTGCAACGTGCCTCTTGCCAATGGGCAGCAGTCCCTTCTTGGTCCAGCTGCGGCGCATGATAGAAGCCACGTCCGGCCCCCATTTGAGGCCTGGGCATCAGCACGAGGGGCTACTGCCAACGTTCCCTCTAAGCTGTGGAGTCTCGTGAGCAAAGGTTCTACTTGGTGAGCGGCTGGAAATTAAAGTGGTGAGCGAGCGATTGGGCTGCTGCATCAGTTAGTTTGCTCTGGAGCCCTCCTTCCTTGGCTAAGACAAAAAGGTGTGAGCTGGAGGCTAAAAAAGTGTGAGCTGGCTCACACTGACTCAGCTTAGAGGGAACACTGGCTACGGCCCCTCCCAGAGCAGGGGCACGAAGGACTAGCCAGGGAGGACGGGGCAGGGCCTGCTTGGGAGGGAGGGTGCCTCGACTTGGGCTCGGCTGCACCTGGCTCGGCCGGCAAGGGGACTGAGAGAGGGGATCTCCCCTCCTCCCCCTCCGAGACGTGCTGCAAGGGTGCCCACCCACCACCCACCACCGGAGAGGGAGCAGCAGCCCCAGCTTGCTCACTGAAGCTGCCCGGGACTCAAAGGAGACGGCTGAAGTCAGGGAGCAATCCAGAGCCTGCTGCTGGGAGAGACAGGGGAGGGGGCGCAAGGCAAGGAAGCCACGGAGCCCTGGCGTGAGTCACGCTGCCCCCAAGCAAAGAGGTGGGCGGGGGAAGCAATGCAAGGAGAAATAGGAGGCCCCCTCCTCTCCACCCGCCCCCCCCAAGACTGACAACAGCACACGCAGGCAAGGAGATGGCCTCCCGCCCCCTCCTCTGGACCAATGCTCCCCCTAAGCCGTGGAGTCTGGTGAGCAAAGATCCTACTTTGTGAGCTCCTGGCATCAAAGCTGTGAGCGAGCGATTTGGCTGCTGCATAAACTAGTTTGCTCTGGAGGCATCCTTCCTGAGCCAAGATGAAAATGTGTGAGCCGGAGGCTAAGAAACTGTGAGCTAGCTCACACTCACTCAGCTTAGAGGGAACACTGCTCTGGACTGAGATTTGCCAGTGGGTGGCAGCAGGATCAGCTCCACTCGAGACCAGCCCGTCTCTCCTCCCTGTGCACAGCGCAGCACACCCCCTCCTCACGGCTCACTTGGGGCCTGCCTTTGCTGACCGTGAAGTGGGAACATTCATGGAAGGAGAAAGACGAATATTTTCCCCCACACACTGCTGTCTGACACCTTCGCTGGAAGCCCCACAGCACAGAGCCGCACTTCCCCAAGGAGACGGAAGGGCTTCCCTTCTTCCCAGATAGCCAGAGCTTCACTTGGGAAGAGGCACCGCCAGGAGGCCTTTCTGCCCCCCCCCCCTTTCCATTTCCTCACAGCCAGAAGGGATATTTCACAGAGGATTTGTTCCAGCAGGCAGAGAACACAAGTTTCCCTGCAGGGGGAGGGATTCCCACTCCCACCCACCCCAAGACCTCACCAAAACTGTGGAATGAGAAGAACCTAAAAGAAAGAAAGAAAGAAAGAAAGAAAGAAAGAAAGAAAGAAAGAAAGAAAGAAAGAAAGAAAGAAAGAAAGAAAGAAAGAAAGAAAGAAAGAAAGAAAGAAAGAAAGAAAGAAAGAAAGAAAGAAAGAGGGAGGGAGGGAGGGAGGGAGGGAGGGAGGGAGGGAGGGAGGGAGGGAGAGAGAGAGAGAGAGAGAAAGAAAGAAAGAAAGAAAGAAAGAAAGAAAGAAAGAAAGAAAGAAAGAAAGAAAGAAAGAAAGAAAGAAAGAAAGAAAGAAAGAAAGAAAGAAAGAAAGAAAGAAAGAAAGAAAGAAAGAGGGAGGGAGGGAGGGAGGAAGGAAGGAAGGAAGAGGGAGGGAGGGAGGGAGGAAGGAAGGAAGGAAGGAGGAGGGAGGGAGGGAAGGAAGGAAGGAAGGAGGAGGGAAGGAAGGAAGGAAGGAAGGAAGGAAGGAAGGAGGGAGGGAGGGAGGGAGGGAAGGAAGGAAGGAAGGAAGGAAGGAGGAGGGAGGGAGGGAAGGAAGGAAGGAAGGAAGGAGGGAGGGAAGGAAGGAAGGACCCTCAACAGCGGCAGAGAACAAAGGCACGTGATGGAGCAACGTCCAGTTCTGCTTGTCGGGATTTGTGACACTACCCAGGAGGTGGGCAGAAATGCCACAAGAAGAACAGAATCTTGGTTCTCCCGCCATGGGAATAGTGATGCTCAAAGGCGGTACAGTCCTAGCAAGAGGTGGGTAAGGATGGTTCCATCCCAAAACCTCCTGGACAGAATAGGAGCTACATGATTCCTCTGGAGAGGCCTCCAGCCAAAAGCATTTTGTAGCACCCACTGAGAGCACAGAGCTAAGACCAAGTGGCATCCGTACAGATCTCTTTCATGGGGGCTCTCTCCCCCGACACTGGCAAAGGAGCCCCCCCTACAAAAGAATGTGCAAGCGCCTCCTCTGGAACGAGAAGGTGACCGTAGCCGAGGCCAGACTCTTTCTGAGAGGAGGGGGGCAGCCAGAGAAGAGGAGCCGAGGAAAGGGAATGGTGGCCACCACGTCTTGCAGGTTGGACTTGATTGACATGGACTGTGACACATCCAGAGGCTGAGACCCCAACAGGACGAGGACAGGAGGGAAGGACAAGCTCTTGGGCTCTAAGGAAGCCTGGAATCATTTTTTTGGAGTGTGGGACAGGCCTGGCCCGTGGACAGGGTGTCAAGGGGGGGCCTCTGCCAGGAAGGCTGCAGGAAGAGCGAGTCCAGCCAATCTTGACGCCTCTTCTTGGGAGACCACGCCCCTTCCCATACTCTGGCCAGTGCCAAAAAGGTAGCCCCGACCCACAGAGCCTGTTGAGCACTCAACACTCTTCCGTCTCTGTGCACGGGTCGTTCTGGTCAAAAGAGACTTTCCAGCGGGACAGATAAAACACCACCACCATTCAGCCTGAAAAGATGCACTGGGGCAAAAGCTGGGTAAGCCACAGCCCACACCATCAGATGTACGGAGCGTCACATTCCGTAGGCTGGGAGATAGACGTGTGCAACCAAGAGCAGACGGGCAGAGGAGGGGGCAGAGTTATTACAAAAGGAAACCGGAAGGCCTGGCTTCCCAGGACAGAGAGTGCCGCATGACCACAAGAAGGAGAGCCAGTCGAAAGAGCAAAGGAATCACGTGGAGTGGGTGCGGAGGACTCCTCCTAGCGGCTGATGAATGAGCTACAAAGAGTGGATCCAAAGAATGAGCATAAACCCCTAAGGACCACTGATTAAGTCTGGAGAGACCTACCCCTCTCAAGTCACGCAGAAAAAGGGTCTAGCCAATGACATTGATCTTATTCAAAGTGAATCGAATCCTAATTGTGTTTGCTGCATACAGTCCGAAACAGTGAACGGGAAGACCAAAAGGCCATTGGAGGCGATACACTCAGACATCTGCGGACTGCTGCCGACAACAGTAGGTGGGCACAGGTATATTCTTACATTTATTGATGAATATTTGAGATACTCAGTCATCTGTTTGCTTACTGAAAGGTCACAGATGCTGGACAAATTGAGAGATTACGTGGCAATAGTGTACAACAAGTTTGAAAGAAGGCCACAGATCCTGAGATCTGACAGTGGAGAATACATCTCAAGTGTAACACAAGAGTTCCTCAGAGAGCAAGGGGTCGAGCACCAGAGAACAGTTCCTTACAACCCTGAGCAGAACGGAGTTGCAGAGAGAAAGGACAGGACCCGCTTGGAGATGGTAAGATGCGTGCTTTCTGACGTATCACTCCGCCCTGATCAGTTTTAGAGAGAACCCGTTCTCATTGCAACATATGTACAGAAGAGACTGTACACAAAGGCCCCAAGGACCACACCCTATGAACTTTGGTGAGTATTGCCTCTGTGTGTGGAGGCCAACTCAGCCAGTTCTCGTGGCCCTTCTTACATGCCCAAGGAAATGCTGATCGCCACTTTGGGGTTAGGAAGCAATTTTTCTCCAGGCCAGTTTGGTTGGCGATTCTGGAGTGGAACAGTGGTCACTGTGGGTGTGGAATCTGTGAATTTCCTGCATTCCTGGAGGTCCCTTCCAACTCTCTAATTCTACGATTCTCGCTGGTGGGGCCTCCCTTGGAACATAAGAACGTAAACAACATAAGAGAAGCCAGTGTTGGATCAGGCCAATGGCCTATCCAGTCCAACACTCTGTGTCACACAGTGGCCAAAAAGACCAGGTGTTTATTTGGTAGCACACATATATAAATTCCTCTCCCTGGCTTCTGAGTGCTTCCAAATTGCCACAGAGAGTGCCTACTTGGGCCAATACAAAGAACAGAGGGACAACATGAGCACATGAGAGCATTTCTCACACTAGAAGGAATGCGGGCAAATGAGCCCCTGGTGGCATGGCCAGCATGGCTCTGTCCTGTGAAGGTGACCCAGGAGTGGACATGGAGGAGGGGCTGAGCTGGCCCCGGGGCTTGCTGAAAGTGCCAGTCCCTGGGTTAGCATTCCACTGGCGGCGGCGGCGGGGGTGCTGGTGGCATTCCGTTGCTTCAGGCGGAGAGAGGAGAATGTTGTCTTTTGAATGAATGCATCGGGACAGACCAAGGTAGGAAGTGCTCGTCCCTTTTGAAGGAGGCGGGGAAAGGCACGCTGGAAGTGTGGGGGGGGGAATCCAGAGGGCCGAAGGGACACCACTTCCTTCTCCAGGGAGAGGCTGCAAAACGGTCACAGTTGCTCAGAAAGGAAACGGCTGCCTTGGGACTTGTTGAGATCCTCCCCACCACCATCACCACTCCCCCTCCTGCCTGCCTGCCTGCCTGCCTGCCTGCCTGCAGGCTCCACAGCGGCAGAGCGCCCTGCTCAAGGGAGTCCCTTTTAACTCTGGGCTGCTCTCTAGCAGGAAGTCTCTCCTCTCCCACCTGAGCCATCCCAGGCAACCCTCGTGGCGGCTCTGATCCAGGCCTCTGCCTGGGAAGCCCTTACTGCTGCTGCTGCTGCAGCAGTCTCCTAAGTTGCTTGAACAGCTGGAAGAGACTGGCCCATGCAAGAGTGGAGGGCAAGCCTGCTCCCCGGCCACGCAGGATCTTCAGGGTGAAAGGCCACCGCCCATTCACTCTCCCACGGCACACCCCAAGGTGACCGCAAAACAGCAGTGACACGGGCAAGAGGTCTCTGGGGTGGGGGGCAGGGGCTCGACGGAAAGGCAACCAAGTCAGAGGAGGCCGCAGAGCTCTCTTTGGGCTGCTGAGGGGCTCTTTTCAGCTATTTCAAGGCTGCAGGAGGAATCCTGCCCGGAGCAATGCCAGGCTCCCAGAAACAGCTCCGGCTCTCGGCCTTCCCACACTGGGGGCTGCAGCATCCACGCTCTCTGCTTCAGCTGTAGCAGGCGGACTGTGTGTGGGGGGTGTTGATGGGTGGAAAACCAAGGGCAGAATGCTAAGCCGTACCCAGGAGGCACAGCTTCTCTGCCCCCAGATCTGCACAGTCGGCTGCCCTCCCCCTCCGCTGTGGCCCTCGGAGGAAGGAAGGGATTGCCCGTCTCCACGGAGAGGTCGACTCACAGCCCCGTCCTCCGCTCACTTTTCAGCCTGGCTGAATTATTAAGATTGCCCTTATTACACGACTAATTATGGAAGATGGTTATTACGCCAGTATCTGTAAGGCGCTGGCTGCTGCTGCTGCTGCTGTAGAGAAAATGCTGTAGATCTTCTGGGAAATACCAGATTAAGGGAGGGATTTCTCTGGGCGGGGGGACGAGGAGGAAGCACTGGACTAGGCACATTCCAGCCACTTGCTAAATCTGAGAGCAGGCGTGGGGTCTAGGAGCAGAGTCCCTACATACTATGCAGACGAGGAGCAGTGCAGGGTTAGTACAGCCTATCCCCAGGACTGAGTCTCTGCCCAGAGGAGAAGCCTCGACGGGCACAGTGTGCGGGGGGAGCCCAGGGACCTGCACTGTGGCCTCTCAGAGAAGTCCAAGTCGTTGGCAACGGTGGCTTCAGCAGTTGCTAGGCAGAGAGCAAGGGGCACTGTAGCACTCCCCGGCACTCTTTGCCCCCGGACTCAGCCAAGCCCCTTCACAGGGGGGCATCAGGTCTGCCTCCCCAACCCGGCCACTTCTTCCTGTTTCACGCTCCTCCTAGCAGATGTTTTGCACGTGTTTTAGACGCTTCCTGAAACTGTCCCAGAGAGAGCCAGAGGCTGCAGAGGAGGGGCCCACCAAAGGCCACCCTAAATGGAATGGGACCCTCCTTCCCCCTGCCCCATCTGTAGCTTGGGATCTAGCAAGCTCTCTAGGGAGGGGTGGAGGGTGGGAGGGAAGCAACACGGATTCTAACTTCATCCGGATACTTCTGTTCACCATCCTCAGTCTTGGAGAGCATGAGAAGGAGAAAAAGACAGACGACTCAGGTCAGACCCAGCCATCCCACACCCCCGGCAGGCAGCTGCGCATGGCTTGAACCCACCTGGGGCCCAACCCCCCCTCCCCAAAGGTGAATCAAAGGGGGGGGGGTCTCCCACTTGGGCCCAGGGACTCCAGCAACACAACCCTGTCCACACAAACTCAACCAGTGACAAGAAGGACGAGGCAGAATGCATACAGAGCGTGGATTCTCCCAAGCCGGCACTGGTGGCCTGGCGCTCCCTTCGGATGGGTGTTCAGCCACATCCCTAAGCACTGGATCAGTGACTTCCACCCACCCTGGTGTGACATCTGCTGGCTTATCGACAGAGCCTGCATTCGCCTGTCCTTACAACCAATGCTCCCTCTAAGCTGTGGAGTCTTGTGAGCAAAAATTCTACCTTGTGAGCTGTGGGCATTAAAGTTGTGAGCGACCGATTTGGCTGCTGCATAAATTAGTTTGCTCTGGAGCCCTCCTTCCTGAGCTCAGACAAAAATCTGTGAGCTAGAGGCTGAAAACCTGTGAGCTAACTCACACTAACTCAGCTTAGAGGGAACACTGCTTACAACCCTCCCAGAAGTGGTCGGAGCAAGTCCTGGCTAACTCATCGCTTGGAAACGTGTGCCCCACACAACAAGCTCCCTTGAGTCTTTGGTTCTCACTCCAGGATGTGGGATGCCCCCAGTGAAGAATGTTAAATGGCGGAGGACGGAAAGGTTGGGAGGACCAAAATAGAAATGTGTTGACCCACACATGCCAAATCCCAATGGGCACAATTCCTCTCTTCCCACCCACCCCATACAATGATGCTTGGGAAGTGTTCACAAGGACGACGACTGGGCTGGCCTCTCCGCACCAGGCCCTGGCCGGCTGGAGCCCAGTCCGCCCCCCTGCCAGAGCCCTGAACGTCAGCCCGGGGTCCCACCTGTGCTCCTCCAGGCTGCAGCTGAGAGGCGGGGCCTCAGTGGCTGAGAATCACGCCCTGCCCTGCAACTGCCGGCGCCCAGCCAATGGCAGAATCCAGACCTGCCTAGGAGCCCACCCCTCCCCCAGGGATGGACCTTCGGGGAAGCGAGGGAGTGCCAAGGGCTCTGCCGCACGGGCCCTTCTTGCAGAAGTGTGTCAGCTCGCCCGTGCCTTCTTTGGGGCACTGACTTGGGCCTTCCCAGGCACACCGGCCACCCCCTTGGCACCTGTGGAAGGTGCTGCTCACACTCCTGATCGTGTGGCACAGATCCCACAATAGTGGGAGGGCTTCTAGTGTCCTGGTGGACCTCTGCCCTTGGAACGCTCCACCCAGCTGCAGACTGCCAGGGAACAGCCCTCCCGCCGCGCTCCTGGAGGAATGCCGCATGCGCCAGGGGCCCCAGGGGGGAGTGCCGGGCCTCCTGCTCACCTCCTTGCCACCCATGGCCTCAAACATCTTCTCCAGCTGCACCCGGAGCTGCTGGATGTTGTTCATCAGGATGCAGGGCTAGAGAGAGAGAGAGAGAGAACCAGAGTCCAGTCACTTATCGAATAAGGCAGAGCGGCAAGCTCTCTCTGCAAAGGTACAGCGAAAGAGGAGGCGGAATTCTTTTACTTCGTCATGTTGGAAAGGAGTCAGTCCAAGCGGATGTCCCAGCCAGCAGCCAGAGAACTGACCCGCCTCTCTCCCAGGGGCGGACGAAGCACCAATGCATGCCCCACAAACGTTTCAGGGGGTGGCTGGGGCAGGAAGCCTGAACGGTAAGCTGGGCTCAGCTCGCGGGAAGAAAGGAACGTGTGAGATGGCCACTGCTGGACCTCCTGATGGCAGCTGGTGTTTTTGGCCACTGTGTGACACAGAGAGAGTTGGACTAGATGGGCCATTGGCCTGATCCAGCACTGGCTTCTCTTATGTTCTTAACCCGGGACCTTCTTCATGCCAAGCAGAGGCTCCACCACTGAGCCACAGTCCCTCCCCTGGTTCTCCTCTCTGGAGGAGGTGGGGCAGAGAGGGGATCGGAGCAAGACCTCTTCTGGTCCTCTTCACTGAGCAAAAGAGAACTTGCCAGTCTCACCAGTGACCTGGAGGAAGGACAGGCGGCCCTTTTCACCAGAATGTCAGGACAAAATGTAACTTAAGAGGCTGGCGTGCCAGCAAACCAGGGGCTTGGGGGGGCGGGAGAAGGCGGAAGATGGCTTTGGGTCAGACACGCGTCAGGATCTGAGCTGGGGGGTGTCTGGGCTGAGCTGCTCTTCGGCATGTGTGCTGGTGGTTCCATGAGTCCAAGCTGGCTTTGCGGTGACCACCTTCTTCTGCGAAGCAGCCGGAAGGGCAACGAGGTGCTCTGGGTCTTGAGAGCAGGAGAGGGAACGCTCTGCTCTGACTGCTGCAGTCCGGGTGCCTCCGGAGCCCCAGAACAGCACCGACGTTGGCAATCATGTCTAGTGGCCCCACCAGCACACCAAGGTAGGGTCATGTCAGGTATCCCTGCCATAAGGCAGATGGGAGGGCGAGATGGGATGGTAATTGATGTATCTGTGTTTCTCTTTGGAATGCGGGGAGGTGACGAGGTTGCCTGGGCGACCGGGCTATATCTCACCTCTCAGGCCGAAATGGCCTTGGAGCTAGGCTGTTCGTCTCCTTTCGCTTTCCTAAAGACAACAGCTAAGCTTGATATCTTTTAGGTGGTGGGAACATAGTTATTTAGTGCTTTGTAGTTTTCCCGCGCGCGGGCTGGCCATCTATTGGTGGATGGGTGGGGGCTCCTTTCCTCCCTTAGAGTATATCCCCAATGCTTCATGTATTCAAGTTATTCTTAACAATGCTTCTGTTCTAGTGACCTAGTATTGCAGCTTAATAAACACTATTCTTATTTCCATGAATGAGGCCTGGTGTTTGACTGACTAACTGAGGACTCTGACAGGTCAGCAGCACAGTGTTACACAGCTGCCCCTAAGCCATCACAGACGAACAAGGATGTGTGGGGGAGGAGGCGAAAAGCATATGACTCTGGAGGCACGGATAGGGAGGGGCCAGGTTCCCTTCCCTGCTTATCAGCAGAAGAGCCTCTGCTTTGCATGCGGAAGGTCCCAGGTTCAATCCCCAGTACTGCCAGTTAAAAAAAAGGCCGGGCAGTAGGTGATGCGAAAGACCCTTTTCTCCCTGGAGAGCTGTAAAGGGAGGCCGTGGCCGAGTGGCAGAGCCTCTGCTCGACATGCAGAAGGTCCCAGGTTCAATCCCCAGCAGCATCTCCAGTTCAAAAGGACCAGGTAGGAGGTGATGGGAAAGACCTCTGCCTGAGACCCTGGAGAGCTGTCAAGAGGGGCTGTGGCTCAGTGGCGGAGCATCTGCTTGGCATGCAAAAGGACCCAGGTCCAATCCCCGGCAGCATCTCCAGTTCAAAAGGACCAGGTAGGAGGTGATGGGAAAGACCTCTGCCTGAGACCCTGGAGAGCTGTCAAGAGGGGCTGTGGCTCAGTGGCGGAGCATCTGCTCGGCATGCAGAAGGTCCCAGGTCCAATCCCCGGCAGCACCTCCAGTTCAAAAGGACCAGGTAGGAGGTGATAGGAAAGACCCTTTTCTGCCTGGGACACCCGGGAGAGCCGCTGCCAGTCTGGGCAGACCAGACCGACCCTGATGGACGGTGGGGCTTAATCAGCACCGGGCAGCTTCCTGCACCTGTTCATCCCGTGGCAGCCTCAGAAGGATTCTGCGCCCTGCCCAGCTGATGCCAGGGAAACAACGGGGGGGGGGGCAGGGGGCCTCACCAGCTTCTCCTTGAAGCAGTAGGGCTGGAAGCTCCGGGAGACGATGTCCGCGTACTGCATCAGCACCTTCCCAATGGTCTGCAGAGGGGGAGAGAGAGGTGGGCACGCATGGGCAACTCTGGTCCAGGCAGCAGGCGGCAGAAGAGTAAGGGCCCCGCCCCCGCCGCCCCGGCTCCTACCTTGGCGAAGCGCCGCATGTAATGGGCCACGATGACCGGGTCCGGGCACTCCAGCTTCTTGAGGATCTCAAAGCTCTGGTTCAGCTGGGTGAAGACGTCCACCACCGAGCAGGAGAACAAGGCGTGCTCCGACGTCTGCTGGAACTGAGAAGGCCCAAAAGAGAAGGTGGTGGCAGGGGTCATCTCTGGAGCGCCCGGCAGCCTCCTCGGGCTGCGTTTGTTGATATAATTACTTCATTTATACCCCGGCAGGGACCCAGAGTGGCTTACATAGTTCAACCCTCCTCCATTTTATCTCCACGACAGTCCTGTGAGGCCGGTCAGGCTGAGAGAGAGCCTGACTGGCCCAAGGCCCCCAGCGAGTTTCCATGGCGGAGTGGAGGGATTCGAAGCTGGGTCTCATGGGTCCTAGTCAGACACTACCCCACGCTGGGTCTCCACAGCTTCTCCCACCCTGCCCACCCCCCGTTATCCCCTGCAGCAGCACACCACCACCCCAGCCGCGGTTCTGCTTCAGCCCTGAACACCTGCTGCTCTCCAGGCCCATTGGGTGAAGCACTCCCCAGCCAGAAATATGTCCACCAAGGATGTCTGGTGTGGTGGTTAAGTGTGCGGACTCTAATCTGGGAGAACCGGGTTTGATTCCCCACTCCTCCACTTGCACCTGCTGATGTGACCTTGGGTCAGTCACAAGCTCTGGCACAGCTGTCCTTGAAAAAGAGCAGTTTCTGCCAGAGCTCTCTCAGCTCCACCTACCTCACAGGGTGGCTTTTGTGGGGAGGGGAAGGGAAAGGAGTTTGTAAGCCTCTCTGAGACGCCTTTGGGTAGTGAAGGGCCAATCTCCTCCTCCTCTTCTTCTTCTTCTTCTTCTTCTTCTTCTTCTTCTCCTCCTCCTCCTCCTCCTCCTCCTCCTCCTCCTCCTCCTCCTTCTACCAGGTTGGGGCCAGGGCACAAAAGCCCTGGCCCTGTTCAAGGACAGGTGGATGTCTCTCGGGCTGGGGACCACAAGTTCAGTTCTGATCTGCAGAGTGTTGTGCTCTTTGGGGGGCACAGGTTGTCCTGAAGATGCATGGGTCCCGGTAAAGGTTAAGGTACGGACCAAAATCTTGGGCCTGGTCCGGTGCTCTGCTGGTAGCCAGAGTAGCTCGTGCAGCACAGGGCTGACTATGTACGATTCGTGCAGGGTCCCTGTCCCAGCTGGTTCAATCTCAAAGGGTCAGTCTCAGGGGCAGCCCTACACAGAGTGAGTTACAGTAGTCTAATCTGGAGGTGACCCTTGTGTGGATTACTGTGGTGAGGTTAGGGTGGGAGAGGTAGGGGGCCAGTTGCCTGACATGGCATACTACATGTCCTCGTCAACACTGCCACCACTACACCACGCTGCCTCCTGCCACTGCCTTGCACCAGTGGCAGGCTAACCATTAGGCAGACGGAGCACGTGCTTAGGGCACCAGGGCCAAAGGGGGCACCACAAAGTTGGGGAAAGGGCGAAAAGAAAAAAAAAAGAATGTCATCAGCTACGCTTCAAGAAAGACTCAACTCACTGTGTATATTAACCGTTAAAGCAGGCATTCTGAGAAGTATTAATTTCGAGGGTGTTATCAGTGATTTTGCAAAAATGAAATGTAGAAAAATGCCTTTCGGGTCATGAATATTGGAACTTTGATACATTTAACTGGTGAAATATTAAAATAGATGTTGTATTGCATTTTTGGGGAACTTTATGTAGCCAAAGCTTGGCTTGGTTTGTACAGTCTATGGTGTGATCCTATGAATAAACTGTTGCATTGCTGCAACCTGCATTGTATATCTGGTCGGACAGGTCAACCACTAAAACGGACTCTGGGTCAGTGTGGAAAGGAGGGGGGGGGGCACCGAGATGGGTCAGTGCTGCTGAGGGCACCAGGGAGCCTTCATCCGCCTCTGCCTTGCGCACTTTGCCTGCCGCATGGAAGACAGAGCAGCTCCAAACACGAAGGTCACCCTTTGCCCATCCAAAAAGGCAGACGTGCCTCAGAGAATGGCAGCAGCGGTGGAAGCGATTCACCAGCAGAGTTCACACCACCAGAGCCAGCAGACAGACAGCCCCGACATCTCCTGGCCCAGGGCGGGTGACGGGGAACGCAGCTCCTCGCCTTCAAGAGCCCCTCTTCCGCGGCCTGCTTTCCCCGCCTTCTCCCCGCCCCCTCACGTCACAATCCAAAGCCCAACCGGTACACAGAGGAGCTCCGGGTTTCTCCCGCTGGCCCCTCACCAGCCACAAACAGTTAGGAAAACTGCACAGAGTGGTGGGGCATTTTGCAGAGAAGACCTGGCACTCCACGACAAGCTCCCCCATTGTCCTGGGAAGCAGCATGGCACCGTGGGCAGCCTGCCGGGCACCTCCACAGGCACGTCCTCCAATGCCCGTCTGATGTTAACAGTATCAGTAGGGGAAGATGGGGGAGAACAAAGCCTCCATGCAAACAGCAAGAACGGCCAGCAGGAATGGCTCCGATTTCCCAGGCAGGCTGAACTGCTTTCACTTGTGCCCCCACCCTGAGTGGAACACCACCCCCCCTCAGCCGCTACCTACCCCATCCTTCTTATCTCTCTCCAGGGCTCCGTGCAGGAACTCCATGGACACGTCTTCATTCTCGTCCAGCCACTGCATGACGAACTGCTCGAACCACCTGGAGAGCAGGGAGGGAGGGTTAGTGGCAACCCCTTCACACGTCGCCGACACCCCCCACCTTTCCTAGGCTGCTCACAGCAGAAGAGGCTTGGAAGCCCAGGTAACCGGGCATCAGACACTCGGGGGGGGAGTCCATTGATGTGCTTTCAGGATTGCTCTCCTCTTTGAGAAAGGGTGGGAGAGAGGCCACAGGGCTGGAGGTGGGCAGATGCTGTCCCTCTTCAAGAAGGGGGTGGGGGGTGGGATGAGAGAGAACATAAGAACAAGAGAAGCCAATGTTGAATCAGGCCAAATGGCCCATCTAGTCCAACACTCTCTGTGCCACACAGTGGCCAAAATATACCAGGTGCCCTCAAGAGGTCCAGCAGTGGGGCCAGGACACTAGAAGCCCTCCCACTGCTGCCCCCTCCAGCACTAAGAATAGAGTGCATCACCTGCCCCAGACTGAGAGTTCCCATCTATACCCTGTGGCTAATAGCCACTCATGGACTTCTGCTCCAGATGTTTATCTAATTCCCTCTTGAAACTGTCCCTGCTTGTAGCTGCCACCACCTCCTGTGGCAGTGAATTCCAGGTGTTAATCACTCTTTGGGTGAAGAAGTATTTCCTTTTATCTGTTCTAACTAGACTGCTCAGCAATTTCATGGAGTGCCCGCGAGTTCTTGTCTTGTGAGAAAGGGAGAAAAGTACTTCTTTCTCAACCTGCTCAATCCCATGCATAATCTTATAAACCTCGATCATATCACCCTTCAGCCGTCGTTTCTCCAAGCTAAAGAGCCCCAAGCGTTTTAACCTTTTAGAAGGTGCCAGGAAACTCCCGAGCAGCCGGTCTGGCTTCGATACCTGGAAAGATTCATTCATTCATTCATTCATTCATTCATTCATTCATTCACCCATTCATTCATTCAATTTATACTCCGCCCTCCCCTCAGGGCAGCTTCCCTAGAATGCACATATAAATACAATTAAAATCCATCATAAAAACAACCAAAAGCCATAAACCAGAACCGTTCAAACAGTGGTCTGTCTATAAGCAGCTTGCAACAAAGGCAGTGATTCATAGAAGGATTTGCCAAGACTACCCTGGATTTCAGAAAGGCATTTGACAGGGGGGCCCCCCCATTACTGTGGTTAGCAAACTGGTTAAATGTGGGCGGGGGAGGCTAGCGCTGCCCGGAGGATCCGTGGCTGGAGCTCTCCTGGAGGGTCGTTGCCTGGTCTGGAGGGAAATTCTGCCACAGCTCCACGTGCTCCAAAACACCGGAGGGGATCCTCATCAAACATGCCGATGACACCGAACACCCGGGGGTCAGGGAGAGCGAATCCCTCGGCAGATGGAAACAAGATTTAAAACAGCCTTGACAATTTCGGCCCCACTGACCAGCCGAACACCGTGAAATTCCACAGGGACAAACACAAACTTCTCAAAGGGGCAAAAAGAATCCTCAGAAATGTGCAGATGTGTGATGGGGGACGTGACCTAGCGAGAGCACCTGTGTGGAAAGAGGCCGCCATAAACCACCCGGTGAACGTGAGTTGGCGGCGTGTGGTGCAGCGGCAGGAAAAAAGCAAACGCGATTCTGGGCTCCATCCGTTAGAAGCGGAGTATCCGAGTCACAAGAAGTCACCCTCCCACTCCACACTGGACAGACCCCGCTGGGAGTCCCGTGTACAATTCTGGGGACCCCACATTAAGGGAAACGCACGGCAAATTGAAAAGGGTTCCACAGAGGGCAACAGAGGCAGCTGAGAATCGGGCAAACAAACCCAGCAAAGAGAGGAAGAAGAAGAAGAAGAGGAGGAAGAAGAGGAAGAAGAAGAAGAAGAAGAAGAAGAAGAAGAAGAAGAAGAAGAAGAAGAGGAGGAGGAGGAGGAGATTGGATTTATAACCTGCCCTTCACTACCCAAAGGTGTCTCAGAGCGGCTTACAAACTCCTTTCCCTTCCCCTCCCCACAACAGACACCCTGTGAGGTGGGTGGGGCTGAGAGAGCTCTGACAGAGGAAGAAGAAGAAGAAGAAGAAGAAGAAGAGGAAGAGGAAGAAGAAGAAGAAGAAGAAGAAGAAGAAGAGGAGGAGGAGGAGGAGGAGGAGGAGGAGGAGGAGGAGGAGGAGGAGGAGGAGGAGGAGATTGGATTTCTACCCCGCCCTTCGCTACCCAGAGGAGTCTCAGAGTAGCTTACAATCTCCTTTCCCTTCCCCCTCCCCACAACAGACCCCCCCCATGAGGTAGGTGGGGCTGAGAGAGCTCTGACAGAAACCGCTCTTTTTCAAGAACAGCCCTTGTCAGAACTACGGCTTGCCCAAGGTCACCCAGCCAGGTGCAAGTGGGAGGAACAGGGAATCAAACCCGGTTCTCCCAGATTAGAGTCTGCTGCTCTTAACCGCTACACCAAGCTGGCTCTGCGGGGGTAACGTGGGGAAGACTCCCGGGGGGGGGAGAGATGCCCCACGCTCTTGAGCCTCCCGAGGGGCTGTCCCAGGGAAGAGGGGAAGGCTCTCTGCCTCTGCTCCCCCAGAGGGGAAGACTGGAGGGCGTCTCATCTCTCACCCCTTGTGACTCGGGGGCCACCCTGGGAGCAGACCTGCTCGTTTGCTTCTCGTGGACGGAACCAGGTGGGTCTTGCAAGGGATGCCGGGAAGGAGAGCCCCCAGCTGGCTCTACCCACGTTCTGGATTTTTAAATCAGGCGAGGAGAAGGAACTACAGCATCTAGTTACAACAGTTTTTGCCTTGCTGAAAAGGAGGGTCCTCCCTAGAACTTTGAAAGAAGCAGTTTATTAAACCGCTGCGTTAAAACTTCACTGGCGGAAAGCTGGTCTCAGTGATTAAGCAGTGGAAAGCCAGTCTCAGTGAGGCTGATAAAACGGAACCACAGGCTGAGGCAAATAAAATGCAGGCCTTTGATCGGGCAGGCAAAAAGGGAATATCTTTCCTGGGGGAGGTGCCCGGGCGTGTGTTGGTGGCGCATCCCCATGGAATCCCGGATGACACGTCTGTCCCTGACCCACTCCGGCCCAGATTCGGGCGTAGGTTTGGAACCAAGGCAGCTTCACCTGCACAGGAGGGTGGTCTCTGATTAAACCTGGGCAGGGGGGCCGTCTTCCTTGTTGCTAGATCCGTCAGTGGCCAAAGTGGACCACACCGTCTCGATTCATTGGCTGGAACGGGGAGTTGCTCTGAGAGGCACGGCAGTTAGATGGTTTTGATCTTTCTTCTCTGATCAGACGCGAAGAGTGCCCAGCGTGGGAGCAGAATCAACAGGGCTTGTCCTGCAAAGTGCCGCAAGGTTCCGTTATCTCGCACGATGCCCTTCAATACCTATATGAGCCTGCTGTAGGAGATCACCCAGAGCTTTGGGACAGGGGGGCACCAATACGCAGGCTCCACATCCCATCGTCTTGAGCCGCCAAACGCCTGCGTCTTGGCACGGAGCCAATGTTCTCCAGGTGTGGTCAGGTGTGGTCAGGCAAGGCTGGCTGAGAAGGCCGATGCTTTCCGTTTGGAAGCCAGTTGTGATGAAGTTGGGAGAGGAACAGTGTCCGGAGCACCAAATGGTCCATTTAAAGATCGCTTCGGCCCAGGTAACGTGATGGGTGTTGCAGGATCCTGGGATCTGTGAAAGCCACCGCTTGTATCCTGGATCCCTTTCCACCCTGGTTGCTAAAGTCGCGTCAGCTTGCTGCTTCTTGTGCGTGCAAGACCTGCTCTCTTTGCTACGGACCTCCAAGCAGGCGTCCCCACCATCGCCTGCCTTTAATCGCCTGTCTTTTGCTCCCTCTGCATATTCGACATGCCCTCCTGGACAGCCACCGCCAGGGCGCTCATGGGAGAGTGCAGAACGCGCGCATTCCCAGATCCGCCTCTCTCCCCTCCCCCCAATGCCTTCTTTCTCAGGTCTCCTGCTGCTGCAGATTGGAAGCCCCAGGCAGGGGATTATTTGCTGAAGTTTTATTGTACAGCTCTCAATCTAATTTTTAGGTGAGAAAGAACAATGTCCCCGCCTGAACGCTCCGTTGCCTCATTGCAGGTGTCGGAAGCCCAGCTCCGGAAGGCCCCCCGGGCCACCCACAGTGACGCGGCGGCGCCTGGCTCCTTTCTCTGACTCATGGAGATGATCCCAGCCTCCTCCTCCTCCTCCTCCTCCTCGTCTCCGCTCACCCTCGCCTCAGCCCCTGCACCAACAGCTGCCCGAGGTGACGCAGGAAAGGAGGTCTCTGCTGGTAGTTAATCCAAAGTGAAGCAGGGAGACCCTTCTTTCCTTCGGCATACAGGAGAGACCGACCAAGAGACCCTCAGGGCTAAAGGCGAGGTGGGAGAGCTTTGAGCAGGACTGCTGATGGTTCCTAGAAGACTGAAAAACAGCCACCGAGGATTGGGGCCACGGAATGATCCCCCCCGCCACTTCCCTGACAAGAGCAAACAGCAGCCGATTCCAGGTCTGAATCAGGAGCCGCAGCGCTGCCAGGGGCGGGGATCTGAACCCGCCACCCGTCTCCAAAGCACATGCATGTTGCTCAGTTTGGTGTAGCGGTTAAGTGTGCAGGCTCTTTTGATAGTTGTATTTTATAAATGGTTGTAAAATAAAAAATTGAAACAAACAAAAAAGTACACGGACTCTAACCTGGGAGAACTGGGTTTGATTCCCCACTCCTCCACTCGCAGCTGCTGGATGACCTTGGGCAAGCCATAATTCTGTCAGAGCTGTTCTCTCAAGGACAGTTCTAGAAAGAGCTCTCTCAGCCCCACCTGCCTCACAGGCAGTGTCACCTCTAAGCTGAGTGAATGTGAGCTAGCTCAGAGTTCTTTAGCCTCCGGCTCACACATTTTTGCCTTAGCTCAGGAAGGATGGCTCCAAAGCAAACTAATTTATGCAGGAGCCAAGTTGCTCGCTCACAACTTTCATGCCAGTCGCTCACCAAGTAGAATCTTTGCTCACAGGGCACCATAGCTTCGAGGGAGCATTGTTCACAGGGTGTCTGTTGTGGGAAGGGGAAGGGAAAGGAGTCTGTAAGCCGCTCTGAGACTCCAAGTGAAGGGAGGGATATAAATCCAATCTCCTCCTCCTCCTCCTCTTCTTCATGAGATTACGACATGCAGGAGACCTTATCTTACACTGTCTGTCTGAATTGGTTTTTAAATTTTGTAGCCCACCTTGAGTTTCCATGAGAAAAGCGGGCTATAAATGATGAAATAACCTTTGGAATTCTTGCGTTCATTTGAACACACTCTGGAATTTTGGTAGCGCTGCCCCTTTTCAGATTAGATGCTTGCAGTCCAGACTGAAGATCTTTGGAGGGCCAGAGCGAAGCAGTGATGAGAGGTCTTAGAGACTTGGGTTCAAGTCCCTACACTGCCTTGAAGCTCCCTGGGTGACTCTGGGCCAGTCACTTTCGCCCAGACTCAGGGTAACCTTCCCTACTGGGTTGCTGTGCTTATAAAAATGGGAGCAGGGAGAGACACGCATGCCACCCTGAGCTCTCTGGGGAAGGAAGGGGCCGAGCGTGCGGGTCTGCCAGATGCCAGCACCTCCTCTCAGAAACTCCCCAGAGCAGCTCATGCTCTCTTTCCTGGGGAGCCGGGTCGCTTCTTCAGCCCGCAAAGCGAGGCTCTGTATGCTGAAAGGAAGCATGCGGGACTGTCCTCCCCAGGAAGGCTCCCCACACTTACTGCTTGGCGTTGCGGTTAAGAGTGGCGGTCCGTAATGTGGAGAGCCAGGTTTGATTCCTCACTCCTCCACATGCAGCCAGCTGGGTGATCTTGGGTCAGTCACAGCTCATTCAGAGCTCTCTCAGCCCCACCTACCTCAGAGGGTGTCCGTTGGGGGGAGAGGAAGGGAAGGAGATTGTAAGCCGCTCTGAGACTCCGAGTGAAGGGCGGGGTGTAAATCCAACTCTTCTGCTGCTGCCGCCACCTCTTCTTCTTCTTCTTCTTCGTCTTCTTCTTACTGCTCTCTGTAGAATCTGTCTACTTCCTTGTGCCCAAATATCCCAACCCGCTTCCCTATCCAGGTGCCACGGAGCATTTCTTTGTGTGTGTTCAAACTTACAGCTGGAGGAGGGGGCTTGCAAGCACTTGGATGCTGGGGGGGGGGCGGCAGGAATTACCACTTCTCCCCCTCCCTCCGCAGCACTTGAAACCCAAGCCCTTGAGGCTCTGCTCGCACACAAAGCCTGCCCAGGCGCTCCTTCCGCAGGGCCTTTGTTTGTGTGCAGAAGCCAAGCAGGGCTTTGTTGAAAGCGACCCAAACATCAAGTGCTTGCAAACAAGGCCGCGAGACTCAACAAAGACGGGCATTGTGCAGAGTCTTCGCCGCGGATTACAGCCCTCTTCAGCAGTGAAACCGGCGGCAGCTGCACTGATACGAACGGCGCTAATTATGGGCTGCTTAAATTTGCACGGAACGTGAGAGACACAGCCGAGGGAGCAGGAGCAAGCCGAGAGCGTGACGGGAAGCCCGAAATAACCCTTCACACTTCAGAACAGAAAGGCGCGGCCTGCCTGATCCTGGGAACGAGGAGTGAAGCTGTGCCGGATGGGTGCGGAGACTGCCTGCCCCGTAGCCGAGGGGGTAGCAGCTCTCGCACGTTCCAGCAGGCAGCTGGGTTCTTGCTCTCCTAGAGCGCACGTTGCAAGGTGTTTTGTTGTTGTGAAATTTCACAAAGGCGGAACAACGTGGAACAAATGTCAAGGGAGACGGTCCAGGAATTCTACAGCCAGCTGTGCTCGCACGCTCCACAGGCGCCGATGCCCTTCTTGTGGGAGGCCGGATGGGCCCGATCCTACCCCCCTCTTGCTCAGCAGGAAAAGCTTCAAGGGATCTCTGCGGGGATCCGGAGCCAAAGAGCTCAGAGCGGACCGAGGGGGCGATCCTGGCCTTGGAGGTCAGGCTCCGCAGAAGGCCGCGCCGGGCAAGAGGCGACTGGAAGCAAGAGGTGCCGGAGGCAGGAAAAGCTCCGCACAGGACTCCCCCACTTCTCCAAGGATCAGGAGGAAGGCCACGGACAACCCGGTCACATCACGGCCCCAGGACTGAGCGATACACCGTTGCCAGAAAGGTCTCCACCGTTGCCAGCAACTGGCAGACAGAAAATGAGAAGAGCTTTGGCACTCCACACAAGCAGACAATGTGATGCAGTCTGAGGAGACGTGCTCCCCAGCCACCCTGGAGCACGCAGCCAGTCAAACAATCATAGAATGTCAGAGTTGGAAGGGACCTTGCAGGTCATCTAGTCCAACCCCCTGCACTTTGCAGGAGCGTAGCCGAAAGACAGCCCTACAACATGCCCAAAAGATGGTCATCCAGCCTCCACTTGAAAACGTCCAGGGAAGGAGCATCCACCACCCCTCGAGGCAGACTGTTCCACTGCTCAACCACTCTTACAGTTAGGAGGTTTCTCCTGATATTTAGCCGGTAACGACTCCCTTGTAATTTCCACCCATTAGATCTAGTCTTGCAATCCGGAGCAACAGAGAAGAGATCTGCTCCACCTTCAAATACTTGAAGACTGCAGTTGTGTCCCCTCTAAGCCTTCTCTTTCCCAGGCTAAACATACCCAACTCTTTCAGCCTTTCCTCATAAGACTTGGATTCAAACCCTCTCACCATCCCGGTTGCCCTCTTCTGGACACGCTCGAGCTTGTCGACATCCTTCCTAAAGTGTGGTGCCCAAAACTGGACACAGGACTCCAGGTGAGGCCTGACCATAGCAGAACAGAGCGGAACTACCACCTCCCATGATCTGGACACCATGCTTCTGTTAACGCATCCTAAGATTGCAGTAGCTTTCTTCCCAGCCACATGGCACTGCAGGCTCATGTTTCGCTTGAAGTCCCTTGAAGAGCAGCAGCGCAAAAGGAGCCAAATTCACTCTCAGAGCTCCCACTCATTGCTTGGTCTCTCATCCCACCTGTTCGCAAGGAGAGGCAGAAAGGAAGGGAAGCGAGGCAAAGACGCAGTCAGCCTCTCACGCGGAAGGCTTCCCTCCCGTTCAAGCCAACTGGAGTCTCCCAGGGGTGGGCCCGGGCGCTCTCTCTCCCTCATCCATCCGTCCGTCTCTTGCCCACACAGCCCAGGGCTCCCTCCAACTGTGACGGGGCTCCAGCTTGCCTTCACTTGTTTGCTGACATTTAGAGAAAAAAGCAGAAGCAGAGAAATTTTAATATCTTCTGTATGCAACAAAGGCAAAAATTATCAGCAAAACAAACAACCCCACTCCAGACGTGCATCCAAGTTGGCACCCAGCCCCGGCGGCTGGTGAGAGCCGACTCCAGAAGAGGCCGCCGAGGGCGTCAGTCGCAGCCCCGCAGCCCCGCCCAAGAGCAGGAGGCGGCTTGAAAGCACCGTGGGAACAGGGGCCCGTCTTCCAGGGCGGGCCAGTGAGAAGCTGAGAGGGCGCACCAGCCGGGAACGCGGCCCAGCGCTGAGATCACTTTCCCCGCCACAGATGGCCGGCTGACTAACAGCCCCCTTCCCTTCGCTGCAAAGCCAAGCCGAAGCATCTGGCCTGGATCCAACTCGGTCCCAGGGACCCGATTCCAAGCCCTTGGCGCTCACGGTGAGGTGGGCGGAACTTCTCCCGGAGCGGGGTGGGCAGCATATGTCAGGCGAGGTGCACGGCAGGACTGCTGCTGAGTCACGGGCACCAGCCTCCCTCTGAGCAGCTCCCCCTGAATCACGCCTCTGAGCTCACGCATAAGAAGGCAAGAGAGAAACCAGTGCTGGATCAGGCCAGTGGCCCCTCCAGTCCAACACTCTCTGGGTCACACAGTAGCCAGAAATGCCAGGGGCCATCAGGAGGTCCAGCAGTGGGGCCAGGAGGACACCAGAAACCCTCCCACTGTTACCCCCCCCCAAGCGCCAAGAATACAGAGAGCATCCCTTGGCCCAGCCTGAGAGTTCCTATAAGAACATAAGAGAAGCCAATGTTGGATCAGGCCAGTGGCCCATCCAGTCCAACACTCTGTCACACAGTGGCCAAAAACACCAGGTGCCCTCAGGAGGTCCAGCAGTGGGGCCAGGACACCAGAAGCCCTCCCACTGCTGCCCCCCCCAAGCACCAAGAATACAGAGAGCATCCCTTGCCCCAGCCTGAGAGTTCCTATAAGAACATAAGAGAAGCCAATGTTGGATCAGGCCAGTGGCCCATCCAGTCCAACACTCTGTGTCACACAGTGGCCAGAAATACCAGGTGCCCTCAGGAGGTCCAGCAGTGGGGCCAGGACACCAGAAGCCCTCCCACTGCTGCCCCCCCCCCAAGCACCAAGAATACAGAGAGCATCCCTTGGCCCAGCCTGAGAGTTCCTATAAGAACATAAGAGAAGCCAATGTTGGATCAGGCCAGTGGCCCATCCAGTCCAACACTCTGTGTCACACAGTGGCCAGAAATACCAGGTGCCCTCAGGAGGTCCAGCAGTGGGGCCAGGACACCAGAAGCCCTCCCACTGCTGCCCCCCCCAAGCACCAAGAATACAGAGAGCATCCCTTGCCCCAGCCTGAGAGTTCCTATAAGAACATAAGAGAAGCCAATGTTGGATCAGGCCAGTGGCCCATCCAGTCCAACACTCTGTGTCACACAGTGGCCAGAAATACCAGGTGCCCTCAGGAGGTCCAGCAGTGGGGCCAGGACACCAGAAGCCCTCCCACTGCTGCCCCCCCCAAGCACCAAGAATACAGAGAGCATCCCTTGGCCCAGCCTGAGAGTTCCTATAAGAACATAAGAGAAGCCAATGTTGGATCAGGCTAGTGGCCCATCCAGTCCAACACTCTGTGTCACACAGTGGCCAAAAACACCAGGTGCCCTCAGGAGGTCCAGCAGTGGGGCCAGGACATCAGAAGCCCTCCCACTGCTGCCCCCCCCAAGCACCAAGAATACAGAGAGCATCCCTTGCCCCAGCCTGAGAGTTCCTATAAGAACTTAAGAGAAGCCAATGTTGGATCAGGCCAGTGGCCCATCCAGTCCAACACTCTGTGTCACACAGTGGCCAAAAACACCAGGTGCCCTCAGGAGGTCCAGCAGTGGGGCCAGGACACCAGAAGCCCTCCCACTGCTGCCCCCCCCCCAAGCACCAAGAATACAGAGAGCATCCCTTGCCCCAGCCTGAGAGTTCCTATAAGAACTTAAGAGAAGCCAATGTTGGATCAGGCCAGTGACCCATCCAGTCCAACACTCTGTGTCACACAGTGGCCAAAAACACCAGGTGCCCTCAGGAGGTCCAGCAGTGGGGCCAGGACACCAGAAGCCCTCCCACTGCTGCCCCCCCCCCAAGCACCAAGAAGACAAGAGCATCACCTGCCCCAGCCTGAGAGTTCCCATCTGTACCTTGTAGCTCACAGCCACAGATGGACCACTGCTCCATATGTTTATCCAGTTCCCCCTTGAAGCCGTCCATGCTTGTAGCCACCCCCCTCCTGGGGCAGTGAATTCCATCTGTTCATCACTCTTTGCGTGAAAGGACAGTCAGTGGGCAGCAGAAGCTTGGAGCGAGGAGGCCTCTCCTGGCTGGAGCACCTGTGCACCTGCTTGCCCTCGCTAACCGAAACGCATCACCACACACGAAGCTGCCTTGTCCGGACTCAGACCCGCCGTCCATCAAAGTCAAGTCTTTGGCGGCAGCAGCAGCAGCAGCTCTCCGGGGTCTCGGTCGGAGGTCTCTCACAGCACCTGCTGCCTGGCCCTTTCAGCTGGAGGTGGCAGGGATTGAGCCTGGGGGACCTTCTGCATGCCAGGCAGAGGCTCTACCGCTGAGCAACAGCCCCTCCCCAGAGAACACACACGCAGTACCGTCTGCTCAGACTGGCAGCGGCTATCCAGGGTCTCCGGCAGAGTATCAGACCGGCAAAAAAGTCCTGGGCGCGGATGCACAAAACAATTCAAAAAACTCTAAAAACTTCCATTCCTTTTATCCCAGAAATATTCTTGTTAAATATAATACCAGATAGATGTGGAAAAAATGATTTATATTTTATATTACATGTGGTTACCTCTGCTAGAATATTATACGCTAAACACTGGAACACAACAAAATTGCCGTCCAAAAGAGAAACTATTAACAAAATATTGGAAATAGCAGAAACTGCTAAACTTTCATTACTTTTGAAAAAACCAAACAGAAGTTTTTGAAAATACTTGGCCAAAATTTAATACTTGGATTGGAAACTATGACAACTTAAAAACGTCATATAACTAAAACCTGAGAAAAAATATCTATAAAATGTTAATATCCTGTAAAAGTGATATAAATAGCTAAAGAAAATTACGGATGAGGCAGATTATTAGATAAGACTTGAAATGTTTACCCTGTATTTTATAATTATGTTTGTCTGTATTTCTATATGCAATAAAGAAATAACAAGAAAAAACCCCAAAAAGACCAGCGGTCCTTCTCGGCCAGCATTCGTCTCTCCAAAATGGCCAACCCACTGCCCCAGAGGGCCGGCGAACAGGGCACAGGGGCCAAGGCCTGATAGGCATTCAGAGATTCACTGCCTCTGGACGTGGAGGTTCCCTCTAGTCACTTTGGCAAGTGCCCACTGACAAACCTGGGCCCCTCAAACAGCAAAAGCAGGATCCCCTTTTTCATTAGGACCCACTGAACAAGCACGGAAGAGTCAGCTTTGCCTTCCCCAGAACGCTTAACTAGCTGGGTGTCCAACCAAGAGCAGGCAGCACAGAGAAGAGCAGAAGCACTTTCAGGGCCTGACGGAGGGGGCCCGAGACCGCCCACTCCGAGTCACGCTGCGGAACAGCCAGGACGGGGTGCTGACAGCTCAGCCGGTGCTGGGGGGGGGCGTGAGGCACGGCTGGCTTCTGCCAGGCCCTTTGCTTCCCAGTCCCTGTGGCCTCAGGGGGACCGTGAAACCCGTTTGGTAAACTGGTGAGACGTGCGGACAAGGGGCTTCTCGGCCGTGCCCTGAAACTTTTCCACAATCCGTTTGCCAGCTTCATACAGTTCCAGGAGAAATGGAGCGACAATAATGCATCTAACAGCACGGGTGGCCAGGGAAGCCAAATACCATCAGCAAACAAATTATCATTGGACAAATAAATACCATTATCAATATCGGCTTTTACCACTTTTGTTATTATTTTTGGCAGTCTCCTTTAAGATCCATACAAAGCAAACCTGCATAATTCCCAGTAAAAACGTGTCATATTTGTTCATGTCTTGATGCTCTCAAACGTCTGATGTTTATTCTGTGTGGCTCTTAGGTTAAAGCAAGTTTGGCCACCCCTGGTCTAGGGAGCCTGCCGCCGGCTCTCCCTCCGAGAGACCCCAGCCCGAGCTGGAGGCCACCCTTCCCCACTCCCAAGATGCTCTCTCCTTTCTGAGCCCTTGACTCCTGTTATTGAGGCACACCCTCCTTCTAATTTCCACTGCCTGCAACACCCAAACAATCGTGATATCACCAGCACTTTAGATCAAACTTCCATTTGCAAGCAGGTGGCCTGGAAGTAGCATCCGGTACAGAATCTGAACTCTGCCCAAGCTAGGTCTGTGGACTCTGGGGGCAGAGAGCCGTAGCTTAGACTAGCAAACCTGGAGGCCTTTGGGGGCAGGCTGGCAAGTCCAATGTTCCCTCTAAGCTGTGGAGTTTTGCAAGCAAAAATTCTGCTTTGTGAGCTGTTGGCATTAAATTTGTGAGCGAGCGATTTGGCTGCTGCATAAATTAGTTTGCTCTTGTAGTATGAATGGGAATATAGAGATTTTTTTATATAGGTTTTTTCTTCTTGATTGTTCATATCCATATTTTTTCTTGGTTTTATGGATTCTTCTTTTAAGTAACCTTTTATTAGGAAGTTAGAAAGGCCTGTTATATAGAAGGCTTTCCTCTTGTAGGTCTGATATTGTTAGCAGACAACATAATAGGTTTATGATTCTGTAGTTCTTAAGGGCAAACCCTTGCAATGTCTGGGTCAGATAAGATTTTGGTCTCATATCAGGAACAACAAACACTTTTGTTTGGGTTATGAAGAATCCTTGCCCGTTATCATTTAGGTTAGGTTAAGTAAACACTTAGGTTTTACGTATATTTGATGTAGATATATGTTTCTTTACATCTGACAAATCAGAGGCTTATTATTCAAATGACCACTGTCTTTTGTAACCAATTATGCTTTTTGAATATTGTTTTTTTTATGATGTCAGTCCATATATAAAATATCGTGTATTTCCTGAATATGCTCAGAATATGTTCAAGAAGAAGAAAAAAAAGAAGAAAGTAGTCAATTTTTGATGAGTTATTTTGTCCAATTGTTTCCCTGTTAACTGAAATTAAAAAATAGATCTTCCTCCTCATTTGACTTCATTTTTGACATGGAATCTAATATGTACAACACTCTGGAGCCATCTTTCCTAAGCTAAGGCAAAAATGTGTGAGCCAGAGGCTAAAAAACTGTGAGCTAGCTCAGACTAACTCAGCTTAGAGGGAACACTGCAGACAACCCCTGGAACTGGGCATCTTTGTTATGATGGCCCGATCTCTCTACTGAGGCATATAATTTTTATTTTGTGATTTCTATACACATTTATTTATTTTGGGGTGGGGCGGAGGAAGGGAGGCGGGATGTCCTAACAGAACATGCCCCAACAACCCCAGAGAGGCTGACGCAGGCCTCCCAGGGCAGAAGGCGAGGGCCTCCCCAGTTCCCCAACAACCCCCAGCCTCCCTCCACAACCACCTGGCATCCATCCCTCTCGCCTACCCGCTACACATACAACCCTTTGGGGCCAGGCATCTGCCGCCAAACGGGTCAAGCAGCAGAAGGGCCTGAGAAATGAGCCCCCCCGCCCTTCCACAGGCCTCCCCAGAAGCCCCGCCGGGGCCGAGGGACTTACGCCGGGTACTCGGGCACCTTCCTCTCGAAGGGCGGCAGGTCGCAGACGTACTCGTTGTACAGCCACTTGACTTTGAAGTGCAAGTTCATGTAGTCGGCACTCTTGCACAGGCGGTGCTTCTCATGCTCTGCGGGGGGGGGGGAGAGCGAGAGAGAGAAGGCAGTCAGGGGGGCCGTCCCGTCAGCCCCCTTCCCCGGCAGTATTCTGCCACCGGGAGCCTCAGCGGATCTGCCGCCTTGCAGGAGGGGGGCACAGGGCCCAGGAAGCCTCGGCGAGTGAAGTCCCCAGCAAGGGTGGCGGGATCGGGTCACTTGGCAGCCTGAGGAGGGGAGCTGATCCCCCCCCCCCATCTTCAAAAACAGAAGGGGAGAGGAGCTCCTGGGTGCCACGGCAACGACGACCAAGCTGCTTCTCACACCCTGTCCATCGGCTCCTCCTGAGACGCTCCCTGTGGCTTCCTCGAGAGGAGGGAGTACACAGGAGATGGCCACGAGCCGAGTCTGCATTGGCCACCCGCCAGCCCAGTCTATACACTCCCCGCCTTTCCACCCACCTTCCCGTCCGGGTCAGGGCAGCTGACACGGTTCCCCTTCCCGACAGGAGTGGCCGAAGGCTCCATGGCAGAGGTGGGATTCAAACCCAGGCTTCCCGACTCTCCCAGGCCAACACTTTAACCACTGGCCCACCCTAGATGGCCACTCCCCTGGGCCAGCCAGCCTGGGAACCGGAGGACTAAGGGTTGGGGGGGATTTTTAAATGCCATGGCTGAGTGGGAGAACGCGCAGAAGGCCCTGGGTCCAGGACTCTGATCTGGGAGAACCGGGCTTGATTTCCCACTCCTCTACTTGCAGCTGCGGATGACCTTGGGTCAGTCACAAGTTCTGTCAGAGCTGTCCTTGAAAGAGCAGTCCTTGAAAGAGCTCTCTCAGCCCCACCTGCCTCACCGGGTGTCTGTTGTGGGGAGGGGAAGGGAAAGGAGATTGTCAGCCGCTCTGAGACTCCGAGTGAAACGGGGGGGGGGTATAAATCCAATCTCCTCCTCCTCCTCTTCAATCCTTGCAGCATCCTCCCCCCAGCAGACAGAGCCCGGGAAAGCCCCCCTTTCTCCCTCTCTCTGCCCAAGACCCTGGAGAGCAGGTGCCAGGCCGAGGACACCGCTGGGCTGACTGGACCACTGAGGCAGCCTCCTGCATGGGTGGGGGTGGGCGGAGTCCTGGCGGCCTCTCACGGACACACACGGAGCCGGCCTCTACTGAATTGGACCCCCCTCGGCCCACCAAGGTCAGCCTCGTCCACTCGTCTGCCAGTCTGGCAGCGGCTCTCCAGGGTCTCGGGCAGACCACCCCATCCTTCTCACTGGAGATGCCGAGGACTGAACCAGGGACTACCAACAGAACCTGCCAAGCAGAGGCTCTTCCACTGGGCCATGGCCCCTCCCCAAAGGACGGCAGGCAGCAGGGGTGGGGAAGAGGCCTGTCGGGCAGGCAAGGCCACGGCTAAGCTGGCTGGCCCGGTGGGCTGCTTGGGAGACAGAAGACCGCTTTCAGAGGCCTCCTTGGGAGGGGCAGAGCACGGCCCTCCCCTGCCTGGCCCGCACAGCCTCCCCGCTTCCCTGTGGCCCAAGCTGTGCACTGGAGCCCACGCGTGGATGTGCACTTCCACTCTTCCACCCTCCCCCTCCCGCAAGCCTCCTAGCCAGATCCCGGGAGGCAGCAGCAGCAGCCCGGGAGCCTTCTCCAGGCCCCAGAGAGATCGTGCTTTCAGTGTCACCCAGTGGTCCTTGTGGAGCGCTGGCATGCACCAGCCGGTTACCAGAGGCAGCTGAGAACCTGCCATTCGCTGCCACACACCTCAAGCAGGGATTCCCAAGGGGCCCCCTGAGCCAGACCGGGCGTGAGCCCAGCAGGAGCCTGTGAAGCTTCAGGGAATGGCCAGCCCAGCCCGTGGAGTGGGGGTGGGTGGGACGAGGGGGGCTGCTCGGCCGTTGCCAGAGATACCCCGCCCGGGCTTGGGGGACAGCCACCGGGGAGGGCTCCAGAGGGGGTCCTGGAAACAACTCAGTCAAGACCAGAAGGACTGGAAGGGCTGGAGCTGAGCAGACTTTCTACAGCATTAACATAGCAGGATACTCTGCACTGCCAGGAAAAGCCTTTTGCCAGGGATGCCAAAAACATGCAGAACCCTAACCCCCCCACCCCCACAAAGGCAGCTGGTAGGAGGGCTCCTCCATTGGTGGTGTCTGCACCGGGGGCTGCGGGGAGCTGGAACCCCCCTGCACTGCCTGCCCAAGTCCCTGCTGGCCCCTTCTGGTGGGGAATGAGAAAGACCCACTCCAATTCTGTGAGTCGCTGCCTCGTTCCCCACCAGGGCCACTCCCACCACAGAACTCTCGGATCTTGCCCGCCCAACCCTCCTTTGCCCACCCGCCCCAAACGCTGAAGTTTTCATCCCTGCTGAGACTTTAATTAGTCGCAGCCCACCATTTGGCACAAAGCACCTGTGCTTATATTTAACTAGCAATGCCTAAAATCCGCCACGCCTACATAGGGATAGGCCACTGCCGGGAAACATCCTGGGATCCGAAGCTTTCCCAGAGGGGGAGGACGCCTCGGACCAATTAGAGGAGGCCAAGGAGCTCTACGCCCACCTCCTGCAGCCGCCCCCGAGTCAGGAAGGGCAGAGGCAGGATCCCAGTGCTCCCAGAGGAGGGGACGGGGACAGTTTCCGCCACAGTCATTGCCCTGCAAGGCTTGAGAGGCAACATGTGACCCTTCGTTGGGCTGTCCTCGGCCTCCAGTGGCCTGCACAGGCTGGCCAGGGGGAACAAGCAGCAGCTCTGGAAAAGCGACCGGGAAGCAGTTCCGGAGGGCAAGCATGTCGGTCAGCGGCAGCACAGCCAGCCTGGAGCCCAGCAGCGCCTCAGGGACCAATGAAGTTTTCAGGGCAGGGGAGCTCTGACTCTGGGGGGCGCAGGCCCCCACACCTGGCTGGGCTCTGAACTGCCAGACTCCAACGCAGCCTCCATCTGGAAAGGAATTCTCCGGGTTTCCTGGTGAAGAACTGCCTGGATGCCCAGTGGGGAAAACTGCCCATGGGACGCGGGGGGGACGCAAGCATCCAAAGGCCGACGCAGGAGGCGCTGCAGCGATTTGGGGGCCTGTCTCTCTCTCTCAAACACACCAGGGATGGCACAAGAACATAAGGACACAAGAGAGAAGACAGTGTTGGACCAGGCCAGTGGCCCCTCCAGTCCAACACTCTATGTCACACAGGGGCCAAAAAGACCAGGTGCCCTCAGGAGGTCCAGCAGTGGGGCCAGGACACTAGAAGCCCCTCTCCCACTGCTGCCCCCTCCCCACAAGCACCAAGAATACAGAGCAGCCCTTGCCTCAGTCTGAGAGTTCATATAAGAACATAAGAGAAGCCCATGTTGGATCAGGTCAGTGGCCCACCCAGTCCAACACTCTGTGTCACACAGCAGCCAAAATATACCAGGTGCCATCAGGAGGTCCAGCAGTGGGGCCAGTAGAACACTAGAAGCCCTCCCACTGCTGCCCCCTCCAGCACCAAGGATAGAGTGCATCACCTGCCCCAGACTGAGAGTTCCCATCTTCTGCTCCATATGTTTATCTATACCTGGTGGCTAATGGACTTCTGCTCCATATGTTTATCTAATTCCCTCTTGAAACTCTCCATGCTTGTAGCTGCCACCCCCTCCTGTGGCAGTGAATTCCATATGGTAATCACTCTTTGGGTGAAGAAGGACTTCCTTTTATCTGTTCTAACCCGACCGCTCAGCAATTTCATGGAGTGCCCACAAGGAGTTCTTGTATTGTGAGAAAGGGAGAAAAGTACTCCTTTCTCGACCTGCTCCATCCCACGCATAGTCCATGCAAGACTGCCTCCCAGCAGGACAGCTCCCGTGTGCCAGCTGAGGGCAGGGCGGACAGGGAACAGCCACTCGATGGAATTTCCCAGTCTACTCTAGTGCTTCTCTCCCCATGTTAGGAGACGGCCCAGGGATCTGAATGGCTCATGGGTGGAGTCAGAGGTTTAATAAAAGTGCTTGCCCCCAGGAGGAAGGGTCTCTGGGTGCTGGTCCCTGGAATCACAGAATCATAGAATGTGAGAGTTGGAAGGGACCTTGCAGGTCATCTAGTCCAACCCCCTGCCCTCTGCTGAGCTCTGTTCTGCAGGCCGGGAGCCATCTTGGCCTCGTGGCCTGGCCCGCTGGCTGTCAGTAGCCTGAGGTAAGGGGACATCCTTAGAACCTTTTGCAACTCTCTAAGTTTGTGCGTACCTTACCCTGATTGTGCCACTGAGGAACTTTTAGAACCAGGGAAAGAAGGATGCGTTTATCACCAACCTTTCTTTGTTCTTCCATGTGCTGGTCTGTTGTGGTGATTAAGTCTGCCTGAACATTCTTTTTAATAAATCATTTTTAATATTGGGGGGGAAGGGGGCAATCTCAAGCGGACGGCCTGGCCCCAGTGGGCACCCCAGGGCAGCCCCCCACTCAATGCCCCCACTCAGGGCGAGCCACTCCCACACAGACGAGAAGCAGGAGGGTCGGGAATTCCTCTCCCCCCCCCGCCCCCAGCAGGAGGGCACGCAAGCAGATTCCCCCCAACAGAACGCCGTCGAGAGAGCTGCAAAGGAACTCGGGGCAGAAGCGCACAGGACTGGCGGTGGCCTCACTCCTGCATCTATGGGGGGGAAGGGCGGCAGACCTGCTATTTGCAAAACTAGAAAGCGGGGGGGGGCGGGCAGGGGGGGAGAGAACTCTTACCTCCACTAAGGAGGACCAGGCGTATGCGAAACACGGGAGGGGCTTGTGACAGAGAAGAGAGAAACGTGAACCACAAAAGAAACCCAAACATTGCTGAACGGCACCCCCACACACACACGCACACCGACCCTGCAGGCCTTTCCGGCTCCTTATCAGGCTCAAAAGCTGCTTTGGGCAGAGGGCCCTGAGCCCAAGAGAAGGGGCCCCCGACATGCCCCCCCCCATGTCACCTGCTTCCCCAGCCAAAGGAAACCACTCCCGGTTCCTCCCCACTTCCACAGCCCCTTCTGGTCTCCGGAAAGGTTGTCTCTGGGGTCACGAATCTGATGCAGAGGAGGTGGGCTGCAGTGAGGAGGGAGAAGGGGAGGGCTCTGATTCACTTCCTTAGCTTCTGGAAGGGGAGGAACAAACGTCACCCCCTGGGCCCTCCTCACGCCAGCCCTCCCGCCGGCACAGCTCTTCCACTGCCCGTGTCCTCCGGTGACCCAGGCAATGAACCCATTTCCAGGGGGGCAGAAGGAGGGGCCGAGAAACCCTGACAAGTGGCGGGCTGTTGCCCACTCCTCTTCTGACAGGCTCTTGGCTCTGAGAGAGTCTACAGAGTGTCAAAGGAAGACTCCAGGGGAAATGGCTGAATTCGACTTTATCAGCCAGTTTGATTCTGTTCTCGGGGAGCTCAGGAGATCCGACACCGGTGGGTAACTTCCTGTCCCCAACCACAGCCAGTGGGGGCAAGGCGTTTCTTTTGATTCCTTCTGAGCTTTGCACAGGAACAGCACAGGCAGCTGCATTTCGCAGGCTTCTCGTCCACGGCTTATAGCGTCTCCTTCCCACCCACCACCCACCCCCAGTATGCAAAATTACACCATAGGACCCTGCTTACAGCAAGCTAGACCAAGCAGTAGAGACCACAGTCCCCAACAACTTATCCAAATAACTCTGTGAATCATTTTGTACAAAGGGACCCTCTCGCCTGCACAGAAAAGTTCTCTTGAGTAATTCAGTTTTGCACAGTTTGCGGAAAGCCAGGGCAGAAGGGGGAGCTAACTTATCCACAGAAGCCGTTTCTTTGAAACCTTGCTGTCTTCTGGACAAGCTGTGAGCTCAGCCGCCAGGTGTGTCTACCTGTGGCCTGAGAGGCAGGGTGTCAAAAGCCTCTGGCCCCGGCACCCGTTCACACACAGCACAAGACGGGGGGGAGCAGATGCATTCTCCAAGGGCACTGCCTGGCGTGACGCCCACCTTGAAGGTTCTTACCACGTGAGGCCTCGAGGGAGATAATTCTATCCAGAACTTGAGAGGAGCAACAGAACAGGACCAAAGGAAAAAAGAAAAAGGACAGCACAGAAACGGTTAGGAGCCCAAAGAACCCACAACAAAGAAAACAAGGACTCGGGACACGCAGGGGGTAAAGGGTCACACCAGCCACACGGCAGAGGGGAAGCACAACCAGGCACAAGCAGAGGGAAGCTGAAATCCCAGGAAGGGGCAGGACGTGACCGAGGCTAGTCGTGGATGCTCATATCACCTGGAATGATATTTCAAGCGTGTGTAAAGCAAGAGTTATCTGGGTGGGGAAAAGGTATGAGGACGGGAACCGGGTTAACAACAAAGCAGACATGTAACGGGCCCAGTTCCCCTGCTTCCCTCCCCTCCCACGGGGGAGCCAGGATGACCACACCGGGGAGGTCCCGGGCAACTGAGCAACAAGAAGAGGGAGGCTCCCCCCCCCATCCATGCCGACAGAAACCGGCATTCACGTCTCTCCACCCACCCTTTATCATTTCCTTTGCTGACGGTTAATGAAAACTCCTCAGACGTCTTTCTCCCGGGAAATAGAGATTGCTGCCTAAGACAGAAGGCACGATTGTGGAAAGAACTTTTTACCACGTCAGACTCCCCCCAAAGGGCAATATCCACAACATCCCTGGAGTGGAGGCCAGGAAGGGGCCAAGAGAGTAATCAAGGCGGTGGGCTCCGTAAAAAGGAGCTCCCGTGGCCCAGCGCTAGTGCCAGTCCTCTCTCTCTCTCATAAGAACATAAGAGAAGCCAATGCTGAATCAGGACAGTGGCCCATCTAGTCCAACACTCTGTCACACAGCGGCCAAAATATACCAGGTGCCCTCAGGAGGTCCAGCAGTGGGGCCAGGACACCAGAAGCCCCTCCCACTGCTGCCCCCCCCCAGCACCAAGAATAGAGTGCATCACCTGCCCCAGACTGAGAGTTCCCATCTATACCTGGTGGCTAATGGACTTCTGCTCCATATGTTTATCTAATTCCCTCTTGAAACTGTCCATGCTTGTAGCTGCCACCACCTCCTGTGGCAGTGAATTCCATGTGTTAATCACTCTTTGGGTGAAGAAGGACTTCCTTTTATCTGTTCTAACCCGACTACTCAGCAATTTCATGGAGTGCCCACGAGTTCTTGTATTTTGAGAAAGGGAGAAAAGTACTCCTTTCTCAACCTGCTCAATCCCATTCATAATCTTATAAACCTCGATCATGTCACCCCTCAGCCATCGTTTCTCCAAGCTAAAGAGCCCCAAGCGTTTTAACCTTTCTTCATAGGGAAGGTGTTCCAACCCTTTTATCATTCTAGTTGCCCTTTTCTGCACTTTTTCCAATGCTATAATCTCCTTTCTGAGGTGTGGCGACCAGAACTGTACACAGTATTCCAAATGAGGTTGCACCCATGATTTATACAGGGGCATCTCCTGGTGGGATTCAGAGCACCATGCTCCAGTTCAAGAGGCAGCGGAAATGCCAGGCTGCCAGGGCAGTGAGCTCTCCAAGGACGGCCTTGCGAAACCATCCAGGAGTTTTTTGGAATCCTTACACAGGAGCCCAAAAGTCAGTAGAGGGATTAATTCTGTACAAATAACTTAATGGCGAGTGCACCCAGGGCTCCGTCTGAGCAGACACATCTAGCTGGTTACCTAGCAACCGAGCGAGAGCCGACACTGGACAGTCCTAGGGCCACAGCCCCTGCATGTTTCTAGCGGCTCAGAGGTTTTGGTCACAGCATCTTCCCATAGATCAGAGCGCACTGGAATCGGCTCCTCAGCCCCAGCTCCAGCCTTGGTCGATGCTACAGGCAAGAGCTTTACGCAGCACTGTCGAATTGTCCCTTACCCCCCTCCCTTGTGCAAAACGCTAGAGCCGGTCTACAGAGCAAGCCCACACAGCCGCCTCCGTGAACACCGAGACCTTCTTACCTTCCATGGCGTATTTCATATCCTGAGCAAAGAGATTCCACATGACTTCAGCGCTGATCTTCCCCACGGCCAGCTCCTGAGGAAACCTAACAGGGAAAATGGAGAGGTGGGGGGGATTGCCACCCTGCGGAGGGACGGTCAAGGGCGACATGCAAAGGCACCCCCGCTAGGCAAGGAGACAGAACCTGCGCAGAGGACAGGCCGAACGCTTACGCAGAGACTACTGCTTATGCTTTGTCATTTCCGATTCTGCACACACCACCTTCCCTCTCCGCTCCCTGCCTTATCTGGCTGACTTCTAACTCGCTGGATCAGAGCAGCATGGGACCGGCGAGGCTGGTGGGCGGAGATCTGGGTGACCCAGGACCCTTGCGCGGTGGCCTGGGGTCAGTCGCACAGACACGGCCTAACCTACCCCACAGGGCAGTCGTGAGAATATAAACAGAAGGACGGGAGAATGATATTGTGGAGTTCTTTGGGGCCCTGCCTGAGAAGAAAGTATATTGAATAGATACAACCCATCTATGAAGACAGATTCAGGTGGGGTCGCCATGTGGGTCTGGAGCGACAGCACAAAGTTAAGAGTTCAACGGCACCTCTAAGACCAACAAAATTTAATTCTGGTTATCGTCTTCCGTGTGCATGCACACTTCTGCAGATACTGTCTGAAGAACAAGCACATGGAAGCTTATTCTTACACCTGAAGAATAAGCACACGAAAGCTCATACCCAGAATTAAACTTTGTCGGTCTTAAAGGTGCCATGGGACTCACGTTTTGTTCTAACCCATCTGGGCTCAGCGCTGAACTGCTTAACAACGGCCGAAAAGGAGTCCACTGTTTTCGTTCCTAATTCCGGAACCTGCCTTGAGTCTCCGCCGAGAAAGGCAGGGTATAGACGAAGCAAGTAAGTAAATAAATGCGTATCTGGGAGGAAAAATGACCTCTATTGTTGTGGCTTATTCCCAGAGCGTGCAACAGGGTGCAGTTCTGTTCCTTTGACCTCCCTTGCGTGCTGTCTGAACACGGTCCCAGTGCAGCCCTCCACGTCTCTTTGGATGTGTCTGGAGCCCCCCCCCGCCTTCTTGACCCACCAGCTGCCTAGCCACCCCTCTGGCCTGCCCTACACATCAGTTCTGGCGCATGCGCATGCAGAGAAAGAAATGCCCCCCGCCCCCACCCCAGAAAGGCAAGCGAGAAGGGAAACTGCTCTCACCCCCACTCGTCAGGTGCGTATCTGACATCGGGGCTCTAATGAGCAAGGTGCGTGAGTGAGAACGCCTTCGAAACTCCACCATCCCAATTACAAAGGTATTGTTAAAGGAGACAGACAAGACAGAGAGAGACAGACAGACAGAATAAATGTTTGGCACAGGGACATGACGAATAAGACAGCCAGAAGGAACACAGGAAACTCCACAGACCCGGGGAGGCTCATTCTAGCCAAGAGAGGGGGGGGGGGCTTCTTACTGGTTGAGGACCGGGGCGTAGGAGTTCTTGTCCTCCTCGATGATGGAGACAATGAGGGTGATGAGCTTGGGCCAGAAGTCCAGGTTCTTGATGCAGGGGCCCTGCTCCTCCGGAGGCACGTCCTGGGCTTTGTTCTAAGAACAGACGCGAGACAGGAACGGCAATGGCTTCTCTTCTAGGGTTCCCTCCACCACCAGCAGACATCAGCAAGTCAACTCAGAAACTCCAGCAAGCACAGAATGCTGCAGGTTGGCTCCTACCAGATGCCCAGCGCGTGTTAACCCACACGTCCCCCCCCATCCCGCTGACACTCCATTGGCTATCAACCCATTTACTCAGTCTGGTGTAGGTGATGCCCTCTATTCTTGGTGCTGGAGGGGGCAGCAGTGGGATAGGGGCTTCTGGTGTCCTGGCCCCACTGCTGGACCTCCTGATGGCACCTGGTATATTTTGGCCGCTGTGTGACAGAGTGTTGGACTAGATGGGCCATTGGCCTGATTCAACATTGGCTTCTCTTATGTTCTTATGTTATATAGGTTCAATTCAAGGTTCCGGTTATCACCCACAAAGCTCTTTGGGGGCCTGGGGACCACCTTGCCTGCTGTTCTCCACCGTGGCAGCTTCACTTGTCTGAGTAAGGACTTTGGGAGGATCCACCTTCCAAATGGGGCAGACTGGCAACCGCCCATTCACGGGCATAGTAAGTCCTGCTCGAGGAGGCCAGGAAGGCTCCCGAACTTCACTCATTCTGCAGAATATACAAGCCTGAATTTTCAGGATGGCATTTTCATGATCGGATCACAAATGTGACAATCTGGAACAGTCCAGGAGACACCTCTATAACGGAACAGGATCAGAGTTCACTGCAGTGATGCTTGCAGGTATTCTGCTGCTTCCATTGCACTTTCCAACCTTGTGTGTGTTTGTGTGTTAGGTGCCATCAAGGCACTTCCGACCTATGGTGACTTTATGAATTAATGTCCTCTGTGGCAGAACACACCCACTCTGGCCTGCAGGCCCCGTTTCTGCCTTGCCCTCCTTAAGAACATAAGAGAAGCCCATGCTGGATCAGGCCAATGGCCCCTCCAGTCCAACACTCTGTGTCACACAGTGGCCAAAAACACCAGGTGCCCTCAGGAGGTCCAGCAGTGGGGCCAGGACACTAGAAGCCCTCCCACTGTTGACCCACCCCCAAGCACCAAGAATACACTTTCCCCCCCCACCATAGGCACCAAGAATACAGAGCTTCCTTGGGGTTCCCAATTCCCTGGAGGGGCTTTTCCTCTTACTCTCCAGTAGCTGCCACCAACACCTGGTCAATATAGGGGTTTCCCACTGAACGGGCCAGGATCCTGGGCTCCCCTTCCAAGCTCAGAGGCCTGGCCTCAGTGTCGCCCGCTCGCCCAGCACCTGGCTACCACAGGTACCGTTTAATGCCTGGTGCGCCCCTGGGGGAACAGGCAATGGCTTGCCTTTCCCCCTCCTGGGGCTCCCCTTTAAAACAGCATGCCTGAAACAGCAGGGGGTCTAAGTGGTGCAGAGAACCTCTTCCAGGATCAAAAGTTTAAAGTATTTATTAGAATGAAAATGTTCACAAGCATTCTTTTAGCACCGTGCCCGACGGAAGCAAGGAGGAGCAAAAGGAAAGGGTAAAATGCAAATCCTCTGTCCCCTCTCCCTAGAACATGCCCTAATTAGGTGTTAAAATTAGGACGGGCTCTTTATCTTCGGTGCCCTAGTTCTCTAAAGATCTTCCGTTACCTTAACAATCACTCCCAGCTCTTTGGGCCAGGCGAATAGCCCACAATGGCTGCCTGCTCCTAACCTCAGACAAGATGTTCAGCTCAGCACCTCAAGGAGAAGAGAGACCGCCTTCCCCTTGGCAAGGTGGTTTTAACAAATCTGCGTCTCCTCTCCCTTGATGTCGGCCCAGGTCAAGGCCTCTTTTCCTGTAATCTCCAGGAAGCCCCTTCCTGTAACCTGTCTAGCAAATAGTCCTCGAAGCCTCTATGTTCCCTGCTTGCGGGGGGGTTGAACTAGGCCATCCCACTGTCTCTAGCAAGACCCATTAACATATCTTAAGACATGCGTCTGGATGGTCACAGGCTACTTTCCTCCCCCCTCCTGCTTGTTCTTTGCTCATAGAAATAAATTAGTTACACGGACAGTGAAGCCCTGCTCGTTGCCAGCTTCCCAGGAGAAGAGACATTTCGCCACATCCTCCAGAACATTTGTGTGTAGTGGTTAAGTGCACAGATTCTAATCTGGGAGAACCGGGTTTGATTCCCCACTGCTCCACTTGCACCTGCTGGATGACCTTGGGCAAGCCATAGTTCTGACATGGGCTGTCCTTGAAAAAGAGCAGTTTCTATCAGTGCTCTCTCAGCCCCACCTACCTCACAGGCAGTGTTCCCTCTAAGCTGAGTCAGTGTGAGCTAGCTCACAGTTCTTTAGCCTCCGGCTCACACATTTTTGTCTTAGCTCAGGAAGGATGGATCCAGAGCAAATTAATTTTATGCAGTAGCCAAATCACCTGCTCACAACTGTAATGCCACTAGCTCACAAAGTAGAATTTTTTTGCTCACAGGGCTCCACAGCTTAGAGGGAACACAGGGGAGGGGAAAGGAAAGGAGTTTCTAAGCCACTCTAAGACTCCCTTGGGTAGTGAAGGGCGGGGCATAAATCCAATCTCCTCCTCCTCCTCTTCTTCTTCTTCTTCTCTCCTTAGCAGCCTGGCTCAGGTCTTGCAGACGGAGGGCCTTTGAGGCTTCCTGACCCGAGTCCGTCCAGCTCAGGTTGGGCCTTTCTCTTGTCCTGCTGCCTCCAACTTTTCCTAGCATTCTTGTCTTTTCCAGGGACTCCTGTATTCTCATGCGCTTACTACACGGTTCACAGTGGGAGTTCCCCAACCTTTTTCAGCCTGTGAGCATCACTGACACTCTGACAACCACAAAAGGGCTGCTGTGGAAGGCAGAACCAGACAATGCCCTTCCCCCCAAGAACAGGGGGAGAAGAGGGGTAGTGTTGAAAATACACGAGGAAACTGGGCCGAGAGAAAGAATAAAGCCAACACTGGTGCCGGCTGCTGCCAAAACAGCATCATTTTAATCGGCACAGCCAAGCAGTCTTCCAGTGGGCCTGTCAGAAGGTGTGCTGGCAACAGCCTCACCTGGCGACACCCGTTTTCTGCAAACACTTGGTGGGCGCCAGGGAAGGTGTTGGCAGGCGCTTTGGCACCCAGGGGCACCGTGTTGGGGACCCCTCGTTTATGGCCTCCCTTTGCCCCAGGCAGATTTCTGTCCTCCTTGTCTCTCCACCCTGTACTGCTTCATTACTCACTGGGTGCCTGGTGATGCCAGAACACACGGCCATTATCCTGTGAAGCCAGCGTCTCAGGGAGAAAGGTGGCCAATAAAAGGGAGTAAGGAATCAATTCGGCGACTCAATCCCTGGAAGGCTCTTGAGGGTGGGAAGGAGGGGCACGAAGGCGGCAGAACAAGAACAACTCGGGTGGACGAGGGGCACAGGGAGCGGCCTGGCACCAGACACAGATTGGAGAACTCCCGCAAAGCGGCTGGCACCGAGCGATGCCCAGACGGGGCTCTCTTCTCAGCCCGACGGAACAGCAGCAGCCTGCAGGACATGCCGCTCACAGCAGAATCACAGCATCACACAGAGTTGGAAGGGGGCCATACAGAGGCCATCTAGCCCAACCCCCCCTGCTCAATGCAGGATCAGCCCAGAGCATCCCTGACCTGTGTTTGTTCAGCTGCTGCTTACAGATTGCCAGGGAGGGGAGGCTCACTGCCTCCCCAGGCCGCTGGTTCCCCTGTGGCACAACTCTCACTGTTGAAAAGTTTTCCTAAGATCCAGCTGGGACCTTCCCGCCTTTAATTTAAACCCATTCTTCAATGCTCCCTCTAAGCTGCGGAGTCCTGTGAGCAAAAATTCCACTTTGTGAGCTCCTGGCATTAAAGTTGTGAGCGAGCGATTGGGCTGCTGCATAAATTTGTTTGCTCTGGAGCCGTCCTTCCCGAGCTGAGACAAAAAATGTGTCAGCCGGAGGCTGAGAAACTGTGAGCTAGCTCGCGCTAACTCAGCTTAGAGGGAACACTGCTTGTGAGTCCTCTCCTCTGCTGCCCACAGGAACAGCTCCCTGTACCTGGGTCCCATCTCTGCTTGCCTGACTGTTCCCAGAGAGGGGCGGACTGAAGGAGCCAGGGTTCAGGGAGGCAGGCTCTCTTCCCCACCCCTGTTTCTTCTCTCTTTAGTCTCTGGCCACGGACTCCAGAGAGCCGCCAGCACCCGGGGAACCTTTCCTGCGTTCCCTCCCCTCCGCACAGCTCAGCAAGAGAAACCAAATCCAAGAGAAAACCGGCTGCATCCTAAGAGCTCCCTGTGTTAATGGAAGCCACTTCCACACAGGCAAGAGGAGATCTGGGATCTTTCTGCAGATTTCCCACTGAGGCTGCACCCCCCCCCAACCCCCCAGCTGCCCAGTTGGAGCTCAGACAGTTGCTTAGTGCTCAGGTTGGCTGGGGGAGGGTCTGTTTTGCAAGCAGAGTTCTGCTCGTGGTTCCCCGGATCCAGCCCCTCCCAGTCAGAGGATGCAGAGGAAGCGCCAGGGGAACCGACTCGAAAGGCTGACCCCCCCCCCAACAGACCCCCACAACCCAGGGTGACAGCAGCCACTGCCACCGCCACACAGTCCCCTCCCCCACCAAGAAGAAGAAGAGATTGGATTTATACCCCGCCCTTCACTTGGAGTTTCAGAGCAGCTTACAGACTCCTTTCCCTTCCCCTCCCCACAACAGACACCCCCTGTGAGGCAGGTGGGGCTGAGAGAGCTCTGACAGGAACTGCTCTTTTTCAGGAACAGCTGTGCCAGAGCTTGTGACTGACCCAAGGTCACACCAGCAGGTGCAAGTGGAGGAGGAGTGGGGAATCAAACCCGGTTCTCCCAGATTAGAGTCCACACACTTAACCACTACACCAGACTGGCAAACCAAGACTACTGCCCCCTAGGCCGGGTCAGGGAATGGGGGAAACCCGCGGCCCTCCAACTCCACCCCGTGTGGCGTGGGTCCACCCGCCTTGGGGCACTCACGGGGTCCGTCTGGTACTCGCGGCTATACAGCTCCTGGCAGTTGTTGAAGATGTACTCGTAGGTGGAGTTCAGGCAGGCCTTGACACAGTCCTTCACCACCTGGCTGGCGCGTGGCGGGCTCTGCAGCTCCTGGACCTGGGAAGACAGGTCAGGGTGGGGGGCCGCGTTAGCTTGTCTGTTGCAGCGGAAAAGAGCCAGAGCCCAGGGGCACCTTGAAGATCCGAAGAAGGGAGCCGTGACTCAAGAAAGACCCTAACCCCTGACACAAATTTTGTTAGTCTTCAAGGTACTCCTGGACTCCAGTGCTGGACTTCCAGAGGCGGCCTTTGGATTGCTGTTCAGTTGCCAATTGGCTGGCTCTGCCTTCTGTCCTCCCCTCCCGGAATACACTGCTACAGTTGCCAACCTCCAGGTAGGTAAAAATGGCAATGGCATTTAATAAATCTTATAAACATCAAATTATATTACAATTGAAACTCTTATAATATCACTAAGGAAATTCTAACGTTTGCAAGGAAAAGACCATCATCCTCAATGAGCCCCTGGTTATAAACTCATTTCACCCGTCTCCCTCGGGAGTAATCCTATTATATTGAAAGGTGTCAGCCTCCTGATACAGCTTAACTTCTTTTTTACTTTCTTCAGATTTTTACAGCTTGACTTCTTTTTTACTTTCTTCAAATAATCTTCTGGTTCCATTTCCAAATTATTACAGCTTGACTTCTTTTTTACTTTCTCATCACAGAACAAACATGGTTATTTAGAATGGAAAGAAACATGAGGCTGCATGGAATATTGTTTTGCTATAATTTTTAAATTTTTGAAATTATTAATAATTTTTAACTTTTAACTTACTTCTATCATAGAATCATAGGATCATAGAATGTTAGAGTCGGAAGGGACCTTGCAGGTCATCCAGTCCAACCCCCTGCACTCTGCAGGAGCGTAGCCGAAAGACAGCCCTGCAACATCCCCGAAAGATGGTCGTCCAGCCTCCGCTTGAAAATGTCCAGGGAAGGAGCATCCACCACCTCCTGAGGCAGACTGTTCCTCTGCTCAACCACTCTGACAGTCAGGAAGTTTCTCCTGATATCTAGCCGGTAAAAACTCCCTTGTAATTTCCACCCATTAGATCTAGTCTTGCAGTCTGGAGCAGAAGAGAATAGATCTGCTCCGTCTTCTACATGACAGCCCTTCAGATCTTTGAAGACTGCAATCATGTTCCCTCTAAGCCCTTCTCTTTCCCAGGCTAAACATACTCAACTCTTTCAGCCTTTCCTCGTACGACCTGGATTCAAACCCTCCCACCATCCTGGTTGCCCTCTTCTGGACACGCTCGAGCTTGTCCACATCCTTCCTAAAGTGTGGTGCCCAAAACTAGACACAGGACTCCAGGTGAGGCCTGACCATAGCAGAATAGAGCGGAACTCCCACCTCCCATGATCTGGACACAAGGCTTCTGTTAATGCATCCTAAGATTCTACTAGTTCCATTTCAAGTACTGGAGCAAGCCAGATAATTTATTTCTAGTAGTAGCAAGCAGTCTTCTTTTGTATCCGGCTAGAAGCCTTCTTTTTCAAAATTGGCTGGCAATTGCTCTCTGTTAATCTCAAGTTACGGGCTCAATTGCTCTCTAGTTGTTTACGGTAGTAGCACATCAGTCCTCTTTCCTACCTGGCGAGAAGCCTTCTTTTTAAATAGGCTGACAAATGCTCTCCGCCTCTCAAGCTGGAACTCAAACGCTCTAAAAACTATTCTGATTTGATTCCATGCAGCTGCGTGTTGAATATCCACAGTTAAAGTTATTGCAACAGGCCCAGTCCAAATATATTTAAATAACTTGTGTGTCATTATCCCCAAGAGAAGCTGAGTAAACCAAAAAAAGGGATCACAGTTACAAGTTGTTTTGATATATTTCCTTGTAACTGTGATCCCTTCTCTGGTTTACTCCACCCTCCAGGTGGGGCCTGGTGAGCTCCTGTTTTTCCAACTGATCCCCAGACTCCAGCTCCCCTGGAGGAAATGCTGGCTGCTTTGGAGGGCGGACTCTCTGGCCTTGTGCCCCACTGAGGTCCCCCTGTCCTCCCAAGGCTTCCACCCCCTCCCCAAATCTTTAGGTGTTTCCCAACCCAGCGCTGGCAACCCAAACTCTCCCCGATGCTGTGGAGGCAGAAAGAACAGAAGATGCCCGGGGGGCTCCAAGGTTCCTTCCAGGCCCAGTTTGGGTTCTACCCCAAGCAACTCAAATGCCCCGACCATAAAGCGGCACCCAGATCAATGGAGCGCTCGTCCACAAATGCAATACCCAGGTGCCAACCTGCACCAGAGGCACAGGGAGGGGAGGGGGCACGGGAATATTAACCCATGAACCTTCCTTCACAGCCTTCTGGGTATGACACCAATTAATGCGAGCCCTGGGTCCTTACTGACGGGGACACCCCCCCCCCAATCTCCAAACCAACAGCACATATCTTGGCGCCTCCACTCCCGCAGAAGCAGACACTTCCACCAAACGTGGAACCAGGTGCCCACTTGCTTTCCCACATCTCCAACAAATGTCAGATGCAGAGTCTGTCTTGGAAATGTAAGCTCAGGGGCCAGAGTATTCACTGCCACCCACGTATCGACGGGACACCGTTTTCATTCATGCCAGCATTCAGAGAAGCATCAAAAATATTCTTATCTCGCTTTAACCAGACGTAATGGGAGAGCGTTCTCCTCCTTTGTAGCCTGTCTACGCTGGAAGAGGCTTCTTCTTGTCTGACTTGTCTAGCACAATTCACCTTTCCTGTGCTGAGGATTTTGCCATGAGTACAGCAAATCTAGTCACGGTTCTAAAGATATTGAATTTCATTCCGCTTAAACAAATTTCATCTGCTAAAAGAAATCAGCCCTGACTGTTCCCTGGAAGGCCAGATACCGAAGCTGAAGCTGAAATACTTTGACCACCCAATGAGAAGGGAGCCCTCACTGGAGAAGACCCTGATGCTGGGAAAGGTTGAAGGCCAAAGAAGAAGGGGACGGCAAAGGATGAGATGGTTAGACAGTGTCATCGATACAAGGAACATGAAATTAAGCAAACCGAATCAGTCAATCCTAAAAGAAATCAACCCCATCTGTTTCCTGGAAGGCCAGAGACTAAAGCTGAAGCTCAAAGTCTTTGGCCACCAAAGGAGAAGGGAGCCCTCACTGGAGAAGACCCTGATGATGTTGGGAAAGACTGAAGGTCAAAGAAGAAGGGGATGGCAAAGGATGAGATGGTAAGAAAGTGTTATCGATGCAACAGACATGAAATTAAGGAAAACCGAATCAGTCAGTCCTAAAAGAAATCAACCCTGACTGTTCCCTGGAAGGCCAGAGACTGAAGCCGAAGCTCAAAAACTTTGGCCACTGAAGGAGAAGGGAGCGTTCACTGGAGAAGACCCTGATGCTGGGAAAGACTGAAGGTCAAAGAAGAAGGGGACGGCAGAGGATGAGATGGTTTGACATTGTCACCAATGCAACGAACATGAAATTAAGGAAAACCGAAACAATCAATCCTAAAAGAAATCAACCCTGACTGTTCCTTGGAAGGCCAGAGACTGAAGCTGAAGCTCAAAAACTTTGGGCAGCAAAGGAGAAGGGAGCCCTCATGGGAGAAGACCCTGATGCTGGGAAAGACGGAAGGTGAAAGGAGAAGGGGACGGCAAATGATGAGATGGTTAGATGGTGTCATCGATGCAACAAATATGAATTAAGCAAGCTAAATCAGTCAGTCCTACAGGAAATCCACCCTGACTGTTCCTTGGAAGGCCAGATACTGAATCCCTCACTGGAGCCCTCACTGGAGAAGACCCTGATGCCGGGAAAGACTGAAGGTCAAAGAAGAAGGGTGTGACAAAGGATGAGATGGTTAGACAGTGTCACCGAGGCAACGGACATGAAGTTAAGCAACCTCCGGAGCACGACGGACGACAGGAGGGCCTGGCGTGATGTGGTCCATGGGGTCGCTAAGAGTCGGACTCGACTGTGCGACTGAACAACAACAGCAAACGTGGATAGGCCAGGCTAGTCCAATCTGGTCGGATCTTGGAGGCCAAGCCGGGTCAGCCCTGGTTAGTATTTGGGTGGGAGGCCACCAAGGAAGTCCAGGGTTGCTACGCAGAGGCAGGAGACGGCCGACCACCTCTGTGTGTCTCTTGCCCTGACCTGGATGGCCCAGGCTGGCCCAATCTTGTGAGATCTCGGGAGCTAAGCAGGGTCAGCCGTGGCTACCCCTTGGACGGGAGGCCACTGAGCCAGTCCAGGGTTGCTACGCAGAGGCAGGCAAGGGCCAGCCGCCTCTGAAGGCCTCTTGCCTTGGAAGCCCTGCAGGGGGCGGCCATAAGGTGGCTGCAACTCGAGGGCGCTTCTCCCCCCCCCCAACTACAAAAGGCTCATACCTTGTAAGCCACAAAAAAGCAAAACAACATCCAGTGCCATTCCCTCTTTTACAGCAAGGAAGGCAACAACCAGGATGGTGAGAGGGCTGGAGGCCAAGTCTTACGAGGAAAGGCTGAAAGAGATGGGTATGTGTAGCCTGGGAAAGAGAAGGCTTAGAGGGGACATGATGGCAGTCTTCCAGGATTTGAAGGGCTGCCATGTAGAAGATGGAGCAGATCTATTCTCTCTTGCTCCGGATTGCAAGACTAGATCTAATGGGTGGAAATGACGAGGGAGTCGTTACTGGCTAGATATCAGGAGAAACTTCCTGACTGTCAGAGTGGTTGAGCAGTGGAACAGACTGCCTTGGGAGGTGGTGGATGCTCCTTCCCTGGACGTTTTCAAGCAGAGACTGGACAACCATCTTTCAGGTATGTTGTAGGTACGTAGGGCTCTCTTTCAGCTACGCTCCTGCAGAGCGCAGGGGGTTGGACTAGATGACCTGCAAAGTCCCTTCCAACTCTAACATTCTATGATTCTATTATTCTAACTGCTTGATTTTCTGTGAAGTCCATTAATCTAGAGAATCCATGCTCTAACAAAATGCTGAGATGGGCCACTCTTTAATTTATTTATTTTTTTAAATGCTGTATGGGCTTGCTAAGCAATGCCATAATGCCAGCTACAGTCATGCAGTCCGTACCCACGCTGTCTCTCCATCTCCTAGGATTTTTAAAACCCCTAATTTGTTTTCAGTTTTGTATTTTCCTGCAATGTTTGTAGAAATATCTTGCCTTCCTAGCCCTGGCCCCATATTTTTTTAAAAAATCTGCCCTCTGGGGGCAAGTTCATTATCAGATCTATGATTACACTATTTTAAAGAGTACGGCAACCTTTTTGGTTCTGGGAATGTTCCTTCCTGCATTTAGAATCCTGTATCTGTTCTCCTTCCTCTTTGTTTGGGAACTACTCTTTCGAGACAAGTACTTCTGAGAAATGCTTTTTAGATGTCTAAATTCTACACAGAATAGTTTAGTCCGGTACTTCAAAACGGCATTTTTGCAGGGAGGTAGCTGACACATCAAAGTGGGGGAAACAACGCAGCAGGGCCTCATTTCACTTTCTTTGACAGACTAAATATACTCAGACTTCTGGCTTGACAGCCCAGGTATTGACATTCTAGGGAAATCATCCTGCGTGTTTAGACAGAGTTTAGACAGCTGTCTGCCTCCTGCCCCAGCACAGCATTCTACAGAGCGGAGCGCTAATGTTTACGGGTGTCAAGAACCATCACACGGCTTTATCGTCAGCTGAAAAGCACAAAGGCAGATTTCATTACTAATCCACAGCCTTCGCGATGAATAATGTGCATCTTGTTCCTGTAAAATGAATTGTTTTGTGCCAGCATTTAATTTCCTTCCCAGGGATATTTACAAAAAACCTCAACAAAACATTTAATTAATTGGCACCTGGATGTTTGGCAAAGATATAATTGCAAAGGGCTGTGAGCACGCAGGGAAGTTCATAACCCTGTCAAGGAACAGACTGCGGGAGGAGGCGTGTCACTGCCAGATATCCACATATTCTGAGGCACGGGAACTGTGCGGGCTCCCAAACGGGCAAACGGCTTAGGCCAGCTATGAGCATGCAAACCCATGCACTTCCCTGCGCGCACTCTCCCAGAGAGCCTTCCCCAGGAATATTGGCAGGCTCTGCTCCGGAGAAATGAATGGACCCCCCACCTTCATTCGGAAGAATGTGATGCTTGTCAGGAGGTCCACCGTCGATTTCAAGTCCTGCAAGCGCTCCCGGCTGCTGGCTGGGAAATTGTTCTGTTGGAAGAAAAGCAAGCCCAAGACTGGCAGTGCCACTGGCAAACAGCCACGCACACAAAACAGCGAGACGGACCTCCCCCCGCCCCCAAAGCAAGCGGAGCGGCCTCCTGAGCAGCGCTCCCTCTGAGCGGCGGAGTCTTGTGAGCAGAAATCCTGCTTTGTGAGCTCCTGGCATTAAAGCTGTGAGCGAGCGATTTGGCTGCTGCATCAATCAGTTTGCTCTTCCTGAGCTAAGACAAGAATGTGGGAGCTGGAGGCTAAAAATCTGTGAGCTGGCTCACACCAACGCAGCGTAGAGGGAACACTGCTCCTGGGCTCCCTGGGGACCCTGCCAGGCCACACCACCCCAAGCGTTCCGTCTCCTGCAGCACCTTTCGCAGGGGCAGGGGGCCGCACACAGGGCCCCCCGAGAGCAGGGTCCCTACTGGTGTCAGAGCCACGGCTGAAAGGATCTCGGCTGACACCCCTGGATGTTTGTCAGAAGAATGCCTCAGGGTTGAATCAGTTGGAGGCCAGGGAGAGCTGCTGCCAGTCAGAGCGGACGATACTGGCCCTGACGGCCTGGGGGTCTGATTCAGTATAAGGCAGTTCCTTGAATTCATGGAGTGAGAATGTGGGTCAAGAGGGGCCCCTGGACATCTGGGGCTGTTTGAGGGCACTGGAGTGGCTCGGAAAGGCTTCAAGCTGGGACAAAGCCCCCCCCCCCCCCCCGAGGGGGGGGAGAAGGGCTGGCTCACGTCCTCTGAGGGCATCGACCTGACCCTCCACACACAAACCATTTAAGACACCGGAAGCCTTAATGTTTTCTGGGACGTGGACAGCGTGGCTCCGACCACAACGTGGCAAACCCCCAAACTGAGGCGGTGGTCTGCTGTACGTTTCCCTGGAGGGAGCCATCCGGGCTCCCCTGCCGCAAGGACACCCTCCGACCGGAGCTCTCCGCGCTCTCTCGGCATCCGAGGCTGGCTGTGGGCCAGAGATGCCTGCGGCAGCCATGCCCACCTCCCTGGCACTGCCAGGAGCCGTGACACCTTGAGCAGCCTCTCTCAGCGCCGCCACCCCCAACGGCATGCCAGCCGCACCGCGGGGACAACCAATTAGGAGCCCGTTTATGCAATGCAGTCTTATCATTACAAATTAGCCCTAATTACATTTTACCAGAGCTCTCACTCGGCCTCTATTTTGGGCTGCAGAAGAACCGGCATCTCGCCCAACTAATTCACCCCCCCCCACACACACACCAAAATCATGAGCGGGATTATTCCACGATGTGTCATGCTGCTGTTCCCAGAGGGCGTTTCCCTGTATGGTCTCCAGCCAGTGATTCATTGAGCTTGCTGGGTGATCCCGGGCCCCTCACCCCCTCCTCTCAGCCTCACCTCCACCTCACCGGGGGGGGGCTGTTCGAGGGTCAAAAGGGGGGGGAGGAGAACGAGGGAAGCCACTCTAGGTCCCCATCGGAGAGGAAGGTGGGGTGCTGAGCAGTCGGGTTAGAGCAGATAAAAGGAAGTCCTTCTTCACCCAAAGAGGGATTCACACGTGGAGTTCACTGCCACAGAAGGGGGTGGCAGCAGCTACAAGCAGAGACAGCTTCAAGAGGGAATTGGATCAACACATGGAGCAGAGGTCCATCAGTGGCTATTAGCCACAAGGTCTAGACAGGGACTCTGGGGCAAGTGAGGCTCTGTATTCTTGGTGCTTGGGGGGCAACAGTGGGGGGCTTCTGGTGTCCTGGCCCCACTGGTGGGCCTCCTGATGGCACCTGGTGTTTTTGGCCACTGTGTGACCCAGTGTTGGACTGGATGGGCCATTGGCTTGATCCAACATGGGCTTCTCTTACGTTCTTATGTCTGGGGCAAGTGAGGCTCTGTATTCTTGGTGCTTTTGGGGGGGGTCAACAGTGGGAGGGCTTCTGGTGTCCTGGCCCCACTGCTGGACCTCCTGATGGCACCTGGTATTTTTGGCCACTGTGTGACAGAGTGTTGGACTAGATGGGCCATTGGCCTGATCCAACGTTGGCTTCTCTTACGTTCTTATGTCTGGGGCAAGTGATGCTCTGTATTCTTGGTGCTTTTGGGGGGGGGTCAACAGTGGGAGGGCTTCTGGTGTCCTGGCCCCACTGCTGGACCTCCTGAGGACACCTGGTATTTTTGGCCCCTGTGTGACACAGAGTGTTGGACTGAATGGGCCACTGGCCTGATCCAACATTGGCTTTTCTTCTTATGTTCTTAACAAAGCAAATCAAACAAACTCCGCCTGGGAAGGCGCCCTTTCCCCGCCCTTCCCTGGGGGCTCTTCTGGCCACTTGGGAAGCCCCCTGTTGGGACCTGACCCACAGCCAGATGGGGATGGAAGAACCGGGGGACACTTGGTGGCGAGGGAGAGGGACCCCTGACATGCTTGGGGCAGCAGGATACGACTGTCGCTTCTCCCGTGGCCAGACTGAGCCGGGCTTCAGTCGGTTCAGGGCAGTGAACGCCTTTACTGATGACATCACCCCCTTTTGAAAGTGGAGCGAGACGGGAATCAAGAGTCTGGGGAAATGCCAAGCAGCGGCAGCAGCAGCAGCAGCAGCGGAACACCTTTAGGCCCCCTCTCGGAGGAAGGCCAGTGCGGTCCTGTTTCCGGCTGGCGTCAATTGGCTCCTATCCACACACACACACACCCCGTCCAGCCAACTCTCAGAGCTCTCTCCTCGGCACATCTTTCTTAACCCGGAGCAGCCGGGGCTGGCTGAGGAGAGAGCGCTTGGCCCCTTCCCGGTTCTCCAGACTAGGCGAGTGCAGAGGCAGGGCCAATACGTATTGCACTTTAGATTTCATGTGTTTTAAACTGTTTTAACCCTTTTACGTAAGCTGCCCTGAGCCGGCTTCGGCGGGGAGGGCGGGGTAGAAATCCAATAAATAAAACAAAATAAAATGAAGAAGAAGAAGAAGAGGAGGAGGAGGAGATTGGATTTATACCCTGCCCTTCACTACCCAAAGGAGTCTCAGAGCGGCTCACAATCTCCTTTCCTTCCCCTCCCCACAACAGACACCCGGTGAGGTCGGTGGGGCTGAGAGAGCTCTTGACAGAAACTACTCTTTTTCAAGGACAGCTCTTGTCAGAACTATGGCTTCCCCAAGGTCATCCAGCAGGTGCAAGAGGAGAAGGAGTGGGGAATCAAAGCCAGTTCTCTCCAGATTAGAGTCCGCGCACTTAACTACGACCCCAGACTGGTTTAAACACGACACCAAACAACAGAGAGGAGCAACACAGCAGGCAGAGAGACACCGGCCCCTCTCGCTTCCTCCCCCTGAACAGGGCCGCCCTCAGGACCCCCGAGACCCAAAGGAGGGCGAGAATCGGCCCGCAGGCCCCACAGTGCTCAGGGAAGGCAGAGCGGCCTTTCCTGGCCCGCCGGGCCCGGCGCTACTTACCCTGTACATGGACAGGTCGATGCGGAGGGAGTTGTGCAGCTGGTCCAGAAGCTTCACGAATCTCTCTTTCTGCGGGGTGAGGAGGAGGAGAACAGAGGAGACACCGTGAGGAAACTCGCTGAAGGCGGAACCAAAGCTTGGCATGCAAAATCCCCCCCCCCCCGCCCCCGCTGCCGCCACCACTGTGCCACCATGGTCGTCTTCCAGCCCCACAAAACCCCCCTGCAGGCCGACTCACTCCTGCCCCAAGGAAGGCCTCAGGAGCAGGACTGTCCCCTTCAGGGGGGGGGGGGAGGAAGTCTCACTGCCTGTTTTTAGGGACCGGCGCTTCTGAGGAGGGGGAGGCCTGGCTTCCTCCTACCCCCTCTAATCGCAGGGATCTCCAGGGGTGGTCCTTGGGGCCCTGCCTCACCCCAGCCCCCAGGGGGCTCCTCTGGGCCTCTGCCAAACCTGTGGCGTCCGCACAACATGTCCCAGTGACTGAAGAGAACCTCCATGCTCAGAGGCAGTCAACCTCTGTGTTCCCGTGCCAGGCGGCAGCATCAGGAGGAGGCCTTGGCCTCTGTGCCCGGGTGCTGGGCCTCCAGAGGAGGCTGGTTGGCTGCCGTGTAGAGACAGGACATGCTGGACTAGTCGGACCCTCACTGGCCCGATCCAGGAGGGCCGCTCTTAGGTCCTCACACCCATCTCTGCTCTCATTGAGACCGTGGCGTGGGCAGGAATGATGTGCGCGTGAGAGTGATGCCTTGGCTTAGCCACCACCCCCCTCCCCAAGCAGTGCCAATGCGCCCAGGAATACACACAGGAGGGCGGTGGGCACACTCACCCCGAAGTTCGAGGCAGCAAAGCGGTCCGAGGCAGACACGTTGGTGGAGGCGGTCGTGTGGGCATAGTACGCGTTGATGTTCGCCAGCAAGGTGCTCATCACAGCCGGCACGCCGGGACACATGTACTTGGAGGAGAGGCATGCAAAGTGCCTGGAGGAGCAGAAGGCAGAGCTCAGGGGGCGGGGCGGGGGGGCTCAGGGCAGGAGGACCCGGTGGGGGCTTCTCCCTTCCGAGCATCCCTCCCACGCAAGTACCGAACCGCACCTTTAATCCAGGAGGCCCAGAATGGACCAAGCGGGGAGGGACCACACGCCCCCAACCACCCCCACCCCCAGCCTGCAGAGCTCCGGCCACCAAGCTGCCCCACGCAGACGGCTGGTGAGTGGTCCTAAATGTGCCTGCCAAGAAAATGGCACCAGGTGATTCAAGCGCACGGAGCCCGAGAGCTGGTCTTCCTCGGCCGTAAATCCAGCAACGCAGGCAAGAACCTCCAGGGAGCATCCCCACCACCACCTTCCAAAAACCAGAATGATGCAATGTGAAAATCTTGCAAGGAAAGGCAACAGGCCATACGTGGCGGGGGGGGGGGAGCTCCCTTCCCCCCTCCTGTGGGGTACTGCCAGAAAGCTAAAATAACCTGTGTCCCTGCTCTGGACAGCCTTTGGACGTTCACCCTGCACTGGCATCAGACACCCCCCACTGCTCCCTCCTTTCCGAGGGCACAGCTCCTGAGCCCTCCACGTCTTGCTTTGCAGAGCTAGTCTCCCCCCCCACCCCGTACCCAGCGCCTGCACCTCAGACGCGCCCCTCCCCTCTCTTTGTTGCGGTCTCTGCTAATTAGAGGCTGAGGCTCCCCCGTCATGCCTTCCAACATAATCCCTTCCCGAGCACTGTTTTGCCTTATTGATAGACGGTTTTCTTTGATTGTTTAATCATCCCAGAAGCTCAAGTGCTGGTAGAATAATTTTTAAGATTTCCTGCAAGACGGGGCCTCTCTCTTTTTTTGCCTTTGCCGTTTAATGAGAGCAATTAAACGAGAAAATGCAAATGAGACAACTTCCTTCCTGAGGATGGCAGGATTAGCCCAAAGGGATTCACAAGCTCTCTGGGACCCAGCTGAGACACGCGGACGGATCTTGCAGCACCCATGGGAGTGTGAGGCACGGCAGGGTGGCCCAGGGTGGCCTCTGGGCACCACCCCAGGCATCGTGAAGCGAAGGAGGAGAAGAAGAAGAAGAAGAAGGAGAAGGAGAAGGAGAAGGAGAAGGAGAAGGAGAAGGAGAAGGAGAAGAAGAAGAAGAAGAAGAAGAAGAAGAAGAAGAAGAAGAAGAAGAAGAAGAAGAGGAGGAGGAGGAGGAGGAGGAGGAGGAGGAGGAGGAGAAGAAGAAAGAGAAGGAGAAGGAGAAGGAGAAGAAGGAGGAGGAGGAGGAGGAGAAGAAGAAAGAGAAAGAGAAGGAGAAGACTGGATTTATACGCTGCCCTTCACTACCCAAAGGAGTCTCAGAGCGTCTTACAATCTCCTTCCCTTCCTCTCCCCAAAACAAGACACCTTGTGAGCAATACTGCCTCTAAGCTGTGGAGTCTTGTGAGCAAAAATTCCACTTTGTGAGCTGCTGGCATTAAAGTTGTGAGCAAGCAATTTGGCTACTGCATAAATTAGTCTGCTCTGGAGCCATCCCTTCCTGAGCTAAGACGAAAAAGGTGTGAGTTGGAGGTTAAAAACCTGTGAGCTAGCTCACACAAACTCAGCGTAGAGGGAACACTGCCTGTGAGGTAGGTGAGGCTGAGAGAACTCTGAGAGAACTACTCTTGAGAGAACAACTCTGAGAGAACTTGTGACTGACCAAAGGTCACACCGGCAGCTGCATGTGGAGGCGTGGGGAATCATACACGGTCCTCCCAGATTAGAGTCCGCGCTCCTACCCACCACACCAAGCTGGCCCTCCAACAATGGAACGGCAGACTTGCGGGCCAGGCAGTGGGCTCTCCAATGGCATTGGGTTGCTGGCTTTGCATTTGGGTAAAGAGCAGGCGCTGGGCCCTTTCCTCCCACCCCCAACTCCAGCATTTGGGAGAGGGCACGTCTGGGACGAAGCGTCCCCTCTTGCCCGCGCTGACTGGCAGCAGCTCTCCAGGGTCTCAGGCAGAGAAAGGTCTTTCCCATCACCTGCTACCTGGCCTTTTTACCTGGAGATGCCACTGGGAATGGAGCCTGTGATCTTCCACTGCTGCCAGTTCCCGGGACCCTCTTCTGAGGATTTTTATACCTCCTGAAGTTCCACCTTCCCACCTTCCCTGGTTGCTCACAGGCTGCCCTCGCGGACAGTCGCAAATGCCACCCGCACCCCCTTCTCCCCAGCAAACCCTCCTCCCATGACGGGCGTTTTCCGAGGACTGGCACTCACGTCATGGCCTGGTAGATGGACTCGATCCCGTAGCGCATGGCAAACTCATCCACAATCTCCTGGCCCGTCTCGTCAAAGTAGACCTTCCACGCATCATCTCCTTTGGCGTCGGGGATCTTCACTACCCCGTTCCCCTGGATGTCCGTCAGGTGGTGGAAGAGGTTCTGGAAGACAAGGCGAAAGCCAACCTGGATGCGAGAGAGGCGGCCGCCCTTCACGGAGAACACTCTGTCCCAGCAGGGCGGTGCGCCTTCCCAGAAGCGGCCGAGGCCTCCTGATCAGGGAGAGATGCTGATGCGGGACAGCCAAGCACTGTACGTTGTTCGTCTCTGCTTGCACAGCGGCATACGATGCACATTTCCTTGTAGTACTTATGGCACCGAATCATACAGACGGCCCACAGGTTCAGGAGCTCCCTCAGAAAACCACCTGGCAAGCTCACCCCTTCTTGCAGCTGACCAGGACAAGGCACGGCCCAACCTAGCTGGGCACCAGGAGTTCTCCCCGCAGGGCCTCCGCAAACGTAGAAAGCTGGACTGACAAGCAGAGGAACCTTCTCCGAGGCAGGCGGATTTGCAACAAGGGAAGATGCCTGCCCCCCCACCCCCACCCCCGTGCGCCTCACCCAGGGGTGGCATACCTCATGAAGGCAGGTGTACTGAACATGGTAGGGAGCCACCTTCTCTTCGCCTTTGATTTCCACGCTGATCTGCAAGCGGATGGCGCCCGACACGGCAGATTTATCCGTCCTTTTTTCTAGAGAGGAACAAGGAACTGCGTCAGAGGCTCGTCTTCTCAGCCTTACCAAGCGGGACGGCAAGGCCGCCTGGCAGAGGCAGACCAGGGTGGTGAAGCAAGGGGCACGTGAGGGATCCGGCTGGCCAGGCCTCTGCGCCTCTCCCTCGCCGCGCTAACTTGTTGCGGCAAATCCAGGCGCCTGCCCCCCCCCAATTGCACCGGGTCTGCAAATCCCACCTGCAGTGCGGCAGCGCTGAACGTTCACCTTGGGGACTTCCTGCTTTTGTTGGGCTGGAGGGTGTGGGAGAGAGGACAGGGACCGGAGGCAGAGGCCGGAACGCTGACGAGCGGATCGGGCCCTGTGATGGGCGGCCTCCAGTTCAGGCCCCCCAGCTGGTTCCTGCCCCCGGAGGGAGCACCGCTCGCAACCCACGCTGTGACTAAAACCAACTGGGCCACTGCTGCCGAGAAGGTGCGACAGGGTGGGCGGGGAGACGAGAAGGCACCTGGCCATCACAGGCCCCCAGACAGTTTGCAACTCCCACCTGGTTTGCGCTTTCCAGATTCACACACAGACTCCGGGCTGCGTTCTCTCTCTCCACCGCTATTCTCCTGCACCTTGTCAGCACAAGAGGAGTGCTAGCTTGGCTCTGGCTTTCTGCCAGAACTCTGTTCCGGAGAGGGGAAGCCAGAGAGAGCCATGCCAAGGCCCCTGGGCACCCCAGCCATTCCAGGAGGGGATCAGCAGAAAGGACAGGCAAGGGGAGCCCTGCTGTGGAGTGGGCACAGATGTAACCCACGGGCCCCTTCGGACCGATTTTAACAGCAGAGCTGTAGAATAGTGTCGAAGTCTAGAAGTCGTCTTAAGACCCAAAGCAACAAGAAGAAGAAGAAGAGAAGAGACTGGATTTGTACCCCGCCCTTCACTACCCAAAGGAGTCTCAGAGCGGCTAACAAACTCCTTTCCCTTCCACTCCCCACAACAGACACCCTGTGAGGTAGGTGGGGCTGAGAGAGCTCTGACAGAAACTGCTCTTTTTCAAGGACAGCTCTGACAGAACGATGGCCTGCCCAAGGTCATCCAGCAGCTGTGAGTGGAGGAGTGGGGAATCAAACCCGGTTCTCCCAGATTAGAGTCTGCGCACTTAAACACTATGCCAAACTGGCTGAGAGACCAGCCCTTCCAGAGAAGACAAACTTTCAGAGACGTTTCACACATTACAGAGGACACAGGTTCCGTCTGGGCCCCCACCCTGCATAACAGCCGGGCACAAATTACCGGGCCCTCCTCATTTCCCACGCGTCTGGGTGACCAATTCAGACCACGACTGGGGTGTGTCAGGAGAAGGAGATTCAGCTTTCCCCATCACTTGCGGTGTCCGGAGCGGTATCATGTTTAAGAGTGGTGGACTCTGATCTGGAGGACCAGTTTGATTCCCCACTCCTCCTCTGCATGAAGCCTGCCGGGTGACCTTGGGCCAGTCACAGTTCTCTCAAAGCCCTCTCAGCCCCTCCTACCTTACAAGTTGCCTGTTGGGGGGAACAGGAAGAGAGAGTGATTTCTCAGCCACTTTGAGACACTTTAGGGCAGAGAAGAGCAGGTTACAAAATCCCTCCTCCTCCTCTTCCTCTTCTTCTCCTCCTCCTCCTCCTTCTCTTGAAATGATCCGGGATGGGTGTGTGTGGGGGGACACGGGCTACACCACTGAGAAAAACCACCTATTCCTCGGAATCCATGTGGGTTCCCCCAAGGGCCCATCAGCACACACACACCCCCGGGCCATTTTCAGTCTGGAAAACAGCACATCGGGGGGGGGAGGCTGAAATTCCTCTGTGCATGCTGAGCCCCGGTCTGCATCAGAAACTACATGGGAACCACAAGGAACCTGCAACCTGCACCTCACTGTTACACGGGGTCGGGCCTCCAGACCAAACCTGCGTGCTCTGTAATGTGTGAATCGGCCCTCTGAGTGTTAAGAACATAAGAGAAGCCATTGTTGAATCAGGCCAATGGCCCATTTAGTCCAACTCTCTGTCACACAGCAGCCAAAATATACCAGGTGCCATCAGGAGGTCCAGCAGTGGGGCCAGGACACGAGAAGCCCTCCCACTGCTGCCCCCTCCAGCACCAAGAATAGAGTGCATCACCTGCCCCAGACTGAGAGTTCCCATCTATACCCTGTGGCTAATAGCCACTGATGGACTTCTGCTCCATATGTTTATCTAATTCCCTCTTGAAACTGTCCATGCTTGTAGCTTCCACCACCTCCTGTGGCAGTGAATTCCAGGTTGAGGGTGAGGGTGAGGCTCCAAATGTGCCTCTCCTCTGGACCTGGGCCCGGTGGGGAGGAGTCCAAGGCTCTGTCAGCTTACACCGCACCCCCCCCCCAAAAAAAAACCCCATATAGATCGTTACGGTTTTTGGTTGCACAGCTGTCAGAAGCCCTAACCTAGTCAGCAAAACACCATGCCTTGCGGTTCAAGCAAGAATAGCATTTATTATAGAGCTGCAATAGAAAGGTCACTGTAGCAGGTACATTGTTCAGAATGACTTGGTTACAGAAAGCAAGTGGTTATACCGAGAAGGGGGTGAATGGGGACCCCCCTCCTACCAATCAGGGAATAACATGCGACTGGGAATCGAAAGTTACCACGCTAATGAAGTTCCCAACGCCCCCATTATTCTCAGGAAAGCCGGAGCTTTGAAAGCGATAGTAAAGCTCGCAGCTTGACTCCTCAAGGTCAGAATGTTCAGTCTGCGAGAGATAGGGGTTACCAGATGCACATTCCACTCTCACACCCTAGACATAAATCAACACCCCTTGGATTCCAACCTCCCGCCTGTCACGCCACTATGGCGCCCATTGCCATCCTCCCCTCCCCTCCATCCTTCATGGCAGGGCTACCTGACAACAGCCTTCTCTTTCAGGACACCAGCGGCCTGCCCCCTCGTCAGCCCTCTCCTCCCACTCGAGACCAGGTTTCCTCCCCCTCGAGACGGTCAGCAGAACAGCAGCCAGAACTGCGGAAGCCCCTTACCGAGGTTGTACCAGACGTCCATCTCCCCGCTCAGCGTGCGCACCTCGATGATGGTCTGCCCCAGGAAATCGTCCGACTCGCGCTTCAGCCTCTGCTTGACGCGGGACTTGATGTCGTCGTCCTCGTCCCAGACCCGCACTTTGATCCGATCGGAAGAGTTGTGGCACTCGCTGCAAGGGGGGAGACCACAGGCATGATGCACGGGACCCTCCAGGCAGCAGGATGGGGCTCAAAGCTCCACCGTTGCATCTTTCGTGCTTGACGAGCACAAGAGAGCAACCAACTCAGGCAACTGATAGAATGAGGCACGGAATGGTGAGCCTCAAAGTTCACCAGATGGAAAAGATCCCGGAATGTTATGCTGTTCATTCCGCTAAAGAAGGGATTCCCCTCCCCGTGCAATGACCTCCTGACACACAAGAGAGGCATGAGGAGCAGAGAGAAGGGCCCGCGGTGTGCCAGGCTGGCAGGACTCCTTGCAGCAGGTGTGGCAGGGCAGGGGAAAGGAAAGAGACGCATCCCTCCCCAGTCCAATATCTGCCTGTCCTTGCGGCACGAGGCCCCTTACACATCACAGATAAAACTTCAAAACCAGGAGATTAATCCCCCAGACACCCCCTCACCAAGCCGACTGCGGTTTATATCCAGTTAAAAGCCCTGGGAAAACACAGTGGCCTTGCAGGGCCTCCCGGAGATTTCTAGTGACGGCGTTCCCCTCCTCTCCTCTGGGAGCAGGTGTGACAACGGAGAAGGAACGGGCAGTGCCGGATGCCAGGTGGGCCGCCCTACGTGAGGGCACATCAGAAGGCAGCAGGTTGAAGAAGACAGCGGTTGGCGCATGGGAACGTATGGGAGGAGATGGCCCTTTAGATGTGGGGGCCCCAGTCCCTGGAAGGCTTTAAAGCAGGAGTGTCGTCGAACTCATTTGTTACGAGGGCCAGATCTGACATAAATGGGACTTTCTCGTGCTGGGCCGTGTGTGTCTTGAAATGTAATTGGAGGTAACTGGAGCCCCACCTTAGGAGGGGTGTATGTGTTAAAACTAATGTTTCTCTGCAAAACTGGAGTTCCTTGAGTTTGTAGAACTCTATATTTTAACTGTGGTTGGTCCCAAACCTCCCCCTTCCAATAAAAGGTGCCTGCCCAAAATGGAAAGGTGTGTGGGAGGGAACACCGGGACTTGGCAATGCAATTTTTAAAATAAAACAGCAAGAAGAAGCACAAGGATCACAGCAGAAACTAAAAATATAACCTAAAAGTAAAAACGCTGTGAGCCTAGGACCCAGAGGAAAACATAAAACGACCCTGCCAGTTTCTCCCCAGCCCCCTAACTCAGAGCGGGAGGGGCCCTCCAGGTCCTCAGGTTTGTTTACAGGGTGGCTTGAGATGATAATTTTAGTCGTCCTCTTCAGGAAGAGTTCTGGCCCCACCCGACCTGGTCAGCAGCAGGGGATTTGGTAAAACCTCAGTGCAACCAGAAATAGTTCTCTTTTCTCTGGGATGCCTTGCTGAGAAGAACTCTGAGCTCTGGTCTGTGAGCAGGCGGCCAATGGCCATGCGGTCAGCGTGGACATCCGAAGGGAACCTGAAGGCAGTGAGAACTCTGTAGAGAACCAAAACAGCTGTGCTAAAGAGCCTGTCCTAGATGCTACCATCAGCTGCTAGGGCGTGTACAGAGACAGGGACGGAGGATTTGCATTTTGACCACTTTCTTTTGTATTCCTTGCACAAATCTGGTACTGTGCTAGAAGTATGCTTGTAAGTATTTTCTTTAATTAATTCATTAATGATTTGCACCAACAGCTCCAACACCTTCTCCCAGCCTGATTTTCAAAGCCAGGACAGGCGCAGGCAAAGAACACCAGTGGTGGCCCTTGCAACCCCAAGTACCCTGAATCTGCCCCAAACAACAGGACCGTCATCTCTGGAGACCTCAACCCCAACTCCCAGATCACCTCCCCGTCAATGCAGCCGGGGGTCCCGCTAGCCTCGCCGGGTGGCCTCTGCAAAGGCCCTTGGGAGCGGCATGGAATGACGGGCTGGCCGGGGCCACCGGCTGGGTCATTCGGACTGGCAGCCTCAAAGCAGCGGCTGGAGAAACACTAGTCAGGGGTGCTCTAGGCTGATCCTGCATTGAGCAGGGGGTGGGACTAGATGGCCTCTATGGCCCCCTTCCAACTCTGTGATTCTAGGATTCTATGACTCTTAAGCTACCCGACCCCACAGGGCCCTTGTGAGGGGAAAACAGGAGGAGTGGGGAAACGGTGTGTGTCGCACTGAGCTCCTTGAAGGAAGGATGGGATGAAAATGCAATAAATAAATATGATTCCATAAACAGGAAGGTGTGGGCAAAATCTAGCCGCCTACCTGGGGATCCTTCTTAAACATCGGTTTTCCTAATGCCTGCTTCCTGGGGAATCGTTCCAAAAGCAGTCCCTTAGAAGCACATATGACAGAGACATCAAACCCAAGACATGACGGGTGGGACGAGACCCCTTTTGATCCCCTTCCCCCCAAAGGTGGGTCAGACTCCGGGGCAGAGTGGCTCTTACAGCTATGTGCCACTACGATCCACAGAGACACAGGAACCAACACACACACACACGATAGCCCTGGGAACAGAAGCGTGACTCAAAAATGATGAAGGAACCCACATGCCGAGGCCCAGGTGAACACAGCGGGGCAATTACACAGCATAAACCGCCCCGTTAAACGGACGGCTCCACATGGGAAAAGCCGGGTCCGGTATCCTCGCTGTGCCCATGTTGACAGCCTGGCGTTGAGCCTCTTTAAGAAAGCAGCCTCTGTTGCCAAGCAACTAGGAGAACTTGAGGAAGAAGAAAGTGAAGAAATGGGTCAGAAGCGATCTGCTAAGCCTCGTCAATCAGAGCCACAGCAGAACCACGACATTTCCCGCTTGGCCTCCCGGTGCCATTTATTGTGATTCAGAACTCATTAACCGGCACCTTTTAAGCTGCTGCCAATTCGTGCCCAAACGCTGCAGCCTCGAAAGAATGAAAGCAGAAGATCTTCCCAGGCAAGCTGGTGGATGCCACTCCCCCCCAAAAACTGTGAAGGAATGAATGTGCCAGCCCCTTCCCTGTGCCCACCGGGAATTTGAACAAACCTTGCAGCCACCCCAAATCTCTGCATGGCACCGCCACCCCTTCCCCTTGCTCCCCAGAGGTGCCAAAAAAAACCCACAACAACCCCTGCCACCAGCAGCTCTGAGAGTAGCTCCTCTTCTGCTAAATGGAGACATCTGTGTAGCACTCTCTATCTGTGGTGCCCTTCAGAGGCTCTCCTACTACATTTCTACAAGCGCGTACAAGGGCGATCTATTACAGCGCCAGAATTTTGAGCTATCTTGCTTCAGGGATGGTGAGCTCTGCCACTGCCTCTCTCTGTTACCGCACTTGAGATAACAAGGCTGAATAAGTGTGGTGGTTTCCGAAAATCAGGCTTAGATTACTCAAAATATACGGAAGTTTAATAAATGAATAAAAACAAAGCACATGTTCTGTTCAAGAGTTTCAGGTTGAGCAAGGGTACAAAGAAAAGGTGAAACTGTGTAGTCCCTTTTCCCTACGCTCAATACATACCCTAACTGATGCTTAATTAGGACACGCTAGCTTTACTTGAAGTCGCAGTAATTTAAAGTCTCCTTCTTGCATCTTCTCTCCACTGCCCCTGGCCATGCGGACAAGGCAAGAGCTGGTGGAAGATCTTGGTCAAGGCTACTTCTGGCCACATCGTTTTTATGACTCGGTTGGATATGAATATGAACTCTACACTCGCATGCCTGGTGGAAATCCAAAATGCCTGGCATAACCGAAGGTATCATGTTTTCAATTTCTTAAGAACTGGAATCTTTTTTTTTAAAAAAAGAACTAGATTAGCTTCCTGCACACCATGTGGGGCTCCAGCCGCACTTTGCAAGAGTCAGAGACCAGATTCACAATACAGGAAGAGTGACCTGCCACACATGTCTTTAAATAGCATGGCTGGAACCAGGGCTTTTTTTTGTAGAAAAAGCCCAGCAGGAACTCATTAGCATATTAGGTCACATCCCCATGTCACCAGAAGTGTGGTCATCCAGCCACACCCACCTTTTGCTTCTTATTCTGTTTACCTGGTTTGCTGCCAAAACCCAGGGCTCTTTTTTGGAGCAGGAACTCCTTTGCATGTTAGCCTAATGTAGCCAATCCTAATGCATTTCTGCTGTTGGGTGTGGCTTGTTATGCTAATTAGTTCCTGCTGGGTGTGGCCAACTCAGGAGCCAGCCAGAACTCCGTTCCTGTGTGTTCCTGCCCAAAAATAGCCCGGAACCAACCAACCAATTTCTCAATCAAGCGCCACTGAGAGGGTGCAACATCACAGTTTAAAATTATGTTTGCAAATAATATTCTACTGTCTCGCCCTGCATGGTCTCTTCTGACCAGCAGTGGCTCGTGGAGTCTCCAGCAGAAGCCCTTTCTGGCCCAAGATGATGAGGATAGGGGCGTGCATATGGAACACCACACGGAAAACCTGCACATTTTTGTGACACGCTGATGTCTTCCCTACCAAATGGTGTCTGTACTAGTTAGAAGAGACGTGGTTCCCCTCTGCAGCTGTTAATCGACTGCAGGCAGAGAGGGAGGCAGCTGCCAATCACTGGGGCCAGCTGCCTCTCGGTCCTTCTGAATTTGCCGGCTGGGTGGTGAACGAGAGCGGCCGTGCTGAAACGCTTCCGCCTGGCTCAGTAATTTTCCCCATCGGATCCCGCCCGGCTGTCGAGCCCAGCACTTCGCTAAACGTTGTGTTTAGGCATGATCCCGCCCCTTGCAAGCCAGGTTTCCAAACTGCCCCTGGAAGCATCAGCAGCTGTCAGGCATGCACCTGGCTTAAGAACATAAGAACATAAGAGAAGCCAGTGTGGGATCAGGCCAACGGCCCCTCCAGTCCAACACTCTGTGTCACACAGCGGCCAAAAAGACCAGGTGCCCTCAGGAGGTCCAGCAGTGGGGCCAGGACACTAGAAGCCCTCCCACTGCTGCCCCCCCCAAGCACCAAGAATACAGAGCATCACTTGCCCCAGAGTCCCTATCCATACCTTGTGGCTAATAGCCACTGATGGATCTCTGCAACAGATGCTTATCTAATTTCCTCTTAAGAACATAAGAGAAGCCAATGTTGAATCAGGCCGATAGCCCATCTAGTCCAACACTCTGTCACACAGCGGCCAAAATATACCAGGTGCCATCAGGAGGTCCAGCAGTGGGGCCAGGACACTAGAAGCCCTCCCACTGCTGCCCCCCCAAGCACCAAGAATACAGAGCATCACTTGCCCCAGACAGAGAGTTCTTGAAGCCATTCATGCTTGTATCCGCCACCACCTTCTGTGGCCGTGAATTCCATGTGTTAATCACTCGTTGGGTGAAGAAGGACTTCCTTTTATCTGTTCTAACCTGACCGCTCAGCAATTTCATGGAGTGCCCATGAGTTCTTGTATTGTGAGAAAGGGAGAAAATTACCTCTTTCTCTACCTGTTCTATCCCACGCATAGCCTTATAAACCTCACCCCTCAGCCATCATTTCTCCAAGCTAAAGAGTCCCAAGCACCTCAACCTTTCTTCATAGGGAAAGTGTTCCAACTCTTTGATCATTCTAGTTGCCCTTCTCTGCACTTTTCCCGAAGCTATAATATCCTTTTTAAGGTGTGGTGACCAGAACTGTACACTGTACTCCAAATGAGGTTGCACCATTGATTTATACAGGGGCATTATGATACTGTCTGATCTGTTTTCAATACCCTTCCTAATAATCCCCAGCATAGCATTAGCCTTTTTTATTGCAGTTGCACACTGTCGCGGCATCTTCAGTGAGTTATCTACTAGGACTCCAAGATCTCTCTCTTGGTCAGTCTCTGCCAGTTCAGACCCCATCAATGTGTATTTATATTTAGGATTTCTGGCTTCAATGTGCATCTCCTTGCACTTGGCCACACTGAACTCGCCCATCCTCGACAGATCCCTTTGGAGTGCCTCGCAATCCTTCCTGGTTTTCACCACCCTGAGCTTGATCCACTCAGCCCTGGTTGACTGCTAAACAGGCAGCCCTTCCATTTTCTCAAGGAGCAAAATGCTTCCCCTAACAGCACCAAACTCCTGGTAAGCCTCCCAGACCTGCCTCGCTCCTGCCCCTGGACTTTCACAACGGAGAGAGCAGAGCCGCACTTTAAACAACACAAGCAGGAGTTTATTTTTAGCTGCGTGCAGAACTGATTCCAGCCGAAACTCTCTATCCCAAAACGAAGTCCAACGTTTTGAAATGCCATGAAATTCAACAGCTCAACTCACGTGGACTTCCTGAGATCACTCAGGAACCGCAGGTCTTCTCCAAGCATTTCTCTTTAAAACTCGCTACTTCCATATTCTTGGTAGCCAACAGAAATTCTGACTAAAAGGACCCCTTCAGCTTGCCCAAAGCCTCCACTCCTCGTTTCGGGAGGAGGATAAATGGCTGAGAGGCAGAAGGGACAAACTGGCCCGGGGACGGTAAGGAGACGATCCCTCAAGGAAGACGTTGTACCCACCGGCTTTGGCAGACAAATATGGCCGCTACAAATGGACACCAGCAGGAACGTGAGGATGTTTCTTATCGACGTGGCACCACTTTCCAGATGAACAAGTGCCTGAACTGTAGATTTCCGTGCTTCTTAGCTACAGTGCTGTCTGATATCATCTCACAAGGGCAATACCAGAAGCCAAGAAGTACGTTACATCAATGGCGCAATTAGGAAACCACAGACTTTGCACTTCCAGGTCTTATGCACCCTCTTTCCTTTAGATGGCAACATGTACTTCAAAAACTTCTGGGCCTCTCCTGCCAAGGCCGTGAGCTGGGTGGGCCTCTGGACTTCTGCTGTCCAGTCCAGTCCGGACAAGTACCACTGCCACGGAGTCGTCCACAAAGCAAACTTATGTGAGCATCAAGCTTTTCAACCCAACAGCACAAAACCAATCATGCATGTGTGGAGAAATGCCCTTCACCCAAGACTTTACCCCCATATTTCAGTCACTGGGACTATACTCTGTCCATGAGTGGAAACCTGGCCGAAACTAGTAACGGGCAGAAAGGGCTGACGAAAGGAGCCACCAGGATCCAAACACCAAGGAGGACTCAAGCGCTTGGTCATGCAAATGATTCTGGGTGAATGAGGATATTAGTTCACCACCCCACACCCCATTGGAAGGCATGAGAAAGCGCCAGATTGCTAGAAGTTAAACTGTTCTTTTGGGACATGAAAGGATGGAAAGGTCATCCCAAGAGGGAAGGGAGAAAGACCGAGGTTACTTAAACTCAGGACACGAGGAAGACTGTCTCTCTTGTGTCTTGCTCTTGATTTGGTAGCATAAGCCATGAAAGTGAAAGTTTTGCCTAGGAAATCTATCTTGTCCACATGGCCAGGGACAATGGGGAGAAGATCCAACCCAGAGAACTTGAAAGAGAATACTGAACTTTAAAATACTGCAACTTCAAGTAAAGCTAACATTGTTTAGGATAAGTTCCGAGGAAAGGGGTGTGTCTTTACTTTTTCTTTGTGCTCTTGCTCAGTCTGACTGTCTGAACAGACCTTGTGTACTCTTTTTATTCATTTCTTATTCATTTCTTAAACTTACTTAAATTTCGACTGGCATAGCTGCTGTCTTCCAAAACAATGAGGAAGAGGAACACCTGTGAGCTACCAATGGGACACATCCAGGTGCAGGAAATCCGGGACACAGAGATGGAACCAGCCCCGTGCCACGTCTGCCTGGTGGATCCTTTTATCTGACAAAAGGAGATTTGACTCTCAAAAGCTTATACCCCCCCCACCCCCCCCCAATTTTTTATTGGCCTCTAAGACGCTACTGGACTTGAATCTTGCCCTGCGCTGGTAGCCTACGTGTTAAAGACTACCCAGGTCCTTTTGGGTCCCTTACCTACATGCCACTGGAATGTCTTTTCTCTGGCACACTGATCCCATTATGACTGCTGAGAGAACCATTGTCCTAATTATACCCCCCCCACACACACACACACACACACACACACCATTTCCTAGGCAGGGGAGACCAGGCCCCCAGGAAACCAGCCCAGATGCCAGAATTTCTGTCACAGCAATTAGCCACCAACTGTGGACTTCAGTAAGAACAGCAGGAAAAGGGCCGCCTCTCCCGTCCCGCCCTCCGCACAGAAAAAGGCTGCACCCACGGGCTCCCTCCTCAGAACACTGAATGTCGGTCCCCTGCACTGAACGTTCTGCCAAACAAACCCACCGGTTCAGCACATCTTTGGAGCCAGAGAGCTGGGCTTGCAAAGCAGCCGCCTCCGTGGGGGGGTGATCTGCTCCATCAGTCGCACCCAAGGAGGACAATATCACCCACAAGCAAAGAGGCAAAGAGGACCAGCCAATACTCACAAGTGGAACTTCTCCTCCCAAACAGGGTTCAGATTGCCAAAGATAGTTTTTGTTCGCTTCTTGGTTTTGCCGACTTGGACGGTGACGTAAGGGTCGCTGGACCCCGTTTTGTCCTTTGCTTGCAATCCTTGAGCACAGACAACTGTTGGGGGGGGGAAGCACAGCTCAGGAAAGACTGCAAGCTAGAACACAGCCCCTGCCCCCCCCCGGCTGCACAGGCAAAGGCTGACGCAGAAGCTCCCCCCCGCCCCCTGGTCCTGCTCCCCCTCACCGGTGATGGTGATTTTGGCCGACCACTTGGAGGTGCCATCCAGAACGCTCTGCTTCACCGTCTTCATCTGCTGGGCATGGGCCATCCTGCTCTCGCCAAAGACCTCTCGGATCAGGTCAAAGATCTCGGGCTTGTTCCTCTCCCGGATCTTCATGCGGTCTTTCATGGCCATGATGATGTTCTGAGTGCGATCCTCTGCCCCTTGCTTCGAGCACTTCTCCGCCGCTCCTGCAAGCAGAGAGAGAGAGAGGGAAGGAATGAGCCCAACAGCCTCTGCAAACTGACTGAAAGGCCACAGGTCCCAGGTCCTGCCCCCACCGGGCAAGTACGAGACTCCCGAGGGCACGTTGCCAATGCCCACGTGACCCACCACCAAACCCACTCCCACCTGCCTGCCTGGCTTCCCCAGACACCCTTTCCCCAAGAAGCATCTTTTGCACTAGCACAGATGAGGCCCACGATCCTCCTGTGCCCTGCTGGGGGAGGAGAGGAAGGGAAGTTGCGCTCTGGGCTGCTGGGGCAGAGGAACTTGGCACGGCACGTGGCTTTTCTCTAAAAAGGCCTGAGCACTGGGACGGTGCCCTGCACTTCAACCGCCGGTCCTCCGTACCCAGCGCTGGAGATCAGATCGCTCTCCTCTGCCAGTGGCCAGCTGGCATCACCACGCTGGCTGCTTGTTCATCGGCGCCACCGTGACTGACTGGGCACGGGCTCTCTCACACTTCTGCCCACAAATGCTGCTGAAAAGGGACCGAGGAGGCAGAAGCCGGGAACCGGGTGGGCCGAGCACAGATCCACCCACGGCACATCTCAAATCAGTGCTCGAGTCAACAGGCGGAGCGCGCACAGACCTGCTGTCACTCCAGGGCATTCCAGGGGGCTAGAACCCTCTAAAGTCTCCCTTGAGTGCCAGGGGCTTGGCAGGGGGATGGAAACCCCGAGAAGGACCACGAGGAAAGAGGCAGGGATCCCCCAGGCTCTCAGCCTCGGAAGCGACTGTGGCAGAAGACACCGAATGAGAGCACAGGGAGAGAGCTCTCCATACAAGAGCACATACGGCCTGTGCTGAAGGCATTCCACTGGCTGCCAACAGCATACCGGATTCGCTTCAAGGTGCTGGTTTTGACCTTTAAAGCCCTATATGATCAGGGGCCTGTCTACCTGAGGGACCGCCTTTCCCCACATGTGCCCTAGAGAGCACTGAGGTCAGGGTCGCAAAATCGCCTGACTCTCCCTGGCCTGAAAGACGCCAGATTGGCCATCACCAGGGCCTTCTCAGTGGCAGCTCCACACTGGTGGAATGAGCTTCCGGAAGACATCAGGGCCCCGTGGGACCTCTTACAGTTCCGCAGGGCCTGTAAAACGGAGCTCTTCCACCAGGCCTTCGATTAGGAGCCGCCACAGATGAATGAGCATATATTAACAACTGGACGGTTATGGCCCTCGTGCTGCTGGCATTCAAAGCAACTTCGGACACCGCCCTAGCTTCATTGGACTACCGCACAGAAATTTGCCATCTGTACTCAACCGCACTTTATGTAGCTTATTTGTAATTTGAAATTTTATAATACTGTATTTTTTTGTATTATTTATTGTGTTTTATTTTTTGTATTATTTATTGTGTTTTATTGTATTTTAAACCGTTGCATGCCACCTTGAGCCTGACTGTGCAGGCAAGGCGGGATATAAATCTAAATAAATAAATAGTGTGCAGCCAAGGCGGGTGCCTGGAGCAGGGCTCCGGACAGGCAACCTGCTCCCAACACAGAGCCAAGAGTGCTCTCAAACGGGCACCGGGCAGCCGGAGGGAAGGGAGGCACACCCATTCCAGAGATCTCGACGTGGCAGTCAACATGGTTCCCCTCTCTTCTCCTCCTCACAGCAACCCTGCGAAGCAGACTGGCCCAATGTCACCCACTGAGCTCTGTGGCTGGGAGGGGACTGTGACCCGGGGACCCAGGCCCGAGGTCGATGCGCAGGTGACCCTGCTGCCCTGTCTCTGCCACAGGCGGGTGGGGGGTGAGCGCATCAGTTCCATGCTTTGTGCAACTCCGTTGAGAAGGGGGAGCCAAGAAAGAAAGAAAGAAAGAGAGAGAGAGAGAGAGAGAGAGAGAGAAAGAGAGAAAGAGAGAAAGAGAGAGAGAGAGAGAGAGAGAGAGAGAGAAAGAAAGAAAGAAAGAAAGAAAGAAAGAAAGAAAGAAAGAAAGAAAGAAAGAAAGAAAGAAAGAAAGAAAGAAAGAAAGAAAGAAAGAAAGAAAGAAAGAAAGAAAGAAAGAAAGAAAGAAAGAAAGAAAGAAAGAAAGAAAGAGGAGGCCCCACGGTGAGGCTCCTGGAATAGTTTCTCCAGACGGGGGCCAGTATGACCGCCTAGCAGGACTCCCAAGAAGACAGCGTGGAAGGACCCGGAGCGGGCGGGCAAAGGCACGCTGACGGCATCCAACGTGGGGATACCCGCAGGAGCACTCTACCAACTGCCGTTTGCCTCAGCGGAGGGGCAGGAGCTCTCCTCCCGCACGATGGTGTGTGGAGGACATCTGTTAGGTAGGAGGGGAATGCCTGAACAGGATTTGTTCTCGGAGCCTAAAATAGGCCTCCCTGCGATTTAAAATAAGACTCCCTTCCCGGGTTCCAGGCAAGCCTGTCTTGACACGCAGCCAGTGACGAAAATGCCACTCACGAAGGGGGTGCCTGAATCATCCCCCAGCGCTCGGCAACCGGGGACTGCACACAAGAGCACTCTTTGCATGCGCAACGCCTGGGCCTGGCCTCTGGGCTCGACTCCTCCAGAGAGCAGCAGCTCAAGGCTTCCAGGCTGGGAGCGCTTCTGGGCAAGGGCAACTTTGCCCTTCCTTGTGGCTAGTGAGACAGCTCCCGTCCCGCTACCTACAGAGTCACAGCCAAAAAGTGCCCCCTATCCTGGTGGGGGGTGCTGTAAGCCAGCAGACGGGCCTCAGAGGAGGGACAGAGTTAGGCAGGTGTGCCCAGTTACCTGACCTGCAACGTACTCTGGAGGTACGCAGCACCAAGCCTGAGCATCGGTAGAAGGTTTCCAGTGCCTTAAGCACTTGGTTCACAACAGCCATAGAAAGAAGGCCAGATTAAATGGCCACGGAGGGTGGGGGGGGAGCCGATGCAGAGGGCTGGGCCTGAGGCCACTGTGGGAGCTCACGGCACAGATGAGATCTGGACAGAAGCCTCCTGGATCACCAGACCAGCACCCCACACCAGGCTGCACTCTTCGGCTCCACAAGCTTCCTAAGGGGACATCACGTGGTCATTCATCAAGCTGCCTCCCTGCGCGTGGGGGCTCACACATATGCATCAGGGACCACCACGTTGCCAGGCCACACACTGCCTGGTTTTCGAGGGACTTTCCTGAGAGCTGCTGCTCTGCCTTTGGCTTCCTCAAGACAAGAAAACCTCCACAGTCAGAGGCACTATTCCTCTGAACCCCGGAGCCGGGAGGCAACATTAGGGAAGGCCTCGGACTCTGTGTCCTCTTTGTCCAGAGGAACTGGCTGGCCACTGTGTGAGACGGGATATGCTGGACAAGATGGACCCTCACTGGTCTGACCCAGCAGCGCCCTTCTGACGTTGTTGACCTGAGCAATAACCACGTGACTTTGTGCAAGGCTGGGAATGGGAGGACTTCCACTGAGCCAGACCACTGGCCCACTAGCTCAGTATGGCCCAAGCGGGCAGGCAGCTGCTCTCAGGCAGAGACAAGAGAAGAAGAAGAAGAAGAAGAAGAAGAAGAAGGAGAAGGAGAAGGAGGAGGAGGAGGAGGAGGAGGAGGAGGAGGAGGAGAAGGAGAAGGAGAAGGAGAAGAAGAAGAAGAAGAAGAAGAAGAAGAAGAAGAAGAAGAAGAAGAAGAAGAAGAAGAAGAAGAAGAAGAAGAAGAAGAGGAAGAGGAAGAGGAGGAGGAGGAGGAGGAGATTGGATTTATACCCCACCCTTCACTACCTGAAGGAGTCTCAGAGCAGCTTACAAACTCCTTTCCCTTCCCTTCCCCTCAATGGACACCCTGTGAGGTAGGCGGGGCTGAGAGAGGTCTGACAGAAACTGCTCTTTTTCAAGAACAGCTCTTATCAGAACTACAGCTTGCCCAAGGTCATCCAGCAGCTGCAAGTGGAGGAGTGGGGAATCAAACCCGGTTCTCCCAGATTAGAGTCCGCGCACTTAACCACTACACCAAACTGGCTCTCTGCCAAAGGTGAGTGGGAGGTGAAGAAGAGATTGGATTTATACCCCGCCCTTCACTACCTAAGAGAGTCTCAGAGCGGCTTACAAACTCCTTTCCCTTCCCCTCCCCACAACAGACACCCCCTGTGAGGTACAATGGGCTCAGAGAGCTCTGACAGAAACGGCTCTTTTTCAAGAACAGCTCTGACAGAACTATGGCTTGCCTAAGGTCATCCAGCAGCTGCAAGTGGAGGTGTGGGGAATCAAATCCTTCTTTAACAGGAGACACTGCCAGGGACTGGACTGAGGGTCTGCTACTGCTGAGCCGCCCCCCCCCACTGTGGTTTGCACCAGATATCCAGATGTCAAGAAGACGGAATGAAAGAGAAAAGAAAACCAAAGAGAGAAAGGAAACCAAAGGAAGTCGGAACAAAACCAGAAACCGGCTGCGGAACTTCTCCTGCTGCATGAAGGGGCGGGGGGGGGGGCCTGATCCAGAAAGCATCCACAGTTCCATGCGGAGTCACTCCAGGCCATGCGTCAGGCGGTTTGTGAACTGGCTGCTTCCCGGGACACAAGTTCTTCCCAGCAACTTCACACCTAAAAGCTTTTCTGGGAAGAGCTTGCGCTTCTATGCCCAGGAGTGTGACAGAGCACATCCACATGCACGAGGGGAGGCACAACTCCTTTGCTGTATGCATCGGCAGCCTCCAGCCCAGGGGTGACCCCCCTCGCCCCCAGGCCTTCCGGCAGCTTCTCACGTCCCCAAAGCGTGACCCAGCAAAGCCCTCCAACAGCAGCCACTCAGCGAAGCAAGCACTCCCCCCCCACACCCCCAAAAAAGCAGAAGGGCCCCTCACTCTGCAGGCAGTCGGCATTGAGGAGGTCCTGGCACTTCTCGTGGCACTTGACTCCGCACTCCGTGCAGCGCATCCCCTGCCGCGCAATGCCCCACAGGAGCCCCTCGCACTCGTAGCAGTAGGTCGGGGTGGTGGCCGTCCACACCTCGAAGTTGTGGGGGGTCGTGCAGGAAATGGGGTAGATTAAGGCTTGCAGCGTCTTCTTGTAGACGTGAGATTTCTGAAACAAAGAGCCACGTCAAGTCGGGGGCGGGGGGGCGGCTCTGCAAGTCTGTCGTTATGACTGTGACTGGGAAATGCACGGAGCTCCTGCAGCCCAGCAGAGGCCTGCCAGCCAGCATCAAACACGCAACACCTCAAGGTGTTCCTGGGTGCCTCGCTGACTATGGAGGCCCAGGTTGCCACCACTGCCCAGCAGTGTTCCCTCTAAGCGGAGTTAGTGTGAGCTAGCTCACAGTTTTTTAGCCTCCGGCTCACACATTTTTGTCTCGGCTCAGGGAGTATGGCTCCAGAGCAGACTAATTGATGCAGCAGCCAAATCGCTGGCTCACAACTTTAATGCCAGTTGCTCACAAAGGAAAATTTTTGCTCACAAGACCCCACAGCTTAAAGGGAACATTGCTGCCCAATCTGCCTTTTCCCATCTGAGACAGAGCAGGCAGTTGGCCCCATAACTCCCCGCCCCCCATGGGATCTGGCTACAGTGACCCATGCAAGGGTCTCTTCCAGACTCGATTATTGCAATTCTCTCTACGTGGGGCTGCCCTTCGCTCTGCTCTGGAAGCTACAGATGGTGCAGAACTCAACAGCACAGGGTGTTGACTTCGTTGTCCGGGCGGACACGTATCCACGCTGTGCTGTGCGAACTGCACTGGCTGCCTATTGAGTACCGGATCCATTTCAAGGTGCTGGTGCTCACCTCCAGAGCTCTGTACAGCCAGGGGCCTGCATAACTTTGAGGCTGCCTCTCCCCTTAGGAGCCCCGGAGAACTTTACGATCGGCCAATCAGCACCTTCTTGGTGGTCCCCGGACCCAGGGACGTCTGCCTTGCCTCAACCAGGGCGAGGGCTTTTTCGGCCCTGGGCCCCCCAGCTGGTGGAAGGAGCTCTCCCATGAGACCAGGGCCCTGTGGGACCTGTTACAGTTCCGCAGGGCCTTCAAGACGGAGCTCTTCCGCCAGGTTTCTAGTTGAGGCGGCGGGCGTCTCCCTTCTGTCTATCTGCTGGGCCTCCCCTTCGGGGGATCAGGTGTGTCATCCTGTGGAACTCAAACTGCAGCAGACCTCACCTGTTGAGGCACTGGCTTGAAACACAGGAATCAGCAGGAGTTGTGTTTTAACTGTTTTTACCTGTTTGTGTATTATCTACGATGGGACCCACCCTGAGCCCACTATGCAGGGAGGGCGGGATACAGATCTAGTCAAATAAATAAAAAATAAACCCTGGCTGCAGGGTTAACACAGCAGGCGGCCCCAGAGCACAACTAACCCTTCCGTTCAAGAGGGCTGTGTTTGTCTCTGTGTGTGCGTGTGTGTGCGTGCACTGCGTGCCAGAATCTGCAGACCACCGGGGCAGAAGGGAGCTTTGTGAAGGTGGCACTCCGCACCCTTTCCCCCCACCGTCTTCAGCAACAGACCCCGGAGCTTTCCCTCAAGAAGCCAGGCTGTAGCGCCTAACCCTTATTCATTTCTAGCCCCCCTTTTCTCACCAATAGGGACTCAAGGGGACTTACATCATTCTCCACCCCTCCAATTTATCCCCACAACAGCCCTGCGAGGTAGGTTAGGCTGGAATTGTGTGACTAGCCCCGAGGCCAACCAGCAAGCTTTCAGGGCAGAATGCGGGATTCGAACCTGGGTCTCTCAGAACCTTGTCCTCCACTTCTAACCACTACACCACGCTGGCTCTCTGCGAAGCAGCTCAGAGAGGAGAGCCCAGGCTGGCCAGCTGCATTCCTACGAGCAGTGTTCCCTCTAAGCTGAGTTGGTGTGAGCTAGCTCACAGATTTTCAGCCTCCAGCTCACACATTTTTGCCTTACCTCAGGAAGGATGGCTCCAAAGTAAACTGATTTATGCAGTAGCCAAATCAGTTGCTCTCAACTTTAATGCCAGTAGCTCACAAAGTAGAATTTTGGCTCACAAGATGCCACAGCTTAGAGGGAACATTGCCCATGAGACGTGGCTGATGAGGCTGGCCCCGTGGGCTCACGCTGCTCCGTAGGAAGACCCTCCCCCCATGGCACCTGCCTCCGGTGGGCATTTGCAGAGGTCAGGAGGAGAGAGCCAGGCCCCCTCCTCTCCGACTGCAGCAGAGACTCTTTCGACTCTCTCTGCATTCCCTTGGCAGTTGCACACTAATAATTAATAACTCCCCTCCACACACACACCCAGTTCCCATAATGACTTTCTGTGGGAGCCGGAGCACTTCTGACTCTTTTGTGCTGCTCAAAAGGCCTCCCCCTTCCAGGCTATTTTGATCTCGCCTTGCTGACAAGGGTGGACTTTCCACGCCAGCTTTGTTCTCCACCCCGCTGCTTTGCAGCCCCAGAGCAGAACTTGAACCGCCAGCGCCGTCCCACCACTTCGCCCCTCCGAGGGGAAGCAGACGTGCCGGCCCTTACCAGGTCCTCATCCTTGAGAGACGTCCTCGTGGCCATGGCCGAGGTAATGCCGGCCTTCCGGGACTGGACCAGCGACTGGAAGGGAAAGGAGCCTCCGTCATTCAGGGCACAGTTCAAAGGAGGTGCTTTCGGACACCACCGGCTTTGGCGGAGGCTTCGGCTGCTCTGTCACCCTCATGTGAGATGTTCTGGGCGGCTTGAGCGGAGGGCTGGGAGGCAGAAGAATTTGTAACCCACCCACCCCCCTGAGCTCCGCAGGCCTGCCTGCTGTGCCATTTCCACTCAAAGCCCCTGGGATTAGGGAGCACCCGAAAACTTGACTCCGCCCTCCTCCAAGATGACCTGCGATGTCTCATTGCCCCGCCCCACCTCCAGGTCTGCAGTCAACAAGAAAGTCTTCCCTTCTGTCCCTGCTCCGGACAAGCACTCCTCCACTAACATGCAGTGGCTCGAACAGATCTGTTGTTCCACCCCTCCTCTCCGATTCCTTCCAGCTGGGACTGCCTATCCCCGCAAGCACCTTTCCCAGAAACCTCTGAAGGGGAAGAGCTCCTGGAATCCCCTCTGCCCTCCAGACTGGAGTCATTTGCATGGCTGCAGGGGGGGGGAGAACAAGCCACTCCTCCCCTCGACCCCCGTGGACACTCTTTCGGGCATTTCCAGAACATCTGTGGATCTCGTCAGCACATTCTCCCTTCTGCAGAGCCACACCGTTTACAGGGCCAGCCCCACTCCCAGGAGGCCCGTGGGTCCCAAAAGGGCTGCGGTAGGCCTGGGAAGGGACCAGTTCCCCGAAGAGAGAGACGCCTGGGCCAGAAAAGGAAGGGAGGCTCAAGCAGAATGTCAGCATGTGCGTGGGGGTACCGTGGCAAGTGGCCACCCCCCCCAAAGGGCAATGGACCTGTCCAAGTTGCTCGCCCCCCAGGCTGCCCACCTCCCCTGAGAACAGCGGGCCTCTCCCCCACTGGGCCTCCTCTCCAGCCACATGCTGCCAAGAGGACCGTGCTTGCTACGGGAGGGGCCTGACCCCACCCCCCACGAGGACGGCAATGGCTCACGGGATGACCACGAGGGTTCCCTGCCCTCAGCGATGGGGGAGAGGAGTAAGGCGGGATGTGCCCCCCATTGATTACAGGGTGGGGGCGGGGAGGAGCCGTCGTGAAGAGAGGGGAGCGAAGCGCACCAGTGGGGTTGATCTGCACTTACCATGGCCTGCAGAAAGACAGGGTCAGCGTCCAAGGAAAGCACAACAAATTAATTCCATCAGCACCACCTCACCGGCTACACACACCCTGGCCAAGCTTTACCTTGGAGTAAGGGCATGCAAGGGATCCAGAGGGACATGCCACGGTAACTCTGCCGTCCTAAGCAGAGTCTAAGTCCAGCTGCTGGAGTCAATGGGCTGAGATGGGTGTCCCCCTCCTTAGGACCAGGCACGCTTGCTGTTGGCAAGGGGGCTAGGGCTCCCTGCAAATCTCTCAGCATTTCTCTCCCCTCCCTCCTTACCCCCTGAGTCTCGGGAACATTCATGAAGGCCTTGGGTGTGGTGGCGAGGAGGGGGGCTGATTTTTAACAATTCAACCTTGCAAGAAGACACAAAGGCATTAAAACCTGCCAATGGAAGCATTCTGATACACGAAGGGTCTCTTCCCTCCAGAATAAACTCTCTCCATAAGCATCTTTCTCTGATGCCCGGTCTAAGTTCCCTTCCTCCTTGAAGGAGGATCAAACTGTGTTATAGACTTACAGACGCACGAGCTGTCATCTGCAGACCCGCAGCCGGGAGAGCGGTCTGTGCATTCTGCCAACTCGGCTCCAACTTTTGGTGCTGGGAGGGGGGGAGGCGAAAGTGTGGCCGTAAAAACAAATGGCCTTGAAGGTGCCATGGGACTCTCTCCCCTTGCCATGGCGGGAGACCCCCTGGGACTACAACTGGCCTCTGCAACTACAACTGGAGGAAACGGCTGATTTGGGAGGTGGCCTCTGCTGAAGCCCCTCCTCTCCCCAAACCCCGCCCTCCCCAGGCTCCACCCCCAGAATCTCCAGGTATTTCCCAACCCTCACTCACTACGGGAGACTCTCTTCACCTCTTCGCCAGCCTTCACCATCTCCTCAAACCCTCTCGGGAACATAAGAACACAAGAGAGAAGCCAATGCTGGATCAGGCCAATGGCCCATCCAGTCCAACACTCTGTGTCACACAGTGGCCAGAAATACCAGGGGCCACCAGGAGGTCCAGCAGTGGGGCCAGGACACCAGAAGCCCTCTCACTGTTGTCCCCCCCCCAAGCACCAAGAATACAGAGCATCACTGGCTCCAGACATAAGAACATAAGAGAAGCCAATGTTGGATCCAGGCCAATGGCCCATCCAGTCCAACACTCTGTGTCACACAGTGGCCAGAAATACCAGGGGCCACCAGGAGGTCCAGCAGTGGGGCCAGGACACCAGAAGCCCTCTCACTGTTGCCCACCCCCCAAGCACCAAGAAGACAGAGCATCACCTGCCCCAGGCTGAGAGCTCCTATCTATTACCTTGTGGCTCATAGCCACTGATGGACTTCTGCTCCAGATGTTTATCTAATTCCCTCTTGACCATATGTTTATTTAATTCCCTCTTGAGAAGTATCAGCCTCACCTCATTCTGAGATCCTTCGCTACTCAACATCTTCTGGTCTGTTCCCTGATTTTGAACAGGCATTTTAAGCCGGCTTACCGAGCCCACCATGCCAAGACAGCAAGGCCAACGGTAACACCTGGGGGCCTAGACCGGGCGGGGGGGGAGGAGAGACAAGGAAGCCCTCTCCCCTCAGAGGAGCAAAGTGGGGTAAATCGAGGGGGTGCCTGAGGGCCTGTGGCACCGCTGGGTGAGGCAGGCCAGAGCGTATGCAGTCTCTGAAAAGGAACAGGCTGCCGGAGCCCCAAAGCCCACCCCGCAAGCACAGGGAAGCCCAAGGCCAGAGTAGGTTTCAGAGTCCCCCAGCTGGGATAATGCTTGAGAAGAGGGGTTAGGGGTCCACCTCCCTTTTAGCATGAAGGTGTTCAACAGAGAGAGCAAAAAGATGCAGCCAGGCAGAGCCCGCCCCCCCCCCGCCCCGGGAAAGAGGGCTCAACCATTCCCCACAAACATCTGGCAGCTTCCCAGACCGGGGTTGCCCAGGAGTCCACTGGCACAGGTCGAGGGGGGAATAACCCATTGACATCTACCAAGAGAAGAGAACTTTCCTGCGCCAAAGGGCCCCAGACCAGGCCCGGCCAGCCCTCCCGGTGTTTTTGGAGACGGGGGGGAGGGGGGTGGACTCTCACCAAGTCGCTGACGAGCGGGAGGGGCTTCTTCTTGCGTAGATCAGGCATGCTGTCGATGCCGTAGAGGCCGCCGGCTGGCCTAGAAACAAGAGGGGAAAGGCATTAGGGCCACTCCAGCTAACAGGCAGCGAGTTCTAATCCGCCACCCAGAGTCCAAGCGAGGAGCCAAGCAAGGGCCCTTGCAGACTGAGACTCATTTGAGGAACCAGCCCTGGCCCAGAAGGAACCAAGACCCAGAACCACGGCTCATCCTAAGAGGCAGGAGACTCGGAACACAACAGCAAGGCAACTCAATGTGCCCGACGCAGCGCAGCTTTGGAGCGGCATTAAATCTGCAAATTATGCCCATCAGTTTGCGTTACACGGCAGGGCTGCTTCTGAGCACTCGGGAACCAGGATATCTTGCCCCTATCCACCTCGCACACAAATTAAATTGTGCTTGGCTCTCCTCTGAAGAGGCGTCGCAAGCAGCAGCAGCAAAGTGTCGGAATTCATCAGACAGTCTCAGCAGTAAACACAGAGACCCACGGCAGCCCGGCACTTCCATCTCTCCCCAAATCTTGATTTTAAGACAACGCAGCAGGCACAGAGCGGAATCTGCAACCCCAAAAGACAGAGACTGGAAGGCAGTGGGGTGGGGTAGGGGGTGGGAGAACAGGGGGACTTCCGTTGCAGCCACAAGAGCCCAAAGCATCTGGCCGAGCACGGAAGGAGGACCAAGAGCCGATGGCGGGACTGCCTGCCTGGGGATTATTCTGGCTTTCACCACTTGGGAATAAAGTTCTTGAGACAAAGACTGGGCTCACCCCAGTTCTTCCCTAGCAGCCAAATCCCAGAAGATGACCTCGGCAAAGGGGAGGGGCCATGGCTTAGTGGAAGAGTCTCTGCCTGGCATCCGGAAGGTCCCTGGTTCAATCCCTGGTATCTCCAGGTGACAAAAGGATCAGGTCATAGGTGTTGGGGGGGTTGCTTGAGACCCTGGAGAGCTGCTGCCCGTCTGAGCAGGCAATGCGGGGCCTGGTGGACCCGATGGGCTCTGTCGGCTGGAGGCAGGACTCAGGATAGGGCAGCTTCAAGTGTTCAAACGCCAGTTCCGCCTCTGGCCAAGAGGGCAACCCCTGAAAGAGCCGTGAGGTGGCACAAAGGACTTCTATGCAGCAGCAGCCAGAGCTTCCAAAGCAAAGTGGACTGGGATGTCTGTGCTGGGGGGCACAGCAGTCTACATGCCAGGAAGCCCCTGGTTCAAATCCCGTCACAAATCACAACAGACCTCCCTGAGTGGCATCAGGCGTGTCACTCTGCTCTCGGCCACAGCCCCCCCCCCCACCATCTGCATCAGCACCCAGGAAAGACCTGAAAGAGGCTTCTGGGAAAGAGACCCAAGACAGAAGACCGCCCGGCCCCACTTTGTTCCAGAGGCCACTCCAGCCAGGGGCCGTGCAGCTGTAGCAAAAGGGCTAAGGGATCGAGGGAGGGTTCCAGGGCCCCGCTCGGAGTGGAAACAGACAATGGGAGAGCCTCTGCTTTGCAGGCAGAAGGTCCCGGGTTCAATCCCCGGCAGCAGGTGACGTGAAAGACCTTTCTCTGCCTGAGACCCTGGGCAGCCACTGACAGTCGGTGGAGGCAAGAGGGACCCTGACAGGCCCAGGTCCCCACTCTGGTGAAGGCAGATTCCGGTCTCCAAGTTCACAGAAGAAGGAGGAGGAGGAGGAGATTGGATTCATACCCCGCCCTTCACTACCCAAAGGAGTCTCAGAGCGGCTCACAAACTCCTTTCCCTTTCCTTCCCCACAACAGACACCCCCTGTGAGGTAGGTAGGGGCTGAGAGAGCTCTCTCTCAAGAACTGCCCTTGAGAAAATATCTCTGAGAGAACTTGTCACTGACCCAAGGTCACACCAGCAGCTGCATGTGGAGGAGCGGGGAAATCAAACCTGGTTCTCCCAGAGTAGAGTCCACCGCTCCTCACCACTACACCAAAGGAGACTGGATCGAAAGCCCTCCACAGCGGCTGAGTGGTGGCAAAGGGGCCAGCGGAAGTCCCTCCGGAGCTGAACCAGGCTACCAAGGCAGAGGCCAACTTGCCAGGGGCATTGTGCTCCAGTCTCAGGGCAACCAGCATCCGGGCACCACCACCACCCCGGGAAAGCCGTGCCTCCCCTGCCACCGTTCTGTCAGAGAGCTACATGAACATGGGTCTGTGCTCTGTGTCCTCTCTTGCAGGAAGAAGGGGGTGTCTCGGGACACTGCAGAATGTTATATAGTGGGGGGGGGCCTCTCTGGAAGAGCGCTCAGCAACCAGGCAGCCTGTAATTCTAAGGAGCAGGAGGCAGGGGAAACTCCCCCCACCCCCGCGCGCTGGAATCAATCTCTGCCACCTCCCTCCTGCGCTGCTGCCCGCAGGTGAACAAGATCGTGGGGAGCAGCTGTCGCTGAAACCTTAAATATTGTTGTGGGAGGTGACGCGTGCTTCTGTCGTGTGAGCGCCGTGTCAGAAGCCGAGGGCTCTCAGGAGACGGCTGATCGGCCGTAATGGTGCCCTGTCTTATTGATGCACGCAGATGTTTGGCAAAACGTCAGCGGCAGAAATCGGAGACGAGCAGACGGGGTAATTGGCTTGCGTGCCGAGCGTGCGGGGCTAATTACCACTCGCAAAGGAATGCGGGGATCAGGGCCTGGAAGCTTCGACCCGGCTCGGGGGCAGGAGGCAGGGCGTGACATCACCACCCCTTTGCCGCCCGCCAGCCCCCAACACAGCCTGCCGTCCCACTCAGCGCCCCCCCACTCCCCAGCTTCCTCCTCCTGCCATTGCCCAGGGGCAGCCCGCCATCCTGTGCCCTGCAGAAAGAGCTTTCCTACCACGGGCTTCTTGCCTGCCCCCCCCAATACCAGCCTGCAGAGGAAGCACTCCACCTCTGCCAGATATTGGGGAAGGGGGCTGTGGCAACATTCGACAACAGGAGCCCCCCCCCCGGGAGGGGGCCTCAAAGGTCCCCACTCAAGCCAGCAACCAGCTGGGCACACAGAAGGTCCTGGGTTCAATCCCTGGCATCTCCAGCTGAAAGGTTCAGGCAGTAGGTGATGTGAGACCCTGGAAAGCCGCTGCCAGTCTGCATAGTAGACGGCACTGACTCTGACGGACCCGGGGTCTGATTCACGAGAAGGCAGCTTCCCAGCCAGAAGAGACCAGGGGACTTGCGGGACCTCGCACAGTTCTGCAGGGCCTGTGAGACGGACTTCTTCCGCCAGGCTTTCAACTAGGAGCCACGTGTGACATCCGAGAAGAGACCCCGTGCCCTGGCTCTACCACCTCTAGCCCACCTCGCTAGGTGAATAAGGAGATCAAACGGAGTGTGCGGGAACGTCATTATGATGGATACCTGTGGAGTAGGGTTCAATCTGAAATTTCTGCTCGTGCACTTTTATCTGAAACTGAACCAGCACTTTAGGATAGTGGATTTATGGATAACTGACCTGTTTTGGTATGATTCATTTTTATGATGGATTTTAATTGTACTTTTATGCATTTGTGTAAGCCACCCTGAGCCTGCCTTGGTAGGTATAAACCGAATAAAATAAAAAGAAGAAGAAGGAGGAGGAGGAGGAGGAAGAGGAAGAGGAAGAGGAAGAGGAAGAAGAAGAAGAAGAAGAAGAAGAAGAGGAAGAAGAAGAGGAAGAAGAAGAGGAAGAAGAAGAAGAGGAAGAAGAGATTGGATTTATACCCCGCTCTTCACTACCCAAAGGTGTCTCAGAGCAGCTTACAAACTCCTTTCCCTTCCCCTCCCCTCAACAGATACCCTGTGAGGTAAGTAGGGCTGAGAGAGTTCTTGACAGAAACTGCTTTTTCAAGAATAGCTCTTATCAGAACTATGGCTTGCCCAAGGTTATCCAACAGATGCAAGTGGAGGAGTGGGAAATCAAACCCGGTTCTCCCAGATTAGAGTCTGCGCACTTAACCACAACACCAACAGAGATGGAGACCTGTCTCTCCCGGCTGAGGGCAGGAGGAGTGGGTGGGTGGGGGTGCTGTCCTCTCTTCAGTCCTCTCCCTGCCCCGCCCCCACCCACCGCTCCCCTCCCCCATGCCAGGCATCCCGCCTGCAACAACTGCCCTCCCCCAAGGGCCAAGATGAAATCATGCCCAGCACAGACTGTGGCCGCTTAATACACCCAGCTGGTTTGGTCAAAGTGAAGCATGCTGGGAGAAGTTGGCCGCTCCTCTTCCAACTCTGCCCGCCAGCCCACCCACCAGCGGGGGCATGAGGTTCTGCAAAGAGCGGGTGGAAGAGGCAGCCCTTCTAGCACTGGCAAGTCCCGCCCGCAACTGCCAACTGCCAGGATGCCGTCGGCTTCGGGGGCCACATTCCAGGCTCCTTTCACAGCCAGGGTGTTGTTGGGCAGCATCGGGCTCTGCAGGTGCGAAAGGAGGTGCTGCCTTGCATGGCCACCCTGGAGCCACCACGGAGAGCCGTCAACATCCACAGCCTCCTCCTCCTCCTCCTCCCCTCTAAGTTCCTGTCTGATTAGTGTTGCCTAATTCCTTGTGTGGATGTCTGATGGAGATGCAGAGCGGCAGAGGCCCGGGCAGCCGTCCCAAGGCGCGCTCCCCCCCCGCTCCCCGCAGCAGCCCGGCTGCGACTGCACACGCACCACCAGAAGAAAGCAGAACTCAAATGTTACAGATCAAAGCCATATGGCTGTAATCAAATATACGAACACATTTAAAATCAAACAGCATGGAAAATGGTGCCTTCCCGTCTCCCGTCTGGCAAGCCTTCAATTCCTCCTGGGAAACCAACAAGAGACGCCGCTGCTCCCTCCAGAACCAACCCGACTTCACGCTCCCACAGAACTTCCCGGCTCCCGTTGCCATGGCTGGCACGGTACCCAGCGGCGGAAAGGCACGAGCACGTCTCGCTGGGCGATGGAGGAGCTGCTGCTGGGACCGAGAGACACCCCCCCCCAGGCGGGACTCCCTGCAGCCCCAGGGGACGGAGCCCCGGTGGTGGGAACCCCCTCCCTGCAGCTCCGAGTGTAGCCAAGGCCCCCTCCGCACAGAAGCTCTGCTCACATGGGCAGAGGACCACATCAGAGGACAAAGTGCACCTCATCAGACACGCTTCTGCGCATTTTCCAGCACATGCCCGCGTTTCCCCACAGGAACCGACACCCATGCAGGAAGAGAGCACAGGGGTGAAACAGACCAGAGCGGCTCCGTCCCTCTTTGTGCGAGCGTGTGCCGGAAAGAGCCCCACAAGAGAGGAACGGCAAGGCGGTTGAGCTGCCCAAAGCCCTGGGGGGTGGAGAAGACCAGAGGAAGGGCACGCCCCCGCCTCTGAAGCCGCTGCAGTGGCCGAAAGGGCGGCCTCCAGGGCCCTTTGGAAACTGCCTCTGGGCCACCGATGGAAGCAGAGTCCTTGTTCTGGCCGAGGAGCCCGGGTGCAGCTGTCTGGGGGAGTTTTGCGAGGGTCATCGTGGGCTGCGGCAAAGGAAAGCTGGGGATCCTGAAGAGAGGTGGGTGGGAATGGTCCCCGCCTCTCTCTTGGGCTGCTGCACCCCTGCACGGGGAGGCTGGGCTGGGCTGGGCTCCCAGCAGCACAAACCGGCTTGCTCCCCAGCGCTGGCTCCTTGCAGCTGACCTTCTGGCAGGTGCCAATGGGGGGGGGCCCTGCCTGCCCAAGGGCTCCTGAAAGCTCAGCACCCCCCACAGTCACAGACCAGGAGCAGCCCAGCCCCAGGGGCCATCACGGCTCTAACCCCTCAGCCACGTTTCACCCTCCCCAGGAGGGAAAGCGCCCGCCCACCCACCGGCCCCTGAAGCCCACTTACCCTGCCTTGAGCCACGGAGACTTTGACAGGCTGCCGTCATCCTGACCCTGAAACGGTCAAAGAGAAACTGAAATTAGCTTGCAGGACCCCGGCAAAACCAGCGGCCGAGCTCAGAACTGGGGAAGAGGCATGAAATCGGAAGGTGGTTCATGCGGGGAGATGCAGGTGAGCACTCTGCAGTCGGCAGCCCCTCGGGACCAGGCAGGACACGCACACACGTGTATGCACACACACAAGGAAGACCCAAAGAGCCTGTTCAGTGTACCCCTCTTCCAAAATCACCTCTTCCCTTCCAAGCCGCAAACTGGCCAAAAGCTACTCCAAGACTTTTCTTCAGACCGAAGGCTCCCAAGAACGCTTCCAACACGGTGCGTGCCACACAAACAAGATGGACATACAACGAGCCACGGTGCGCTTGAGTGCCTGGCCATGCAGCCAGACAGACAACCACCTGCCTGCCCCAAAGCCAGGAGGCAGCCGAGGGCGAAGAGTGCCCAAAGGGCTCTGCATTCCTGCGGCCTGTGGAGGAGCACCAGCCAAGGGAAGGGGAGAACTTTACCCCTGCTGCTCGCAGAGGGGAGCACCCCCCCCGGAAAAGGAGCTTGCATTTCTTAGAGGCGTTAAAGCACCGTGGAAAGGCTCCATCCGAGTGTGCTTGTTGAGAACAAACCTCCTCACCGCTCCGAAACAAAGGTGCCACCACTCCGTCTTGCCTGCTTTTCAAACCAAAAAGCTGGAAACCAGAACGCAAGAAGAGCCCTGCTGGATCAGACCAAAGGCCCACCAAGTCCAGCATGTTGTCCACACAGAGGCCGGAGGCCAAGCAGGAGGAAGCAGGACTGGCCACGGCCGATGGCCACACCTTGCCCCTCCCCGCCGGGAGAGAAGCGTGTGAGAGAGTAAGACTGGAGGTGGGGCCTTCCCTCTGCAAGCGCCAACAGCTAAAAGCAGTTCCCCGTGACTCAGGACGCCGAGGCAGAAACGGCTGTCCATGCAGAAAGAGCTAAAGGGTGCAGCTCGCCATGACAAGCCAAGCTGGGTTTTGCTTGGAGGGGAGGGATTTGCATTAGGCGCCCCCCTCCCCACTATCTACAGATGCCCAGGAATCCCCAACAGTGGCACATTGCAAACGGGTCACCCAGCAAATCAGAGAGAAGTCATGCAGGCCTAAAGGAACTCTCCCTCCACAAGGGCAGGGAGGCCAAAATCCGGGGGGGGGGGATTCCAGAGGCAGGTTTAAAGGGCAGAGAGCAGGCAGGGCAGGGACAGGAGGGATTGCAGGGAAGACCAGGAGAGGAAGCTGCACTTTCAGGCTTCAGAATCATCCCCGTCCAACCGAATGTGAGCCAATGCAATTGTGTCATCAACTCCAAGAGGTGTTTGTGTGGGGGGAAAGATTTGCTGGCATAGAGTCCTGTGTTCAGGCCTCGGTACCAAGGTACCATCCCAACCAGGTAGACAGGATCGGCTAAGGACGATGACCCCATGCTTCGGAGGGCCAGCCGGAAGAAACACGCTACGTTCAGCCCGTAGAACTTGCTGGGTGAATCTGTGGGCATCTTCCTGATGTCAGAAAGGGCAACCAGAACCATGCACTTTCTCCAGAACAGAAGCCAGAGCGTGGAGGCACCCCACCCGGGAAGGCAGTGGCATCTCTTTGAGGGCGGGGGGTCAAAAAAGGGGGAGAAAAACGTTTGACCCGGGCACCCAGCAACAACCGAGGCAAGGGCAAGTCTTGGCGTGAGACAGGCTGCCTTGGCAATGCAGGGGCATCCGGGAAGGGCAACGTGTCCATGAGGCCGAGGCAAACGCTGAGGTGCAGGAAGCCGGGGCTGCGGAAGGGAGAGGCCACCGAGAGAGAGGGGCTTCTGAGGGCAGGCTCAAGCAGGAGGAAGCCCCGAGAGCCAGGCGGGGTCACAAGGGCTCTGCACACCGGCCAGGAAGCGCAGAGCGGAGGTGAGCACAGGTGGCCTGCACCTAAAAGCCTCCAGCCAGCTGAAACAGAGCCGAGGTGAGGCTGGGTAGGGTTGCCAGCCTCCAGGTGGGGCCTGGGGATCTCCCACTTTTACAACCGATCCCCAACTGACAGAGATCAGCTCCCCTGGAGAGAAAATGGCCGCTTTGAAGGGTGGACTCTGTGGCCTTGTACCCTGCTGAGGCCCCTCCCCTCCCCAAACCCCGCCCTCTCCTGGATCCACCCCAAAGTCTCCAGGTGTTTTCCAAACCAGACCTGGCAACCCTAAGGCTGGGAGGGGTGCCAGGCTGGCCAGTCCTACGAAGCAGGGATGTTTCTGACCTTCTGACGGGTGCAGCAAGAAAGAAGCGCCAACCCCCAGAAATGGGTGTGCCACGAAATCTCTCACCCCCACCCCCAGCCTGACAAACCACAGTCGGAAACTAGTGAGAAAGGAGCTCTTGAGGAAAAGGGAGCTGGGGGCTGGGGGGGGGCAGCTGAGAGGGAAGGGAGAGGAAAGAAACCCCCTGAGTCTTTCTAAATCCAAAGAATTGGTGGGGCCCCTCCCACACACCTTAGGAAGGAGATCTACTGCACCTTGCAAGATGACCACACTCTAAGTTGGCATTTGTGGGAAAGCCAAGCTCGGTGATGTGACCAGGAGGCAGAAGCACCTCTGGTGGGAGTTCCGATTGGCAGCCCACAGCCATGTGTCCATGTGTATGCGTGTGTGCGCGCACACACATGGAGGGGGGTGAGGGGAAAGCTTTGTGGCCGAGACCTGCACAGTGCAGCACCACACCAGCAAGCCCAGCAGCACCACACCAAAGCGCCACCACCAGCAAGCCCAGCAATGCCAAGGCTGCAGTTAACGGGCCAGGCCGAGAGGAAGTGGAGGGGCTCCCACCACCCAGGCAGGTCCTGCAGAGGCTTCCCGCCTGCTCTCTCCGTCTCCCGTCTCCCCAAGGCCCCCAACACCGGGCAGGGCTCCTCGGATGCTTCATGAGCCAAAGCCCCCTTCCTGATCAGGGACAGCGCTGTTCTTTGTGGCTTCAGCGAGCACGACACAACTCAAAAATCAATTAGAATCACCTTGCGTTTTTGTCGGGATGCCCCATGCTTTGAAACAAATGCACCACAAAAATCCAAACAAAATAAATAGCCCTTAAGCCAAACAGATCTCAGAATCATCACCCCATGTACAAGACACTTTTCCTCTGGAAACCACAAATGCGCTTCGACACCCCAGTTCATCCACAGTCAAACCAACATTAAGAGCATTTCAGTGCGAAATAAAGCTTTCTCCTATTCTGACAGCAAACATCTCTAAATAATTAACAAAAACCGTGTAAGCCCATACTTCACCACAGAATTAAAATACCAGAAATTAGCATAAATTAACTGTGATACTGATCTGTCAGCTCCTTGGGCGGTTGCTGCGCCGTTTGGGGAAATGCCAACTGGGGGGGCCCTGGAGCTTCTCTTTATGCCACCCTCGTTTCTCCTTCACCTCCCCCAGTGCTTGCAATTCCAGTGCTTGCAATTACCCTGCAAATGGCAAGAGGCCATTGTTCCCAGGAGTTAACGAACACGGGTTCTTCCAGTGATAACCTCGGTTCGGGCTTGGCTCCAATTAAGCCCTTATCTCTGTCCTTGTGGCCGAAATAATCATCTCTTTCAGATTTTAGGGAAATAATATTTGTGTGGGAGAGGTTGAACGTGAGGGTTTTGTGTTGTTGCTTTTTTAAAAAAAAACCACACATTCCCTGATACTCTTAACAGGTCTGACGCATTTGTTGTTTTTCGATATTTGGCAGTACGTGTATGGTTCCTTGGCCAACTACATGTACACACAGCATGCAGTGTGGCTTACTTGCCCAAGAAGAGGTGCTAGGGCTCACGGTCGTGCCCAGGGCACAGGTAGAGTTTTGGCAAACAGGGCCCCCCCACCCCTCCAGCCCTGGAGGCTCCCTGGGGGGCACTCGGTCACTTTAGTCCTCTCCCAAAATGGGGCTGCACTGAAGGCATGCCACTGGCCTCTGTGAAATCGGCACAGGGACACAACTAAACTATTTCTCTCTCCCATTGAGTCGCAGCCGACTTACAATGACCCCATAGAGTTTCCAAGGCAAGAGACATTCAGAGACGGTTTTGACCTTGCCTGCCTCTGCGTGGTGACCCCAGACTTCCTTGGTGGTCTCTCTCCCCAGTACCAGCCAAGGCTGGCCCTGCTTAGCTTCCGAGGCCAGGCAAGGTCAATCTGGCTGGGGCGTTCTGCCCAGAACAGCGGCTGGAGGAGAAGGAGAAGCAGCAGCAGCGACGGCACCCTCAGGTGGTCTCCCTCCTGGAGGGCAACGTCCCACGGATCCGCACCTTTGCTGGGGACGGAGCAGCTTGCTGGATTTGCCACTCCGGTGAGAAACTGACTCGAGCGGCAGGGCGCCACGGCTCCTCTCTCAAAGTCCACCGCACTGAACAGACTCTTCTTGATTCAAATACAAGACCAGCAATCCCCCCCCCCCGCAAAAATACTGGCACATGCTGGACTTGGGGGGAGGGGGAGGAGGGAGAAGGGGCTTTCCAAGCCTCAGCCAAAGCAGCCCCCAGGTCACACTTCAACAGGGCATGCAAAAAAGAAACAACACGCTGGCGTGTCAAGGGAGGAGGCACACGGGTTAGAACGGAGAGCGGATAACCTGCAGTTCTCCTCTGCTTCCTTCTGCAAAGGAGGAAAAAACACACACAAAAAAAGAAGAGGAAGGAGAGGAACAACGTTAGAGGGGGAGATTTCAGGCACGGACCCAGTTTGGAAAGGGGGAGCAGAAGTCTGCCGATCAGTCCAAAGGCTCCCCCGCCCACCCAAAGCTCTTCGGAGGGAGGCCAGTTTTGGGTGACGGCAGGTCCCCCCTGGCTTTTGTCCAGAGGCAACGAGCAGGGTCACAGGGTGCGTGCCATTTCAAAAACAGACTTTGGCTCTACTTTCGCTGAACGTTAACAACTCTCATTTCATTCTCTCGGCACAAGCCAGCATGGAACAGAGTTTAGAGTTCAATACAGACACACGAGGACACGAAACCGAGGCCCCGGCGTGGCAGGGTGCAGCATGGCAACACCTGCAAGGGACCTCTGCCCCCCACCCCGGAACCTGGGGGCACCAGGCACTCCCTGGAAGGGAGGAAACGACCCACAGAGAGATAACAGCACCTCCGTTTTTCTTTTTCTTGTGACTAAAAAAGAACGCCAAATTCTTCCATCACATAAGAGGGAAAGCAGCATTACAACTGAAAGATAAGAACATCAGAGAAGCCAGTGTCGGATCAGGCCAGTGGCCCATCCAGTCCAACACTCCGTCACACAGTGGCCAGAAATACCAGGGGCCATCAGGAGGTCCAGCAGTGGGGCCAGGGCACCAGAAGCCCCCCCACTGTTGACCCCCCGCCCCAAGCACCAAGAATACAGAGCATCACTCAATTTTCAGTGAAGAAACTTGGATGGGAGTTTTCCTTGGCCTCAAAATCAGGGTATTACCGCATTTTTAAAACCTCTCTCCTCCAGCCTAAGTATGGGCAACACTCCTCCCCAGCCAGGCGCTCCAAAGCAGGTCCCAGAAAAGCCCGAGTGGGTTGAGAGTGGCTAACTTAGCCAGGGCAACCATTTCGTAGCCCTTGCACGATAGAGGTTGAACCCGCAGAGAGGGTGTGGATCTCATAACGTGTTCTGGGCAGCAAGATGACGGCCTCCGCACCAGGCAGAGGAAACGCTCTAATGATGCCCTCGACCCCAGCCCAGGAAAGCCATCCCCATCAACAGAACATAGAAAAACAATATGAAGCTTCTGCAATTCTGTCGCCTCTGTTTCTCTTCGGGTATGAAAGGCACTCCAGCGGGTACCAGCACGGCAGTTTATCATCCTAAAAGGTAAATAAATTTCCAGCCCTGCAACGGAAGGAAATCAGGCCAGTAGCTCAGCCACAGCACCCCGATGAGCGTTCCTCCTCCCTGGCTCTTGCTGGGGCATCTTTGGGCAACTCTCCCCCTCCCTGCCATCCTCCCCACGCCCGGGCCCTAACACCAACACCAACCTCATTGCCAACCTGACGACCAACACCTTGGATTAGGGGAAGGAGAACGTTCAAACGTTGAGAAAATGCCGCCATCTTGCACGATGTTTATGCTCTGAGTCGTAATGATTTTATATATTGTGGTTTTAACTTATTTTGTTCTTAGTATATTGTGGAGCTTTGATGTATGTATCCAGGGCTTTTTTTGTAGAAAAAGCCCAGCTGGACTCAGTAGCATAATAGGCCACACCCAACAGCAGAAACTCGTTCGCATATCAGGCCACACCCCCACGTTACCAGAAGTGTGGTCATCCAGCCACACCCACCTTTCGTTTCTTATCCTGTTTACCTTGTTTGTTGTCAAAACCCAGGGCTTTTTTTGGAGCAGGAACTCCTTTGCATATTAGGCCACACACCCCTAAATGAAGCCAATCCTAATGAGCTTCTGCTGTTCGGTGTGGCCTGTTATGCTAATGAGTTCCTGCTGGGCGTGGCCAACTCAGGAGCCAGCCGGAACTCCGTTCCTGTGCGTTCCGGCCCAAAAATAGCCCTGTATGTATCTATTTTTATGTATATGTATTGTAAGCCACCCTGAACCCACCTTGGCAGGGAAGGCGGGATAAAAATTTAATAAAATAAATAAATACAAGGCAGCAGCTCAGCAGCCGAGCAGCCTCACACCTCAGCTCAGCACCAAGCTGGATGTATCTCAGCCCCCTCCCTCCCCACCTGCCCCCAAAGGGCCCAGGGAAGCGCTCTGCTGTTCACGGGGGGGGGGGGGCTGCCTCTTTACAGCTGCAAAAGGAAGGACTGGGTGATAGCCTTTTTAATCCACGCCGCTTACGGCGAATCCAAGCCCTTTGCACCCCACCTACTCTCTAAGAAGCAGAGGAATGTCTCTGCAGCCCTGCAAACAGAAAGGTCATGATCCAGCCGGGAAAGGCAGCCTGGCCCCACTCCCAAAGGATTCCAGGGACTGCGCTGTGACCCCGCCAAGCATCCGGAGCCAGATCTACAGGTTTTTGCTTGGGGGAGAAATGCCCAGCGAGGGATGCCCCAAAGCCCGGAGAAGGTCCGGCAGGTGACCCCATCCCTCAAAAAAAAGCAGAGCACCTGCCACCGAGAGCAACGCTTTCAGGCCCCAGAGGCCCAAACACTTCCCAGGCTTTTCAATATTGTCCTCGCTTTCCTTCTCTAAACCTTGCAAACTTGAACAACAAGATGCACACAAGGATGGAAGTCTCAGTGTGGACGTCATCAACTGAGAGCCAGTCTGGTGGAGTGGTTAAGTGCGCAGACTCTAATCTGGGAGAAGCGGGTTTGATTCCCCACTCCTCCACTCGTATGTGGCTGGATGACCTTGGGCAAGCTATAGTTCTGACAAGAGCTGTCCTTGAAAAAGTGTGGTTTCTGTCAGAGCTCTCTCAGCCCCACCGACCTCACAGGGTGTCTGTTGTGGGGAGGGGAAGGGAAGGGAGTTTGTGAGCCGCTCTGAGACTCCTTTGGGTAGTGCAGGGCGGGGTATGAATCTAGTCTCCTCTCCTCATAAGAACATAAGAGAACATAAGAGAAGCCAATGTTGAATCAGGCCAATGGCCCATCTAGTCTAACACTCTGTCACACAGCGGCCAAAAATACCACGTGCTATCAGGTCCAGCAGTGGGGCCAGGACACTAGAAGCCCTCCCACTGTTCCCCCTCCAGCACCAAGAATAGAGTGCATCACCTGCCCCAGACTGAGAGTTCCCATCTATACCCCCGTGGCTAATAGCCACTGATGGACTTCTGCTCCAGATGTTTATCTAATTCCCTCTTGAAACTGTCCCTGCTTGCAGCTGCCACCACCTCCTGTGGCAGTGAATTCCACATGTTAATCACTCTTTGGATGAAGAAGGACTTCCTTTTATCTGTTCTAACCCGACTGCTCAGCAATTTCATGGAGTGCCCACAAGGAGTTCTTGTATTGTGAGAAAGGGAGAAAAGTACTTCTTTCTCAACCTGCTCAATCCCATTCATAATCTTAGAAACCTCGATCATGTCACCCCTCAGCCATCGTTTCTCCAAGCTGGAGAGCCCCAAGCATTTTAACCTTTCTTCATAGGGAAGGTGTCCTCCTTCATCAAGTCACCACTGGCACAGAACTTAAACCTCTCCCTCAAAGGTATGAGGAGGCAACGCGAGAAGTATAGCCTCTAAATGCCATCCAGTGCTTAGCAACTGTTCCCACCACTCTTTAAATCCACGGGGCAGCTGCAATCAAAGAGGCACAAGAACCTGGCGGGGCGGGGGCGGGGGACACACATACACAAGAGGCTCCCTGCCCTCACAGGTGCCCTGAGGGGGCCGCGCTCTCCAACTTTTACCCCCGAAGGGTTTGCATCTAAGAAAAGGCCCTTGCCTGTAACCAGGAGCTGAAGTGCTCTTCGCAATCAGAACCTGCCCTGTTGACAAAGCCGCGGTTCTGAGGGAGACTTGAGGTTTATTCTGAAGGTGACGGCCCGGCTGTAATTAAGCTAGTTTACTTCAAAACAAATCAGCAAGCCTGACTTCTTTTGCTGCACCAGGGCGGGCGTGTTAGTTTGCATAATGGCTGGAATCAAGTTAAGGGCCTCCTGCCATTCCCCAGTCACAGAAGGGCGGGGAGGGGGCATTTCTAGCGACAGCAAGAAAGACCCCCTAAAAACCACACTCGTTTCACTGCTGCCACTGCCGCTGCTCCTCACACCACCACAATGCCTTTTGTGCCCCCCCTCCCCGCACACCGGCCACCCATCCCGCCCTACAATTAAATGCTTTAATTTCCCGCTTCCCTCCCCCGTGGAGATTCAAAGCAGCTAATCGGAACTTTCATCTGATACTACAAGGGAGGTGGGTCGCGCCTCAAAATCTGTCTTGGCGCTGCAGAAAATCAAGGTGGGGGAGGTGTGGCCTGCCCGTGCCAGGAGTCTTGGTTAGGCACAGCTGCTGCGCATGTCCCGCACGTATGCATACGGGCGTCTCCCTTGACCAAAAGCCTGCTCCCGAAACACAAGCAGCCGTGTTCCTTGGCAACTATGGAGTCCTTGGCCGAGCAAAGGCTCACCTGTCTGGACGTGCTTCAGAAGTGACCGTGCCAAGCAACGCTGTGGAGTCTTGTGAGCAAAATTCAACTTTGTGAGCTACCGGCATTAAAACTGTGAGCGAGTGATTTGGCTGCTGCATAAATTTGTTTGCTTTGCAGCCATCCTTCCTGAGCTAAGACAAAAATGTGTGAGCCAAAGGTTAAAAAAACTGTGAGCTAGCTCACACTCACTCAGCGTAGAGGGAACACTGGTGCCAAGTGTGGCACAACCAATTACCCCAAACGCTCCGAGAAGCAGGTAAGCAAAAAGAGGCTCCAAGCACAGCCTTGAAAAGAAGGTCCATCCTTCCTTCCCTCCCTCCTTCCTTCCTTCCTTCCTTCCTTCCCTTCTTCCTTCCCTCCCTCCTTCCTTCCCTCCTTCCTTCCTTCCCTCCTTCCTTCCTTCCTCCCTTCCTTCCCTCCTTCCTTCCTTCCCTCCTTCCTTCCTTCCCTCCTTCCTCCCTCCCTTCCTTCCTCCCTCCCTTCCTTCCTTCCTTCCCTCCTTCCTCCCTTCCTTCCTACCTTCCTTCCCTCCTTCCTTCCTTCCTTCCCTCCTTCCTCCCTTCCTCCCTCCCTTCCTTCCTTCCCTCCTTCCTCCCTTCCTTCCTTCCTCCCTTCCTCCCTCCCTTCCCTCCTTCCTTCCCTCCTTCCTCCCTCCCTTCCTTCCTCCCTTCCTTCCCTCCTTCCTTCCTTCCTTCCCTCCTTCCTCCCTTCCTTCCTTCCTTCCCTCCTTCCTCCCTCCTTCCTTCCTCCCTCCCTTCCTTCCCTCCTTCCTTCCTCCCTCCCTTCCTCCCTTCCTTCCTTCCCTCCTTCCTCCCTCCCTTCCTTCCTCCCTCCCTTCCTTCCTTCCTCCCTTCCTTCCCTCCCTCCTTCCTCCCTTCCTTCCTTCCCTCCCTCCCTCCTTCCTTCCTTCCTTCCCTCCTTACTGGGGCACATGCAAGAGTACCTCAGTTTTCAAGGAACACACATCGCACACAACCACCACCCCCCACCAGGAAGCCACCTCAGGGCCAAAGGAAAACAAGAGCCCTTTATGCAAAGCCAAGCCACTGGCTGGTCTGCTGAGCTGGCGTGGGAGGAGCTCTCCAGGGGCTCCGGTAGAGGAAGCTTTCCCCAACTAATGTTCCCTCTAAGCTGAGTTAGTGTGAGCCAGCTCGCAGTTTTTTAGCCTCCGGTTCACACGTTTTTGCCTTAGCTCAGGAAGGAGGGCTCCAGAGCAAACTGGCTTATGCAGTAGCCAAATCACTTGCTCACGACTTTAATGCTGGTAGCTCACAAAATAGAATTTTGCTCACAAGACTGTACAGCATAGAGGGAGCATTGTCCCCGACCCCTGCTGCTGGAGAGGCCTGGGGCTGAACCGGGGGCCTTCCCTAAGCAAAGCAAGGGATCCGGCACTGAGCTACAGCCTCCCTTCCCAAGTGACACCTGAGGAAGGTTCATTCCGTCCCATGTGGAACTGCCCTGGGGACCACCTCCACCCGTGGCTCACCCGGAAGGAGTGAGAGAGTCCTTCCTGCAGCAAGATCTGAAGCTGCCAAATTCCTCAGGAACAACCTTTAACTCCATAAACAAGCAGAGGGCAGAAACTGAGATGTGATTTATTTATTTATTTTGGAAAAAACACCACTAACGTTCCTTCCCTCAAGGAGACGGGGCCGCCACCAAAGCAGCGACTCCGGCGAGGCCTCCGCAGCCCCATGACCGCTCATGCAAGCCACGGCTCCCCTGCAATCCTCTCCAGCCGTGGGAATCTTGAGTACCAAGACTCTGCCAGAGCCTCTGAAGAGCCGGGGGGGGGGCCATCCGTGAGGGAAGCAGTGAGACTGAGACCGCCTCGCAAACCCGGGGGGAGGACACCTGTTCCTCTGCCTGCCCCCCACCCACTGCTGAGACTTGCTTCCACCACCACTCCGACTCCACTGTTCAGAGCAGAGGCACGTGCTCGCTCTCTCTCTCTCTCTCTCTCTCTCTCTCTCTCTCTCTCTCTCTCTCTCTCTCTCTCTCTCTCTCTCTCTGTCTGCAGGAGTCATTCAAAGGGGATTGCAAACACCTGCAGCCCCACACGCTCTTCACATGGTCCTAGGCCCTACACATTGCTCGGGAGATTCCCATGTGCCAGCCGTGCTCTTCAGGAAGCCTTCTCCTGGGGGCACCATCTACCAGGATTTTCCATGGGCAAGGCGTGGGTCACTGTCCTCTGGAAGGGCTGAACAGAGGGGGTGCGGAGGGCTCCGCCACTCACCATATCGTGGAGGGCATGTGAGACCGTTCAGTTTCAGAGGGCTTTTAGTGGCAGTTTGGGCAGATCTGGATGCGTTTTTAACGTGCCCCATGAGTTTTCCCTTGTGGATGGACGGTTGTGTTGATTTCACATAATGTGAAATATTCATCAAGTGGGTCTTTTAGTATTTTGGAAGTGATGTCATCTCACTGGACTCCACCGCTAACTGGCTAGTGGATGCAGCAGATGACGGAGAGCTCTGGGTTCAAACCTGTCCTACAACCCCGATCCAAGTAAGGGGAAGGGGCCATGGCGGTTTCATCACTCCTTTAGAGAGCAGCCTTGACGGGCAGCCCATGCTGACCTGCAGGGCACTGAACTGAGGTACAGAACAGTGGTGTTGTGGTTAGAAGCGTGGACTGTAATCTGAGAAAACCAGGTTTGATTCCCCACTTCTCCACATGCAGTTGCCGGGTGGTCTTGGGTCAGCCACAGTTCTCTCAGAGCTGTTCTCTCAAGAGCAGTTCTGGAGAGAGCTCTCTCAGCGGGTATCTGTTGTGGGGAGGAGGAGGAGGAAGGAAAGGGGATTGCAAGCCACTCTGAGACTCCCTTGGGTAGTGAAGGGCGGGGTATAAATCCAACCTCTTCTTCTTCTTCTTCTTCTTCTTCTTCTTCTTCTTCTTCTTCTTCTTCTTCTATTTGGCAGACCGACAAACCACCCGCTGAGGGCTGTGGGTGAATTTTGCCTTTTAAGAGCCACGGAGTACTAGGAACAGGGCCGTGGGTCTCACAGTCTCTTCGCTCCCCAAACTCCCCCATCCCACACAGGGCAGCCAGGGGGGGGGAATAACCCTCTCCCTCCATGCACTAAATGGCCGGGACTGCCTCTAGCTCCACCCTCCAGGCATTCTCAGCCAATCC